>OY720310.1:1071408-3471408 GCA_963082785.1 Philonthus spinipes | reverse complement strand
TTTTTTTTATAAATGAATTAAACAAATTATTCCACAGTATCAATTTTACAAACGAAACTGAAACTAACGGCTGTCTTCCATTTTTAGACCTTTTAATTATTAAAAACAATAAGAAATTAAATTTTAATATTTATAGAAAATCAACACACACCTTTAATTATATACATTCCAGCTCCTTTTGTAATATAAAACATAAATTTTCAATTTTTAACAGCATGATTTTTCGAACAATGATTTTACCAATTACAGATCAAAATAGAAATGAGAAATTAATTCTAGATATTGCAGATTTTCTAAATTATGCTGTTTCAATAATTAAAAAAATAATTAACAAACAAAAAAGGAAATATTTAATTAACCATATTACAAAATTAGACAAAAATAATGAAACAAATACAAATAAAACATTTGTTAAAATTTTTCATCAACCTAAATTAAATTATAGATTAATTAAATTATTTAAAAAATTTAACCTAACACCAGCATTTTATTCTAAAACGAAGACAAAATTTGTATTAGGAAATACATTTAACAAAATTAATGATTTAGAAAAAAGTGTAATTTATTCAGCACAGTGCTGTAACTATTAGAAATTATATATTGGACAAACAAAAATTTAAAAACAAGATACAAAGAACACATCTATTATTCAAAAATAAACAACAGAAAAATCCGCAATTGCTAACCACATAATAACATTTGGACATAAATTTTCGTTAAACAATTTAAAATTTTTAAAAATGTCAAATTCTCCAAAACTAAATATGTTAGAAGCAATTGAAATGTATAAAAATTCTAGTAAACTTTTAAATTTTGACTTAACTTCGTTAAATAACAATTTATTAAAATTAATTGATTATTGAATTAAATCAATTAATTTTAATAAAAATTACCTTTATCTGATTTTTTAATAACACATCACATTTGTATATTAAATTTTGTTTACATGGTTATTTATATATATATATATATATATATATATATATATATCTTTATTCAGACTATATAGATAATTTTAACAATATAACAATATAAATAATAACAATACATGTAGGTGTTAGTCTGTCTGGGCTATCGACCAGAGGTCTTTCTGCCCTGTCGTGAATTTATGATGAAGTTAAAGAAAAATCTATGCTAGTTATTTATTTATTTGTCAATTTTACATAAAACTATCGAAAAAGAGCACGTTGTACTTTAAATGTAAATGTAGTTATAAAAATAAAAAAGTGAAGAAAGGAATAAAATATTACTACATTATAACAGTTGTACACGTTCTGGTGAACCGATTACTTTGAAATTTTAATCAATTATTAACTTTATAATTACGAACATTTGTACGAAAATTTATCGAAATACAATCACTCGTTCTAGATGATTACGTTTCTATTGCACTTAGTATATATTAGATTAATTATAATTTATATGCTTTCCTGACAATCGCTATCAAAAATTCACAACACTATGGAATTCTAAATTAAACTATATTGACAAATTGAATTGGTTGTTCTCTCTCTATCAACCGCTATTTGCAGTCGTTCGTTTTGAGACGATATCTACATGATCGAGTAAACTAGAATCCGGCCTCAAATTCGCAATAATCGCACTATAAAGGAAGAAGCAGGATAACATGCATGGATAATAATAAATTATTCCCTGCGAAACGTTTTCTTCAAAAATAAACTGATTCACATTTAATAAACACACACACAATAAAATCTACCTGCTAGCGAAGGCCCGTGCAACTATTTTCTTATCTCAAGAATGCGGACGTTTCCGGTGTGCGAGCCATCGATTGTTGTTTTTTTTTTGCTTGCGATAATTATGCTTTCGCAGATTTTAATCCAGTCGAGCGAAATTGTGCGCGGTGTTCGTTTACTGATGAACAAAAATTGTTCATTTTAATTAAAAAAGTGAAATTAATTAATTTATTAATTCTTCTACTTTGCTATACAAAGAAATAAATTTCAGTTATATAAAACAAAGTTTGAAAAAGTGTTTTCATTGATTACAGCTGTGTATCGAAACAATTGTAACAGTATTTGGGTAAAGAAAACACTTAATAACTTTTTTATACCACTTAAGGTACTGTCGAAAATATAACAAAATTTTAGTAAAACAAAACCAAGTGATTTCATTATAACAAACGGTTAAGGTATTGTATTTTTTACAATAAATCCGCGAAACTTAAAAATATCCAGTAAATATAATTAAGTTAGTGTTTTTTTATTCTTTCTTTCTTAATCTTATCCTCTTTTACCCATATTGGGTGTCGAGGGTGTTTTTTATACGTTTCTGAATTGTTCCCCGTTAAGGACTGGCTGGATATGCTGAAGAAAAGGAGATCTGGTGAGTGAATAATATTTATTTACATAATTCAATTAAATGAATCTGTTTGTAGCAACAAAAAAAATCCGATTCGTCCACGAGTAGATTTTATTGTATTTTTTTATACTATAAATGAAACAACATGTGTTTCGGGATTTCATCCCTCGTCAATACAGCTGTGTCTTATATAATTACGAAGTTGTTAAATTAAAACAATCAAACGTACCATCACGTCGCGATCTCAGACGAAACAAAAAAAAGACGTGGAAAGATCATGAAATTCTAAGACCGAATATGCTAAAACGTATTTTATTGCATTTTTGAAGTATTCGAGATAATTGCTTTTAAATTAGTGAAATCAAAAACTTAATAATAATCAAGAGTTCCTAGTTTAAATATAAAAAAATCAAGTAGCCATGAAACAATTGCCGTTAAAATGATGACAGTTCATCAGCGATTCACCGTACTAATTAGGTGAATTGTTGCTTCATGAGAAAAAATGATTCGATTTAAAAAGTCGTCATTAGTATTCGATATTACAAATTATTTGTAAAATTTAAAAAAAAAAGTTTACTAAAAGAATTATTGCAGTAGTTTATACTCGCACTATATAAATGACACTGTATGTATTGAAGGAAAAATGTAATAACACTGACTACATAGAAATTGGAGAAAAATGACGAAGAGATATTCATTTGGAGTAAAGTCTTCATGTCGAAAATATTATAATAATTATATTATTATAATATTTTCGACATGAAAAAATGTAAAAACAACAAAAGGAACGTTACTTAATATAAGGCCATCTGCAGACACGTGTTTCGGGATCTATCCTTCATCAGTACAGCTATGCCTTA
Organism: Philonthus spinipes; assembly: GCA_963082785.1. Lineage (NCBI taxonomy): Eukaryota > Metazoa > Arthropoda > Insecta > Coleoptera > Staphylinidae > Philonthus > Philonthus spinipes. The sequence continues at coordinate 3,468,226 of OY720310.1, read as the reverse complement.
CATAATTTAAAGGTGTTAAAATAAATCAATTAAATTAATTCAAATACAATCAGCAAAATTAAATCAATTATATTGAATCAAATTAAACTAAATCAATTTAAATTAAACCAAATTAATTCAATTTAAATCAAAACCGAATAAAATTAAACGAAAAGAATTGAATCAAATTAATTACGAAGAGACATTCATTTGAAGTAAAGTCTATTATAATTATTATAATATTTTCGACATGAAAAAATAAATAAGATTCTAATCTCCACATTCACCACGCTCGCAATTAACGGACATTTAATTAAAAATGAAACACTTTGTACTTCTTTCTTCACTTTGTTTTTTACTTATTAAAAAAATAAAAAAATAAACAAGTGAAGAAAGAAATACAAAGTTTTTATTTCTTTTTTAAATTATATGAATTTTTTACGTAACTCACAACGACACATAGGGGACTTTTAATTTAAACAAATTTATTAGGGTAGAAAGTTGTGCAGTTTTCATTATAATAATAAATATAATATAATATAATATAATATAATATAATATAATATAATATAATATAATATAATATAATATAATATAATATAATATAATATAATATAATATAATATAATATAATATAATATAATATAATATAATATAATATAATATAATATAATATAATATAATATAATATAATATTAATAGTTAGGCAGAAAGACCTCTGGTCTATTTCCCTGAAGTACATTGTATGTATATATAAATTTATGTTTTTACAATAATATTCTCGCGGAACGGACCAAACCGAGAATATTATTGTTTCAAATAAAATTTAAAATATATCACAATGTGAATTTCAATCACACACAATAGTTAATTGAAACTGATATATTATTATTTCAAACAAAATTGTTTCATATTTCATACATGAAATCTTTTCAAACAAAGAAGAAAAAACTTGCAAACAAACGTATAAACCAACAATTTAAAAAGCGCCCAACACAAAACGACAATATCCCCATCGTTTATTATCACAAGACTCGAAACGTATCATCCGGAATTTTTCCGCCGGATTGTCTTTCCGCCCGCGGCCCCCCACTTTTTATTTTGTTTACGTCTCCGTCAAACGAAGCGAACGACAAAAAAGGCATCCCCCATTTCCCCGTACGCGGGGGCATAAATCTGCGGCCCGGAAAAAAATAAATACGTCCCGGATTCGATTCCGTGTAGGAAAATGAGTTACCATCAGCGGGAATCGATCACCTGTCTGTTTTCCGGCGACTTAGACTACGCAAAGCGTGATTGATGGCCGCCATTGATGGGGAAACGCGAAACAACAATATTAAAATAAACACAAACGGGGAAAAAAAGAGGAGAGGATATATATCGGAATTTAACACGATACGCAAGATTGATTCTCCGACGTGCGGATGCTTCGAGGGTGTTTAATGGGCTCTCTCGTTGAATATCGATTATGATAAGGATATTGGATGTTTTATTTATGTTCTTATCCGGGGAAATTTCAGTGTCAAGTGATGATAATAAAAATAATCGTAAATAGATTATGGAGGGGTGGATGATTATTCCTGCAATCTCTTTTAATTGCCCATTATTTTTTTTTTTAGGCGGAGATTTATTAAGGCTCCTTAAATTTTTATTTATTTATTTCATTTATTCACCTTTTACAAGAGTATACACATATGTTTGATAAACTTGAAGAAAAAAAATTACAAAATAACAAATAGGTGTGAATTATTTATTTATTTAATTTCTTCGCCTGAGGAAGCCACAGTGTGGTGAAACAATTGTAGCGAATTTACAATAGATATTGAAAGTGTTATTTAATATAAGTAATTATGAACTTTCAACAATTATCAACCTCACCAATCAATTATTTATTTAATGAATTTATCTTTTTATAAAATCTACAATATAATAAATAATATTTATGTATTTAATCTTATATAGGGTATAAAATTATGAGTGACCCCATTTTATTCATCATTTTTTCGTATTTCACGATTTCCACCATCCCTTAGAAGATTTCCTGGACAACGTCGGACTCCCCATTTGAATTATTAAGTACAAACATTTCACGATTTTCGCCATTCCTTAGAAGATTTCCTGGACCACGTCGGATTTGAATTATTAAATACAAAAATTTTAAACGTCTAGTTTTAATGACTATAAATGTTAAATATACTCTCACATCTCAAATTTTCTTAGATATTGAGCGCTGGTCGATTGCTCAAAGAATATTCTGTGTAGAGAAGGTTTCAAGAATTGATTCAATTGGGAAATGCAGTATTTATTAAAAATGCACGATATGTGGACATGTTGCAAATTGTGGATGCCATCGGTCTACTCTACTTTCCATTAGATGTTACGTGGTTTCAACAAGACGGTGCAAGGCCTCATGTTTCAAATTTATCTGTGGAAGTCCTGCGAAAGATGTTTCTTGGAGAGATAGCAGACGACCCTGCTGTCGAGATTGGATTTACTACTACTAATTATTTTTTAATTAAATGTTTTCTCAAGCGATTCATTAAAAAAAAACACAATTTAAAGAAACATATTTATTATTTGATGTTACTGAATAATTTACTAGAATTTCCCGTCGTTAAATTAAGAAATAAAAGTCTTGCGAGAACGTGGAATTTTGGTGCATTCGCCGGGATTAAATTTGCATTATTAAAAAGAAAACCCTTTCGTATGCGCCGGAAGTGTTTTCCACTTAAACAACTAAATTACAGATTTATCCTTGTTATTCCTAATCTCTTGAATAATCTGAAATGATTCTAATTTATTATGAAGCACTTAAAAATATTTTAATCTAGAAATGCATAACGTTTTTTTTTTTTGCTGTGCTTATAAAATATTCTCGAAAAATTGTTGCTTTACGATAATCGTTGTAGAATTTTTATAGGCAAAAAAAATCCGAAATGTATCCATTAAGTTTGCCTCGAATCCTTATAACACAGAAATCTTTAATCAAATTTGTATTCCCCGTAATTCTACCATCAAACCAAAATATAAATTTACCCTTTTTACGATTCAACGATTCATTAGTTCATCACTTCATTAACCCTTAGCTGAGGTATGAATTGTACCTCAGGGATTTCTCTCCTTCAATGTATAATATATTATCATTTCCAAATTAAATAAACAATTTAAATTAATTGTAAATTACTATAATTTCTTTTATTACTACAATATCTTAAAATAAAATGAAACAAAGATGAATCATCATTCCAGAATTTTTTTCAAAAATTGACGAAAATTGAACATTTTTAGGCTAACCCCTTTGAACTTTTTTAGATTTTGGACGAAACTTCAAAAATTAAAAAAAAATATTTCTAGGCGGAATTCAGGCAATCTGATGACGGATTCTTATTCTGCATTATTTAAACTATATTTAGAGAAAGTTTCAGCTCATTTTATCCATAAATATACTCTTTTCAAAAATTGACGAAAATTGAAAATGTTCAAAGGGAACTTTTTTAGATTTTGGCCTAAACTTCAAAAATTAAATATATATATATATATATTGAGACTTTGATACAATTTAACTATAATACAATATTTAATTTAATACACGAACTAAATGGCTATAGACCATTGGTCTTTCAGCCGTAATACAATATATTTATTGAAAGTTATTTGTTTTACATATATTTACAATAAATAATGGTATCTTAGTTTCTTTCTTGCTTGCTTGAACATTCTATCAACCTATGGTCTTTCCGCCATAATCTCTTTTATTATTTCGCATTTCACTCTCCTCTTTTTTTATATAAACCAACCCCCGTACTCTAAACAAAAGAGCGCCGCAAATAACTATAACTCACGAAAATGACGCAAAATTCCAGCAAACACAATTAATGAAATCTGTCGGCCCTGTTATTAATACTTAACCAAATAAAGGTGTGTGTGTGTGCGCGCCGGCAGTAGATAAGCTCCTGCACAAAAGGGCCCGCGATGGTATCTAGTGGGAAATTGGAAGGGCGGCGTTTAATTGCCGCCCCCATCCCTTCTCCCCCTCACTGATTTATGCGTTTTTAACGCGGCCCCCTCGTGTTCCGAACGAACGGGCATTTTTCACCGCGGCGGAGTGGATTGTCTCGGGACTCTTTTTTTTCCCGTTCGCTGGAAAGTCTCTGCCAGTTTCGGCGGCGGGGGATGTGATAATCGACAGCGGGGTCGGAACAAAGCGTTTACAAGGGTTGACACTTTCGGTAAAAAAAGGGACCTCTTGAAGACGGTTATTTTGTGGATGGTAAGGGATTACGAGTTTAAAATATTTATTGCTGATTTAAATAAATAAGAATTTTATACTAGAAAAGTTCTTATTAAAGCTCGCTTTCGCTCGCAAACATGACGCTTAGCTTTGCCATTCCAGAATTTTTATTAAAGCTCGCTATCGCTCGCAAACTTGACACTGAGCTTTGCCAGTTCAGAACACTTATTAAGCTCGCTATCGCTCGCAAACTTGACACTAAGCTTTGTCAGTCCAGAGCTCTTATTAAGCTCGCTATCGCTCGCAAACTTGACACTAATTTTTGATATTCCAGAGTTGTTATTAAGCTCACTTTCACTCGCAAACTTGACACTAATTTTTACCATTCTAGAGTTCTTATTAAGCTCGTTTTTTTTCGCAAATTTGACATTAAGCTTTGCCAGTCCAGAACTCTTATTAAGCTCGCTGTCGCTTGCAAATTTGACACTAATTTTTGACATTCCAGAGTTGTTATTAAGCTCGATTTCGCTCGCAAGCTTGACACTAATTTTTGCTATTCTAGAGTTCTTATTAAGCTCGCTTTCGTTCGCAAATTTGACAGAAAGCTTTGTCAGTCCAGAGCTCTTATTAAGCTCGAAATCGCTCGCAAACTTGACATTAATTTTTGACATTCCAGAGTTGTTATTAAGCTCGCTTTCGCTCGCAAACTTGACACTAATTTTTGCCATTCTAGAGTTCTTATTAAGCTCGCTTTCGTTCGCAAATTTGACAGAAAGCTTTGTCAGTCCAGAGCTCTTATTAAGCTCGATATCGCTCGCAAACTTGACATTAATTTTTGACATTCCAGAGTAGTTATTAAGCTCGCTTTAGTTCGCAAACTTGACACTAATTTTTGACATTCCAGAGTTCTTATTAAGCTCGCTTTTGTTGGCAAATTTGACAGAAAGGTTTGTCAGTCCAGAGCTCTTATTAAGCTCGCTTTCGCTCGCAAACTTGACACTAATTTTTGACATTCCATAGTTGTTATTAAGCTCGCTTTCGCTCGCAAACTTGACACTAACTTTTGCCATTCTAGAGTTCTTATTAAGCTCGCTTTTGTTCGCAAATTTGACAGAAAGCTTTGTCAGTCCAGAGCTCCTATTAAGCTCGCTGTCGCTCGCAAACTTGACACTAATTTTTGACATTTCAGAGTTGATATTAAGCTCACTTTCGCTCGCAAACTTGACACTAACTTTTGACATTCCAGAGTTCTTATTAAGCTCGCATTCGTTCGCAAATTTGACAGAAAGCTTTCTCAGTCCAGAGCTTTTATTAAGCTCTCTATCGCTCGCAAACTTGACATTAATTTTTGCCAATTCCAGAGTTCTTATTAATCTCGCTTTCGTTCGCAAATTTGACAGAAAGCTTTGTCAGGGCAGAGCTCTTATTATGCCCGCTGTCGCTCGCAAACTTGACACTAATTTTTGACATTCCAGAGTTGTTATTAAGCTCACTTTTGCTTGCAATCTTGACACTATTTTTTGCCATTCTAGAGTTCTTATTAAGCTCGCATTCGTTCGCAAATTTGACAGAAAGCTTTCTCAGTCCAGAGCTCTTATTAAGCTCGCTATCGCTCGCAAACTTGACATTAATTTTTGCCAATTCCAGAGTTCTTATTAATCTCGCTTTCGTTCGCAAATTTGACAGAAAGCTTTGTCAATCCAGAGCTCTTATTAAGCCCGCTGTCGCTCGCAAACTTGACACTAAGTTTTGACATTCCAGAGTGAAACTAAATTCTACCAGTCCAGAGCAGCGGACCTATGGGGGACCCTTGAGGGACCCCATAATTTAATGAAAGAGACCGGGACATGTTATGCCCAATTCGAAAGTATTGACTCCGTTCGGCTAAAGCTGACTGAAATCAACGCAGGAAGAGCCTGTCAATAATTATATTTATTTTACTCAAGACAATGTTCTTCGAAGGTTTGTACAATGCAGGTGTTGTAGGCGTAGTAGATTGGTAGATGCTGATTTACTCCTACGGAAACCGTGCTGATTTGTGCAAAGGCCTTTCAGCAACATGTGCAGTGAGTAATTTCTCGAAGATTTTTTTTAACAGAGGCGTGAAGCCACTTTTGAAAATTGGAAGACCTAGATAAGTTGGTGGTCTAGGTAAGAACATAACATTTCATAATATTGAAAACCCCTGAGGTATTGCTGGAATGTAATCTGTAGTCCATGACAGAGAGCTTTTAGTGTCTGTGGAGGATTGGCTAATAGCTTTAGTCTTCTGCCCATATTGTCTCACATAATTAAATTACGTCATTACGAATTATTACATTTAAAAGAGATCTTTCACACATAATATTTATAATAAAATTCCCTGTAACCTCAAACAATTATCACCCTTCATTTTAAAAAAAAACTATGGCTCCACAAATTAATATATACTAAACGCGCAAGGCCAATGTCTACTTGTTAAATCTAAAAAACTATGTGTATGATCAGTGAAGCTTGGTTTTTGATCTTACTTGAATTTGTATATTCTTGGTTTATTTTATTGGCGAATCTTTAATTATTATTTAAATTTAATAATACAACTATGTACTCCGGTAAGATATATATTATTATTATTATTATTTTAATCAGGTTAAGTGGAAGAGCAATATAGTCATACTGACTAATTGAACTTCGCCTGTTCTACATTATATGTTATTTTTGATTTGTAATTTTTTTCTTTCAATAGACAATTTATTATTATTATTATTAAAAAAATTACAATTTACATGAAAAGTATGTTTAATTAATTTCTCACTTAACCCGTAGTGAAACATTTTTGAATTAATTCAGGATGATTTAATTACAATTAAAACATTTGGTTTGCTTCACGTATATAAGTGAATTAATTTTAATTAAATCATCTTGAATTAATAAATATGAGAAGAATCTTGTAGTTAAGCAAACTAAAATCAGCGTTATTTTCAAATTTTGTTTATTTAATTAATTTTAATTAAATCATCCCGAATTAATAAAAAATGAGAAGAATCTTGTAGTTAAGCAAACTAAATTATTATTTTCAAATTTTGTTTATTTAATTTATTTAAATAACTGTGACCAAGTGAATAAATCCTTTTTTTTCTATTGTTATATCAGCGTATTTTAGTTTGCGAATAAATTAATTTTATGCAAATAAAACATGAGCAGCACCAACACCCAAACCCTTCTCTCTCCCCAATACCCAATGATTAATTCCTATTTATCCGGGTGTGTATTTGTCCCGCTCTCGGAAAGGAGCGATATTATAACGTTAAGGCGCTATCCCGGTTTCACGGCACGTACCCCGCTCAGACAAACACCGCTCCCCCGAAACCCCCAACCCTTAATTCGCCGCCCAATCTGTGCACCGCCCCGGATCGATGACGGATGGCTTGAATAGTGGGAATTAACAAGGACAAAAGGGATTCTCGACGCGTGGTTTCATTGTTGTGTGTTTTTTTTAGCATACCCGGATTAGCAGAAGAGGGATGAAAGTGTGAGCGAGAAAAAAGAGCGAATTGTATTTAGGTGTTGATGAGGGAAAAAATAGAACGCGTCCGGCTTTGTTTGTTGTAATTGTATTGCGTTCGTTTCGTAGTTATAATAAGGATTGTGTTTACATGTTTCGGGATTATGGGATTAGTAGTGTGTCCAGCTATTTTTTGAAGTGAGCACATGATATTGAAACTACAGTAATCCCAAATCAAACCCCCACCCCCCAGAGGACACTTAGCTTTGCCATTCCAGAATTTTTATTAATATCAGACATTCGTAAGTGCTAACAGCTTCTAATTTCAACAGCGAGAGATTGTTGCATAAATTAAGCCTTTTGGGGAAAACATGTGCCGACCCCAATACATTAACGCAGGTGGAATTCTCGAGAGGGACGATTCGATCGAGTTTCGGCTGTTGGAAGTTTACTTCGCACTGCACCTGCTCACCGAGTGCATAAAAAATCATAGATACATTTGCAAGGTTTTTGTTAACATTTTGGTAATCGTCAGAATGAATTATGAACCAGAATGTTCAACATTTTGAGAGGGAATTTTGAACATTCTGGTAATCTTTCAACACCTTTAAGATTCTGATTTTTTTTTAAATTTTGAACATACCTGAACATTTAGAAAATTTCTCACAACTTAGGAAATGAAAAAAAAAATCTCAAAATCATTCTGAAAAACATGAATATTCTGTATATCTTTCAAAATCTTGAACATTCTGAAAACCACTCAAACATCTCCAACATTCAAGAAATCTCTTCTAAAATCTCGAACATTCTGAAAACCACTCAAGCATCTCCAACATTCAAGAAATCTCTTTTAAAATCTTGAATCTTCTGAAAACTGCTCAAACATCTCCAACATTCAAGAAATCTCTTCTAAAATCTTGAACCTTCTGAAAACCACTCAAACATCAACATTCAAGAAATCTCTTCTAAATCTTGAATCTTCTGAAAACCACTCAAACATCAACATTCAAGAAATTTCTTCTAAAATCTTGAACCTTCTGAAAACAAATCAAACATCTCGAACATTCAAGAAATCTCTTCTAAAATCTTGAACATTCTGAAAACCACTCAAACATCTCCAACATTCAAGAAATCTCTTCTAAAATCTTGAACCTTCTGAAAACCACTCAAACATCTCCAACATTCAAGAAATCTCTTCTAAAATCTTGAACCTTCTGAAAACCACTCAAACATCTACAACATTCAAGAAATCTCTTCTAAAATCTTAAACCTTCTGAAAACCACTCAAACATCTTCAACATTCAAGAAATCTCTTCTAAAATCTTGAACCTTCTGAAAACCACTCAAACATCTCCAACATTCAAGAAATTTCTTCTAAAATCTTGAACCTTCTGAAAACAAATCAAACATCTCGAACATTCAAGAAATCTCTTCTAAAATCTTGAAACTTCTGAAAACCTCTCAAACATCTCGAACATTCAAGAAATCTCTTCTAAAATCTTGAACCTTCTGAAAACCACTCAAACATCTTCAATATTCAAGAAATCTCTTCTAAAATCTTGAACCTTCTGAAAACCACTCAAACATCTTCAATATTCAAGAAATCTCTTCTAAAATCTTGAACCTTCTGAAAACCACTCAAACATCTCCAACAATCAAGAAATCTCTTCTAAAATCTTGAACCGTCAAAAAACCACTCAAACATCTCCAACATTCAAGAAATCTCTTCTAAAATCTTGAACCTTCTGAAAACCACTCAAACATCTCCTACATTCAAGAAATCTCTTCTAAAATCTTGAACCTTCTGAAAACCACTCAAACATCTCCAACATTCAAGAAATCTCTTCTAAAATCTTGAACCTTCTGAAAACCACTCAAACATCTCCAACATTCAAGAAATCTCTTCTAAAATCTTGAACCTTCTGAAAACCACTCAAACATCTTCAATATTCAAGAAATCTCTTCTAAAATCTTAAACCTTCTTAAAACCACTCAAACATCAACATTCAAGAAATTTCTTCTAAAATCTTGAACATTCTAAAACAACTCAAACATCTCCAACATTCAAGAAATCTCTTCTAAAATCTTGAACCTTCTGAAAACCACTCAAACATCTCCAACATTCAAGAAATCTTTTCTAAAATTTTGAACATTCTGAAAAATCTCTCTAATCCTCCAATATTTTAAAAAATATCTAAAAATCTCGAACATTCTGGATATCTCTCAAAAGCTTAAATATTCAGGAAATATCTTAAAAAAATAACCATACTGGAAATTCCTCAAAATCTTGGAAATTCAAAAAAGATTTCTAAAAGCTTGACCATGCCCGAAAATTTGGAATATTCTGAAAAATCTTAAAATCTTGAAAATTTTAGAAATCTCTGAAAATTCCGTATATTCTGTAAATATTTCAAATTCTTGAACATTCCAGAAATCTCGAATATTCTGAAAATCTCTTAAAATTTTCAATATACAGGAAATTTTCTAAAATCTCGAACATTACGATTTTTGTAATCTTGATCGTTCTGGAAATTGCGAATATTCTTAAAAACTTTAAAAATTGCAAAGTCCTGGATCAGCCTCGATTATTCTAAAAACACTCAAAATCTTGAATATTCTGAAAATCTCTTAAAATCTTCAATATACAGGAAATTTTCTAAAAGGGATCAGGATCAGCCTAGATTATTCTAAAAACACTCTCAAAATCTCGAATATTCTGAAAATCTCTTAAAATCCTCAATATACAGGAAATTTTCGAAAAGGGATCAGGATCAGCCTCGATTATTCTAAAAACACTCTCAAAATCTCGATATTCTGAAATTTTCTTAAAATCTTCAATATACAGGAAATTTTCTAAAATCTCAAACATTACGACTTTTGTAATCTTGATCGTTCTGGAAATTTCGAATATTCTGAAAAACTCTAAAAATTGTAAAGTTCTGGATTAGCCTCGATTATTCTAAAAACACTCAAAATCTCGAATATTCTGAAAATCTCTTAATATTTTAAATATTCAGGAAATTTCTTAAAATCTTGAACATTTTAGAAATCTCTCATAATTTCGAACATTATGAAAATCTTTTGTAATCTTCAAAGTTCTGGAAATCTTGAATATACTGAAAAACTCTCGAAATTTTAAAGTTCTGGATCAACCTCGAAAAAAAATCTCAAAATCTTGATCTTTCTGGAAATCTGGAATATTCTGAAAATTTCTGAAAATCACTCAAAACTTCGAACATTTTGCAAATATCTCCATTTCCCAAGAATCCTAGAAAATTTTCAAAATCCCGAACATTATGGAAATCTCCTAAAAATGTGGATTACTAAAAATGTGATCACTCTGGAAATCTCTAAACATCCAACCTTATCATCATGGAATGTGGCAATAGATGGAGCTAGCGTTAACTTTCATTTATTATGATTAATCTCAAACATTATACAAATATATTGTAGAATTCTCGTGAATCCGCCGACGCAGGGTAATTCGGGAGCTATCTTTTCTTCGCACGTTACAATATATATTTTTGTAAGTAATTGTGGTGAAGGTGAATTCGTTAGATATTAATAAAATAAATAAATTAAATGCGCAGTGTAAGCATTTAATGTTTATTTATTTATTTATTGACGGAATCTCTTTCTTACACAGATCTACAAAGAGAATATTTCGGTGCATATATTTTTTTTTATATAATTTAAATTATAATGATTAAAAAAGACTGTTTTTTTACCTCCAATAAAAAATAAAACCGTTTCAACTTTAATAAAACCCCACCATTTCAATCCCGACGAATTACATCAAATTATCCCTTCGATATTTGTGTCCGACTGTTCGAAAAGTTCCCGGAGTCAGTTTTATGAATGACGGATCGAAGACGATTACAGTAATTTTTCGTCCTGTTTTTTTCTTCTCTCCTCCTCGTTCACTCTCCTCCTTCTTTGGTAATTCAATAGAGTGCTCTCGTGTGTGTCAGGGATGTAATTATGTTTCTACCTTTTCTATTTGCGCCGTTTTATAGCAGATGTCTGGCGTGTTTTCTTCGCTTTGATAAATTCCACGGTAATAAGATTTTCACTTGCAGCGGATGACGCCGCGTGAGTTATGTCGTTCGGTTGGACCATTGAATTCGGAACATCATGGAAATATGTGTAAAGTTTTTTTGGTTATTAGCATTAAATATTCTCGAATTAGTAATTGTTGTGTTATAAAAAATGTTTATTATGCAACACCAAATGTTTATTGTGTAGTTGAAGTTAAGTTAAGTAAGGTGGTTTACAAATTATGTTACACCTTATAAATTTCAATTTCAATTTACTTTATTAACGGAATCTCAATTTCCAAATTACAATTATAATTACATATTGAAAATTTTATAAGAAAAGTGTGACGCTCTAAAAAGATTACAAAACATGTATAAAAAAGGCAAATTACCAATCACAAATTAATTTAATTTAATTTATATATATATATTATCAAAAAAAACCTTTATACCCATAAGAGTGTAGGGTTAATTTAATTTATACTATTTTATATTAAATAATTATGACTTGTATAAAGGTAGATTTAAGTATACAGTACTTTACTTAATAAACGCTTGTACACTTTACTTAATTTATATTTTTTAAATGGTTTACAAGTACAAACTTAAAAACAGAAAGGCGTGAATATATATGTGGGTGATTTGTTTGTTTAAAATGTACATCTGGTATTAAAAATAAAAAAGTTATGAAAAGTGTACAAGTGTTTCTTATACTTAATTTAATTTATTTTTTAAAACTCTCCTTATTTAACAAGTGAATCCCAATTAATCGGAAATAACTTAAAAAAAACATTTCGAACAATCATGGCCGATGGTAATTTATGCGCATTTTGAGTGCGCCAATTATTGCCGGGGATTTGAGATTTATATTTTGGTCGTATTTACGTTGATGCTCTGCGAGAGAAAGTTTAAATTGTTCCAGTTGGGTTTATTATCGGAAAGGGCGAAGTTTACATGTTTCGCGAACCTGCCTTAATCCCACCCCGGGGAGCGAAAACACCGCTTTATTTGTTGAATTTCAATGAATAAGCGAAACGTCCGCGGAATTATACACATTTTTTTTGTTGCTGTCGCTGGTTCCAATCCCATTTCACACACTCCATTAAATTGCGTAATGAAATATCTGCAAATGAAATTGTAATGGTATAATAATTAGAATTTAAATTAAATACTCAGGGTGTCTCCACATTAAAAATATATTGACTTCCAATTAATATATTGTATTGAAATTTTTACCACTTAAACATATAAAATTTTAAATGAAAATTTTTATTCAAACATACATTTTTACAAAAATTTGCACTTAAGGTTATTTGAAGCACTACACCAATTATCAAATGCACGTATGTATAAAGATTTCAACAATATATTAAATAAAAATGATTTGAAAATAATTAATAAATTATTTCCACATTTAGCTCTGTGACTTTTGACTTACGTTACGTAAGTACGTTAAACAAATGCACATGAAAACAGAGCAAAATGTGAAAATAATTTATTAATTATTTTCAAATCATTTTTATTTAATATATTTAAATAACTGTGACCAAGTGAATGAATAATACTCTTTTCTATTTATATTTCAACAATGTTAATGCAATAAAAAAATATATTCCTCTTAGATCCGTTCTTACTTGGAGTATGCTTCGATAATTTGGTGTAACTCCTGGACAACATTAACGCGCCACTCATATTTTTCTCGATACTTAATTAAAATTTTGAAAATTAAATTCCACCTCCAATTTGATATTGTAATTTTTGGCAATCGGCGAGGAATGCATAATTTGCATATAACTTTTAAGCCATCCACGTAAAGAAGATGAGACAAGTCATTAATAAACAAAATGAAGAACAACTGGTCCGAGTTTGAGCCTTGTGGAATACCAGAGCCATGGTTAATCGAGACATATGTTTCACGCGCAATTAGATACGAAGCTATTAAAATCAAAGAATTGGAATAGAATTATTTCTCGCTTTATTATTGTTTTTTAAACTTTTAAAACGCATTTAATAAATTGTTAAATTTCCAAAGAAATAAATTTATGATTTAATTCTTTAAGAATTCTTTATTGATAGCGTATGCTACAATTTTGTGTATTTCTTAATTGTGTGTTTAATTGTAATTTCTAATGTTATAATAATAATAATAATAATAATAATAGTTTATTTAACGGATAATTCCTCTTTACAAAAGTAATACATATAAATTTAAACATTACAATAAATTAATATATATATATATTTATATATATATATATATATACAGACACGCACACTAGTTTCACCTCATTGGCAAACATATTAAAAATGTTAATTATTTATAATTCATAATGTAAATACTGTAAATTTAATTTTGTAATTAATGGTTTTATTTAGACATTGGTGGTTCATATTGTATGAAATAAATATGAATAAATTATTAAAAAATCAACCAATACTTATTTTAGGATATTAATATTATTTATGTATTGTTCTTTCCTACATGTATCGCATTAGGCATTAATGTATAATAAATATTTTGAATTATTTTGAATTACAAATCTTGCTGTAATAATCCGCATTTTTTGTTATCACGCGAAATAATTTTAAATCATCCGCGTATAATAAAACACGCGAATCAACCAATAAAATACAGATTATATTGAATAACTTTAAATTCTCGACTAGTTTCGGGTTATTGATTTTGTAATATTTATTATTTCTAGTTTTGTTTAATATTTCATTTATTTGTTTAGTTTCATGTTTAATATTTCTCGTCACATTAATATTTAAACTTGTAACAGGCGTTTAATATATCCCAGATATTTATGAGCCACGTATATTTTTTTTATTCTCTCACGCAGTAAATGAAATATAAATATTTATTTTTTCTTTGAAGCATAAATATTTATTTTAAAAAGGAAGCGAAATTAAAAAGCCTCCTTCGCCCTCCATCCACCACCCCATATATTTACGCAGCTAAATTGCCAGCTGAAAATATATCCATCTTTTTAATTCATTAAAAAAAAAATAATTGCGAATATCGTCTATATATACGCACACACAAGTAGAGGGAGAAATTTCCGCCTTCGGCGTTTTTAATGTTGAGAAGGTATAAAGTTTTACGCGTTCCGTCTTTTATTGGCCGCAGATGGCTCTGCGGGGGAAATAAAAATACCATTATGATTTTGATGAGGCTCCGAAACACCGATTTTTTTTTTCTGCGTCTTCAGAGAGCGAGCCGTGCAGTTTATTTGATTTTATCGCTCGTCCGGTTTCTTTTTTAGCGTCCGGGGGGAGATTAATAAGGTGGTATCACTCGGGTTTTAGGGATTAATTTCGGGTGTTAGTGCTCGCGATAAACGGCGGAATTGCAGGTGGGCTTTAATTAAATGATCGGCCGTTGAGGAAATTGCGGAAATGAGTACGTGTGTTTTTTGAAGAATTTTTCAGCTATATATTGTTATGGCAGGTCTTGAATGAATTGATAAATACGTTTTTATTAACGGTTATCCCATTTTATAATAAGCTACAAAAATAATAGTTATATTATAACTATTCAGTTATAGTTATAGTTCAAAACTGATACAAATTAATATGTAATTATGAGACACAAAAAATCTTTAAGTCGAAGTGCCACTACAAATCAATATGTAATTATAAATCTCTCTATCACGATTTTATCTATCGCATGATTTATTTTCACATTTTAATTAAAATGTAATATCAAGAATGAATATATTTCACTCAATTTCTAATCACCTTGTATTCCAGTCAATTCTTTATTCGTTACATATTTATTTCATATTTATACTAATTTGATGAAATTTATTTAGACAAAAAAAAAATTAACCGACACACCTAACCCGCCAACCCGAACCTATATTATCGTAAACTAATTATTAAAATTAAAAAAAATCAATCTTAAAACTTGCACGTAAATTTTAATCTTAATCGTTATAAGGATATATTGTTGGATTAAAAAAAATATATAAAAACAAAACATGTACACGTTGTCCCCTGAAATTTTGAATACAGGCATTTCAAAGCATTATTTGACACTTACATACCACGCTCGTTTTTTTTTTGTGTAGCGGCCAATAATAATAATCGAGATACAATACAAACACATTAAATTACTCATATTCAAAATTTCAGGGGTCAGGATGAATACTCACATAAAAAAAATATTACATAAATTCCGACGCATTCAAATGAAAAAAAAAAAAAAACAAATAAAATATCTTAATAAATGAAAGACGACGTAAGCGCCATCTTTCGCCTTCATTAAGGCATTGCACATGGAACACACTGATAAGGTTCGAAAATACGAAATGGACATCACTAATTATCCATACGCTAGATTTGATTAAACCAATTATATATTGAATCTAAATCTTTTATCAATAATAATAATAGTTTATTTAACGGATAATTCCTCTTTACTTATTTTAGGATTTTAGGATAAAATATTATTTATGTATTATTCTTTCCTACATGTATCGCATTAGGCATTAATGTACCAATAAATATTTTGAATTATTTTGAATTAAAAATCTTGCAGTAATAATTCAGTGTCCGGAATATTTTTTTATCACGCGAAATAATTTTAAATCATCCGCGTATAATAAAACACGTGAATGAAGTAATTGTTCAACATATTAAATAAAAATGATTTGAAAATAATTAATAAATTATTTCCTTATTTATAATAATTTATAATTATAATTGTTCAACATTATCATTAATAAAAATATTTGATAATATTGGTCCTAAATGTGAACCTTGTGGTAACCCTGATTTGACCTTTATTTCCCTTTAAATAAACCCATTTACTGATCACTGAGGCTTCTACTTCGTTATACATTGTATAAGATTATTGTGTTTTATTAAAAACCTATTTATTTTCACACACTGTACCCGCACCTAGACAAAATTTTCTATCAATTTACAGAGATCAAATATTAAATTAATATTAATTATTTAAATCCAATAGCTCGCCCCAGTCAAAAGCCTTTGAGAAATCCACTTGCAAACGATCCTCAGAGGAATACAACACAACATCTTGCAGTAATATTAAAATGAGCTTGGTAAATTATAATTAATGTACTGTGTTTATAAATTTATGAGGACTGTAATTTATATAAAATTACATTTTAATAAATTTCGTACATAAAGAAAATACAAAAATATTTTTATAAAAATTCCTTTGTGTGTAATTATTTAACAAAACCCTCTTTTTAATGCGTATTATAATTTCCACTTGTAATTACAACTTAATTATAAAAATAATTAACGAACAAAAGGTGGCCTTATAGAGGATACACGATCCCAATTTAAATAAAGCCGACCGCCGTTCCCCTTCCCAATAAGCGAGCGCTCTCTTCTCCTCTCCATCTGGGCGGAAAAAGATAGACGGAGGAAAAGGGTCTCCAATTAAATATTCCGAAGGGGGGGACGTTTTTGATCCGGCCCGAATTAAACCTGAAAAGAGGCCGCCGAACTTATACATGATTCAGACATCCGAATCCTAATGATTATCCCGCCAGCCGGAGACGGATCTCTCGCCGGAATCTCCGCCATTCATCGCGCCTGAATTTATATACAGAGTCGGCGGGATTTTTTTTTAGCCTGCTGTGTTATAAAGTCCGCGAAAGCGGTCTCGGGGTTTAGGAGATTGCTTTCAATTAAATTTAATCGTGGAATTTATTTTAATTTAGTGGGCGAAAGACGTGGCGGAGAGGTTAACTTAGTTAGAATGATCTCAAAGTGTATTGATTTTTTTAAACCAACGGAGAAAAAATAATTATATCATGATGTTTTTTTATTAATTATTTGATATACATTTTATCCAGGTAAATTCTCCAAAATTTCAAAGTCCTAAATTAATTAGCAACTCAGCTTTCGAAGACAGGAGATGGAGCGCAGAACTCTTTGTATATTTAGATTATTACATTAACAAATAACTTAACATTTCACGTATAAAATAGCCCCGAATATTTCAAATAAACCGATGGGGAGTCCAATGAGTGCATCACTTGTGATGTGACTGATTGGTATGCTCGATTTAAGGGTTAGTATTTCGAATAATAATATATTTAATAGAATGTATATATATATACGTGTTTATAAAAATATGGTTATTGTTTTATTTATAAATTTCTTCAGTTTCTATACTTATAGAATTGTCATTGTAAAACTATTGAAACAAATGGTGAATGCGCCGGGATATTTGAATTATATTAATTTTCTTAAATCTTTAAGGTGCTTATTCGTAGTACATTTTTTGATATTAGGATATTAGTACTATTTCACAATCCATTATGTATTAGTTTTTATGTTATAATGATGCGGGGGGGAAATATTGGAACAAATGGTGAATGCGCCGGGACATCTGAATTTTACACGCTTTGAGGCGCTTATTCGTAGCACATTTTTTGATATTAGGAAATCACTATTATTTAACAATCTATTACGCATTAGTCTTTATTTTAAATAATTGTTCAACTTAACGTGCGGGGGGCAAAAATTTTGGAACAAATGGTGAATGCGCCGGGACATCAGAATTTTACGCGCCTTTATTTCTTAATTGTGGTGATATCTGGCGTGCGGATGAATTATAAGGATTGGGATGAACATGCAGTCGATCTTGAATTAGTAATTGGTATATACCAGTAGGGATTATTATTGCAATAAAGTTAAGTTCGGTTTTATTTGTTAGTGCTTCCTCACCCACCCAGTAAAATACTACATTTTTGTAGTATATATATTATATATTTAATAGGATGTATATATACGTGTTAATAAAGATATTGTTAATTGTATTATTTATAAATTTATTCAGTTTCTATACTTATAGAATTGTCAATGCAAAAATATTGAAACAAATGGTGAATGCGCCGGGATATCTGAATTTTTCGCGCTTTGAGGTGCTTATTCGTAGCATATTTTTTTGATATTAGGAAATCACTATTATTAAACAATCTATTACACATTAGTTTTTATTTTAAAATAATTGTTCAACTTAACGTGCGGGGGGCAAAAATTTTGGAACAAATGGTGAATGCGCCGGAACATCTGAATTTTACGCGCCTGGAGGTGCTTATTCATAGCACTTTTTTTATATTAAGAAATCACTATTATTTAACAATCTATTACGCATTAGTTTTTATTTTAAAATAATTGTTCAACTTAACGCGCGGGAGGCAAATATACCAGAACAAATGGTGAATGCGCCGGGACATCTGAATTGTAGGCGCCTTTATTTTTTAATTGATTTTGTGGTGATATCCGGCGTTCGGGTGGATTGTAAGGATTGGGATGAACACGCAGTCGATCTTGAATTAGTAATTGGTATGTACCAGTAGGAATTATTATTGAAATAAAGTTAAGTTCGGTTGTATTTGTTACTGTTTTACTCAACCACTCAGTAGAACACTACATTTTGTAGTACATTTATTTTTATTTTAGGATATCAATATTATTTCTTTCTTTCTTAATCTTATCCTCTTTTAACCGTATTGGGTGTCGAGGTTTAATAATATTATATATATATATCTTTATTCAGACTATATAGATAATTTTAACAATATAACAATATAAATAATAACAATACATGTACATGTGTTAGTCTGTCTGGGCTATCGACCAGAGGTCTTTCTGCCCTAATAATATTATTTAACAATCTTTATTATTATGTATTCGTTTTTATGTTATAATAATTATTCAACTTGACGTGGTGAACAGGATAAATTAGTTTTAAAAATGGTCTCAAAGTGTATTCTTAATTATAATTATAATTTATAATTATAATACATAATAATAAAGGTTGTTTAATAATATTATTAATTATAATTATAACATTAATTTAATTATAATTAAATGAATGCTGGATGAATATTTCATTAAATGTGTATTCTTAATTTTTTATAAATAACTAGAACTGTTACGTAATTAAATTCGATTCGATATAGAAAGAGCACAATCATGTGCTGGATTATATTAAACTTTATAAACTTCGGAGACGTTCTAATAACGACGTAAAATAAAAATATAAAGCCCGCAACGAAACACATTTAACCCAATCCACATCCTTTCCTAAACAGGAAGCGACTTCGTTCCCTTCACGGGCGGTTCCCTTTTGTCTCCAATAATGTCATCTTAAAAAAATAAGTTTACAACAGCACGAGATTTCCCGCATTAAATTCGTTCTTTCGGCGCGCGCGCTCTCCCGGTGGGGTTGGGGGGGAAATCCGAATGGGTGGTTTTCGTGCGGGGGCGCCGGTCCCCGGTCCCCCGCCGCGAGGTTCATTTTGTTCCGCAAAGGGCCCGTATTGAATTTATCGGCTCGGAATATTCGAAACGCGAAAGTTTACACCCGCGGATTTCAATTTGTTGCCTTAATTGGATATTTTTTAATTAAGCGCGCGTATTTCATTAAGCGATTTTTAATGTTTAATTTATGGTTTCACAATAGAAAAAAAAAACTTTATAAGAAAAATTATGCTATTAGAAAGTAATTTGTAAAAAAATGTCTTTTGTATTTATAATTAAATTATTCTTTGATATAATACTTTTAATATTTAAATATTGGTAGTTTACTTTAATAAATAAATATTTAAGATTTTCTTTAAGGCACAATTACGTTCGTTTACAGCAAACCAAAAAATCAAAAAAAAAATATTTTTGGATTTTTATTTTTTGGTTTGATGTAAAATGTTTTTTTTTTGATTTTTTAGTTAATCAATCTACACGGTACCATATTAACTTTTATACGTCTTAGTTTAGCTTTTAAATAATTCTATTCTCTTTGCAGTTTTTGAAAATCCATGATTACTTTAATAAATGAATAAATATTTTATATTTATGATTTTCAACAATTTTTGTATCTAATTTCACTGCAATTGTATCCAAATAAATTAAAGACGACGCAAGCGCCACCTTTTGCCTAATTTCAAGTGGCATCGTCAATTGTTTCGCTACGCTGTAGCTTCTTCAGGTGAAGAATGTTGATATCTATATTCTTCACCTGAAGAAGCTACAGCGTAGCTTCAAGTGAAGAATGTTAATATCTATATTCTTCACCTGAAGAAGCTACAGCGTAGCGAAACAATTGACGATGCCACTTGAAATTAGGCAAAAGGTGGCGCTTGCGTCGTAGAGAAACAATTGTAGTGAAATTAAATACAAAAATTGTTGAAAATTATAAATATTTAATTTATTAATTTATTATAGTAATCATGGATTTTCAAAAACTAAGTGCCTCAGTAATTAACGATTGGTAGTTATGTTGTAATAATTATGAATAGATAGAAGAAAGTTGCCTAATTTGGGTAGGTCAAACACTGGGTTTAATCCACTTAAATCCATAAAGCAATCAGTTATTAAAATTAAAGTCCTTCAATAATAACAATTCATCATTATCAAACAGAACCATAATTCCTTTAATCACCGCAATCGAAAACTCCATTAAAACCACGTTTTGGGCTTAAACTAATATTATTAATTATCGCAAATGAACCCCGGCTGTTGTGCAAACGAGCGTTTGCGCAACGATTTTGTTTAAAACCGACGGAAGCGCAGTTTCGCGATTAATTGCGGTATTCTATCAAATTCCGGAATTGAATCGTTTCATCTCCGCAAATAAGCAACATTCGTTCGTTAGCAATATTTATCGATGATTGCACACACATATGCAATCCGCGCGGTTGCCGCTCGAATGACGTCAAACGCTCGCGCTCCCGCTGATTGACTATTTGATTGAACTCTGTAAGATAGGACTGCGCATACAGCGCAATTTTGTAAATATAGATGTAAAAAGTAGTAAAAATAATCAACACTGTTGTATCCTTTCTTCACACTATAAAGTGCGAAGCTCAGTGGATCAATACTCATAAAAAGCGGATGAATTAATGTTTTTAATGCTGCAATGATTAATTAATTAAACCTTATTTGCATTTAATACTTTATGTACAATGCACTGCGAAGCTAACAGCATTTTAATATTACATGTAATTCGTAAAAGTGCTTACATAACGGCAGCAATTAGGGCGGCTGGAAATGTTTCGGGTCTTATGGCAGCAGCATATTTCTCCACGGTGGCACAAATGGCGGATGCTGTTTATTGAAGCATCAAATTTTATTAGACCTCTGCGGCACAAACGCTGATGCAGCTTGAAAAATAAATCCCTTGACCTCCTTCAGCTATGTACACACAAAACAGCAATAATACTTATTAATTAAAATATATATATACAAACATCGACAAGAATTAGACGAAACTGTCTAGTAACATTGCATTTGCGTTCATATTATTATAATAAATGAAAACACTTTTCAGATTGTTTTTTGTATAACTGAAATTAACTGAAAGTTTCTTGGCGTAAAAGTTACAGCGATTTATAAAACTTGACTCATTAGAGAATAGGATACGAGCAAAAAAAGTCGGGTATATTGTGTACAAAATGTTGTGTTCAGTGTACAGTAGGGGTCTGAATTTAGAACAGGATGATGTTCCCTCAGGAAACAATAATTGTTGGTCTCGTAACATTTTTTCGTACAATGCGTATTTTTCGAGTTATATAAATTTGTCAGGTTAAACGGTGTATATACAAATATTTTTATTTTATTAAGTGACATTTCTTTTGTTGTTTTTACATTGAATTTTTCTCGGATCAAAATTTTGTTGCATTATGCAATATTTTATTGATATGCAACAGCAGGTGTACATTATGTAATTCAATGTCCGGCGTGGGTATTTGTCTGGGAAGTAGCTGTTTTAATGTGCATTTGTTTAACGTACTTACGTAACGTAAGTCAAAAGTCACAGAGCTAAATGTGGAAATAATTTATTAATTATTTTCAAATCATTTTTATTTAATATATTTTTATTTCAAGTAATAAAGGAAATAAAAATTGGGGAATTCCAAAAGCCCTCGTTGTCATTTACGATATTTTAACCCATTTTAAAAATAACTAATTAATACATCCAACATTCACATTATTTTATCAATGTCAATTTCAATAAGTTTATTTATTTATAAGCCGAATACGTTATATAATTTCACACCGGTGTCTGTGTGTATGTGCACACGGATACATATTTCATTTAATCCGAAAATGGGTCGCGTCGCTTAATAGGAATGAAAATTTGATAAAGTGACGCGGGGGTTGGTTTGAGCAAAGCCCCGCTTATATACACCACCAATTTATACGGGGAAAACTGCACGGCGAAGCTGAATTAAAATTAAACTTTTCGCTAGAAATAATAAAAGCTCGTAAATTCATACCGCCGATTTATTACACATATATTAGAAGCGACCATTAAAGAGGAAACATAATGGGGATATCAATTAAAGTAGAAAGGGAGAAAAATGTAATCAAAATAAATGATGATAATTCGATTTAAAAAAAAATATTTACCCCCAAACCACTATTCATCAATTCATTTCATTTTTCATCAACGATAAACCACTATTCATCAATTTATTTTATCTTTCATCAAAGACTAACCGACATACAAGACATACGACAAGGACTACTGGCTGAAAGACCTCAAGTCGATAGCCAGTTATAAGTTTATATTAAATATATTGTATAATATATGCATATAGCCCGACACCATATGGTAAAAGGAGATACTGATTATATATATATAGAAAATCTTTATTTTTGAGAAATACGTTAAATTACATTACAATATTTACATTACAATCATAAACCTCTAGTTAAGCCTCAGAAAATGGCAATCGACCATCGGTCTTTCTGCTATACTGATTATATATATATATATATGTATATATTAATACCACAATAAAGATGTTTGTATATATAAAAATATCTGCGAGGTTTTGTGATACATTAAACAATAGCCCGGCGCATTCACCATTTTACCTCAAAATGGTTAAATTATATAATTACCAATGATATTATTTGGGCTATTTTTATAGATTGGAATATTGTAGCTGGACTGAATACGGTGCAGTAGCTCATGCAAATGATTCCTTAAATAATATAAATATCGGGAGAAATAATGAGAATAAGCAAATCCGGAGGAAATAGCAAGATATTCCATCCGGCCCATGTGAATGTGATTTCTTCAATTTTTATATATAACTTAGAGGAATTATTATCTGACTCTGAGTACTATTCACTTATATAATAATGATAATAACTTTATTACGGTAATCACCTTTTTACAAGTTTTACAATTATTTAAATATACGTTTAACAAGTGTAAATACGGAATATGACAATGTAAAAAGTACATATGTAAACCCAGATGCTTTAATAAGAAAACAAAAATTGTGTTCACTCGATTATATAGAAATTGATGCAGATAATAAAATTAATCATTATCTCCCAGCGATATGCTTAAAATATACAAACAATGAATTGAACATATTTATTAATTTATTACCCAACAGATACAGTACATCCAATAAAAGGGTAACATCAGTTTAACAGTAACACAACATTGGTATATATTAGATAAACAAAATAATAACACAAACAAAAATAAAGAAGCCGCAGTTATTCAATAAAACATTCGTTTATCTGTCTGGTAAATGCGCTGAGTGAATCACCAAAAACAAAGACACATAAAAAAATCTATTGTGTAATCCAATGTCCGGCGGGGTAAATGCTCGGGAAGTAGTTGTTTCAATAGATGTTTGTAAAACTTACAGTGTAAGTATTTTTTGCAGTTGGAATCGAATTTTATTGATCATTGCCAGAAATTTTCCTTGTTTAATTTCATTGTAATTTAAATAACTGCAAACGTGTGAATCATCTTTGTTTCATTTTATTTAACATAAAAAAACTGACTAAAACAAATTAAAAATATTGTAATTTACTGTAATAAAACTTAAATGAATTAATAACATATTAGAAAGCCACATTGTATTGTTTTAAATAAATATATTAAAATTAACTGTTACGTTTTTTTTTTTCCTATTAAATCTGTTTCGATTGTTCCAACAATTCGTGAAGAATTCCTCCCCGGGCGATATTTAACAAAACGGGGGCATTTACCATTTCGGGTCGAAAAGGCGAACACGGCGGTAATCCGGCCGGTTTCTTGAAATATTCCCATGCGGCGCGTGTTTTCTCCCCCTAACTTCCAACCTGTGAAATAATTAGCGGTCTGCGCGCGGAACTTCGGGGTTCCGCCGAAGGGACGTAGCCACCCCGGAGGGCTCTATTTCACTCCTGAAATACGAACCTACCTTCCAAATAACTCGGTAATATTTTTTTGAAAAGTTGGTATTTATTTAATTTCACTAACGAAATTCCAAACTTCAGAGTTATTAAATTTAATAAAACAAACAAACATATTTTCTATTAATTTTTATAAATTAATATATATATATATTAATTATATATTTTAAATATATATATATATATATATATATAGAGAGAGATTTTTTTATAAGTATACATTAGGGGAAGTGTATACCTGCAAAAAACGCGAGCTAACCGCATTGAATAATTAATGTATGTATGTTAAGTTGACTATTTGGCATATATGTGTTCATTTGCGTGTTATAGGCAACTAAACACACATACATTAATGCATTTGAGTCGCGTATTTTGCAGGTATACATAGGGGAAATGTATACTGATAAAAAAAGCTCTCTGTATATATATATATATATATATATATATATATATATATTATACTCATAAATACCACTTTATCGGTTACCTTTATTTTCTTATTTTTTTTATGTATAAACAAAACTTGTCAGCACTTGTCTGACAATATTATTTATTATTTAATAATAATAATACCTTTATTTATCAAAAAAATATCAAAAATATAAAATGAAATGTTATGAGTGTAGGCGAAGTTCAGTCAACTTAAACTGTTACTAATTTTCCACTTAGCCATGTGATCAATGAGAATCAGACTAAAGATATTCAGTTGTATTTAACTATTGCGATTCACTATTTTTCAAATACTGTTACTAAATATTTATAAATAGAAAGAGTATTATTCACTCACTTGGTCACAGTTATTTAAATATATTAAATAAAAATGATTTGAAAATAATTAATAAATTAATAAATTATTTTCACATTTTATATCTGAGAAAGGAAAGAAAAATATAATCAAAATAAATTAAAAATCGATTTAATAACATTATCTGGGCAGAAAGAGCTATGGTCGATAGCCATTTAATAATTAATTAACTTTTTTTGGGTGATATATATAATCAATGTTTGTTACGTTATTGTAAACTTAATTGTTAATAAAGATTGTTATATATATGTTAAATTATCTGCGAAGTTTGCGATACATTAAGCAATAGCCCGGCGCATTCACCATTTTTCTCAAAAATAATAAATTCATACACTGATCACTGAGGCTTCTACTTCGTTATACATTGTGTAAGATTATAATAAAACACTTTTTTAACTTTGTTTGTATAACAGAATTACGTTCTGTTTTACAAACAAAGTTAAAAAAGTGTTTTATTATAAATTCTAATACGTTTTATTTTTATAGATTTTTTTTGTTTTGCTGAAACGATTTCAATAAAATTTTAGGAGTATTTAGTTAAGCATACATTGCATATAATGCAACATAACATAATAAATATTTTTATAATATATTCCCAAATAACGACCATAGATCTTACTCTCCTATTTCAAATATATTTCGCATTGTTTAACAAATATTTTTCCTTTAACTATTCATTGATATATTTTTTTTCTTTTTCTACATTTAAATGTGATGTAGAAAAAGAAAAAAAAGAAAATGCTACTAGTATATTTATAACACTTTTTATGAGCCTTGGCTTGTTTAATTTAAAGTGGAATTCATTTGACAAATTCAATTCAATTCATTTATTTACGGTAAATCACCTTTATACAGAATAATAACAATATTCAAAATCGTGTAATATTTTTGACATATAGAAAACAGAAATATATTTTTACAGAATGGGAAATATAATTGATATGGAGTGAAATAAAAAAACAACTCTATTTAAATGACAATTAATACCAATAAATGAAAACCTAGTTTATTAATTTCTTCACTTTTTATTTACACGATAGATGGTCTTTTCGTTCACAATTTGAACATTATCAATAAATTCTTAAAACTAATAGACCAGTATATATACACACGAGGGATTATTAGAGTAATTAAGGATGTGGGTTGTCGGAAATGCTTGGTAGAGGATTTACATTATAACAACATATATATTGCGTGGCTATTTCTGTCTTATAAAATATTTTCATGAATGAATAATAATAATACGTTTATTCAATGTAGAAGTGGTACATGAGGTCTACAATAACATATACATATATATATATATATATATATTCATCATTCGCAATGAATACCATAGTGTATTTATTTTTTTTTATTTTAATATATATATATATATATATATATATATATACATATAAAATTATTTTATGCTCCGCCAACTGTTAATTGAAACGTCAGAAAGAGATAAAAATCAACTAAATAGTGGTATACGAATAGTCATCTATAGAATAACATTCTTTGTCTATCAAGTCTTTCAATATGTTTTTTTAATTTTTTTTTTTCATTTGTTATATTTTTTATATGATTTGGCAATCCATTAAACATTTTTAAAGCTGCATAAGCAGGGGATTTTTCTAATAAAGACAGTCTATGTATGGAATAGGCGTAGTTATTCATGTTTCGGGTGTTATAACCATGATTTGTGCAGTACATTTTAAACTTACTTTTATATTTAAAATAAAATATGGGCAGTTCAAATATGTGTAAGCTAAAAATTGTGAGGATTCCAGCTCTTTGAAGTGGATATACTGCAACTATCTCTGTATTATAGATTAAAAATAATTCTGATTGCACGTTTTTGAATAATGAAAATGTTTTTCATTAAATTTGATAAGCCATAGTGAATGAGACCATATCGTAGAAGACTTTCGAAAGTAGATATATATATATATATAACAATAATTTTTTTTCATCCAATATTTGACGCATCATTCGCAATGAATGCCATAGTGTATTTTTTTTTGTTTTAATAATTTGTTTTAGCTTTAATAGTAGAGTTATTAGAACACATAATATCAATAGGATTAAATTAACGAAAAAATCTACACTAGCTAACTGAACAGTCCTGGTGATTCGCATAAATAAATTGCAGTATATTTATACTTCCTATAATAAATGCAAACATTCTCCCGTCACCATTCTGCAATTTATTCATGCGAATCACCAGGACAGTTCAGTTAGCTAGTGTAGATTTTTTTGTTAATTTAATCCTATTGATATTATGTGTTCTAATAACTCTACTATTAAAGCTAAAACAATTTATTAAAACAAAAAAAAAATAAATAAATACATTATGGTATTCATTGCGAGTGCAGATTTTTAGAATTCCTTAAAAAAATTACGGAACCTCGACACCCAATACGGGTAAAAGAGGATAAGATTAAGAAAGAAAGAAAAAAAATACGGGAAATACAGAATATTATAGGTTATCAGGATTATTCGCATGTTTTTGCTAAAAACTATCATCATTTAATTTTTTTAATACACTCATCCCCATCGTGTATATTGAAAAATAAAAATCAACCAAGTAATAAAAAAACATGATAATTTACGAAACGCCGGCCATAAATATTAACCCCCTCTCGCGCTCCACCACTACGTGCTACCTGCACGTAAAGAAATAAAGAAATTTCATCTGCGAGGTCAATTCCTCTAAGAGCTTACGTATTTTTTTCTTCTTATTTAATATAGAGAGCCCGCGCCAAGAAAGTGTCATCTTCTGTAACTGGATATCGGCTCAAGGGCCCCCCAGAGGTCCCGGCATCGACATATTTATCGCGGAGCCGCAGCATAACAACTCTGAGAAATAGAACGCGCGCGAGAAAGGGGGAAAAAAATACGAGAAAAGACTGAATGAAGGAATAAAGGAGAGAGGGGGTGGAAATGCGCGCGCTTTGAGGACTAGAGGGGAAAGTAATCAAAGTTTAACGTTTACGAGTTTTTATTAAATTTTGATTGAATAAGTTTTTTTTTTTTGCTCGTCTTCTTCTTTTGCGGGGGTTGAGTGTGTGGGTGGATTGTAAATTAAGTAAGATGAGTGGGATGGCCGGGACGTAAATGTGTTTATTATGTTAAAAAGTGTTATTTATTACGACATTTGCATAATTTTCAATTGTTTTTTTTTTCTCTCTAAAATAATAGATTTATACATTTTTTTATTCAGAAATGAAATAAAAATAACAACTTTTATAACTTGATGAAAAGTTCGTTGAATTCTTAATTATTTTATTTACACCTTTTGCAAATATCGTATAAATCATTTTAATAAAATTTAACAATCAAAGCTTTAACTTAATAAAAACACTTTTAACTTTGTTGTCGAAACTATACTCACTAAATAATAAAAAAACTAGTTGTGCAAACAAAGTTA
Source organism: Philonthus spinipes (assembly GCA_963082785.1). Taxonomy (NCBI): domain Eukaryota; kingdom Metazoa; phylum Arthropoda; class Insecta; order Coleoptera; family Staphylinidae; genus Philonthus; species Philonthus spinipes. Next base: position 3,439,081 of record OY720310.1, on the reverse strand, counting down.
AAAGTGTTTTGTTAAGTTATAATAAAGCATGTACAACCAAGTGGAAGCCTTAACAATTAACAAGTTAATCAAAACTTTGCATATCATCTATTTAAAACTTTATGAATGTTAATTAAAAAGCCCAGTATATATATATATATATATATATTGATATTTCTCATGCACGAAACATGTATATTTTGCTTATGTTCTTTCCAATTTAATATATAATTGGAAAGATAACGCGAGCGCCATCTATTGCCTAATTTCAAGTGGCATCGTCTACAAACATAAATTGTTTTATATTTTCCCGGCAATTCCCTGAAGTTTTATGAATGTTAATTAAAATATATATAAAAAAATGAAACAAACTATTTCCCATGCAGGAAGCAAACCGCTGTATATATACATTTTTTGCTTCCTCTATTTTCATCATCATTATTTTCAGTCGCGTTCCTTTATCATTAATTGCATGCCATTCAGCCGGGGTCCGGCCGCTTTGAAAACCGGGTTGAAAAGTGCGAACAATACCGCGAAAAAGATAATAAATGACGAAAAGTTGAATTTCATTCGACAACCTTTTATCTCGGGGGCCCGGAGAGCCGCGCTTAATGAAACCGAAAACGCGGCATTATCATTTCTGCGCTTTCATCGACTTTGTTGTATAACGAACAAACAGAGAGGAGTGGGCTGCGGAAAAAAAATTGTTTCACAGACGAATAAATTAAATTCGTGCATGTGTTTGCTCCTGCATCCGACGTACAACGTGATAAATCGAGGGTGGATGGGAATGTGAGAATACTGTTGTTTTAAATGGAATGTTTGAAGTGTAGTAAAGAAAGTATTTTTATATTTATAATAAAAAAATTGTTTAACTTTGTTTGTATAACAGAATTTTATATTTAGTGACTATAGTTTCAACATCTTACACAATGTATAACGAAGTAGAAGCCTCAGTGATCAGTAATTTTTATATTTGTCAATAAAAATTAATATTCTTCAAGTTGGTTGTTGGTTGTGACAATTTTAATTATTAAGTAGGAGAAAGAACGACCATTTAAATAATAAAAATGATTTTTTTTATAAATACAAACATCTTTATTCAGACAACATCATTACATAATTGTAATGCTTTTTTTATCAGTATACATTCCCCCTATGTATACCTGCAAAAAACGCGAGTTAAACGCATTAATGTATGTGTATTTAGTTGCTTCTAACACGCAACTAAACACACATATGCCAAATAATCAACAAAACATACACACATTAATCGATTCAATGCAATTGACTCGCGTTTTTTTGCAGGTATACACTTCTTCTAATGTATACTGATATAAAAACCTCTCTGTATATACATTTATATTTAAATAAGAAAACAAATATTGTGTTAGTCTGTCCGGGCTATCGACCTGGGGTCTTTCTGCCCTGAAAATTATTTTTTTTTTAAATTTTTATTTATTTAGTCTTATATAACATCGTTATATGTTCTTCTCTATTTCGCAGTGTGAGGTGATTTTTTTTTAATAAAAACAATAATTTTTCTTTACAACTTTTATGAAAAGTAATTTCTATTGAGAATAATCACACTTTTCGATTTATCATTGATCATTCTGATATTTGTCCTTTTATGGTATATCTGTTGGACAATAAAGATTATTATTATTATTATTATTATCTTATTAACCCCTGATATTGAGTAGAATTAAGTAATTATAATGAAATTGAAGCACTTTTGTTATGCATTGTTTATTTAACCGAATATAAATGTTGTACTATAAAACAATACGAATGTACTTTATTAAAATTCGATTCAAACAATCAATGTTTACACGCGCGTATGCAAAATTAAACAACAAAACCGAAATCCGTCCCCGATGGTCGCATTTCCATTCAGCTCAACCATGAATGAATCCCACAATAATTCATTTCGCCGGGTATTACAATTTCTAATTTCGCGAAATCAAACCAGCCCAAAATTGAATAAATCAGCCGTTTGTTTTATTCATTCGAGTCGAATATTCCGTCTGTACCAAAATTCGTCGCGGCGGCGCGTTTAAATTAATTCGGCTGTGTGGTCTTTGCTTTCATTATTAGTTAATTAGTCCCGGGAGTCTCCTCCGAATTAATTCGAATTTTACCGCCTGTTAAAATAATGAGCGCGCGTTAAATAATTATTATCCCCGCTAAAAAAATGCAATTAGATTCGTAGTGAAACGCACGCATGCTGGAGTTTATTTCTTCGTTATTTAAGGGGAGGTTTTAGATTTTTTTATCTCGAAATCGAATGAATATTTCGAAATGCGGTTTTATCTATTGTATCAGGCCATACAATGGACTAGATATTTGTTGATTGTTAAGGCTTTCACTTGGTTATACATTTTGAGTTTATTAAATAAAACACTTCTTCACTAAACCGGCTATTTTAGACGTGTTTTTTTTTTCTCTCTAAAAACTGGAAATATCTAGTTCATTAAATAAAACACTTTTTCACTTTGTTTGTATAACTTGTTATTTTATATTAGTGACTATAGTTTTCGAAGCATAGAGCATCATTATCAAACTAAGACTCTTAGTTTGATAATGATGCTTCGAAATAGTTTTTGAAGCATAGAGCATCATTATCAAATTAAGACTCTTAGTTTGATAATGATGCTTCGAAAACTATAGTCACTAAAATAAAATAACAAGTTATACAAACAAAGTGAAAACGTGTTTTATTTAATGAACTAGATATTTCCAGTTTTTAGAGAGAAAAAAAAACACGTCTAAAATAGCGGGTTTAGTTTCCCCTGTTTAATTCTGCGCGAACGTTCTTCAGCCGACAGATCAAAGCAACCCCCCCCTCACCCCCGCCGACTCTAAACAAAATATGTGATAGATTGATTGGAAAGATTACATCGTAATCCAGCAGATAATTTTTTGAATGCATATCCTTGTTTTTGATCTCTCTAAGAATCTTCAGAAAAATTCAACACATCTAAACAATCCTTTGGGCAACCTTTCCAATACTCTCCTTTATGAAAAACATATGTTATCCCATTATCTCAAAGATCTCAAAGTGTGTGCTTTTCTGTTAAATTTGATAATCGCTCAAGTAGGAACCCACCTTTTTTTCGCATACATTTCCACAATACGAATTACTGGTTTTATACTCAGATTACACGTCTTAGACTAACACAGAATTAGTTGTACGCACTAATTCTGTGTTAATCTTTTCTATTTATGTCAAATATATAAATAGAAAAGAGTATTCATTCTCACACTACTTGTACGCACTAATTCTGTGTTAGTCCATCCTGATATTGATATTTTTTACAATATATTGCCTGATTTTAGAAGAAATGTTAAGCTACAATGAAATTAAACAAGGAACATTTCTGGCAATGATCTTTTTCTAACTGCAAAAAAATACTTACACTGTAAGTTTTACAAACATCTACTGAAACAACTTTTTGCAGTTAGAAAAAGGGATTGATCGAATTTTATTGATCATTGCCAGAAATTTTCCTTGTTTAATTTCATTGTAATTTAAATAACTGCGGACGTGTGAATCATCTTTGTTTCATTTTATTTAATGAAATGTTAAGCGTCTGCAATGCTGTCATTAATGTTTATTCGTTATATTTTCACGTGAGGATCGACATGACTGCTTAAAACCAATGACTTAAAATAAATTAAACAACAACTTACCATGTAATTAGGCAAAAGGTGGCGCTTGCGTCGTCTTTAATTTATTATGAACAACTTACCAGTTTGATGTCTAAACAACGTCCCTTCGATTCGGCGTGTTCACGGATCACTTCAATCTCAATTTCATCAACAATAAATCATGTTTCTGATGATTGAAGAAATCCTCGAAAATAGAAGGCTTACAACAAACCAGATGTAACGTAATGCTACTGTGTTAATTGTTTCGTTTCGCGACAATAATTTGAATTATTTGTTTCCAATTAACTTTATTTTTATCCAACTGTATTTTTAAATATTTTTTTCTTTATTATTTTCTATTATAATTTTATAAAAGATATTGTAATTTGTAAAATGGTTTATCCGTCAATAAAGATTTCCTAGAACATTTGAACCTTCTTTGCGTTACGAAAAATCTCGACATTTACAAATATGTAAATTATTGAATAATGTAATCAATTATAATGGAAAATTCCGTAAAATAAAGTTGAAGTTAAAGTTATACATCCACAATTCATGATTCACATCATCACTAATTGAAATCCGCGACAAAGACATGGACTGCCGGCTGAAAGACCAATAGCCATTTGTAAAAATTAAAATTAACGCATTCTGAACGGTACTCCCAATAACGGGGTGCCCCAGGGTTCGCACTTTAGTCGTTTTTTGTATTCACTTTTTATTTACCACACCAACACTTGCTTAAAAAAAAATAAGTATTTACTCTCTTTAGAGATATCTATGAATTATTCGAACGAAGAAAGGTTATTAAATATCAAAATGTTTGCAATTTTTAGTGGTATTAATTTAAAAATATTGTAAAATAAATAAATTTAATCTGTATTTACAGATATATACAGTAAAATAATGAAAGTCATAAAGTCAAATATGTAAATTAAATAAAAATAAAAATGATGTGAAAATAATTAATAAATTATTTCCACATTTAGCTCTGTGACTTTTGACTTACGTTACGTTAATTTATTTAAATAATTGTGACCAAGACAATGAATACTCTTTACTATTTATATATTTGCCGCCTGAAAGACCAATAGCCTTTTGTAAAAACTAAAATTAACGTATTCTAAATGGTACTCCCAACAACGGGGTGCCCCAGGGTTCGCACTGTAGTCGTTTTTTTGTATTTACTTTTTATTAACCACACCAACACTTGCATAAAAAAAATAAGTATATCTTTAGAGATATCTATGAATTATTCGAACGAAGAAAGGTTATTAAATATCAAAATGTTTGCAATTTTTAGTGGTATTAATTTAAAAATATTGTAAAATAAATAAATTTAATCTGTATTTACAGATATATACAGTAAAATAATGAAAGTCATAAAGTCAAATATGTAAATTAAATAAAAATAAAAATGATGTGAAAATAATTAATAAATTATTTCCACATTTAGCTCTGTGACTTTTGACTTACTTTACGTTAATTAATTTAAATAATTGTGACCAAGACAATGAATACTCTTCTCTATTTATATATTTGACATAAATAGAAAAGAGTATAATTAATATCTGTTAATTAATTTAATTTAAAAATATTATGAAATAAATAAATTTAATCTGTATTTACAGATATATACAGTAAAATAATATTTGACATAAATAGAAAAAAAATATAATTAATATCTGTCACCTAGCATTTTGTGTTAATATCCTTGTCGTAAAAAAGGTATAATAATAACTAACTTTCTATGTTTATTTATTTATTTATTAACGGCCAAGCCTTTTTGAAAGATGTTATAAGTTATTGTCGATTGTGTTCGTAATTTAACTGTCATTAATGTGATGCAGTGATGCAATGAATTCAAGAAGAGTTATGCTGGGGAATTTTCGCTTATATGTTTATACATACGAAATTGATTAGGTTTGTGGGATTTCAGGTAAAATTATTATAATATTGAGGGTATGTAAATAATAAGGGTAAAATAAGGATATTTAATTCAGGATGATTTAATTGAAATTAAAATTAAAATACTCGCTTTGTTTCACTTAGTGTTTTAATTTTAATTTCAATTAAATCATCCTGCATTAATTCAAAAATGTTTCACCACGGGTTAAGTGAGAAATTAATTATATATATATATATATATATATATATATAATCTAAAATCCCCATCTACCATAATGGTGGTGTAGGGGTAGAAATTAATTATACATAAGGATATTCAATTACTAAAATTAATTTATTCCATAAGAAAAAAAAAAAATAAACAATTTCTTCAAAATATTCATTTATTATAAATTAACTGTTTTTACAAAACAATCATTCATATAAATGCGAAGTCGCATAGGAGGATTCGCCAGGAGCACGAGATCCGTTCAAGAATCCATATGCTCTGTGATTTTTATATTAACAGCAAAGCGTACAGATTCTAAAACGTATCCAGGCTCAGAATATTTATTTACCTCATATATTTATTTATTTCTCAACGGATACAATGATCTAATTACAGAGGAACTTACATTAACTAAATGCGATATCGTAAAAGATTGTTGAAAATATCCACAGCGTATTGTACACTCCTGTGCAATAAAATTAAGCACGCAAAATAAGTTATACACGATGAGTTTCATAGTAACAAAAATATGTATATAGATATCTCAATTTCTTTAATGTCAAAATTCCGTGTGATTTAGACAACATTTAAAAAAAAAACCGAATAACACAACTAGAATATTATAAAAAAATAAAACTTTAATTTCATTGCATAGAAGTGTACCCCATAATAACTTATTAGTAGAATTTTAATAAATGAAACACTTTTTTACTTTGTATAACTCGGATTTGTTCCGATGAAACACTTTTTTGTTCCGAGTTATACAAACAAAGTAAAAAAGTGTTTCATTTATTAAAATTGAATTATAATGTATAACAAAGTAGAAGCCTCAACAATTAAAAAGTTTATTAGTAGAATTAATGGTTTTTAATATTTAGACATTGATAGTTCATATTGTATGAAATAAATATGAATTGCTTATTAAAAATCAACCAATAAAACACATTTGTTTTAATTCGACGAATAAAGCACTAATAACCTTTCTTCACACTTTTATTTGGATTACCAAATGTATATTTCGGTCACAAAGTGACCATTATCAATGGAATAACACCCATATTAGTGCTTTATTCGTCGAATTAATTTGCTCTTCACGTAACTCAATCAATCAATTTAACATTTGTTTTATTTGTTGATTTTTTAATAATCAATTATTTCATACTTATTAAATAAAACACTTTTCCACTTTGTATAACTTGTTATTAGACAAAGTGAAAAAGTGTTTTATTTAATAAACTCAAAATGTATAACCAAGTGAAAGCCTTAACAATCAACAAATATTTCATACTTATTAATAGATTTTATTTTAAAAATAAAAAATATAATAATTACAATGTATTAGTAATATAATAAATAAATTAAATTTAACTGTAAAAAACAGGCATTTCAAATAAATTCGAGTTTAAATAATTATTTATCCGGGGACGCATCCGGAAAACCGGCGTGATTCGGTCCGGGGATTAGGATTAAGCGGTCATTGCGGGAGGGATTGCGTCCCGGAATAGTTTCGGGACTCCGGATCCGATCCGAAAAGCGGGGGAGGAGAGCGCGGACCTTTTGTGCCCCGGCGCATTCGGCCGAACAAATAAACATTGTTTTCCCCGAGTTTGCGGCAACTTTGTTCCCCCCGAAAGCCGTACAACTTCATCTGCAGACATCTAAATAATAAAATAACACGAAAAAGAAAAGCAAGACAACGTGCGCACGTACGGATAAATAAGATGGGATAAATTTCAAGTTGATGTTAATAACGAGGAAAAATCATGGAACTTGAGTTTTCTTGTTGTGATGATTGAAGTAAAATAATATATGGCAGTTTTGCGGCTTCGACTTTCAGCCTCTTAGCCAATACATTTTATTTAAACAAAAATTATTAAATAAAAAAAAACATAATTTAAAGTTGAAGGTCTAATTTTATTTACAATTCACTTATTTACATGAATGGATATATTGATTTTTTATATCTATACATATTTATTTCATACAATATGAACTACCAATGTTTAAATATTAAAACCATTAATTATAAAGAAAAATTGTTTAATTATGTAGAAATTTAAATATAATATTAGAGAAACGAACAATCAAGAGTCTTAATTAAAATGCATCGTAATTATTTTAAATTTCTTTTTTCTTAATTCAATATTATATTGTTTTAAATAAAACATAACAGAATGAACCGCTTAAAAATAAAACTTTCCTCGCAATTTCTTAGTAATATATATATATATATATATATATATTTTTTTTTTTTGATGCAAAGGTTTCTTAAAACATAACAAAACGAACCGCTTAAAAATAAAACCTTCCTCGCTATTTCTTTGTAATATATATATATTTTTTTTGATCCAAAGGTATCTTAAAACATAACAGAACGAGCCGCTTAAAAATAAAACCTTCCTCGCCATTTCTTTGTAATATATATATATATATATACTTTTGATCCAAAGGTATCTTCCCAGAAAGATGAAATCCATCCCTCCTATTAATATGTAACAGTCGAAATAAATCATCGATGGATGTATCATCGGACAGCGCCAAGGTTCTCCTCTTCTTCCCCGTGTCCCATGCATTAAAGATGACCAAGAGATTGAGTTACACTTTTCCCTGCGGCGGAACAAGGAGGAGAGGGGAAGCGAAAGGGAAAATAAATCACGGCGACTTCAATGTTTAATGTCCGCTTTTTGCAAGAGTGCCTTTTTTTCTGAATGAATGACGTAGAAACAAAATAATTGAAGAAAACATGAAAAATATCTTAAGCCTAATTGCGTTGATAACTGAGGCACTTAAATTACATATTTACTTTTTAATAAAAAAAAACAAGGAGAGTCATTAAGAAATAGACAATGAAGAGAAACCCCGACACCAATTGGTAAAAGGGGACATCGATTATATATACAGAGAGCTTTTTTTATCAGTATACATTTCTCCTATGTATACCTGCAAAATACGCGAGTCAAATGCATTAATGTATGTGTGTTTAGTTGCCTATAATACGCAACCCAAACGATCGATTCCTTCAACTAGGATAATTCAAAAAACAATTAAGCAATTTTCTATTTCTGTTTATGACAATATCGAAATGCACAACGTGGAAGAATTTTGGCGATCGTTTGAGTTACTGTCTTGCAGTTTCTGGTGGTCCTTTCTAGCACTTATTCTAAGTTTATTGTTCTTCACTGTTACTTTTCTTTCAAATTGTCTTAATAAAATCTCTTCTTTTACCTGTAATTTCTCACATTTTGAAGTTTAGCGTTTGACGTTTAGTTGTGTGTTACAGGCAACCAAACATACACATATCAATGCGTTTGACTTCGTTTTTTTGCAGGTATACAGTTCGCCTAATGTATACTGAAAAAAAAAACCTCTCTGTATATATATATATATATATATATATAAAACAAATTTATTTATGATTTTTAACTTTTTATTAATTTCACTATAATTGTTCTTCACCTGAAGAAATAGCAAAAAGTGAAGGAGCTATAGCATAGCGAAATAATTGTAGTGAAATTAATAGAAAGTTGCAAGTCATAAACAAATTTGTTTTTAATAAGTAAGCCTAATTATTTATTCTGAATAGTATTCAAAAAAATAATAGAATAAAAAAGCTCAGATTTATTTTTTTTTCAAAATGTTATAACGTGGAATATTAACTGGTTAGGCGTCATGATTAAGCGAAATCTTTCCCCTGGGCCAAACATTTTTTTTATTACCACTTAAAAGTAATGGATGTTAGATGCGTCTTTCTATATTTTTTTATAATTTTGATAAAAAGAAAAAAAAAACTGCCGACCAATAAAAATTTCATTGTAAAAGAGTTTATAAATTTGGAAAACAGCTATCGTAGTACTTGCGGCTAAGGGCCTTTTAGGCCTATGCACAGTGTTTATAGCACACCTTCACACATACATACATCCTAGTACCTGCGTTCAATAGTGCGAGGCCGTAGCAGAGATTATAGTATTATAGATTCGATATATTAGAATTCGATTGGTCGTACGTTTCGGTCGTACGAAATCTGTCATTTAGATAGGAATTTACATGAGAGTTTGACAGTTGTGTGCGACCGAAACGTGCGATCAATTTCAAGAATAAGGCCCCAGGTTGATATATATCGAGATTTCGAGCGGACACCGGTGTTAGAATGGCGCTCAAGTAGTTAAAGAAATAATTATCTGTCTTATTTTTAAAAGTTAACCTCTGGAAGTTATTTCAAAATGTTTGTTATGCATTTCTTAAGTGATTCCAAAAAGAAATTTTAATATAGTCCGGCTTTCTTAAAGAAGATTATTATTTTTGCACAAACTTTATGTAAAGGTTTGAAAACTTGTGTATGTAATTTCTCACAGAGTAAAATTGATAAAAAGAAACATTGTAACAATAATATATTTACTTTTAATAATATTTTATGCAATTTGTAAACATTTTCTTCAGCCGGTTCACTTTGAGAAGTAAGAGAAATAAATTAAATAAAAATGGTTTGATCATAATGATGGTTGCGACCGTAACTACGTGGTAATTCATGATCACTTTTTATTCAGTGAACATGAATTACCACGTAGTTACTTACTACGTTTTTACCACAAAATATAAAAATATAGTAAGTGTTTTATTCAATAAAAATGGTTTGAAAATAATCAATAATTTATTTCTACATTTAGCTCTGCGCAAAAAAAAAACACTCTAGCAAAGCGGAATTAAACACTTTCAGGTCATTCGAAGCATAAATCTATTGTGTTTAACAATTTAATAGTCACTTCAAAATTTTACAAACAAACAAATCGGTGCCTTAAACTAACCGCAATGTTCAACCAACAACAGAAGGAAAAAACTCTTCACCGCAATTAACCAACTCAACTGATATTTAGTATTTACGTGCGAAATATCTCGTAATCAAAATTCCTCGTTCTTCATTTAAAATACGTTTTACATGCTAAAGACTCTCGAAGTTAAAAATCATTTAGTGCGTTTTCCTCGGGGAATATACAATAAAGTTATTAAATTTGTATTACGGTTTTTTTATCTGTATTGTTTTATTTTTTGTATGGTCCAATTTAAGAAATTTATTTAATATAAAAAAAAGCTGCATGAATATTGCATTTATATTCAAAATTGATGCAACGCTATTTGCGAAAAATTTTTTAATGTGCACTAATAACGTTGCTTCAATGTTGAATATTTATTTATTTAACGGAATATACCATTTTTACAAATTTAAGACATATATGTAAAATGTAATAAATTTATATGTATTACTAACTAATTTTAAATACAATAGTAAACACTTTGAACGCAAATATAAACGCAATATAACATTGATGCTCCGTTTTTTTATATCCATTTCATTGATTTGGGCTTAATTTACGGTTTTGTGGGAGGTGAGCTTTTTGCATAGGCAGACATAGGCCTAACAAAGACTATGTGGGCAAAAAGCGCCCCTCCCACAAAACCGTAAATGAATCCCAAATCAATGAAATGGATGTAAAAAAAACGGAGCATCAATGGTATATTGCGTTTATATTTGCGTTCACAAAACCGTAAATTAAGCCCAACCAATAAAATGGGTATGCGGACCATGTGTCAGCACAGCCAGGGTTGATTTTAACAGTTTCCGAATTATTATTGTTTATCCATTATTATATTTTTTTCTGATTCTACTAATTTCTTTAGTTGTAATTAAAATTCCTCAATTGGACCACTCAAAAAAAACGTTTCAAATATTTTTTCCATTCTTGAAATTCACCCACTCTGTAATTTTATTCCTATTATACATAAATGTTTTGTTGTTGTTTATTTTTTTTTAAATTTATTTCAATTACGTATAAAGCGTTAGAGATGTAGCTAACTTCTAACTATAACTAGTTTTTTTTTTATTCATTATTCATTTATTACACGTTTATTATAGTTATATCGTTTAATGTATGAAAATCTCAAGCAGGAGTTTTCCACGTCATTACAAAAAAAAATCAGCATGAAAAGTTTTTTTTTTATTCATTCGTTATTAAAAAATCGATATTGATTTTGTTAAATCTGGATTTCATTAAATAATTACAATTTCTAAAAAGTGTGAATAATAATATTCATTTAGGCTGAAAGACCACTGGTCGATAGCCAATTAACAGATATAAATTATACATTTGAGTTTGTTAATGTTTATTACTTATTTTGTATACTTTCTGTATATATCTGTTAATAAAGATTATTATTATTATAATATTCATTCTTTGAGTAATTTATTCAAATAAAATTCTTTTCCTTTCTCCTACATATTTCATTTTACTAAATATATATTCTGGAAACTATTTTACTTCATCTTTAGTAGTGAGGATTATATTAAAAGATCATTGAGTGAACGATTTTTTTACTCAAGAATAAATATTTTTTTACGATGGATTCTACATATATTAGGTAAATTAACTCACTTGTTATGTTCCACCTAATATTAAATTACGGTTCCATCAAGAATGTAGCACCACAAGCATTAATTAGATTCTACATAACTAACTAACCATCTTTATTCAAATGTGTATATGTATGTACAATAATATATAAAAATTAGAATTATATTCTGTAGATGATGATGAATCGGCTATCGACCGGAGGACTTTCAGCCTGGATTCTACATATTTTCTTTAAATTAGAGAATAAATATTGGTTCATTATTGAGTAAAGAAATCATAGAGAAAAGATTTTTTTACTAAAGAATTAATCAGTTTTTATGACGGAATTCTACATATTTTATTCAATGGTTAAATTAAAAAGTAAAAATTCATTCATTCTTTAGTAAAAAATCCTTTTCACAATGTTTTTTTTTACACAAGAATGAATCAATATCTATTCCGTGATTTAACCATTGAGTAAAATGTGTAGAACTCTATCGTTTTTTTATAAAGGATTTTTTACTCAAAATGAATCAATGTTTACTCTCTGATTTTACCATTGAGTACAATATATAGAATTCCATCGTTAAATCATGGTTTCAAAAATGATTGAGTAAAGGATTTGTTTACTCAAAAATGAAAGAACCTTTACTTTTTGATTTAACCATTGATTTTACAAGAATGAATCAATCATTACTCCATAATTTAAGCATTGAGTACAATATGGATAATTCCATCTTTTTTTAATTTATTGAGTAATAAAAAAAATAAGTTTAAATAAATCAGTGAAGGAAATTGAATGCAAATCTGTTATTTTTGTTTGTTTAAATTAAGTTTAAATAAATCAGTGAAGGAAATTTAATGCAAATCTGTTATTTTTGTTTGTTTAAATTAAGTTTAAATAAATCAGTGAAGGAAATTGAATGCAAATCTGTTATTTTTGTTTGTTTAAATTAAGTTTAAATAAATCAGTGAAGGAAATTTAATGCAAATCTGTTATTTTTGTTTGTTTAAATTAAGTTTAAATAAATCAGTGAAGGAAATTGAATTCAAATCTGTTATTTTTGTTTGTTTAATGAAATGTTCGACCACCATTCATCTAGTGTAGGATAACTAGTGGTTGAAAATTTTATTAAATGAATTTCGTTTCTTGTTCTCAAAAACAAGATAAGTTTGCCTTCATTTAGTGGACGAAACAGCGATTCTCGGTCGTCTACATTGTAGACGCAAATCGTTGATGATTCCACATGAAATCAGGCACTTGCGTTATCTCTAAAATATTTTTGTTTTTATTGATGTTCGTGTACTTCAATCCCGCACAATCAATCATTTTTGTGTGTGTGTTAATATTTGAAAATTTTAATTCGAGTATTTTTTTTTGCGTTAAATATTTTTCTTAACCAGAACTCTGAAAGGGTTTAAGGTTTTTATTGATGTTCGTGTAACTCAATCCCACACAATCAATCATTTTTGTGTGTGTTAATATTTGAAAATTTTAATTAGATTGTTTTTTTTTGCTGAAAGGGTTTAAGGTTTGAGAATTTGGCGAAAAATGGATGGCACTTGCGTAATTTTTCATTTATTGTTTGAGAGCTATATAATTTTATATCGCCACATAAAAGTGGAGCCTGATGTTCGTGTAACTCAATCCCACACGATTTTATATTTCATTTAGAAATTGTAATTTTTAATAGAATCCTTGCAATATATATAATTATACTCTTTATTAATAATATCTCTATAGTATATCAATAATTACAATCACAAAATAAAACTGCGTCTCGTAACCGAATCAAAAAATTAAATGCCATTTCTTTTTCATTATTTTCATTTTTTATTATTCCTCTTTAATTATTATATATCTATGTTTCCTAATTTAATAATTTCTTCTCATTAGAATTATGAATTTTAGAATATATGTATGTTCTTATAATTTACGCCGTTTATTTTTTTTTATTTTGTCACGTTTTCGTTCCCTTTCAATTTTTTTTTCCGTAATCTCCTCTTTTTAAAAATTCCTTTTTTTTCCTCATCGGCGTTATTGCTTATTTCTATATGAATCATGGATGGACAGGGGATGTTTTGCGGGGGTTCAAAAAGCATTTCGATGAAATTGGGAGTTAGAGAAAGTAAGAAAAAAAGTCGTGATTTTTTTTAAACCGATTTTTTCAATTTTCGTAGAAATTGGAGAGTTATATAGAGAGAAAGCCCGTGATAAATGTAGTTTTTTTAAAACCGATTTTTTTAGTTTCGATTAAATTGAAGAGTTAGAGAGATGGAGAAAAAAGCTCGTGATAATTATAGTATTTTTTAATCATTTTTTTAAATTTCAATGAAATTGGAGAGTTAGAGAGAGAGAGAGAGAAAAAAAAGCTCGCGATAATTATAGTATTTTTTTAATCTTTTTTTTTTTAATTTCAATGAAATTGGAGAGTTAAAGAGAGAAAGAAAAAAAATGCTCGTGATAATTATAATATTTTTTTTAATGCATAGCACTGGAAATTTATATATCTGAGCGTTCGAAAATAAAGTGTAAAGAAAGGATACAACAGTGTCAATTTTGATTATACTCTTCACGTAACTCAAAACCAATCATCGATTTCAATAAACGTAATATAGTAGTAATTTTAGATGGAAAAAATTAATAAATAACAAAAAAATCATATAGTGTAAAAAAACAAATTTTAAATTCTCTTGAAAATGGAGTATAAGAATTTAAAATTTGTTTTTCAAATTTTAAATTCTCTTCAAAATGGAGTATAAGAATTTAAAATTTGTTTTTCAAATTTTAAATTCTCTTGAAAATGGAGTATAAGAATTTAAAATTTGTTTTTCAAATTTTAAATTCTCTTCAAAATGGAGTATAAGAATTTAAAATTTGTTTTTCAAATTTTAAATTCTCTTGAAAATGGAGTATAAGAATTTAAAATTTGTTTTTCAAATTTTAAATTCTCTTAAAAATGGAGTATAAGAATTTAAAATTTGTTTTTCAAATTTTAAATTCTCTTGAAAATGGGTTAATAACCCGAAACTAGTCGAGAATTTAAAATTATTCAATCTAATCTGTGTTTTATTGATTGATTTTTAATAATTTATTCATATTTATTTCATACAAAACTCTAATAGAATTTCATTTCTCCCTTGCTTTCTTTATTATTAATATTTTTTTTTTTCACCTCATTGTTTGAAAGCCCATTCACATCTCCCCGTTTCACTTATTGCCATTGTAAATTTGAATGGCGCTAATTAGTTTATCGCTCGGGGATCTTACTTAAACGAGCCCCCTCCGGAATCCCCCGGCCAGTCCTCGCTGTTTTACACGCGTATTCGGTGAATACACAGAAGGAAAGCCCTTCTTGCGAGAATTATTTGATAAAACGCCGGGTAACAATTTCAGGTTCGGAATCGCCGCACAAAAGGAGAGCCCCGTTCAATGGAAACGGCCGAGATAACGTTACGTTCGTGTTTCGGCCAACCCTTTCAATTCAACAGCATATTTTTTTGTGTGCGTTTGTTAATATTTGAAAAATTTAATTGGAGTTAGGTTGATTCAATTGCGTGTATTTTTTTTTTGTGCGTCAAATATTTTTGTTAACCAGAACTCTGAGAAGGGTTTAAGGTTTATATTCATTTCATTGTTGATAAAAAAAAGCAATAATGAAATGTTAAATTGATTAAGTGAGTTACGTGAAGATCAAATGTAATTGATAAAAAAAACACTAATATCCTTTCTTGACAATTTTATTTTTATTTCATATTTAAATTACTAACTATAGTTAACACTATACTTAGTATTAAACTAAGTATAGTAATAACTATACTCAATTACATTTGATCTTCACGTAACTCACTTAATCAATTTAACATTTCATTAAAAAAAACACTAATATTATTTCTTCACAATTTTATTTTTATTCCATATTTAAATTACTAACTATAGTTAACACTATAGTATATAAAAATATACTATACTTAGTATTAAATTAGTATTAAACTAAGTATAGTATTAACTATAGTTAGTAATTTAAATATGGAATAAAAATAAAATTGTGAAGAAAGAAAATTAGTGTTTTTTTTATCAATTACATTTGATCTTCACGTAACTCACTTAATCAATTTAACATTTCTTTATTGTTTTTGAGAAATTATGCAAAAGATCGTCTTCTTCCGTTTGTTGTTTGAGAACTATATAATTTTATATCGCCAAATAAAAGTGGAGATTGAGCTTTAAAAACGGACAGTTTCTGACAGAATTCAATTCTTGCCCTATTTAATTAGTATTAAATCATTATTAGATCATGCTTCTGCAATTGAAATCTCAAATATGACGATCCAAGATTTTTTAACGCAAAAAAATACGCAATTGAATCAAATAGAGAATAAAATAAACATTCTTTACAGCATGCAACGAATGACCTGCCTCATGCTTTCCTTCCGGAGCATGAGACATTTCTTTAAATTATTCCAAGGATTTTACTACATCCGGCAAACCGTAACCTTAACATCACTCTTAAATTCTCCCACCCTTATTAACAATTCATCAATTGCTTTACGATTTCAGTTTGAAATTTTACTGAATATACGCTTTTTTTATTTATTCTGATTTTATTTTAGCTTGCAAATAAATATTTGCAGTTTTTTATTAAAATAAATGAAACATACTTATAAATGAAATTAAAATTATAATTGCATAACTTTTTTTATTTATTTTTGCAAAGGAATATTTAAAGTTTATAAATATTTGCAGTTTTTTCATAAATTAAATGAAACATAACTGAAATATTAAATGTATAATTTTCACGAGCTTTTCCTCTTCACATTTTTTTTTTTCTAAATTTCTTTTTATCGCGAGATTTTAATGAGAACAAAAACTATAAGCGAATACATGACGATAAATTAAATATAAAAGGGATACAAACAGGACAAGTCTCAAAATAGAAATGAAAAGGATTTCAATAGAAAAGTATATTTATTCATTTAGTCACAGTTATTTAAATAAATTAAATAAAAATGAGCTTGACACCCAATACGGTAAAAGAGGATGAGATTAAGGAAGAAATAAATAAATAAAAATGATTTTAAAATAATTAATAATATTTTATTTTTTTATATTCCTCCTAAATGCCAATTTACCAAATCCACAATATATTCATCTCATCATTCCAACAAAAGTAAAGAATTTTTTTAATTTGCAATGAAATTAAATAAGGATTTCTCAGAGTGATCAATTAATTTTTTTAAGTCTTTAATAGTTAAACTCGAAGACTGATCGACTGAGATATCATAAAGAAAGACAAGGACTTCCAGCTGAAAGACCAATGGTTGAATTAAAATTAAATTAATTAATAAAAAAATAATTCATTTCCATATTTAGCTCTTTTAAGTAGAAATAATTTATTAATTATTTTAAAATAATTTTTATTTAATTTATTTAAATAACTGTGAACAAGTGAATAAATACTTTTCTTTATTATTACTAATATATGACGTTTTTTGTTTTGAATTGAAAATGGATATTTGTAGCGGAATATATGAAGTTTTTATTTTTATTTTGGCTTGAAAAGGGATGTTTGTAACTTTCAATAAAATAAATTGATTATCAATTTTATTTTTCGTTTCCATTCAATCTTCCACTTTAAATTATTTCTTCAGCTGAACGAGCTTAGAACTTCTTGGTTACTATTAAACTATTTATTTATATTTATTTATTTATACGGAATAATGTGCAATAGATATAATAGATAATACAAAACATGAAAAAATAACTAACCATTGAATGAAATCAAAATAAATGGAATAATTTTCTCATGCAATTCAAATTCAAATTTATTAAACTGAAATAGATTAACAATAATAATAATCATTTATTTATCAACGAATAATTAAAATAAAAATAATGGAATCCCCGTCTCACTTAAAGACTGCAAAAATTATTTTAGAGTTTAATATGTTAACACATCATTTGAGTGTATTTTATACAAAGGAGATTTCCGTTGATAAATAAATGTATAAATTCTCCACTATGTTGGAGAACTTTTACTTAGCTTTTACAAAGTAAAGTTTTTTTTTTATTTTTATGACGTTTAGAAGAATTATTTTTCAGTGGAATTCCATAAGCGTTTAATAAAAACAAATCATAAAAGTGCGGGTAAAACCGATCCACCCTTTTTTTTCAATACCCCTTTTCAAGCCGAGCATTTTTTGTTTCAATTACAGGTCTTTGTTGATTATTCTAAATGTAGCAATATAAAAATTATCATTTTTTTAATACAGAAAATATCCAATTTTAAAAGGGATGCGCGTATTTATACATACTTCCATAAGAGATAGAAGAAAGAATATTTGCTGCCTTTAGAATCCGCGTTTTTTTTTTTCTTCAAATAGTCTAAAAATCTGTAATGAATTTAAATACGCTTTGTTTATTCTAGTTATATTTACTTTATTAAAAATGTAAAAATAAAAAAAAAATCTACAAAAATAAAAAAGTTTTAGTATTGAATATGATATTTATATAAAAAGCGAAGTGACCAGAAAATGAGTGACAGTCTTTAGGTTGTGTGATGCGTTGATTAATTTTGAATAAATAATCTAATTACAGACCATGATAGATAATCTTTAATATTAATGTATATACATTAATATTAAAGATTATCTGTCATTTTTACATATTAATTACAGTTTTCTTTATTACAGTTTTTGTAGAAAGGAGATTTCCGTAAATAAATGAATTAAATTAAATTAAATTAATTCCGAGAATGATTTTCATTTGTTTTTAATTTTGTTATTACTTGTAATTAATTAATAGTAATCGTGTTTTTCTTTCTCATATATTTTATTTGCAAAAGCTTTAGTAACTCACTATTTTTATTGAGTATATACTCAATGTTTGTAAAAATGTAATTGTCTGAATTAAGATATTTGTATATATAATCTAAATACAAAAATATTAAAATAAAATACAACAGAAATGATTCACACATTTGCAGTTTTTTTAAAATTACAGTGAAATTAAACTAGGAAAATGTTCTGGCAATGATCAGAAAAATTCGAACAATCCTTTTCTTCCAAGTGCAAAAATTATTTACAATGCAATTTTTTCACAAATATATATATATTTTTCCAAAATGCTGTGGAAATACTAAATATGGAAACTACTAAATATTTGAAAAAAAATTGGATAAAGTCAATAGAACATTCGATCCATTATACATTTGTAAAATTTTAATTTGAGCCATCGATCAGAAATCTTTCTGCCTTAATTAGATTTATTATTTTTGTATTTCTACAAAATTTGCATTTCTTTAAATATTGCTCCTTGAGTATAAATTAATCAATGACTTATCAGTTAATCGGCGCTATTCCGTACGGGTAATGTTAAGTTTAACATTAATTATTAATTAATTTCACATATCTATTACAATAGCTGCTTAAATTGTGATGATAAAAATAACGTACACGTTAAAGTTAAGATTATCCGTACGGAATAGCCTCGAACATTTTTTTGCAAAATATGCATTTCGTTAAATTGATTCGTGAGTATTAAGTTTAACATTAATTATTAATTAATCTCACATATCTATTACAAAAGCTGCTTAGATTGTGATGATAACAATAACGCACACGTTAAAGTTAAGTTTATCCGTACGGAATAGACCCGATTTTTTTTGCAAAATATGCATTTCTTTAAATTGATTCGTGAGTATAAATTAACTAACGAACCACATTGAATTATCACACCTCTTCCGACCAGCTTTGTTATATAATTTTATATTCAACGATGACCAATGGTCAAAACTAGTTGGAGAAAATATAAATAAGTGAAACAAACCAAGTGTTTAAATTTCAATTAAATCATCCTGAATTAGTGATTCTTTTAAAAAATTATATTTTTCAATTTAGAATGCTAAGATTACTAAATTAACTGCTTAAGTGCTTATAGTGGATATATAATACATGTAATAAAATGTTCAACCATCATTAACCTATCGTATAACCACAGTTGGCGATGCCACATGAAATTAGGCAAAAGATGGCGCTTGCGTCGTCTTCCATTTATTATGATTAATACATGTTTTTTTTATTATTTAATCCTTAAGCCACTTAAGAGGTTAATATTTTCTTTTTGCGCTATTAATAAAATCTATTGATAATTTTAACAAAAACCCTATATACTAAAAAGTTTTTATTTATGTAATATTTTACTACACTTAAAGATTCTTTATTTATTAATTCCGAGAATTATTTTCATTTGTTTTTAATTTTGTGATTACTTGTAATTAATTAATTCTTTTTAGTGTAATCGTGTTTTTCTTTCTCATATATTTTATTTGTAAAAGCTTTAGTAACTCACTATTTTTATTCACTCTTGTAAATATATTTATTTTGTTCATGTACCTTACTTAAAACTGTAAATACGATTATTTTTTATGTATCTTTCTTAAAACTCTTATGAATATGCGCCGGCAGCGGAAACAATAAAGTCATAACTGAAACTTCTTATTGTGTTTTTTTTTTTTTTTCAGGATTTTTGTTCATTTTCTTTGCGGATTTACAGGAAGACTATAGATAAAGACCGGTTTAGAATTTTGTAACGGGAACCCTCCAGCAGCGTGGACTTCAGTGTATTGTTGCCGCCAAAAACGTGAGGACGGCGGCCGGTAGGAGCATGAGGAGCGTCGCTTTTGTCTCCGTCGACGAGTTGCAGCCGTCTTCTTTGCAGCAGTAAGTCCTTGTGCTCCAAGATTCTGAAAACACAAAGAAAAATGGAAATAATGAAATCATGTTTAATTAAATCTGAATTATTTGAATGCTCCAAATATTCATACAAAAATATAAAAAAAGGAAATTAAACCTTTTAAGTATATTAAATAAAAATGATTTGAAAATAATTAATAAATCATTTTCACATTTAGCTGTGTGACCTTTGACTTACGTTACGTAAGTACGTTTAACAAATGCACATTAAAACAACTACTTCCCGGGCAAATTTAAGTATAATTAAGTAGAAAATATTTGAACTAGTAATGGGCGAAATGGCTTATTTCAGTAAGCACAAGATGTTTCTTTTCCACTTTATATCGATGTCCCCTTTTACCAATTGGTGTCGGGGTATATATATATATAAATATCTTTATTTATGAATTTTGTACAATGAAGTGTGTGTTTACATTTTAATATATGCTATAATACTGTCTGTTACAATAAATCAAAATTCACAAACTGGCTATCGACGAGATGTCTTTCAGCCTATTCCAGTTTATATTTAATTAAATTTAAATTATACTTTAATATTATACAGTGAAATTTCTGCAATTCATAAATATTTTTTTCATAAAAATATAAAGTCACCTTCCTTTTTGAACATAGAGAAAACATATATTTATTCATCTTTTATAAAATCCACCTTCAATTAAAAGCAATTTTCGAGAACATACATGCGTACCTTGAATAGAATCCCCCCATTTACCCGTTTTAGCCCTTGCACGCACGGGGATTACTTGTTTCACGCGAAAATGGGGCGCCTTAATTGCGCCCCTTTTAAAATCGGCGACATTTTAATTGAAAAGGCGGCTTTGATCACGGCTCGAATTTGAAGCCCTGTGTCTTCGACAATGGCCCGTTTTGCACAAAGGAGGCGCGATTCGGATTGAAACAATAAGTCGAGTTAATTAGCGCACCCCCGGTATTATGGTTTAATTCGCCGAAATTAATAATTAATCGCCGGCTGACTTCTCAAAATCGACGCCAGAAAGCAGAAAACGGGCGTTTGCATTAAAGTTTAAATGGATTTAGTTGAGTTGATGTTCATTAGTTAATCGAATTTTGTTTTCAGAACTAAATTTACTGAGTTCTTAGTTAGTTTATTAAGTAGAATTAAGACGAGATTTTTTTTAAATGCCCAAAATCGTTTTAACAGGAATACAAAATATTTTGTAACTATATATATACAAGCACAACACTCCTCGGGGAGTTTGGCTGCTTCTTTTTCGAAGCTTTCATCATATTCTTTATAAATATTTTCTTATATATATTGAAAATCTTTATTTCTGAATCTTACATTATATAATTTTATAATACAATCATTTACACATTGTTAGACCACAGAAAATGGCTATCGACCGTCGGTCTTTCTGCCTGTCTTTGTCCAGTTCTTGTCGTTTTAGTTAATCGTCATGATTGCTAACGTCATACTCTAAGTTCTCAGACTTTAGTAAGATGAATTGATGGATTGTTAATGAGGGTATATCTGGGATTAATATTCGGATTACGTGGGATGCAGAGGTGATTCATAAAGGGAGCTATGTGGGGAATATTTTCTTACTTTTTTTAAGTATAAAATTTTGTAATTAATTTAAAATTAGAAATATCATTCACTTGATTTTGTTTTATTTAATATATTTTCAACTAGTTTCGGCTTGATGCCATTTTCAAGAATGTTTTTTCTAATTTTAAACTAATTATTCGTAATAAGTGATTAATGAGAAGAAAGTAACAGAAATATAAAATTGTATACTGTTTAATAAATTATTTAATTAATTCCAACGAAAAATCCTATATCAAAATTCGATTTTCAATCGACATCGATGTTTAATCCCGCTCCAATTGTGCAATTCATCAATTAATTTGTACGAATCATCAGAACAGTTAAAAAAGTGAAGAACAATGTAGAAATTTTGTTTTTAAGTTAATCTTAACAAAATGTTCTGAAACACATTATACAGAATATTCAGTGTTAAAAAAATAATAATACTTGTTCTTCACCTGAAGAAGCTAAAAGGTGGCGAAACAATTGTAGTGAAATACAAAATAAACAATTTTTGAAAGTTATAACAAACGTGTTTACTTTAAAGTGATAATCCAATAACTTAATATTGTCTGAAAATAGAATTTTTAGTAGTGATGGGCAAAGTCGATCTTTTATTACTGCTAAATTAAGTATATTATAATTTTATGAATGTTGCTCATTATAAAAATATCAAAAATAACTTTCCATTTATTAATAAACATAAATTTGAAGTTACTTTTTCGTTTTAAATACTTAAAATGACACATTTAGTAATACTCGATTACTAATATTATTCGATTTTGCCCAACACGAAACAAGATTGCAATTCCTCTTCGCCCCGTGAATCGGCCCTTGTTGCGCCGTAATCCGTTTAGCGCAGGGACTTTTTTCAAATTTCAATATCGCCGAGGCGGAATATAAAAGGGTCCGGATCATAATTTGGGCCCGTTTATATTCATTCTTCCCGGATCTCGGATTGTTTGCTGAAGGGTTAATTAGGTGTGTCGACGTGAGCGAGGGGTGCGGGCTGATACGAAATGGGCGATTGGCGGAAGCTGAGGGATGGCTTTTAAGGGTTGTAAATATTTGCGTTTGTTTAATATGGCGGAGTTATGAATAATTATTAGGTTGTCGGGGAAGTAATGACGTGATCATTTTTGGGGTGTTTATTTAAAAAGAAAATTAAAAAATATATATATTTACTAGAAATGGACAAAGTCGACCGTTTTTTTTTACTACTGCAAAATTTAGTAAATATTTTTTTAAAATATAAATATATATATATATAATATAAAATTATTTAACAATATGAATGACCCAAATCGTTGACGATGCCACTTGAAATTAGGCAAAAGATGGCGCTTGCGTCGTCTTTCATTTATTATAATATATATATATATATATATATATTGAATGACCCTTTCTACCCACATGGATTTAGGGTTTAATTTATTATATTAAAATATTTAAATATGCTAAAATAATGTATAGAGTATTATTCTGTAATCAAATATACATATGTGCATATTTTTATTTAAGTATTTCGTAAGTTAAAATGCTGAAAAATTGAATTAATCAAAAATGTCTCATTTTACTCCACTTGGTATATATGAGCCTTGTGGGCTCTCTGAGCAATCTTTGCATATTTCTTCCTGTCCTTGGTTTTATCCTTGCAGCTCCGCTTCAGGAGTTCTTCAAGATCTTTGATGACTCTAATTAATAATAATAATTTATTTCCCAACAATAAATTAGTATTAATTACAAATTTATTTCCCAACAATAAATTATTATTAATTAATAATTTATATCCCAACAATAAATTATTATTAATTAATAATTTATTTCCCAACAATAAATTATTATTATTAATCAAAGTCATCAAAGATCTTGAAGAACTCCCTAAGCAGAGCTGCAAGGATAAAACCAAGAACAGGAATAAATATGCAAAGATTGCTCAGAGAGCCCACAAGGAAAATCCATTTATGTCGACTTTTGAAAACTCCTTAAAATTGCTCATTCAGAAATACTCGATGATTAATATTACCCGATTTTACCCAACGCTTAAATTTACCAAACATTTTCCAATTTAACTTTGAAATGCTCTTTTAGACATTTTTTTAAGAAATTTAATCAATGCGTTTTCTTTCGTTCTTTCATTTTATTTTTATTTAAACAAAAAAATATATTCTGTCAATTCCAAGAAAACGCATTCTTTCAATATAAGAAATTAAAGAACGAAAGAAGAAGGACGAAAGAAAACGCATTCTTTCAATATAAGAAATTGAAAGAATGCGTATTCTTTCTTAATTTTAATTTATTTTTGTCTAAACTAAAAATACATTTTTTATATATATATATTTTTGTTTAAAAATTTCTTCGGCTGAAGAAGCCACAGTGTAGTGAAACAATTGTAGCGAGATTACAATAAACATTGAAAGACAAAATAGTTATATTTAATTACGCACTTTCAACAACTATCAGTCTCATCATTCAATTATATATACAAATATCTTTATTCAAGGGTCTTTTACATTATATTAAGTACAGTATTGTATAGTATAATACGGTATATAAATTGAGGTTGTCCTTTCATAGGCTATCGACCCGAGGTCTTTCTGCCATCAGTCAATTATTAAAAAATATATATAAAAAATTGAAAGAATATATTTTCTTTCATTCTCTCAATTTCTTATACATTTTATTTTTGTCTACGAAAACCATTTCTAAGTGCGCTCCAATAAATCTCCTTCAAGAAAAGATCGAAGGCAAAGGAAGTTCGCAATAAAAATTTCTCGCGTGCACCATCATTCTCTTAGTCCGTTCCAGATGCATGCTTTATTAAAGGCAGATTTCTGGGAGAATGGGGGCGAATCGAAATTTGCAGATGCGATGGAAACCGCCCCTAAATTCGCAAAAGGGATCAATTCGGATGGGCGTTTGCCCTTTTCACGTCCAGCCGCTGAATGATTATTATTTGATGTGAATGACGGCGCATTATGCGGACGTGAAATATTATAAATGATTTATCTCACTAGTTTGGTAAATCAAATTCGATTAACGCGAAAACCGAATGGAATATGCGGATTATATATCTAAATTAATTTCTGATTTTCTATTATATATATACATACCTTATTATTAGCATTATAATTATTAATTGCAATTATTTATTTTAAACATGCTAAACTCTTTTAAATATAATTAATGGTTTTAATATTTAGACATTGGTACTTCATATTGTATGAAATAAATATGAATAAATTATTAAAAAATCAACCAATAAAACACAGTTTAGATTGAATAACTTTAAATACTCGACTAGTTTCGGGTTATTAACCCATTTTTAAGAGAAAAAAATGAATAATAACCCGAAACTAGTCAAGAATTTAAAGTTATTCAATCTTGTCTGTGTTTTATTGGTCGATTTTTAATAATTTATTCATATTTATTTCATCTTTTAAATATTTTAATATAAATTAAATTTTAAATTCTTTTGAGAATGATTGTTATATATATATATATATATATATATATAATTGATACATACCTTATTATTAGCATAAAAATAATTAAATTCTTAATAGTTGAGGCTTCTACATCGTTATACATGTTAATTTAATTTAAAGGATATTTAAACAAATAAATAACTTTGTTTGTATAACACAGTGTATATTTATAAATACAATATACGTATTTATAACATTAATTAATTGCAATTATTTATTTAAAACTTGCTAAACCCTTTTAAATATTTTAATTAATATTCATTAAATTGTAATTTCTTTTGAGAATGATTGTTATATATATATATATATAAAATTGATACATACCTTATTATTAGCATAATTATAATTAAATTCTTAATAGTTGAGGCTTCTACTTTGTTATACATGTTAACTTAATTTGAATGATATTTAAACAAATAAATAACTTTGATTGTATAAAACAGTGTATATTTATAAATACAATATACGTATTCATAATATTAATTAATTGCAATTATTTATTTAAAACTTGCTAAACACTTTTAAATATTTTAATTAATATAAATTAAATTTTAAATTCTCTTGAGAATGATTGTTGGCTACCTATCACATACCATATATGTAGTTTCAGTCTAAGAAACTATTGTATAGAAGAAATCATAATATAGTACGTGAAATATTTCAATTTATTATAATAATAATCGACCATCTCTCACAACACAAAAAAATATTTGGATCAAAACATTAAATTATAAATTATGTAGTCATAATAAATTAAAGACGACGCAAGCGCCATCTTTTGCACAATTTCAAGTGGCCATCACTAGTTATACGCTAGATGAATGGTGGCTGAACATTTCATTAAATATAAATTATGTAATTGTAAATTTATGATGAAGGTTGCTGCCGTAATTATATCCAATATATTACAAGTATATTATAAGCAATAGAAATCCTTACCTTCCTGTTCAGTCAAAAAAAATTGTAATTCATCATTCTGAATGGTTCAAAAAAATTAATTAAATTATTTAATTAATTAATTGCAAATTTTAAATTCTCTTGAAAATGGGCTAATAACCCGAAACTAGTCGAGAATTTAAAGTTATACAATCTAATCTGCGTTTTATTGGTTGATTTTTAATAATTTATTCATATTTATTTCATAAGTTTAATTATTTAAACTTCAGATATTTTTACTAAATCAAAATTCTTTTTTTTTTTAATTAATAAATCTCCAAATATTATTATCAATCCACCCATACAAGCAATTCGAGTGTGAACAAATCAATTTCTCAATAGAAACGCGTTCTTTTATGTCGCGTTAAAATGTGCGGTCCTTTGCCGGGCGTTTCACAGACGCGCGCGCGAATTAATCCGGAACGGGGAAACGCCGTTTCCTGACACGAAAGGGCTTCATTTGGATAAAGCGGCTTGCAGAATGCGGCATAAATCTCGTAACGGTATCGCCAAGTATTAGATTCATCCATTCGC
This sequence comes from Philonthus spinipes, assembly GCA_963082785.1. Lineage (NCBI taxonomy): Eukaryota > Metazoa > Arthropoda > Insecta > Coleoptera > Staphylinidae > Philonthus > Philonthus spinipes. The sequence goes on along the minus strand of OY720310.1, from coordinate 3,411,691 downwards.
TCAAATGTTTAAATTCGGTGATTTATGTTCGCGCCGCGATAAATCATCGGATCGATCCCGCTTGTAAAAATCCCCTCAACCGGAGGGTAGGTAATAAATGTATTCATTTAATAATTTATTACTCTAGCAAGAAGGGTTTTTTGTGTATTTTTTTTTTGAAGTGCGTTATAGAAAATAATTTTTTTTGGAGCACACTTTTCATTTCGTGTAATTGAATTATTTCTGATTTATGGGCTTTTGAAATGTAAAACCAAGCAAAGCTTTAAAAAAATCGTCAAGAGAAATAAATAAAATAAGTTAAAATGAGACAAAAAACCAGCAAAGCATAATACAAAAATCACCAAGAGAAATAAATCATAATAAATCGTTTTCCATTTATTATGATTTATTTCTCTTGGTGATTTTTGTATTATGCTTTGCTGTTTTTTGTCTTATTTAAATCTTTTTTTATTTATTTCTCTTGACGCAAGTGCCATCTTTTGTTCAATTTCATGTGGCATCGTTAACGATTTGGGTCTACGAGGTAGACAACCGACGATCGTTGTTTCGTCCTCTAAAGGAAGGCGAACTTGTCCTGTTTATGAGCTCAGGAAACGAAATTCATTTAATAAAATGTTCAGCCATCATCACTTGTTATCCATACGCTGGATGAATTGGTGGTTGAACATTTTATTAAGAGAAATAAATAAAAAAGTTATATAAAAAAAATAATTAATTATTATTGGCATTCAAGAAAACTCACCTTTCTCTCTCTCTCTTTCTTTCATATTGTCCATTTTATATAAGAAAATTATTTATCCACACATTTTTTTAATAACCCTCAATCCATTATTATTATCATTCAAGAATTCCCCCCAATCTCCCTCCCACTCTCGTGTAATAACTCACTCCGAATTATTTCACAAAGCAATTTCTACCCATCCTCCGATTTTCATTCCCAAATTATAGTTAAACACTGTGGGGGCTTTAATTACATTCGTTGTTATTATCGGCCGTGATGTATGGCAACAGTTATCTACACACATTTTCGCGCTGATAAAACAGTTTCAATATTTCCAGCCATGTCTCCGGGCTGAATTCGCGAACAACAATCCGAATCTACGCGCCAATAACAAAACACCCCCCTACCGGAAGTTTCCCGCTATGGAAAGAAGATAATGGCTCGCATTATCTGCACAATAAATTGCAATTCTAGTCCGCGTTTTAGACGATAAATTTATGAGAAAACAAAAGATTGATTAATATTTAGTAATAAATAGATTTGAAAAGAAAGGTGGATGAAATTAAGGTTGTAGCATTGGTAGTAATCGATTAATTTGTAACGTTAAGTAACGTTCTTTTTGCATTAAATTTTTCTCGAATCAAAATTTGTTGCATTATGCAATATTTTATTCATATGCAACAGCAGATGTACATTATGTAATTCAATATCCGGCGTGGGTATTTGCCCGGGAAGTAATTGTTTTAATATGCATTTGTTTAAAGTACTTACGTTACGTAAGTAAAAATGTAGAAATAATTTATTAATGAATAAAATATAAAAAATGTTATTCAATGTCTGCTGGGGTATTTTGCCCGGGAAGTATTTACGTAACGTAAGTAAAAATGTAAAAAAAATGATTGATAAGGCTGATAAATGTTGAAAGTTCATTTTCACTTTTATATAAATAAAACAATTTATAACTTTCAAATATATTGTAAACTCGCTACAATTGTTTCGCCACACTGTGGCTTCTTCAGGCGAAGAAATGATAAATTACATTTGTCAGTACAGGTATATATACAATGTTTATGGGGGGGGGGGGTGTATTTCAGCGAAATTTAAATTTAGGAGTGGTGAGTTTGTTAAAATAAAATAATAAAAATAATTTATTAATGAATGTTGCATATAAATAAAATATAAAAAATGTATTTCAATGCCCGGTAGGGTATTTGCCCGGGAAGTAGTTTTAATGTGCATTTGTTTAAAGTACTTACGCAACGTAAGTCAAAAGCCGCAAAGCTAAATGTGATTAATTAAATATTTTCAAATCATTTTTTTAATTGATTTATTTTGTATTTAATAAATCTTTTGATTTACGGTCAAAACATTTTCCGCGTCTGAAATTTTTATCGCCACATCTTTTTTTTTGTATTTCACGCCCGTGTTTTTCTTTCGTTAAAGGAATCAATATAAAACCCACCGATGTCGCGTTTTTTGGCAACGTCTTATTTTTCCACCTACCAAGGGAGGGCCGAATTTTCCGCCCCCCGTCCCTCAGACGCTGACTCAAGCGCGCTTCTTATTTATTGCCCTCCACGTTGTAATTCAGCATTTTGTTTATTCCACTGTTTCATTTTTTATCTTCCGAAACTGGACGGCTTTAGGTTCATCAAAATAAAATCACTGAAATTTGATCGTTTCCCATTTTTTTTCGACGCTGCAAAAATTACTTACACTGTGCGTTTTTGAGAAACATTTATTGTATCTTTATTTATTTATTAAAACATTATTTAAATTAATAAATAATTTCGTTAAAAAATATTGATTGTTGAAAAATTGTTTAAAATTTCTCATATATATAAAAAAAATATATTTAAACAATTTTTCAACAATCAATATTTTTTAACGCAATTATTTATTAATTTAAATAATGTTTCAACAATCAATATTTTTTAACCTAGAAGTCAGTTATTTAACTGACAAGAAGAATTAATCTTACAATGTGGATTAGTTGAAACATACAAAAATAAGTAAATGTATTTGTTACAAATAAAAAATATAATGAATTATATAAAATACAGTATACTAAAAAAACTAAGAAAATAATCCGAAAAAAAAAATCCTAAAATAAAAGTAAAATAGAGGGTACTTTTATCCAAGACTGTTATTCAAAACCATACAAAAATCCCTGAAATAAAAGTGGCCTCCATTTTACTTTTATGTTAGGTGTGGTCTCCAGAAAAAAAAAACAGGCTTTTCATCATTCAATTCATTAAGAATCCAGCTGCATTTTCACCAAAAACCATCTGTTTAGCTCGTCTGTGGTGGCCAGAAAAAAAAATGCAAAAACTAAATAAAATTTCGCCCACTTTTTAAAGGGCAATTTTGCTCAAAACTAATTACTCTATCCCGTTGAGCTTATGCTCCTATTCTTTAGCTACATTTTGGTGTAATATGAAGCCATTTCGCGATTTTAGCATTTTCACCGAAATTCCACTTTTTTCCATACGTACTCCTTGCGATATTTTCAAATTTCGGTGAAAATATTTTTCTCTCAAAAAAATTCTAAAAAAAACTCAAATAGCCTTGATGATATTAAAAACAACGTGGGCTATTTATTTTCCCGAAAAACACATTTTTTCAACCATTTTTTGGTCATTTAAATAATTTCGCTAATTTAACATAGTCTAATGGGAACGGTTTAGTGGAAACCCGCCAATTGTTCGTTTTGAACGTATCAGCAGTCGGATCAGAATTGCCAAGTTCACAGACAACTCAAAAGAACAGGCTTTTCAGCATTCGATTCGTTAAGAATTCAGCTACATTTTCACCTAAAAACCATTTATCTAGCTCGTCGGTGGTGGCCAGAAAAACAATGCAAAAACGGAATAAAATTCCGTCCATTTTTCAAAGGGCAATTTTGCGAGCAAACTGACTCAAAACTAATCACTCTATTCCGTTCAAATTCTCACAGCTTATGCTCCCATTCTTTAGCTTTATTTTGGTATAATATGAAGTCATTTCACAATTTTTGCATTTTCGCCGAAATTCCACTTTTTTCCATGCATACCCCTTACGATATTTTCAAATTTCGATGAAAATATTTTTCTCTCAAAAAAAATTCTAAAAAAATCTCAAATGGCCTTGATGATGCTAAAAACAACGTGGGCTACTTATTTTACCGAAAAAAACATTTTTTCAATCATTTTTTGCTCATTGAAATAATTTCGCTAATTTAACATAGAGTCTTATGGGAACGGTTTAGTGGGAACCCGCCAATTGTTCGTTTTGAATGTATCTGCGGTTGGATCAAAATTGCCAAGTTCACAGACAATCCAGGAGAACAGGCTTTTCAACATTTGATTCACTAAGAATTCAGCTACATTTCCACAAAAGACTATCTGTCTAACTCGTCTGTGGTGGCCAGAAAAAAAAATGCAAAAACGGAATAAAATTTCACCCACTTTTCAAAGGGCAATTTTGCGAGCGAACTAACTCAAAACTAATTACTCTATCCCGTTCAAATTCTCACAGCTCATGCTCCCATTCTTTAGCTTTATTTTGATGTAATATGAAGTCATTTCGCGATTTTTGCATTTTCGCCGAAATTCCACTATTTTCCATGCATACCCCTTACGATATTTTCAAATTTCGGTGAAAATATTTTTCTCTCAAAAAAATTCTAAAAAAATCTCAAATGGCCTTGATGATGCTAAAAACAACGTGGGCTATTTATTTTCCCGAAAAACACATTTTTTCAACCATTTTTTGGTCATTTAAATAATTTCGCTAATTTAACATAGAGTCTTATGGGAACAGTTTAGTGAAAACCCGCTAAGTGATCGTTTTGAACGTATCTGCGGTCGGATCAAAATTTTCAAGTTCACAGACAATCCAGAAGAACAGGCTTTTCAACATTCGATTCATTGAGAATTCAGCTACATTTGCACAAAAAACCATCTGTATAGCTCATCTGTGGTGGCCAGAAAAACAATGCAAAAACGGAATAAAATTTCGTCAATTTTTCAAAGGGCAATTTTGCGAGCGAACTGACTCAAAACTAATTACTCTATCCCGTTCAAATTCTCACAGCTCATGCTCCCATTCTTTAGCTGTATTTTGGTATAATATGAAGTCATTTCACGATTTTTGCATTTTCGCCGAAATTCCTCTTTTTGCCTTGCGATATTTTCAAATTTCGGTGAAAATATTTTTCTCTCAAAAAAATTCTAAAAAATCTCAAATGGCCTTGATGATGCTAAAAACAACGTGGGCTACTTATTTTACCGAAAAAAACATTTTTTCAATCATTTTTTGCTCATTTAAATAATTTCGCTAATTTAACATAGAGTCTTATGGGAACGGTTTAGTGGGAACCCGCCAATTGTTCGTTTTGAATGTATCTGCGGTTGGATCAAAATTGCCAAGTTCACAGACAATCCAGGAGAACAGGCTTTTCAACATTTGATTCATTAAGAATTCAGCTACATTTCCACAAAAGACTATCTGTCTAACTCGTCTGTGGTGGCCAGAAAAACAATACAAAAACGGAATAAAATTTCGTCCATTTTTCAAAGGGCAATTTTGAGAGCGAACTGACTCAAAACTAATCACTCTATCTCGTTCAAATTCTCACAGCTTATGCTCCCATTCTTTAGCTGCATTTTGGTATAATATGAAGTCATTTCGCGATTTTTGAATTTTCGCCGAAATTTCATTTTTTTTTCATTCACACCCGCTGTATTTTATAATAGTAGTAAATCCATTTATTGAATCTAAAAGAGTTACAAAAGACCGAGCTCTTTCAACCATGTGTTCGTTATATTTTTTTGTAAAATATACAATTTTCATAGAGCTAAATGTGAAAATAATTTATTAATTATTTTCAAATCATTTTTATTTAATATATACAATTTGTATTTATGTATTAATATTTTTAATTATCCCATTCTCCAATACAAAACACCCAACAATTAAAACAACTCTCTTTAATAACAATAAAACCTTCAAGGGACCCTTGAATACTTTCGCAAACTTTCGTAATTTGAATAAAGCGGAACAATTCGTCAGCCGGAGGGGGAGGAGGGCGAAAGGGGCCCTACAGAGTGCACTCCACTTGAGGAGTTTCGGGCCGATCGTAAACCGGCAGAAAAAAAGCGGTGTTTACTAGTAAATTCGCAGGAACGCTGCTGCTGCCCCCGGGACATTTATGAGAGACCGTTTACGAGCCGTAAACCCCCGATTACAATCGAAAATCAAACGTCGCGCCCCCCGCCTCCAGCAACTGTCATTAAAACTTTTTCCGCTCAAATGAAATTTCCTGGCGGCCGATCAATTCTATCTTTCTCTCCCTCACCCCCATTGACTGACCTTTAGAGGAAGGAAAAAATGTACTGATGGAGAGGAGAATAATGTAAGAAGTGGAGTTGGACAAAATCAATCTTTTCGTTCTTTTTTGGTACTGAAAAAATAAGCATTTGACAATTTTATTAATCTAACATATACTTATTAAATAAAAATGATTTGAAAATAATCAATAAATTATGTTCAATAATAATACTCTTTTCTATTTATACTAACATATACTATTAATATCACTAAATGTTCCCTAGTTACTAAAAAAACATTAATTTATTGTCAATTATTGACTTTAATAATAACCAACATTTTTATTTATTAATGGTTTTAATATTTAGACATTTGTAGTTCATATTGTATGAAATAAATATGAATAAATTATTAAAAATCAACCTAAAAAACACAGATTAGATTGAATAATTTTAAATTCTCGACTAGTTTCGGGTTATTAGCCCATTTTCAAGAGAATTTAAAGTTATTCAATCTAATCTGTGTTTTATTGGTTGATTTTTAATAATTTATTCATATTTATTTCATCTTTATTTATTTACAAAGTTACCACGTAACATATATTTACAATGATTAACTAAATTTTGTATATAAATTGGCTATCGGAAATATTTTTTTTTATTTATATATTTAAGAAATTTATTCTAATTTTAACAATAATCTGTCTGGTTAAATTGTGTATGAGCTTTTAATTACATTTGTGTAATGCGCGAAACTTTTCGGGGTAGGGTCAACTTTGTTGCCGCGCTGCGGGTTCGTTTTTTTTCCCGGCCCGTTCGGTTAACCCTCCTCGCCACACATGGCCGGATCACAGGTCGTTTGTCTTGGGTGGGGTTTTGTTTAGGAAATGCACCGACGGTGATTTATCGCGGACCGTTTTGTAAACCGGGGGCGAACTTTAAGTGACTCAAACCAGATGAAAACCGGGCCCACTTTCCTGTTAGATTTACGCTCAAATGAACCCTCCTCCGACTCGACCCGCAATTTAACGCGACGCCCGTGGCAAATTCGGGAAATTGGATAATAACGGGATTACTTGTTTGAAATATGAATGTCTAATTTTTATAAAATTAAACATTTAATTTAAATAATTAATGGTTTTAATATTTAGACATTGGTAGTTCATATTGTATGAAATACAATTTTAAAGTCTCTTGAAAATGGGCTAATAACCCGAAACTAGTCGAGAATTTAAAGTTATTCAATCTAATCTGTGTTTTATTTGTTGATTTTTAATAATTTATTCATATTTATTTCATATAATTTAAAATTAATTAATGTACTCAATTCAATGGTTCGTAAAATAATTGCTGAACTAGACAGGGAAATTCTGTCGCATTCAGCTCCGAATGTCACTTGTTTTTGTCCTTTCAAAATTTCTTTTGCAAAAAATAAAAAAGAATTGAAGAAGATATCAAACAAGCACTTGTTCAATTTTTCGCATCAAAACATTAAACATTTTTCAAAAATGGGATAAATAAATTGTGCTCACGCTAGCACGCTAGTCATTAATAATATATCATTTCTTCGCCTGAAGAAGCCACAGTGAGGTGAAACAATTGTAACGATATTACAATAGACTTTGAAAGACTAAATAGTGTTATTTAATATAAGTAATTAATAATATATATTTTTCAATCATTTAGCATTTTACCTTTCGGTTTTATATTATTTAATAACGTTAATTTGCGATAAAAAAAATTGTATTTTGTTTTGTTTAAAAAAAACGAACAGAATTTTCCAGAAGACCTTATATATGTATATATGTATATATATATATATATATATATAACATCTTTATTTCTGCAGACAATTTTATATATAATAAATTAACAATATAATTCTTATAATATGTTAAACGTTGTCCTTAGAAAACGGCTATCGACCATTGGTCTTTCTGCCACCTTATATATTTTTTCCTGGATCATTACTTCAATACCAAAATCCTCTCCCAGCACAGTCTCTAAGTATACTGAACGATTCTCCCTCAGAGCAAATAAAGCAATAATATCATAATAAATGGTTGGCAAGGGCCATCAGTTTCCCAATTTCATGTGGCATTGTCATCACTAGTTATCCATACGATGAACGGTGGTTGAATATCTAAAAAGTGGTAAAAAAAACATAGTAATTATTTTCATTGAATTGGATATGAATTACCACGTAGTAACGGTCGAAACCGTCGTGATGTTGAATATTTTATTAAAAGCAATCATAATTTAATCAGAATTAATTTCGTAAGTAACATTTTTTTTATAATAAAAGTATAAATATAAGAAAGAAAAAAAACACGAAAGAATTGCATATTATTACACACTGAGAGAAAATAATGAACACTTCCCGGTTTCGACCTAATCCCCACAAAGTCCCCTTAAGCCGTGGGCTTAATCCCGGTCGCCCGTTTCACTCGACACATTTCCTCCTTGTGCGCGGGCATTACATTCTTTTTTCCTTCGTTAAATCGGGGCTAATTGCGCCCCGCGAGGAAACTCGACGGCATTGTTTGGCGGCCGTGTAATTGTCTTTGAATTACACGTGATTACCTGCACCGCGCAATTACGCGCCCCTTTCAAAGGCGCGCGCATTAATCGACTGATTTTTCGTCGAGATTAGGGCCTTTTGTTTTTGTGTGCCGAGATTACGGGGTCTTTATTTTTTTTTTTGTTCCTGAGCGGGGGTTAACCTTTAATGAAGCCCAGATCCGGGGATTCTCTTGTGAAATGAAGGGGGGATTATTTAAACGTGATGGGTTACTGAAATTAAGAAAAATGTTACAGACTATTTAATTATTCTGATATTGATATTGTATGAATAATTTATTAAAAAAATTACTAATAAAATAAACGAAAACACGAATTAAAATGATTAACTTTAAATTATCGCCGTTGATAAAAAAAAATTTAATTTTATCTTATTATTTTGATAAAAAATAATAAAATAAATAGCTGTGGGCTTTGATAAGATAATGTCACTAAAGAAATTAAAAAAAAAAAAAATAATAAAATAAGAATAACTCATTTACATGACAGTTAAGCTAGCTAGCAAAGTTCTCATTTGCAAATCACCATAAATTCATAACAGGGCAGAAAGACCTCCGGTCGATAGCCCATGACAGACTACTAACCCATCAATATGTATTGTAAATATAAATATTTGTAAAGAATTGTAATTCTGCTGTCTGAATAAAGATGTTTGTATATATAAGAATCTGTGCAGAAAGACCTATGGTCTATAGCCCATGACAGACTACCATCATATTATTACTATAATTTTTTTAAATTTTTGTTATTGATACCAACAACAATTAATCTTCTTGAGGCAAGAATTACAACGAGAACGCCCGTTGTGTCGATAAGAATATTTATGCGAATATTTGGTGAATGCGCCGGGTACGACAAGGCATCCTTATTTTTATACTCGTAAAATGCCATAAATTTCCTAACATTTATAAAGTACTGACTTAAAACGACTTATTGAGGATTATTAGCTGTTTGGCATTTAGAAAAATTGAAATGTTTATGAAAATGAGAAACGCTTACATGTGTAAAACGAAATAATAATAAAAAAACGTAAGATGCAATATAATGTCTTTTGTATTGTCGGTAAAGTATGCCACGGTGTTATTTGGTGTTACTAATAACGGCAATTAATTTGCTTGAGGCAAGATTTACAACGAAAAACCCGTTGTTATAACAGTAATATTTTGGTGAATGCGCCGGGCGCGGCACGGCATCCCGGCTAAGACTCAATAAGATGTAGGTGTTTTTTGGTGTTGAAGTAGATGCTACAGACTGATACCAACGTCAATTAATCTTCTTGGAGCAAGAATTACAACGAGAACGCCCGTTGTTTAGACAAGAATATTTATGCGAATATTTGGTGAATGCGCCGGGTACGACAAGGCATTCTCGCGTAAGATCCAATATGATGTCTTTTGTATTGTTGGCAAAATATGCCACGGTGTTATTTAGTATTGCTACTAACGACAATTAATCTGCTTGAGGCAAGAATTACAACGAAAAAAACCGTTGTTATAACAACAATATTTTGGTGAATATTTGGTGAATGCGCCGGGCGCGGCAAGGCATCCCGGCTAAGACTCAACAAGATCTCGGTGTTATTTGGTGTTGAAGTAGATGCTACAGATTGATACTAACGTCAGTTAATCTTCTTGGAGCAAGAAATACAACGAGAATGCCCGTTTTTACGACAGGAATATTTGGTGAATGCGCCGGGTGTGGCAAGGCAACCTCACGTAAGATACATTATGATGTCTTTTCTATTGGCGGCAAAGTATGCCACGGTGTTATTTAGTATTGAAGTAGATAATACATACTGCTACTAACATCAATTAATCTGCTTGAGACAAGAATTACAACGAGAAAACCCATTCTTATAACAGTAATATTTTGGTAAATATTTGGTGAATGCGCCGGGCATGGCAATGCATCCCGGCTAAGACTCAATAAGATGTCGGTGTTATTTGGTGTTGAAGTAGATGCTACAGACTGATACCAACGTCAATTAATCTTCTTGAAGCAAGAATTACAACGAGAATGCCCGTTTTTACGACCGGAATATTTGGTGAATGCGCTGGGTGCGACAAGGCAACCTCACGTAAGATACATTATGATGTCTTTTCTATTGGCGGCAAAGTCTACCACGGTGTTATTTGGTGTTGAAGTAGATACTACGTACTGCTACTAACATCAATTAATCTGCTTGAGGCAAGAATTACAACGAGAAAACCCGTTGTTAGAACAGTAATATTTTGGTGAATGCGCCGGGTGCGGCAAGGCAAGACTCAATATAATGTCGGTGGCGAAGTCGAAAATCAATTGTGAAATTAAATTGTTAAATGTGAAGGAAATTATTAATTTGTCTGATAGTACCATCAAAACAAACAAAAATACCGTCGACGTATCCATGCAAGGATTTAATATATTTATTCGGTAAATTTAAAATTATTTTTGTAAGGTTTTCCATGAATATTTCGGCTAGCAAGCGACTCAACGGTGAGCCTATTGTTAATATTGATTGTAAATTTTATTATTGAAGCGGAACGACGCCATTTTTCGCCTAATTTCAAGTGGCATCGTAGATGAATGGTGGTAAAACATTTTATTAAAAAAAAATATAGATTTATTAATATTGTTTATACAAAACGATTTCTTCATACTTAAGAAGTTAATTCGTGTTCCCATTTTACATTAATTAAAATAAATTTCGAATAATCCCAAACAACCGCACGTCCATCCCTCCTCAAAAGCTAATTACTCTTAATTATTAAACCATCAGAGCGGGGCGCGCGCGCCCGTCTTTATCATTCCGAACGAAATTTCCGACAAATGGCACTTCTTAGCGAACAGTGACAAATTGGCCGCATTTAGTCTCCGGTTGCAATTGGTCACGCCATAAGTGGCGTATTAATTACGACCGTGTGAATTACTAAGGACATGCCAGAACAGAGGACGCCTTGTCCGATTCCACCCCCCGCGCTCCGAATTACAAATTGCCCACGCTATTAATCATCTGCAGTGGATTCCAAACCCCAAGATTCCACACAATGTTACATCGCTTGTTGTGTTATTGCACGGGTGGATTTACAATAATGTTGCGTAATTCGAGACTCGATTTGAATTTTGATATTGAGAATTATCAAATCTTAACCGATTAAAAATACTGGATAATTATAATTCGAACATCTCATGCAGGTATTTTAAAACCTTCTCTGTATTACAATAAATTCATTTAAAATGTTGCGTAATTTGAATTTTGATATTGAGAATTATCAAATCTTAACCAAGTAAAAATACTGGATAATTATAATTCGAACATGCAGGTATTATAAAACTTTCTCTCTATTACAATAAATCCATTTAAAATTCAATAGCTGGTATATAAAGAGTTGTAATTCATTATTTTATGTACTTAATTTAAATAAAGAGATTAATGGTTTTAATATTTAGATATTGGTAGTTCATATTGTATGAAATAAATATGAATAAATTATTAAAAATCAACCAATAAAACACAGATTAGATTGAATAACTTTAAATTCTCGACTAGTTTCGGGTTATTAGCCCATTTTCAAGAGTGAATTCAAGAGAGAATTTAAATTTAATTTTAAATTCTCTTGAAAATGGGCTAATAACCCGAAACTAGTCGAGAATTTAAAGTTATTCAATCTAATCTGTGTTTTATTGGTTGATTTTTAATAATTTATTCATATTTGTTTCATAAATAAAGAGAATTTGAAAATAATTTATTAATTAATGTAACTGTAAATGTCTCAAAGAAAAAATGAGTATGTATTTATAATTAGCCTTGATACATAGATACCCCTATAGTATCCAATAAGAAGTATAATTTCTTACTTAAAACTTTTGCGAAGGAAATTTTAAAATCACATAATTTAATTGAGCAGGTATAAAACAGTACTCAATCGCGCCCTTTTGTTTTTGTTCCCGAGCGACAAAAGTTTAATTTTTCAACTGGAGTCGACCAAGTTTCGCCCGGATAAAGGCCCGACGTCATCCATCATCCTCACAACGCAAATTACCCCCTATATATATCCCGGAATAATCGACCGCAGTTTTCTGTTTGTCGGGGAATATGAATATCTGTTATTGTTGCTGAGGAACTTTACAGATGGGCGTCCCCCGGCGATTTCTCCGCGGTTAAATCCACTTTATTTATTACCACGGCCGGATTCTATGGGAACAGTTTTATTTTGCCAGTTTAGGGGTGGATTGATGGATCTCACTACGCTTTTGTTGGAATTCAAATAAGGAAATCGAACGAAAAAGTTTGCTTATTTTTAAGGAATAAGGTATTTCTATAAATAAATGGTAATTGATGTCTATAAATTGATTACGATTCCCGTTTAGATTCTTTACTATGAAATCCCCTCACTTCTAAATAGCTTCCCCAGAATCTTTACTAGATTGTATACCTTTTTCTCATTTATCACTTGGTAAAACATATTTAATAACCGTTTGTTATAATGAAATCACAAAACCAAGTGATTTCATTATAACAAACGGTTATCTTTACTAGATTACTGCTATTAAACGATTCATTGACTTTAAAGTCAGAATTAAGCAATGAAATAATAATTAAAATAAGGGAAAATGTGGCATAAATTAAAAATTTCAAGTCAAAATCAGATTGTAAGAAAGATTTTAAAGGCAGAAATGTGTCACTGTGTTTTTATTGTCAAAATTAAGCAATGAAAGTGCATTAAACAAAATTAAGCGAAAAAAAGACTTTAAAATCAATCAATCAAAGATAATAAATTAAAGACGACGCAAGCGCCACCTTTTGCCTAATTTCAAGTGGCATCGTCAACGATTTGGATCTACAAGGTAGACGACCGAGAATCATTGTTTCGTCCACTAAAGGAAGGCGAACTTGTCCTGTTTAAGCAAACAAGGAAAACGAAATTCACATTTAATGAAACGTTCAGTCAAAGATATTTTAAAATTTAAATGAAGTCAATAATAAATAAGTAATAGTTGAAGCTATTACTTTGTGATACATTTATAAACTAAATAAATAAATTTATGTAAATAGGTTTAAAAATTAAACACATTGCTCGTAAAAAGTATATATATATATATATAAGTTTTATAATGTAAAGAACGTATTCCCTTTAAATGGTTTTCAAGAATTCTTTTGCAAAACTAACAATTTATAAAACTTACTGAATGATATCCCGTGACGCATATTTTTTTTAAAATAGTTTCAAAGTATTATTTTATAGCGGAAAATTTTTCGTTGGTTGATTGCAGGAAATGTCATAAATTCGACAGAGTTAAAGCAAAGCGTCCGTTTCATGTCTACACCAATTAGCAAAGGAACACAACTAGTTCCGATATCCTGCATACAGACATTCATGGCGGAAACTCCGGCTTCGGAAACTTTGGAATCGATCCTAACTCATCGCCCGTTTTAATGTCCTCTCCGGAGTTTTAGGGGGAGTTGGCGTGAAAATCATATTCAGCATTCTTAATAAATAAAATATTATTTATATAAAAGAACAAAAATAAAGGGAAAAACAGACAGAATAAATTATAAAAAACGGACATTAGGGGTTATTTCAATACTACATACTCTTTTCTATTTATAATATCTCTTGAACTCAATATAAATTAAGGCCAGAAAAAGTAGGAAATTCTTGATAATTAAACATCAAGAATTTCCTATTCTTCTATTTCCTCTTTTCTGTTTATAATATCTCTTGAACTCAATATAAATTATGGCCAGAAAAAGTAGGAAATTCTTGATAATTAAACATCAAGAATTTCCTATTCTTCTATTTCCTCTTTTCTGTTTATAATATCTCTTGAACTCAATATAAATTATGGCCGGAAAAAGTAGGAAATTCTTGATAATTAAACATCAAGAATTTCCTACTTTTTCTTGCCATAATTTATATTGAGTTCAAGAGATATTATAAATAGAAAAGAGTATGTAGTATTTAAACGAATTACATAAACCAACGAAATATTATTATTTTTTATTAAACGCGCTCTTTCTCTCACCCCACGCTCAAACGAAACAATAAAGAAAATCCAAATCCGGCTACATTCCCAAATCACACATAGGCCGGCTTTATCCGATTCGAAAACACAGAAGCGTAATGCGGGGTGTATACACAACACCCAATCACATAACTAACGCCAATAATAGTGAATGTAAATTCGATAAATCCCCGAGTTTAAGGTGCGTTTTATGTGCGCGCCTAAACACGTACCCCAAAAATGGGATTCCCTTAGCGCGGACGTGCCCCGACGAACAAAAGCAATTATGTCGGAAAGCGAGGCGGGTAATAAAGGAGTAGATATATCACCGCACTTTCTGATATCAGATAAATAACGCACCGCGTGAATCACGCTTAGTGGGATTATGTTCGTGGACGGGGAAGAAAATAGAAAGTAATGGATGAGAGGAGGGAGTTTAAATATTTTGCGTCGTTTATGGTCAAAATTAAATAAGAAAAGGAGACATTAAAGTCAAAATTAAGGAATAAAATAGATGCGAAATTTACATAATGACTTTAATGACAAATTTAGGTAATAATACAATATCAAAACCATAAATGCAAAAAATAATCGACGTAAGATAGGAAAGCTCAAATTATATTTCGTAAATATTATGATAAATACAAACTTTTATGTTTTTTTTTTATATTATATTATATTATATTATATTATATTATATTATATTATATTATATTATATTATATTATATTATATTATATTATATTATATTATATTATATTATATTATATTATATTATATTATATTATATTATATTATATTATATTATATTATATTATATTATATTATATTATATTATATTTATATTTTAATTTATTCAATACATCAATAATATGTATTGAATTAATTAAAATATTGTTAATTCACGAAACCTGATTTTTTGGGTGACACAAATGTAATATTTTTTTATTTAAATATATTAAATAAAAATGATTTCAAAATAATTAATAAATTATTTTCACATTTTGGTCTGTGACTTATGACTTACGTTACGTAAGTAGTAGTTGTTTTAATGTGCATTTGTTTAACGTACTTACATAACGTAAGTCATAAGTCACAGAGCGAAATGTGAAAATAATTTATTAATTATTTTCAAATCATTTTTATTTAATATATTTAAATAACTGTGACTAAGTGAATGAATACTCTTTTTTATTTATATTTTTTTATTTAATTGCTCTCCTTTGTAAGTCGATTCACCACCAAAGTCACAAGATTATAGACAGATAAAAAATCATTCCCTTTAAAATACAAACTCTATTCATTAACGTTGATTAATTTTCATCAAAACCGCTCGACAAATTTCCTTAATTCGCTGCCGAAATCGGCGATTTCCCGGCGCCTCCACCATAAATCCAAACCCCGGAGTTTTATCAAAGCGTCGCCAGTTAAGGAGCGGGGACGTCTCAGATTGGCAGTAACGTCCTCCCTATTGCGCCCGTCCGGCTCGGATTGACGTGGTCCTTCGGAAGGGATAAAAGTTAGGAGATGTTTATCTGTTCGCCGCGATCGAGTCGAGTATTTTCTTTTGAAACGGCCCGGGGACGCGATCTGAAACGTAGGAAATTGGATTAGAGAGATTTCTCTCTCTTACGATTGTAATCAGTCCTCCGGAGTAAACGATAAGGGTTCAATTTTTTTCTTCTTCTTCCTCTTCTTTTTTCGTCCTTTCGACGGGTGTATTGTATAATAAATATATTTTATTTTTGAGGGGGGAATTAATTAAATTGCAAAATTAAATGTATATATAATGACAAGAAAAATAAGTAAGAGAAAAGTATATGTATGAAATACTTTTAAATCACTATTGCAAGAGTTGCGAATAATACGCTGTTGCGATTTTAATGGGAAGTACGCAGCGTTCTGATTCTCACTTGTTCAGATGGATGCAGGCTTGGCTGATACACAGTTTCAAAATGCTGAAGAAATGTGAAATGGATCGATGATTGGGTCGCTGCTAAACCAACATAATTAAATGTTTATTTATAATAAATTAAAGACGACGCAAGCGCCGCCTTTTGCCTAATTTCAAGTGGCATCGTCAACGATTATTATATTATTATTATTAGTTATCCATACGCTAGATGAATGGTGACTGAACGTTTCATTAAATGTTTATTTATTTCTACATTTACAAATTTATAAATAGTAAATAAATATATTGTGTTGTAGGCAGTTCCTTCCTTCTATCTTCGCCTCAAGAAGAGTGGTCCATACACTCTTCTTGAGGCGAAGATAAGAAAGTTATGTAAAAGTTGTAAAAAATAATGTTACTTCTTCCGCGATCCATACTTTAGACTCAAATTTCCTCTCACAAAATGTCTATACAATTATTAAGCAAATTGGAAATTTCAAAATATTTGCGAAAATCTGCACGATGTATTATTGAATTTTGTAATATAAGAATTGTGAAAAGGTGAAATAAAGAAGATAAAAAATCACAAATTTTTAAAACATGAATATTTATAAAAATATTTAATTAAAGGCAGAATGATTTTCTTTGGGAAAATATTATAATAATGTTTATTTATTATATTATATAGAAAATCAATTTATTTCTGAGAGCTACATTAAATTACATCACAATATTTACAAACATTTACAACTAGTTAAGCCTAAGAAAATGGCTATCGACCTCTCTGTCTATTTTGGAACCAGTGCAATTAGAACTTCTTAAAACCCTTCTTGGAACCTGATCCATTTGTGACCTTGAGCACATTGAATCTGACGGTCTTTGAAAGAGGCCTGCACTCTCCAATAGTCACTACATCTCTAATCTCAACATCCCTAAAGCATGGAGAAAGGTGTATTACGATGCCTCTTTTCGAAACGGTTGTATTTCCTAATGTAGTGCAAGTAATCACGCCTGATGACAATGGTACGTTGCAACTTCATTTTTTGTCCAGTTCTTGTCGTTTTATCCAATCATCATGATTGCTAAAGTCACTATCTAAGTTCTTCAATTAAATAAAATGAAACAAAGATGATTCACACGTTTGCAGTTATTTAAATTACAATGAAATTAAACAAAGAAATTTTTTGGCAATGATAAATAAAATTCGATCAATCCCTTTTTCCAAACTGCAAAAAATACTTACACTGTAAGTTTTACAAACATCTATTGAAACAACTACTTCCCGAGCATTTACCCCTCCGGACATTGGATTACACAATAGATATTTGTTGTTGTTCAAATTAGTTGAGATGAATTGATAGATAAAGCACTAATAATCCATTGATAATGGTCACTTTGTGCCCGAAATGTACATTTGGTAAAACAATTAAAGTGTGAAGACAGGTTATTAGTGCTTTATCTATCAATTCAATTTGATCTTCACGTAACTCAATCAATCAATTTAGTTGAGATGAATTGTTAGTGAAGGATGGGAATATTTAAGATTTCGAGGGAGAGCAATGTATTATTTTCCCAGATAATAAAGATTTATTAATAGTATTAATAAACCGTCTGTTTTTGTAATTAAAAGAAACATTTAACGAAGTACATTTTTTTTTTCAAAAAACACAACTCTATTTGCATTGCTAAACCTAATAAGATAACTTTTCGGTAGAAGGAAAAAGGGCATTAATATTGAACGAGAAAAGTTCGATGCTGTAAACGGTTTCATAAATTTAAATGAGGGGCGCGGCGATTTTTCCTCCAGCGACATCTCAGACCGCCCGACATTCCGTCATAATTAATGCAGTGCGAAGCAGACGTTCGACACAATGTCTACTCCGAAATTATCCAATTATAATTCCATTCATCTGGCGGTGACGGCCCCTCAAGATAACACGAGAACCGTCAACGCGAGTGAAACAGATATTCGTGTGGAAAATAATTGTTTACAATTGTCGACGCATAATGCGTTTTCTTTATTAAGCTATAAATTGTAGCTGAAATTTGTATTAAAGCGATAATTTTATATAGAAACTTAATATTAGAAAATGTGGAGGTTCAATACCCATTTAAATAGTAAATTAATACACTGCACTGCAAAATTAACGCAAAATTCGAAATTTCGTTTAAAAAATTAATTTTATTGTTTTTTATTTTTCCTCCATTTATTTCCCGAAGTGGTTCCTAATAGCTATTTATTAAAATTAATTTGCTTATTTGTGAACAAAAAAATGAGAAATTGAACAACAAACTGCAATAATACAGGAAAAACAATAAAAATATTTTTTTTAAACGAAATTTCGAATTTTGCGTTAATTTTGCGGCGCAGTGTATATTGATATAATGTGTTTATTTATAAATTAACAATAAAGATGATTGTTAGTAGTCGAAAAAGTGAATATAATTATTTTCTTCTATTTCCAATATAAATTTATTGTTAGGGTATAATGTATTGATAAATAAAAATAATAAATTGATAAATTGTTCCAACACTCTCTTTCGAGATTTAAAATACATTTGCTTAGAATTGATTTGTCTGATATCATTGATAAATTGTATGATTGACGTGTTTTCTTTTATATGATTGTAAATAATTTTAATCTGTTATATAGTCGGTTAGTGTAGTAATTACAGTTCTGTGTATTTACATTATTTCTGAAAACTTCAATCTATGATATGCTTTGCAAATTTTCAGTGTTATTTGCCTCTGTTATTTAAGACCATTTAAATGTATTATTATTATGTCTGCTTATAATGTTCAGTCTTGTATATATTTCAACAATTTTAATATAATGGTGGGAAAAGCAGAAAAGAAAGTAAATTTAATTTGAATAATTGTAGTAATGTGATGTTTTTCTTTTTAATATAATCTGTAATAGTTATTTCTTTATTTTTGTTCTACAATCCAATTATTAATTATATTGTAGATTTGTAAAAAGGTAAATCCGTTAAATAAATAAATAAAGTTTAAAAAATTATCTAATTGTCTATTAGAACTTAAAAAACATGCAACAATATCGTCAACATCTGTACCATTTTACAATATGTTTCATTCGAAGGGCGGAGGATAATATAATTCATGATAAATTTTACATGTTTTTTTTTTAAATCGATAAAATTTTATTTAAAAAAACTTGAAAAACATATTGGTTATTCAAAGCAAATAATTTCATATCAAAAATTTATTTCTTTAATAATTCGCTTTTCAAAAGAAAAAAAAAAACTCAATATTGGGAAACGTATCTTTTATTCAGGGCGGAGGATAATATAATTCATGATAAATTTTACATAAATTACTTTTTTCAAAATCGATAAAATTTTATTAAAAAAACTTAAAAAAACATATTGTTTATTCAAAGCAAATAATTTCATATCAAAAATTTAAAAATTTATTTCTTTAATAATTCGCTTTTCAAAAGAAAAAAAACTCAATATTGGGAAACGTATCTTTTATTCAGGGCGAAGGTTAATACAATTCATGATAAATTTTACATAAATTACTTTTTTTAAATCGATAAAATTTTATTAAAAAAACTTAAAAAAGCATATTGTTTATTCAAAGCAAGTAATTTCATATTAAAAATTTAAAAATTTATTTCTTTAATAATTCGCTTTTCAAAAGAAAAAAAAACTCAATATTGTGAAACGTATCTTTTATTCCCTCACCGTTTTTTCTTTTTTTATTTTATTAGTACTCCTTCTCCCTTTTTTTTCCGCGTGTATTGTAACTTTATAAATTCCGCTCCAAATTACTTAAACTTTAAGTATCCCGAAACCTCCCTTCCTCTTTACACCCTCCGGGGCAATAAAATCAAAATTCCGACTGAACAAATCGATTTTTTATCGTAAACTTTTCCCTCTTTTTCGTATTTTTTTTACAACCCCCTCCCATCTCTCTCCTTTTCTCTTTGCGCCCGGAAGCCCGGAGAAGGGCCGGGCCTCAAGTCATCCGAGAGTGAAAGCCGGGAGTTGTTTCCTTTGTTGTTGCACTCGATGCCGATTCGCGTCGGCTTTGTGTCGCAAAGTGGATTTTTCGGTCGTGAAAGATTAATCAGTTGAAATGCTGAGGGGTTTGCGCAGATGTAATTACTGGTGCTGGGGTAATGGGTGGTTTTATGAGCGGCCGTTTTGGCATTGTTTCGCAGTTTTCGATTAATTAATGGGGCGTGTTATATCGATGGGGTATCGTTTTTGGCACGCAGAGATATCAGATATGGAGAACGATATGAGGGGATGAAATTTTGAATTAATTAACTGTATCGTACTATTATAAAATTATTTACATATACAAAATCCAAAAATTAACGATTTAAAACAATTTATTTCAAAAAAATGGAATACAGAGAATTCAGAAAAAGTACCTGAAAAAAAAGCGGGAGAAAACAACAACAGTAAATTTTATACATCTCATACATATACAGGTATATAAATACATACAAGTAGCTGGAGGGAATCTATATACAATTATTAATAAAATTAATATACTTAAATACATTATATACATAGAGTACAAAAAATGGACTATCTAAATATGATACAATCTTGCTTAGTATACAAGATTAAGAGGAATTATAGACATTAACAACAACAAAAATAATGTTGTTAATCATGAAATAATTAATTATAATAGAAAAAGGAATTTAATAAATTTAAGGAAACCCCGACACCAACTGGTAAAAGGGGATATCAATTATATATATTTAAATAAAAATAATTTGAAAATAATTAATAAATTGTATGAAATTCATATTTATTTCATCCAATATAAACTATCAACGTCTAAATATTAAAACCATTAATTAAATTAATCAATTATTTCCACATTTAGCTCTGCGACTTTTGACTTACGTTACGTAAGTACGTTAAACAAGTGCACATTAAAACAACTACTTCCCGGATAAATACCCACGCCGGATATTGAATTACATAATGTGCTCTTGTTGCATATCAATAAAATATTGCATCATGCAATAAATTTATTTTTTCATCTTTAAACAGATTCTATCAAATTTTAATCTTTAAGTATTGTAATCAACATAAGCGTAATAATATTCCACGGCAATCTAAGTTAGTTTCATACAAAAATATAACTGTTTACTTTATCGTAAAAAAATACAAAATGAATAAAGTTTAATATTCATTTTGTATTTCTTTTTACAAAAATAAATAAATAAATAAAACACAAATTAATAATATTTTTTATTTTTACTAAATGAATATTAAACTTTATTCATTTTGTATTTTTTTATTTACGAAAGTCGTAAACAGTTAAATTTTTTATGAAACTAACTTAGATTGCTATGGAATATTATTACGCTTATGTTGATTACAATACTTAAAAATTCGATAGAATCTGTTTTAAGATGAAAAAGTAAAAAAATATATTAATAATATGTAAATAATTCAATGGTTTGAGAGAAAATTTACTAAGTAAAAAATGAAAATGAATGAATAAATGTCACATTTATTTATTCAAATTAAAAAAATCTATTTTTAATAACATTTAACTTTATTTAATTCATTTAAATTAAATAGATTTTTTTAATTTGAATAAATAAATGTGATCTAATCTATAATCTATTTTTATGTAATCTATTTTTAATAACATTTAACTTTATTTAATTTAAATGAATTAAATAAAGTTAAATGTTATTAAAAATAGATTTTTTTTAATTTGTTTGATCTATAAAAAAATATATATTTCTGATCACACTGTATTTCATTGTATAAGTGTTTTATTAGTAAATATATTGTGTTATTAGATTTATAAATAAAAGGAAATCTGCTCGCATGTTACAAAGAGAAACTAATTGTGTAAATAATAGGTCGGGTTTTCACAATCAAGCAATAAATTCCATTCCGTCTTATAAATAATCCTCTGCCGATCCTTTTATAATGAAACAAAGAAATGACGGAGGCGCCGGGATCAGGTTTAATTTACGACCGCGTGCGCTCATTCCACGTCGGACTTTATCTGGAATAAAATTCCACTCGGTGAATACAAAAGCGGCCGACTTAACTAAATCACGTCCACTTCTTCTTTTTTTTTTTTTTTCGAGAAATTTGATAATAATGCAAACGGTCGCCTTATTGGACGCGTCGGGAATTAAATCCCTCCCTTTCTCCAGATGGAGGTAATCCCGAAAAATCGTCCAATTTCCGGGGGATTTCGCCGCGATTCCCGATACTCTCGCCCGCTTTCGTCGGACGGCTAATTCGGCGGGGTCCCGGGGGTTTTGTCTGCGGGGGGCCTCTCGGAACGGGACGGACGCGACGGTGTCCCGATTAATCACTCCCCGACTTACGCCCTGCTAATTTTATCCCCCGTGAGTCGCTCCGGGGATTTTCGGGGATTGTTTTCCGTGTAATTTACGACATCGGCCAGCAACCTCATGCCCCCAATCCACAAAATCAATTTAGGGGTGGGTTAAAACGTATTAATTTTGTGAATAATATTTCTTGAAAGTATACGATATACGCAAATATATTTTACAGACAACTTTTTACAAGTATTATAATAGTAGTAGTAAAACCATTTATTGAACCCAAAAGAGTTAGAAAAGGCCATCGACCGAGGTCTTTTTACCGAGCATTGCAATATTATACTAATATATGTTAATTATAAATTGATTGATTGAGTTACGTGAAGATCAAATTAATTCGACGAATAAAGCAATAATAACCTTTCTTCACAAATAAAAGTGTGTATAAAACAATTTTTTATTTAGCAACAACCCTGGAATTTACTTCGCATCATATAACATTTTGTGCACACCCCCATCTTAATTAACCTTTTTTATGTTCATTTTATTTAGTGGAAATTTAGTGTAATACTTATACGATTTAAGTCATCACATTTTACATAAACCAATTCTCCTTTTTGTTATCAAACGAACAAGATTTAAACGGCGTTGGCTCTTTTCCCATCCATCCATCCTGCGGAAAAGACGTGAGCGTGAATGAATGGAGGAAAAGCCATCGTGGAAATTTGAGTGGTTCGCGGGCCGTGCATCGCTTTGCAATTTTACTGGAGCAGATGGAGGAGGCAGGCCCTCGATAAATCACGTAGTATTGTACGTTGCAATCATACATCATCACCTTCGCCACACAATGTCCATTTTAATGGAAGGAAATGCAGTTTAAAGCTGGACGTAATAACACGACCGGGGGAGAAGTGTGATTTATGCGGACGCGTGCACCAAGGGGTATGAATTAGTGCCGGCGGGAGACTGCGATAACTTTATTGAAAATAGTTTCGGTCGAGTAAAGTGACTAGCTTCGTTAAAATTGGGTTATTTTATAATGTGATTGAACATTTCACTGCATTTATTGTATTTTAATTATAACTGAAGCTCCTGAGTCTTCACAAAATATTTTGTGAAAAAAAATGAAGTGTTTCCCTTAATTTCATGCATTGTGTTTATAAATTAAAGACGACGAAAGCGCCACCTTTTGTCTAATTTCAAGTGGCATAGTTAATGATCTTAATTAACCTCTTTTATGTCCATATTATATAGTGGAAATTTAGTGTAATATTTATACGATTTAAGTCATCACATTTTATATAAACCAATTCTTCTTTTGTTATCAAAAGAAGGTCTACAAGGTAGACGACCGAGAATCATTGTTTCCTCCACTAAAGGAAAGCGAACTTGTCCTGTTTATGAAAACATTCTATAATTTTATAATTACGAGCGAACACAGCTAATACCAGGGACAGCAAATATTTAATTCCTCTTTTGAAACTTTCGAATTTTTCCATCAATTGTAATTATCATTAGATTATCTTAGCAAATTCTTCACCCAGAATTATGCGCGTTCGCATCTAGGAGTTGCTTCCTAGACTTCAGGCTGCGAGGTCAGAAACAAATGACAATTTCGAAGTATTCACTCATAACTATTTGCATTACAAATCAAACTAATTAATATAAGTCTTGAATAAAATATCAATCTTCTATTAAACTTTGATAACCACTTCACTGAGATCACACATCCAGAATATAACTAGAATAGAACTTAAAACCAATAAAGAGTACAACAAAAGTATTCTTTACAAAACAAACAAGGTTAAAATTGTTTTCATTAACTATAATTATTAAAATTATTTATTGATATTTAGAGCATAAAATAGAATATGTATATATACAGAGAGGTTTTTTTATCAGTATACATTAGTTGAAATGTATACCTATAAAAAAACGCGAGTCAAACGCATTAAACCGATTAATGTGTGTATGTTTAGTTGATTATTTGGCATATGTGTGTTCAGTTGCGTGTTATAGGCAACTAAACACACATACATTAATGCGTTTGACTCGCGTATGTTGCAGGTATACATAGGGAAAATGTATACTGATAAAAAAGCTCTCTGTATATAAAACAACATTTGAATTTGGTATATGAAAATACTTTGTACACTTTTCTTCACTTATTTATTTATTAACAGAAGTACATTTCGATCACCACGTGATCATTATAAATATTTTACAAATAATTTGGATTTATTTGTTTAAATTAGTGTGGAAGCATTTGTATTTATTTGTTTAAATTAGTGTGGAAGCTAAACTAAATTGAATAATTAAATACTTTGATAAAATTATCTCGATGTATAAATTATATTTTAATCAACTAAATTAACAAACAACGCGCATTATTTCATCGCATACTAACATTATTTATTCGTCAATTGAATAAACTCGCGACACTCTCTTTTTCATTACTTCCGTGCGATGTTAATTCGGTAAATTCCCGTGTTCATTAATTTCCTGGATAATTCATAAAGTCATTACAATCCCGTGATCAGAATCCTCCCATTCGTTCCAATAATCACACACATACACGTACACGTCGTTTAATCATTAATCAAATTGAGCACCCCAGAAAACCGCCCTCGTCTGCATTAATCAATTTTTCTCAATTAGAGCCACGTCCCTTAATCGCCGGTGGGACATTCCGCATACCAACGAGCTCGTGTACTTAATGAGCAAAGAGGGTCAGACGTTGATACATACATACCGCCGACGAATTAATCACGTCCCCCCTGAATCGACCCCCCGGTCGGTTTCGGTTGGCCATTATTTGTGGTTCGAAATTTTTAAAGGGGATTTATCGCGCGGGGGTTTCGAGTGTGTGTTTCAGATTTAGTTTGTTCTGGATTATATAAAATTAATAAAAAAAAATATACAAAATAAATAATGAAAGTTACAAAAAATACATAATTTATATATACAAATATCTTTATTCAGACAATATGGCAACAAAATTTTACAAAATTTATTATAACAATTGTGTCATGGGCTAACGACCATAGGTCTTTCTGCCCCATAATTTATATATTGATATTCTTTTGCGTTTATATTTGCGTTCAAAGTGTTCACTATTGTATTTAAAATTAGTTAGTAATACATATAATTTTATTGCATTTTACATGTATGTCTTATATTTGTAAAAATGGTATATTTCGTTAAATAAATAAATAAGAATACATGTTTAAAATACTCTGTTTAAGTCTGTTAATAAAGATATAACTCTCTCTATATCTAAAAGTGTGACGATTGTATTTTTTAAAATTGAAAATCATTCGTTATTATTTGTTATTATTCTGTATAAAGGTGATTTACCGTAAATAAATTGATTGAATTGAATTCGATTAAATTTTACGTTCAAATTAATAATTATTTCGAAAACATCTGAAAAAAAAAACACGAACTTTTCATGGTGTTAGAAAGAACGTGGAGTATTTATTTCCTCTAAAAAATAATTATTTTCATTTATTTGGCGCCATTTGAATCGCACCATGAAATTAACACAGGGCCTTACGAGAACGGTTGAATGGAAGCCCGCCGAATGGCCGTTTCGGTCACCTCTGCGGTTATAACAAAATTCACAGTGAAGATATAACTACGCAGTTTTCAAAATTCTATTCCTAAAGAATTTATCTATGTTTTCACCTAAGTTCATTTTGTATTGGACATCTGTGACTGCCATAAAAATAATCGTAAAATCAAGACAATTTTTATCGCACTTTGCGAAGGTCGCCTTTAATTCGATTAAATTTTACGTTCAAATTAAAAATTATTTCGAAAAATTCTGAAAAAAAAATAATCACGAGCTTTTCATGGTATTAGAAAGAACATGGAGTATTTATTTCCTCTAAAAAAATAATTATTTTCATTCATTTAGCGAAATTTGAATCACACAATGAAATTAATACAGGGCCTTACGAGAACGGTTCAATGGAAGCCCGCCGAATAGCCGTTTCGGTCACCTCTGCGGTTATAACAAAATTACAAGTTTCACAGTGAAAATATAACTACGCAGTTTTCAAAATTCTATTCCTAAAGAATTTATCTATGTTTTCACCTAAGTTCATTTTTATTGGACATCTGTGACTGTCATAAAAAAATATCGTAAAATCGAGACAATTTTTATCGCACTTTGCGAAGGTCGGCTTTGCAAGCTTGCTGATCGAAAACTGAATAATTCATTGCGCTCTCCTTTTCACAGATTGTTCTCCCGTTCTTTAGCTACATTTTAGTGTATTTTGAAGTCATTTGGCAATTTTCGATTTTTTTTTTTCAAATTTCGGTGAAAATTTAATTCTCGCCAAAAATTCCGAAAAAAATCTCAACGACCCTTGATGGTGCTAGAAAGAACGTTAACACTTTAATTTCCAAAAAAATAATCTATTTCAACCATTTTCCCCCACTTTATTCGAGTGGTGAAATTAACATAGGACCTTATGGGAACGGTTTAAAGGAGTATTAAATAAAAATGATTTGAAAATAATTAATAAATTATTTCCACATTTACTGTTTTCTATTTATGGTTTAAAGGAGGCTCATCTATTGGCCGTTTGGGATGAGTCTGAGGTTGGATCGAGATTACAAGTTTCACAAAAAAGATAGAAAAACGGGGATTTCAGCATTTGGTTCCGAAAGTATGAAGCTATATTTTCACTAATGGTCATCTTCAATGTACTTCCGGGATCGTCAGAAAAAAAACGCAAAGTCGAGCAAAATTTCAGCCCGCTTTTCGAAGGTCAATTTTGCAAGTGTGCTGATCTAAAACTAAAACATTGAGAACGCTCTTATTTTCACTGATTATTCTCCCATTATTTAGCTACAATTTGGTATATTTTGAATCCAATTGGCGATTTTCAAAATTTCGACGGATTTTCGCGTTTTTCCTAAATTTCACGGGAAAATATTTTGTCTCAAAAAAATCTGAAAAATATCAAGAAAACACTCGATGATACTAGAAAGAAGGTGCACTATTTAGTTTCCTCCTAAATAATAATTTTCCTTTATTTCCGGTTACTTGAATTGCCTCATAAAATTAACACGGGGCCTTAGGGGAACGGTTAAAGCGAGGCCCGCCGATTGTTCGTTTCGGAGGCGTGTACAGTTGCACCAAGATTACACGTCTTACAGAAAAGATAGAATATTGGGGTTTTCAGCATTTGATTCCTAAAGAACGCAGCTACATTTTCATTTATAGTTATGAAAAATAGACTTATGTGATTGTCTGAAAAAAAATCGTAAATTCAAGTAAAATTTCAGCATACTTTACGAAGGTCAATTTTGAGCGAGTGCTAATCGAAAACCAAATTTTTAATGTGGTTAAAATTCTCACAGATTATTCTCTCATTCTTTAGCTACATTTTGGTATAGTATGAAGTTATTTAGCGCTTTTCAGATTTTCGACGAATTTTCGCATTTTTCCCTTACGTTTCTTTCTAAATTTCATTGAATTTTTTTCTCAAAAAAATCTGAAAAAAAATCCAAAATGCTGTTGATAATACTAGAATGAAAATTAACTACTTGGTTTTCCCAGAAAATATCTTTTCGTCGAATTTTCGTCGAATTTTCGCATTTTTCCCTTACGTTTCTTTCTAAATTTCATTGAATTTTTTTTTCTAAAAAAAATCTGAAAAAAATCCCAAATACCGTTGATAATACTAGAATGAAAATTAACTACTTGGTTTTCCCATAAAATATCTTTTTTTATCCATTTCAAGCAAGTCTGCTAAAATTAACACGGGCCTTATGGAAACAATTTAACTGAGGCCCGCCGATTGGCAGTCTCCGACGCCTCTGCTGTTAGATAAAGATTACAAGTCTCACAGAAGCGATAAAAGGACTCAGTTTTCAGGATTTTATTCGTAAAGAATGCACCTATATTTCCACTAATGATCGTATTCATTAAACTTCTACAACCGCCGGAAAAAAATCGCAAAGTTGGAGCAAAATTTCTGTCGGTAATGCAAAAGCCAAATTAGCGATTATATTAATCCAGAACTATTTTTTTTACGTGGCTCAATTTCTCACAGAGTATTCCCCTATTCTTTAGCTACATTCTGGTATATTATGAAGCCATTTGGTGATTTTCGAATTTTCCGATAAAAAAAGCAAAAACAAACAAGCATCTATTATAAAACCATCTACACTATTTGTAAATAAAATAGCAGTTTTTTTTAAGTTTCACAAAAATTATTGTAGAGACACAGCTACAATTGTTTCGCTAAACACAGTAGCATCATCAGGTAGATGATTGTATTCATCATCTGAAAGCAGATTTAGTCCTTGCTTCACTTTTTTTGTGCAAATAAGGACTGAATCTGTTTACTTTATTGTATTAAAAGAACTTCAAGTAACTCAACAATCATTAAAGTTAAAGAACTGTTTAATTTGTAAATATTTGTATAGTTAGTATAAAGGAATATGTATTTAAATGGACTTACCGTTAATAAACAATAAACAATATTGTATAATATTATGGAGCTTCATTAAGTAAAAGCCTCAACCTTCTTCCTCATTTATCATTTCGTAAAACATTTTTAATAACAGTTTGTTATAATGAAATCAATAATAACGTTATGTTATAATGAAATCACTTGATTTTGTTTTATTATTTTTTTGTTATATTTTCTTTTTTGAAAATGGCATCTAGCCGAAACTAGTCGAAAGTTTAACAAAAATCTTATAATAATAATAATAAATTTATTATCCAACAGGAAACAGTAGCCCAATTACAGGATAATACAAAATAATTTTACATTATAATTATAACAAGACAAACATGAATACAAATATAGTAAAATAAAATCAAGTGATTTCATTATAATAAATGGTTATAAAATTTATATCTGTCTTGCTATTATTATAATACAAAATAATTTTACATTATAATAATGGCAAGACAAACATGAATATAAATATAGTAAAATAAAGTCAAGTGATTTCATTATAATAAACGGTTATAAAATTTATATCTGTTAATTGCGGTCTTTCCACCATAAAAAGTTATGAAAATTAATTAATTTGTAAATGAGAGATTTATCACTTGCTCGCAGTTATTTAAATAAATTAAATAAAATAATTTTCAAATTATTTTTATTTAATTAGAAAAAATAAAAATAATTTTCAAATAATTTTTATTTAATTAGAAAAAATATAATTTAATATTTATTGTTAAATCTTCATGAAAATTAAAACCTTTCTGATTTTATTGTTAAGACATAACTTTTTTTCATTATTTCCGTTTTATTTCTTTTTCTGTTTAAAGCAATCCCGGAAATGCAAAATTTATCCCTTATCCCCTTGCAGTCGGAAAACTCAAATGGGACAACTTCCAGGATCGAATGACTACAGATAACGACCGTCCCTAATACTTCCCTGATTGCATTTAGCGTCTTTTTTACAGAAGCCTCGTTTATTCCCTTCGTATTCTAATTGCGGAAAATAGAAGGTGTATTCTTTTTCTTTTATTATTATTATTATCCTTAAAATAAATCCTTCTGTTCTTTCCTTCACTAGAAACGGAAAGATTTATTCTAATTGCGGAAAATAGAAGGTGTATTCTTTTTCTTTTATTATTATTATTATCCTTAAAATAAATCCGTCTGTTCTTTCCTTCACTAGAAACGGAAAGATTTATTCTAATTGCGGAAAATAGAAGGTGTATTCTTTTTCTTTTATTATTATTATTATCCTTAAAATAAATCCTTCTGTTCTTTCCTTCACTAGAAACGGAAAAGAATATTTTTATCGATAGAAAGGAGTATAATACAACACTTTTCAACTTTGTATAACAAATTCTCTTATACAGACTGAGTTAAAAAGTGTTTTATTATAAAATTTAAAATTAATTATAAAGTTCAAAAAGTGTTTTATTTATAATATTACACAATGTATAACGAATCACAATTAAAATACTTTTTATTCCTTACTTCACTTTTATTAAAAGTGACGTAAGGAATAAAAAGTAAATGTAAAAGTTCCTTGAATAAAGATATTTGTATATATACTAATTAAATCGAACATAAATGTAAAGCTTAATTAAATAAAATACATAGACTTTATGTTTAATTAATTTCTCACTTAACCCGTGGTGAAACATTTTTGAATTAATTCAGGATGATTTAATTGAAATTTCACTTATTAATAAGTGAAACAAACCAGGTGTTTTAATTTCAATTAAATCACCCTGAATTACATAGACTTTGTTTGTTTAATGTTATACAAACAAAGTTTAAAGTGTTTTAAGTGATGAACAATGTATAACAAAATTAAAGCCTCAGATATTAATAAAATGTAAAATAATAATAAGCAACTTTTAATAAAAGTGAAGTAAGGAATAAAAAGTGTTTTAATTGTGATTAATTAACTTCACATAACTCAAATTTAAACAATTAATGTATAACGAAGTTTCAGGTAATAGAAAAGATTATTTATTCTTTTATTTTCATGGACAGCGATAACACCTATCGGCGGCGACAGGGATGTAATGGGGGCTAAATACCTTGTTTGTCGGATTTATCGTTTGATTAAAATTTTACGTTCATTTCAGCGCGGAGTGAATCGGCTTTTGCGTGACCAAATAGGGGGTAAATCCGTCGTTTGTAGCTGAGCGCCGATTAAATTGTGAATGCGAACAAAGGAATGCTGTTGTTATCGAATAAACCAGTCACATAAATAAAAGAAGGAATACAATTAAAAAGAAACATTATAAATTCAATCATAAACGTTATTAAATGCATTTAATCCTTATTATTTTACTTAAAATAAAACACTTAATGATTTTCAACTATTTTTTGTGTATTTCACGACAATTGTTTCGCAACGTTGTTGCTTATTATTATTTTACATTTTATTAATATCTGAGGCTTTAATTTTTTTTATACATTGTTTATCACTTAAATAAAACACTTTAAACTTTAAATAAAATGAAACAAAGATGATTCACACGTTTGCAGTTATTTAAATTACAATGAAATTAAACAAGGAAAATTTCTGGCAATGATCAATAAAATTCGATCAAACCCTTTTTCCAACTGCAAAAAATACTTACACTGTAAGTTTTACAAACATCTATTGAAACAACTACTTCCCGAGCATTTACCCCGCCGGACATTGGATTACACAATAGATATTTGTTGTTGTATCGCAGCACTGCTGAGAAATTGCAACGGTTTGAGTGTAAGTATTTTTTGCAGTTGGAAAAAGGGTTTGATCGAATTTTATTGATCATTGCCAGAAATTTTCCTTGTTTAATTTCATTGTAACTTTAAACTTTGTTTGTATAACATTAAACAAACAAAGTCTATGTAATTCAGGATGATTTAATTGAAATTAAAACACTTGGTTTGTTTCACTTATTAATAAGTAAAATTTCAATTAAATCATCCTGAATTAATTCAAAAATGTTTCACCACGAGTTAAGTGAGAAATTAATTAAGCAAAAAGTCTATGTATTTTATTTAATTAAGCTTTACATTTTTGTTCGATTTAATTAGTATATATACAAATATGTTTATTCAAGGGACTTTTACATTATATTAAGTACAGTATTGTATAGTATAATACTGTATATAAATTGAGGTTTAATTAGTATTTGTATAAATTATTTTTTTTTTGTATATATAACGCATCATGGGAAAATCTTTACCTCGTGTTTTTAAAGTTATTAAAAATGTTATATTAAATATTGAAAATTATCTTCAATTTAAATCAATATTTAAAACATATCTCTTTATTTTAAAAAAAAAACTTCTTAAGTTTCCATAAAATACTTTAATTTAAATGTGTGTTTATATATACAAAGAATACATACATATTTAATTCAATATACAATTTAAAACAAATATATATTCTTAAGAGAAACGGCTATCGACCGGAGGTCTTTCGGCCATGTTTGTTTAATTTTATAAGAATCAATACAATAGAAAAACCATTAATACGAGGTAATGATTTTTCTATGTAAATTCCTATGAGGCATAGTTAAAAAAATGTATTGTATATTCAATAAATAATGTTTATAAATTATAAATAATGTTATTTTATTATTTATGATGGACATTTTCTTGTAAAGTGATATATTGCGCTTTAATTAGAGGACGGTGGTGAAAAGAACAATGCGGTCTGCGGCGATTCAATTTAATTTACTTCTGCTTCCTTTCATTCCGTTCTCAAGGCGGCAAGATTGATGGGGCCCTATTATCTTTTTCTGTGTGTATAAACATCTGTCCGCCCTTCCCTGTTGTCACTTAGCGGACACAAAAACGGGATTTTGTTTCCCACGGGATAATCACTGGTTTCGGCAAATGCTTAATGCACGCACTGGCCACAATTTCACGACAATTAATTGTTTCATTTTATTTAAGTGAATTAAAAATATATAGAGAGTAAATAGAAAAGAGTATTCATTCTCTTGGTCACAGTTATTTAAATATACTAAATAAAAAATATATTTAATGAAACGTTCAGTCACCATTCATCTAGCGTATGGATAACTAGTGATGGCCATTTCGGTTTTTCGAACCTCATCAGACTAGTGTGTTCCATGTGCATTATGATAAAAAATATATATAGAGAGTATTTAATGATTAAACAAATATATCTAAAAATAAACAATACGGAGAACGCAAGGGTAGCTCTTGTTAACACACTTAAAATTCATACCGCAACAACAACTCGAAGCAAAAAAACAAACTTTTTATTCAACATGCGCGTATTCAATATCCGAGATAAAAAAAATAGATACCTGCCGCATTAATATTCATGCGAAATCCGTTCCTTTTTTTATATACATTCACGCGTCGCTGCGAAAATTGCGGGGATTCCCGCTGTATAGAAAAGCCGTTCTTTTCGGCCGTTGACAAATGGCGGCGGCGCCGGGCGAGGAAATTTCGGACGGGGAACTATTTGCGTTCCCGAAAATATTTCACCGCGGAATTGGATGTGTTCGAGAGTTCCTGAAATTCACCGTGGATCGACGACGCGGTTTGCGCTTTTACTGGCCGCCGTAAAATTCGGTGCAATAACACGTTTCGGACGTGCGCGAGTTGCCAATGGCTGGTGAACTTTCGGGATTTACAAGAGATTTCGGATTGATTAAATCGGAATCGCTCCAGCGGAATAAAGAGATGAGAAATAAAAAAATGAGGTAATTATCTAATAGAAAAAAATTAATGGTTTTAATATTTAGACAATGGTAGTTCATATTGTATGAAATAAATATGAATAAATTATTAAAAATCAACCAATAAAACACAGATTAGATCGAATAACTTTAAATTCTGGGTTATTAGCCCATTTTGAAGAATAATTTTAAATTCTCGACTAGTTATACATTGTTTATTGGTTTTATAATAATTTAATAATTTATTCATATTAATTTCATAGAAAAAATTATTGTTTAATGATTAAATAAAAAGAATTTGAAAAATAATTAATTATTAATAAATTATTTTCTCTTAAGTTACCGTGATTTTTTTAACGTTTTTTAGGTTAATTTTAAAGTACCTACATAATAAATTAAAGACGACGCAAGCGCCACCTTTTGCCTAATTTCACCTACCTACATACTTTACAATATCCATTAAAACTGCTTCTCGGGCAAATACTCCTCCAGATATTGAATTACACATTTTATTAATCATTCATTATTTTCAAATTCTTCATATTTTAATTTAGTTGAATATAAATAAATGTTTTATTTATCATTACAGTACAAGTCAATTGAATTTAATAAGCGATTTATTTAAAAAAATCTCCAGAATCCCAAACCGCAACCGTCCGCGCCCGCTCAATCGAAAATTTCCACCTCGTACTCGGCGGCGACTAACTGCATTTCCAGAGTTCCGGAATGCGACCGAATCGGAATAATTGACCTGCGAACAAAAAAAAAAATAAAAAGAAACGAGAGGGAAAAACGGACCGGAATCCTGGATGCATCCCCGGACTTTTAAATTTCGGAGCACGTCCAGCCGGAAACCCTTTCCTCCATACATTTTTTTGTCTCGTCTGACCAAAGGGCGCATTTTTTCGCCCCGGAGAACTTTAAAGACAGTCCCGGAATGATAAGATCCCCTAGGGGACGAGGGCCTGATATTATTATGAGGAAGTCGGGGGCGAAGCGACAAAAATTGCCCCGCGACGGAGATGCATCACCGCGAAAAAGAAGTTTAATAAGATTACGGCGAAGGGTTGATGTATTGTCTGAAGTTGATTAATGGGTTTATTTTTGAAATATATCGCAGAAAAATACGCGTAAATAATTTATAACTGATATCATAGATCACTATAATACTATTATCACTATATTATTATTTAATTTAATCTCTATATAATATTATAGAGATTAAATTAAATAAAAATAGCAATGAAATTAAACAAGGAAAATTTCTGGCAATGCTCGGGAAGTAGTTGTTTCAATTTCTCTAGTCAATAGTCCATGACTTTAGTAGTCAGTCATGGACTATCGACTAGATATAGACTATCTAGTCGATAGTATTGTAAATTTAAATGTATGTAAAGAATTGTAATTGTGCTGTCTGAATAAATATATGTAAGTATTTTTTTGCAGTTGATCGAATTTTATTGATCATTGCCAGAAATTTTCCTCGTTTAATTTAATTGTAATTTAAATAACTGCAAATGTGTGAATCATCTTTGTTTCATTTTATTTAAATAAAAATAATTTGAAAATAATCAATACGTTATTTCCATAAATTAAATAAAAAGAATTTGAAAATAATTAATAATTTATTTCCTCTTTAGCTACTGTGACAATTATTTCCTCTTTTGTACCTTTCGCATTTTTTACTTACGAATGAATATTCCTTTCAATGGATATTTCGATAAATATACCATAAAAAATGAAACAATTGGTCTTAATCACATCGCGGAACATAATCGCGTTAATTGACTACACAAATGTCCCCATAACAAGGGACAAGCATTTCGGCGCCTTAATTAATCCGCGGAAAATGATAAATAATCATCCTCGTTAAGGGTGGCACACAACGAGCGGAATTGCGGGCGCGGGTAAAGGGAGGGAAGATTTCGCAAATTCGAGGATTCCGCGAAGATGCGTCCTTCCATTAATTTCCACACAGCCAGCACCAATTAATTTTAATTGTGAATCATCGCGATCTTCATGAAAAAAAGATTAATTCGGACGTACAGTTTAATTACAATTAATTGTTGTTTTGCGTTGTTGTGTTTATTTAAATATATATATAAAAAAAAACGCATAGAATGAGGGGAATATTAGTGCTGGGCTTATTATTTCTTTTTCTTAAAAGAATAAAACAATAATTATTTAATCATCTTTCTAATCGCTCTGTAATTAATTACTTATAAAGTAAGTATACAAATATCTATTGAAACAACTACTTCCACGCCGGACATTGAATTACACAATAGATAAATGTGGAAATAATTTATTAATTATTTTATCTACGCCGGACATTGAATTACACAAAAGATAAATGTGGAAATAATTTATTAATTATTTTACCTACGCCGGACATTGAATTACACAATAGATAAATATGGAAATAATTTATTAATTATTTTCAAATCATTTTTATTTAATACACAATAGATATTTGCCGTTGCACCTTAGCAAAGCTGATAAAGCAACGAAACAGAACGTATAAGAAAGAACATTATTTTTTTTCTTTTTTATTCTTTTAATTTAATTAGACTGCAATGTGAAACATTACCACCATCTTTATAAATACATGTCTTTTTATGCAAAGAGATTTAGTTACGAAATTTAAAAATGTTTTAATATGTGAGGATCTGACAATAGATAATATGCTGCGCGAAAGGATCGGAATTTTATTTGTAAAATATGGTCCGTGATAAAACGCTACAAAAATATCGCGCTTACGGACTCTCGAAATATCGAAATAAAATTCAGTGGTATGTTATAATTTATGTAATTTATGAATTTAAATATTTTATTAAACATACAATTTACTAAAAAAAAAACGTTTTCTGAGCTTCATATTTAAATTGCTTGGTCGTTAATTAGACAGAAATTATCGTACAATTCTTCTTTTTATTTTATTCATTATTATTTTATTTTTGTAATCCTTTTTTTAATATTATAATAATAGAATTTTAGTTTATTAATATTTCAGATGTAATCTTATAAATAGAAAAGAGTATTATTCATTCACTTGGTCACAGTTATTTAAATATATTAAATAAAAATGATTTGAATCTTAGTTTTAGTTTTCTTTGCTGTTGTAAAAATGGATGCTCCGTTTAATAAAAAATACTAAAAAACAACGCACAAATATTTAATACAATTACACTTACACCTAACCGGTTACGCTAAACGTAAGAGATTCCGCTTTTAATCTCTGGCGGGCGAAACAAAAAAAAATAAAGAAACATGAAGCGAAGGTTAAAGGGTTTTTCTTGTCGTTAGCCGAATGAGTTTCTGAGGAATTCCCTAATTGGACCTCCTGAAAAGGAGGAGTACGGTTTAAGAGCGCCCGAGTTTCTATTGCTTTTATGCTTACTTTAATCATCCTTGTATAAAAATATAAACGCCGTTTCTCCCCGCAGACTAATTTAAAAATCGATGCCGGATTTTAATATTTTAAGCCGGGGTTTTAAATAAAAAATTTGTAATTGGATATTGGGTTAATTAATTATATTTCGTTTCGAGTAAACAGAATATTCAATTGCAGAGGAATTTATTAAAACGTTTTAAAGAATATATATATCACGTTAAAAATAAAAACGTAAACAAATCTGCTTTAGCTGACCATCACTTAAAAACAGGACATTATTTCGTTACAGATGATATGAAATTATTAAAAAAATCGTCACACTTTCAATTAAATATGTTGGAGGAAATACAAATGTATAAAAATAAAGACAATTTACTTAATTTCGATTTAAGCCCATTAAAAAATCCACTTTTAAACCTTCTGTAAAAACCGAAAAATATTAAGAATATTCAATTATAGAATTTAACGAAACAAAATTTTGATTCTCTTGTACTTTTGTTCTTATCGTAGTTTTAATATATACAAACAACATTATTCAGACAACATTACATAAGCTTATACTTACATTTATATTCACTTAACAAGAATAAATATATTAAATAAAAATGATTTGAAAATAATTAATAAATTATTTCCACATTTAGCTCTGTGACTTTTGCCTTATGCTACATAAGTACGTAAGTCAAAAGTCACAGAGCTAAATGTGGAAATAATTTATTAAATATTTTCAAATCATTTTTATTTAATATATTTAAATAACTGTGACCAAGTGAATCTTTTCTATTTATAAGAATAAACATTGTGTTAGTCTGTCCGGGCTTTCGACCTGGGGGTCTTTCTGCACCGCAGTTTTAATATTATAATATATTTAGTTATATATTTCATAACAATGTTTTATAGAAATAAATCCCTTTCTGTCGCATCAAAAACTCTAATAAAGAATAAACGCGTTGGTGTGTTTCTGTAGGCTGAAGAAAAAAATGTAAATTTTTATATTTATACTTATGGCGTACAGTGTTATGCACTCCTTCCCATTCCTTTCTATAAATTCATACCTGCGTCTAAAATACGGCACTTCGGTGTCCATATATTTTATGCTGCGCGAAAGGATCGGAATTTTATTTGTAAAATATGGTCCGTGATAAAATGCTACAAAAATATCGCGCTTACGGACTCTCGAAATATCGAAATAAAATTCGATAATTTATGTAATTGATGAGTTTAAATATTTTATTAAACATACATTTTACAACTATACACATGCATGTTTTAACGCATGTATTTGTAAATGTAAATATTATTATTGTGTCAGGCTCTTGTGTTATCCAGAGTTCAATTTGGCTGCATAATATATTCCATAGCAGGTAAATCAATCATAAAAAATACTGAATACTGTGCATAAGACTGGATTAAGGTGTGTCTTCAGCTACACGGAAACTTTAATCCAATCTGATGCACAGTATTTAGTATTTTTAAGATTGATTATTCTGCTATGAAATACAATATGCAGACAAGTCTATGAATCTTAGGTATCTGACCTACATACACGCCGTTACTGATTGATTTTATAATAAGTAGCGATTTTATAATCAATTCGATATGTTTCAGAGAGAAAGTACAATATTTATCTGGATACCGGAATCCGCAGGCATCAAAGAAAACAAACCAGATGATAAGGCTACCCGATCTGTAGCACAAGTTATTACGAGGTATGTAAACGAGTAAGGTGATCAAGAACAGGCAAAGAGAATAGAATTATTTAAAAGCTAAACTAAGACTTATAAAAGTTAATATGTAACATACCTCCTATTAGCCAACGCCTTGAACACCTATCCTTAAAATTTGCTAAAAATCCTAACATTCCTAATATTATTAATCATCTCTGTATATCCCGCAATCCCAACATCAATCCAAAATTCAAATTCCCAGCAGTAACACTTCATCAATTCATCTCATCTAATCATCCAGACTTAGACAATGACGTTAGCGATCATGACTTTTGAAAAACCGACATGTACTTGACAAAGACAGGCTGAAAGACCCCTGGTCGATAGCCATTTTGTGAATTTTTGTGTTTATTTTTTAATACAACGTATTATTATTTTTATTAATTAAATGTAAATAAATTGTATACAAAATTTCACGAATAAAGATATTTAGTTAGTTAGTTAAAAGTTAATATGGTACTGTGTAGATTGGTTAACCAAAAAAATTAAAAAAAACATTTTTGATTTTTTTACGCAAACAAAATTTGGATATTTATTGTATAAAAGAAAATCATAATATGAAATTTTCATCTGTCTAAAAGTTGTTCCGCAAATTACGTTCGTTTACAGCAAACCAAAAAAAACATTTTTGGATTTTTTGGTTTGGTGTAAACGAACGTAATTTGCGGAACAACACCAAACCAAAAAATCCAAATATGTTTTTTCTGTTTTGCTGTAAACGAACGTAATTTGCGGAACAACTTTGAGACACTTAAAAATTTCATATTATAATCTTCTTTTATACAAAAAATATCCAAATTTTGTTTGCTGTGAACACCCGGGCGTCTTAAGTAAATTCCCGCTCGGCTAAAATCGATCGATTTTAGTGGACACGGCTGAATTTGCGCGTTAATTGGGTTATTGAGTTACAAGGGGAAACATGTCGACTTGGATATAATTTAATTAGTTCGGCGGTACGTGCTCCTCAGGAATTGTTTGAGAGCTTTCGGTGTTCAGTTCAGGAATTTTCACTTAATAAAGACACGTTCAATCCGGGCCCGAGTCAATGGTTTTAATTTAATCCCGTTTACAAAGCGGTTATGCGCGCATAAAACTCACCGCGGGCGAAAGAAACCAAAGTAAACAATTGCCGAGGGGAAAAAAAGGAAAAAAAAAAAAATACAAGAACCTGTTAAAAAGACGAACTTATTTTAAAATATGTGGAAGAATGGTTTTTAAAATAATTTCGTTCTTTCTTAATCTTATCCTCTTTTATTTTAAAATAATATATAGTGATAATAAATAAATAAATAAATAAATAAATAAATAAATAAATAAATAAATAAAATAATATTTTTTTACAAATAAAATTCCGACCCTTTCGCGCAGCATAAAATATATTGTCACAAAAGTGCCATTTTTAGACGCAGGTATGAATTTGGAAGGAATAAGTATTGCCTAATAAAAGTCGTTTCGTTGCATTGTGACATTTTTAGGATTGTTTAATCAAACAAGAGAGATATATTTAATGAAAAATTAAAATTTATTTAAATAACAAATAACCTAATCAAAGCCGATGCAACATTTACTAAACTTAACCTAAGGTAAATTATTTAACCAAACTTAACCTGAGGTACAGAATCTAACCTAAACATAAACTCATGAAGATATTAGAAGGAACGTGGGGTATTTATTTTCCCCAAAAATTTTCATTTCCGGATAATTAAGGCAATTTGAATTTATGAGTCCGATTTTATATGGAGTCTTATGGGAACGGTTTAAGCGAGACGCTCCGTTTGACGCTTTTCGACGTAGTGTGGATTAAACGAAGATAACTTTGTTCACAAAAGAGATAGAATATTGGGGTTTAAAGCATGTAAATCAGGAAAGATTTATCTATATATAACCTTAAAATTATTAATATAGGAGTTTTGTGCTTATCCACAAAAAATCATAAATTTAAACAATTTTTTCGCACAATTTTCGATGGTCTAATTTACACGTTTCTTATACGAAAACGGTTTATTATATGTTGCTTAAATTTACACAGTTGATGCTCCTATTTATTGCGAACATATTGGTATAATTTGAAGTCAATCCGCGGGTTTCGATTTTTTCACCAAAATTCAGTTTTTTGGGAAATATTCAAATTTCGATGATTTTTTTTTCTTCAGAAAAAAATCTGAAAAAAATCTCAAATACTCTTGAATATGTTAGAAAGGGCGTGGGTTATTTATTTTCTCGAAAAAATATATTTCCACTTGATTAAGGCTATTTGAATTGATGAGTCCTATTTTACATGGAGTCTTATGGGAACAGTTTAAGCGAGACGCTCCGCTTGACGCTTTTCGACGTAGTGTTGATTAAACGAAGATAACTTTGTTCACAAAAGAGATAGAATATTGGGGTTTAAAACATGCAAATCAAGAAAGATTTATCTATATTTCACCTTAAAATTATTAATTTGGGAGTTTTGTGCTTATCCGCAAAAAAATCATAAATTTAAACAATTTTTTCGCCCAATTTTCGAAGGTCTGTTTTACACGTTTCCTATACGAAAACGGTTTATTCTATGTGGCTTAAATTTATACAGTTGATGCTTCCATTCATTGTAAACATTTTGGTATAATTTGAAGTTATTTCGAGAGTTTCGAATTTTTCACCAAAATCCACTTTTTTGGGAAATATTCAAATTTCGATGATTTTTTTTTTCTTCAGAAAAAAATCTGAAAAAAATCTCAAATACTCTTGAATATGTTAGAAAGGGCGTGGGGTATTTATTTTCTCGAAAAAATATATTTCCAATTGATTAAGGCTATTTGAAATGATGGGTCCTATTTTACATGGAGTCTTATGGGAACGGTTTAAGCGAGACGCTCCGTTTGACACTTTTCGACACAGTGTTGATTAAACGAAGATAACTTTGTTCAAAAAAGAGATAGAATGCTGGGATTTAAAGCATGCAAATCAGAAAAGATTTATCTATATTTCACCTCAAAATTATTAATATGGGAGTTTTGTGCTTATCCGCAAAAAAATCATAAATTTAAACAATTTATTCGCCCAATTTTCGAAGGTCTAATTTACACGTTTCCTATACGAAAACGGTTTATTCCATGTTGCTTAAATTTATCCTGTTGATGCTCCCATTCATTGCGAACATTTTGGTATAATTTGAAGTTATTCTGAGAGTTTCGAATTTTTCATCAAAATCCACTTTTTTCAAGGGGTACCCCTTTGAAATTATTCAAATTTCGACGAAATTTTTTTTCTTCCCAAAAATTCTGAAAAAATTCTCA
Source organism: Philonthus spinipes (assembly GCA_963082785.1). Taxonomy (NCBI): domain Eukaryota; kingdom Metazoa; phylum Arthropoda; class Insecta; order Coleoptera; family Staphylinidae; genus Philonthus; species Philonthus spinipes. The sequence goes on along the minus strand of OY720310.1, from coordinate 3,369,340 downwards.
AATACTCTTCAAGATTTTAGAAAGGACGTGGGGTATTTATTTTCCTGAAAAATTTTCATTTCCGGTCGATTAAGGCTATTTGAATTTATGTTTAATTAATTTCTCACTTAACTCGTGGTGAAATATTTTTGATATAATTCAGGCTATTTAGTTGAAATTAAAACGCTTAGTTTATTTCACTTCTCGACACCCAATACGGGTAAAAAAGGATACGATTAAGAAAGAAAGACAGTTTATTTCACTTATTTAAATAATTCAAAGAAACCAAGTGTTTTAGTATTTTAATTTTAATTGAAAAATATCCTGATGAATCCTATTCACCTGGAGTCTTATGGGAACGAGATGCTCTCCGTTTCACGCTTTCAGACGCAGTGTTGATTAAGCAAAGATAATTTTGTTCACGCAAGTGATAGAATGCTGGGACTTAAAGCATGCGAATCACGAAATACTTATTTACATTTCACATCCAAAATATTAAATTTAATTATTATTATCGTCATACGCAAATCATTATGACAGTTCAGCTAGCTAGCCTAGCATAGATTTTTCTTTATCTTCATCATAAATTCACGACAGAGCAGAAAGACCTCTGGTTGATAGCCCAGACAGACTAACTCCTACATGTATTGTAATTATCTTTTTTTCTTTCCTAATCTTATCCTCTTTTATCCGTATTGGGTGGTCGAGGTTATTGTAATTATTTATATTGTTATATTGTTGAAAGTATCTATATAGTCTGAATAAAGATATCATAGTATTGTATAAATATCAATACTATGACCATATATATATATATATTTATGTATATAGATATGGTCATAGTATTGATATTTAATTAAACGTAATAATTCAATATTGCATTCTGTCTTCTTTTCTTTTTTTAAAGAGTATCGAATAAATAAAACTCGTTTATAGCTAATAACATGCAAATAAGACCAAAGGCGTATAATCCGTTTAGGTGGGGCGTAATTTGCGGAACGACTATAAGAAAATTGCGCTTGCTGATCTTCAGCGGGAGTGTTCAAATTTCGTATTAGGAGTTTAACCTGGGTCGATGATGGGCTATATTAAACCCGGCTAATAAATTGTAGGCAGAGAGCGCCCGTAAAATTATATTAAATGGACTGATAAAATTGTAAGTGGAAAATTCCCGCTTCATTAAACACCGAATCATTCAGTTTCAGGTTATTAAAAAAAAACAATCAGGAGACAAAGAATATATGTGAATATATTAGTGGTGGACAAATCGATTATTTATAAGAATTAATTTATAGTGGAAAGACCATAGATCGATAGCCTGTTCAAGCAAGCAAGAAAGAAACAAAGATAGCATTATTTTTTGTAAATATATGTAAAACAAATAACTTTGAATAAAGATAATAATTTATTAATTATTTTTAAACCATTTTTATTTAATATATTTAAATAACTGTGACCAAGTGAATGAATACTCTTTTCTATTTATAAAGATATTGTAGTATCTATTACAAATAGATTGTTTCCAGCTTGAAAACGTATTCGATTTTTGTATGTTTTTGGGCAGACTATTGTACATTTTTATACAAACATATAGTGGATTCTTAAAAAAACATCTATTATACGGATATTTAAAGTCAATCCTGTGTCTTGTGTTATGAATACTTTCTTGTTTAAATTCATTAAATAAGTGTTTATGCTTTCACACAAATTTCATCGCTTCTAGAATGTATACTGCAGGACAAGTTATCATTTGATTTTTCCTAACTCTCGTTATATTTAAGATCCAAAATAAACCTATATTTAATAATTACGGCGATGTATGAAGTCATGCATAATTATTTGCATTACCTATAATTTATTTCGTGTGACAAATCCTAGATTATTTCGTCTCACATGAAACTTTGATGCGTCCCGGCAATCTTCGTCCTTTTGTGATCCGTTCGTCTATTGCGAGACATCATCGGGAATAAATAAGCGGGCGCAGTGGAGAATACACCCCCGTAGCAAATATTTACCTCAGCAGATAAGACATTGTATTTGGGTATTTGTATGCCAGACTCGCCCGGCGTTCGAGTGTAAACATATTGCGAGCTGATAACTCTCTCAATTCACCGATTTTAAACGCATCCGCGAAAGAAGCAAACACACAAAATAGATACACGCGATATAAAACACAATTTATAATTAAACAAGTAATATTTCTGGGAATGATCAATCAAATTCGATCTATCAATTTTTCCAACTGCAAAAATTACTTACACTGAAAGTTTTTGATAAATATGTATTGAAACAATTACTTTTCGAACACATACCCCGCATACTTTAAAAAGAGATAAAATAACAAAAAAATCGGAATTATAAATTACTCTCCATCACATCCATCTTGCCGAAAAATCCTCCGTAAGAACAATCGTTCATTTAGAAATACTCGACTACTCATATTACTCGATTTTGCCCACCACTACAAAATTTATAATAACAATATGTACAGTTGTACTAATAGTTCCATATGTTTCACCAAGTGATAAATGAGAAAGCCATTCAAGAAAAAAAATGTACAATTGTGTTAGTAGTCTGTCATGGGCTAACGAGCATAGATCTTTCTGCCCATATTTATTATTATAATATACTTAATTTATCAGTAATAAAATATCGTTTTTGCACATCACTACTATTAATAGCATTTATTATATTATTATTATTATCATTATTAATATTATTAAGGAAAAAGAAGTAAATGTAATTTCAATATTTCCATCTATTATTTGTCAATCGTTTCGATAACGCAAACCGCCCGTCATATTTTGTCGACGTCGGCGCTTCGAATGCTGATATGAAATAATGCTCTGACACATTGATTAGTAGCGGATGATCGACGGGCCTCGCACGCTAGATTCTGAAATATCCTAGATCTCAGAATTGATGACTGCAAATCGTGTTACGGCGACGATAAAACCGGTGCCAGATTGATGCATCGTCTTTTCGATTATTGCAATTACTTGGAAAAGGTAATCACAAGTAATGGGAATACGAAATAATTATCATTTATTAATTCAACAATCTCTGGTTGTTATCATTGATTTGTGAACTTTTTTCTGTCTATGACACAAAGCACACACTAAACGAATATTTATCGAAAGGGTCATTTCCTGGGGGCATTTAATTAAAATGGAATTACGAATATTTGCAGCTGCATGTCAGTGTTACTGTGTAATGAGACGTTTATGTATCGTCAAATTGATACAAAACATTTGTTTATTATAAGAGAATACAATTAACGAACCATATTACAAATATACACTGAAAACTGTTATAGACACTTCTGTTATATAACCACACTGTTGTTACTCAGATTCGACTTTAAATTATTTATTAAATAATTCTTACTAAAAGCGTTATAATAAGGCTTTAAACAATTGGTTTCAATTCCTCCTTTGAAATAATGATGAGAAATATTAATAAATTTATCTAGATTGTTTTGTCATAATTAATGTTTCTTTAGCCTCATTGAAGACAGCCATTATTTTGCATTACGATTAATTAAATAATTAATCGTAATGCGAAATAATGGCATTACGATTAATTATTTAATTAATCGTAATGCGTAATAATGGCTGTCTTCAATGAGGCTAAAGAAATATTCATTTTTACGCATTGAATACGATCGATTAAAAAACTTCTGAAGTTTTTTAATCGATCGTATTCAATGCGTAAAAATGAATATTTCTTCTGAAGTTTTTTAATCGATCGTATTCAATGCGTAAAACTGAAAAACCATCTTTCCAAGAAAATTAAAGTGGATTCGGGTGTTCCGCAAGGATCTCACTGCGGGTCGTTTTTGTTTTTAATTGTTATAAATGATACACATCGATTCATCAAACATTACTCTTTTTTAAATAAAATGAAACAAAGATGATTCACATATTTGCAGTTATTTAAATTACAATGAAATTAAAAAAGGAAAATTTCTGGCAATGATCAATAGTCTGTTTTTTTTGCTTTTCGCAGATTACTTAAAGCTATCTAAAAGAATCGACTCGAAAAATAATTGTTTATTGTTGCAAGAGAATTTGTTGGATGTAACAAAAACTATCTTTTATTTAATATTAAGAAATTTAAATAATGCGTTTTTTTTTTTTTTTCAGGAAATCTATTACTTTAGATTTAACATCAAATAACTCTTCCCATTCGTGACTCCATTTACAAAACTCTTACGCTTAAACATCGCAAATAATAAATACCCCAAAACCGTCTTTATCCCGTATTAGCATCATTAATATCGTCCCACATGTTGACACGTAAATAAACTGAATGATTATTTCCTTCTGGGTTGATGAATTGCGAAGATTACATCGGTTCGGAGGGAAAAAAAAGGCGGGGGTGGAAAAAATGTGTTGCGGTTTTTGCACTGTCTGGCAAATGACCGGCACGAGCATCAATCAACAATCTTGAGGAAGATAAGGATAATTATTCCTTTCAAGGGGGAAAATATGGCCTCGGTTATTGTGCGCTTACGATGAAATATGCCGGGTTTTTATCGAGAGAAATAAATATTTAGCCTTTAGGACAGATATTTTTTTATATTTTATTAATCAATCAATTCGTTAAATATTTTTCAAATACACTCAAGTCAACCATATATATACTGGTTGAACTTCGCCTGCACTAATAATTTTAATGTATAATTAGTATAAAGCAATATGTATTTAAATGGACTTACCGTTAATAAACAATAAACTATATTGTATTTTCTCTCTTGTTTCTTTCTAAAAATTTGAATAAAAACAATTTATTATTATTATATTTGTATTATAATATATACAAACATCTTTATTCAGACAATATGACAACAAAATTTTACAAAATTTATTATAAAAATATGTACAATTGCGTTAGTATAAATAGAAAACAGTATTCATTCACTTGGTGGAAATAATTTGTTAATTATTTTCAAATCATTTTTATTTAATATATTGTGTTAGTAGTCTGTCATGGGCTATCGACCTGTATATATTATTATTATATTAATATATTATTATACAATAATTAATGTGATATTTATTTATACGTATAAAAAATGCACTTAAAAACAATTCACATTCTTTAAATCGCGTAAAACCGAGTGATCCTCGTTAATAATCCTCCCGACGTGAATCATTCAAATGCATCTCCAAAATAACGGCATATAAACAGACACAAGCCGGAATCGATTCTGTTCCATACAATGCAGTCGTATATAATTACAGTAACACAATACACAAATGGGAATCAGGATTCCAGACGCTCCTAAGAGCGAATATGTGTTATAGCATTATATAATCAGGCGTTCGTGAATGGCGGCGTCCCGTTCTTTTTTTTTTAGCCGGGCTTCAACTGGATGGGTTTTGTTGTCAAATTAAACTCGAAAGCTGTCCGGTTTATGGTACAAACGTTTCGGGAGATATTCATTTTACGGGGAAATGGTTTTATTTATTCAACAAATGCATTTTTTTGTATTTTATAGCTCGCTAGTTAATAACTTTAATATTTATGTTATTATAAATAAATATTATATATATATATATATATATATATGTATAAGTTATTGTACCACTTCTGCATTGAATAAACGTATTATTATTATTATTATTATTATTATTATTATTATTATAAATGAAATATGACGCAAATGACTAATTTTGTTGAAGCGCCCTAAAAACTTAAATTCAATAAATGAAATGTGAAATGCAGTCATTTTCAATAGTTAAATTTTTATGTGTTTTTATCACCTGAAATGAAACATTCAGATAATGCAAAAAACAAAAAATACCCCATCCGTAGTTTTTGAGATATTTCCAATTTAATGAAAAATCGGCGATTTTATTGCAATTTTCTGCAAAGTAGAAATTCAAAAAATCACAATAATTATTATTTTCGAGATATCTTCATGAAACTTCTTGGAGATATCAAGTAAAGATTGCTCTTTCAGATAATGCAAAAAACAAAAAATACCCCAACCGTAGTTTTCAAGATATTTCCAAATTAATGAAAAAATCGAGGATTTTATTGCAATTTTCTGCAAAGTAGAAATTCAAAAAATCACAATAATTATTATTTTCTAGATATCTTCATGAAACTTCTTGGAGATATCAAGTAAAGATTGCTCTTTCAGATAATGTTAAAAACAAAAAATACCCCATCCGTAGTTTTCGAGATATTTCCAATTTAATGAAAAAATCGAGGATTTTATTGCAATTTTCTGCAAAGTAGAAATTCAAAAAATCACAATAATTATTGTTTTCGAGATATCTTTATGAAACTTCTTGGAGATATCAAGTAAAGATTGCTCTTTCAGATAATGCAAAAAACAAAAAATACCCCATCCGTAGTTTTCGAGATATTTCAAATTAAATGAAAAATCGGCGATTTTATTGCAATTTTCTGCAAAGTAGAAATTCAAAAAATCACAATAATTATTATTTTCTAGATATCTTCATGAAACTTCTTGGAGATATCAAGTAAATATTGCTCTTTTAGATAATGCAAAAAACAAAAAATACCCCATCCGTAGTTTTCGAGATATTTCTAATTTAATGAAAAAAACGACGATTTTATTGCGATTTTCTGCAAAGTAGAAATTCAAAAAATCACAATAATTATTATTTTCGAGATATCTTCATGAAACTTCTTGGAGATATCAAGTAAAGATTGCTCTTTCAGATAATGCAAAAAACAAAAAATACCCCATCCGTAGTTTTCGAGATATTTCCAATTTAATGAAAAATCGGCGATTTTATTGCAATTTTCTGCAAAGTAGAAATTAAAAAAATCACAATAATTATTGTTTTCGAGATATCTTCATGAAACTTCTTGGTGATATCAAGTAAAGATTGCTCTTTCAGATAATGCAAAAAACAAAAAATACCCCATCCGTAGTTTTCGAGATATTTCCAATTTAATGAAAAATCGGCGATTTTATTGCAATTTTCTGCAAAGTAGAAATTCAAAAAATCACAATAATTATTATTTTCGAGATATCTTCATGAAACTTCTTGGAGATATCAAGTAAAGATTGCTCTTTCAGATAATGTAAAAAACAAAAAATATCCCATCTGTAGTTTTCGAGATATTTCCAATTTAATTCTGTTCTAATTGGCTTTAAACTGTTTCTTTTGGCTTATTAATATGAATCGAGGTTCGGGTATATGGAAGGTTTGTTAGATCCCTGTACTGAGTAGATACGTTCCAATTGTGCAAGGTTGTGATTTTGCTGCAAAAAATATATTTATTACTTAAAAAAACAATTTCTTTACACAATATTTGTTTTTTTTAAATCGACAATTAATTCCCGATTCTTGATACAAATTATCCGGCTAACACACCGAAATCCGAATTAGTTTAATACAGTTAAATTCATACGCCCGCTTGAATAATTACGATAACAACTGGCGGTTAACATTAAACAAGCACATTCTCTTATTATCCCCCCGGAATAATTAATAATCTTAGCAATGCTAATATTTCCAACTATTCCACCCTCAGGAAGCGCTCGCTTTGTCTTCTGGCAACTAATTAACAATTTGTGGCCGTGGCACTCGGCTGCATTGTTCTGCACTGACTAATTAATAATTTTCTACACATTTTCCCTTTTCGCGACGACCTCTTTGCCTGCCGGATGTAATGACTTAATCCGCTGTGGAATCGTGTTTATTTATTGGATTAATTAATTCAGCTCGATTAAAATTAAACAAAATTTACTTTCACGCACAATGAAAATGGCATCTAGCCGAAACTAGTCGAAAATATAACAAAATTTTAGTAAAACAAAACCAAGTGATTTCATTATAACAAACGGTTATTTTATTCCTTTCTTCACTTTTTCATTTTTATCACATTTCAAGTACAACGTGCTCTTTTTCAATAGTTTTATGTAAAATTGACAAATAAATAAATAAACATGTAAACAAAATTTAATATACAAATGTGATGTGTTATTAAAAAAATCAAATAATAATAAATATAATTCTTACACTTACTCCTACTGTTTGATCGAAAGTTATCTTTACAAAGAAATAAATTAAAAATGCAATGATTTAGGCTTAACATCAAAATGGTTTCTCCTTCACGTCTCATTTTTACTTTCCCCGGACCCTTGTCCAAGGGAAAGTATTGTGATCGTGAAAATTTTCGAATCGCTAATTTCAACGAATATTTCATTATTGTGATGAATTGTAATGATGAAATTTCACTGAATATATTAAAATATCAATATGATAAGGTATGTTCAATTAAATAAAATCCTCACTGTATATACCCAAAGATCCCTTATGTCATCGAGTATAAAATATTTTCGATTAAATCTCGCGGCGCCGTCTTAATAGGTGGCCCGGGATAAAACGAGCAACGAGATACCGAAATGGAAACGCGCCACCGTGGGGATGCTCGAGTCATCAATATTCATTTTACGTGGCGTCTAACGGGACGAGATTAGTGATTGAATATGGCCCACCTCCAAATTGATTGCTTATGATATAATTATTACGTGAGTGGAAAGTTTATGTCTCGATTTAGACACCCGGCTCGTTTACAATGAACTGCAATCAGACGCGATCGATACGTTAGAGCTCATAAATTTCAGATTAATTCATATAAATTATAATGCGAATAAAAAAAAGAATATTAATTTAAAATAAAAAAGTTATTGAATTAAATAAAAGAAAATAAATTTCCATCAGCACCAAACTACAATGTTTTTTTAATATACCGAGTTTTAACAACAAAACAAACTGTTTTATTAAAGTGTCAAATTATTTTAAAAAAATGTATGCTATGAAAATATAAATATAAGATAAACCCATAACAATAAATTACTTCAAATTTCTCAAGATTACTTTATGAAATTTTAATACAAAAACTTTGCTAAATTACTTCTGAAAACTTTCCTCAAAATTTATCCGCACGCAGCCCGCACTTTTGGCGGTAACATTATCAATACGGAGCGGGCAATAAATAAATTTGATAAAGTCCAAGTGGGGAAAACACACCGGTAAATCGCGAAAACGCGTAATAAAGTCGTCCCGCGGGTTATTTATTTATAAAAGCATGCCATCAGTCAGACGCGAAATACAACGGCGCGAATGAAATACCTCGCATATTTCCATATTATATACACGCTCGCGCGTACAATTTTACAAATTTTATTTATTTATTTATAATACAACCACAGAAATTTATTTTACAAAATTTCCTATCTCTAGTTGTATGCTATTTAAATATACACTAAATAATAACTATTGCCTAATTAACAAAAAATTAATTACAGTTCTAAATTTTATTTAATTTTGAAAAAGTAACAAAAAACAAGGAATAAAGGAAAGGAAAATGATGAAAGAAGAAGAAAAAAGAAACAAACAAAAAAACAAGGAATAAAAGGAAAGAGAATGATGAAAGAAGAAGAAAAAAAGTAACAAAAAAAAAACAAGGAATAAAAGTAAAGAGAATGATGAAAGAAGAAAAAAAAACAGATTTTTTTTACAAAAAGTAAAAAATAACAAGAAATAAAAAAGAGCAAGATGAAGAATAAATAAATCATCAATGTCCATCAAATGAATGATCTCCGATTCAAAAATGTAAAACTAGCTCTGATAAAATGTAAAATAAATTCAAATCCCGAATTTAATACAATTTTGAAAGCCTAAAATAGAAATTCAAAACAAAAATTTGGATTAGCTGAGTCCCCCAGAATAAAGTCCGAAAGTTATGGATTCCAAGTCAAAATTTGTGGAAATGGAGGGGGTTAGATCGATAAACAAACTGTGTTGTCCCCTTTAGAGTTCGCAAATTCTTAAAAAATCTTGAATCAATCCATCACAGTACTCAATGTAAATAATTAAAACAAATAAATAGAAAATCGGATCCCCAATTTAATTTTTTTTTAGCGCGAATGACCTTTGCCGTCGAAGCGCCCTACAAACCTCAGGTCAATTTAAATTTTACTGATGTCATGTTTTCTTTTTTTTTTTAAGAAAAATGAGATTTTCTTAGAGAAAGAAGGTTACAAAAATGGCCCATGACAGACTAGTAAAACAATTGTACATTTTGTATGAAATAAATATGAATAAATTATTAAAAATCAACCAATAAAGCACAGATTAGATTGAATAACTTTAAATTCTCGACTAGTTTCGGGTTATGGGAAAATGAGAATTTAAAATTCTCTTGAAAATGGGCTAATAACCCGACACTAGTCGAGAATTTAAAGTTATTCAATCTAATCTGTGTTTTATTGGTTGATTTTTAATAATTTATTCATATTTATTTCATACAATATGAACTACCAATGTCTAAATATTAAAACCATTAATTAAATTGTACATTTTGTTGTAATATATTTTGTAAATTTTTGTTGTCATATTGTCTGAAGAAAAATGTTTGTGTGTATGGTGGATGTGTCGGGTCACAAAATCCGCGACTGGAAATAACTTTTTACGGGTAATATTAATTTTTCAACATCCATGCTTGAATGTTAATTCTTTCGTAAATTCTTTCGGAATTAATATAAATGATTGAACCATTTTTTTAAATTCGTATTTATTCAAGTGTATATCCGAAATTAACAACCTTTGGCTATAAAGGCTGTTAATTTTAAAGTTTTAAATTATTCAATGTGTCCATCATTTGATGCATGACAAACATCTACGAGGTAGCCAAACTCGTTCCATACACGAGAAAGCATATCCGCTCTTACTGAATGCACAGTAGCAGTGAGTGAGGTTCCGCAAATCGTTCAGATCATGAAAGAAGAAGAACATTACTAGCAATGAGTGAGGTTCCACAAATCGTTCAGATCATGAAAGAAGAAGAACATTACTAGCAATGAGTGAGGTTCCACAAATCGTTCAGATCGTGAAAGAAGAAGAACATTATTAGCAGTGAGTGATGTTCCGCAAATCGTTCAGATCGTGAAAGAAGAAGAACATTATTAGCAGCGAGTGAGATTCCGCAAATCGTTCAGATCGTGAAAGAAGAAGAACATTACTAGCAATGAGTGAGGTTCCACAAATCGTTCAGATCATGAAAGAAGAAGAACATTACTAGCAATGAGTGAGGTTCCACAAATCGTTCAGATCATGAAAGAAGAAGAACATTATTAGCAGCGAGTGAGGTTCCGCAAATCGTTCAGATCGTGAAAGAAGAAGAACATTATTAGCAGCGAGTGAGGTTCCACAAATCGTTCAGATAGTGAAAGAAGAAGAACATTATTAGCAGTGAGTGAGGTTCCGCAAATCGTTCAGATCGTGAAAGAAGAAGAACATTATTAGCAGTGAGTGAGGTTCCGCAAATCGTTCAAATCGTGAAAGAAGAAGAACATTATTAGCAGTGAGTGAGGTTCCACAAATCATTCAGATCATGAAAGAAGAACATTACTAGCAATGAGTGAGGTTCCACAAATCGTTCAGATCATGAAAGAAGAAGAACATTATTACAATGAAATTAAACAAGGACAATTTCTGGCAATGATCAATAAAATTCGATCAATCCCTTTTTCCAACTGCAAAAAAATAATTACACTGTAAGTTTTACAAACATCTATTGAAACAACTACTTCCCGAGCATTTACCCCGCCGGACATTGGATTACACAATAGATATTTGTTGTTGTGAATCATCTTTGTTTCATTTTATTTAAGAACATTATTAGCTGGAATTAGAGTTTTTTCTGCATATTTATGCATCGATTCCGTTATTATTAGATTTGTTTTTTTCTTTTAATGCCAAATAACAACATTTATTAATTATTTTCAAATTATTTTTATTTAATTTATTTAAATAACTGTAAGCAAGAGAATGAATACTCTTTTTCTATTTATATTTATTTTATTTTAATTCTTATTTGCTGTTAACGTAAATTTATAACAATAATCCACAACGAAACAGCAATCCCATATCAACAACTCGATCTTAATATTTTCAATAACAACATTACGGTATCCGTGGGGCCGTAACTCGCCCCCAAAGTCCATCTAAACTCCCGAAGTATTTGCGCTATCCCGGCGCATTCGCCAAATGTTCCTCCGGGCGGTATCGCCGTAATTTACTGGCCGTTTTCCCGATCTTGTACATTCGGCCGGAGGGTACGTAACGGGCGTCGGGGTAATTGCAAAACACGGTGTTTTGCCGGCCGGTTTTATCCGTCCGTCCGCCCCCGGCGGGGGTGGAACGTATAAATAAAACGGGCCGGTTTTTACGCCCGTTTTCGCAGCTCGTTAGGAACCGATGATGCCCGCCCGCAATTATCGTAACGGCAGATCGGACGTTTGGGATGAATTAAGACGTTAATGTAACTATCAGTAAAAAAAAGGGTGGGTGTTTTTTTTATGAAAGAGTCTAAAATAAGTAATTTTGGGTAGATACATGCATACATAAACATTTTTAAATAAATAAAATAAAACAAAGATGATTTTTATTATAAAATTACAATTACACACATCACAAATAGTATAGTAGTAAATATCTTTATATCAATAAATTAAAACTTGGTTTACTCCTTTCTTCACTTTTTATTTAAACGTAAGGTGTACATTTCGTTCATAATGTGGGTTTGTTATTGATAATGTCCTTTCTTCACTTTTTATTTACACGTTAGATGTACATTTCGTTCATAATGTGGGTTTGTTATTGATAATGTCTTTTCTTAACTTTTTATTTACACGTTAGATGTACATTTCGTTCATAATGTGGGTTTGTTATTGATAATGTCCTTTCTTCACTTTTTTATTTACACGTTAGATGTACATTTCTTTCATAATGTGGGTTTGTTATTGATAATATCCTTTCTTCACTTTTTATTTACACGTAAGATGTACATTTCCTTCATAATGTGGGTTTGTTATTGATAATATCCTTTCTTAACTTTTTATTTACACGTTAAATGTACATTTCGTTCACAATGTGAACTTTATCAATAACAAACCCACATTGTGAACGAAATGTACATCTTACGTGTAAATAAAAAATGAAGAAAGAAGTAAACCAAGTTTTGATTTATTGCTATAAAACACTTCACGTAAACTCAAACCAAATTTATAGTGAATATCTTTAGTCATACGTTTGTGCAATAGTTTAAAATAATACATTGATGTCCACTTGTATCGACTCTATTTCAAGTGCTATGCACTCATTATCAATAACAAGTTGATAGTGAGCACATAGCACTCGAAATATAAATTTAAACATTAGAAAATAAAGTATGATTTCGAGTGCTATGCTCTCATTATCAATATCAAGTTGATAGTGAGTACATAGTACTCGAAATATAAATTTAAACATTAGAAAATAAAATGTGAATAGAGGATACTACAGTGTTAATTCTTTTAATCAATTTTTAAATTAAATGTTCTTTTTTCAGTATCTATTAAAATCAATAATTGAGCAACTAATAAAACTTGTACAAGCGCATCATCAACAAAAACCTGCTAATTGCTTTGTTTCCGAAGCAATTTGCATTTCCAGCGACTATAATAAGTCAAACTCGCGCGAAGTAATCGCAACAATTTTATTTATACAAAATCCCGAGAAAACTCGACGACCGACCGTATTTTCGGGCCGGTTAAAGTTTCGCCTCTAGTTTTCTTTATTGCCATAAAGCGACGATAACATTTAACACACATAAAAGGAGGCGAGTTATAAAATATTCATGGGCGTCGGTGACGGCCGGCGTAGATCTTAATATAAAAGTTAGCTCAAGGGGGACTGTCAAAGGGAAAATGCCCCACCCCCAGGTTTTCTGCTCTCGCGTGAAAGCCCGTTCCCGTGACAAATCATCCCGCTAACGTACTTCCGGATGTCGGCAATAACTTTAGTCGGTTCTCTCTCGAAAAGTTGTTATCTGGGAACGGCTAAATATAATCGCTGTGTGACTGTGAGTGGCGATTCTCTCTCATTCTGTATGTGTGTGTGTTTGGCGGTTAATTTTGGGTAGATAAGGATAATTATGTGGAGGCGTCGTAAATTTTACTCGGATTGCCGCAATTTTACGCTGTGTGAAAGATTTAATTGTCTAAATGATTCGATTAAAATCTCACGGTTTTATCAATAGTAAAAAGTATTTATTCATTTGGTTTTCTTATGATTTTAATTTCATTACTTCTATTTGTTTTAATTTATGAAATTATTAAACAAAACTCACGGTTAGCAAAGGAAATAATAACAATAATAGAAAACTTGATCACAGTTATTCAAATAAATTAAATAAAAAGAATTTGAAAATAATTAATAAATTATTTTCCTATTATTAATGGTTTTAATATTTAGACATTGGTAGTTCATATTGTATGAAATAAATATAAATAAAATATTAAAAATCAACCAATAAAACACAGATTAGATTGAATAACTTTAAATTCTCGACTATTTTCGGGTATTTTCGGTATGAAATAAATATTGTTTATTGTTTATTAACGGTAAGTCCATTTAAATACATATTGCTTTATACTAACTATACATTAAAAGATAAAGGAGGGTTGCAATATAAGTATAATTATAAAATGCTAATAAATTAAAATTAACTTTAAAATTTTAAATTCTCTTGAAAATGGGCTAATGAATTTAAAATTTTAAAGTTAATCAATCTAATCTGTGTTTTATTGGTTGATTTTTAATATTTTATTCATATTTATTTCATAAAATTATTTTCCCTTTAGCTACTGTGACATTTTTTATTTAAAAATAATAACATTTCGAAAACCACTGAATCAGTTATAAATTGTCTTAATTAATTAGAGTTGTAATAAAATTATTGGGAATACAGCTTTGTTCGGTCTGTTTTAAAAACACGTCCCTATATATTGTTGAAAGTGACGGCTGATTTTTGCTGTATCTTTAAGTACCAACATCTGTCAATTAAAATATTAAGTTTGTTCGCTACATGAACTATTACTGCACTTTCTGGACTGACGGGGAAAATCCATTTATGGACTAAATTTCGAATTCGAAAATGTCTAAATAATTCATATACTGAATTTATGAATGTTAATTTCATAAATTCAGTATTTATGAAATAATACTGAATTTATGAAATTAACTCTCAAACTTGTTTGTTTATGAAATCATTGAATAAATCTCAGAGAAAAGAAAAATAATAACAGTTGGAGAACCACTGAAATTGACCATACTCTCACCCTCTCACTTACCTATCAAGATCATTGGTCGACCTCGCATTTTGTTTTTCGTATTATTTTTGTTTAAATAAGTAAAAAAGAGTATTTATTCACTTGATCAGAGTTATTTAAATAAATTAAATAAAAATGATTTGAAATTAATTAATAAATTATTTGCACATTTAGCTCTGTAACTTTTATTAATTATTTTCAAATAATTTATTTTTGTTTACCCAACACCCGAGATGGCACAATAGGAATATTGATACAGGGTGTCCGTTTTTCGTGGAAATGCATCGATTATTTGAAGAGTTAGAGAGTTGGTTAAATTAGACCGACCGAGTAGCCGAGTAGCCGAGTAGCTTTACGGCTAAATGGTTATTTTTTTCAAAATCGTCTTTCGCAGGTCTATGTATGTCTATTAGGACCACATTCTAAAATTAGTTTCAAATATACAGGGTGTCCCATAAAAGCATGGCGTATCATAGTTATATTTTTTCTAATGGAATGACCCACAAATTATATTTTTTTCAGATTCTACATCAAAAATAAAGTTGACTTTCATAATATATTCATATGGTTAAATCTAATAATTTTTGAAATATTTAAATATTTTTGGAAAAATTGACGTTTCGAAAAAAATCATAACTCTCAAATGGATAAATGAAAACAGATGAAATTTCGTACCGGTATATTAGACTAAGGGGTAAATATTTTAGGCTACTTACAGGAATTTAAAATCTTAAGATGTTTTGATAATTTAACGTAACTCCAGAAACACATTCAAGGTCAATTTTCATGCTTATTTTAAATGGCACATCCTATATTTAATAGCCCTATCTTGTAGGAAATTTTATTATCTTTCAAAAAGTATAAAAGTATTTTTTACCTAAACCTAATAGTTTTCAAGATATATCCATTTTCGTTAACTTTTGACATAATATTTATTATTCATAATATGGAAAGTCGATACAAAGCACCATCTATTGTTCAATTTAATATTTATTATAATTATTCCATAAAGGCAAGTGTTTAGTTATTGTTTATAAATAAAATCAGTTGACCCAACAAATGATTTTCGAGATATTTCCTAAATTGTATATGTATATCTTGTTGTTGTATTCACAATTTGGCAATAAATGATTTATTATTATTATTATTTATATATATATATATATACAATTGTTATTAAATAAAATGAAACAAAGATGATTCACACATTTGCAGTTATTTAAATTACAATGAAATTAAACAAGAAAAATTTCTGGCAATGATCAATAAAATTCGATCAATCTCTTTTTCCAACTGGAAAAAAATGTCATTACTGAAGTCATAACGAATTAATATTTTTTTTATTTATTGAAGCTTTTAAACAGCATTTAGCATTTAATCCACAAAGCGAGTATAAACCAATGAAAAAAAAACTTAGGTGTTCCTTTTTTGTGCAACATGCAAATTTACGGAAACATCCAGAGGGCGTGCTAAACTATCTCCGGATCCCCGATTTGCATACGCCCTAAGAGATCTCCTCCCGAGAACTCCGAGGGCTGGCGGGAAGGAAGGAGGGAGCGAAAGAAAAGGAACAACAACAACAAAACTGCCATAACGAAAAGATTCGTTGCGCGGAGCGTAAATAAACCCGGGCTCTCCTTATGGAGTGCTAATTCCCCGTCCTAATTCAGCCCACCGGGGTAGGAACTCCGCGGCCGGGATTCCTTCCCTTTATTAAAACTTGTTAAGTCGAAATAATTAATCGGGGATATTCCATTTGGAATTCCGCGGGAGTGTCTTTTTGGAAAACCACTTTGATTATGTTAATAATAAATGCTTTAGGAAGAGATTGCTTGAAGATCTGATTAAGCCGGAGAGGGCAACTTTAATTGCACTTAAAGTACAGGGGTGGTGGTGGAGGTAATATTTAATTTAATTTAAAATTTAATTATAATAAAAACCACTTTAAATTAAACAAAAATTCATATGAATAATTATTTTTATATGAATAAAAATTAAATAATTATTTTCCCAATTTTCTGTATGCTAATTGTGGAGACTTTAATTTAAATAGAAAAGAGTATTCACAGAGCTAAATGTGGAAATAATTCATTAATTATTTTCAAATAATTTTTATTTAATATGAGACTTTAATTATTTAAATAAAAAATTTCATCCTTTCTCTTACTTATTAATTTGCATTTTTTGTTGTATCTAATTTTTTGTTTATATCACAATCCTGAGATCGGTATTGCACTTAGATAGATTTCTGGAAATATTAATTTGAGGACTACTCTCTAGTCCAATGTCATCTCTGTTATGGAATTACACGTTGGGCTTTGTCAAGAATATATGAATAGTTTAATATAGGAGTGAGTATAGACATTAAAGTTGAAAACATTATAAAGACAAACAATCTGAAAAATAAATGAGAAATTTCGTAATATTCCAATAAAAAATCTACTTTATACACAATCCTGCGTTTGCTTATGTATAAACTCAATTTTTTTTCTTTCATCGAAGACACGGGCACTCATGAATTTTTCATATTAAACAATTTCGACGTGTTTACACCGCGAAACTTTCCTCGAAAGCGCGGAGGAAATAGAGCCAATACGTCGCCCTCCGCCGCTTTTTTTTTCCTCTCTCTCTTTTTATGCACGCGGAGTTGAAGAGGACTCGTTGTAAATTCATTTCACCTGCCCTCTCCGAGAAAATTGCGACTCGACTCGTATGAATTATATGAAAAGTTGGGAATACACAATATTTGTAATAACGTGTTTACGTACGTACCCTTCTCTATGCAATCTACGACGCAATCCCTGACGGTGGATCCCTCGCTTATATATTTCTGAAACAGAGTAATGAAAGTTTTTGTTTATATATTTTAAATGTATACACGTTGGAGGGGTGTAATAAAAGTTTGTTATTGCCCGTCTTTGCGTTTTTTTCTTGAGTGTTTATTTTCCAGCGTAATTAATTTTGTAAAAGTTTTTTTTTCTTGTTTACATAAATATTAGGATAAAGAAAATGTACCACGGAAAAGATCCAAGAATTAATTTACATACATGACTAACATATCACATTTGTATATTAAATTTTGTTCTCCTTACACCTAACGGTAGAAAGGAAAAAGATTAAAAAAAAAATATTAAATTTTGTTTATATGTTTATTTATTTATTTGTCAATTTTACATAAAACTATTGAAAAAGAGCACGTTGTGCGTGAAATCTACATATAGTGATAAAAATAAAAAAAAATACATGTTGCTTAAATTTATACAGCTGATTATTTATTATTATTTGAAATAATTCCGAGAGTTTAGAATTTTTCAGAAGAATCCACTTTTTTCTTTTGAATAATATTTCGATAAATAAATTTGTCTTCCGAAAAAATCAGAAAAAATCTCAAACACTCTTGAAGGTGTTAGTAAGAGCGCGGAATATTTATTTTCTCGGAAAAAATTACATTTAAGGCTATTTGAAATGATGAGTTCTATTTTACATGGAGTCTTATGGGAACGGTTTCAGAGAGACGCGACGTTTGACGCTTTCAGACGTAGTGTTGATTAAACTAAGATAATTTTGTTCACAGGAAAGATAGAGTACTGCTATTTAAAGCATGCGAATCAGAAAGGATTTATCTACATTTCAAGTCAAAATCATTAAAATAGCGGTTTTGTGCTAATCTACAAAAAATCATAAATTTAGACAATTTTTGCGCCCAATTTTCAAAGGTCTAATTTGCACCCTTCCTATACGAAAACGGTTCATTCCAAGTTGCTCAAATTTATACAATTAATACTCTCATTCATTAACAACATTTTGGTATAATTTGAAGTTATTTCGCGAATTTCGGATTTTTCACGAAAATCCACTTTTTTCCAAGAAAATATTCAAATTTCGGTAAAAATTTTTCTTCCAGATTAATCTGCAAAAATTCTCAAATATTCTTCAAGATTTAAGAAACAGCGTGAGTTATTTATTTTTCCAAAAAATATACTATTTCCGGCTTATTTAAGCCATTTTAATTGACATGTCCGATTTACATGTAGCCTTATGGGAAGGGTTTAAGCGAGTCGCGCCGATTGGCGTTTTTGGACGCGACATTGATTAAACTTAGATAACTTCGTTCATAGTTGCGGTAGAATATTAGAACTTGAAAGATGGGATTCAGGAAAGATTTATTTACATTTCAACATGAAAACCATTAAAGTAGAGTTTTTATACTTGTCTGTAAAAATTCACAAACTTGGATCATTTCTTAGCTCATTTTTCAAAGGTCTAATTTGAACGCCTGCTCTACGAAAACTATTTGCTCTATATTGCTTAAATTGTTACAGTTGATGCTCCCATTTATTACGAACGTTATGTTATAATTTGAAGTTATTCTGAGAATTTCGGATTTTTTACAAAAATCCAATTTTCCCTTAGAAAATTATCAAATCTCGATGAAAATTTTTTTCTTCAGAAAAAATCTGAAAAAATTCTGAAATATTCTTCGAGTTATTAGAAAGAGTGTGGGATATTTATTTTTCCAAAAAGAAATCATTTCCGGTTGATTAAGGCCATTTGAGTTAATGATTCCCATTTACATATGGTCTTATGGGATCAGTTTAAGCAAGGCGCGCCGAACAACTCTTTTCGACGCGTTGTTGATTAAATCAACATAACTATGTTCGCAGATGCGATAGAATCTTGAAACTTTAAGAAACGAATTCAGAAAGGATTTTTCAATATTTCTTTACAAAAAATATCAAAATGTAAGTTGTATGCTTGCCTATAAAAATCCTCTAAATTAGGCAATTTTTTCGCTCATTTTTCATAGTCTCAATTTATATGCCTGTTGCGCAAAAACTGTTTGTTGTATTTAGCTTATATTTATACAATCGACGTTCCCATTCATTGGGAATATTGTGGTAAAATTTGAAGTTATTCCGGGAAATTCGAATTTTTCACAAAAATCCACTTTGTGAAAATATTCAATTTCGATGATTTTTTTTTTCTTCCGAAAAATTTTTAAAAAAATATCAAATACTCTTGAAGATATTAGAATAGGCGTGGGATATTTATTTTCCCGAACAAATTCAATTTCCCGTTGATTAACGTTAGTTGAATTGTTTAACAATAATATGGTGGGAAATTAACATAACATACATAAAAACAAAACAAAAAGAATTTTTGAAACTATACACTTTTGTGTTTTATTTTATCCCAACAAGCAACTTTCAACCAATAAAAGCTTCTACACTACAAACAAATAGTCATAAATAATATTTCAAAATTAGAAACAACGCAATTTCATAATTACTTTCCCGACAATTACTAACAAATGTAATTAAGAATTAATTGATACATAAAAAGCATTAATTTTCAGAAGAATATTTAAATATTTAATGTCCCTCCATGATTAACGCTTTTATTACTCAATTCACTCTCCTGGATTTGCATCTTTCTTAAGTATTCGATTTTCGCTGTAATGATTGGGTTTATTACGGATTAAATTTTTATCGACTGGATTTACATTCTCGCAAACATTAACTCCTTTTCATTCTGCTTTCGTGAGTTTTGCTATAAAATTTATTTTACAATCTTTTTTACGGAAATCGATAATAATGCTTTTATATTATTTCGCAGCTGTAAATTAAATTAATGTATTTTTCGTTAATAACAAAGAGTTTAATATGTTTGTAATATTTATTTATTTATTATTATTTATTAAATTAATATCAGTTTGTAATCTTTTTAGTAATCTAGGTTAAACAATAAGAATTCTGAATATTAATTGTCTGAGTGTGGAATATCTAAAAAATATAGAAATGGGACGGAAATAGCGAGAAAAATGCAGATTTTAAGGGTGCGGTTTAGACGAAAGAGATAGCTATATAAATATTAGCAATCACTAATTCGAATTAGATTGATGTTGTAATCAATGAACAATATTGTATTATACATTAAAATAAGCAGGAATTTCATCAGATAATTTAAAAATTATTTTAACTTTTATTTATTTTTCATAATAAATTAAAGACGACGCAAGCGCCAATGAAATGGAGTTAATGTTTGCGAGAATGTAAATTCAGTCGATAAAAATTAAATCCGTAATAAACATTTCATCAAATGTGAATTTTATTTATTTATTTATTAAGCAAAAGACATGTACAATTTTCACAAATATTGCATTTGTCATACAAAATTATAAACTATAAAATACATAAAGTTAAAACTAAAATGTTTAGTTTTTGTGAAAAACAATGGAAATTGATCGAATTTATAGCAAATTTCAAATTATATTTTTGCTAACAAAAACTTGTGCAATGAAAATTTAAAGGATTTCACTAAATTCTGCATTCAAATAACTTAGCAGACACGACCTATTAATTTCATTATATCTTACAATTTTCTTTTCTAACTTGAACTAGTAAATTGATGTAATACACGAAACTTGACGATTTATTTTTTATATTTGGTAGATAAAAAATGTAAATACACATTTATATTATTAAATACATCATTATATATTATCAGTGTGAGGTATTCCTTATATTAAATATCACTATATAATCTTTCAATGCCTATTGTAATCTCGCTGCAATTATTTCACCACACTGAGACGAAGAAATGTCGAAAATAAACCAAGCTTAATTCACAATTAAAAAATCCGCGCCGTAATTCATATAAAAATGCATTTTTATTACCTCAACAATACATTCTAATTATCACTTAACGAAATTACAAGACCTTCTAATTCGAAAGGGAATTATTAAAGGCATAAATACAGACACAAACGCGCGCCGCTCGGCGGGATTCCACTGAAACGTCCGTAATTACTACAACCGTCCGGAATTAACAAAGAATGATTTAATCCGCGTTTGCGTTTTATATCGTAGAAAATACGTGGGATTATTGTAATTCCTGTGAAAAGGACACTGCGGAAATTCTATAATGCAGATGTTTGCTTCCGGTGCTACACTAATTAATGTGCTTTGCAATCTTGCGAGCCCGGGGTTAAATATACACGGTGAAACGGATTAAATTAAAATGAATAGAGGAAAAAGTTGGAGGAAATATTATTAATTTATAATTAATGGTTTTAATATTTAGACATTGGTAGTTAATATTGTATGAAATAAATATGAATAAATTATTAAAAATCAACCAATAAAACAATTAAACACAGATTAGATTGAATTTCTTTAAATTCTCAACTAGTTTCTTGAAAATTGGCTAATAACCCGAAACTAGTCGAGAATTTAAAGTTATTCAATCTAATCTGTGTTTTATTGATTGATTTTTAATAATTTATTCATATTTATTTCATATTAATTTATATTTTGTCAAAATCAGGATTTGTGTGCTTCAACGAACTTGTATAACTTATTCATTCGGTTTTCCAAATACTGTCCCTCGCCAAAGTTATCTAAACAATTAAAACGCACTTCCCCTCGGGAAAAGGGGAAATATAAATAAATTGGAATGCGACGGTTAATCATCTAATAATATTTCCGACACGTTTTCCCATTTTCCTAAACCGATTATAATCAGCGTACAAACATGTTTTCCCCGGCATTAAAGCACAATTTGATTTAGATAAACGAATGGGCCGGACGATCGATCGCCGCGTTTTATGTGAATAAATAAATTATTGTTATATCTTACGTGCGTCACGTAACCATACAGGAAAATTCAATTAGGGTTTATTAAAATGCTGTGTAATTCCAATCTGTTTTGTTTTGTTATTGTGCTTTATTTTATGAGCACATTTATTTTTATTTATTATTAATAAATATGCAATTAATATGTTTAATTAATTTCTCTGGTGAAACATTTTTGAATTAATTCAGGATGATTTAATTGAACTTATATAAGTGAAACAAACCAAGTGTTTTAATTTCAATTAAATCATCCTGAATGCAATTAATACTTTTATTTTCTTCTTTATCTTTCTCTCTTAATCTTATCCTCTTTTACCCGTATTGGGTGTCGAGGTTTGGTTCTATCGCTTATAAAATTGTATCCACTCGTTTCTATTCATTGATAGTTCCCAACTCATCCTTTTTTGTTTTAGTACTTTCTTAATTGTATCATTCCAGGTCTCTTGTGGTCTTCCTCTTGTTCTCTTTCCATTTGCTCTTGCCTCCCACACTTTTCTTCTTTTATTATTATTATTTATTAATTTATACTTTGTACCCTTTTTTTCTGTTTAAATTTAACTAACTTTGCTTGTACTCTTCTTATATATTGATTTTGATTGTATATTTTCCCTTGTTGGATTCTTCCGTTGGAAAATAAAAATTATTATTATTATTATTATTATTTCTTTCTTATTTAGATAATTTATCCAAACCTTATCTAAATATAAACCTTTTCTGACTTTAATATTTAATGTTGATATTTTAAATTATTGCAGTACAAACTAATAAACAGTGAATTCACAAAAATGTCTCGTGTTTTATTAAAAAAATATATATAAATTTAATCAAGTTGAATAAAACGCCTATAAAAACACTTAAAAAACCCTCTCTTAAAATGCAAATTAAAACAAAATCAATCCGCTCCAAAGGGTGCCGAATGCAAGCAAGAAAGAAAAAAAATGCATTCACTTCCTCTTAAGCAGAAAATATATATTACGCCAAAGCCAATACCGATAATGTCCGTCATTTCCATTTTCTCAACAGCTTCTAATATTCCCATCACCCCTTCCGTCCCCTCTTAAAATTCCATCCCGTTCCTCCTTTGATGTTCCCACTTTATTTCCATCACCTTTTCATGCCTACATAAAGGGGATTATCGGAAAGGGACGCAGAGAACAAAAAAAATGAGGTAGAGGAGGAGGGGAAAACGATTTGAATATTTTAATGAGCTATTAATTGAAGATGATTGTATTTTAGAATTTTTATTTAAAAATGCAATACATTTTTATTAAGCTCGCTTCGCTCACAATCCTGACATCTAAGCTTAGCCAGTTCAGGATTTTTAATTAAGCTCGCTTCGCTCGCAATCCTGACACCTAAGCTCAGCCAGTTCAGGTTTTTTTTTATTAGCTCGCTTCGCTCGCAATCCTGACACTTAAGCTTAGCCAGTTCAGGTTTTTTTATTAAGCTCGCTTCGCTCGCAATTCTGACACCTAAGCTCAGCCAGTTCAGTTTTTTTTTATTAAGCTCGCTTCGCTCGCAATCCTGACATCTAAGCTTAGCCAGTTCAGGTTTTTTTATTAAGCTCGCTTCGCTCGCAATCCTGACATCTAAGCTTAGCCAGTTCAGGTTTTTTTTATTAAGCTCGCTTCGCTCGCAATCCTAACACCTAAGCTCAGCCAGTTCAGGGTTTTTTTTATTAAGCTCGCTTAGCTCGTAATCCTGTCATTTGAGCTTAGCCAGCCTTATACTTTTATTAAACTCGCTTCGCTCTCAATCCTGACGCTTAAGCTCAGCAAAACCAAGTTTTTTTTTTACTTTAAAAGACAATAATTTATTTTTTTATTTAATAATTTTACATTTGCTAATAAATCTTCATTTATTACAATTTATTACAGGAAACTTGTTTGACCAAATTTACCGGAGAAAGTACCATGATGAACACATCAGCATTTTTTTTTATTTTTTTAAATACTGTTTGTAAAGCATGCCAAGTTGTAGCAATTTTAATTTATTTTTAAAAAACTTCTATTATTTTATAGCATTTCGTTACATTTTTAATTAGAGAGAAAAAATATTCTTTTTATA
The DNA here is from genome assembly GCA_963082785.1 of Philonthus spinipes. NCBI lineage: Eukaryota > Metazoa > Arthropoda > Insecta > Coleoptera > Staphylinidae > Philonthus > Philonthus spinipes. The sequence continues at coordinate 3,344,512 of OY720310.1, read as the reverse complement.
CTTAAACTTATTAGAATTATGAGATTTCACGTATTGTTGACTTTTTTTATTTCTGATATCTATTTAAATAATTTATTTTGAATTGCAATTTATGAAGCACGCGTCATGCACACCAAGCTGAAGCGATTTATTGTTTTTAATTTAATTTTTCAAACGCCCCAGCGCGTAATCAAGCCCTCACCTGTTCGAGCAATTTCACGGTGGGCTGAAAATATTTAATTGCTGACGCTCTTTATTATTCACATAACTGGAAAATGATTCGCGCAAATACATACGCGGGATTTTTATTTTAATTACGTTTTCCCGGTCTCGTACGCACTGCAATAAAGTGTACTAAACAACGCATGTTGCGGATTTTTCATTTGCTAATTCTCTAAACCGCATTTTCAAATCGGTGATAAATCAACGTGTATTCATTTAATATGACAGTGGATTTTTTTTTTTTCTTATTTTATTTAGACTCCAATCTGGAATACTTTTAATCTATCTTATTAAATTTTCGAGAAAAAAATGCCGAATTTTTCCTTTTTTTTGGCCTCACAAGGCCTTCCTGTGTTAATGATTTTTTTTATAAATAGGACAGAATGCCATCTTTTGCTGATTTAGGACAGTCGACGTGGATTTTTTTTCTTATTCTAAACTATTTTTTTCTAGTCGTTTATCATTTAGACTTCAATCTAGAGTAATTTTAATCTATCTTATTTAATTTTCGAGAAAAAATCCCGCTTTTTTCCTCTTTTTTCCGTCTTACAAGGCCTACCTGTGTTAATGATTATTTTTATAAATGGGACAGAATGCCATCTTTTGCTGATTTAGGACAGTCGACGTGGATTTTTTTTCTTATTCTAAACTATTTTTTTTCTAGTCGTTTATCATTTAGACCTCAATCTAGAGTAATTTTAATCAATCTTATTTAATTTCGAGAAAAAATCCCGCTTTTTTCCTCTTTTTTTTCCGTCTTACAAGGCCTACCTGTGTTAATGATTTTCTTTATAAATAGGACAGAATGCCATCTTTTGCTGATTTAGGACAGTCGACGTGGATTTCTTTTCTTATTCTAAACTATTTTTTTTTTCTAGTCGTTTATCATTAAGACTTCAATCTAGAATAATTTTAATCTATCTTATTTAATTTTCGAGAAAAAAATCCCGCTTTTTTCCTCTTTTTTTTCCGTCTCACAAGGCCTACCTGTGTTAATGATTTTTTTTATAAATGGGACAGAATGCCATCTTTTGCTGATTTAGGACAGTCGACGTGGATTCTTTTTTCTTAGTCTAAACTATTTTTTGTAGTCGTTTATCGTTCAGACTTCAATCTGGAGTAATTTTAATCTATCTTAATTAATTTTCGAGAAAAAAATCCCGAATTTTTCCTCTATTTTTCGACCTCACAAGACCTACCAATGTTAATTAAAATATTTTTTTATAAATGGGACAGAATGCCATCTTTTGCTGATTTAGAAGTGGAAATTAATAAATTAAAATCATTCAATGGTTGAGGCTGTCGCTTGATCAAACTGCATATTCATAATTAGATAAAAACACAAAAATATTTTAGTTTCACTATTATTTATTGCTACAATTGTTTCGCCAATACAGTGGCATCATCAGATTAATTTTAAACTAAAAAAATATTTTTGTGTTTTTTTTTATCTAATTGTGAAATTAAAATCATTCGATTTTTAATAAATGCGATCGTATTTAAAACAATGATCCCTAAATTTCATTTCTATTATGTGCAGCATACAATAAAGAGAAATTCTATTGAATGCCGCGCACAACATTATATGAAACTAATTTTAAAAGTTCCAACCATTGAAGCTAGTTTCTCTTTTTTTTAATTTCGCTACAAAACACGCAAAAATTGGTAGCCGGCTGCATTCGTACGGCGTTTCCTACAAAAAAAAATGAATTCAATTATCCCCCGCGAGGCGGATCAATTGACTGACAATGTTAATGGGGAAAAGCGCCCGCGCGCGAGTTTTCAGTTTTCGGTTGGAAAGTTGGCCGTAATTGAATTGTTGTTTCTGGCGGAGTTCATCCGTTTTAACCATATTAACTGAGATGCAAATGATATAGGGGAGGGAGACGAGGAGGGCGCGCGCTAATCAACTCGCTTATATAAATGCAGCCTTGTGAAATATTAATCATACTTTTATGGACTCGAATATAAATGTTTGGGAAAAATAAATGAAAATGAAATATAAATCATAATTTAAGCTTTTTTTTATTATTCATACAAACATCTTTATTCAGAAAATATGACAACAAAATTTGACGAAATTTATTATAACAATATGTACAATTGTGTTAGTAGTGTGTCATGGGCTATCGACCAATGGTCTTTCTGCCCTTTATTTTTCAATCATTTTTCCAAACAATTATATTAGATTTATATTATAATATAAAATATAATTTATTAAGGCTGAAAGACCCTCGAAACCCAATACGGGTAAAAGAGGATAAGATTAAGAAAGAAAGGCTGAAAGACCAGTGGTTTAGAATAAGAAAAAAAAAGACCAGTGGTCTTTCAGCCTTTCGATAGCCAATTTGTGAAATTTATTATGTATAATATAGTATGTAATGGTTTTCTAACGTATTGTTTATATACTGTTTTAATTTCACAAATAAAAATATACATTAAATTTTTCTCGGATCAAAACTTTGTTGCATGATGCAATATTTTATTGATGTGCAACGGCAGGTGTACATTATGTAATTCAATGTCCGGCGTGGGTATTTGCCCGGGAAGTAGTTGTTTTAATGTGCATTTGTTTAACGTACTTACGTAACGTAAGTCAAAAGTCACAGAACTAAATATGAAAATAATTTATTAATTATTTTCAAATCATTTTTGTTTAATATATTTAAATAACTGTGACCAAGTGAATGAATAAATACTCTTTTCTATTTATATAATTTATTATTGAAGTCATTTAACTAATATAGAAAGAGATAGTTAGTATGATTGAGGCTGTTACTTGATGAAACTTCATTATAACTAATTTTACAAGTAAAACACTGGAGAGTTTTTAATTTTCACAGATTTATTACAGAAACACTGCAACAAATATTTCAATACACATTATCATCATCATTAACCATATATATGTTTATTTTTTTCTCTAAATTATTTTATTTCATGAAAAATAGTGTCATGAAAATGTTATCACATGACTTTTCATTATTCTTCAGTACTCTTCAAGTAGTCTCCGTGTCTTGCAATCAAACTTTCACGACTTTTGTGTAAATATCTATTTTATATTGTATAAAATAGATGATATAAAATAGATATTTATATCAAAACAAAGTAATGGTTAATATTAAAGGATAAATCAAAAACACTTGGTTTGTTTCACAAATAGTGAAACAAACCAAGTGTTTTTGATTTATCCTTTAATATTATTGTCAAAATGTTTCACCAAGTGATAAATGAGAAAGTTATTCAAGAAAAGTAATGGTTACTTAATTCCTTATTCCCTTAAACCCTATTATATCCGTACAATAAATACGTGTTGGTGTAATTTTAACAGCATTGGTTTAATTACATAGTTTAGTGCAGAGTTATGTACGTATACATATATATTGCACAAACGCCTTCCATTTACTACATAAATAACCGACGCGCTGCATTAACGCCGCGTCTGATGTTTCACAAAAAAGGACAATGCATGCTTTTTCGTAATTTTAAAAAGGGCGAAACTTTACACCGCCTTTTACGTGTATAATAATGGGTGCAGCTGTGAAGCCTTCGGTGGTTTGAAATCGAAACCGCAGAGTGAAAATTGATTATACGCCTAAATTTTATTTTTAATTTAAGTGATAATTATTAATATGTAATGATATTAAAGGCCTGAAAAAGTGAGTTATAGTTGAGAAAGTACTGTGGGAGATATAAAAGGCATAATGATATTTGGTTTTTAGGGCTGAATATTTTTTTCTAGTTTTTTTAATACCCAATTTTATATAAAAGAAATGTACGGTTTTCAATGTCTGTAATAAAAATTAATGTTATGTGTTATAAGATAACGTTGATTTTTATTACAGATATTGAAAACTGTTTTGAAAACCCCAAGTAAGTTTATGTAGTCTTAGTTTTTTTTATATTCAATTAATTTATACATTTTTGTATTATTTTTATTTTTTATATGGAGCATTTTGAAATCTTCATTAAAGTTACGGCTTTTTTTTGGGGAAGATGGAGATTATAGATTTCCAACAAGTGTGGTATTTTCTTGTTAAAAATCCATATTTATATATATTCAATGACCCCTTTCTACCCACATGGGTGTAGGGTTAAAAATCCATATTTGCAATCATTTAATTTAATTAATATAATTTATATTCATTTTATAATAATATTTTATATTAATATTAATTTATATAAATTTGGTTCAATATCAGACAACTCTGTTTCATTAATTGTATTTGTAGATAATTCATGTCAAATATAATTATTCGTTCTGTTTTGGGAAAAATTCGGTTTCGGTGCGTATCCTGCGCCACGCTAATATGGTCAACTTTGATTTATTTGCAGGGAAGTATACATCTCTGAAAACCTATTTGCGAAGCAAATGATTTGTTTTATTGTTATAACGTATGCTACAATTTCGTGTATTTATTAATTGTGTATTATAATTTTAATTTTTAATATTAACTTTTTATTATTCATAATTTTTAGAGCGTCACACTTTTCTTATAAAATTTTTAATATGTAATTATAATTGTAATTTGGAAATGGAGATTCCGTTAATAAAGTAAATTGAAATTGAAATTGAAATGTATATATTTAAGTAAAATGTCTGTTTTCATAGTTTTTGCATGAATTTTAAGTAATCAGGAGTGGACAAAAATAATCATGGATTTTTATATATGGCTATTATTTTTCTAAAAACTATATTTAAATTAAATTTGTCAATCAAAGCCGTGCATGCTTTATACATTAATAAAACGGATTTTCGACGCGTCGAAATAAATAAAAAAAATCATATTTTATCACCATGAAATTTGAATATGCACAGAATGGAATGAATTAGTTAACGGTTTTTTTTTGCGCGTTTCGATTTTATCACCGAGTTATTTACAGCGTGCAGAATTTAACAGCTTGATTACTTTAATGGTTTATTGTGTTTACATTAAAAATAAAAAATAAAATAATTTTATTGATCATTGCCAGAAATGTTCCTTGTTTAATTTCATTATAATGATTTATTTTGTCATATTATTATGTTGTAATAGAATTAGTATTTCGAGAAATTCCATGAGAATTTTAATAAATTTGACACAGTTGATCCTTTTTTTTAACAAAGTCATGTTATTTGTTTTTTTTTTATAAATAATAATTGAAATAATTTTCTGTCACACAAAAAAAAATAATATTCTATATTGGTTATAACACAGTATTTGAAATTCAAGAAAAATAAAATTTATACAGGCAGAAAGACCGACGGTCGATAGCCATTTTCTGAGGTCTAACAATGAGTAAATGATTCTATTTATATGTATTATAAAATTTATAAATATTGTAATGTAATTTAATGTATCTCTTAGAAATAAAGATTTTTTATATAACAAATTGAAAGACTGTTATTCCTTACTTCACAATTTATTTCATGTTAGATGTACATTTCGAGACACAAAGTGCTCATTATCAATAACAACTCAACTTTGTGTCTCGAAATGTACATCTAACATAAAATAAATTTTGAAGTAAGGAATAACAGTCTTTCAATTTGTGATTAAACACTTCACTTAATCTCAAAAAAGCATTCAGTGATTTTCTATATATGTAAAATTTATTCAGGTCGTTAGCCATTTTAGAAGAAAATATGTAAATATGGCTTAATTGTAAAATACGCGTAATTGTTCTCTTATACATATTCTTCTAAATAAATATGTTTGTATATACAATATTTATTCTTTATTTAATTGCAAAATCTTATAATTTTATATGCAATTCCAACGGTATCTCCAGCATTCTCAGAATAGATGGAGAATAAGATGCCTCATTACGGGCAACCTTCCTGAGGAAACCAGATAAAAAATGCATGCAAAGTAATTCGGCGCTGAAATGCCTCTCGAGTGCACGAAAAATTCGTGTTTATTTTTTGTTATCGCTGCAACGACGAATTTGCTTCGGTCGCGCGAATATAACGAACGGCAAACAATAAACAATGCGTTGTTTGAAGCGCATATAAACATAAAAGGGCAGAAAGACCCATGGTCGATAGTCCTTATTTGAGAATATATTATGAAAATTAATTAAATATTTTTTGAAGCTAGCATAGTTTTAATTTGCAAATAACCATAAATTCATACAGGGCAGAAAGACCTATGGTCGGAAGCTCATGACAGAATACTAACACAATTGTACATATTGTTACAATAAATTTTGTAAAAATTTCTTGTCATATTGTCTGAATAAAGATGTTTGTATATATATATATATATATTTTCTCTTGTCTCTCGAGTAATAAAAATTTAGTAGTAGCACAGACAAACATATTTGTTATTTTGTCTGTGGTAGTAGTATAAACGTCTATTTATATAGTATAGATAATAAATATGTATTTTCATATTTATAAACTTGACATTTAATAATAATATAGAATTATTTAAATAAAATATATTTCCAAAATAAAAATTTTGCTGTCCAATACATGATTAAACATTAATACATGATTACGCGGGTGTGGGTGGTTTAAAAAAAGGCTTACGCTTTAAGTGTCGTTTTAAAATGAGGGACGCATTTATAAACGCTCGGTCGGTATAATATTTAGTGGGGTGCACGTTTAAAATTTAAAAGGTTTACTGTACTTCTACTTGTAATATGTGAAATGTATAAATTAAAACGAAATTTTACTTCCAGTTGTAATATGCGAATTGTCAAATAAAATATTGTGAAAATGTTTTCATTGCCGTTTTAATTAAATTGAAAAAAAAATGTTCGAAAATAACTTACGAATTAATGATATTAACATTTTTGTATTGAAAAGAAAATTGATTAAAAAAAAAAACATTGCTTGATCAATTTCACTGAGTTGCAGTTATTTAAATTGTAACATAGTATATGAATTTACGGAATTACGTCACAGGTTCTTTTATTTGAATTTTTCCTTGAATTTGTTGGTTAAGGATGTGGATTGTTTGCATAGATTCAGAAGGTAAAGTCGAATTTACTAATTCTTGATAGAAACGAAAATTCTAAGATATAATGAAATTAATAATAAATTGTATGAAATAAATATGAATAAATTATTAAAAATCAACCAATAAAACACAGATTAGATTGAATAACTTTAGAAACTTTAGAGAATTTAAAATTTGTTTTAAATAATAATAAATTAATGTGAAGCTAATTGAATGTGGAATTCAGTGAAATCTTTCAAATTTTCATTGCATGTTTTTGTAATCGCCAATATAGATTAATAATTAATAAAATAATTTTCCCCAATTATTTCACAAAAATTATTCTTAATACATCTAACAAAATTTTCAGCATGATTTATTATTTTTATTTTATATTTATATATCAGTTAGAATATTATTTATGTATATATATATATATTTGTAGCATATGTTTTGTAAAAAGGTGATTCCGTAAATAAATGTATTATTATAATTTAAGATTACTTTAGTGTATAATACAGTATTGTAAATTGACAACGAATTCACTCGAATTAGTGTCTACTAATAACTAAACCGCACCCTTAGTCACTAAACATTTTAAATGATTCTATTTTATTATTGTATTATAGTTACATGTTTTCTAACATAAAATGTTGCATTATATATTAAATTCATTCCTCCATAAGACGCTACCAACCATAAGTCTCCCCGCACTTTTATTACAATTTGTTTGTAACTGGAAATAAAAATCATCATTCCTCGCATACTTTTTACAACATCCCCCCCTTGTATATAAAACACGAAATATGTGCATGCACCGACGAAACCATATCAAACATCATCCATCTAAATATGCAATTTCGCGAAATCACATTCCGCCGGAAATATATGTATGAGGTTAAAGGGTAATGTAAATTCTCCGAGGGGCGGTGTGCGCGCTCAAGACGGCCATCCGGGGCAAATTGGACACATCGCTGCGGAGCGGGGCGTGGGGGGAAAGGGGGGTTAATAAACATAAAATTGACGCCGCCATGCAAATTGTCCGGCGCGGGGAAAAGCCCGGCCGTAAATGGATTATTATTGAATTGCTTGAATGCAGTTTGATCGTAATTGAATTACGACCGGGGAAATGATGTTTGCGTGTAATTGGATAATTTCGCAAAAACAATATTGGTTTATTATCGTGTAATTATTCATGGGGAACATCATTAGTTCGATGCGAAATACTAGGATAAATATAATACGTTGTTTTTTTTGTTATGAATGACGTTTAATTATTCTATATTACGAAGGGAGCAACGCAATTAAACAGCATATTGGCTTTTAATGCAAAATAATTTCAATAAACTAATCCTCATGGTTTACACTCTGAATATAATCACAAACAGAATAAACTATTATTATTAATAACCAGCGAATCTTTATCAATATTTATATATACTAAACGCGTTAATCTTTTCAATTAAACACTTGGTTTTGTTTCACTATACTTTTTTTTTATTTATCCAAGTAGTTTCGACATGTTGTAATTCTCAAATTTGTTTTACTAAACCAAGTTTTAATTAAAAAGATTAAAAATATTTTGAAATATTGATATCAAGTCCATTGTGTGTTTAATTAAAAAGTTTTTAAAAATCAGTTTATCCATATTTTGTTTTCTCTTTTCTTGTTTATGCTTCGCTTTCAAACACAAAATTAATTTCAGCTTATTTATTTTTACTAAAAAATGTTTTAAAAATCACTTTATCCATACCTTGTTGTCTCTTCTCTTTTCTTCTTTACGCGTCGCTTTCAAACACAAAATTAATTTCAGCTTATTTATTTTTACTAAAAAGTGTTTTAAAAATCACTTTATCCATACCTTGTTGTCTCTTCTCTGTTCTTCTTTACGCGTCGCTTTCAAACACACAATTAATTTCAGCTTATTTATTTTTACTAGAAAATGTTTTAAAAATCACTTTATCCATACCTTGTTTTCTCTTCTCGTTTCTTCTTTACGCGTCGCTTTCAAACACAAAATTAATTTCAGCTTATTTATTTTTACTAAAAAATATTTTACAAATCACTTTATCCATACCTTGTTGTCTCTTGTCTTTTCTTCTTTACGCGTCGCTTTCAAACACACAATTAATTTCAACTTGCGTTTATTTATTTTTTTTTTTTTTTAACTAAAACGCAATATTCTGCAGTTACATTTTTGCCCTCTTCCTTTATAAATTTCCGGTTGTACTAATTACAAAACACAAAGCTTCGGCCTGACTGAGCGCGTTAAATATTAACACAAGTCCATTTTTGGGGAGAATGGGTCGGAATTATAAAAGTTTAATTAAAAAAAGAGAGAGAATTACGTCGGTGGGGGCTGTTTAAAAAAAGGCTTACGCGGTAAGTGTCGTTTTAAAATGAGGGACGCATTTATAAACGCTCTGTCGGTATAATATTTAGTGGGGTGCACGTTTAAAATTTAAAACGATATATATATATATATATATATTATTTAAATAAAACTCTTGGTTTGTTTCACTATTTATATTTTATCTCTCCGGCTAGTTTAGATAAAATATATAAATATAAAAAATATATCCTTTCCCTAAAATTTGCCACCAACCCCTTCATTCATGATATCATTAAGTGTCTTTTTATGCCCCGCAACCTGGCGATCCCTTCCAGATATAAAACTCCAGAATCAACCATCTATCAATTCATTGCATCCAATCACCCGGACATTGACAATGACGTTTCAGATCATAACATTTAAAGAAATGACATAGACTGGACAGAGACAGGCTGAAAGACCACTGGTCGATAGCCAATTTGTGAAATTTATTATGTATAATATAGTAATGTAATGGTTTTCCACCGTATTGTGTATATACTGTTTCAATTTCACAAATAAAGATGTTTGTATATATAAAAAATATATATATATATATTATTTAAATAAAACTCTTGGTTTGTTTCTCTATTTATATTTTATCTCTCCGACTAGTTTAGATAAAGTATAAATAGTGAAACAAACCAAGAGTTTTATTTAAATAATATATATATATATATATCGATTTAAATATGTTTCACCACGGGTTAAGTGAGAACTTAATTAATAATATAAAATTTAAAAGGTTTACTGTACTTCTAGTTCAATATGTGAAATGTATAAATTAAAACGAAATTTTACTTCTAGTTGTAATATGCGAATTTTCAAATAAAACGTCAAAATGATTTCATATTTCAACTTAATACACCTTTTGCGAATGCCTCAAATATGCCGAAAAAATGAAAAATAGTTCTAAATGTGGAAATAATTTATTAATTATTTTCAAATCATTTTTATTTAATATATGAAAAATAGTTTTTATTTTACAATTGCTTCGTAAAATTTCCCCACATTTTGCGAAGCAATTGTAAACTAAGAAATTAAATTGTAACATCCTTTCAAATACTTGGAAACGCATTTATTTTTTTTTTTTTAATTTCTTTTAAGAGATTTTCAAAACGACCGATTGGTTAATAAACCATTGTGTAAAATTGTGTTTTGTTGCAATGGTTAAAAAAAATAATTTGTATTAAAAATTGTTTGAATTCACAAAAATTAGTTCAATTGTGCACACTTTTTGACAAACAATTTTAAAGTAGTGAAACAAACCAAGTGACTTTTATTTAATTATCAATATTGGAAACATGTTTCATCAAGTGATTAATGATAACCAAATTGAAGATAAAACAATTTTGTCTGTAGAGCTTCTTACTGGATTATTGTTTCCATTAACTTCAGTAGGTGTAGAGAGTATTTTCATTCACTTATAAAAATAAGCATAAAACGAATCAGGGAAATAACTTTGAGTCACGGAAATTATTTATATTGTCCTTAGAATTGAATCGATTTATTTTTCTAAAATAAAAAACTAGAAGAATTCTTGAATCTTTGAGGCGTTTATTTCGAGGTACATTTTCAATATTTAGATAAAGAAAATACTTAATAACTTTTTTATACCACTTAAGTTATTCTTTTTTAAACCATTTAAGTGGTATAAAAAAGTTATTGTTTTCTTTATCCAAATATTGAAAATGTACCACGAAATAAACGCCTCAAATATTCAAGAATTCTTCTTTATACCACTTAAGTTATTCTTTTTAAAACCATTTAAGTAGTATAGAAAAGTTATTAAGTGTTTTCTTTATCCAAACATTGAAAATGTACCACGAAGTAAACGCCTCAAATATTCGAGAATTCTTCTAGATTTTTATTTTAGAAAATCAAATAAATTCTATTCTAAGGACAATATAAATAATTTCCGAGACTCAAGGTAACTTTTTTATACCATTTAAGTGGTATAAAAAAGTTATTAAGTGTTTTCTTTATCCTAATCTAGAAGAAGTTTATAATATAATAAAAAAATATGAACTACCAATGTTTAAATATTGGAAATATTAATTATTATCCAATAATTTACAATTGCCGAAATAATAATTTCGAGGTTAAAATTTATTTAAAGTATTAATATTAAATATCCTTCTGATTTTCTTGTTTTAATTGATTTTCATAAATTAATGCAGAAAACGTTCATTCCTTTTTCTAAGTGGCTGTCAAAAGACTGCGTACAACTTCCGGTTTGAGAAAGAGAGAAAAAATTAATTGCGGAGATTTAATTAAATGTATTCTCGTCATCAGCGAGGAGGATCGTAAATCAGCCCCGTCCGAAACCCGACGGGACCTCCGCTCAGAAATCCGGCAATTATCTCATAAGAAGAAAAGTGAAAATTAAAATCCAACGCCAGTTCCGACTTTGAAGGGCTTTGCGTAGAAATTGATATTCGGTTCTCATTATTCAACTAAATCAGATTATAATAATAAAAGATAATCATTTTAAAGAAAGTTTTCAACCCGGCGGCTCCACCATTTATACACACGCGGCTATGATTTTTTGTATGTATATTGTCTTGTAATTGGGATGTGTATTTCCTGATGGGCAATAAAGACAATGGAATTAAACAAGGAAAACCTCTGGTAATGATCAATAAAATTCGATCAATCCCCTTTTCCGACTGCAAAAAATTACTTACGCTGTAAGTTTCACAAACATCTATTGAAACAACTTTTATTGAGCATTGCCAGAGGATTTCCTTGTTTAATTTCATTGTAATTATCAATATTTATATATATTAAACGCGTTAATCTTTTCACGTAAACACTTGGTTTTGTTTCACTATACTTTTTTTATTTATCCAAGTAGTTTCGACTTGTTGTAATTCTCAAGTTTCATTCACTAAACCAAGTTTTAATTAAAAAGATTAAAAACATTTTGGAATATTTATATCAAGTCGATTATGTGTTTAATTAAAATGTTTTAAAAATTAGTTTATCCATATTTTGTTTTCTCTTTTTGTAATTTAAATAACTGCAAATGTGTGAATCATCTTTGTTTCATTTTATTTAATTTAATTGAAAACAGTAATATATATATATATATAATAGGCTGAAAGACCTCCGGTCGATAGCCGATTCATCTTCTACAGAATATAATTCTAATTTTTGTATATTATTGTGCATACATATACACATTTGAATAAAGATGGTTAGTTAGTTATATATAATATATTTATTTATATAATAAATAAAATACAGATAGTATTTTATTTATTTTATTTGTAGATTTTTAATAATCTGTTCATATTTATTTTATACCAAAATAATAAGTAAATAAACAACAAAGGATAAATAAAACCGTTAAATACATCCGCATCCACTCCATTATCTCAACAGTTTCGTCTCAATTACACCCATCGAGGAAGCCGGAGTCCTTAAGGAGCCACTTTAGAACTTAATCAGGACTTACAACAAACACCGGGGAACTCCCGAAAGGAAATCTGACTTTTTTTTATTTCTTTTTCCATATTTCGCTCCGCTTTGAAGCGCCTCTCGATGAATTATATAAATATGTGCTGAGAAAACACGAAAGTTTCGCCGGAGGGATATAATTCCCGCCGAAGAATATTTAAATACATTCCGTATTCAAACGATGCGCGCGTATACATCTTCTTATCGCGCCCTATTTTTGCCCTTTTAGGCCGGCTGTCACGCGACGGGGAATATATTTTCGGCGACCCCGCGTTCGGGGCGATGCAAATAGAATCTTATTTTCGGTTGTCACGTTTGGATTCTGTCGAAAGGGGGGGGAAACTATTTGGAAAGTAACAATAAATGTGATTTTGCGTAAAAAAAGGTGATTTATTAAATAATTTATCAATCGAATTTATTGATTTTTATATAATTGATAAATTTACTATAAATTGTGTAAATAAAAAACACTTATTTATATTGTTTGTATAACTTGTGTATACAAATATTTTAATTCAGATAATTACATACACTTTTACAAACAGTAAGTTAAATAAAATGAAATAAAGATGATTCACACATTTGCATTTCTTAAAATTACTATTTATTTAATAATAATAATAAATTTATTACCCAACAGGAAACAGTAGCCCAATTACAGGATAATAAAAAATAATTTTACATTATAATAATAGCAAGACAAACATGAATATAGATTAAATAAAAATGATTTGAAAATAATTAATAAATTATTTTCACATTTAGCTCTGTTCAAATCATTTTTATTTAATATATTTAAATAACTGTGACCATTTCTATTTATAATACAAATAGTATTATTTCTTTAATAGAAAAGAGTAATAATTCACTTGGTCACATTTAATTAATAAATTATATACAAACATCTTTATTCAGACAGCAGAATTACAATTCTTTACAATATCGATGGTTTAGTAGTCTGTCATGGGCTATCGACCGGAGGTCTTTCTGCCCCTAATATTTTTTTATTTCATTTATTTTATATTGTTTGAAAAAAAAATGCTTGCATGGGCATAAAATCCACAATCAATCAATAATAATTACAACCAATCTATCATTCTCTCCCATTCTAAACACCCAAACAAATAATCTTCTTACCATCACTTCAAACGCATTGAATGCAACGGAAATCAAAGCCTGTTTCTCCGCGATCAGTGATTAAACTTCGCAATATGTAAATGCGGACGCAGTTGTACATTCCGGGGCGCCCGACAAACGTTTCGCGGGGTAAAAGCCCGGGCCCCGAAAGAGGGGCTTAACAATTGCACCGACTCGAGGACTTAATAGAAGTTTAATTGAAGACTCGAACTTCCCCGCCGCAATTATGCGATGAGTTAATTACTCATTATCGCAGTCGAAACTATTCGCGAGGCGAGTGGAAAAAGCGGCGTTCTATTTGAATTATTTAAATTGCGTACACCCTCGCACTCCCCCTAAGCTATTTTCGTGTAATTTATGTAATGAGTTTGAAGAAATTTTGCGTAAGTTGCGAGGGTGGTATTTTTTTTTATTGAATATTTGTTGGTGAATATTTTAGTAATAGAAACCATCCTTTAAAGATCATTTCCAACAGAGATCTCAGACGTGACGGTACGTTTTTAATTAATTTAATTAACAACTTTGAAATTATATAAGACACAGCTGTACTGATGAGGGATGGAATCCCAAGACACGTGTTTGCCTTATAGTACGTAACTTTTATTTTATTAAATAAAAATGATTTGAAAATAATTATTTAAATAAAAATAGTTGTTCTTTCTCCTACTTATTCTTTATTATACTAAACATACTTTCCGAAATATATTTAGTTTAATAAAAAAAATAAGTAGGAGAAAGGACAGCTATTTTTATTTAAATAATTAAAGTCTCAACAACCAACATAAAGAAGATTGAAAATAATTAATAAATTATTCTCACATTTAGCTCTGTGACTTTTGACTTACGTTACGTAAGTATGTTAAACAAGTGCACATTAAAACAACTACTTCCCGGGCAATAATTTATTTAAATAACTGTGACTAAGTGAATGAATACTATTTGAATCGAAAATATTTAATGCAAAAAAAACAACAACAAAAATATAAATTTATTCTATTTATATTTTTGTTGTTGTTTTTTTGCATTAAATATTTTCGATTCAAAAATTGTTGCATTATACAATGTATTATTGTTATGCAACCGTAAATGTCCATTATTGGACATTTGTTAATATACTTATGTAACATAAGTCATAATATCGCAGTAGCTAAAGAGAAAATAATTTATTGATTATTTTCAAATTCTTTTTATTTAATTTAGATAATCATTTATTTGTAAGCATTTTTTTTTCTCTCCACGCTACTATAAATTAATCACACGCTGTTAACAACCACAACACGTTTATCATTTATTTATCCCGATTACTCAATTAAGCAACACTTAACCCCGGACGGCCCGCGCAATAATACTCCCGTGACGGAGGGCGAAATCCCCCGCGCCCGTTGCCGATATCCCCGCGTCCAATAAATTACCCCCGATGGACTCGAAATTAAGAAACTTTTCGCAAGTCCAGGTGGATCCGCCCCGAATATCGGGGGCCATCAATTATAAACTTTTTTCCCGATCCCTTCCCACTTTCTCTCCGTTTTGGGTTTATTAATTAACCCGCATTTCACACGAGCGCCGACGTCCATCTGTCTTGATTAAGCCCGGCCGCTTTCGCCGCCGTCCCGGAAAAATTTGCATTTACATTAAATTAAAGGGAAGGAGACAATGGCGGGGATTGGAAGGTTTAAATGACAATGCGGTGTTTAATCCGCGGGGGGGTTCTGAGGGTCGCGCGCGCCACGATTACGGTCAGTTTGTTTAATCGGTTGCGGGCTGCGAAGGGTTGTAATTAGTTTGTTAAGGGTTGAAAAATGATGAAAGAACAATTGACAAATTTACCTTTAAACTTCTTTTCAATTTAATTAAAAGAAACTTCTATGATATTTTTTATGGATTAATAATCCTAACTTAGGTTTAATCCAAATTTCCATAATCTAATTAAATATTTGCACAAATCATCAGGACAGTTCAGCTAGCTAGCATAGATTTTTCTTCAACTTCATCATAAATTCACGAGAGGGCAGAAACACCTCTGGTCGATAGCCCAGACAGACTAACACCTACATGTATTGTAATTATTTATATTGTTAAAATTATCTATATAGTCCGAATAAAGATATATATATATAGAATAAAGATATATACATATATATGATTGTATCTTTTTTATAATAATGAAAATAATATAAATTTTCGGGTCGATAGCCTATGAAAGGACAACCTCAAATTATATACCGTATTATACTATACAATACTGTATTTAATATAATGTAAAAGTCCATTGAATAAAGATATTTGTATATATAATATAAATTTATAAAATCCATGATTTACTTTTCTCTGGCCTCATGTTTTCTTCCCTGACTTAATTAATGAAACATTCCCTCTTGTGTTAAATAAAACTACAAATTTCTCTGACTTTTCCAGTATTTTTTCTGGATGTCAAAAATTCAAAGACATCCATTTTTTGTAGAGATCTGAAATTCCATGAATTTTTCCGTATTTTTCCTCAACATTAAAAATTTAATAACTTTTTTTATTATTCGTAGAATTTCAATCGTCTAGAAAATTTTAGACATCAGGGAAAAATTGTGTAGTTTTTCTAAAATTCCACGATTTTGTCTTTTCTTACCTGAACGTCTAAAATTCTATGCCTTTTCACCATTTTTCCCCGATGTCTAAAATTCATTGAATTCTCATTATTTTCTGGACGATTGAAATTCTATGATTTTTACATTATTTTCCCTAAACGTCGAAAATGTACTAGATCTTGTGTATTTTTTTTTTTTCTTGCTGGACGTTTAAAATCCATAACTCTTCTATTATTTTTGTAGACATCCAAAATTCCATAACTTTTCAATTAATTATGATTGATAATTCTAAGTTAAAATTGTTGAAACTGCAGTCACAAAAATTAAATTGTATAGCTTTAAGTTTAACTTTTTTTACGAAAATCTCCATTATAATTGATTACATTATACGATAATTTACATATTTGTATATAATCAGGTAAATATTCCTAAACTATTAGCTTTAACTTTATTTTAAATAAAAGTGATTTGAAAATAATTAATAAATTATTTCCACATTTTGAAAAAAAGTCACAGAGCTAAATGTGGAAATAATTTATTAATTATTTTCAAATCATTTTTATTTAAGATAAATAAAGTTAAAGCTAATAGTTTAGGAATACTTACCTGATTATATTTTTACATTTTTATTTAATATATTTAAATAACTGTGACCAAGTGAATGAATACTCTTTTCTATTAGTGCTAACTTTATATTTCTGACTATAGTTTCAACAATTTTAACTGGTAATTATTAAACTAAGAATACTCAATGTGATTCAGTGTTTTTATTAAATTCTACAACTTAAACAATATTTTTCCAGGATGTCTACAATTCCTTGGCTTTACTCTATTTTTCTTCATCGGCGCTTACAATTACATAATTCTTTTACAATTTTTTGTGAGCGTTTAAAATTTCAAAACTCTTGACTTTACTGTATTTTTTTCTGAATATTTAAAATTCAATAATTATTAATTACTCGAACTGTAATGGAATTTTAAACGTCCAGCAAAAATAAAAATAAATAATGAAAAGTCAGAGCATTTTAGACGTTTAGAATAAATATTGGAAAAGTCATGTAATTCTAATCACCCAGAAAAAGATTTTTTTGTGTTTAAAACGACGTCTACAAAAATACTGGAAAAGTTATGAATTTTTTTTTGTGTTTAAAGAGACTTCTACAAAAATACTGGAAAAGTTATGAATTTTTTGTGTGTTTAAAAAGACGTCTACAAAAATACTGGAAAAGTTATGAATTTTTTTTGTGTTTAAAAAGACGTCTACAAAAATACTGTAAAAGTTATGAATTTTTTTGTGTTTAAAGAGACTTCTACAAAAATACTGTAAAAGTTATGATTTTTTTTGTGTTTAAAAAGACGTCTACTAAAATACTGGAAAACTTATGAATTTTTTTTGTGTTTAAAAAGACGTCTACAAAAATACTGTAAAAGTTATGATTTTTTTTGTGTTTAAAAAGACGTCTACAAAAATACTGTAGAAGTTATGAATTTTTTTTGTGTTTAAAAAGACGTCTACAAAAATACTGTAAAAGTTATGAATTTTTTTTGTGTTTAAAAATGCGTCTACAAAAATACTGGAAAAGTTATGAATTTTTTTTTGTGTTTAAAAAGACGTCTACAAAAATACTGGAAAAGTTATGAATTTTTTTTGTGTTTAAAAAGACGTCTACAAAAATACTGTAGAAGTTATGAATTTTTTTTGTGTTTAAAAAGACGTCTACAAAAATACTGTAAAAGTTATGATTTTTTTGTGTTGAAAAAGACGTCTACAAAAATACTGTAAAACTTATGAATTTTTTTGTGTTTAAAAAGACGTCTACAAAAATACTGTAAAAATTAAGGTATATTTTTGTGGACCATTCTATTTTCTTTTCCTACAAATTTGAAATACTATAACTTCTCTTGTTTTTTTTCCTCTCAGCCGCCACCTTCGTTCATCAAAAGAACTGATAACATACGTAAAACAAAAACAAAACAATTTTATATGAATTAAACATTCCCAGATTTTTCGAGCACACTCATATTTCATGATGCTGTTATTAAAAACCGCTCGAAACTTTTTGTATTTTTCTTTTGTGCGCCCGCAGATGAGAATATGCGATAAAAACAGATCCCTTTCGATGCGGAAGTTGTCTCGTTATTTTGTTTGCCGGGAATTATTTTTACATAAACTTGCCCCCCGAGTTTACGAACTAAGTACACACATAATGGAGATTACACATAATTTCGAAGCGAATATAGAAGGCAATAAAAATGCGCCGGGCGTAATAGAAAACAGTGCGGGAATGTAATTTTCCTCTTTTTTTTGGTTGGTTAATTACGTTCAAGCTTATATTTTGTAGTTTACAACGTAGTTCATAAAAAGAGTCAGAATTATTTATTAATATATTTGCAGTCGCTATAAACCACAATATGGTGCTAATATTTTATTTAGGTGGAAAGACCAACGGTCGATAGCCAATTGGCAGAAGAATTTATTTTTATGTTAGTTATTTATTGTATTTATTTATTATTATTACTTTGTTAAAAATAATCTGCCAATAAAGATTTATATATATATATATTTTATTTATTAATGAAATAAAACCATATCATCGAGAACTTTTCTATTCTAGAGTGCTTTGATATTTTTTATATACTTTACATTTTGATATTTTGTTAGCAATAGCGTGTCATTATTAATCAAAATTTTCAATTTGTTTGGATAATGTAACAAAATTGAAAGAAGAAACTGGAATGATCATTCTAGAATGTTCCACGGAGCGCGCGTCATCGAAAGTTCCGGAAAGTTCTAGAAACAAGCACGCTATATAAACGCGCGCTAGTGGCGCTGCAGGCAGTCAGTCTATCTATCGCGAACGTTCGAATGCTCAACATCTCGTTATAAATTAATAATGACAATGTTGTTATGTAAATAAATGTGTTAAGTGTACTGCGAATAAATAAAGACATTATGTTACTGATTGTGTCTGATTAAACCCAATTTCATAATAATAACATAACCTATTATGACGTATACACTATACTCGTGATTATTTTGTTAAATATATTTTATATATGAAACTACAAAATGTATGATGATCTGTAAATGTCCAGTGTAAACTACCAATATTTAAATATTAAAACCATTTTTATAATAAAATATGAAATTTATTAAAATTACCTAACATTTAAATGTATTTATTATCTGGCTCATTCTAATATATATATATATATATATATATATATATATATATTATAACTGGATTAAATAACCTGAATTAATTCAGGATGATTTAAATTGAAATTAAAACACTTGGTTTGCTTCACTTATTTATATTTTCTCCAACTAGTTGGAGATGACCAATGGTCGAAACTAGTTGGAGAAAATATAAATAAGTGAAACAAACCAAGTGTTTTAAATTCAATTTAAATCATCCTGAATTAATTCAAAAATGTTTCACCACGGGTGAGAAATTAATTAAACATAAATAACCTGATATGAATCATAATAATTGAAAAAATAGAGCAAGCAAATTGCTACATTATTATAATTACAATATTGATAAATATATCTTAATAATACATTTATCAAAAGAATTTAGTTGAATTTAAGCATTTAATAAAATACCTTTTACTGTAATTAATCTCCCATTAAACCTAGTCGAGACATACTTTTAAACTTTTCTTAAACAAATCTCATGTTGAATATTTTCTTCGCAAAACTTTACAAGTCCGAAGGCCGTTCCATGTAAATCTCACATGCTTAAGCTTAGTAAAAACCTACAATTAATTCTGAGCATAGCTTGCGGGCCTGGTTTACTTTGAAGCGCCCTTTCCCTCTGACCTAATTATTCCCGGCCAAGAAACTATACGTCCGCGGAATTATTCATAGAGGTGTCTGCTGTTTAACATTTCCTTTGTGACGCACAAAAATCCGCAGTGGCTGGAAAAAAAATGTTATTTTTTTAAATAAAAATAGATGAGAATTTCGATCTCAGAATGAATATTCTCAATGGGGAATACACATACATCAGTGTCTGTGATCGAAATTTACTTCAGTTGTGAATAATTTTTTTTTTCATAATATTTTTTTATTGATAACGCAAGTAAATTTCGATCACAGATATAGTTGCATTTATATTTCCCAGTGAGAATATTAATTCTGTTATCGAAATTCTCATCTATTTTTAATTTAAAAAAGTAACAGTTTAAAAAATTCTAATTTCTATGTTTTTTATGTTCATTTCGGTCAATGAGTTTCTAATTAATTTCGCTTTAAATAACTGAAATAACCTATGTATCTTATTGCTTTGCATAATCTTATCAGTTAAGAAAAAAAAATACTCATAATAAATTAAAGACGACGTAAGCGCCACCTTTTGCCTAATTTCAAGTGGCATCGTCTACCTTGTAGACTCAAATCGTTGAATTTGGGTCTACAAGGTAGACGACTGAGAATCATTGTTTCGTCCACTAAAGGAAGGCGAACTTGTCCTGTTTATTATTATACAACTGAAAAACTTTATAATGAGTATTTTTTTTATTTATCATTATTTGGTTACTCCCGAGACTTTTTGACCCGTGTTAATAATACAATCACGTCTGAATAAATTGTGTGCGTTATATTTAATAACTTTTTTATTTCATACTCATAAAAACTCTCTAAATTTTCTTTTATAAAAAAATACCTTCTTTGTAATACAAATATGTACACTGTAAATCAATCATTTCCTCCCCCTTATTTTATTCTTCTCTTTCAATTGTAAATTTCTTTTCGGATACATTCCCTCGCTTGGAGTTTCCCCAAATTGGCCCTTGAATTAATTGTGCGCGTTCACCTTGGCGTGCCCGTATCCAATTAAATATTTCGAGATCAGATGAATTTCATTTACTTAAAAGTGGATCCGGTCC
The DNA here is from genome assembly GCA_963082785.1 of Philonthus spinipes. NCBI lineage: Eukaryota > Metazoa > Arthropoda > Insecta > Coleoptera > Staphylinidae > Philonthus > Philonthus spinipes. The sequence goes on along the minus strand of OY720310.1, from coordinate 3,322,943 downwards.
ATTCGGGCCAGTCGATATTCGAGAGCAGTTTAATTCCGAGAGGAGGAGGGGCGGGATACGCTTTCCGCCGTCGTGAATTCCGCAAATTTGTGCACTTTAATTTTCAACGGAGTTCGATTATCGGATATTAAAATCGACGAGTTTGTTTCTTTTCGTTTTCGTCCAGATTTGGATTATGTAACGAGTATTATATTTTCATTTAACTAATTTGCTCGTTACATAATCCAAATCCGGACGAAAACGAAAAAAAAAAAACATTCTCCTATATCGTAAATATTCCATATATTAAATAAAAATGATTTGAAACTAATTAATAAATTATTTCCACATTTCCACATTTAGCTCTTTATTTACATAAATAGAAATTTATGTAAATATTCCACAATTCAAAAAATGCGATTTTCTTTTTTTATTTATAACTTCGTTATTAGAAGCAATATTTCAATGCAATGAAGACATTATTATATCACTTTTTTATGATATTTTGTATTGTCTGAATTTGTGAAAAAAATGTTTTATATATGAAAAATACTCAAACCAAATACTTGATTGCGGAATTGAAAGGTTTACGTGTATGTGAAAGTGAGTTATTTTTTAATAAAGTGATATTTTCAGTGTACATTTTGTACAATAATTTCCATTAAAGACCCTATTTGAAATTATAATTTTATTATATATATATATATATAAATTCAATGACCCTTTCTACCCATATGAGTGTAGGGTTTATAATTTTATTAAAAATATGTATGTTTCGTCTGCCTCAGTGGCGCACAGGTAAGTAAGGATTGGGCTGGTCGTAATATGAATGATTGAATGAATGGTGTGATGCGGAGTATAAAATAATTTTATATGTATAAGTTATTGTGGATCTCATGTAGCACTTCTACATTAAATAAACGTATTATTATTATGTCCCCCAATTTGATATTAAATCATCATGGGTGAAATGGTAACAGTATGTCAGATCCATACCCATGTGTGAGTGAACAAAAAATGTGTATTTTTTAGTGTACAATATTTTCCCTTAAAGACCCTATTATTGGATTTTAATTTGTTGCCAAAAAATAAAGCCATAAGTATAATAAATATGAAATTTAATGCTGAGCAAATGGAAATAAATAAAAATATTAACGCAAACCCCTCTTTCACGTGCTTAACGCTGTGTTTAATTTCGCAGCGTCCCATATTCAATTCCGCTCCCTTCCACAACAACCACTGCAGCCTCTGGCCCCCCGAAAAAATAATAAATTCAAATTTCGAGCAGACTGCGCTGGAAAATAACAAAAAATCGCAATTGTATTTTCACGCGGGCTGCACTGAATATTTAAACCGGTAATTGAGTGCACAGAGAGGGCTGTTTTAGGAATGGAAAAAAAATGCGGCGCGCGCGTCATCTAAATGTAAATTTGGAAAATCGGCGCGCCCTCTGCGCGTAATTCCGGTGGAAAAGTAAATGACGTTCATCTCGTCGACAATAACGAAATCACTGGACCATCGGCCGCATCAAAATTGCAACGCGTGAAAAATAGAAGGAAAAATAAACGGGCGAGCACCGCGCGTCCCGGCGCATTCACCATAAAAATCAGCGGCGCGAGCTTTTGCGGGAGTTTTACTGCGCTTTATCCGCTCGGAAAATTTATATGGGAATGTATATATTTATATAAAAATTTTATACACATATTTTATCATTTTATATATTTCATTAATTTTTATTATACGACCCTTATTTATAATTATAGAAAAAAAAATCAACATTAAATCTGTAAAGTATGCGGTTTGCGCAGAAATTATATCAAACTTTATATACATACTTTATCATTTTATGAATTCCGAAATGTTCCAATTAAATATTTATTTTTAGGCAGAAAGACCGATGGTCGATAGCCGTTTTCTAAGGACAACGTATAACATATTATAAGAATTATATTGTTAATTTATTGTATATAAAATTGTCTGCAGAAATAAAGATGTTATATATATATATATTTATTTTTCGGAATTCAATGCACCAATTTGTGTTAGTTTGTGTATTTTTGTTAATTTTTATTAATATTAGATATTACTGCTTCCTTTAATGTTAAGATTTTATTTGAAAGATACTCCGGATATTCAATAAATAAATACATATTAGATTTTGGATTTTATTTATTAGTTTTTTACAAATGAAATGCATATTGTAAAATGGAGATTTCATAAATAAATATTTACTTCAAAATTGAATAAAACAACTGTTGATTTTAAAAAATAAAGAAACAAAATATTATTTATATTAAATAAAAATGATTTGAAAATAATTAATAAATTATTTTCACATTTAACTCTGTGACTTTTGACTTCTTCGCCTGAAGAAGCCACAGTGTGGCGAAACACGTGCAGCGTTTCAATATGTTATTTTTGAATGTCAACAGTTGTTTTATTCATTTTTAAAGTGAATACGAACTTTCAACAATTAACAGCTTCAATTAATTAAAATAATATTTAATTATTTTTTTTATTTTACGGCGCACAAATTTAACTATAGAAAAGAATTAAACATTAAACCTCTAAATTATTCCGTTTGCACAAAAATTCATTATAGCATAAGAAATTATTTCCGCCTTTCTTTGTCTTGTTCTTGTCGCTGTCTAGTTATGATCGCTAGCGTTATTAATAATAATAATAATAATAATAATAATAATAATAATAATAATAGCCTTTATTGTCCAACAGGATTTCCTACTTACAGGACAATATAATAGAAAGTACAATGCAGAAAAAAATAAGTATTACAGGAAAAAAGAAAAAAATATTATCGAAGTTCGCATTATTTTATGAAATAAAATATTGTAACGGTAGGGAATTTATATTTTTAATAACAACGCATTATTTATAACTAACTAACTAACCACCTTTATTCAAATGTGTAGATGTATGTACAATAATATACAAAAATTAGAATTATATTCTGTAGATGAATCGACTATCGACCGGAGGTCTTTCAGCCCATTATTTATATTTAACGTAGTTTCCGAAATATATAGTTTGTTTAAAAAAACAAAGTGGGAGAAACGACCATATTTTTTATTTTAATAATTGAAAATCTCCACAACCAACTTACAGAAGGTTGCAAAGATGTTTAATTATATGTTATTTCAGGATTTGTGGCAAATAGGGAGTAAATAAAATATTTAAATTAAGCAAAAAAATTGATAAATTAATTATTTCCACCAAATCCTAAGAACAATAAAAAAACTATTGAAGTATCCATTTCCAGTTTTTATAGGTGTCTATCCCCAGTTTTGCCGACTTAAATGCGCGCTTCTTTTTGAACAAATGAACTCCGGCGGCTCTTTTCGGGTGGATGATGAATGGCCATCGCGGTGAAATATAATAAATGGCGCCAACCCTTCGGAGTATTAGCCGCCCCTTTGAATATTTATTAAAACAACACTCAACGCCTTCCACAATATAAATAATGCATGGACGTGGCATTATTATAAAGCCATCTGCTTTTCGTTTTTTTATTTTTCTCTGCCGTATTTTTCTTTTTTTAATGCACGCGTATAAATAATAGTCCCCGCCCGCCCCTGATCCGCCCATCAACTAAAAATTAAAAGCCCCAGAGAAGCGAAAATTATGGAGCTGTGCGTTAATAATAATTAATTATAAAAGTATTAAACACCCTGTTTTAATACTCATGAATTCAGTTTCGTAGGTTTAAAGAATCTTAATAAATTAAAGACGACGCAAGCGCCACCTTTTGCCTAATTTCTTTAAATGTGAATTAAAGAATCTTGTTTTTTTTTTTTTTTTTGGAGGGAATATTTTAACACACACAAAATTACACCTGTGAAACACAAATTGTAACAAAAGCACAAAGCATCATCTGCATATATAAAAAAATCGCAGTTCAGTATTTCGGTTATTGGGTTTATGAATATTATGAACAGCAGGGGTCCAAGATTGGAACCATGTGGAACACCACTTGTCGCAACATATGATTGTTATTTATTGAGTTTATAAATATTATGAACAGCAGGGGTCCAAGATTGGAACCATGTGGAACACCACTTGTCGCAACATATGATTGTTATTTATTGAGTTTATAAATATTATGAACAGCAGGGGTCCAAGATTGGAACCATGTGGAACACCACTTGTCGCAACATATGATTGTTATTTATTGAGTTTATAAATATTATGAACAGCAGGGGTCCAAGATTGGAACCATGTGGAACACCACTTGTCGCAACATATGATTGTTATTTATTGAGTATATAAATATTATGAACAGCAGGGGTCCAAGATTGGAACCATGTGGAACACCACTTGTCGCAACATATGATTGTTATTTATTGAGTTTATAAATATTATGAACAGCAGGGGTCCAAGATTGGAACCATGTGGAACACCACTTGTCGCAACATATGATTGTTATTTATTGAGTTTATAAATATTATGAACAGCAGGGGTCCAAGATTGGAACCCTGTGGAACACCACTTGTCGCAACATATGGTTGTTATTTATTGAGTTTATAAATATTATGAACAGCAGGAGTCCAAGAAGTCCGTCAACTTCGACAATTTGCTGTTTATTATATAAATATGACTTTATTACAGAAATTATATTATCATTAATGTTTTGCTGGTTAAAAAATTTCAATATTATGTGGTTATGCATACAATCAGAGGCCTACGAAATGTCTGTGTAAATGACGTCAACCTGATTTTGTTGATCTAATTCAGATGATATTAGCAAGTTCGTCATTGTATTACGTTTCTTAACAAAACCATGTTGACAAGTTGATATATTTTGTTGTACACAACTATAGATTTCGCCAGAAAGTATACATTCGAATATATTAAATAAAAGTGATTTCAAAATAATTAATAAATTATTTCCACATTTAGCAATTCGAAGACCTTTGAAAAGTTACGAAGGAGTGAAATCGACCTGCAATTAGCCACATTATGATTACAACCAGACTTATAAATAGGAACAACGCGTACGGTTTTCCAACAGCTGGGAAATACACCGTCCTTAAGTATTAGATTAAAAATTTGCTCAATAGTATTCGCGCGCAGTCCTTTACTAAGAAGGCCGGTATTTGGGCCATCCCCATGGTTCAATTGGGTTTAACTTTATTCATTGCTTGTAACACAATATCTTCTGAGATGTAATAATCGTCCATATGAGTAAATCTGCTTTATTATTAAATAATAATTAATAATAATAATCTTTATTAACAGATATATACAGAAAGTATACAAAATAAGTGATAAACATTAACAAACTCAAATGTATAATTAAATAAAATGAAACAAAGAACAAAGAAAAAAAAAAGGGATTGATCGAACTTTATTGATCATTGCCAGAAATTTTCCTTGTTTAATTTCATTGTAATTCAAATGTATAATTTATATCTGTTAATTGGCTATCGACCAGTGGTCTTTCAGCCTAATTATTATTATTCTAGTTTAGATAATAATAATAATAATATAAAAACGAAATTATTTTTTGTATAATACTCCCTAATTAAACGTGTGTCTTTGTGTATAAGTCAAACGAAAAAAGAAAAAAATAATAACATAAAAGCAACCTCATGTTTATTCTTTTCACGCTCGTTTTTTCTCCCCTTTTCCCCGCCTCTCGCGCTGTTGAATACGTACGATCACAAAGGATAATTGGGGAAAAGTAAATCAGATATTTGCAAAAGGAACTCAAAGGATGTGCCCTGTTTGTGTTTACGCGCTGACCTTTCTATGGCTAATCACTGGACTATAAGGAAGCCGTGTCTGGTCTATAGGCTTTTCCAGATTGTATCTGTCTACATGAAAGAGGGACATGGATTTGATTCGGGGTGTGTACTTTGGATTTCGTGCGCTGAATAGTTGATTTTTTTAGCAAGAGAAAATTTAAATAATTTTCAAAAATCGGGAATTTATTATTTGTATATTAAAAGTCCGTCATGCGTTTCAATAAAAGTGGAAATTTTAATTTTTCACTCTAAACATAGTGTTGCTTAATTATAATAATAATAATAATTATTATTATTATTTACCAAAAGATGTACAGAAATTATCGAGAAACAATACATTTCGTACATAAATAAGAAAAAAAAACTTTCTTTTTCTTATAGTGTTGCTTAACTTTAGGGATAAACTGTAAAAAAAAAACTTTTGAAAAATTGTTTATTTAAAAACAAAATGTCATTTTTAACAGATGTGTAAACGCGAAAAACGCCGCTAAGCAACACAAACTTTTTCACTATTAAAGACGCGCAATTTAAATTTTCAATATCGGTTCACACAAAAAAAAAATGTTTCAAAGTTTTTTTTTAAATAATTGATTGATAAGGCTGATAAATGTTGAAAGTTCATCTTCACTTTTATATAAATAAAACAATTTATAACTTTCAAATATATTGTAAACTCGCTACAATTGTTTCGCCACACTGCGGCTTCTTCAGGCGAAGAAATGATAAATTACATTTGTCAGTACAGGTATATATACAATGTTTATGGGGGGGTGGGTTTTTCAGCGAAATTTAAATTTAGGAGTGGTGAGTTTGTTAAATCTATTTTTTTTAAAGTAAACATTTTTCTTTACATGCATTATTCACAAAACCACATCCATCATTTGACAAATAACGATTCCCAATTGATGAATGAACTCATTTATTTTTTTTTTGTTCTTCCATTACCATTAAACCGCAGTATCGACAGCGTGGCCGGCGGTAATAGATTCAGCGGCAATCCGTTAAATTTTCTAGATGATGAGCACCGAATGGCGCCCATTAAAAAAAAAGCGCGGCCGTTCCTCACGCTGTGCAGACGGAAATATGGACAGGATAATCGATGGCGGATAATTTATTGGCACGCAACATTAACGGCCATATTTCTGGGCTGCCCGAATTGTGTCAGCAACATCCGCGCACTAAATGATAGGAAATTATTTCGGCCAGTCGGGCCGTTTTGTTCGGAACTGACCGCACGTTACACATGCTCCCGGTAATTGGGCGACCGCACAACGATATTTATTTTTGCACACTGATGAAAATATATAGCAATTATATTTTTTTCAAACAATTTCTCGATTGAACGTAAGTTTTTGTTGTAATAAATTGATACTTACGTTATTCTTAATTATTATTCGAAATAAACAAATTAAATCATAACAAATAGAAAAGAGTAAGTATTCATTCACTTGGTCAGTTATTTAAATATATTAAATCATAACAAGTCGATACTTATTGCGTTACACGTTTTATAAAACCAAATATTAAATTTTAGTAGATTTCGAAAATATTCAAATTTTGATTCCGAAAAAATTTCAAAAAATCTTGAAGATATTAGAAAGTGAAATATGGAATCTTCATTTTACTAAAAATAATAATTTCCGTTTTCTTAGGGACATATAAATTTATAAATTTATAAAAATCATTTTCTAAATTGATGTAAGTCAAGAGTTTTTGAGATTTTCTCGGAAAGGAACAAATTTCATCAAAATTTGAATTATTTCGAAGGTGCGCATGGAATTAAAAATCACGCCGAATAACTTCAAATTGTACGCAGATAGCAGCATCAACTATATAAATTTGAGCAATATGAAACGAATACTTTTCGTAGAGCAGGCGTGGAAATTGCGCCTTTGAAAATGAGAATAAAAATTGTGAAACTTGAACGAATACTTTTCGTATAGCAGGGCTGTAAATTGCGCCTTTGAAAAAAGAGAATAAAAATTGTGAAACTTTGGATTTTTTTATAAACAAACACAGAACTTCCTTTTTAATGATGTTGTCGTGAAATGTAGACAATATTGCTGAAACTTGAAGAATAGGATTCGCGAATAATTTGTCTACATTTCACGACAACATCATTAAAAAGGGAGTTCTGTGCTTGTTTATAAAAAAATCCAAAGTTTCACAATTTTTATTCTCTTTTTTCAAAGACGCAATTTACAGCCCTGCTATACGAAAAGTATTCGTTTCATATTGCTCAAAAGTATATAGTTGATGTAAACAAAGTTATTTTATTTTAATCAACGTCGCGCTCAAAAGCGTCTCGATTATTCCCATAAATCGATGTAAGCAAAAAATAGCCTCAATCAACCGGAAATGATTTTTTTTTTGAGAAAATAAATATCCCGCGCTTTTTCTAACATCTTCAAGAGTATTTGAGAATTTTTTCAGATTTTTTCGGAAGAAAAAAAAAATCATCAAAATTTGAATATTTTTAAAGGGATTTTTGTGAAAAATTCGAAACTTTCGGAATAACTTCAAATTATACCAAAATGTTCACAATAAATAGGAGTATTAACTGTATAAATTTAAGCAATAAGGAATTAACCGTTTTCGTATGGGAAGGGTGCAAATTAGAGCTTTGAAAATTGTGCGAAAAAATTGTCTAAATTTACGATTTTTTTTAGATAAGCACAAAACCGCCATTTTAATGATTTTGACTTGAAATGTAGATAAATCCTTTCTGATTCGCATGTTGTAAATCCCAGAAATCTATCTTTTCTGTGAACAAAATTATCTTAGTTTAATCAACGTAACGTCTAAAAGCGTCAATCCGGCAGTAATATGAGCGCGGCTCACTTAAACCGTTTCCATAAGACTCCATGTAAAATAGGACTTATCATTTCAACTAGCGTTAATCAACCCGAAATTAAAATTTTTCGGGAAAATAAATATCCCACACCCTTTCTAATACCTTCAAGAGTATTTGAATTTTTTTTCAGATTTTTTCGGAAGAAAAAAAAATTCATCGAAATTTGAATATTTTCACAAAAAAGTGTATTTTTGTGAAAAATTCGAATTTTCCGGAATAACTTCAAATTATACCACAATATTCCCAATGAATGGGAACATCGATTGTATAAATATAAGCTAAATACAACAAACAGTTTTTGCGCAACAGGCATGTAAATTGATACATTGAAAAATGAGCGAAAAAATTGCCTAATTTAGAGGATTTGTATAGGCAAGCATACAACTTACATTTTAATAATTTTTGTAAAGAAATATTGACAAATCCTTTCTGAATTCGTTTCTTCAAGTTTCAAGATTCTATCGCATCTGTGAACATAGTTATGTTGATTTAATTAACAACGCGTCGAAAAGAGTCATTCGGCGCGCCTCGCTTAAACTGTTCCCATTAGACCATATGTAAATGGGAATCATCAACTCAAATGGCCTTAATCAACCGGAAATGATTTTTTTTCTGGAAAAATAAATATCCCACACTCTTTCTAATAACTTGAAGAATATTTCAGATTTTTTTCAGATTTTTTCTGAAGAAAAAATTTTTCATCCAGATTTGATAATTTTCTAAGGGAAAATTGGATTTTTGTAAAAAATCCGAAATCCTCAGAATAACTTAAAATTATAACAGAATGTTCGTAATAAATGGGAGCATCGACTGTAACAATTTAAACAATATAGAGCGAATAGTTTTCGTAGAGCAGGCGTTCAAATTAGACATTTGAAAAATGAGCTGAGAAATGATGCAAGTTTGTGAATTTTTACAGACAAGTATAAAAACTCTACTTTAATGATTTTCAGGTTGAAATGTAGAAAAATCCTTCCTGAATCCCATCTTTCAAGTTCTAATATTCTACCGCAACTATGAACAAAGTTATTTAAGTTTAATCAATGCCGCGTCCAAAAACACAAATCGGCGCGACTCGCTTAATCCCTTCCCATAAGGCTACATGTAAATCGGACATGTCAATTAAAATGGCTTAAATGAGCCGGAAATAGCATACTTTCTGGAAAAATAAATAACCCACGCTGTTTCTAACATCTTGAAGAATATTTAAGATTTTTTTCAGATTAATCCGGAAGAAAATTTTTTTACCGAAATTTTAATATTTTCTTGGAAAAAAGTGTATTTTCGTGAAAAATCCGAAATTCGCGAAATAACTTTAAATTATACCAAAATGTTGCTAATGAATGGGAGTATCAATTGTATAAATTTAAGCAACTTGGAATAAACCGTTTTCGTATAGGAAGGGTGTAAATTAGACCTTTGAAAATTGGGCGCAAAAATTGTCTAAATTTTAGATTTTTTGTAGATAAGCACAAAACCGCCATTTTAATGATTTTGCTTTGAAATGTAGATAAATCCTTTCTGATTCGCATGCTTTAAATCGCAGTATTCTATCTTTCCTGTGAACAAAATTATCTAAGTTTAAACAACACAACGTCTGAAAGCGTCAAACGGCGCGTCTCGCTTAAACCGTTCCCATAAGACTCCATGTAAAATAGGACTCATCATTTCAAATAGCCTTAATTAACCGGAAATGTATTTTTTTCCGGGAAAATAAATATACCGCGCTCTTACTAACATCTTCAAGAGTGTTTGAGATTTTTTTCTGATTTTTTCGGAAGAAAAATTTATTTATCGAAATTTTATTCAAAGGAAAAAAGTGGATTCTTGTGAAAAATTCTAAATTCTCGGAATAACTTCAAATTATACCAAAATGCTCTCAATGAGTGGGAGCATCAGCTGTATAAATTTAAGCAACATGTAATAAACTGATTTCATACAGGGAGTGTATACATTTAGTTTTTGAAATTTTGGCAATAAAAATACTAATTTTATGATTTTTTTTATAGATAACCACACGCCCTCATATTAATGTTTTCAAAGTGAGATGTAGATAAATCCTTCCTAATTCGCATGCTTTAAATTCCAGTATTCTATCACTTCTATTAACTAAAATATTTTATTTTAATCAACACTACGTTAATTCAGGATGATTTAATTGAAATTAAAACACTTGGTTTAAAAGCGTCAAAATTGTTTAAACCGTTCCAATAAGACTCCATGTAAATATGACTCAACAGTATAAAGAATTCACTTCAAGTAAGGAGTAAAACCGATTATTAGTATTTTCAATACAATAACTATTCTCTTGTGAAAACACAAATTTTACTTCATTAATTACACCAACAACCAGCAGCACCGGTGCGTGCGCGTTCCACGCATACTTTCTCCTCTTTTTTTTTTCGGAAAGTGCCGTTCCGCAGGAAATGAGATTTTCCGTCTTTAGGTAATACATGTGGAAATGTCTCCCGCACCGAAAACAAACATCATTAATTTTCCGGGAGTGGAGATGGCGGGGAGGGGGGTGGTTCTTGAAGGTGGAAACTTAATGAAATACTCCACGAATTCGGGCTTCGGACTTTTTCCCAATCTCGGGAAAATCTTTGATTAATCGCCGGCGTCTCCGAAAAAAAAAAAAAGAGGGGGACGCACGGCGCACGATTATTGGGGTAAACACGTCATGAATTATTACCGCTGATGTGCCCGTTTAACGTCATCAACATTTATTAGGTAATAAATAAATACACGTTTTCTCATTTTCTTTTCTTTGATGGATACAAAGAACACAAACGGCAAAGTACGCCGTTTAAATCGGGACAAAATTGTTTAAATATTATTTTAAACAAATTTTTATTTAACCTTCTCATTTTCTTTTATTTTCTTTGATGGATACAAAGAACACAAACGGCAAAATACGCCGTTTAAATCGGGACAAAATTGTATAAATATTATACTAAGCAATTTTTTATTTAACCTTGTATATTAGAGGCATATGCCTCTCTAATATATATTAGAGGCATACAGTTCGCATTAAATTGAAAACAAAATATAAAACACGTAACTTTTTTAAACCATTTTTATGTGACACTTTTTCTGCGACATTTTTCGTCTAAATGAAAATCACAGAAAAAGTCTAAAATAAAACTAGTATAAAAAGTTACATGTTTGTAAACAATCACCTCACACTGAGAAGTAGAGAGGAACCGTTATATGTTCCTCTCTACTTCTCAGTAGAAAGGAAGTAGAGTCAGTTAGAAGTAGAGAGGAACCGTTATATGTTCCTCTCTACTTCTCAGTAGAAAGGAAGTAGAGTCAGTTAGAAGTAGAGAGGAACCGTTATATGTTCCTCTCTACTTCTCAGTAGAAAGGAAGTAGAGTCAGTTAGAAGTAGAGAGGAACCGTTATATGTTCCTCTCTACTTCTCAGTGTGAGGTGATTGTATACAAACATGTAACTTTTTATACTAGTTTTATTTTAGACTTTTTCTGTGATTATGAAACCGTGATATATGAGACTAAAAAAAATAAAAGTTACATGTTTTCTACTTCATAATTGTTTATTGGTTTAAAATATAAAATTACATAGAAAAAAACGTCTGTAGTAATTCGTAGCACCATTATAGAGTATTACTGTTTATTGCAAAAAAATAAAATAAAACACTGCTAAAAAAAAAAACAATGAACTTTTTCTACAATAAATGCTGTGAAGCTTAAGAAATTAAAACAGAACTGTTTATTATTTTATTTTTTTATTATTTCTCAAATATTTTTTTTGTCTTAAAATTTATACAATGAATAAAACTTTTTTTTTCTATTCACTTTAATAAATTCGAAATTTAAGAATTGATGTGAATAATTGCGATTTTATACAACAGCGGTATCATTTTTCAACGACATCCGCATTTTCGCTGATTTATAGCCCGCCGGTAATAACCGAAAGAAAATATTTCACTTTTTTTGTCGGTCTTGCTTCTTTTTACTCCGCGAGCGTTTTCGCTTTCCATCCATATATCAAACGGGAACAATCAGAAACAATCTACGTGAGGAACTTTCGATTTGAATTTCTCGACACCGCGCGAAAAAAAAAAAAATACGAAAATTATTTATGTCCCCCTCCTTTCCGATACAATATGTATAATAAATTGCGAGAGTTGTTGAATGAGATAAGGATTTTTTTGCGAATTAAACAATGTGAGATAATAATAATAAATTATTTATCAGCAGAGTCCATTTTTAATAATAATAATAATAATAACTTTATTGATGGAAAATATCCATTTTACATAATACATAGCAGTACAGAGAAAAATTACAATTAAAGCACAATTTATAGTTTAATACGTTTCTATTAAACCATAAATTTGGTTTGAGTTTACGTGAAGTATTTTATATCAATAAATTAAAACTTCGTTTACTCCTTTCATCACTTTTAAAAATACACATTAAAAAATAAAAGTATAAACCTTAAAATAACAATACAAGTACACATTAAGAATGCACATACACTAAGCATAATATGTAAGAAACAAGTTTTTGATATATTTTCAAATTCAATAGAGTTATCACAAAAAAGATATCATGAATATCATGATAATTCGTTTTCCTTGTTTGCTTGAATAGGACAAGTTCGCCTTCCTTTAGTGGACGAAACAATGATTTTCGTCTACCTTGTAGACCCAAATCCTTGACGATGCCACTTGAAATTAGGCAAAAGGTGGCGCTTGCGTCGTCTTTAATTTCTCATGATAATTCCTGATCATATTGATGAGTGGTGAAAATAAGTGTTGATTTTTTTTGTACCAGGAGTATTATATAAAAATGATGGCATAGTTTTTGAATTTATTCTCGGAATTGTAAAATGAAGCAACGACAAGAGAAAATTAATGAGAAAACAAATCTGTAATTTGTATCTTTGAAAATAAATAGAGAAAACAAATCACAGAACAGATCACAAAACCTGCATTCAACCCACACCGTTTCCGCTCCCCGTTTTTCTTTAATCTTTCTCACGGCCATTTTCAAATTACACACCTGCAGAAACTCGGCCCCGTTTCTGGGGCGTGCATTAATAATCCGCGGGATGTACAGCCGAAGTTTCGCAGTGAAAGGGGTCGCTTTCAAGCCATTGATGAACGCTGAAACCGCCCGCGGCGGAATGTAAGCGCTTGCTTTTTTCCGCCATCGGTCACACCGGAATGGTGGACGCGCCGGGCGAGGCGCCCCCGTAATTAATCTACCTGCATGCGCTTGCACGGAATCAATCTCTGTCGGTGATTAACGCGGATGTAATGGTCAATCAGTGTTGGAACGAGTAAACCGACATGAGTAATAGAAATAAAAAAAAAAAACAAGAATGAAAATAAAATGAAAACATAAATTATTTTTAAATTCACCGAACTCTCTGTTGTCTGTGATATTTGTTACGTTATTTTTTGATGAGAGTATATTTTCATAAAATATTCTATCGACCAATACTGTACTTGATATAATGTACAAGTCCCTTGAATAAAGATATTTGTATATATGCGAACAGATAGACCTATGTTCGCATATATACAAATATCTTTATTCAAGGGACTTGTACATTATATTAAATACAGTATTGTATAGTATAATACGGTATATAATTTGAGGTTGCCCTTTCTTAGGCTATCGACCCGAGGTCTTTCTGCCATTGTTTAGCTTTGAAGATACTTTAATCATAAAGTATGTTATGATCAGTGTATTATATATATATATAACATCTTTATTTCTGCAGACAATCTTATATAAAATAAATTAACAATATAATTCTTATAATATGTTATACGTTGTCCTTAGAAAACGGCTATCGACCATCGGTCTTTCTGCCTACAGTGTATTATTTTCTCAGATATTAAATATCTATTACTAGTAAAAACAGTTATAATAATAATAATAATCTTGCATCAACATGTTTTAACCAGCTAAAGTAAATCCCAGTTATTTGCCTTCCACAAACACGGGATAACGTCACATTATTTAACCTGTTCAGATTTCCGATTACGTTTGATTTATTGCTGTGCGCGCTTTGTCTAGGAATGCATTTTCTGTTTGACTTTATTTATGTACGTACGACAAGCACAAAAAACATGATGTATCTGTATCGAATACGTTGTATGGAAGCATAAACAGGGAAATAAATAAAACCAAAGTGAAACAAAATAAATTAATTAATATGCAAAATTTTTTTAATTGTTATTAATTGTTTTTTAATTTAATTATTTTATTTAAATAAAAATACTTGTCCTTTCTCCTAGGAGTATTTTTATTTAAATAATTAAAGTCTCCACAACCAACCATCAACATAAAGAAGATTAATTATTTTAAATTGAGTATATAGATTCGTATATTCATTTCGATAGTTTCTTCAAGAAAAGTACCATTAATATTAAAGACAGAGAAAACCATTCTGTGTTTCCAGGGGTCAATTTTAGTATTAATGTGATATACCTTAACAAAATGTGTCTATCATTAATTGTTTTCCAGTTAAACATCAAAAGTTATTTTTTTTTCTAATTTAGAAATATTACGATATCGTCTTTATTTATTTGCAGTATTTTTAATGCACCTTTTTAATAGATTTTATGTTAAATTCCAAATTTTTAATACTAAGTTATGTTTTTTTTTTCAAATGCAAATCATTTTTACGCTTACAAAACTTTCCCTTGGATAGGGGTCCGGAGGAAATAAAAAAAAACTGGCATAAATTGAATTAACTTTGTTGCTATGTTTAAATAGTTATAATTTTGATCCACATTATAACTGATCCATTAAGTAAAATTGTCATAAATAACGTTGAATTAAAATTACGTTAATGCACGTTTTAATAAAAGTTTGGGGCGGAAAGACCAACGGTCGATAGCCAATTGGCAGAAGAATTTATTTTTATGTTACTTATTTATTGTATTTATTCATTATTATTACTTTGTTAAAAATAATCTACCAATAAAGATTTATATATATTGTTTATTGTTTATTAACGGTAAGTCCATTTAAATAAATAAATATAAAAGTTTGAGAGTTACGTAACTAATGAAAAGAAGAACGGAAAACACGGCTTTTGAACTGAATCCAAACTTCAGCTCTTCGCAAATATTCATTTTGATGAGTGTGTATTTTTTATATATATATATATATATATAAAAAGTAGGGAAATATTTTTTTCTATATATTTAATTATTACACATTTATATCCACATATATATTTAGTTATTTTAATTTGATAATAATAATCTATATATAGAAACTATAGTCACCAATATAAAATTACAAGTTATACAAGCAAAGTTAAAAAGTGTTTTATTGATAGTAGAGGCTTCTACTTCGTTCTACATTGTTTTAAGTTTTAATAAAAACGCTGATTCACTTTGTTTGTATAACTTTAATTTTATTTTAGTAAAAATTGTTGAAACTATAGTCACTAAA
This sequence comes from Philonthus spinipes, assembly GCA_963082785.1. Taxonomy (NCBI): domain Eukaryota; kingdom Metazoa; phylum Arthropoda; class Insecta; order Coleoptera; family Staphylinidae; genus Philonthus; species Philonthus spinipes. The sequence goes on along the minus strand of OY720310.1, from coordinate 3,306,903 downwards.
ATAAAATTAAAGTTATACAAACAAAGTGAATCAGCGTTTTTATTACAAAAAAGTGTTTTGTTTAATAAACTCAAAATGTATAACCTAGTGGAAGCCTTAACAATTAATTATTTAAATAAATATTTATATTTAAATAAATATCCCACACTCTTTTTAATAACTTAAAGAATATTTCAGAATTTTTTCAGATTTTTTCTGAAGAAAAAAATTTTCATCGATTTTCCCCTTAGAAAAATTGGATTTTTGTAAAAAATCCGAAATTCTTAGAATAACTTCAAATTATAACAGAATGTTCGTAATAAATGGGAGCATCGACTGTAACAATTTAAGCAATATAGAGCAAATAGTTTTCGTAGAGCAGGCGTTCAAAATTGACCTTTGAAAAATGAGCTAAAAAATGATCCAAGTTTGTGAATTTTTCCAGACAAGTACAAAAACTCAACTTTAATGATTTTCAGGTTGAAATGTGGATAAATTCTTCCTGAATCCAATGTTTCAAGTTCTAACATTCTACCGCAACTATGAACAAAGTTATCTAAGTTTAATCAACGTCGCGTCCAAAAACGCCACGCGACTCGCTTAATCCCTTTCCATAAGGCTACATGTAAATCGGACATGTCAATTAAAATGGCTTAAATGGGCCGGAAATAGTATACTTTCTGGAAGAATAAATAACTCACGCTGTTTCTAACATCTTGAAGAATATTTAAGAATTTTTTCAGATTAATCTGGAAGAAAATTTTTTACCGTAATTTGAAATATTTTCTTGGAAAAAAGCGGATTTTCGTGAAAAATCCGAAATTCGCGAAATAACTTCAAATTATACCAAAATGTTGTTAATGAATGGAAGAAAAATAGTGTTTTATTTAATAAACTTAAAATGTATGACTTAGTGGAAGCCTTAACAATTAATTATTTAAATAAATATTTATAAATAGAAAAGAGTATTATTCATTCACTAGGTCACAGTTATTTAATTATATTAAATAAAAATGATTTGAAAAATAGCGTGGGTATTTGCCCGGGAAGTAGTTGTTTTAATGTGCATTTGTTTAACGTACTTACGTAGCGTAAGTCAAAGTCACAGAGCTAAATGCGGAAATAATTTATTAATTATTTTTAAATCATTTTTATTTATTATAAAGTTTTACATTTAAATTTTATAAAAAATATGTTTTTGGACAAAGAGAAAATTTATTAATGTTTTTTATATCACTTAACAATAATAATAATTGTTAAGTAGTATAAAAAAAATTACTGTATTTTCTTTGTTAAATAAAATGAAACAAAGATGATTCACACATTTGCAGTTATTTAAATTACAATGAAATTAAACAAGAAAATTTTATGGGAATGATGAATATAAAATTTTTGCAGTTGGATTAATCGAATTTTATTGATCATTGCCAGAAATTTTCCTTGTTTAATTTCATTGTAATTTAAATAACTGCAAATGTGTGAATCATTTTTGTCTCATTTTATTTAATTTGTATTTATTGTTATTCTGTATTAGTGAAGTATTGTTAGTATTTGAATTATTTATTTATTTGTAAAAAAAAACAAGAAACACTCAGTTTCATCCTTTGAGAGGGTTTGTAATATTTACAAAGTTAAACTGACTTAACTAAATATGCCAGTATAAAATTCATATAGAGGGTTTAAGACAATCTAACAGAACACATTTTAAGAGAACAAACGGTTTGTTAAATAGATCAATATTAATGTTAGTTGAATGCTTGTAAAATTTTGTTATTTGCAGTAAATACATGAACTTAATTGTATTTATGCAAGATTTGTACAATACGTTAAGTGGAAGAACAGTTAACTGGCTTCTGTCAGATTTACTGAACTATGATTCTTTATTTTACTTTTATATATTATATTGTATTCTCATAAACATAATAAAGACCTGTTTTTATTATTATTATTATTATTTATTTCTCAGTTTATACACTGGTTTATTTTTTTTAAGAATTAACGGTATTATTATTATTATTATTATTAATATTGTTATTATTATTATTTCTACATAATGTAATAATTTAAAGTGAAAAGATGTTCCGTTAATAAATGAAATGTTTTAAAAACTTCAAGTATTAGAAAGATTAAAGTAAAACGTGAAGAATATTTGAAAGTGCCTTGGATCCTTGCTTTTTAAGTTGTAAATAGAATAAAGGCAAACACAAGAACACTCGAGGATTTTATCGGAAAGTTTTAATGAAAGTTTGAGAGTTACATAACTAATGAAAGGAAGAGCGGAAAGCACGGCTTCTAAACACCAACCCTTCGCTATTACTTACGATGCAATATCGCTGTTCCAGAGACGGGCACTCGATCAACTGCATATGAGTGTAGTTTATGCAGGGCGTAATCGAACCCACGCCATCGTTGTACTGGCCGCACTTGAGGCATTGAAGGGCCGCTGCGGTGCCCGCGAAAAAGACGACGACGAGCGCCGGCAGCAGAATCCCGCAAAGACCCATTGTTTTTCTCTTCTTAATCTGTCCTCGACGGGGTGGTAATTCGCTGGTCCGGTTTCCTTTCCGAAAGTCGTTTTTTTGATAGCTAGTTAACCGTCCGCGAGGTGTCCGTAAACTAAGTTCAAAGTTTGCAGCGCGACGCTGCCTGCTCCGCCCACTCGGATCAACACAACACGCGCGCCACGGCGCTCAACCGCCTCCCGGTCCTCCCCGCTTCCACCGCCGGATTTTCCCTTTTCTTCTTTTCCATTTCGGTTCATGCTTTTTTTTTTCTGGAGGGATAATAAGGAGCGTTTTACTGGAGGGACTTTTATGTACTACATGTGCTATTTTCCTTCATTCTTTTCGATAAATTATCCCGGAGCTGATAACAATACTTCAAATATATTATTGCGTTTATATGCTTTCAGCTCTTCACTCGTTCAATATGTCTCCATTATTTTTTATAGTGCTAAATTAAAACAAAAAACGTCGAGTAGTTTTCTTTGTGAAATTTAATAACCTTAATTAATTTAAAAATAATTAATTAATAAATTAATTAGCTACTGTGACATCACAAAATAGAAAGACTGTTATTCCTTACTTAACTTTTTATTTTTATGTTAGATCTACATTTCGAGACACAAAGTGCTCATTATCAAAGTCAGTTTGTACATCTAACATAAAAATAAAAAGTGAAGGAAGGAATAACAGTCTTTCTATTTTGTAGTGATGGGCAAAGTCGATCTTTTATTATTTCTAAATTCAGTATATTATAATTTTATGAATGTTACTTATTATAAATATATCAGAAATAACTTCCCATTTATTAATAAACATAAATTTGAAGTTACTTTTTCGTTTTAAATACTTAAAATGACACATTTAGTAATACTCGATTACTAATATTATTCGATTTTGCCCAACACTACTATTTTGTGATCAATCACTTCAAGTAAACTCGTAAATATACAGCTACTGTGACATTATGATGTATGCTACATAAGTACTTTAACAAATGTCCAATAATAGACATTTGCTGTTTATTAACCTTGATTAAGCACTGGAAAACTTTAGGCAAACTTCTTTATCCCACAAAAACACCACTGCTTATGGGATTTTTAGTGGATAAATCAAATTTACAAGAAAATATCCCCCTCCCATACTGTCTGACAAAGCTGTCGTAGTGGTAAGACATCTAGTAAGAATCTAAGGTAAAGAAATCGAATTTAAAGTGTGTCAACGTCAGCCGTTTTGGATTTTGAAGTTTGATCGATTTTGTGTTGAAAACAGTGGATGACAAAAATGTTTAAAAAATTGTTATAATAAAAAAATAAACTTTTTTATAACCTCAAATGGTTCTTAAGATGTTTAGTAACTAATTAAGATAAAGAAATTGGATTTAAAGTGCGCCAAAGTTTCGCCATTTTGGAGTTTGAAATTCGATCGATTTTCTGTTGAAAACCGTGGATGACAAAAATTTAAAAAAAAATGGTCATAATAAAAAAATAAACTTTTTTATAACCTCAGATGGTTCTTAAGACGTCTAGTAATAAATTAAGATAAAGAAATTGAATTTAAAGTGCACAAAAGTCAGCCGTTTTGGAGTTTGAAATTCGATCGATTTTCTGTTAAAAACCATGGATGACAAAAATTAAAAAAAATGGTCATAATAAAAAAAATAACTTTTTTATAACCTCAGATGGTTCTTAAGACATCTAGTAACAAATTAAGACAAAGAAATTGAATTTAAAGTGCACCAAAGTCAGCCGTTTTGGAGTTTGAAATTCGATCGATTTTCTGTTGAAAACCGTGGATGACAAAAATTAAAAAAAAATAGTCATAATAAAAAAATAAACTTTTTTATAACCTCAAATGGTTCTTAAGATGTTTAGTAACAAATTAAGATAAAGAAATTGAATTTAAAGTGCACCAAAGTCAGCCGTTTTGGAGTTTGAAATTTGATTGATTTTCTGTTGAAAACCGTGGATGACAAAAATTTAAAAAAAAATGGTCATAATAAAAAAATAGACTTTTTTATAACCTCAGATGGTTCTTAAGATATCTAGTAACAAATTAAGATAAAAAAATTGAATTTAAAGTGCGCCAAAGTCAGCCGTTTTGGAGTTTGAAATTCGATCGATTTTGTGTTGAAAACAGTGGATGACAAAAATTTAAAAAAATGGTCATAATAAAAAAATAAACTCTTTTTATAACCTCAGATGGTTCTTAAGACGTCTTGTAACAAATTAAGATAAAGAAATTGAATTTAAAGTGCACCAAAGTCAGCCGTTTTGGAGTTTGAAATTCGATCGATTTTGTGTTGAAAACAGTGGATGACAAAAATTTAAAAAAATGGTTATAATAAAAAAATAGACTTTTTTATAACCTCAGATGGTTCTTAAGATATCTAGTAACAAATTAAGACAAAGAAATTGAATTTAAAGTGCACCAAAGTCAGCCGTTTTGGAGTTTGAAATTTGATCGATTTTCTGTTGAAAACCGTGGATGACAAAAAATTTTTAAAAAATGGTCATAATAAAAAAATAAACTTTTTTATAACCTCAAATGGTTCTTAAGATGTTTAGTAACAAATTAAGATAAAAAAATTGAATTTAAAGTGCGCCAAAGTCAGCCGTTTTGGAGTTTGAAATTCGATCGAGAGTTACATAACTCTGTTGAAAACAGTGGATGACAAAAATTAAAAAAAAATGGTCATAATAGAAAAAAACCTGTTTTATTTCCTCAGATGGCTCTTAAGACATCTAGTAATAATCTAAGATAAAGAAATTGAATTTAAAATGCACCGAAGTCAGCCGTTTTGAACTTTGAAGTTTGATTGATTTTGTGTTGAAAATCGTGGATAACAGCAAGAAAATTTAAAATTTTCAATGAAAGTAATAATAGTGTTATTGAAAGTAAGTTTTATGACTTCCACTAATAGGTTAATATAAATAAATGAAAATTAAAATCCATGGATGAATCACGAATTATCCGGCGGAGGCGCCGGGTCGAAACAAAAAAAACGTGGCTGGAAAACCGTAGATAACTTCACATCGGTCAAAAATAATGTGTCAAGCTTTATAATCGCCAATTCAACTATATCAATTTTGTGACAATTTAGTATATTTTGGTCAATTGGAAGCAAATATGAACTCGTCTAATACACAATTCTTTAAAAACATAAAGGTAGCTTAAAGCTCCGCATTGAAAGTGCTAACAAAAATGAGACATTCCTATACTTCCTTAAGGAATGTCTCATTTTTGTTAACACTTTCAATGCGGAGCTTTAAACTACCATTATGTTTTTAAAGAATTGAAAGTGCCAACAAAAATGAAACATTCCTATACTTCCTTAAGGAATGTCTCATTTTTGTTAGCACTTTCAATGCGTAGTTTTAAGCTACCTTTACGTTTTTAAAGAATTGAAAGTGCTAACAAAAATGAGACATTCCTATACTTCCTTAATGACTCATTTTTGTTAGCACTTTCAATGCGGAGCTTTAAGCTACCTTTATGTTTTTAAAAAAATGAAAGTGCTAACTAAAATGAGACATTCCTATACTTCCTTAATGACTCATTTTTGTTAGCACTTTCAATGCGGAGCTTTAAGCTACCTTTATGTTTTTAAAGAATTGAAAGTGCTAACAAAAATGAGACATTCGTATACTTCCTAAAGGAATGTCTCATTTTTGTTAGCACTTTCAATGCGGAGCTTTAAGCTACCTTTATGTTTTTAAAGAATTGAAAGTGCTAACAAAAATGAGACATTCCTATACTTCCTTAAGAAATGTCTCATTTTTGTTAACACTTTCAATGCAGAGCTTTAAGCTACCTTTATGTTTTTAAAGAATTGAAAGTGCTAACAAAAATGAGACATTCCTATACTTCATTAAAGAATGTCTCTTTTTTGTTAGCACTTTCAATGCAGAGCTTTAAGCTACCTTTATGTTTTTAAAGAATTGAAAGTGCTAACTAAAATGAGACATTCCTATACTTCCTTAAGGAATGTCTCATTTTTGTTAGCACTTTCAATGCAGAGCTTTAAGCTACCTTTACGTTTTTAAAGAATTGAAAGTGCTAACAAAAATGAGACATTCCTATACTTCCTTAAGGAATGTCTCATTTTTGTTAGCACTTTCAATGCGGAGCTTTAAGCTACCTTTATGTTTTTAAAGAATTGAAAGTGCTAACAAAAATGAGACATTCCTATACTTCCTTAAGGAATGTCTCATTTTTGTTAGCACTTTCAATGCGGAGCTTTAAGCTACCTTTATGTGTTACAGTTCCGTTTTAGTGGATAATTAAATTGCCAAGAAAAATATCCCTACTTTCAATTTTGACATTAAGGATTACCTTAATGTCAAACGTTTGTATTACAAACGAAAAAAAAAAGAGTAAAAAAATGCTTTCTCAATAATTAATTTTTTATGATGTTAATAATAGACAGTCTACTATTATTATATTATTGAACTGATTTAAATTTTAAGGAGCTACATCAAGCAATTTAAAGAAACGTAACTATTTTTCAAAAGCGCAACTACCTTTTGTGACATAAATATATCATAATTGATTAGCCACTACAACGACGCCCATTCCAATTAACCAAATTTCACTATGCGCTTGAAAGTCGTGCACCGCTGAGCTCTTCTTTCCCGCTGCAATTAGCATTTTCCAAATTTCATTTTGATTGCCCTAATAATGCAAATGCAGATGGCCCCGGTTTGCGGATTTTCCGGCATTAGCCGAAACATAGCTTTTCACTTTGCGCGCTATATTCGTTGCGGTCGACACGTCCGAGTAGCCGGGGCCGTTATACGATGCAGTTCGGGATTACTTTAAAGTGCAAATAATCAGCAGAAACCTTACCCGTTTTATTTAATTAAGAGATACGCTCATTCGAAATATTTATTTAAATTATCACGAATGCAAATTATTAATTAAAGTTGAATGGCGGTCGTTACTTTGCGGTATTTCATTTTATTTCTTAATGAAAATAATGTCTGAAAATAATTCCAAATTTATTTTTTATTTTTTTTTTAAAAAAAACAGTAACTTTTTTTTTAAAGTTGTCAATAACCGTTAAGCGAGACAGCCCATTGAAATTTCCCGACAAATTTACGGTCGGTTTTCCGCGTGCAGGTATAATTAATTAGCCGGATTAAACGTTGCCGGCGGCGTTTCTTATCGGCTTTCGGGTGTTTAAACGGCGGTAATTTAATTAATCGCCTCTGGATGGGACCGATGGGCCGTAAAATTCGAAACTCTCCCCCGACCGCCGCCCGGCCCCGATAAAACCGAAACTTTAATTTCGGCCCGTCTTAAAACACTCGCGCGCGCGGGGCGCCCGTTCCGTGAAATTGGAATTTTTCAAATGATTTAGACAGTTTTCATGTAGATTGCGCGTTTATCTTAAGAAAATTTATTCACTTCCGCGTCGGCCCCCTTTTCCTTTACCCACTTCGTATTTTCTTTTTTGTTCTGTTTGTTTCCGCGGGGGCGAACGTGGAATGAGGCCGGCTCGTATGATTTGAGTTATAATGCTGTGTTTAAATGAATAAAAATTTGCAATTTAAAATAGGATAAATAATAAGAACCCCTACACCACCATTATTGTAGATGGGGATTTTAGATTATATATATATATATATATATATATATATATATATATATAAATAATAAGATATTTTTTTTATTATACTTTTTATGAATTAAATTAAGTTTTTTTTTTCATATACATTATATATAACATCTTTATTCCTGTCAATTTACAAACCTAATTATAATTTATTTTTTAAAATTTTTTATTGTATATTTTTTTTATTTGAATGTATTTTTTGTATATTTATTTATATATTGTGTAATTTGTACTTCTTTAAATTAAATTGTCCTGTAATTGGTTATTCTGTTGGCCAATAAAGGATATTATTATTATAATACATATGTTTTAATTTTACGAAATGGCTATCGACCAGAGGAAAAAAAAACAAAACACTCTAGAGGATAAATTGAAGTTACGCAATTATCGTATATACTGTATCTGTTGGGCAAAAAATGAATAATTAATTGAATCGGCTGTTAATTATTGAAAGTTCATATTCACTTTTAAATTGAATAAAAAAACTGTTTAACTTTCAAAATATTATATTGAAACGCTACACGTGTTTCGCCACACTGTGGCTTCTTCAGGCGAAGAAATAGTGACTATTTGTGTGGCGAAACACGTGTAGCGTTTCAATACAATATTTTGAAAGTTAAACAGTTGTTTTATTCAATTTGAAAATAAATGAATAAATAAATAAATAAAAGTTCTCTTCATATTATACATATTTAAAATTTCATATAGATCCGATAAATAGTTTCAAAAATATTTAAACGGATCCATACTTTCTAAACGCCCTGTAAAAAAAATATATTTATTTTAACTTTATAATAATAATAATAATAATGTCAATAATAATAATTTATAATGTCAATTTAAAAATGTTTAAGTTAAACAAAGTATAATCAGTGTTATAATGTCAATTTAAAATTATTTATTAAAATAAGTATTAAGTAAAACAAAGTAAAATCAGTGTTGCATTTAAAATTTAATTAAAACCTTTTAATATCTGGAACACAAACCCAGCGGCTCCAACTAATACTAACATCTATTAATTAACGCCGAAAACTGAATAATTTCCATACTTAATCGAAATTAGGCGCCTGTTTTGTTCGCGCATATTTAATCATTAAAATTTCACGCCCAAACACACTAAACGATCTTAAGATTAAATCCCCACCCACGCGCTTTACACACCCCCAAGAAGAAAAAAAAATATACTCGCGTCGTAATTACGCGAACCGAACTTCGTTAATGCCCTATAATTTCAACAAACCGGCCGAAATAAATAAAAAAAAAACTGAACGGATATCTCGTCGAGGGGGCGGGCTAATGGCGCAAATATTCGTCGGCCGGGGCGCAAAAAGCTCGCCCAATTCCCGAAAAGCGGGTGAAAAATTAAAGGTACAAGCCGGGGTCCCGTTCTTTCGGGTCGGGATCGCGCATAAAATCGACAAGCCATAGTTATTCATTTTTTTGCCAAGAGGGGATGGAGTGGAAAAAAAAAGAGGAGAAAGAAAAGGGTGGCGAGGGTGGGCGGGGTAGGCGGAATTTATTCCGGGATCGTTGCTTTTTAAGGGATTTTCTGATGAGTTTCAATAAACCGTGCTCATCGGATTGGAAAGTTGTATGGATGTTGAAACGAATAAAATAAAAACAAATGAGAAACGTTACGGTTATAAATGATAATACGGGCTGTTCCGTACCCGAAATGTTAATTTTAACGTGCACGCTATTAATTAAATTCACATTTTTTTTAAAATTAAATAAAAATTATTTGAAATTAATTAATTTCCACATTTAACTTTGTGACATTTTGACTTACGTTACGTAAGTACTTTAAAACGCACATTAAAACAACTACTCCCCAGGCAAATACCCCGCCGGACATTGAACTGCATAATGTACACCTACTGTTGTACATCAATTGATTCATTTCGGAACTTGAGAACAAAGGCGTAGATAGGAGGGTGTTATAACCTCGCCCAACACAACAACCCCCCCATGTTAATGGCTGACTAAAAAACAAACAAATAACGTTTTAATAACGCTGTAAGAAGTCATAAAAATATTGCAATATACAGCAATTATCAATGTAAAAAATGTAAAAAAAAAACAAAAAAGAACGTTACTTAATATAAGGCCATCTGCATACACGTGTTTCGGAATCTATGCCTCGTCAGTACAACTCTGTCTTACATAATTAATTTGATTTAATTTGACTTGAATAAAGGATATTATTATTATAATATTATTGACTATGCTTGATTTAATTTAATTTAACATCTTTAAATTATGTAAGGTAGAGCTCTACTGACGAGGGATAGACCCCGAAACGCGTGTATGCAGATGGCCTAATATTAAGTACCGTTTTTTTTTTAAATTGATTTTTTCTCGGATCAATAATTGTTGCATGATGCAATATTGTTATGACTTCTTACAGCGTTAATAAAACGTTATTTGTGTCAATTAATTAATTTCGTTTTGTCAAAGTAAAGTTATTGAATAATTAAAAACACTTTTAAGCTTTGTTTTGTATAACATTTTATTGCAAGAAGTTGAGGTTACGTGATAGGTTATAACCCTCTAACTACCCAACTATCTACGCCACTGTTCTCAATTGAATCAAAATTAAAATAACCACATATAGCAAATAAACGAAAAACCCGATAATTAATCATAAAACCAACTTAATTACTCTCCGAACTTTTTTTTGTTCGGGTCCGTTTTCTTTACGGGCATCGTGAAAGAATTACTCCCCAGAATGGCACTAATGAAATTTACCCGAATTTTAATAAGGCCCCGGCACCGTATTTGCATTTTCGGGAAATTTCCGGGCATTAATGCCGCCGTAGACGGCGATGGAATACGTAAATACATCAACCCCGGAGCGAGCGAGGCACCTGACTTTTCAGCCCGAGCGCCCGTCCCTCCGATTCGGGGATGAAAAATTCAATTCGAAATTGAACCCCACACGAAAAGAAACGATCCCGAGTAATGTAATCATTTGTGTCATCTATTGCCTAATTTCATGTTGCATCGTCAACATGATTTATTGAATCATAATAAATGGGAAATAACGCAAGCGCCATCTATTGCCTAATTTCATGTTACATCGTCAACATGATTTATTGAATCATAATAAATGGGAAATAACGCAAGCGCCATCTATTGCCTAATTTAATGTTGCATCGTCAACATGATTTACTGAATCATAATAAATGGGAAATAACGCAAGCGCCATCTATTGCCTAATTCCATGTTGCATCGACAACATGATTTATTGAATCATAATAAATGGGAAATAACGCAAGCGCCATCTATTGCCTAATTCCATGTTGCATCGTCAACATGATTTATTGAATCATAATAAATGGAAGATAACGCAAGCGCCATCTAAGGAAAATTTCTGGCAATGATCAATAAAATTCGAAATTATTGAAACTGCAAGTATTTGCCGAATACCTATTGAAATATATAAAAAAACAATTAAAAAAAATTGTTCTTCGTAAGGCGATTTACAATCAGGCCTTGCGAGGGAGATGTTGGTACAAAAAAATATATTAAACGCGCCATTATCAAGACAAGATTAATACCCCACTCAATAAATGACACCGAATAAAAAGAAAATATTAAAATCATCCCCGCCGAGGCACTTATTTATCCCAAATGCATTTTTTGCAATTTGCTTAAGCCGCCAGCCGTGACCCCACGCAGCAAGATCTTGAAAAACAACCGTCGCCGGAGAATAAGCACCCCTTTAAATCATCCCCCTCGCCGACGACGCAGTAATGTCCAGATGCCGAGGAGCTCTCTCGCGTGTCCATGAAAATCCACCCCGAGTTCATCCCCGTTGAAATATTACACCGCGGCGGGAATCGAACTGTGAAATCGCGTTCGGATTGTTTCTTGTGCGTGCGGGATGATTGATGGTAAATTAGCGGCGAAAGAAAATTTTTAGACAAGACTGGTTTGTCGGGGTTGATGAATGTTAAATTTGATGTGCTCGTAAATAAAACACCTTTTTTAATCACTAAAAAAATGGCAACACAAATTGTGTATTATTTTTCCTATATAAACTTTTGTTGATTCACCAGACTTCTTGAATATAATTGGGCTGCTTATTCTATCTTTTCACAGCAGGTAGCAGTCTTCTACATTTAATTTAGTAATATATAGAACTGATTTTTGTCACAAATCACAGTCAGGATTGTATCCAGATGTTTTAATAAAATGTCCTCTTCCTGTGATATATTTCAGAATCCTCTGAAAACTGTACTGGCAGTCTTGGACCAAATATCAATCAGTCAATTAATTTACCATAAGGTGTTTGGTTATTTAGACCAAATACAATTACTAAATATATTTTACAAAACGTAATTAATTTGTATCCTACACCAATATATGGAGGAAGGATATAAGATTATATATATATAATTGATTTGTGTAGATTTTAAGCAATTTGTATTTCACATACGCATATTCGTCGTATTGATAAATAATATATTATTCTTAAATGTTTGTTTCATTAAAAATTAATTTACGTAATTTTTATTTTTATTGTTGTGTTAATAGGATGTGTGTATCATGAACAAATGAATTAAAGTAGCGATAGACAAACTATAAAAATCTATTATATCCTATAATTAAAATTTGTTTTTATCACTTCTAAGAGATTTATGGTTCAAAAATCAAAGATTATTTCGACAACAGATTAAAGTGTTTTGAAATGAAACTTTCATTACATTTTCAATTTTTATCTAAAATTATCCATCATAGTTTAAATTTGAACTATTGCAAAAAATATGATATTTTTGCAATAGTTTAAAACGAAACTGTTAAAATTAGTAAAATATTGTAACTTAAAACTATCACTTTTTACATTTGACCTCGCAATTTGGATTTTTTTTCTTTCTTCAACTTATTTTCGTTTGTTATTCAAGTGTATACTAAACTTTTTAAAGTTATTCGCCTCGTTTTCCTTTAATCTAAAGAAATTCGCGCGAATAAGTATTCCGTTTACGGCGAAGCACGCGCGTGCCTGTGACAGGGAGCATTTAAATTTAGGGCACAATCAACACGTTTGCTTATTGATTTAACTTTTTTTTTTTTAAAGAATTGCGAAAATTAAAATATTCAAACAATGCTTTTCACATATTCTTACCCAAACATAAAATTAATAATACTTTTGACATAAGTGTTTCATAATTCCTGTATTTAAACTCTAGATTAGGAAAGCAGGATAATTTAGGGTGTGAAATAGAAACAAGAATTATTTAAAAAAGATTGTATCATTAATTAAAAGTTAAAACTACTACAACACAAATAGTTACATTTTTTTTTTTGTTGATTTTTACCTTAAAACCTAAGCTATTTAAAGTAACTTATAAATAGTAAATGTCACATTAATTTGCAGATTCACAAGCGTCGATCCAATCGTTGTAGACATCGACCGGCTCGGACAGGAAGTTTATTGTTGTCTGGAAATCCTCCATGCAGACTCCACATGTTATCCTCGCTGTATTTCGACCTTTATCCCTTCATTTAAATAAACACATTTTAATATACATCACATTTAAAAATACTACATAAATTATTACATAAAATATATTATAAAAAATATTATCATTTTTTCATTAATTAACATACATTTTAGACAAGGTCTATAAACCCAAAAGGTTGCCTGAAAGAATGTTGTGAATAACAAGAATGAATTATGATTGTTCCCAATATTTAAACAAATCACAGTCACTCGGGAATGAGAACATAATATAGCTATAATTATATACCATAATCACACCCTACAACATCACACCGGAGCTTATTATAACACAAGCAATATACCAAAAGTATTAATAATTAAACAAATCATACTTACTCAATGCATTTTTTACACAAATACCACACAATCACCTTTTTTTAAAATGCTACGTACATTTTAACATCACAGGACTTCTCGTGGTTGCAGAACGGGCAGTTGAATTGCTGATCGAGGGGCTCGATGGCCTTCCTTTTGGATGGAGGCTTCCTTTTCGACTTGCGACGTCCCATGTTCCCTGAAAATCGATAGACCCGCTCAAATTACCTGTTTATTTATTCATTAGCCCTGGCGAAAGATAGGCTTTGTGTGAAATTAGGTTATGTTTACATTTCGAAGTGATATTATGATTAATCTATGTGGATAACTTACCTGTTTGTGTAAAAGTTTAAAAGCTGTTTTTATATTAGATTCTCGTGGTTTTTAGCATAATATTGTAAAAAGTGGTTGAATAAAATTATTTTTAAGACTAGTCGAGCGCCAACTTCACGTTGTAAACAATAAATAAGTGCCATTTTTCGAACAGCGGCTCTCAAACAATTTGTTTCGTTACCGTTAACGGGCAAATATTATTTATGAAAATATAAATTAATGGGGCTATTCTGTAGGGAGAATGTTAATTTTAACGTTTTTTTTTTTTCATCAACTTTAACATCTATGGTACGGAATAGTCCCACATATTTAAACTGTGATTATAAAAACCTGATATTTTATTAATTTGTAATTAATAACACAATCAAAAGGAAGGCTTTAAAGAAACAATTACAAAGGTTCCAGTTTAAATATTTTTCAAATAAATATGGTTAATGGCCATATGCAAAACAAATCATAATTAGTTAAACTGGAGTTATGTGAAAATGTTAAATTTAAGTAAAACACGTTTTCTTCAGTCTTTGTTTAGAAATAATTAAATGTACATTTTACAATACAACTATTATCAATAGTACAATTGTACTAATAATAACAATTTGTTATTATGATGGCAAATACTTAAAAAATATACAAAACTTTATAATTTTTTGGTCGGATAAAATAGAAATAGTATGTATTTAGTAAATCTATTATGAATACTTTTTCTACCTAATCTATGATTTTTTGCATGTTTTATGCAACCCAATTTACATAACATTTTCTAGTAATTTTGTTTTTTAATGGTTGGCAACGCAGAGTAATGTACGTTGGCAATAAGAAAAAATCGAATATGTGAATTTCAAACACAAACAAATCAAAACATAAATAAATCCAGGATACAGGGGGTAAGTAAAAATAAAATTAACAATTTTATTATGAAAATTACAAATACTTAACAGTACTTTTTTTCTTCTTAAAAAACTACACAAAAAATAAATTCAAGCACTCATTTCATGCCCCCAAGGATCTTTTTTCTTATTTAGCAAGGCGACCGAAGCTTCACTTAATTTCACAAAAAACTTGCCCAATTGTTCCGTCGAATACACCTAAAAAAAAATGCAATTATTAAAAGGGGAAATTAAATTATTAATTACAAAAACTTACCTCGTATAATTTATAATTTTCACTAACGATAATATCAGCCAATTGTACGCATTCTTCGTACTGTTCTGAATCAAATAAAACGGTATATAACAACAGAGCACACTCGGGGATGCAAACAGATCTTAAGTAAGTCGAATCTTTTGCCCCACTCAACCACCCACCATCGGGAAAGAGTAAGACGTTGTATAAAGCCGTTTTACCTAGTTTCGATAATTCCCCAATTGTTAATTTCCACCGGCCGGTTTCTGCTTTGTACTGCGATGCTTTGTGCTCGTAAGCAACTTTTTCTGGGAAGGGAGCGCTCTCCGCGGGGCAAACAGGCGGAATAGGCTTCCCCTTATAATGCTCGAACCACACATTGAAAGCCTCCTGCGCGTCCAAGTAGGCTTTGTAACTTAAGTAATCCCGTATGTCTTGCTGCAATTTTTCTTGCAGATGCTCGTCCTCGGATAACGTTTTTATTATATCCGTCGGGAGTTTGTTGAAAGCGAGCTGGGCAGCGTCTAATTTTTTTAATGTGAGGAATTGGAAGATTAGGGCGTTTGTTAGTCTGAGTGTGTCCGGTAGTTGGGAATCTTCGAATAGGAGCCAGTCCAGTGAAGCAATTTTGAATTCATCCAACTTGGTTATTTTTTGCTTAAATAACAAATGCAAGATATCAAACTGTGTACATTTTCGCAAACATTAGAGAGTTTCTTACCTGTAAATCGGTATTCTGTGAGACTTCATGCCGACTGCAAATATGTTCGACTACTTGCCTCGTTATTTTGTGTATATTTAAACCACAATCTTCGGCGATTTTCAATGAATCGTACCTTTCTTTATTTTCGATTATCGTCTCCAAGTACATGGAATAAATGTGGACTTGCATCGCCTCGTTTAGCTTGCTCACATAGTACGCTATTAATTGTGTGTGTTTCATTTCTATTAACCTTTTGATGTACCTGATTAGAAGCAAAAAAAAAAACAAATTAATTTGCAATATTAAGTAATAATCGGAACTATTGTAAGGTTACTTAATAAAGTGAGTATATTTTAAATAGAAAAGAGTATTTATTCATTCACTTGGTCACAGTTATTTAAATATATTAAATAAAAATGATTTGAAAATAATTAATAAAGTATATTTTAATTGGGAAGCCTTTAATAATGTCAGGATTTTAATCAAGAATCTTCCCCTGTTTAATTATTAAAGAAATTATTAATAATTTAATTAGTATTAAGAATTTTAATCAAGAAGCTTTTAGAAAAATCAAAATCCAACATTTCAAAAACTTAAATGTCACATTTTGTCAAAAATTAGGCATGTCTATACAATAAAATTTACTTCTTGCGACAAGGTAAAGAATGTCAGACTTGGCTCAGACCGTCGGACAGGAGCTCCTCGAACTGCTGAACATGGAAATGGAGAAACTCCAAGAGAGGATCTACAGCGGGGACAACAAGGAGAAGAATCCAGCGGAGGATCTGAACGCCCTGGAGACCCTCAACAGCTACAAGGAGAACATCAAATCCCAGCTGGATAAGAAGAAGGTCAGGACCGAGGAGGAGGTCATGGAGGAGAATTTGAGTTTGAGCTACCAGCTGTTTAATCTCAGGGAGGAGCTGGAGGATTTCAAGAACAAGGGTTTCATTCCCGAAGCCTTTCAAACGGTGTACGATCTTGAGAAGGAGGTCAAGGACACTTCTTCGCCGGCTTTGAAGGATAATTATAATCTCAAGGTGCAGCTGAACGACGTCCAGACGGAAATACTGAGGCTTTTCTGCATGAAGAAGCACGATGTTTATGCCGGTTTGGAGCAGAGATTGGGTTTGCTCGAAGAAGGGATTTCGAAAATTTTGTTTTGAGGATATTTCGCCGGAGGTTCGTAATGAAAGGCACTGGAAATTTTGTAATAAATTTCAGTACAACAGATCATTAAAATTATTCAGTTAAAACATTAATTATGACTTAATGGATACATAATTTGTATGTTGTAATGTATAATTCTGTTTTTTTTTTGTAATATGAACTTTTAAATTTGACATTTCAAAGAATTAATAGCCGTATTAATAATCGCAGCTTAATCCTCGAATTGATCTAGGATATTTTTGGTCAATCCAAGGATTATTTACAATGTAATCCAGGATTATGTCAATTATTTTGACTCGATTTAAAAATAAATACTCATTCCCTGACTGTTTCACTTGTGGATTATACCATACTTACTCGTCGAGAACTTTTTCAATGATATCCCTGTTGTTGATTTGACCTATCTGCTCGAAGAACAGCACCAAATGTGTGAGGAAACGTAAAAATTGCGGGGAAATGTTGGGGTCAGTCACCCAGTTGTCGATTTGTTCGAGCAATTTATCGATTTCATCCAAAATCACAAATTTTTGAATGACATGATCCGGATCTGAAGCTTCCTCGTGCACCGAAGAATCCTTTAAAGCTTCCAAATAGGTGAAAATTTCATTTATGGACATTCTAAAAATAAAGGGTTGTTAAAATTGGTTATACGACTACAATGAAGTCTAAAAAAAATATTATTATTCTTTAAAAAAAGCATATTATACAGGGTGTACAATAATCACATGTCGTATTATCAAGTAATTATAGAAAAAAAAATCGAAAAAATGTTTCTTACATGAACTGTAGCTACAGTGAATCTTTACATTTTAGAATTTATTTCATATAACAGAAGCACCTCGCACTGAAGTAGAGAGGCACATATGAAGATGTTATATAAGATTAAATAAATAAATATACAGAAGATTCACTGTAGCTATAGTTCATGAAAGATCCATTTTTTCATAATTTTTTTCAAATTATTGAAATATTGGACTTCATGGCAATCGTGCCCCACCCTTTATATAAACATATCTTTTGTCCTAAAAATAAAGTTATTTTTTTCTAAATTAGTTACAAGTAATAATTGCATTTACACACATTTTAAAATTAAAGGGTTTTTAAATAAATTTCATAATTTTTATTGCAACTTACTTTTGCTCCCAATAAACCGCCGGCATTGGACAGTATTCCTTGATAACATTTTCCCGAAGCTCACTTTCCACTCTGATATCCATCATGACCCTGAGGTAAGCCCATAAATAGTCCTCCCATGAAGTACAGACATTTATTAATGATTTTAAGTGCCCGCAGTACGCTCCGATTGAGGCTTTTTCATATTTGTTTAACATTGACTAAAAATTGTGAACACTTTAAAACCAGTATGCCATGAAAATTAAAAATTCTTTAATACAAACAGATCATACGGAGGCAAAAAAAACCTTTTTTCATTGATATTCTCTAATTTTTCATTATTTTAAGAACATTGTGGGTAATAAAAAATACTTGTTAATACGTTTGAACATTTACTATTATTTAAAAAAAATCCATGATCTCCAATTATGCTAATAAGCGTTCAGAAAACTGGATATTTGAACCTCGATATGGTCGGTTTATCACTATAAATATTGCTAGCTTCACAATATGATATTTCCGACTTTGCTATTTTTTTATAAAATGTTCAACCACCATTCATCTAGCGTATGAAGGGCAATTAAATTAGCCAATAGATGGCGCTTGCGTTATCTTCCATTTATTACGATTTGTTAGTCTTATTAATTTATTATATTATTAAGAAAATCTTACATTCGAACAATACATCCAAGCCATTTCCTTCCATATATCCCGATTTTCATTCCCTTCTATCTCCGCTTTATTTTCCGTGTTATTTTGGTTGTTGTATTCTACGTCTTTGTATTCATCGGTGAAATCATCGTGTAACAGCGGGTTATGGTACAATTTCCAGCCTTCCAACAAAGACGCACGCCAGGGATGTCCACAATACCCACACAACTAGATTTCAAAAAGGATTACAATTTTATTACAATTGTGTATTTATTTTGCAAATCAGTCATAATTATCACAATTTTCTTGAGAAATTATTTTGAATACAGAAAGAATTAGGTAGGTTAGGTAGTAGCAGCCTTTGGCTCACTTAAGCCATTCAAAGCCCATTGTGTTACCACATAGAGGATAGTGATTGTTTCCCCCCGTACAACCCTCTAGAACCAATTAGAGCTCTTAATATAGTTAACCATGCCCATAAATAGTACTAATTCTGTCAACCCATTAATGTGAACCATTCCTAGGAATTAAAAGAATTAAGTAATCAAAATAAAAGGAAATATAATCTCTTGTTTATATATATTTAAATAATTTATTTCACCTTTTGTGCTTCTCCCAATTTCCCGCATCGGATTTCCGTGAACACCTTCCTGCACAGCTTTTTCTCGTCTTCCAAATCGAGATCGTGCAAGGCCAACTCTTGGTAGTGAGGCGCATCCGGATCCATGGATTTTATAATCGGACGGGACGACTCGAACACGATGGTGTCCTTGGATTTCAGCTGGTGCAGGGTGTTTTCCCAACCCATCGTGTTATCGGAAAAGTGCATCACCTCGTCGTCTCTTTGAGCGGCGTTGCACTCGAGCCAATCGATGGTTAGCTGGATTTCTCGCACCAGGGAGTCTTTTTTGAAGAGCGCCAACATGCAGTATTTTTCACTGTGGCCGTAATAATTGACAATTTCTAAAAAAAAAAAAAACATTAAATAATAAGTTTACTCTATAAACTTATTAATAAATCAATTAATATTGTGTGGTGATTGAGCGATCAAGGGGTTGATCGTGGCAATTCAGTCAATGTTGATATGCTGGTTGGAAGCAAACATTATGATAAATTAAATAAAAAGAATTTGGAAATAAATTATTTCCTCTTTATAACTAGAAAAGAATAATCATTCACTTGGTCTTAGTTCTTTAAATAAATTAAATAAAAAGAATTTGAAAATAATTAACAAATTAATTAAAGGGAAAATAATTTATTAATTAATGCCTTTAAGATCCGAGAAAAAAATGAATTTAATCAAACTCACCATCTTCATTATCATCATTAGAATTCAACCTATTTCCGTATAAAACATACAACAACCTCCAAGTATTCCTCTCGTTTTCCAACCACGCGTCCTCGTTGGCATTACTAACGACCACCTTCGACTTCATCCCCTTGATCACGTTAAGCGAATCCGTACAGCACCTCGACATTTCCGCCACGATATTCAACACGTCGTTGCTCTCCGAATTCGACTGTAGCACCTCGAAAAATTCCAAATACAAATTGTCCGCCGTGTTCTTCCACGGATCGCTCGTCCTGATGATCGAACCCGTCAAGGTCTTGTTCTCATCGAGAAAACTTTGAAAGGTCTCCTCGATCCTCAGCTTCGAATCATCGTTGAAGAAACTCTGCAGGTGGTTGATTTCACTGTCCAGCGCGACGGTTAAGTCCAGGTTTTTCTTTTGGAGGGTCTGCAAGTCCCTGCGGAATATGCCTTTCGTTGAGGAGGAGATTGCCTCGTCGAGGAGACGCACCGAACGGTTCAAGTCGCTCTCCATTTTTGCTTTAAATTCTTATTCACTCGGTTTAATATTTATTATTTTTAATTTAATTATTTTCGATTTTAAACGCACCGGCTTCCATTTCAAACAACATAACCAAACATAACCTAAAATTTAAAAATATGTTGCCAACTTAAGAACATATTTTGACATTTATCCGATTTTCGCTGAATATAATTATTAATATACAATTATTAATTTTCAAAAGAAAATGCTCTAATTAATATCACACTTATTTTCCAATAATCCCTTGTATACAATTATAATATTTAATCCACTAAAAGCGACGCAAACACCCACGGACATTAATCCGAATTACTCTACATAATATATATCTACACACAAGCATGTTGGGTTGCCTACAATTACACCTGCCAAAATTTCATAACCTATATCTTTAAAGTAAATTTCAAACACATATTGGAGATTTAAATACCTTTTTCTAAGAGTAACACGCAGGAAATGATGGTGCCCCAAGAATTCCAGGCTGTCGTCCTGGCGGCAGGTAAAGGATCAAGGATGCCAGAGCTCACGGCTGAGAAACCCAAGTGTTTGCTTCCGATTGGGAATAAACCGATGGTTTGGTTTCCGTTATTCAAACTGCAACAATCTGGCTTTAAAGGTAAAAAATACTTTAATATTTACGTGATTATTTAAACAATGAATTAATAATTATTTCGGTGGTTATGAAATTTTAAAAAAATATATGATGCAATATTTATAATTAAAAGTATGAAACGTTTGCGTTCACATTTTATATTTTTGTGGAAGGCTACAATTATTTTGACACACAGTGTCTTCTTTAGTTGTAGATTTTACGTGTCTGTATTTTATCGATGCAAATGTCTGAAAGAGAAAATCCTGAAATGAGAGAAATGGATTCAAAAAACGTTTATCACTTGATGAGAAATCATCATTTGATAATTGTTTAATTATACCAGATTATTAATCATTAATATTGCACCAATATATTTAATTATACCAAATTATTAAATATTAATATTGCACCAATATGATGATTTCTCATCAAGTGATTAATGAGTACGAAATAAAAGATTTATAATACAACATATAATTTTTTTCCTTGCAGAAGCCATTCTAATCGTATATGAGTCGCAAAAACCAGAAATACAATCAGTCCTCGACAAAACAGACTTGGAAATAAAACTCGAGTACCTAACAATCCCGAACAACGAGGAATTAGGCACCGCCGATTCTCTGCGGTGGCACCACGACAAATTCAAAACCGACATAATCGTACTATCCTGTGATTTAATAACCAACGTCGATTTATTCGACGCCGTTCATTTATTCAGGAAACACAACGCCACCGTTTGCAGCTTGCTGTTCAGCCCGCAAGAGAGTGAGCAAATCGTGGTTCCCGGCCCGAAAACGAAACACAAACCAGAGCGCGATTTGATCGGCGTGGATGCCCAGACGAACAGATTGGTGTTCCTTGCGTCGGCGAGTGATTTCGAGACTGACGTGACCCTCCCCAGAGCTCTGATTAAGAAGCATACTAATATAAGCATGCATAGTAATTTAATCGATTCGCATTTGTATATAATGAAGAATTGGGTTTTGAAGTATTTAGAGCACGAGTCGAATATTAGTACGTTGAAAGGGGAGTTCCTGCCGCATTTAATTAGGAGGCAGCTGTTGAAGCCGGCGAAGAAACAGGAGTTGAATGTTTCGATAGTCGATACGAAGGAAGCCGGGGATGTTTTTCATTTTGTTAAAAAGAACAAGTTGGATGATTCGATCCGGGAAGCGAGTAGCTATAATGATCACAGCGGGGATATGAAAGGTTGCTACAATGAGGATTTGATTCGTTGCTATGCTTACATAGCAAAAAAAGATGTTTTCGGGGTTCGCGTTAATACTTTGCCTTCTTATTGGTCGATCAATGGGAAGGTTAGTAAATTAATGGGTAATTTAAAAATCATACTTTTAAAAGTATAAATTATTTAAAATTAAGTTGAATATATCTTGTCACAGTTCTTGTACAATTGGGTTATTTTTATTCGTTTATAAACTGTCAATAGCTTTTAAAATAAATAATTTACCCGGCGCCTCCGCCATTAGGAAGGAGCCGGACAAATCTGTGGATAACTTCATATCGGTTGCTTTTCTTTCTTTTTTTATTATTTGTGTGTAGATTTTGGATATGTGGGAACAAATCACGAGTATTAAATCAATAAATCCAGTGGACGCCAAAGCCGTGGTTAAGTCGAGTCAAGTCGACAAATGCTTCTTGTGGGATTCGTGCACTTTGAAGGAAAAGACGTCTTTCCGGAATGCCATCATTGGACCCTCTAGCGTCGTCAACAGTTTCAGCAGAGTATTCAATTCGATTGTTATGAGTAATGTCACCATTAATGAAAAGTAAGTTGAAGTACAAAAAATGCGAAATTCATACAAATGGGTTTCTGAATTATTTGGGTTTAGCTTAGCCAACTGAAGCATGATTGCATTTAAAAGTTATAACAGAGCTATTTAGATTTTATACAATCTCATATCCTTCTACCAATTATTGTAGGATTATTTAGATTTTATATACAAACATCTTTATTAAAACAGCAGAATTACAATTCTTTACAAATATTTATATTTACAATTCATATTGATGAGCTTCCCCGACACCAATTGGTAAAAGGGGATATCGATTATATATATATATTGATGAGCTTGTAGTCTGTCATGGGCTATCGACCGGAGGTCTAGATTTTATAATTGTCATTATTTAAATAATTTTCATACTTCATCAAATTATAAGTGTTTTGTGTTTGTAATGTGCGATCTATGATTTATTTATTGTTTTACAGGGTTGCAATTGAAAATTGCATCGTTTGTGACGGAGCTGTAATTGAAAACAATTGCCAGCTAAAAGGATGCTTGATTGGAAGCAACCATACGGTAAAAGAAGGGTCAGTATTCAACAATGAAATCTTAACCGATAGTGATAGGTTAATGGAGTTTTGAATAAAAGTATTTATGAAATGTTTATGAATTGTAAAATTTATTCATTCTGCCCTTTTCCATTTCCTACAGATTCTTATTCAATTGAGTAAATAAATTGTTTTAAAATTCGTTTTATTACGAATTAAAAAAAAACTACACTAATGAAAACATTAATTGTTGTTCTTGATTAATCCTGCAATTTAAAAATAAAATATAAAAAAAAAAACAATTTCCTTTTTGCACAATCGATAATCGAAGGTCGATATATGATTTATCGGCATGCCTTATTTTCCGCTTTCACGGACGCTCGCTCGTTCTTTTGTGTTATTTTCTTTTCCATCACTTTTGTTGTAGTTTGGTGCAATATCCAAACTGCAATGTTATTGTATTAACTAATTGGCCGTCCGCGTTGCGCAAGCCGATTCATACAAACAAACCAGCGTTCGCTGTGTGTGCCAATTATTTTTTTATTCCGGCGGTAGGAATTTTTTTTGTCGAGAGTTTCAGTGATGAAAAGTTGAACAATTTTAACAAAAAAAAGTCGCCTTTATTTAATCAATTATTTAAATAAAAACATAATGAATTAGTAGAATAGAGAGTTTCAATGATGAAAAGTGAACAATTTTAACGAAATAAGTCGCCTTTATTAAATAATTAAAATATAATAAAAGCATAATAAATTAGTAGAATAGAGAGTTTCAATGATGAAAAGTGAACAATTTTAACAAAAGATGTCGCCTTTATTTAAATAATTAAAATATAATAAAAAAAAATCATAATAAATTAGTAGAATAGTAGTGATTAATTGTAAAAATACTGGAAATTAATAAAAATAACAATTACAGCTGGATGGTGTGAATTCTCCCTCAGCCCTCAATGCTCTCCGTTTTTTTTTTATGTTTTTAGAATCAACCAAGTACAAAAATGAAATAATAATAAATGCCTACCACCTCACACTGAGAAGTAGAGAATTTTTAATTTCATTGAAATTTATTTATTTAGTCTTATATAACATCGAACATATAACGATGTTATATAAGACTAAATAAATAAATTTCAATGAAATTAAAAATTCTCTGAAATTCTGAAATTAAACAAGGGAAATTTCTGGCAATGATCAATAAAATTCGACCAATCCATTTTTCCAACTGCAAAAAATTACACTGTAAGTTTTACAAAACATTTATTGAAATAAATAAATGTCTACATTGATCAAAAAGCAAATATTAGGAATATACATTGTTAAATAAAAAATGTGAATATGTGTATATTAAGGTTATCTGTAGAGACTTATTATATATATATATATATATAAATTATCTATTAATTCCTCCATTACTTTCCAACTCTCATTTTTATAAATTCTGTATTTCTGAGGATTTTTTTTTATCTCTGCAAATTACTGAAACAACTTGTAGCACTTAATAAAGTGGGCGATATATTATAGATTTAACTTGACCTTACCTAAAGTTGTAAAGATTTCACAAAAACGCAACAAATGTCACGACCTCAGTTAATCTATTATTTTCTACTATCAAGGATCCGTAAGCAATATGATATACTGCACATTGTTTTTGGATATGAATAATTTATTAGAACTCTGTGGGGAAGATAATATGACGTTGTTTATCTATCTGACTTCATATAAATCAAACCTAATTTTATATTATAAAATGCGCACATTGTTATTATGAACTTTTGTTAAGTTGTAATAATTTATTAAAATATTTTAGAAACGAAATGTGAATATTAATAATCGTAGAAAATTCAATGCATTTAATTAAATGTACAATTTAAAACACTTTTTATTCCTCACTTGCAATTTTCTGCAATGTAGAAATTAAAAAAATCACAATAATTATTATTTTCAAGATATTTTCATGAAACTTCTTGGATATGTCAAGTAAAGATTGCTCTTTCAGAAAATGCAAAAAACAAAAAATACCCCATCCGTAGTTTTCGAGATATTTCCAATTTAATGAAAAAATCGAGGATTTTATTGCAATTTTCTGCAAAGTAGAAATTCAAAAAATCACAATAATTATTATTTTCGAGATATCATCTTGAAACTTCTTGGAGATATCAAGTAAAGATTGCTCTTTCAGATAATGTAAAAAACAAAAAATGCCCCAACGGTAGTTTTCGAGATATTTTCAATTTAATGAAAAATCGGCGATTTTATTGCAATTTTCTGCAAACTAGAAATTAAAAAAATCACAATAATTATTATTTTCGAGATATCTTCATGAAACTTCTTGGAGATATCAAGTAAAAATTGCTCTTTCAGATAATGCAAAAAACAAAAAATACCCCATCAGTAGTTTTCGAGATATTTCGAATTTAATGAAAAATCGGCGATTTTATTGCAATTTTCTGCAAAGTAGAAATTAAAAAATCACAATAATTATTATTTTCGAGATATCTTAATGAAACTTCTTGGAGATATCAAGTAAAGATTGCTCTTTCAGATAATGTAAAAAACAAAAAAGACCCATCCGTAGTTTTCGAGATATTTCTAATTTAATGAAAAATCGGCGATTTTATTGCAATTTTCTGCAAAGTAGAAATTCAAAAAATCACAATAATTATTATTTTCTAGATATCTTCATGAAACTTCTTGGAGATATCAAGTAAAGATTGCTCTTTCAGATAATGCAAAAAACAAAAAATACCCCATCCGTAGTTTTCGAGATATTTCCAATTTAATAAAAAATCGGCGATTTTATTGCAATTTTCTGCAAAGTAGAAATTCAAAAAATCACAATAATTATTATTTTCGAGATATCGTCTTGAAACTTCTTGGAGATATCAAGTAAAGATTGCTCTTTCAGATAATGTAAAAAAACAAAAAATACCCCATCCGTAGTTTTCGAGATATTTCCAATTTAATGAAAAACCGACGTTTTATTGCGATTTTCTGCGAATTAGAAATTAAAAAATCACAATAATTATTATTTTCTAGATATCTTCATGACACTTCTTGGAGATATCAAGTAAAGATTGCTCTTTCAGATAATGCAAAAAAACAAAAATACCGCGTCCATAGTTTTCGACATATTTCCAATTTAATGAAAAATCGGCGATTGTATTGCAATTTTCTGCAAAGTAGAAATTAAAAAAATCACAATAATTATTATTTTCTAGATATCTTCATGAAACTTCTTGGAGATGTCAAGTAAAGATTGCTCTTTCAGATAATGCAAAATACCCCATGAAACTCCTTGGGTTTTTTGATATTGAACAAATTGAACATGTGAAAAAAAAAAATAACGTGTGCGTTATTAAATAATTCCACATTCTATGAATATATATCTATTACAAAAGCAGCTTAGATTGTTATGATACAAATTAACATACACATTATACACATTAAAAACTCAACTTCCGCCGATTATTCGAGGCTATTTCATACGGGAAAAGTTAAGTATTTAGGTGTACGTTATTAAATAACTTCACATTCTTATGTATACATACTATTGTAAAAGCTACTTAAATTGTGATAAACGTTAAACTTAACATTTTTCGCCAAACTCTTTCTCATTCATTCCCAATTTTACAAGGTGTCCCTCAAGGTTCTCTCTTATATCCACTCCTTTACAATATATATATTTATATGTGGAAATAATTAATTAATTATTTTCAAAACATTTTATTTAATTTAATTTATTACTATGAATTATTTGCTATGTCGAAATTAAATGATATTTGTATAAATTTAAAAGGGTGGCGACTAGAAGGGCGATTTATGGAGGATTAAAAAAAATGTGGAATTGGAGATACGTAACTCTAATCCCACATTTGTTTTAATCCTCCATAAATCGCCCTTCTCTTCGCCACCCTTTTAAATTTATACAAATATCATTTAATTCCGACGATTCGAATGGATGCAATCGATTTTTTGCGCATTAATAAATAAAAACATTCAACAACCACGACTCGACAATCCAAACACACCTGCACAGTCTCTCTTTTGTGTTAAAGATTATCCAACGTGGAGATCAGTGAGAAAAAGAAAAGGCATCATTAACAACAGTTGTCCGCCGGAGCGTGTATGTGTTATAATGTGTGTGTGATTCTGTCGATTTTAAACGTATTGCACATTCCTGCGACCTAATTGTAACTCTCTGCAATGTTGCCCAATTGTTGAATGTTTACACAAAGAAAGAAACAAACACACGCTTGTAAACGGCATTGACGACTACTGCTCTTCCACAGCTTGAGCAAGATACGTATACGTGTGTGCGTATGCTAATAAATTACTAATATTTATATGGGTTTTAAAATCGTTTCCCTGTGCAAAGAGACAATTCGTTTTCCCCTGGGTTATCTCAATTTTTCGCAATGAGTAAATATGCAACGTTTATTTAATTTTTTTGTGGTGGTTATATAAGAGTATGTGAGGATTAGATGAATAATGATTTGAAATTCGAAATAGTATAAGGTTAAAAAAGTAATTTGAAGGATTAAGAAAAAGAAAAAAAAAACAACAAAACCTTACACCCATATGGGTAGAAAGGGTCATTGAATCAATATATATATATATATATATATATATATATATATAAAATATACGAAACACGATTTGGTAAATACTGAAAATTTTGCGAGTCACAAAAATGTTTAGTTAGAACCGAAGGAACTTATTATTATTTGAATTATTTTTAATATAATTAATGGTTTTAATATTTAGACATTGGTAGTTCATATTGTATGAAATAAATATGAATAAATTATTAAAAATAAACTAATAAATCACAGATTAGATTGAATAACTTTAAATTCTCGACTAGTTTCGGGTTATTAGCCCATTTTCAAGAGAATTTAAAATTTGTTTTATTGGTTGATTTTTAATATTTTATTCATATTTATTTCATACAATATGAACTACCAATGTCTAAATATTAAAACCATTAATTATATTAAAAATAATTTAAATAATAATAAGTTCCTTCGGTTTAAATTAAACATCTCTAATTTCAGAATATAAAACTAGCTCCGATAAATAATAATCTTAATAACTTAAAGACGACGCAAGCGCCACCTTTTGCCTAATTTCAAAAAAATGTGAAATAATAATTTATTTATACCTCACAGCCCGAAGTAAAAATGAAGACATGATTAAAAAAATAATTACGAGTACATATTTAAGAATTTAATGAATTAACGAAATGCTTAAGAATAAAAAAATGTTTTTTTATCATTTTCATATTTTTAAGTATTTAAATTATAGCCTTACACCTGAAAGGGTAGAAAGGCATCAAGATTAAAGAAAGAGAGTTTTTAAATTCTGCAAGCATACAATAAAGAATAGACGTAACATTACCTGTTACTGCTCGCGCACTTAACCTACAATAAATAATATATTATAGAAAGTTTGTGGAGTGAGTACTACTTATTTTATAATCATTATACGGACATAAAATTGATTTGCAGCCTTTAATTTCTATACCCATTTTGAATTAACAATCGCCGCAAATGTGTTTTTAAATGCACGTGTTGTTAATATTTGAGTTTCAAAGGGAATGTATTGTATGATTTATAAATATTTTTTTTTTTGAAACTCATACAATTATTATTATTATTATTATATATATATATATAATCTAAAATCTACCATAATGGTGGTGTAGGGGTACAATTATTATTAATTTATTTTAAATATCCGTTACAATGTGAATAAAAATCTTCTTTTTTATTATGAAGATAGTATTGATAATTATAGAGAAGATTTTTATTCACTTTATCATGGATTCTTAAAATAAATTAATAACAATAATAAATTTAAAAACCTCGACACCCAATACGGGTAAAAGAGGATAAGATTAAGAAAGAAAGAATAAATTTAAAAATACGTGAAGTCGATAGCCAATTAACAGGTATAAATTATACATTAGATTTTGCAACTTTTATTATTTATTTTGTATTTTTTTTAGTGTTGTGCAAAAGCGAGTAATATTATGAAAAGATAGCATTTTTTTAAAATTGTATTCAGGAGGCTTTATTGAATACGATCCATTCCTGTAATTGTGAATTGATACACGCAAAGAGTCGGCTCTTTCCGCAATCGAACGAGAACAAATCATATACAGAAAGTCGACTTTGCCCATCTCTAATATTAACGAACATAATCAGCGACTTAATCAATATTTAATATAAAAAAAAGTCTCTTTGTTTTTTTCTGTTATTTGTATGCGCGGATTAATGCAAAGAAAAACAATTGTGCGAATATTTAAATTTTAAACACTGATTAAATACCGCCACATGTTTGTTGTTATTATTCACAAAAAAATACAATTGCTTTCAAACGTGGAATTGAACTATTAGCATTGAACCGACATGCGTAACCTATTAAACGCAACCGCACTCTTAGCATTGTTTTGATTTTACTTATTTTTTTTGCAAAAGTTTGCATGGAAAGAAATCAAAAATTGTAGATCTTGAAAAGAACTAAATACTTTTTGTTATTCAATTTTGGTGTGATAACTAGAATATTCTTTATGTTGGTTGTTGGTTGTGGAGACTTTAATTATTTAAAAAGTA
The DNA here is from genome assembly GCA_963082785.1 of Philonthus spinipes. NCBI lineage: Eukaryota > Metazoa > Arthropoda > Insecta > Coleoptera > Staphylinidae > Philonthus > Philonthus spinipes. Next base: position 3,276,563 of record OY720310.1, on the reverse strand, counting down.
AAGGAGAAAGGACAAGTATTTTTATTTAAATAACTAGAATATTATTTCAATAAAAATGGTTGTCCTTTCTCCTATTTATTTTTTTTAACTAAATATATTTCGGAAACTGCTTCCATATTCAGTAGTTTTGATAACAAATTTATGAACAAACTCGACAACAACTTCTAACATAGACAGTTAGATATCATAGTATTTTTGTTCACAACGAGGATATAAACATGAAAACCAGGCGGAAAGACCACTGGTCGATAGCCAATTAACAAATATAAATTATATCATTCTTCGCCCGAAGAAGCCGCAAAATCGTGCGACACAAATTACGGACGATTTATTATTTTATTTATTTTGAAAGTGTGTTTAATTAAAAAAAATGTTAACATGTATGGACTTTCAAAAATTAACGGCCTAAACAATTAAATAAATATGAATAAATTATTAAAAATCAACCAATAAAACATAGATTAGATTGAATAACTTTAAAGTTATTCAATCTAATCTAATCTTTGGTTGATTTTTAATAATTTATTCATATTTATTTCATACAATATGAACTACCAATGTCTAAATATTAAAACCATTAACTAAACAATTAAGTTCCCCGACACCAATTGGTAAAAGGGGACATCGATTATATATATATAAACAATTAAGTTTTGAAATTTTTATTAATTTTGTACATTTTTCTGTAATAAAGATTGTTTTTATTAAAAAAGGATTTTAGTTTCATATATTTTGTAAAATTTGTTATATTAAATTATTAAAAGGCAGAAAGACCGATGGTCGATAGCCATTTTCTGAGGCTTAACTAGATGTTTATGATTGTAATGTTGCAAATTTTGTAATGTAATTTAATGTATCTCTCAGGAAAAAAGATTTTCTATATTAATATATAAATTATTAAATGTCACATAACAATTTTGAATTTAAGATATTTGTTGGTGAGTACGTGAAGTTTCTTGGTATAATGTAGTAATTATTCCTTTCTTCACTTTTTTTATGTACATTTCAAGCACAACGTGCTCTTTTTCAATTGTTTTATGTAAAGAAAGGAATAAAATATTACTACATAAAATTTGGAATTATTTATTATTATTACATTTTTGTTCATTATTATTTATTTCCAATTAAAACAATTTATATAAAATTAACAGAATCAAAATTTGCATAAATTATAATATCAAACCGATTAATTTATTATACTAACTAATCAAAACCGAATTAATAATATAAAGCCGATTAATCGGTCTCGAGCGCCGATTCGTTAAAATAATTATTAAGAATAAACGCGAGCCGCAAGGATGAATGAATCACGGCAATTAAGCCGCAATCGTTATTGGCAGGTTTCGGAAGAATGTCGGTATGCATGTCCCATCGACTTGGCATTGGGTGTATACTCGCTCGTAAAGGTAATGCGATAAACTTTAAAATTGTTTCGAGAGATCATTAATCTTGCAAAATATAAATTTCGAAAATACAAAAAAAAAATATTATCAGAACTGCAATTTTGGGATTTTTAATATGAAACAGGCTGAAAGACCACTGGTCGATAGCCAATTAACAGATATAAATTATACATTTGAGTTTGTTAATGTTTATTACTTATTTTGTATACTTTCTGTATATATCTGTTAATAAAGATTAATATTATTATTATTAATATGAAACTAATTAAGGAAGGAAATTAATTATTAAATTGGTAATAAACGAGGCTTCAACTTCGTAATAGATTAAATAACTGGGACCAAGTAAATGAATACTCCATTTAAAATATTTTAAAGTTTAATATTAGGTAAATTGAAACTCTTGTTTTGTTCCACGTTTTTATTCTTATATGTATATATATATATACAAGGTGTACAGAAAATGAGTGAAAACCTTCAGGTAACTCAATACATTAATTAATTTTTAATAGAAAATCCAAATTAAAAAATGTTGTATGGTTCTTCATTGAGGCTCACGAGGTCTTCGGAATTTTAAATATGTGACTATAAATTAGTATTGTTTTTTAAATATTTTGTAAAAAATCAATAGCATTAACAATCAATAAGACACATGTATAATTCCATTGATGTAAATGATTAATAAATCGGATATTTTTACAATTTTATAACTTCATAAGAAGCATTCTTTTAATGAAAATAGATCTGGCAACGACGCACGCTCGTTTGTAAAAGAAAAGGTGTATGCAACACCTCCAGCGGATGATGTAGCAGTTATAAACAGGATAAATGCACATTTGTTTGATCCAGCGTTGCCAAATGTATAGTTCTTTTAAGTGGCCCGTGAGGCTTAAGGAAGGACCGTGTGACTTATTTTCGATAATATTTTTTTCTAAAAAAACTACCTAAAGCTTTTCACTCATTTTCTGTACACCTTGTATATATATTTATATATATATAAAAAAACATGGAACAAAACAAGAGTTTCAATTTACCTAACATTAAATTCGCGTTCCATCAAGAGTGTAGCGAAAATAGTATAAATTTTATTTTAAAGTTTGTATAGCACAAACTTATTCATTTATTTCTTAAAAAAAATGTTTCTTCTATTTAAGTCAATCTTCACACAACTCATAATTATATAATATAATGAATTATGGAGTTTCATCAAGTAAAAGCCTGAAACGTGGCTTATTTAAAAACCTCATTATGATTACGCCATAAAGGCTGATGACACTGGGAAGAAAAGTAAACGGACGCTAATTAATTTAAGGAAACCCAGAATGAAACACCACAAACGTCAACGCTTTTGTAGTACCAAGTCATTAGCGCTAATAATTTGTAGATAATCGATTCCATAAATACACCGTGACTATTACGAACGGTGGAAATTACTCTCGTAAATTAATTGAGCCGTTGTTAGAATGCCGAGTTAATATGCAATTACTTAAATTTTCCTTTCACTCAATATAATTCCCATCATCTCGGGATAACCTGAATTTACGAAAATCGTCGTTTTCGTAAAACGCGAGAAAGTTTGTGTTTATAATTAGATGTGTTCGTAGAAGAAAAATGGGAATCAAAAGAAAATTATTACATTTATCATCTGCATGATGAAGCTACTGTGTAGCGAAACAATTGTTGCAACTCTAATAAACTGTGGAATATTAACAAGTACAGTGTGTTTTATTTACATGTGAAAAATTATTATTCTGGAGACGAAAAAAATGCACAATTAAGTCCCCTTCTTAATTGTGATTTTTTTTTTCATTTTTACATTAAAAACCAAAATCGAAATTTATTTTGTTGCATTACCGGCATCCTTATACTGTCTAGCTTGTCGTGCCAAAAATGCCAATTCGGTAGTCGTTACAAAGATACAGCAAAAAAATGTTATTCTTCCATTAAAGGTATACAACTCAAAATTTTAAACGCGGTTTTCTCGAAACGGCATTTTTTAACCTCGCGAGACAGATATATTCTAAACTTTTCGACTAATTTTGATGATTCTTTGTGGTTTTTGTGGAAAATTAAATTAACTTGTTAATTGTTGAGGCTTCTACTTTTTTATACATTGTAATTCAAAATTAAATTGTTTAAAAAGTAACATAGGATTTTTTGGATAGTCCAATTTTTCGATTTTTTATGCGCATTTCAGTTGCAAAAAATCTACCTTTTTTTTTCGAGAGCCGTCATTTTGGTAATTTTGCGAATTTCGAAAAAAATCTATGGTACCTTTGAGATTATTTAGTATGGGTCTCAGAATACTGATCAGTTTTTCTTTCTTTTCTGTTATTAGGAGAAACTTCTATCTACCGGAGATCTTTCTGCCTTTAATTTTTATTTTATTTGAAAAAAGTGTGCAAAGTGTTTTCTTCTTCTTCTTCTTCTTCTGCTATCACTTGTTTCCCCTTATCAAGAAAGATAAACAATTGTAATGAAATGCAATAGCTACTTCAGGTGAAGAATTGATACAATTATAGTGAAGTACTACTCTATAGATTTTTCAGGCGAAGAAATGAAACAACTGCGAGATGAAATTCAAAGAAATATAAAAAATTCACATCAACTTATCAAACAAAAATAAACAATTGTAATGAAATGCAATACTGCAGCTTGTTCAGATGAAGAATTGATACAATTATAGTGAAGTACTACTGTGTAGATTCTTCAGGCGAAGAAATGAAACAACTGCGAGATGAAATTCAAAGAAATATAAAAAATTCACATCAACTCATCAAACAAAAATAAACAATTGTAATGAAATGCAATACTGCAGCTTCTTCAGGTGAAGAATTGATACAATTGTAGTGAAGTACTACTGTGTAGATTCTTCAGGCGAAGAAATGAAACAACTGCGAGATGAAATTCAAAGAAATATAAAAAATTCACATCAACTCATCAAACAAAAATAAACAATTGTAATGAAATGCAATACTGCAGCTTTTTCAGGTGAAGAATTGATACAATTGTAGTGAAGTACTACTCTATAGATTTTTCAGGCGAAGAAATGAAACAACTGCAAAATGAAATTCAAAGAAATATAAAAAATTCACATGAACTCATCAAACAAAAATAAACAATTGTAATGAAATGCAATACTGCAGCTTCTTCAGATGAAGAATTGATACAATTGTAGTGAAGTACTACTGTGTAGATTCTTCAGGCGAAGAAATGAAACAACTGCGAGATGAAATTCAAAGAAATATAAAAAATTCACATCAACTCATCAAACAAAAATAAACAATTGTAATGAAATGTAATACTGTAGCTTCTTCAGGTGAAGAATTGATACAATTTTAGTGAAGTACTACTGTATAGATTCTTCAGGCGAAGAAATGAAACAACTGCGAGATGAAATTCAAAGAAATATAAAAATATTCACATCAACTCATCAAACAAAAATAAACAATTGTAATGAAATGCAATACTGCAGCTTCTTCAGGTGAAGAATTGATGCAATTATAGTGAAGTACTACTCTATAGATTCTTCAGGCGAAGAAATGAAACAACTGCGAGATGAAATTCAAAGAAATATAAAAAAAATCACTTAAACTCATCAAACAAATAAAAAACGAACTTAAACCATTAATCATTTTCACGCAAACCAAATCACACCAACAATTAGAAACACAAACAAGCAAACAATTTTTTTAATAAAGTCGAAACGCGAAGGCCGCCTTCTACAACCATCATTAACCCACCCGAATTTCCTTTCCCTTTTTCAATCAACAAACAATTTCGAAAATTCCGGGGGGGAAAACTCGGGCCGAGTTTCTTGCGCCGCCGCCGCAATCAGTCTTAGTCTCAAGTGCGCGCGTTTTTGGTCAAGTTCGCAATGACATAATTCACACGTGCGCCCATATAAGCCACACTGCCCGACAGGTGGGGGCACACGTACATATACTTAACTTTTAAGACGTTCGTCTCAGATAGGTGTGCATCCGCTGAAAGTGGAGTGGGAATTTTGTTGTTTATAACAAGAACAGAAAAAAAAATTAAGCAGAAAATAGGGAAGCGGAATTTTTTGTTTCCGGAAAAAAAGTGCGGGGTTGTATTTAATTTTTCGCGTGTTTCTTTTTGAAATATTTATTGGAGAAGTAGTGAGTTGTTAGTTGGAATTCGCTGGACTGGGGTTTTCTTTCCCGATTTTTTTGAAAAACGTTTAAGTGGTTAAGGTGAGTGTTTAAAAAAATATTTTTAATTAATGAAATATATTTATTGTGTATTTTTCTTTCTTAATCTTATCCTCTTTTACCTATATTAGGTGGTGGTATTAAAAATCATATAATAATATAATAATAATATATCATATAAATATTTATATTCATCTTTTGAATAAATATAAAGGATTCAATATCCGGCGGGGTATTTGCTCGGGAAGTAATTGTTTTAATGTGCATTTGTTAGTTATTGTGTTTTTTTTACCACTGTTTATTAATTTTATAACATGTCTCTAGTTAATAAAGAAAAGAATATTCATTCGCTAGTCAAATGTATGTAAATAAATTAAAAAAAAATCCTCTTTTGTGACCTTTTTGACTTACGTTTCTACAATAATGTTACAGTGAAGTGATAACAAATATTTAAAATGTACAAAAATTTAAATACAAATTATTTAATCATTTAAATTAAAAAATCAGAAACTTTTTTCTCAGTAATTACGTTGTAAAAAAATGTTAATATAGAATTAAACTTGTAAATTAAATCCACTTGGTTTTGTTTTACGTTTGTTCTTGATAATAGCATTAAGCCGAAACTAAAATAAACGTAAGTAAAAGAAAACGAAGTGAATTTAATTTACAAGTTTAATTCTATATCAAAAAAAAATTTTGATATAGAATTGAATTACAAGTTTAATTCTATATCAAAAAATTTTTTTGATATAGAATTAAACTTGTAAATTAAATTCACTTGGTTTTGTTTTACGTTTGTTCTTGATAATAGCATTAAGCCGAAACTAAAATAAACGTAAGTAAAACAAAACGAAGTGAATTTAATTTACAAGTTTAATTCTATATAAAAAAAATAGTGTTGGGCAAAATCGAGTGAATTTAGTAATCGAGTATTTCTGAATAACCAGTTTTAAGTAGCTAAAGTTATTAAATAACAATAAAATTGAGTTTATTAATCAGTAGGTAAAACTTTCCAATATTAATATTATAAATAACATTAAGAAAATTGTCATAAACTTCATTTTGCAGTGACAAAAAAGATCATCTCTATAAAAAATCAATATTTAGAATCATTAAAATCTTTTTCACGTTCAGAATTTTGACAAAAAATACCATTTAATTGTATATTATTTTTGATCTCAACTTCATTTTTCATATTTGAAAGAAAGTTTTCAATTTCATTTAAATGTTTTGTTTGATTTATCAGAATATCAGGCAGAGCTGAGGGACGAAACCCGAAACACGTGCCAATTATTATTTATTTTATTCATTAAATATTTTAACCGTTGTAATACACATTAGCCCATCTTCGGGGCTATTATGCAAGGAAAATGTTAAGTTTAACGTGTTCGTTATATTTTATCATCACAGTCTAAGCAGCTTTTGTAATAGAATGTGAAGATCATTAATAACACACAATCTTTTTTATATTAAATAAAAATGATTTGAAAACAATTAATAAATTATTTTCACATTTGGCTCTGTGACTTTTGACTTACCTACGTAAGTACGTTAAACAAATGCACATTAAAACAACTACTTCCCGGGCAAATACCCACGCCGGACATTGAATTATAGATATTGAATTATAGATATATAAATATTGCATAATGCAACAAATTTTGATCCGAGAAAAAATTCTTTAATGCGAAAACAATAAAAGGAACGTTACTTAATTTAAGGCCATCTGCAGACACGTGTTTCGGGATCTATCCCTCGTCAGTACAGCTATGCCTTACATAATTTAAAGATGTTAAAATAAATCAATTAAATTAATTCAAATACAATCAGCAAAATTAAATCAATTATATTAAATCAAATTAAACTAAATCAATTTAAATTAAATTAAACCAAATTAATTCAATTTAAATCAAGACCGAATAAAATTAAACGAAAATAATTGAATCAAATTAATTAATTTTTTATGTTGGTTGTTGGTTGTGGAGACTTTAATTATTTAAATAAAATAAGTAGGAGAAAGGACAAGTATTTTTATTTAAATTATAACACACAAGTTAAACTTAAAATTTTCTCTACGGATTAGCCCCGATTAAATGAAAGAACATAATCTTCAACAATGCGATAACAATTCAACATTTAGCATAAGCGATTGAGAAAAGTGTAGAGTATTAAGGCTTTTTAGTATAAAACGTGGACTACTGTAGAGTATTAAGGCTTTTTAGTATAAAACGTGAATAAATTACGTGTGAGAACACTTTCTTGTTTTTTAGTGTATTTTTTTGTCAATAAAGATATATTTTATTTTATTTAGTCTTATATAACATCGTTATATGTGCCTCTTTACTTCTCAGTGTGAGGTGAAAGATGTATTATTATTGTTATTAAAAGTCGTTTACTTTATTCTTGTTACTATTAAGAAAATTATGCATAAACTATATTTTCGTGTTGCGGTTTAATTAATAAAACCACAAGATGTTTATATTATGTAAAATTAAAAGGAAAATGCCTCCGTCATTCCAATTGTGTAATAAAGAAAAACACGGATAATTAGCAAATATGCATGCATTATCGTATGGTTTACTTGCTTAGGAAAGTTTTGTGGATTATTTCAATTAACGTAAGCAGCCTTAAAAAAAGACTTAAGATTGTTTTCAATCATTGCAAATTATTTGCTACCGAAATGTCGTATTTTAAAAATAAATACATATAGCTTCATGAAGATACTCGAATCATTTTGTTAACGAAAAAGGATGACTAATTTAATATTCTTAAATAAATATTTTCCTATAACTTCAATGTGTCGATTAAATAATGGATAGAAAATAGTAGAGATGGGCAAAGTCGATCTTTTCGATCTTTTTTGTCGCTGTAAAGTTAAGTATGTGACATTTTTTTATAAATTTTATTTATAATATAATATTGAGAAGAGTCACATATTTATTAATAAACCTTAATTTATTATTATTTATTAACTTTATCTACTTAAAATTTGTTATTCAGAAATACTCGATTACTAAATTCACTCGATTTTGCCCAACACTAGAAAATAGCATGAAACTAGATAAAATTCCGATAATTTGAATCAGCTTTCAATATATTTGTATTAAAAATCATATAAATATTCATATTCACATTTTGAATAAATATAAAAGATTCAATATCCGGCGGGGTATTTGCCCGGAAAGTAATTGTTGTAAATGCACACGTACGTAACGCAAGTCAAAAGTCACAGAGCTAATTGTGGAAATAATTTATTAATTATTTTCAAATCATTTTTATTTAATTTATTTAAATAACTGTGATCAAGTGAGTAAATATTATTTTCTATTTATAAGATGAATGAATTATTTAAATTATTTCCTTATCCTTATTGAATTACAATTGTTTCAACACTTCACCTGACATCCTTGTATTTTACTTCAATTATTTCTGCTCTGTAACTTCTTCAGACGAAGAAATGATACAATTGTAATATGTTACATTAGAATAAAATTACAATAAACAATTGTAAAGTGTTGCATTATAGTTGTTTCATCTCTTCGCCTGAAGAAGCTACAGAATTGTATTTCACCACAATTGTTTCATCACTTCACCTGACATACTTGTATTTTACTTCAATCATTTCTACTCTGTAGCTTCTTCAGGCGAAGAAATGAAACAATTGGAATTAATTGCATTACAATAAAATTAAATAATTGTAATGAATTACATTAAAATTGTTTCATCTGTTCACCTGAAGAAGCTACGGAGTTGTATTTCATCCAATTGTTTCATCACTTCACCTGACATCCTTGTATTTTACTTCAATTATTTCTACTCTGTAGCTTCTTCAGGCGAAGAAATGAAACAATTGGAATTAATTGCATTACAATACAATTAAAATTAAACAATTGTAATGAATTACATTAAAATTGTTTCATCTCTTCACCTGAAGAAGCTACTCTGTAGCTTCACCCAATTGTTTCGTCACTTTACCGGAAAGCCTTGTATTTTACTTCAATTATTTCTACTCTGTAGCTTCTTCAGGTGAAGAAATGAAATAATTGGAATTAATTACCTTAGAATAAAATTAAAATTAAACAATTGTGATGAATTACTTTACAATTGTTTCATCTCTTCACCTGAAGAAGCTACAGAGTTGTATTTCACTCAATTGTTTCATCACTTCACCGGAAAGCCTTGTATTTTACTTGACCCATTTCCACTCTGTGGCTTTTTCAGGTGAATAAATGAAACAATTGTAATGTATTAAATCACAATAAAATTACAATGAAACAATTGTAATGTATTAAATCACAATAAAATTACAATGAAACAATTGAAATGTATTAAATCACAATAAAATTACAATGAAACAATTGTTATGTATTAAATCACAATAAAATTACAATGAAACAATTGTAATGTATTGAATCACAATAAAATTACAATGAAACAATTGTAATGTATTAAATCACAATAAAATTACAATGAAACAATTGTAATGTATTAAATCACAATAAAATTACAATGAAACAATTGTAATGTATTGCATTACAATTGTTTCATTGCTTCACAGAGTAGTGTTTCGCTACAATTGTAGCTTTTTGAAGTGAATCGAAATAATTGTATTGAAGCACAACGTTGCAGCTTCTTAGGTCTAGAAACGAAACAATTGTAATGAAATACAATAAACAGTTAAAAATCAAAACAAGCATTTAATTAAAAAATATAAAGGATTAAAAAAAACAGATCGCCTCAGCATACAACGATTTTCTTACATCCAAACCGCAATTAGCCAAACATGCGCAAATCTTTCTTTTTTGTCCATAAACAAACACAAGAACCCGTGAACATATACACTTGTTAGCGATTTCGACATCGAACGTGTTATCCTTACCTTGAACGCGGGCGAAAGGTCCGAAAACCCCGCGAAAACCTCCAAACTCGAAAAGCCGCGGCTCACTTCCTACTCTCAATAACGGCGAGTCTTTCTGAAAATCGACCTATATTTCGCGAAAGAAAAAAAAAATGTAAACAAAAATGCGCAAGCCGTGTAGCACTTTCCATTTTCCGCGCGCTGAGAAATTCAGACCAGCGGTGATTGCAAAGTTGCGACAGAGTTGATGCGCTTGATTACGTTTATTGAGAAGGAGTGAATTGCGGTGTAAAATCTTTGTGATTTCGTTGTTGCAAGAAATGGAAATTTTAGATAATTTGGTGGAGTCTGGAGAGAGGTCTAATTATTGATGATTAAAGAAATTATTCTGGTGAGCGTTTGTTGATAGGCAGAAATTGGGTTTCACATGATAACGAAGAATGTGGATGTGCCTGATTGGTAGGTTTGTTTTGTGAGTTTTAATTAAACCGTAAAGTTTTGGAGCAATAGGATTTTTTGTTATTGTGTTAAATTTATCATTTTTATTAAAAATTGATTTTTTTTTGATAGAAATTGTTTAATTATATTTGTATTACATACAAACATATTTATTCAGAAAATTTTACAAAATTTATTATAACAACATGTACAATTGTGTTAGTAATCTGTCATGGGTTATCTATTTGTATTAATTACTTAAGCTATAAAATATTTCATGCCCTTTTTGCATTAAAAACAAACGAAAAAAAAAAATCAATAGCTAACCTTTCCGCAAGCGACCTTTCCATTTTCCAGCCGCAAAATATTTACGTTTGCACATCTCGTTTTCGAAATGGCAATTATTTTAAATCCCTCGCCGAATAAAGCCATTTATCAAGACTCGTTTCGTTTCGACTTCATCTTCTTTTCTTTCTATTTTTGTTGTTGTTGTTTGTTGGGAAATCAAAAAGCTCTGAGTGCGGTCACGACGACGGTGCCGTTTAGGCTTTGTTGCGCAAAGAGTTTTTCGAAAAGCGCGCGGAAAAATCGCCGATAATTTCGCTTTCACCTGCGAAAATGGAAAGGACCCGAGGACACAGCGTTCGCGCGCGGCTCGGAAACGCCCCGAATGCTGAAAATTGTTTCGCTACGCCGAGAAATTAATAATAAATGTCAACTATTTCCAAATCGCTAATTGGTTCTTGTTTATTTTTTAATAAAGCGAGCACGCGTTTGGATTAATTGAGCAGTTTAACAAGTCGCATTTATTGCTGTTACCTTCAAAAACATCAGTTAATTTAAATTATACTATACGGGGGAGATAAAATGAATATTGAATTTTCCTATTCTTAGGACAAAACATGACGAAGATAAGGAAGAAAAGTCCTGAATAACAAGTAGCCAAGGCCCAAATTAAGGTAATCTGACAAACAGTTCCGAATTGTAGTCCTAAAGATAGTTCCCTCCACTATCTTAAGGACTCCATCTATCTTTTAGTCGATAGTCGAAACCGGAGCCCGACACTCTTCAGTACGCAAATATATTTATTTGTAATTATATCTGCACTTCCAGTGAAGTACACTCTTAGTCCTTTTCGTGAAGTTCGTTTATTATTTTTGCAATTATTAGTGTAGAGCTAATTTCATTAATATTTCCATTTTATTTATTTATTTGCGGAAACCATCACTTGTCATATAAATAGAAAAGAGTATTATTATATATTATATATGTCATATAACTCACAATAAATACTCACATTCCGTAAACAAATGTCACACAAAGTACGATTTATCGTATTTTTCTCACATTTTCATAACACAAAAATATTAAATAATTACATAATTAATCAATTATGAATACGCACGTGATTTTTCAGAACAAACCTTGTTTTTCGTGTCGTTATCAATTACATATCGGTATACTATTACTTAAACGGTGCAATTGCGGAATAATTTTCAATTTCTCGTGATTTAATTAAATCATTGAAAACCGCTTTTTTTTTCTTTTGAAACTCATAAAAATAAACCAATTTAAAGCCAGCGTGTATTATTAGAAATAATTTCTGTGTATTTGCCGTTTAATTAGGGGAGGCGTTTCGATGATTTTTTTTGTAATTATCGATTTTCTCTTCCCGGGAAAATTATTGGAAAATTTTGAAGAGCGCTTCGATTAATTAACTGATATTAATTTAATTGTACGGTTGCGTAAATTATTATTCATAAATAATTGCGGCATGTAATGATGTCTAGACTTTAAGAAATTAGTTAATTCGTGTAAACAAAATCGCACATTCTAAGAAGCAAAGAATCTATACTGTTTTGACGAGAAATTATTAAATTAAATAATTGATAAATTAAATAAAAATATACGGAAATAATTAATTAATAAATTATTTCCTCTTTATCTACTACGACATTTTGACTTAGGTTACTTTAAACAAATAATAAGTAATATTGATTTTTGTTGCATGTTTTGTAAAAAGGAGATACCGTAAATAAATATATACAGAGAGGTTTTTTTATCAGTATATATTTCCTCTATGTATAACTGCAAAAACGCGAGTCAAACGCATTGAACCGATTGATGTGTGTATGTTTAGTTGACTATTTGGCATATGTGTGTTCGGTCCGTATTATAGGCAACTAAACACACATACATTAATGCATTTGACTCGCGTATTTTACAGGTATACATAGAGGAAATGTATACTGATAAAAAAAGCTCTCTGTATATATAATCTAAAATCCCCATCTACCATAATGGTGGTGTAGGGGTGAAATAAATATATTACATACATACATAAACATCTTTATTTTCTGAGATTGGAAATACAATTACAATACAATATTTAACAATGAACTAACGTTCACAATATAATTCCAACTCTGAAACTGGCTATCGGCCAGTGGTCTTTCAGCCTAAATATATTATTATTATTAATAATGGACATTTGTTGTTGCGTAACAATAACGTATTGTACAATGCAACAATTTTCGAATCGAAAATATTTAATGCAATAAAAAACTAGCCAAAGAGGAAATAATTTATTAGTAATTAATAAATTAAATAAATATTTTCGATTCGAAAATTGTTGCATTATACAATATGTTATTATTACGCAACAACAAATGTCCATTATTAATAATAATAATTAATAATAATAATATACAACAATTTTTCAAATTTTAATTTATTTAAATAACTGCGACCAACTAAATAAATCCTTTTTTTTCTATTATTAAATCGATTCTTCATATAATCAATTTTTCTCATCATTAATTGATATTTTCTTGTATTACTAACTCCAAACTATTAAGATTAATCACTCGTTTTTTTTAACCAATCAATGATGCAACAGAATTGATTGATTTTTTGAAATACATAATTATTTGTTACTATAATTAATTATAACTTAATAGTATATTTACATTATATAATTGCGTTATTCAATATTATTTATAATTAAAACACTTTTAGTTTAGTTTGAAAATTACATGTGTTAGCTCGACTTGTAAGTGCATTTTAAATTAGAAATCAATTTTCCGGTAATTGAAATAAATAATTAGCCAATTTAATTACTCCATGCTTAAAATAAAACATAATTGAAATCTGAATTGTTAATAGAAAATATTTATTATTCATGATTTTTCAGGGTACTCAATTAATTAATAAAATAACATAAATTTGTTTATTTTTTTAGTGACTTTTAAATTACAATTTTCCAATTATAATCAAAACAAATATTTACTTAAACTGAATAAAAATAATTTGAAAATAAATAATAAATTATTTCCTCTTTAAAAAATTACTTATTTAATATATACAAACATCTTTATTCAGACAATATAACAACAAAATTTTACAAAATTTATTATAACAATATATACAATTGTGTTAGTAGTCTGTCATGGGCTATCGACCATAGGTTACGTATTTAATATATAAAAAACATCTTTATTCAGACAATATGACAACAAAATTTTACAAAATTTATTATAACAATATGTACAATTGTGTTAGTTAGTCTGTCATGGGCTATCGACCATAGGTCTTTCTGCCCCGTATTTAATATTTTAATTATTTCATTAAAATTAAAGCTACTTTGCACCAAAAGAAATCCAAACATTCCTCCAAAATTCCAATATCCCAAATCCACAATATAAAGATCGAAAAGATCGACTTTGCCTATCTCTGGTAATTTTATTAAAAAATATAATTCATAACCAAATTATATTCATTAAAAAAATATATACGAATGATTTTATTATTATTGATTTTTATTTATTTAAAAAGCCTTTCAGAAGGAAAACCCAAACTATGTGTTTGAAATGAACGTAATTTCTTTATCTTTTATATTTACCTTTTTATATACCTGTAATAAGAAATAGACTTTGATTAAAACACTTGGTTCGTTTCACTGATTTTTTATTTTTACTCCGACTAGTACGACCTTGGGTCATTCTCAGGGAGATATGTCTATTAATTAAATATGTTAAACTGATGGTTTAACTTTAACTGTATTATTTACTTTAGCTGTATTATTTAGTTGTATACTTTTTAAAGCAATCATTTGAGTTAATTTGTTATTTTCCTGTATTGTGTGTATAATACTTAAATAGAAAACAGTATTCATTCACTTGGTCACAGTTATTTAAATATATTAAATAAAAATGATTTGAAAATAATTAATAAATTATTTCCACATTTAGCTCTGTGACTATTGACTTACCTACGTAAGTACGTTAAACAAATGCACATTAAAACAACAACAACTACGTAGGTAAGTCAATAGTCACAGAGCTAAATGTGGAAATAATTTATTAATTATTTTCAAATCATTTTTATTTAATGTATAATACTTATTTGTAGTTTCATTTAGATATTTTTTGTTATTATTTTATACTAGAAGATTTTGTTAAATAGGCGACGTCCGTAAATAAATAAATAAATAAATAAATAAACCACGGGTTAAGTGAGAAATTAATTCAAAATATGTAATAAGAAATTTTAATCGCGTTTAATTATTCATAAACATCACGCGATTTCAGCGATTAATTTATTAAAACACTAAAATCGCACGATTAACAGCAATGCATTTATTTAATAAATGATAATTATAAAAATCACACGATTAATGGCAATGAATGAAATACATTCATTGTGTTTTAATCAAAATGAATTAAAGCTGTTTAATATTCGCACAATTAATTTTTTATAGTATTTTATAGGAAATCAAAGTAAGTTTTAACATGTTGCTTTTTAAAATATATTCATTGCTATTGATTGTGCGGTTTTAACAATTATTGTTTATGAAATATATTCAGTATTATTAATCGTGCGATTTTATTATTTTTTAATTATCACACGATTAATAGTACTGAATATATTTCATAAATAATTATTGTTAAAACCGCACAATTAATAGTAATGAATATATTTTAAACAGCAATATTTTAAAAATTTCAATTTCAGTTTACTTTATTAACGGAATCTCCATTTCCAAATTACAATTATAATTGCATATTAAAAATTTTATAAGAAAAGTGTGACGCTCTAAAAAGATTACAAAACATATATATAAAAAAAGGCAAATTACCAATTACAAATTACGACAAAAAAAAATGCATAATAAAAATAATACGCATCAAAATATTTATTTATCAATCCCAAACAGTTCATTGTGAAAACACACATTTAAATAATAATTTCCTATAAAATGCTCTAACAATAATTATGCGATTAATAATTTTGTAAAATTACACGAATTAAGATGTATTTATATATAATACATCTTTATTCGTGTAATTTTACAAAATTATTATTTATTTATAATACATATATGTAACATATTGCAAAATAGCTCTCGACTATAGTATTGTAAATTATTATATAATTACCAGAGAAGAAAGAAAAAAAAATCGGAGAACCGGTTACAGACATTGAAAATTCTTTAATAACATATTTGAAATTCATTGACTCCGGATGCTTAAGAAACCTGAATTTTGGCTACAAAACTCACTTATAAATGTTTATTAATAAATACAGAATAAAACTTAAAGTTAATTTAACACACGAATAAAATTATAATAATAATATATAATAAAAAAATATGCCTATATATTAAGTTTACAATAGATTCCTGTAGTATTTTCAAATTGCTATCAGCCGGCAGTTTTTTTTTTAGAGTCCAGAAACCCCTAAATCTTCCCCTTTCTTCATTAACTTAAAGTTAATTTAACACACGAATAAAATTATAATAATAATATATAATAAAAAAAATATAGGCATATTTTTTATTATATATTATATTATTATTATTATTTATTATATTATTATAATAATAATATATAATAAAAAAATTATAGGCATATTTTTTATTATATATTATTATTATAATTTTATTCGTGTGTTAAATTAACTTTAAGTTAATGAAGAAAGGGGAAGATTTAGGGGTTTCTGGACTCCAAAAAAAAAAAACTGCCGGCTGATAGCAATTTGAAAATACTACAGGAATGTATTCTAAACTTAATGTAATTGTAAATATCCCAATAAGGATAAAAATGCATATCAATAGATTACTAGAAATGATCATTTCTTCGCGCGAAGAAGCCACAGTGTGGTGAAGCAATTATAGTGAGATTGCAATAAACATTCAAAGACTAAATACTTATATTTAATATAACTTTCAACAATTATCAGCTTCATCAATCAATTTGTATTGATGATCGTTTATTTTTTTAATCCAATTAACTGCAAATGTGTGAAACAATTCAGCAAAAAAAATTGCTGAGATATGGGAGTTATTTGGGCGGATTTGTAAAGGAATTCGTTAGAGGGATTATGGAGTTTGACATTATTTTTTTATATTGATATATATTTTTGCAATTATTATTGGAATAATGAAGATTATAATTAAATAAATAGGCAGAAAGACCGATGGTCGATAGCCGTTTTCTAAGGACAACGTATAACATATTATAAGAATTATATTGTTAATTTATTGTATATAAAATTGTCTTCGGCAGAAATAAAGATGTTATATATATATAATTAAATAACTAAACCCGCGTTTTTTTCTTCTTCTTCTTCAAAGTTTGATAAAAATCAGTTGCGCATATTTAAAGGAAATAACACGAATTACAATTTTTCCGAGTACAGCTGCTTTTTCCCATTTCCTGAAGGTAATTGCCGGGAATTTCTTTTCAGACGTCAAGAGCGTTCGTGAAAGATTATCGATTTCACACAAAACAAAACTTTTATTCAAACAAACGTGCAGCATGGAATGTTTGAATAATACACAGAAATAACACAAAAATATTTTAAATATTTTGTGCTGGAGACGATTACTTGGTGATACATTTTAATTATTTAAATTAATAACACTAATTACTTTTCTGTATTCACTTTTTATTTATAATTTAAAAAAATATTAAGAGAATAAATATAATTTTTGAGAGCTGTCAAAAGCAGGAGTCCAAAAAATTATTTTTGGGTTGGGAGGATGGTTGGTTATGACTTCTTACTGTTAATAATTTAATACAAATGAAATTACATTAAAAACAAAAACGAATAAGCAACCCACTGAGCACACATTTTAGTAAATTTTCATCAACGTAATTATGAAGTATTTTAATGTATAAAAAGTTTAGTGAAACGAACAACCATCATTTCATTAGTTCATTAGTTGGTCTGGTATTTATTTATTTATTTATTTATACAAACCCAACAGACATAGTCCATTGACAGGGTTTACAATATTTATAAAATTATTTTATATGGCGAGTACAAAGTTCATAATTTCGGTTTAAGACAATCTAAAAGAACGCGTTTATAGTAAACAAATGGCATATGGTATAACCATTAACTACCCTATCTACGCCACTGTTCAAAAGTAATTACGACGAACGACTCTGATGCAAAGTTTAATTACACCATTAAATTTTGTAATTCACATTTGTATAAGGTTATATTATTTTTAATTCTGTCATTCTAAATAAAGAATTTATGCATTAAATGGAATGGAATTCGACTTTATATTAATAAACATAAATGAAACGAACTTTATATTAGACGCAAATAATTCAAATCAATATGCATAGTTTCTTTTTGTAAGCAATAATCCATTGTTGAATTTTGCATACATATATTATTTGCATATATAGTGAGAATCCGTTTAAAACAACGGCGAAATTTATACGAATTCATGCAAAACGTTCTCGATAATCAGCATTCAATAACGATTCTAGATTAATGACATTAAATGAAATGACTCTCGAAAATAAATATCCTTTATACGTTCGGCATTCATTTCATTCATAATGCAAACAGGCGATTAATCACGATGCGTGGAAATTGTTTTATTTGAAACAGTATTCACTTCCTTATGTTTCAATCCATCATTCAGTTTATAAAGATGGTTGAAATTCAAGCTTCAAGCAATTATCACCTTCGAAATGTATTTTTAAATGTGATTAAATAACATGTTGTTTTTCAACATTTATTTTAAAATTTATTATTGTGCAATAATAATGTTCAAAATCGGCAGGGTATTTACCAGGAAAGTAGTCGTTTTTATGGATAATTGTATTTTTTGATCACTTTTTAAAGTATTTACGTTATGTCAGTTGGAGTTAAACACACAATGAAACAATTACTTCTCGGCTAAATACCCCGCCGGACTTTTTCAACATTTATTTTTAAATTTGTTATTATGCAACAACAATGTCCAATATCGGCAGGGTATTTACCAGGAAAGTAGTCGTTTTTATGGATATTTGTATTTTTTATCACTTTTTAAAGTATTTACGTTATGTCAGTTGGATTTAAACACACATTAAAACAATTACTTCTCGGCTAAATACCCCGCAGGACTTTTTCAACATTTATTTTTAAATTTATTATTGTGCAACAACAAAGTCCAATTTCGGTAGAGGATTTACCAGAGAAGTAGTCATTTTTATGGATAATTGCATTTTTTTATCACTTTTTAAAGTATTTACGTTATGTCAGTTGGAGTTAAACACACATTAAAACAATTACTTCTCGGCTAAATACCCCGCCGGATATTGAACTACATAATGCACACCTGCTGATGTATATCAATAACATATTGCATAATGCAACAGTTTTTGATTCGAGAATATTTAATGTAAAGAGTAAAAGAAAACAAAGCAATAAATAAAATATTATTAAATATAAAATAATAAGGTGTAATGGAAGATCAGAGTGTACCTCGGTACGCATCTGAATTGCATCTTTTTTTTTTCAGTATCAGAACTATTATTTTTAGGAATCGCTTATAATTATCATAAATATTTTCGTTTCTGTATTTTTTGTTCTGTTATGGAAAAATAAAAATATTATTATTATATTGTAGATTTGTAAAAAAAGGTAAATCCGTTAAATAAATAAATGAAACTAAGTAATATAAGACCATGTGCAGTTATCTGTCTATGGGGATATTTACAATTACAATTTTACAATATGTTAGTGAAGTATTATTATTATTATTATCATCTTTATTTACGGAATTCACCTATTTTACAAATGTAAGAAAACACAATTAGCTATACATAAACATATGTATGTATATAAAAAGCCAAAAATTTTCTATAATAACACATGTGAAATTTAAATAGTTTATTATATACGTAAGAATTGATTCAAACAAACCCACGTAACCCGAAAATGGTGAAAATGCCATAAAAACGAACGAGAGGTTCGTCCGTAGGGAATCTGTGTCATTCTCACTGTGAAATTATCATGCTGATATTAATCGAATTTTACACGAAATCGCATCATTTTTTTTAAATTTTTGCACAATCTCGAATAATGAGCAAGTAATTCACCGAATTTGACACACTTCTCATCCTTTCACAACGACATAACGACTCTAATAAGCTGATTATGATTTCGCTTTCATTCCCGGCGTATTTCCACTTTTCCAATTGAAATTACAGCGTATGCCGAAAATAGAAATTGCAATTAGTAATAATTTTAGTTGAATGCATTTTTTTTATTAAATTAAATATGTTTAGTGTGCTTATCAATCGAGAAATAGTTGTTTTAATATAAATTCGTTTTAAAATACTTAACGTAGTTAAAAATAATGTCACAGATGCAAAAGAGGAAATATTTTATAAGAAGAACACTGTAAACTTTTCTTCACTAAATTTAGTTCTCAAATGAAACTGTAAACTTTTCTTCACTAAATTTATGTGTTCGAAGTAGTTCTCAAATGAATTTAAAGAAAAGTCAAATGAATCAGGAAATTCTCATCTTTTCCAATTAAAATTAAAGAAGAATAAACAATTTTCTATTTTTGATAAAAATTTTATTTCGAAGTAGTTCTCAAATGAATTTAAAGAAAAGTCACATGAATCAGGAGATTCTCATCTTTTCTAACGGTTATAAGGTGAACTTTAAGCTCACGCGAAAAGATTAAATCAACTGCGTAAACGCAATAAATCGTCTTTATACAAGACATCCAAGGCAACCTTTTAATTTTTCTTAGAATGAAATTGGAAAGGAAAAATTTCTGGCAATGATCAGTTAAATTCTAACAATCCTTTTTTTCCAACTGCAAAAATTACTTGCACTTTAAGTTTTCTACAAACAACTATTGAAACTACTAATTCCCGAGCATATACCATTCATTGGACAGAAAACGTTCCTTCTTTGATTTCATTGTAATTTTTATGGGTTTTAAATTTAAGAAATAAAAACGTTCCTTCTTTGATTTCATTGTATTTTTTTTATGTGTTTTAAATTTATGAAATAAAAACGTTCCTTCTTTGATTTCATTGTAATTTTTATGGGTTTTAAATTTAAGAAATAAAAACGTCCCTTCTTTGATTTCATTGATCTTTCATTTGATTGATATTTTTTTATGTGTTTTAAATTTAAGAAATAAAAACGTTCCTCCTTTGATTTCATTGAAATTTTTTATGTGTTTTAAATTTAAGAAATAAAAACGTTCCTTCTTTGATTTCATTGATCTTTCATTTGATTGATATTTTTTTATGTGTTTTAAATTTAAGAAATAAAAACGTTCGTTCTTTGATTTCATTACATTTTTTTATATGTTTTAAATTTAAGAAATAAACATTAATTTCCGTTGAATATCATAATTGTAAACCCTACACATGAAAAGGTAGAAAGGGTCTTTGAATATATATATACAGAGAGCTTTTTTAACAGTAAACATTTCCTCTGTAGGTACTGATAAAAATGTGACTGAAACTCATTAAACTAATTAATGTATGTTGGTGTTACAAGCAACTAAACACACATGTTAAACGCTAAACTTAAAATTGTGTGAAATATTTCCTTGAAAATGTATACAAATTAAGAAAAAGTCGAATTTCTCGTAGGAAAATGTTTACTGATAAAAAAGCTCTCTGTATATTATAATTGTTTAACATTGATGATTTTGCTACCGAAGGTTCGTTGGTGAAAAATAACCGCATTAATTTAATTTCTTTATTTTTTTCGGATATGCGTGAGTGAAAAGGAAAAGTGGTGGAAGGTAAACGGCTGACCGGCAAGGCCGCTGTAATGGGAGTAAATGCGAGCGAGCACTGCACTCCAGTCGGAGGCAGAAACTTCCTTAAAGGAAAAGTGTCCTCGGATCGATCGGCGATGCTTGTTTGTATCATAATTATAACAATAAGGAAACACCATGTATGCAGATAAATGGAAACTATTCATTATATTTATGTTTATAAATTAATAATATAATATACAGAGAGGTTTTTTTTGTCAGTATACATTAGGGGAAGTGTGTACCTGCAAAAAAAAAAACGCGAGTCAAACTCATTGAACTGATTAATGTATGTTTAGTTGCCTATTTGCCATATGTATGTTCAGTTGCGTGTTATAGGCAACTAAACACACATACATTAATGCATTTGACTCGCGTATTTTGCAGGTATACATAGAGGAAATGTATACTGATAAAAAAAGCTCTCTGTATATATATTCAATGACCCTTTCTACCCATATGGGTGTAGGGTAATAATATAATAAGGAAGTTTAATGAATGGGGTGAGGTGCATTTTTACTTCTATACACCTTTCGAGAAATACTTAATCAATGTTAATAAATTTTGGCTCATTAGAAAGCTAAAAATCTATGGTATCTGTGCTGAAAATAATTTAAGCTATGGTTTCTTAGATATCATTTGTTAAAAAAATGGATTAAAAATAAATACCCCATTGTTTATATTTTTCTACAGTTTAGTGTACAAAACTGTATCAAAATCAGCAGAGATTCTTCACAAAATTACAATAGTAAGTTTATGAATGACGAATTTTTTTTTAAAACTAAATTAGAGCCTTGTGGTATACCTCAATAAATGAAAACTTAAGGATCTATTAGTTTTCATATTAGTTTTATTCATTTAAAAAATTAATGGGTTGGTCTCAGAATTTTTAATTGAGCTGTATTAATAATATTGTATACTTCTTCCTCATTTATCACTTGTTATCCTTATTAAAACAACTCCTGTTTGTTATATCTTTCAAATTATAGACTACAGTATTTGATACTGTTAAGCCTCGCTAGGTCGCTTCCTTCCAAGAAGTGCGACCACCCCCATGGTGTTGACCGGATGCGTCCCTATTTTGAAGGGATGATAAATTGCGTCCGTCGCCACCCGGACGAGAGAGATTTTTTTTGTAAATATGTAGTTTGGTTTCTAGTTTTAAGTCACTCTTTGTACAAACGTTGTGGAGAACAGATCTCGAATATAAAATCAAAAGTACTCCGTTGAAATTCATTTTCACCCCGAAAGTGCTTAACTAGACTGCTTACAACAGTCCGCGGTGTAATTGATGGAAATAATCCCATAATTACTCCAACAAATACAAATATTATTAATCCTTATTAAAACAACTATTTTTTTAAGTTTGTTTGTATAACTTAAACCAATTTTTACTTCGAGAATGACGCGTTAATGGCGTCGACTTTTTGATTGTTAGTGAGTATAGTACTCACTAAATAAATTTAAGTTATACAAACTTAAAAAAAGTGTTTTCTATTAAAAATTCTTGCATCCTGTATCTGTCGAGTTATTTTAAAGGTAACTAATAAAGCATTAAAAAGTATGTGTAACATAAATACTAATTAATCCTCGCAAACATATCTTTAAACACATAACTCGTTCTTCCAGGTATTAAAACAACTCCAGTTTTTTTTCTCAAATTATAGACTACAGTAATTTCAGTACAAATATTAATAATCACTTGTGAAAGTACAACCAAAACACACACATGCCGCGCAATGACCAAGCAAAAATCTAGCTATCCGAAATAAAAAAAAAATCATGTCGCCACGATTTAAAAATCCAATTTCAGAAAAAGTGCAATCACCGCTTTCTCCGCAACTAATAATCTTCGTTATATATAATTTTTTTTGTACATTGTTTACATTTTCTAAACGCTTTTTTTTCGGTCATTATATTTACGCGCGCACGCACATTTTCTTTCAAACAGAATTTAACGGAATCCATAAAAATAATTAATAATAATCAATGAGGCGTAATTAGGATTTTTGTTGTTGATATTTTTAATTGTTAATTAATTATTGTTTATGCGTGGTTTTAAGTGGTTAAAAAAAGGTGTGATAATCTTCAGCTAGTATGATTCATTGACATATTTTTTGGATGAATAATCGAAATTTTTAAAAAATAAATTCTTTGTAACGTATGAAACCGTGCTTCAATAAAAACAGGCTTCAATAAAAAAAAATGTTTTATTTTTTAAACAAAATAATGTGATTATATTAAATAAAAATGATTTGAAAATAATTAATAACTCAATAAAACACTTTTAACTTTGTTTGCACAACTATTTTTTATTATTTAGTGACTATAGTTTCGACAACATTAGCGTGTCATTATCAAACTAAAAGTTATCAAACTTAATAATAAAAAATAGTTGTGCAAACA
This sequence comes from Philonthus spinipes, assembly GCA_963082785.1. Classification (NCBI taxonomy): domain Eukaryota; kingdom Metazoa; phylum Arthropoda; class Insecta; order Coleoptera; family Staphylinidae; genus Philonthus; species Philonthus spinipes. The sequence goes on along the minus strand of OY720310.1, from coordinate 3,252,203 downwards.
AAGTTAAAAGTGTTTTATTGAGTTATAATAAACCATGTACAACCAAGTGGAAGCCTTAACAATTAACAAGTTAAAATAATTAATAAATTATTCTCACATTTAGCTCTGTGACTTACGTACGTAACATAAGTCAAAAGTCACAGAGCTAAATGTGGAAATAATTTATTAATTATTTTCAAATCATTTTTATTTAATATAATCACATTATTTTGTTTAAAAAATAAAACATTTTTTTATTGAAACTGTGACCAAGAGAATGAACACTCTTATCTATTAAAATAATGCCAATTTGGCAACTAAAACAAAAGTGTAATTTATTACAAGTTCTATTGGTTTTATTCTAAATATCCAGAAAATAATACGAAATTAAAGTGCAGAAAACGTTTCCGTATGTTGACTATAAAGTATTGAGAATTCTTCTTTCTTAATCTTATCCTCTTTTAACCGTATTGGGTGTCGAGGTTAAGTATTGAGAATTAATTTAGATTAACGAAAACACTTTTTATATCCTAATAAATATAAAATTACAATAAGTAAGTTTGTTAATGACGACTATATTTTTTACAAAATTAGACCCTTGTGGTATACCCTAATAAATGAAAACTAATAGATCCTTAAATTAAAAAAAATAATTGGTTGGTCTCAGAATTTTTAATTGAGCTGTATTAATAATTAACTTATTATATTAATAAATGTAAACTAATAGATCCTTAAATAAAAAAAATAATGGGTTTGTCTAAGAATTTTTAAGTTAATTATTAATACAGCTCAATTAAAAATTCTGAGACCAACCCATTAATTTTTTTAAATTTAAGGATATATTAGTTTTCATTTATTAGGGTATACCACAAGGCTCTAATTTTGTAAAAAAAAAAAATAGTCGTCATTAACAAACTTACTTATTGTAATTTTATGAAGAATCTCTGCTGAGATTTTAATACAGTTTTGTACACTAAACTGTAAAAAAAAAATATAAAAAAATGGGGTATTTATTTTTAATCATTGCAAAACAAGAATTAAAATATATAACTGTATGTGTAACATAAATACTAATTTAAAAATGTCACAGATGCAAAAGAGGAAATAATTTATTAATAAGGTATTTTTTTTGTTTAAAAAGTAAACACTTTGCTGGTATGAACGTACACAGTTTATTTTGTGACTGTGTAATTTAAGGTTCTATTAGTTTTCATTTGTTAGGGTATACCACAAGGCTCTAATTTTGTAAAAAAAAAATAGTCCTCATTCACAAACTTACTATTGTAATGTTATGAAGAATCTTTTGTAAAAAAATAGTCGTCATTAACAAACTTACTTATTGTAATTTTATGAAGAATCTCTGCTGAGATTTTAATACAGTTTTGTACACTAAACTGTAGAAAAAATAATAAAAAATGAGTTATTTATTTTTAATCATTGCAAAACAAGAATTAAAATATATAACATAAATACTAATTAATCCGCGCAAACATATCTTTAAACACACAACTCGTTCTTCCAGCTACACGTTAATTAATACTTGTGGCGAAAAAAGTTTGAAGTCTGTAATGGACGCGATTGCGTAACATTTACTTTTGTTGTTGTTGTTGGCAGCAACGCAAAAGCGAAACCCCGGGCGTTTCACGATGAATAGTGTTTTAATTAGGAGATATACTTAACGAAAATTCTTCGCTGCGCGGCCTTGGACGATGGTCCCACCGAAATCCGAGGAGTAATTGAGATAAATAATCAGAAAACAAAGCAATTAGGAAAGGTTAATGTGTTTTAAATATTTTCACTTGCGCCTGCGTCAGTTGACTTTTTTGTGTGATTAATTATGTTTTTGGATAAACAGTTTTTTTTTGTGTTCTGGTTTATATATATATATATATATATATATATATAAATCTTTATTGGCAGATTATTTTTAACAAAGTAATAATAATAAATAAATACAATAAATAACTAACATAAAAATAAATTCTTCTGCCAATTGGCTATCGACCGTTGGTCTTTCCGCCTGATTTTGTAGACGTCTGTCCTTGTCAGTTGCTGTGTCAAAAAGGTTTTGATCGCTAATATCGTCCATTGTCTTGTAAATTGAATTTACTCGTCGTGATCACTAAAGTCATGAAATGATGAAATGAAATCATGAATGGTGATGGTCAAACGTTTACGTTTGGGAGTGATATTTTGGTTTCGGGGAATGCTCAAAGGGTGTAGGAGATTGAAATTGATAGGGTTTGAGGCAAATTTTTCGGCTAAGCGGGCTAGGCCTAGATTATTATTTTACTAAATTTATCATAATAAGGTGTAATGGAAGATCAGAGTGTACCTCGGTACGCATCTGAATAGCATCTTTTTTTTCAGTATCAGAACTGTTATTTTTAGAAATCGCTTGTAATTGTCATAAATATTTTCATTTCTGTATTTTTTGTTCTGTTATCGAAAAATAAAAATATTATTATGTTGTTAAATTTATTACACGACAGAAAATGCATGGGTTGTCGATGTTGAAATTCAAGGTGAAAAATTTACACCCATTTCGAAACATTTTTCATTCCAGTGATTTATTCAGAATATATTGGTCATTGAAAAAAAAAAAATACGGAAACACACTATTTTCGTATAATCATGGAATATTCTTGACCCACATATTTAATTAAAACGTTAAATATATTTCCTTAATAATAATGATTAATTGATAATTCGTGTCTGAAAATCAATAATATTTGACACGTAGTGATGTGTGTTTGTTGGGATAATAGAAGTAAATTTTGCGAATTTACTACGATTATTATCTCAAAAAAGAACAAGTTTTTTTTTATACAAAAAAATATTTCGATAAATAATAATCCTTCTTATAAACCCCGTTATTTGTGCAAAAATATAACGGTGTTCGGAAACCTCTCCGCAACTCCTCAAATGATTATGGTAATATTCAAATGAAGTGACGCGTTTGTGTAGTTTTAGCGATGGTTTTCAATCTCCACGGTAATAAATTTAATAACCTCCTGAAATTCCATCAAAAATGTGTACGTTTTGTCGACAGGCCGCGTAAATGCCACCTTGTTCTCGTTTCGGCTTGTTCGGGTCTTAAATGTAAATTTTCTGCGGTTTCGCAATGAGGAGTGAAAACAAAAATGTTAGTGCAACGCGAGTTTGAAATACAAAATGGTAGATGCACCAAAAGGGCTGTAATTTAGAAAAAAATTGAATATTTCAAAAGAATTTAATTTTGAGAATTGTATATACAAGGTGTACAGAAAATGAGTGAAAAGCTTTAGGTAGCAGTATTTATAATAAATTAAATAAATAGAATTTGAGCCTGTTCAAGCAAGCAAGAAAGAAACAAATATACCATAAAATATTGTAAATATATGTAAAACAAATAACTTTGAATAAAGATATTGTAGTAGTAGAATTTGAAAATAATTAATAATTCTCCTGAAATATGGAATCAGTTCGTTGAATTTTAATCCAAGTTTATCCTCACTTACTTGTTATGGTAGTTCTAAGTATTGTGATGATAAATTCTAATTAAAAGTCAACGAATCCATAAAGATCTAAATATTTCAGCAGAAATATATTTTTAGCAGGTAAAATTCGTTGTCATAAAAAAAATCCAAGTTAAGATGCAACAGTACTGTCCCAAAACACATAAAAAACCCCATCGTTAAAACAATAACTCTTAAAACTTATGCATTCTTTCCGCAAATTAAATCCTGGCTGTGATTTAATTTGCGGAAAGAATGCATAAGTTTTAAGAGTTATTGTTTTAACGATGGGGTTTTATGTGTTATGGGACAGTACTGTCCTTCTCGGGCCGGTGGAATCTCCTCGCTACTATAAGTTCAAGAACAGAGGCTGTTGTTATTTTTTTTTTGTTTATTATTTTCGAAAATTTCCTCATCAAGGTTGTTTACATCTCAAGCGCACTAAAAACAGAAAACCAAAAGCGCGGACTTTAAAGCGAGCCCGCTCACCTTGTCGTTTCCTTTTCGAAAATTTACGTCAGGGAATTCCCATTGCACTTGCTTTATTAGCGCTATTCCGGCTGGTATTCGTGGTGTGTGCTTTGGTCATTCACTTTCAAGTGTTATTTGCCCAGCGCCGGGTTGTCTAACGCTTGATTTTTCCATACTTTTAAGCAAGTCATTTGAATCACACAAAAATAATTGCGGAGATAATTAGCACGGCTTTGCACGACTTTGACGGATTTATGTTAATTTTATTTTTATATAAACATATATAATTTTATTTTTATATAAACTAAATTTTTAATGTTTCACCAAGTGCCAGTAGAGAAATTAATTCAAGAAATGAATGAGGAATGTATTCGAAAGGTTGTGGAGAGGGTAACTCTAAGGGGATTGTTATTAACAATCCCCTTAGAGTGATTGTTAATAAAAATCTTCTTAGAGTGCTTACGAGAACTGAACACGCTAATAACCTTCTCCACAATTTTTCGAATACATTCCTCATTCATTTTTTGAATTAATTTCTCATCTGGCACTTGGTGAAACATTAAAAATTTGGTTTATATAAAAATAAAATTATATATGTTTATATAAAAATAAAATTAATATAAATCCGTAAAAGTCGTATAAAGCCGTGCTAATTATCTCCACAATTACTTGAAATTAAAATTCGCCATAAATCCTCACAAAGCTCCCATTATCAATCTGCATCCCGCGTGATCCAAAAATTAATCTTCAACTCCGCAACCCCTCAAGTGCAAAATTATATCATTAGAATAGAATATTTATTCACTTGGTCACAGTTATTTAAATAAATTGAATTAAAATCGATTTGAAAATAATTAAATGTTGAAATAATTTATTAATTATTTTCAAATATTTTTTTTAATTTATTTAAAATGATTTTAAAATAATTAAATGTTGAAATAATTTATTAATCTCACAACCTATCCAAAAAATTCTCCAGAAAACAATCTAATTTCACAATTCTCTCCCAACTTTGCATCCCCAGACACGATAATATAATTCCCAAATTCAAAAATCCTTCACAAACCCTATTCCAATTCATCACTTCCCTTAACAGGCAATAAGACACACCCATAAAATGCGCGAACTTTGGCAGAAAGGCTGTTGGCCGATAGCCGATTGTCGGTAAATAAAATAATAATATTTATTGTTAATTTCTTTCACATTTATATATATATTGTACTGACAATAAAGATTCTTTATATATATTTATTAATTATTTTCAAATATTTTTTTAATTTATTTAAAATGATTCGAAAATAATTAAATGCTGAAATAATTTATTAATTATTTTCAAATATTTCTTTTATTTATTTAAAATGATTTGAAAATAATTAAATGTTAAAATTATTCATTAATTATTTTCAAATATTTTTTTCAAATTTATTTAAAATGATTCAAAAATAATTAAATGTTGAAATAATTTATTAATTATTTTCAAATATTTTTTTAAATTTATTTAAAATGATTCGTAAATAATTAAATATTGAAATAATTTATTAATTATTTTCAAACATTTTTTTAAATTTATTTAAAATGATTCGAAAATAATTAAATGTTGAAATAATTTATCAATTATTTCCAAAAAAAATTAAATTTATTTAAAATTATTCGAAAATAATTAAATGTTGAAATAATTTATTAATTATTTTCAAATATTTGTTTTAAAATTTATTTAAAATGATTTGAAAATAATTAAATGTTGAAATAATTTATTAATTATTTTCAAATATTTTTTAATTTATTTAAAATGATTTGAAAATAATTAAACGTTGAAATAATTTATTATTTTCAAATATTTTTTTTTTATTTATTTAAAATGATTTGAAAATAATTAAATGTTGAAATAATTTATTAATTAATTTCAAACATTTTTTTAAATTTATTTAAAATGATTCGAAAATAATTAAATGTTGAAATAATGTATTAATTATTTTCAAACATTTTTTTAAATTTATTTAAAATGATTCGAAAATAATTAAATGTTGAAATAATTTATTAATTATTTTCAAACATTTTTTTAAATTTATTTAAAATGATTCGAAAATAATTAAATGTTGAAATAATTTATTAATTATTTTCAAACATTTTTTTAAATTTATTTAAAATGATTCGAAAATAATTAAATGTTGAAATAATTTATCAATTATTTCCAAAAAAAATTAAATTTATTTAAAATTATTCGAAAATAATTAAATGTTGAAATAATTTATTAATTATTTCCAAATATTTTTTGTATTTATTTAAAATGATTTGAAAATAATTAAATGTTGAAATAATTTATTAATTATTTTCAAATATTTTTTTTATTTATTTAAAATGATTTGAAAATAATTGAAATAATTTATTAATTATTTTCAAACATTTTTTTTTAAATTTCTTTAAAATGATTCGAAAATAATTAAATGTTGAAATAATTTATTAATTATTTTCAAATAATTTTTAATTAATATAAAGTATTAACAATTATTAAACAATACCAAAAATTAACAAATATAATTATGATGAATACAATTTTTTTTTATATTTATTCTATGATAATTACAAAGATATAAAGTGATGCATTCCTTTTTAGAAAAAAAAAATTGCCAAATATGGGATTCAAGGGTGGGTTGCCATTTTTTTTTCTAGAAAGGAATGTGAAAGTTGCGCCAGGGGGACACAACACTAACTATATTTATTTATTTTTATTTATTTATTTACGGGCGATGTCCGTATTTAACAAAATCTTCTATTATAAAACTACTAACTATATATACTAACTAATTATAAAAGTGTATGACTAATTAAAAAAAATTGTACATTATTGTCCAATTTCTCACTTAACCCGTGGTGAAACATTTTTGAATTAATTCAGGATGATTTAATTGAAATTAAAACACTTGGTTTGTTTCACTTATTTATATTTTCTCCAACTAATTTCGATATCTTCAGGAAGGAATTTTTCCCTGAAGATGACCAATGGTCGAAACTAGTTGGAGAAAATATAAATAAGTGAAACAAACCAAGTGTTTTAATTTCAATTAAATCATCCTGAATTGTCCAATTGCTGTTTTAAAACTTGATGCTTCACATTGAACTGATGTTTGCGGAAAAAAAAAATATTTATTTTTTCGTGCGAGAATGAATTCAATGCGAGTGATAAACTACCCCCCGTTTATTTCGTATTGTTTTCATTCATCATCAAGGTTGAGGCGTTGCGTTTCGATAGTGTTGTTGAACAACTCTGATTTAATGATTCACGCGATTACCGGAGGTGAAATATTTTCTAATTGTTGGAAACCTACAGACAGCCTTCCCGCCGGAGAAAAATAAGTCTCTTCCGCAAACATCGGCTCAAAGGTGAAGGATCAATTTTTAAAGCACAAATTAGATATTAATTTGCATTTTAGTCCGCACAAGGTTGATTAAACGATATTTAATCGAAATTAATATAAAGTTCAACAAATTGAATATTCACATTTAATGAAACGTTCAACCAAATTAAATATTATTGGTGAATAAATTATATGTGATTAATTTATTCGCGAATAATATTCAATCTGTAGACTGTTAACGATTGTAACATTTTATCTGAATATTTTGACAAGAACGAAAATATAAAATCTAGGTAGGCAGAAAGACCGATGGTCGATAGCCATTTTCTGAGCCTTAACTAGAGGTTTATGATTGTAATGTTGTAAATAATGTAATGTAATTTAAAGTATTTCTCAGAAATAATGATTTTCTTTATATAAAATCTAGGCTGAAACACCATTTGTCGTTTGGCCAATTGCCAAACTTTTACAATACAAATTGTAATATATATTGTAACGGGTTTATTATGTAATAAAAAAAGGATTGAGGTTTTTTTTGAAAAAAAATAATATAAGAAAAATAAGGGAGTTAAGAGAAGCCAAAAAAAAAATAACATGCGACGAATTTGTATCATATAACTAATTACAGTTAATGAAAAAGCAGTTTACTATATTGTATACTTTTTCCTCATTTATCACTTGGTAAAACATCTTTAATATTGGTTTTGTTTTACTAAAATTTTTGTTACATTTACGACTAGTTTCGGCTAGATGCCATTTTCAAGAATGAATGGCATCTAGCCGAAACTAGTCGAAAATATAACAAAAATTTTAGTAAAACAAAACGAAGTGATTTAATTATATAATAACATACGTTTATTAAATATGTTTCACCAAGCGATAAATAAAAAAAAGTATACAAGGACAACATATTGTCCGGCGTAATCTACGAGAGAGATTCGTTGAATTAGCCGTTAAAAACCTTTGGTACCTTTGAATACCGACGTTGGTTTTTGCAAACTTGGAATATGCATGCTTGTGATGTTCTTTAGCCACCACCCTGCTTTCGTTACGTTTCAGTCAAAGAATATATTAATTTAATAATGAGCAATGAAAAAAGGGAGCGCGGGAAGACGCCCATACAAAAACCTACATGTATTGTATTATTTCTGTTATATTCTTTTGTATAGTCTGAATAAAGATTTACTTGTATATATATACAGAGAGCTTTTTTTATCAGTATACATTTTCCCTATGTATACCTGCATAATACGCGAGTCAAACACATTGATCTATGTGTGTTTAGTTGCCTATAACACTAAATACAACTAAATACACATATGCCAAATAATCAACTAAACATACACACATCGGTTCAATGCGTTTGACTCGCGTTTTTTTGTAGGTATACACTTCCCCTAATGTATACTGATAAAAAAACCTCTCTGTATATATAAAATGAAAATTAATGTTAAGCGCGTACGTTACCATTAACGCTCTTTGATTGTAGAGTGGCCGAGGGGGTGTACCGCGAGTCTCGCGGCTTAGACTGTTGCAAGAACAACATCTTGCTGTAAATTGGTGTAAAATAAACGTGTGAACTTTTATACCCACGCATTATTGCAATACCTTTGTATTAACAACTATTTTTTCACAAAAATACTATATAAATCTTCTTTTGGCCACCCCCGTAAATTTACCATTTACAATTATATTTCAATATCTTAATAATAATAATCTTTATTAACAAATATATACAGAAAGTATACAAAATAAGTAATAAACATAACAAACTCAAATGTATAATTTATATCTGTTAATTGGCTATCGACCAGTGGTCTTTCAGCCTACAATATCTTATTATTCTGTATAAAGGTGATTTACCGTAAATAAATGTATTGAATTGAATATTTCTCAGCCTTAACAATCAATTAATCAGAAATGAATCGTTTTCGATTTATTAAATACAAGCGATGACTTGCACCAATAAATCATGCGTGCACTTAACGGATCGGAAGCGTTATGCAACACTTAACTTGACCCAAATGTCGAACGACGCAAACGCCTAACGTCCAGCACCTTGAAAACGAAACCCGAAACAAAATTTCACGCGAAGCAAAACAAACATTGCTCGATCGGCAAACACTCGACGGCGGCACCTTTTCATTATTTGCGATTATCAAATAAAAACTTTCTCCGCTTCGTACCTGAATATATTATGCAATAAATATGAATAAAATAATCAACATCTATCTATAATTAAAATAAATTTTCAATTATTTATATATATATATATATATATTAAAATAAATTAAAAAATACACTTTAAATTAAATTTTTGCTCTTTACATTAAATTTAAATCTCAGAAGGGACCTGGAAATTATTCAATTTAATGTCTGGCGGGGTATTTGCCCGAGAAGTAGTTGTTTTAATGTAGGTTTCTTTAAAGTGCTTACGTAACGTAAGTCGAAATGTCACAGAGCTAAATTTAGAAATATTTTTTCGAATTATTTTTTATTTAACTCAATTTAAATAATGGTTTTAATATTTTGAAGATATGGGGCAGAAAGACCTCCGGTCGATAGCCCATGACAGACTACTAACCCACCCATATGTATTGTAAATATAAATATTTGTAAAGAATTGTAATTCTGCTGTCTGAATAAAGATGTTTATATATATATATATATATTTAGACATTGGTAGTTCATATTGTATGAAATAAATATGAATAAATTATTTTAGAATTTTAAATTCTCTTGAAAATGGGCTAATAACCCCAAAACTAGTCGAGAATTTAAAGTTATTCAGTCTAATCTGTGTTTTACTGGTTGATTTTTAATAATTTATTCATATTTATTTCATACAATTTAAATTTAATTATGATTACAAAAAAATCGATTAAAAAATAAAAAATTAAACGTTGATAATTATTTTTTTTTTAATTTTTAATCGATTTTTTTTCTGAAATTTAAATAGTTTCCAAAATTCGCGGAGATCGTTTTGCATATTATATAAAAATAAGGTTGACCTAGTATGGAACCCTGTGGTAAACCATACTGCATTTCACTGCTGATCATCACAGCTTTTTGAGATCTATTGTCAAGTATGAGCTAATGAGATAACTGCTATTGAGATGCAGGTTATAGCAGGATAGTTTCCGTAAATGAAAAGTCTACTAAAATCGTACCCTAAAATTATTGAAGCGATCTGTCACGAAGTACTTACGTTATTTTAGATGAAACTCTAAAATTATTGAAGCGATCCATAACGACTTATACTCACTACGTTATAAATAATTATAGATTAAGAGTCTCAATAACTTTCTTATATATCGTTGCAACATCACAATTTAAAAACTATTAAGCGTGGATGAAAATGCTCTGTATGGTAGTTGCAAAAAATCGTTGTCGTTTAACAAGTATTCTTTATTTACAAATATACACGTAAGCAAGTGAATCTTTATATTAGATCTGATTTTTGTTTATAAATAGAAAAGAGTATTCATTCACTTGGTCACAGTTATTTAAATATATTAAATAAAAATAATTAATAAATTATTTCCACATTGATGTGGTGTACATTATGTAATTCAATGTCCGGCGTGGGTATTTGCCCGGGAAGTAGTTGTTTTAATGTGCATTTGTTTAACGTAAGTCAAAAGTCACAGAATTAAATGTGAAAATAATTTATTAATTATTTTCAAATCATTTTTATTTAATATACTGATTTTTGTTATCGATACAAGGATGCGACTCATTCTCCGTCCTTAAAATTGCGCTAACATTAAATTATAATTAATTTAAAAAAATAACAATAAATGGAAGAAAGTAGATTGCATAGACAGATTATAACAAAAAAAATAAAAAATAAAAACAACCTGTAAGGAAATGATTTTTAATACTATTACATCTAATTTTGTAGTAATATTCATATTCTATTCCTTTACCGTCGAAGCGCCCTACAACCCCCTCATATTCTATCCCTTTCTTCACTTCTTTTTTTAAATATCTTCGAATAACTTCGTATAAGAAATTATTTTACGCAGGATTTTTTTTTGATTAATTTATTTTTATTTTACAGATGGCGCAAGTTATTAAATACATACTACACGGCTACCATGATCTGATGGACAACAAAAGTGGTGAGTTTCCTCCAGGTGTTTGCACTCTCTCTGTCTCGTTGGCCAATTATTGGGCAACTTTTATTTTCCAGCGCGCGGCGAGAAAGAATTATTTGCGCATTAAAAGAAAGAAAGAATGCGCGCGTTAATTTCTTGTTAGAGCGAATATGTGCCGAGTGAATGTGCGTGCGTGCGAACGAAAGAGTCGCGCTTGCACAATCGAATAGTGCGGCGTTTTTCTTTAGGGATTGAGCAAATTTCTGGCAAGCTAAGTAAAACGAACAAGTTTACGGCTAATTTAAAACGTATATAATTACGGCTGTTAATTGTGAGCTGCGTAAATTTGTTTTAAATGAATGATTAATAGTTTCGAGTTATATGAGTCGTTGTGAATTGTGTGAAGATTTGAATGATTAATATAGAAGAAAAAAACTTTTCTTCAGAAATATTTATTTTTACTAAATACGTATTTCGACTACGGTGGAGTCATCTTTAATAGTTTACAATTGTAAAGAACAGTTTTAAGAAGATTTTTTCTATAAAAATGTGCGTCGCGAATTTATAAACCTGAATAAGGCCCACATGAAAAACGGCCCCCACTTGAAGAAATAAAAATATTAATTTGTAAATTAAATTCACTTGGTTTTGTTTCACTTATTTGTATTTTGTTTTCTACTAGTTGAAACAAAACCAAGTGAATTTAATTTACAAATTAATATTTAAAAAAAAATGTTTTACCAAGTGATTAATGAGAAAAAAGTGTCCGATTTTTTCTATATTAATAGTTTCGAGTTAGTTTTTCTTTTTATGAGTAAATTCTAATAGATTTAAAAAATAAAATGGATAGCATGAAACAAGTACTTGTATTTAAAATGTTGAAAATTGGACGCAATAATTTAATAAATAAGAATCCAAAACGAAAAATGTGATTTCAAAAAATTTAATTATATGTAAATCTATGAGTTGAATAAAATTTGATTTTGAATGCTGTTTGGGTTAAGAGACAATTTAAACAATTTTCTGATTAATTTTAATGAAATGCAATTAAGCCAGTAATTAAGCTTCGTGAAACTGCCAGAATGGTTGGGTTAAGAGACAATTTAAACAATTTTGTGATTAATTTTAATAAAATGCAATTAAGCCAGTAATAGAAAGCTTCGTGAAACTGTCAGAATGGTGAGTTAAGAATTAAAGTTGTGCACGCATTATAAATCTCTTGTGGATTTAAATAATATGTGTCAAGCTGGCGATAAATTTGATAAAATGGATAGCATGAAACAAGTACTTGTATTTAAAATGTTGAAAATTGGACGCAATAATTTAACAAATAAGAAGCCAAAACAAAAAATGTGATTTCAAAAAATTTTAATTATATGTAAATCTATTTGAGTTGAATAAAATTTGATTTTGAATGCTGTTTGGGTTAAGAGACAAATTAAACAATTTTCTGATTAATTTTAATAAAATTCAATTAAGCCAGTAATTCAAAGCTTCGTGAAACTGCCAGAATGGTTGAGTTAAGAGACAATTTAAACAATTTTGTGATTAATTTTGATGAAATGCAATTAAGCCAGTAATAGAAAGCTTCGTGAAACTGTCAGAATGGTGAGTTAAAAATTGAAGTTGTGCACGCATTATAAATCTCTTGTGGATTTAAATAATAATATGTGTCAAGCTGGCGATAAATCCCGGCGCCTCCACGATCAGCAGATTTTCCAAACTGAAGCTGTTATTAAATAAAAATATTTTAATGTAATTAATAGTTTTTATAATAAACATTGATAGTCCATATTTTAATAATAAATATGAATAGATTATTAAAAATCATTATTTTGTGTTTTATTTCCATTTGCAGATCCCAGAGTGAACGATTGGTTCTTGATGAGTTCACCCTTTCCCACCCTCTTCATATGTCTGACGTACGCATATGTTGTCAAGGTGGTGGGGCCGAAGTTCATGGAAAACAGAAAGCCTTTCGAGCTGAGGAAAACGATAATCGTATACAACTTTCTTCAAGTGCTGTTGAGTTCTTGGTTGTTTTATGAGGTACGTAAAATATATATAAAAATTAATATGAAGGATAAAACATACAACAAAGTGTTTTATTAATTTTTCATATTAATAATAAACATTGTGATACATGTTTATTATTAATATGAAAAATAAAAGTAAGGACTTCAAGAATAAATTATATATAAATAAATATCAAACACTATATAGGGTAAACCATAATTTTACGGTTAGTTTTAATACTTTGGGTTTTACGGTTTGAAATAATTTTATTTCATTTGATTTCGTAAGGTGTTCCTTAAAAATAACATAATAACGGGACCTGATCTTTACGTCCAACTAGCGATAGCAGTTTTGAACCTGTCGCTTTTGAACGGAGATGTGCAGTTGAAAATATTAATTGATCTGCCGAAATGTTTTTTTTTTTTAACAACTAATCTCCAGCAATTTAAATTAATTTGTTCTATTACATATATGAAATATAAAATGCGTTTTCTTTCTTTCTTGGTAGAGTTGCATGTCAGGATGGTTTACACACTACAGCCTAAGATGTCAACCTGTGGATTATTCAATGGCACCTATTGCGATGAGAGTAAGTTTAAATAAAATGAAATAACATGTCTAAATGTGTTTCATTTTATAAAATCAAAATGTATAACTAAGCGAAAGCCTTAAAAATCAAGATAATTAAATGAGAATTTTAGAGGCGTTCACTTCCTGGTACATTTTCAATTTTGATATAAATTGAAGTAATTGAAGTATATATAATATAAAGAAAATAATTTTATTAAAAAATGGTGTAAAAAAATAAGTTAAGTGTTTTCTTTATATCATAAAGGAGAATTAATTACAAATATAAAACTTTGCAGAATTAATAAAAATGAATAATTTTTGCAACAGTTTAAGTGAGAAATTAATTAATTAATAATATAAAGCGATTAAGAATTATATATATCATAATTAATTAAAGACGACGCAAGCGCCACCTTTTGCCTAATTTCAAGTGGCATCGTCAACACTACAATACATTTTATATAATATTAGGTAAATTGAAACTCTCTTTTTGTTCCATGATTTTATTTATATATATATATATATATATATATATATATACAGTGCATTTTTTTATCTAGGCCTCATAGGGATTTACATAGGAAAATCTTTTCGTCGTGTTAATGGTTTTTCTATGGTATGGATTTTGATCAAATTAAACACACATTTAATTTAAAGTAATATCTACAAAATTCAGTAGTTTTTAAACAATTTTAAATGCGTTTTATGTTTTTAAAATTGATTTTAAATGATAATAATTTTGAATATTTTTTTAAATAGTAGGCTTAGTTCACTGACATCAATCGTAATTGTCAAAGTGTTCCGATTTATTGTACTCCTTTTATTGAAAGAATGTCGGTTTATTCCACCCAAGAAAAGGTTAAAATGGTGATGGAATACATAAAAGGGCTATCAAGTAGACAAGTGAGTGATCATTTCTTTGACAACTTCAGTAGATGTCAGAGAACTAAGCCTATTAATTAAGAAAATATTTAAAATTATCATTATTTTAAATCACTGTTTAAAACATTAAATGCATTTAAAATAATTTAAAAACTGCTGAACTTTGCACAAATTACTCTAATTTAAATGTGTGTTTAATTTGATCAAAATCCATACCATAGAAAAACCATTAACACGATGAAAAGATTTTCCTATGTAAATCCCTATGAGGCTTGGATACAAAAATGCACTGTATATATATAAGAATAAAAACATGGAACAAAATTAATATTAAATTCTCGTTCCATCAAGAGTGTAGCAAAAATAGTATAAATTTTACATAATATTCTTACTAAATGGCTATCGACCATCGGTCTTTCAGCCAATATAGAATTATTAAACAATAAATACATATTATCTCATTAAATATTAATCAGTATTAAACATTCAACCGCACAAATCAAACAAACTGTCAAATTGGAAAAAACCGCAAACATTGACACAAATATAATCACCATCAATTACGCTGCATTCAGGTATTTAATTTATGCAGCCTGGTAAATGCCTCTTATTCAAACAGCTGCCGTTTAAACAAACAGTGGTTACATTTTTTTTTTCAAAAAATTGTTCGTGCTTGCTTAATCAAATTGACGTACGGATCATAGTTATTTTTTTTTACATAACGCGTTAATTAAACAATAAAAAAAAGTGTTTAGTAATTGATTATTATATTGGTTTGCGTAAGAGGTAAGGTAAACAGCCGTGTCGAAAGTGAAAATGATTAACACTTTTCACGTTGCGAGTCGTCCGTTTGTTTGGTTTTATTGTCGTCGTTTCTAATTTCGCGGTTTTTATTGACTGAGGAGTTAGGAGTATTCGATTGGTGTTATGTTACAAAATTTGAGACTGGGTCGGCAGATTTGACTCCAATTAAAAAATTCTTAAAAAATAAAAAAAACCGCTGCAGGACTAATTTAACGACATCAAGCGCTTAAATAGACTCTGGGTAGTAAAATAATGTCAATTGTTTGTACTTGTATCACCCTCTAACTCCTCCACAGCATCTTCAATTTGGGATATTTTCGACTTGGTCCACAGATTTGAGTCCAATTAAAAAATTCTAAAAAATTTAAAAACCGCTGCAGGACTAATTTAACTACATCAAGCGTTTAATTAGACTCCGAGGAGTAAAATAATGTCAATTTTTTGTACTTGTATCACCCTCTAACCTCTCCACCGCATCCTCAATTTGGGGTAATTTCGACTGGGTCGACAGATTTGATTCCAATTAAAAAATTCTAAAAAATTAAAAAACCGCTGCAGGGCTAATTTAGCTACATCAAACGCTTAATTAGACTCAGGGGAGTAAGATAATGTCAATTGTTTGTACTTGTATCACCCTCTAACCCCTCCACCGCATCCTCAATTTGGGGTATTTTCGACTGGGTCGACAGATTTGATTCCAATTAAAAAATTCTAAAAAATTAAAAAACCGCTGGAGGACTAATTTAACTACATCAAGCGCTTAAGTAGATTCCGGGGAGTAAAATAATGTCAATTGTTTGTACTTGTATCACTCTCTAACCCCTCCACCGCATCCTCAATTTGGGGTATTTTCGATTGGATCGACAGATTTGCCTGCAATTAAAAAATTCTAAAAAAAATAAAAAACCGCTGCAGGGTAATTTAACTACATCAAAGGCTTAATTAGACTCCGGGGAGTAAAATAATGTCAATTGTTTGTACTTGTATCACCCTGTAACCCCTCCACCGCATCCTCAATTTGGGGTAATTTCGACTGGGTCGACAGATTTGATTCCAATTAAAAAATTATAAAAAAATAAAAAACTGCTGCAGGGCTAATTTAACTACATCAAGCGCTTAATTAGACTCCGGGGTGTAAAATAATATCAATTGTTTGTACTTGTATCACCTTCTAACCCCTCCACCGCATCCTCAATTTGGGGTAATTTCGACTGGGTCGACAGATTTGATTCCAATTAAAAAATTATAAAAAAAATAAAAAACTGCTGCAGGGCTAATTTAACTACATCAAGCGCTTAATTAGACTCCGGGGTGTAAAATAATATCAATTGTTTGTACTTGTATCACCTTCTAACCCCTCCACCGCATCCTCAATTTGGGGTAATTTCGACTGGGTCGACAGATTTGATTCCAATTAAAAAATTATAAAAAAATAAAAAACTGCTGCAGGGCTAATTTAACTACATCAAGCGCTTAATTAGACTCCGGGGTGTAAAATAATATCAATTGTTTGTACTTGTATCACCCTCTAACCCCTCCACCGCATCCTCAATTTGGGGTAATTTCGACTGGGTCGACAGATTTGATTCCAATTAAAAAATTATAAAAAAAATAAAAAACTGCTGCAGGGCTAATTTAACTACATCAAGCGCTTAATTAGACTCCGGGGTATAAAATAATATCAATTGTTTGTACTTGTATCACCTTCTAACCCCTCCACCGCATCTTCAATTTGGGGTAATTTCGACTGGGTCGACAGATTTGATTCCAATTAAAAAATTCTAAAAAAATAAAAAACCGCTGCAGGACTAATTTAACTACATTAAGCGCTTAATTAGACTCCGGGGAGTAAGATAATGTCAATTGTTTGTACTTGTTTCATCCTCTAACCCCTCCACCGCATCCTCAATTTGGGGTATTTTCGATTTGGTCGACAGATTTGCCTCCAATTAAAAAATTCTAAAAAATTAAAAAAAACCGCTGCATGACTAATTTAACTACATCAAGCGCTTAATTAGACTCCGGGGAGTAAGATAATGTCAATTGTTTGTATTTGTATCACCCTCTAACCCCTCCACCGCATCCTCAATTTGGGGTATTTTCGACTGGGTCGACAGATTTGATTCCAATTAAAAAATTCTAAAAAAATAAAAAAAACCGCTGCAGGACTAATTTAACTACATCAAGCGTTTAATTAGACTCCGGGGAGTAAGATAATGTCAATTTTTTGCACTTGTATCACAGTCTAACCCCTCTACCGCATCCTCAATTTGGGATATTTTCGACTGGGTCGACAAATTTGACTCGAATTAAAAAATTCTAAAAAATTAAAAAAACCGCTGCAGGACTAATTTAACTACATCAGGCGCTTAATTAAACTCCGGGGAGTAAGATAATGTCAATTGTTTGTAGTTGTATCACTTTCTAACTCCTCCACCGCATCCTCAATTTGGGGTATTTTCGACTGAGTCGACAGATTTGACTTGAATTAAAAAAATTCTAAAAAAATAAAAAAACTGCTGCAGGACTAATTTAACTACATCAAGCGTTTAATTAGACTCCGGGGAGTAAGATAATGTTAATTGTTTGTACTTGTATCACCCTCTAACCCCTCCACCGCATCCTCAATTTGGGGTATTTTCGACTGGGTCAACAGATTTGACTCCAATTAAAAAAAATGTAAAAAAATAAAAAACTGATGCAGGGCTAATTTAACTACATCAAGCGCTTAATTAGACTCCGGGGAGTAAGATAATGTCAATTGTTTGCACTTGTATCACCTTCTAACCCCTCCACCGCATCCTCAATTTGGGATATTTTCGACTGGACCGACAGATTTGATTCTATTTAAAAAATTCTAGAAAAATAAAAATCTGCTTTAAAGCTACTTTAACTATATCTAACGCTTAATTAGACTCCGGGCAATAAGATTATGTCAATTGTTTGTACCTGATCCACCCTCCATCCCCTCCATGCCACCCTCAATTTTGGATATTTGCGACAGTCGGCAGATTTGACTCCAATTAAGAAATTCTAAACAATAAATAAATAAATAAAAAATGAAAAAAAAAAATGCGGCGGGGCTAATTTAACTACAAGATAACAGAGCAGATTATTACGTTCAACGACGCCACGAGTTGCAAATAGAGAATGACAAAAATTAGAAACTTCGGACAGACCATTGATCAATTGAATAATAATCTTCCCAATATATACAATATTTTGTATTGTCCTTTATTGTAAATACACAAACTTAAAAATACAGATATTTTAATTTTAATATTAATATAATATAATATAATATAATATAATATAATATAATATAATATAATATAATATAATATAATATAATATAATATAATATAATATAATATAATATAATATAATATAATATAATATAATATAATATAATATAATATAATATAATATAATATAATATAATAAATACATGCGGATTTCATAGGAATAATAACCCATGAAATCCAAAGATCCTATTTCTTAAAATATTTACAAGTTAATTTTGTTTAATCATTTGTTTTGTTTTTTTTAATTTATTTCTAGATGGCTAGAGGATGTTGGTGGTACTATTTTTCAAAATTCACTGAATTTTTTGATACGGTAAGTTTGCAATTATCACTAACATTTTAACCACATGGGTTTTTATTCATCATTCTCTGTCGTATTTCACGATTTTCACCATTCTAGGGAAGATTTCCTGGACCATGTTGATAAAAAAATAATTGAGCAAAATGAAAAAAAAAAAATATGATTCAAAAAGTTCTTAATATAATTTAATTATATATTCAATGACCCTTTCCACCCCATATGGGTATAGGGTTATATAATTTAATTAATATCTATAATATTTCAACACTGAATAATTTAAAGCATGCATATTTGGTGAATGCGCCGGGTGAAATTATTTTTTATAAACTTTTTTTTAATTTAAACCAATTAATTTTTTAGTTCTTCTTCGTGCTGCGCAAAAAGAACAACAACATCTCGACGCTCCACGTGATCCACCACGGCATCATGCCGATGAGCGTCTGGTTCGGAGTCAAGTTCACCCCCGGCGGCCACTCGACCTTTTTCGGATTCCTCAACACTTTCGTCCACATCATCATGTACACTTATTACTTGATCGCCGCCTTGGGGCCGCAATTCCACAAATACTTGTGGTGGAAGAAATACTTGACCACTCTGCAAATGGTAAGCTCGTCGAAATTTTGTGATGAAATACCGAGAGATGATGTAATAATAAATTTGTTGTTTTACCAAGTGAGACACTCAAATTGAAAATATATAAGTTTGTTCTGCGCTGTGTTGCTGAATTGAGTGAAAGTTTATGATTTTTCACTTGAAACACTGAGAATTTATATAGGGTGTCCTGTTACTAAATAAATAGAAAAGTGTATTATTTATTCACTTGGTCACAGTTATTTAAATAAATAAAATAAAAATGATTTGAAAATAATTAATAAATTATTCTCACATAAATAGAAAAGAGTATTATTCATTCACTTGGTCACAGCCATTTAATTATATTAAATAAAAATGATTTATTAATTATTTTCAAATCATTTTTATTTAATTATTCTCACATTCTATTTTTTTATTGTTACTGTTGGGAAACGCATTTATCAGTTTGAGAGGGTTGCCGTTGGGTGAGGTACTTGATTTTATTCAGGGAAAATCTGCAGCCGATTCGATGCACCGTTTTACCGACAGAAGGACGTCAAATAAAAAAAAACGCGAATAACTCGAAAACGTAAAAATTAGCATTTTTTTAAATTTTAGATTCAATTTATTGCTGTTATGGTTCATGCCTTCCAACTGCTCTTCATCGACTGCAGCTATCCAAAGGCGTTCGTCTGGTGGATTGGAATGCACGCCTGCATGTTCTACTACCTCTTCAGAAACTTCTACAACGAGGCGTACATCAAGCAAAATGTCAAGTCTAAGAAAACTGACACTTCGCAGGTAAAATAATTTAAGGCTCATTTCATTAGTTTCTTTTTGAAGTATCACATTTATTTAAATAATGTCAATAAAATTATTGAAGACATTAAAAAGGGAGGAGATATTATTAATAAATGTTGTCTCCTTCATGATTAGTGGTTATGTACCGTAGGCTCACTTAGGCCATTCAAGGCCCACGCTATTTTCATTTTGTTATTTTATTTGTAAATATGACACTCAAATGATCGATCAGACTGGTCTTCTTTCAGTGATTAATCACATTGGTCTTATTGTAGTGACTGGTCACACTGGTCTTTTTTCTGCGAGATTGATAACATATCTATTATGTAGCCTTATTCGACCGATGGAGTGACGAGATCAAGCGCAAACGATTTCATATGGCAAAGAAAAAAATGTTTCATCAAGACAATGCATCAATTCACAAATCGGTAAAAACCTTGGAAAAAATTAACGATTTACGCTTGGAACTGTTACCTCATCCACTCTATTCTCCAGTCCTGGTATCTAGCAATTGCTTGCTCTTAACAGATTTGAAAAAAATGCCCCAAGGAAAGAGAACGAAGCGGTTATTGCCTATTTTGAGGCCAAACATAAAACGTTCTACAAGAACGCATAGAAATATTAGAGAAGCATAGGAGTGATTATATCACAATAGAAGGAGATGAATAAATTAGAATTTTGAGGAAAGAAAATGCACTTTTATTGGTTACTCCCTAGACTTTTTGACCCATATCACCTAAGGAGTTTAAGTCTCATATGCTTAGAAGCTTCACATCGTTAAAAATAAATTATAACTTTTAAAACTTAATGAATTTCACGCTTTTATATAAAAATGTATAGAAATGTGTCCGTTTTAACAATCAATTAATTCCTTATTAAATAAAAATGATTTGAAAATAATTAATAAATTATTTCCACATTTCAATTTTCTATTTAAATTAATTCCTTTCTTACAGACAAACGGCGTGACATCCACTCCGCAAAAATCAAAATCGAAAACCATCGGCATCTGCTTCCCGGTCCAGACGGACCTCTACGAGAACGCGGACAAGGACATCAAGAAGAGCTACACGTCGTCGGACAACGAGCTGAGGAACCGGGCGTTCATCGACAAGAAGTAGAGGAACGGAATCACCCCCATTCACACTCCTCTTCACTGTGATTCGAGCGATGGGTCAAATCATTCTTTACTCTAAGCTTTAAACTTTTCAGACCTAAAAGACAATCGGAAACGAAAACAACAAAATACCATTCTCTTTACAATTGTGAATCATATTTAATCTGCTCTTGTTTTGTATCGTCTTATTGTTTGTGTTTCGTTCGTGTTATGATAGAAATTAAGTTCAAACAGCGTTTCTCGAAAGGAATTAAAAAAATAATAATACACGAAATTTTGGAAATAATCTGCTGTAAGGCTAATTTAACTATATCTAACGCTTGTCTAATTAAACGTTAGATATAGTTAAATTAGCCCTACAGCAGTAGGCAGTAAGATTATGTCAATTGTTTGTACCTGATCCACCCTCCATGCCACCTTCAAATTGGGATATTTGCGACAGTCGGCAGATTTGACTCCAATTAAAAAATTCTAAATAAAAAAAATAAAGAAATTAAAAAATATTAATACACGAAATTTTGGAAATAATCTGCTGTAAGGCTAATTTAGCTATATCTAATGCTTAATTAGACTCCGGGCAGTAAGATTATGTCAATTGTTTGTACCTGATCCACCTTCCATCCCTTCCACGCTACCCTCAAATTTGGATATTTGCGACAGTCGGCAGATTTGACTCTAATTAAAAAATTCTAAACAAAAAAATAAAGAAATTAAAAAATAATAATACACGAAATTTTGGAAATAATTTATGATATTCCGAAATATTTTAAAATCATTATAAGAAACTCATTTATAAAATTATATAAAAACAAACTTTGCTTCAAATTTGCAGATTTTTATATTATTACTTAACTTTTAATAATAAAAAAAATGAAGCAGTGTAAAATTCACCATTATTTTATGTTGTCTCTAATTCCTTACAATTTAATACTGTGCGTTTTTTGAAACACTATATTTTTTTTAAACTGCTCAAATTTCGAGAAACGCTGACCTATATTAGATATTGTACATAGAGTATCACATCACCAAAGTGTTACATGCTTTGTTATATGATGGAAAAATGCATCAAAAGTGTTTGCTTTTGATGGATTTTATATATATATTATTATATACTTATTTTTTATTATTATGAGAGGTAATGATTGAATGTAGATAAGGAGGTAAATTAAAATATTTGTATTTAACGCCCCGTTTATTTTATTTTCCCCACTAAAATTACACTTGCAGAACAAAAATTTAATACAGGAAAAGGGATTGATCGATTTTTTTTGAACAATTCGAGAAATGTTCCTTGTTTAATTTCATTGTAAATGTTAGTTGTTAGAATTTGAAAAAAAATACACTTTGTTTCACTAAAATACTTTTATTTCCTCCTGCAAAACAAAAATTTAATACTGACTCCGTACAGTATTATATTTTTCAATTGTATTTCCCTATACATAAAATAGGTTTATTTTTATCGTTGAGTGTGGCGAAAATCTGATTACTTTAGATTTTCGTCACACTCAGCGATAATAATAAACATATTTGATATATAGGAAAATACAATTAGAAAAATATAATACTGTACGGAGTCAGTATTATTTTTTTGTTCTGCAGGAGGAAATAGAAGTATTTTAGTGTATTTTTCAAAGTCTAACAACTAACATTTAAATTACAATGAAATTAAACAAGGAAAATTTCTGAAATTGTTCAATAAAATTCGATCAATCCATTTTTAAACTGCAAAAAAATACTTACACTGTAAGTTTTACAAACATCTATTGAAACAACTACTTCCCGAGCATTTACCCCGCCGGATATTCGATTACACAATAGAAATTTGTTGCGAATTGCAACGGTTTGAGTCGAAATTATTTAATGAAAGGAAACAACAAATAATAGTTACAAGGCTATCTGAAGACACTCGGGAAGTAGTTGTTTCAATAGATGTTTGTAAAACTTACAGTGTAAGTAATTTTTGCAGTTTGAAAAAGGGTTTGATCGAATTTTATTGATCATTGCCAGAAATTTTCCTTGTTTAAATTCATTGTAATTTGAATAACAATAAATGTGTGAATCAACTTTGTTTCATTTTATTTAACCAACATTTATATAATCACTGAATAAACATTTTATTTAACCATCATTTATATAATCACTGAATAAACACTTACTATAGTCGCAACCATCATGATAACTAACATTTAATTTAAAATTCACAAAAATTACTCGATTTGTTTGAAAGCAGCTTCGTGATATATGCAATCATACAATCACATTTATAATCTGGTTGTCTAATGGCCGTACCAATAATCTCAGTTTAATTCAGGAATCAATCTAGGATTCATGAATCGCGGATTCGCGAATGTTATTGGTGGATCCACGGATTGTTTTTAATATAATCCAGGATTATGTCGACTATTTTATACATATTGATACAATCCAAGAATTAATACTCAATTCTGGATCAATCCATGACTATTAGTACGGGCATAAGTAAAGCTAAATCCCAGACAAAATATGTTTGTCTATGGCTAAATATTACATAGATCAGGGGGGGTCGGATCATATTTGAAATCGGGAAACACGACAATGCTGTAGTCTCAAGTGGACAATTTAAAATAAAAGGGATTGATCGAATTTTATTAAGCATTGCCAGAAATTTTCCTTGTTTAATTTCATTGTAATAAAAAATTTTAATCTGTAGTTTTTACTCAGATTTATTAATTATGCGTGCGTTTTGTCGGATTCCAATGTGTATATCTTAAAGATTTACATTTTTAATTAAACATTAAAGATATTCTAAATAAGGATAACTTTACCATCTTTAAATTTGATTAATCTCACATGAATTATAATTGTCAGTTATCTTGTATTCTTCAGAAATTACTCTGTTCTTTATGAACATAGACTGACATAGATGTAGTGTGTAAAAAGATAAAGCATGCGGCTTCTAGTGACTTTTTTAAACTTCAGAGGATTTTTTTTGTTAATCAACGAATTACACTATCTGAAGATTATCACACCTCTTCTGGTGACTTTCTAAACTTCAGAGGATTTTTTTTTGTTAATCAACGAATTACACTATCTGAAGATTATCACACCTCTTCTGGTGACTTTCTATACCTCAGCGGATTTCTTTTTCATTTTTAGTGTTTCTTTAAGAAACTAAAAAATCTTCAATAATCACGTGTAGGTTGATTTTGGGGATCAGCCTCGTAGGAATGTATTCAAAAATTTTATTTTAAAATTAATTAATTAAAACAAAATGAGAAAATAATTCATGGTGTTGCTTAACTTCATTTACACCAATTAAAACATATACAACAATGTAAGAAAAAAACTTTTTCGAGACCTTTAACTTTCACAAAAACCGCATTCAATGCTAAAAAAATAACAACTCATTATTACCCGAATAATTTGCGTCAATTTTAAGTTATTTGCTCGTTTCGAATTTGGAATTTTCCCGGCGCAATTTTCTCATTTCCATGCAAATAAAAAAAATATACTGCAAATTTGCACGCGCGTCACGTGTTTAAAAAATGAACGCAGCTTATGACAATATTTATTTTTAATTAACGCGGAATGTTACATGTAAGTAGAATGTAATGATTAAATAGTTTTATATTATGTTGGTTGACTTGTTGTGTTTCTTTAGGAAATAATAATAATAATTTATTTATTTACAGAAAATTCACCATTTTACAAAAATTGTAACAATTTTTTTACTATAAGTAGTAAATAAGGCTATTACATATAAATAAACAATAACTAAAAATACTAATTAACAAATGAATTAATCAATTATTATCCCAAGTGGTTTTACAAATTATTGGGTTAACAGAATAAATATAAATAATTCAAACAATAATGTATAAATACATAAATAAGACAGCGTGTACAAGTAATGACAATATTTGATGAATTAATGGTTTTAATATTTAGACATTGGTAGTTCATATTGTATAAAATAAATATGAATAAATTATTAAAAATCAACCAATAAAACACAGATTACATTGAATAATTTTAATAAAACAAATTTTAAATTCTCTTGAAAATGGGCTAATAATCTGAAACTAGTCGAGAATTTAA
Source organism: Philonthus spinipes (assembly GCA_963082785.1). Lineage (NCBI taxonomy): Eukaryota > Metazoa > Arthropoda > Insecta > Coleoptera > Staphylinidae > Philonthus > Philonthus spinipes. The sequence goes on along the minus strand of OY720310.1, from coordinate 3,226,354 downwards.
AGTTATTCAATTTAATCTGTGTTTTATTGGTTGATTTTTAATAATTTATTCATATATAAATTATATATATTTCATACAATATGAACTACCAATGTCTAAATATTAAAACCATTAATTAAATAAACATTGTTTTACTTATAATAGGCAAACGAGAAAATAATTTATTAATTAATTATTTTTAAATTCTTTACTTATTTCCGAGTCTGATTAAACCCGATTTCGTAACAATAAAATATAATAATAAATATCCTTCAAAAAAAAAAATCCAAAAATCCGTTATTCATGCATTCATCTCATTTTTCATCGAGGACTAAAAGACAGACATGACATATAAAACAATGACTCTTGGCCGAAAGACCGATGGTCGATAGCCATTTTAGAAATAATAAAATAAATTGTATTCTACAATGAAATTAAACAATTGTTTGTTTCATTTTATTTATTTAAATTGTATTGCAATGAAATTAAACAGTTGTTTGTTTAATTTTATTTATTTAAATTGTATTGCAATGAAATTAACCAATTGTTTGTTTCATTTTATTTATTTAAATTGTATTGCAATGAAATTAAACAATTGCTTGTTTCATTTTATTTATTTAAATTGTATTGCAATGAAATTAAACAATTGTTCGTTTCATTTTATTTATTTAAATTGTATTGCAATGAAATTAAACAGTTGTTTGTTTAATTTTATTTATTTAAATTGTATTGCAATGAAATTAAACAATTGTTTGTTTCATTTTATTTATTTAAATTGTATTGCAATGAAATTAAACAATTGTTTGTTTCATTTTATTTATTTAAATTGTATTGTATATAACAAAGTATATATACCAGTGTGTAGCTGACACAACCAATTATTTTAGAGATATTTTCAAATTAACATACTAATTGAATAAATTATCTATCATGTCCATAGATTAGATAAGGTCTTCTTAGAATTGCAAAAAAAAAACATAACGAAAGACAACAAATGAAATTTACAAAATAATATCAAAATTATTTCTAAAATAATTGGTTGTGTCAGCTACACACTGGCCTATTCCAATAATTAACACTAATAATTATTATGTCAAAAATTAACAAAAATAGATATATCTTAAAAACTATTAGAATTAGGTGTATAATACTTTTATACTTTTTGAAAGATAATGAAATTTGCTAAAAGATAGGGTGTGCTATTTAAACTAAGCACGAAATTTGACCTTGAATGTGTTTCTTGAAGTATATTGAATTATCAAAATATCTTAAGATTACAAATTCCTGTAAATAGTCTAAAATATTCACCCATTAGTCTAATATACTGATACAAAATTTTATTTGTTTTCATTCATCCATTTGAAAGTTATGATTTTTTTTTTCGAAACGTCAATTTTTCCAAAAATATTTAAATATTTAGAAAATTATTAGCTTTAGGCATATGAATATATTCTGAAAGTTAACTTTATTTTTGGATGTAGAATGTCAAAAAATATAAAATATTATATATAATATAATATAATATAATATAATATAATATAATATAATATAATATAATATAATATAATATAATATAATATAATATAATATAATATAATATAATATAATATAATATAATATAATATAATATAATATAATATATTTTATTCTAACGGAATACCCCATTTCCGTTAGAAAAAATATAACTATGATACGCCATGCTTTTATGGAACACCCTGTATATGTAATACACCTACATGTGCCTGGGAAAGCAGATTTTGAAAAAAATAAACCGTTTGGCCGTAAAGCTACTCAGCGCGCACCCTGTATATAAATATTAAAAAAAAAACGAAAAGCCGAATGAATAAACATTTTTCTATTATTCTTATTTTTAATAAATATGCATTTCACTTTCACATTAGCACTCAAACGAAAAAGAAAACTGGCAAAAGTGGAAGTGAAAAACAATAACGATTTTTTTTAAAACGGAATGGTTGATAGCCTAATTAACAGTTTTAAAAGGTAGACAAACCATGAGTATGTCAGCGTTTTTAAATCGATTACAAAGGTTAAAATTTTTAATATTCTCGAACAAAAGGAAAAAAAATAACAGTTCTACATAATGAAACAATGTGGATTCCGTAATTATTGACTGTTTACCAAAAGAGAGTGCATTTACACAAAGACTGAATCAATTATGAATACAATTTTGCGTAAACAATTGACATTTATTTTATTTGTCTATCTGTATAGTCTAAATAAAGATGTGTGACGCCAGAATGTGAGAAAACATACATGGTGTGAAAAAAAAATTGACCATATGAAATTCGATTCCACAGTTATTTTCAGACACAATGTAAATCAATGTATATCAAAAATAACGGAACATATATTTTTGATAGAAGTACTCACAAGTGAACCTACCAAAGTGTGAATTACCTATTTGATACACATACTTTTAAAGTGCGTTCCCTGCATATATATATTTCCTTCATTAAAATATTTCATAAGCATTATTATCAGCGATGAATAACCATTAGGTAATCGAGTATTGTATTATTTACTCGTTTCAATGGAATATCTGAGGAAAAAACATGCACACTCAAATATGTGCACTGCGTGGAAAAACGTGTTTAATTATTATTTAATGGATTGACGACAAACGAAATCAAATATTTAATTCCTGCGCCGTTCGGCGAAAATGCGTTGTATTTAATAGCTCTAGACTGTGACTGATAATTTATTTATAAATTTTTTTAACGCGCAACGGGCCGATCAATTCATTTACTATGTTAACAAAAATCCTTATTTCCGGGAGTAAATTTATATAATAAAAATTAGAATTGATGGTTTTCTTCGATTTTTATTCAACAATTAAATTAAAAATTTATATTTATCTTTATTCGTGTCAATTTATAAAACTAAATATTATTTACAATACATATGTTTTAAATTTACGAAATGATTATCGATCAGAGGTCTTTCCGCCCAATTATTTTATTTGTTCATTTTTAAAGTTTCATGCAAATAATTGGGGAATTTATCCTTTCCTATATATAAAATAGTATGATGGTAAATAACGCCCAACACCCGTAAGGGTATAAGGGTTTTTGATAATATAAATATGATGGTAAATAAAACGTAGTTATTAATTCAAGATAAATTTAATTAAAATTAAAATACTTGTTTTTTTTATTAATTTCTTCTTTCTTTATAATTTGTTACGTATTTTGAGGATTTTTATTACGCCTAAAAATGTCTAATAAAAAAATAATTACCCGGATTTTAAAGAGAGAAAAGAAAGCTCTTCGATAAAAATCTTTGAATAACACCAAAAATATGGAATTAAAACAACCGATTACTCATTACTAAATAAAAAGAAAGAAGCGAAAACACTAAAACTATCTCTGCGATAAAAATCTTTGTCTTGCGCAAAATTTCCGAAAACATAAAACAGGCGATTATTCATTGCAAAACTCTGGCCTAATAATACGCCCAATTACAGCTTCTAAGTAATCCTAAACACCGATTTATTTTTTAATTACTTTTTTATTTACTTTACCTGTAATAATAAATATAATTTTTATAAACACATATACAGCGCTATTCCGTACGAGAAATGTTATGTTTAACGTTTAGTTAGTAATTTAATTCACATTCTATGTACATATATCTATTAACAAAGCTGCTTAGACGTACACGTTGAACTTAACATTTCCCTTACAGAATAACCCCGATTTACAGAAAAAATATATATAATAATGAAATTTACAAAGTCAAATATATAATCAATATTTAAATTAAATAAAATGAAACAAATGTGATTCACACATTTGCAGCTATTGAAATTACAATTTGCGATGCAACAACAAATATCTACTGTGTAATCCAATGTCCGGCGGGGTAAATGCTCGGGAAGTAGTTGTTTCAATAGATGTTTCTAAAACTTACAGTGTAAGTATTTTTTACAGTTGGAAAAAGGGTTTGATCGAATTTTATTGATCATTGCCAGAAATTTTCCTTGTTTAATTTCATTGTAATCAATATTTGTTAATTGGCTATCGACCTGTGGTCTTTCCGCCTGGTATTTCGTGTTAATGTCCTAGTCGTGAAAAATAAAAGTATAATGGATAACTGTCTACGTTTTGAGTCATTGTCGATTGTGTTCATAATTTAATGCGATGCTATGAATTCATGAAGAGTTATGCCGGGGAATTTACATTTGAGGTTTATTTATTTGTTGTTAACTCTTATGGAGTTAAGCAGTGGTTGATAAGATCCTGTAGTACCCCTGTAGCACCCTAGCATTCTGCAGCAATGAGTATGCTACAGGCATGTTACGGACTTTATCAACTGGAAACTTGAACATTGGTTTGAAATAATATTTTATAAGAATAATAAAAATTTAAATAGCCCATGACTGACTACTAACATAATTGTACATATTGTTATAATAAATTTTGTAGAATTTCGTTGTCATATTGTCTGAATAAATGTTTATATTATATATATATATGTTTATATATATATAATTTAAATAATCGTATTTGCCGAAAGTTATTTGCCTTAGAAATTTTTAAAATTTCGAAGATTTTTTTTTCTTCAAAAAAATATGAAAAAATCCAGTCGATAGCCGATTCATCATTATCTACAGAATATAATTCTAATCTTTGTATATTATTGTACATACATATACACATTTGAATAAAGATGGTTAGTTAGTTATGAAAAAATTCTCTAATACTCTTTCGTTGTCATATTGTCTGAATAAAGATGTTTGTATATATATATATATATAAATTTAATTAATCGTATTTGCCGAAAGTTATTTGCCTTAGAAAATTTCAAAATTTCGAAGATTTTTTTTCTTCCAAAAAATATGAAAAAATTCTCTAATACTCTTCAAGATGTTAGAAAGAGCGTAGAGTATTTATTTTTCCAGAAAAAAACTTTTTCAGTTCATTAAAGCCATTTGAAATAGAGAAGTCCTATTTATATGGAGCCTTATGGGAACGGTTTAAGCGAGCCGCGCCGATCGTCTCTTTTGGGTGCGACGCAGATTAATCTTATATAACTTTATTCATAGAAGTGACAGAGTGATAAAACTGGAAGAATAAGATTCAGGAAGCATTTTTATATGTTCTACATGATAAAATATTAATATTGGAATTTTGCAATTGTCTAGAAAAAAATCCCAAAGTTTGACAATTTTTTCACTCTCTTTTCGAAGGCCCATTTTACATGCCTGTTATACAAAAACTATTTGCTTCATGTTACTTAAATTTACACAGATGATGCTCCTATTTATTACGAATATTTTGCCATAATTTGAAGTTATTCTGAAAGTTTCGGATTTTTCACCAAAATCCACTTTTTATTCAAAATATTCAAATTTCGATATATTTTTTTTTTCTTCCAAAAAAATCTGAAAAAATTCTGAAATAATCTTCAAGATGTTAGAAAAAGCATGGGATATTTATTTTACCAAAAAAATACATTTTTAGTTCCTTAAGGCCATTTGAAATGGCAAAGTCCTATTTACATGGAGCCTTATGGGAACGGTTTAAGCGAGCCGCGCCGATCGTCGCTTTTGGGTGCGACGCAGATTAATCTTAGATAACTTTATTCACAAAAGTGACAGAGTGATAAAACTGGAAGAATAAGATTCAGGAAGCATTTTTATATGTTTTACATGATAAAATATTAATATTGGAATTTTGCAATTGTCTATAAAAAAATCCCAAAGTTTGACAATTTTCTCACTCTCTTTTCAAAGGTCCATTTTACATGCCTGTTATACAAAAACTATTTGCTTCATGTTACTTAAATTTACACAGATGATGCTCCTATTTATTGCGAACATTTTGCTATAATTTGAAGTTATTCTGAGAGTTTCGGATTTTTTACCAAAATCCATTTTTTATTTAAAATATTCAAATTTCGATATATTTTTTTTTTCTTCCAAAAAAATCTGAAAAAAATCTGAATTAATCTTCAAGGTGTTAGAAAAAACGTGGGATATTTATTTTACCAAAAAAAATACATTTTTAGTTCCTTAAGGCCATTTGAAATGGCAACGTCCTATTTACGTGGAGCCCTTATGGGAACGGTTTAAGCGAGCCGCGCCGATCAACGCTTTCGGATGCTACGCTGATAAATCTTAGATAACTTTATTCATAGATGTGATAGAATAATGAAACTTAAAGAATAAGATTCAGAAAGAATTTATCTATGTTCCATATTGAAATTATGAAAATTGAAATTAGGGAATTGTCTGTACAAATTCCCAAATTTTGGCAATTTTTTCACTCACTTTTCATAGGCCCATTTTATATGCCTGCCATAGAAAAACTATTTGCTTTGCGTTGCTTAAATTTATACAGTTAATGCTCCCATTCATTACAAACATTTTGGTATAATTTGAAGTTATTCTGCGAATTTCGGATTTTTCACCAAAATCCAGTTTTTATTCAAAATATTCGAATTTCGATGAAATTTTTTTTCTTCCGGAAAAATCTGAAAAAAATTTCAAACACTCTTGAAGATGTCGGAAAAGGGGTGAGATATATATTTTTCTAGAAAAAAATCATTTCCGATCCTTTGAGGCCGTTTGAATTGTTCATTCCCATTTACATGGAAGCTTATGGAAACGGTTTAAGCGAGACGCGCCGTTTGACGCTTTTAGACGTTACGTTGATTAAACCAAGATAACTTTCTAAAAAAATAAGATAGAACTTTAAAACTTGAAGAATTAGATTCAGAAAGGATTTATCTCTATTTTAGCCAAAAAAACAATAAAATAACATTTTTGTGCTGGCTTACAAAAAATCGCAAAGTTGGACGAGTTTTTCGGTAATTTTTTGAAGGCCCGATATACACCCCTCTTGTACGAAAACTATTTGTTTCGCACAACTGAAATTTACACAATTGATGCTGCCATTCCTAGGAAGCATTTTGGTTTAATTTGAAGTCATTCCGTGATTTTCAGATTTTTGGCGAAAATCCACTTTTTTTCAAGGAAAATATTCAAATTTCGATGATTTTTTTTTCTTCCTAAAAATCTCAAAAAAATCTAAAATACTCTTGAAGATATTAGAAAAAGCGTGGGGTGTTTATTTTTCCAGAAAAAATCATTTTCTGGAAAAATAAATACCCCATGTCTTCAATTTCATCATGCGAATTTTGTGTTAATGAATGAATGAATGAAAATCCACTTTTTTTCAAGGGATATCCCTTGGAAAATATTCAAATTTCGATGATTTTTTTTTCTTGCTATAAATCTAAAATACTCTTGAAGATATTAGAAAAAGCGTGGGGTGTTTATTTTTCCAGAAAAAATCATTTTTTGGAAAAATAAACACCCCATGTCTTTAATTTCATCATTTTGTGTTAATGAATGAATGAATTAGGTTAAGCAAAAAGCACTAAACTTTATCATTCATTAATAATTACTCTTATTACTGCATTACTACCGTTAATGCATTTTAAAAACGATCTTTACATCCTCATTTATTATCATCAATGAAAAAAATTATTAAAGCTCGTTTAACGACACTTTTACGAATTATATTAATTTTTAATTAATCTTAAATACTATCGTATTGCATAACAATAAACATTCCCGGCATTAATGGCTAAAACAATTATAACCAGACATCAGCGATTAGAATAATGGAAACGTTTCACACATACAAATTCACAAATCAAATCGTTCAGCAATGCGAACAAAAATAAATTTCGTCCTGTAAAAAAAAAATCTACATAGAACATACGCACAAGTGTTAATCATACATTACAATTTGCCTCATAATAAAGCATGTTATATTCAATTGCGATTATAGTTTCGTTTATTTTTTTTATTAATTTCGCGGCTGTATAAGGAGGAAGACCACACGTTTGATTATCCTCGTGCCATATGCAGCGTGTGACAAATAACAACAATAGCAATAAATTCACATATTAATTATTCCTTGCGGACGCGTGCGACCTTTGAAAGCGAAAAATGTGTAATAAAAGAGGAAGAGGATTTGCCGTATTTACATATTGGAACGATTATCGACTACTTCCCTGGGTGTACCTCTGATGTTCAAATGTTTTTGCACAAATTCAAGAGGCACTGTACTCTATCTTCTGACGTGTGTTTTACAAAATCGTGCGGCCAGTTGAAACTACTTTACATGGAGCTCTTAAAGGGGAAGTTAATGTTATTAACTTAACAGCATTTATTGGTATAGTTTTGTACCGGAATTATCATTTCAATTTACCTTTCACATGTGTGCAATCGGAATTATTATTTAATTTCACCTGTTATTCGGGATTATCGAATTAAATTTAAGTTGTCATTAGATAGTCCACTTTTATTGTTTTTCCCGCCTAGGTTTCGAGTTTTACTGTGACTTTCTGTTACCTAACCTATTTTTTAAAGTTAGTGACGCAGCTTTAAAAATTAGGTTAGGTAACGGAAAATTACAGTAAAGCTCGAAACCTAGGTGTTTAGAAGTTGTCATTAGATTGTCCACTTTTATTGTTTTTTTCTGCCAATTTTTAAAGCTAGTGGTGCAGCTTTAAAAAATAGGTTAAGTAACGGAAAGTTACAGTAAAGCTCGAAACCTAGGCAAGAAAAACAATAAAAGTGGACAATCTAATGACAACTTCTAAACACCTAGGTTTCGAGCTTTACTGTGACTTTCCGTTACCTAACCTAATTTTTAAAGCTAGTGGCGCAGCTTTAAAAATTAGGTTAGGTAACGGAAAGTTACAGTAAAGCTCGAAACCTAGGCAGGAAAAACAATAAAAGTGGACAATCTAATGACAACTTCTAAACACCTAGGTTTCGAGCTTTACTGTGACTTTCCGTTACCTAACCTAATTTTTAAAGCTAGTGGCGCAGCTTTAAAAATTAGGTTAGGTAACGGAGAGTTACAGTAAAGCTCGAAACCTAGGCAGGAAAAACAATAAAAGTGGACAATCTAATGACAACTTCTAAACACCTAGGTTTCGAGCTTTACTGTGACTTTCCGTTACCTAACCTAATTTTTGAAGCTAGTGACGCAGCTTTAAAAATTAGGTTAGGTAACGGAGAGTTACAGTAAAGCTCGAAACCTAGGCAGGAAAAACAATAAAAGTGGACAATCTAATGACAACTTCTAAACACCTAGGTTTCGAGCTTTACTGTGACTTTCCGTTACCTAACCTAATTTTTGAAGCTAGTGACGCAGCTTTAAAAATTAGGTTAGGTAACGGAGAGTTACAGTAAAGCTCGAAACCTAGGCAGGAAAAACAATAAAAGTGGACAATCTAATGACAACTTCTAAACACCTAGGTTTCGAGCTTTACTGTGACTTTCCGTTACCTAACCTAATTTTTAAAGCTAGTGACGCAGCTTTAAAAATTAGGTTAAGTAACAGAAAGTCACAGTAAAGCTCGAAACTTAGGTGTTTAGAACTTTACCCAACTCAACTAAGGCTCAGTCGTGGTGTTTTGGTAATTGGGAATTGTCGTTTCTATCGAAAGATGTTGGAATAACCATCTACGGAAGTGACGTGATTACGTCACATTACATTTTAACACATTCATAACACCATTGGATTTAGGTAACTCGCAATTGGGAGAAGAAAAAAGAAATGCTTGAGTAGAGAAAGAAAGAACTCCACGGGAGAAACCCCAAGCTGCCAGACAAGTCAGAAGTTAGTTAGCAAAGAAGCTTCGAGGAAAACCACATGCCATACGAAAATATAAAATTGCTTTTAGTGGGAGTGAAAAATACCTCCTTATTTTAGCGAAATTTTGGAGTGAATATATATTTTATTTCTACATGTAGCAAATCTGCATTTTCTAACTACGTTTCGGATCATTTAATCTCATCAGCATGACATACAACACGCCATGACAAAATATAAGATTGCTTTTTGCAGGAGTGGAGAATACCTCCTTGTTTTGGGTACATTTTTGTGTGAATTAATATTTTCACACGTAGTAAATCTGCTTTATATACCCCGGTTTCAGTTCATTTAGTCTCATCAGCATGACATACAACACGCGATGACAAAATATAAGATTGCTTTTTGTAGGTGTGGAGAATACCTCCTTATTTTGGGTACATTTTTGTGTGAATTAATATTTTTACACGTAGTAAATCTGCTTTATATAACCCTGTTTCCGTTCATTTAGTCTCATCAGCATGACATACAACATGCTATGACAAAATATAAGATTGCTTTTTGCAGGAATTAAGAATACCTCCTTATTTTGGATACATTTTTGTGTCAATTAATATTTTTACACGTAGTAAATCTGCTTTATATACCCCGGTTTCAATTCATTTAGTTTCATCAGCATGACATACAACATGTTATGACTAAATATAAGATTGCTTTTTGTAGGAATGGAGAATACCTCTTTATTTTGGGTACATTTTTGTGTGAATTAATATTTCTACACGTACTAAATCTGCTTTATATACCCCGGTTTCAGTTGATTTAGTCTCATCAGCATGACATACAACATGCTATGACAAAATATAAGATTGCTTTTTGCAGCAGTGGAGAATACCTCCTTATTTTGGGTACATTTTTGTGTGAATTGATATTTTCACACGTAGTAAATCTGCTTTATATACCCCGGTTTCAGTTGATTTAGTCTCATCAGCATGACATACAACACGCCATGACAAAATATAATATTGCTTTTTGCAGGAGTGGAGAATACCTCCTTGTTTTGGGTACATTTTTGTGTGAATTAATATTTTCACACGTAGTAAATCTGCTTTATATAACCCTGTTTCAGTTCATTTAGTCTCATTAGTATAGCACACAACATGGCATACCAATATATAAGATTGTTTTATAGGAAGTAGAAGTCTCCACAATGTAAGATTGCTTTTAGTACGGGTAGAGGAATACCTTCTTATTTTGGGGAGATTATGGAGTGAATATTTTTTTATCTAACTGTTTCAATTCATTTAGTCTCATCGGCATGACATACCACGAAACTTTGTTTTTTAATAGAAGAAGGTATGCAACGAAAGATATCGTTTAGCAACTAGGGAAGGATAATACCTTCTCTATTCGTTCCGAAAGAGAGCGTTTGGCAAGTAGAGAAGGAGGAATACCTTCTCTATCTCTCTCTAAAGAAGTGAAATGCAGAAAAGAAGATGAACACTAGCAAATTCAAACAACAGGTAGGCAGACAGGAATCCTACACGTCGGTTATCGCGGCGAGTGGATTGAATCCGGCGTAGCGCAGCCGGTATTCTAATTCCGATGTGCATACCATGTAGACATACCATAGGCGATACACCGTCGCCTTGGAGTACGGAACACCTCGTGTTTCCCCGCCGTTGGAAACGAATCACCACGTACATATATATCGCACATCTGTCGGCAACGGACGCTCTCAACCTAACCCAAACGCGAACCCGACAACAGTCGCTTGCGCTAGTCGGTCGAGTCGATAAACGCCGGCCTTCCTTCCGAACCAAACACGAGACACGCCTTTACCCCGAAATTACAAATTGTAACACACACAAAAATAAATATACGAAATTTGCGTTGAAACAAACCCGACCACTTCGTGAGATGTATTCAGACGTAACAGTGTTCAATATTCAAAGAGAATAAAGGAAACAATTTTTTATCCGCAAAAATATATATATATATATATAAAACGTGGGTGTTGTAATAATTTCCTTATAACTTAAACAAATATATATATATTCAGTTAGGGGATGCGTGCATCCACACCGCCGATTTTTCCAGTGGTTTTCTAAAAAAAAATTCGCAGACCACCCGAGTGACTTCATTTGATATTTAGTGCGGCGCCGAGGAGCGAACCGGAAACGGAAGTGGAATAACGGGGTAAGTGCATAAGGTCCTATCGATTCGTCGGTGTGCGTGCGTGTGTGTGTGTGTCACGGTAGTAGCTCCTCCCTGTTTGACACAGTTTCCCCGGAATTGACCACGTTTCGTGCGGAATTTGCCATTCATGAAAAATGCTCGCGAATTATATAAAAAAAAATTATATAGATATGAGAGGAAGGAAAAAAATGTGTTCATGAGGATGCTTGAGGAAAACTATCGGAACGTTTAACCTAGATTTTCACGCGCCAGTCATGCGGACGTAAATACATTTTCACAAATACAATTGATTTTTTTATTTTTTTTTTATTTAATTTTCAATGCGAAAATTGGAGGAATTTATCACGTTGTGGAACAATATAACAATATAATATGAGTTCATTTGCTTCACCTTCAATCTATCTATATATACTCTATATATACATATTTAATATTATTTATATAAATATATGTATATATACATAAAATAAATTTATGAGAACTAAATAGAAACACATATTTATGAAAACTATTTTTTTTAACCAAATCTATATTTTCTCTATATTTTTCATATATTTATGAGAACTAAATATGTGTTTTTATTTAGTTCTCATAATTTTTCATATTTTTTTAACGAAATCTATATTTTCATTCATTTATTTGTCGTAAATATACACATATTTAGTTATCATAAATTTGTCGTATTTCTTCATATCTTTTTTATCGACAAATTTATATATATATATATATATATACAAATATCTTTATTCAGATAATTATATATATACAAACATCTTTATTCCCAAAGAGTACATACATATTTAATTCAATATACAATACATGAAACAATTAAAAACAAATATATATTCTTAAGAGAAACGGCTATCGACGGGAGGTCTTTCGACCTAGATAATTATATTTTTAGGAACATTCGTGTTTATTCTGTACGGGATATGTTAAGTTTAACGTTTATGTTTTTATAAATAGAAAACAGTATTCATTCACTTGGTCACAGTTATTTAAAAATATTAAATAAAAATGATTTGAAAATAATTTATTAATTATTTCCACATTTAACATTTATGTTTTTAATTTAAATAAAAATAACTGTGACCAAGTGAATGAATACTCCTTTCTATTTATGCTTAAATTCGCATTCATATATACATAGAATGTGAATTTAATTAATAACGTAAACGTTAAGCTTAACATTTCGTTTAGAGAATAGCCCCGATTGGAATACACTAAAATAAAGGTTTGCTTGTCATAGGCAATCGGTCTTTCTGCCCGACAAATTTATATTATATTTATTTTCTCTTCTCGTAATGTTTTTATTTATTACAAAATATATATTTCATGTGTTCTACTGTTCTTCATATCTCTTATTTTTTTTATCACAAAATATATATATACAAACATCTTTATTCCCAAAGAATACATACATATTTAATTCAATATACAATACATGAAACAATTAAAAACAAATATATATTCTTAAGAGAAACGGCTATTGACCGGAGGGTCTTTCGGCCTCACAAAATATATTTTTTCTATACTAAAACAAACTTATTCGTTCGGATTGTCATGATATTTTATTCAGAATTGTACATACTTACAAAATCTATCGATCTATTGCCTTTTTTTAAGTCATGGAAAAATGGAACGAGTTCCATCTGAATGGAAATATATTTTTTTTCTCATACCTAATAAATGATTGCAATTCAATCTGCCATTCATAAAATATTAGATAAATTGGTGGCTAATCAATTGCAATGGTTCGCAAATAAAATTATTTCTATATATTAAATACAAATGATTTGAAAATAATTAATAAATTATTTTCACATTTAGCTCTGTGACTTTTGACTTACGTTAAACAAATGCACATGAAAACAACTACTTCCCGGGCAAATACCAACGCCGGACATTGAATTACATAATTTACACCTGCTGTTGCACATCAATAAAATATTGCATAATGCAACAAATTTTTGATCCGAGAAATTTTTTTAATGTAAAAACAACAAAAGAAACGTTACTTAATTTAAGGCCATCTGCAGACACGGGTTTCGGGATCTATCCCTCGTCAGTTCATTTAGTCTCATCAGCATGACATACAACATGCTATGACAAAATATAAGATTGCTTTTTGCAGCAATGGAGAATACCTCCTTATTTTGGGTACATTTTTGCGTGAATTAATATTTTTACACGTAGTAAATCTGCTTTATATAACCCTGTTTCAGTTCATTTAGTCTCATCAGGATGACATACAACACGCCATGACAAAATATAAGATTGCTTTTTGCAGGAGTGGAGAATACCTCCTTATTTTGGGTACATTTTTGTGTGAATTAATATTTTCACACGTAGTAAATCTGCTTTATATAACCCTGTTTCAGTTCATTTAGTCTCATCAGTATGGCACACAACATGGCATATCAATAAAATATTGCATAATGCAACAAATTTTGATCCGAGAAAATGTTGTTAATGTAAAAACAACAAAAGGAATGTTACTTAATTTAAGGCCATCTGCAGACACGTGTTTCGGGATCTATGCCTCGTCAGTACAGCTATGCCTTACATAATTTAAAGATGTTAAAATAAATCAATTAAATTAATTCAATTTAAATCAAAACCGAATAAAATTAAATGAAAATAATTGAATCAAATTAATTAAATTTCTTGTTAATTGTCGGTGCTTATACTTTGCTATACATCGTAGTTCAAATGTAATAAATGAAACACTTCGGATCCGAGTTATACAAAGAAAAAAAAAATGCCTTCATTTCTTAAAAAAAATAAAATAAAATAAAAATACTTTGCTATACATCGTAGTTCAAATGTAATAATAATAATAGTTTATTTAACGGATAATTCCTCTTTACAAAAGTAATAAATGAAACACTTCGGATCCGAGTTATACAAAGAAAAAAATGCCTTTATTTAGTAAAAAAAAATTAAAAATCCTGATAATCAACATGGTTTCATACCAAGCCGGCCAACAGTTCAAATTAATAATAAAATTAAACGAAAATAATTGAAATAATTAATTTTTTTGTTAATTGTCGGTGCTTATACTTTGCTCTACATCGTAGTTCAAATTTAATAAATGAAACACTTCGGATCCGAGTTATACAAAGAAAAAAAATGCCTTCATTTATTAACAAAAAAAATTAAAAAATCCTGATAATCAACATGGTTTCATACCAAGCCAACAGTTCAAATTTCTGAATAAAATTCTCACTTAACCCGTGCTGAAAATTATTTAATTAATAATGAAATGAAAATTAAAACACTGTTTTTTTTTTAAATAAAATTTGTATATGTTGGAAATTCCACAATTTTCAAAATTTACTAAAAATTTCAAGATCATTCGCATTTAGGTGGAACCCACACTTTTTAAAACAGTGTTGGATATCATTCATAAACAAATTGAATAATATGGAATCCCAGTGGGACCCTTGGGGAACACCAGAAGGAACATATATAGGATCTAAAATGAAGTTGATAATTGATCTGTGATATTTTATCTTACAGTGCTCGTACCTATACTCAATATGAACATACTTGTTAAAACTGTGATCATATATTTAATTTCTTTTATTATATATATATATATAAATCTTTACTGGCAGATTATTTTTAACAAAGTAATAATAATAAATAAATACAATAAATAACTAACATAAAAATAAATTCTTCTGCCAATTGGCCACCGACCGTTGGTCTTTCCGCCTTTTTATTTTATTATTTACTTTATATTTTTATTTGTTTAAATTTTATTTTTACATTTTCTTAGGTAAATTATTGTTTCCATTATGTAATTATATACCCGTAGATGTTAGTTTGTGAAGTCATAAGCAACTCTGAATCAATTCTTTGAACCGTTTGGGAATGCACTTATCTTACTTATTAATTATTAATAGTTTAATTTTATTTGCTAATATTAATTTATACTTTGTTCTCTTTTTTTTTCTGTTTAAATTTAACTAACTTTGCTTGTACTCTTCTTATATTATGATTTTGATTGTATTTTTTCCCTTGTTGGATTCTTCCGTTGGAAAATAAAAATTATTATTATTATTAGTTTAGGAATACCTACCTGATTATATACAAATATGTAAATTATTGTATAATGTAATCAATTATAATGGAGAATTCCGTAAAATAAAGTTAAAGTTTCTAATTCGAATGCACGACAAAACTGGCTGAAAGGCTTTGATTAAAACACTTCAGTAAATTTTCAAAATCGTAGGCTAAATCCTATAAAATTTAGAAATTATATATACAATAATAGCAACCTCCAACAAGCATAAATACACTTCAGTAAATTTTCAAAATCGTAGGCTAAATCCTATAAAATTTAAAAATTACATATACAAAAATAGCAACCTTGAACAAGCATAAATACAGCACTTAAACAAATTTAAACGTTTTTTTTTAATTATAAACAAAACCATTATTTTGTAACGCGCTTTCCGCTTCACAACAGCAATTCATAATTCAGACGTTTCCTCGGAGCCATTACGACGAGAAGATTATTCAGAGGCGCTTATTATAACGAAAGGGAAATCTCGAGTCCGTTGATACTTGACATTTCCTGTCGTTTATTAAGCCACACACACACACATATAATACAGGTGAAAGAAAAATATGGGGCTCGCGTTATCTGGCTGATGAACTCGCTCCGACCACGCTCAAGAATAAAAGTGAAATTATTATTTTTTACATAAAATCGATTCTTAATTGAAAGAAATCGATGTTTTCATTTATTGAAAAATATTTTTTTTATTAATAAAAAAAAAAATCTTTATAAATTACAAAAATTGCAAATGAACTGCGAATACATATAAATAAATATTACTTACTTCTCTCGGGATACCCATTACTATATGCATTGTTATATTGCATTGATTGTTTTTGAATAATGAATTCCTTACTGCAAAATTTATAACGTCACTAATTATCACTTTTTCACGCACAAAAATGAATTGCACACATTGATACCGCCTGCGTCCGCTGACCAGGTACAACTAATCTTCTTATCTCAAGAATGCGTTCGCAGAGCGAGCGAGCTATTGATTGCTTTTTTTACAATAAGTCCGCTCGTATCAATCCAGTCGACGAAAAAAAAAATGTTTACTTTCTGTTTTAATTTCTAACGTTTGAAATTATTTATAATTAAAAGGGAAGAAATACCTTTTGTTTAAAAATCAATATATTTTTCCACTAACAATTTATTAAAAAAATAGTAAATAGTTTAACGAGTGAAAAAGTTGACTATTATTCAAGAAGATAAACATTAAATATTTCTACTAACAATTTATTAAAAAATAGTAAATAGTTTAACGAGGGAGAAAGTTGACTATTATTCAAGAAGATAAATATTAAATATTTCTACTAACAATTTATTAAAAAATAGTAAATAGTTTAACGAGTGAGAAAGTTGACTATAATTCAAGAAGATAAATATTAAATATTTCTACTAACAATTTATTAAAAAATAGTAAATAGTTTAACGAGTGAGAAAGTTGACTATTATTCAAGAAGATAAATATTAAATATTTCTACTAACAATTTATTAAAAAATAGTAAATAGTTTAACGAGTGAGAAAGTTGGATATTATTCAAGAAGATAAATATTAAATATTTCTACTAACAATTTATTAAAAAATAGTAAATATTTCAACGAGTGAGAAAATTGACTATTATTCAAGAAGATAAATATTAAATATTTCTACATTCGGTAGAATTTCTCTAAAATATAAAAAACGATAAAGTGATTAATACCATTCGATTCAGAATACTTTATTTGTTAAAGTAATCCACTGAGGATTACTTTAACAAATAAAATTCGGAACGCTGGATTTTTATGACTTATTAAAAAAAAATAATGAAAACGTCCACCATTTACTTAATTAATTAGTGCTAATATAATTAAAATGTAACATAAAGTCGTTTAAAAATAATAGATTTATTACAACGTATTGAAGTCGTAATAAGCAACCAATCAAATTAACCATGCAAATTTTTTATTACCGGGGATATTTTATCTGATAAATAATTGCTATAATTAAAATGAATTATAAAATGTATTTCCTTTAAAAGAAATTAATAATAAACGTCATTCCTGCCAATAAAAATAAAACCGCGCGTGTGATCATTTGGGCTAAGCCAGGTGTAATTAAACGTTTTGCAATCATATTTGCGCTTATCTTCTTTTTGCGGCGTTTTGTTTGTAATCGCGAAATTTACTATTTTTTTTAAAAACGTTTTTACGGTTGTTCAAGGATGCATGGTTACAAATAAATAGTGATTTAAATGTAATGATTATTGATATTGTTATGATTTTTAGCATATTCTGAAAGAGCAAGCTTTCCTTTATATCCCTAGTCAGTTTCATGAAGATTCCCAAAAAGTTATAATTTTTGTGATTTTTTAAATTGAAAATATGCAGAAAATCGCAATAAAATTCGTATTTTCGCATTAAATTGTAAATATCTCAAAAACTGTGGATGGGGTATTTTTTGTTTTTAGCATAATCTGAAAGAGCAAGCTTTCTTTTATATCCCTACTCAGTTTCATGAAGATTTCCCAAAAGTTATAATTTTTGTGATTTTTTAAATTGAAAATATGCAGAAAATCGCAATAAAATTTGTATTTTTGCATTAAATTGTAAATATCTCAAAAACGGTGGATGGGGTATTTTTTGTTTTTAGCATATTCTGAAAGAGCAAGCTTTCCTTTATATCCCTAGTCAGTTTCATGAAGATTCCCCAAAAGTTATAATTTTTGTGATTTTTTAAATTGAAAATATGCAGAAAATCGCAATAAAATTTGTATTTTCGCATTAAATTGTAAATATCTCAAAAACGGTGGATGGGGTATTTTTTGGTTTTAACATATTCTGAAAGAGCAAGCAGGGTTACAAATAAATAGTGATTTAAATGTAATGATTATTAATATTGTTTTAAATAATTAATAATATAAAATAAATATGAATAGATTATTAAAATTCAGAGCGAAAGTAAGGGTATCTTAAATTTAATTCACAAATTTGAACACACAAAAACGTAATCTGTTTTTTTTTGTCGGTTATTTCTTTTTATTGGTAATTTCAGTCACAGTTTATCGATCGGTCGGTTCGACAATTCTCGAAATGTCACATTCAGAGCACGCGCCATTTTCCCCGGCTTCCTACCGAGGCGGCCACGTGACCGACATCCGTAATTCGCCAGGTGAAATTTCCAGTCGTTAATTTATGGCGAAGGCCCGGCGAAATTTCATCGGCGATCCGGAGCAAAAATTATGAAAATTTACTTTTCGACAAACAAAATTGTAAATTAGCCGAATGAAATATCTTTAAATTGAAAATATCTCAAAAACTGCGGATGGGGTATTTCTTGTTTTTAGCATATTCTGAAAGAGCAAGCTTTCCTTTATATCCCAAGACAGTTTCACTTCAAAAATTATAATTTTTGTGATTTTTTTAAATTAAAATATGCAGAAAAGCTTAAAAAAACATCACATACATGCTTTTAATGTATTTGCTTTTTTGTAAGTTTGGTGTTTTTTTTTTTACACTTAAAGATTTTATTTTAATTTTAATATCAATTAATAATTTCTGTAAATAATTACTACAGTATTTTCTTAGTACGTGACAAAATCTAAGAAAATCTGAATATATATGGAAAAAACAATATTTACAAAAAATAAAATGCAATTTCTGGTAAATAATTATTTATTTTGTTCACAAACAAATTCTCTACAAATTGTACACACTTTTAAGTGTAATTTGCATGTTTTTTTTTTCTCTAGACTATAATTGCATTAAATTCATTTAAATTTACACCAGACACTCTTTTTTTATGAGAACCTTCGAAATAATTAAATAATATGAGTGGGTGCAAAAAGTGAAAGTCATTTTGCGTTTACGAAATGTAAACACTAAATTATGGAAACTTTTTATAATTTGTTTATATCCTCAAATGAAAATCGTTGTGTGTTGAATAAAACAGTTTAATTGTAACAATTTAATATTCTTTAAGTGTTTATGTATGAAAGTCTAATGTATTTATTAATATAATATATTTAATAGTTTGTGATTCTATAGTAATACTGCTTTTTGCGCATTAAATTGTAAATAACTCAAAAACGGTGGATGGGGTATTTTTTGTTTTTAGCATATTCTGAAAGAGCAAGCTTTCCTTTATATTCCTAATCAGTTTCATGAAGATTCCCCGAGGATTATATTTTTTGTGATTTTTTTAAATTGAAAATATGCGGAAAATCGCAATAAAATTCGTATTTTCGCATTAAATTGTAAATATCTCAAAAACGGTGGATGGGGTATTATTTGTTTTTAGCATATTCTGAAAGAGCAAGCTTTCCTTTATATCTCAAGTAAGTTTCATGATGATTCCCCAAAGATTATAATTTTTATGATTTTTTTTGAATTGAAAATATGCGGAAAATCGCAATAAAATTCGTATTTTTGCATTAAATTGTAAATAGCTCAAAAACGGTGGATGGGGTATTTTTTGGTTTTAGCATATTCTGAAAGAGCAAGCTTTTCTTTATATCCCTAGTCAGTTTCATGAAGATTCCCCGAAGATTATAATTTTTGTGATTTTTTAAATTGAAAATATGCAGAAAATCGCAATAAAATTCATATTTTCGCATTAAATTATAAATAGCACAAAAATGGTGGATGGGGTATTTTTTGTTTTTAGCATATTCTGAAAGAGCAAGCTTTCCTTTATATCTCCAGTAAGTTTCATGAAGATTCCCCAAAGATTATAATTTTTGTGATTTTTTTAAATTGAAAATATGCAGAAAATCGCAATAAAATTCATATTTTTGCATTAAATTGTAAATATCTCAAAAACGGTGGTTGGGGCATTTTTTGTTTTTAGCATATTATGAAAGAGCAAGCTTTCCTTTATATCCCAAGTAAGTTTCATGAAGATTCCCCAAAGATTATAATTTTTATGATTTTTTTGAATTGAAAATATGCGGAAAATCGCAATAAAATTCGTATTTTCGCATTAAATTGTAAATATCTCAAAAACGGTGGATGGGGTATTTTTTGTTTTTAGCATATTCTGAAAGAGCAAGCTTTACTTTATATCCCTAGTAAGTTTGATGAAGATTCCCCGAAGATTATAATTTTTGTGATTTTTTTTAAATTGAAAATATGCAGAAAATCGCAATAAAATTCATATTTTTGCATTAAATTGTAAATATCTCAAAAACGGTGGTTGGGGCATTTTTTGTTTTTAGCATATTATGAAAGAGCAAGCTTTCCTTTATATCCCAAGTAAGTTTCATGAAGATTCCCCAAAGATTATAATTTTTATGATTTTTTTGAATTGAAAATATGCGGAAAATCGCAATAAAATTCGTATTTTCGCATTAAATTGTAAATATCTCAAAAACGGTGGATGGGGTATTTTTTGTTTTTAGCATATTCTGAAACAGTAAGCTTTCCTTTATATCCCTAGTCAGTTTCATGAAGATTCCCCAAAGATTATAATTTTTGTGATTTTTTAAATTGAAAATATGCAGAAAATCGGAATAAAATTCGTATTTTTGCATTAAATTGTAAATATCTCAAAAACAATGGATGGGGTATTTTTGTTTTTAGCACATTCTAAAAGAGCAAGCTTTCCTTTATATCCAAAGAAAGTTTCATAAAGATACCTCAAAGATTATAATTTTTTCGATTTTTTTTAATTGTAAATGTGCAGCAAATGCAATAAAATTCGTTTTCTTTGCATTAAATTGAAAATAATTGAAAAATTGAGCTTTCTTTTAATCTCCTATTATATTCACGTTTGAACTTCACGTTTAATTAAATCCTTTTCTTTTAATCAACTTCTTCTTTTACACATCACGTTGAAACAATTTGAACTTTTGATTAAACCATTAATTGGTGACATAACGTCCCACCCAAGGTTTTCATTACAACGCTTATTTAACTTCGCGCCAGATACGTTGGATCAAAGTAGGTGAATTATGTGTGGATGCCGGGAAATCGCGGTTAATTAATTAATCCTTAATCGTTTGTGCTTTCGCGTCTTAGTCTTAATTTCGCTCCGAACGTGTGATTAGTCTACATTAAAATGGACTTGTAGTCGATGATTGATGGTTGGTTGAAGTAAAACAGAAAATAATGATATAGAAGAGAAATAGTATTAATTATTTAATAAAATGTTCAACCACCATAGCCATCACTATTTAACCATACACTAGTTGAAGTGTATGGATAACTAGTGATAGCCATTTCGGTTTTTCGAACCTAATCAGAGTAGTGTGTTCCATGTGCAATGCCTTGATGCCTAATTTTATGTTGACGATGCAACATGAAATTGTGCCTTCTTCTATTTATTAGTATTAATTAAATGAAGAGCATCGTTTGTTAAAGGTCGAACGTTTTTTTTTTAATTATAAGGAAATGAGATTGTATTTTTTGAATAAACTGAGTGAGGTTGAGAGACGGCGAGAGGAAATTGTTATTCAGCGGAGAAACTGGAAGATTAGTGAAGAGTCGCTAATAGGCTCATGTGGTAATGAATTAAGGTTACGTTAATGGTCAAGGATTTTGCTAAAAATACAAATAACGAAGAGATTTTTGAAACTTTTAAAACAGTTTAAGCAATACAATGAAAATCCTCGAATAAACTGTTGAAAATAATGAAGAGATTTTTGAAACTTTTTAAACAGTTTAAGTAATACAATGGAAATCCTCGAATAAACTGTTGAAAATAATGAAGAGATTTTTGAAACTTTTTAAACAGTTTAAGTAATACAATGGAAATCCTCGAATAAACTCTTGAAAATTATGAAGAGATTTTTGAAACTTTTTAAACAGTTTAAGTAAAAGAAATCCTCGAATAAACTGTTGAAAGCGCAATATCAAGGATGAAGAAACGAGGAAGTAGAAGCGAAAAAAAAAAAATATATATTAAAAAATCCGTAAATATATTTAAATTATTAATTAATTAATTATTATTTACACACATGTATATTTCTTCCTTTTTTTTTCAAGATCATTACAAACGACACAATAAATTATTCTCTCAAGGAATCAATAACATTCCGAACACACAACGCGCACGATCTCCACTAAATTATTATTCAAGATCGTATCGCGTCTGTTCTGTACTTTAGTCTAGGATGAATCTGATTTCTGTTGTTTTTTTTAATATTCCTCTATTCTTCTCTTCGTCCTTCAAACGGCGAATTCAAAAGTGGTTGGTCGGAGGGAAAAGCATGCCAGTGCACGATGCTCTTTCAAAACGGTTGCATTCTAATCTAGAATTATGGTTACAACACAAAATTGACCCGCTAAAACGAGGTCTACCTTTTCTCGGCAAAGCAAGGTCTACAAGAGTTTTTTTTTATATCTAATTGGAATTGATTATTGTGTAATTAAAACTAGACGATATTTTATTTAATTATTATTATATTTAATTAAATAAAAAAAATATGTAAAAATAATTAATATAATTAATAAAATTATATTAATTATTTAATTCAGAATAATTAATATAATTTTATTAACAAAATAATATTATTAATAAAGAAGAAATAATGTATTAATTATTCATTTTTTTATCGTTTTTTTTTAATATTTTACTGAAAATAACAGTTTTAGCCTTTGTAACTTCTGAAGGATTCGAGAAATCTTTACGAAATTATTCCAAAATGTACTTCAAAGAATGCTCTTTCAGAATATGTAAGAATCTAAAAATACGCCATTCACAGTTTTTGAGTTATTTTCACATTTCTTTCAAAAAGCTTCGATTTTTAAAAATATTTTCCTAAAAATTACATTTTCAGCCTTTGTAACTTCTTAAGTATTGGGGAAATCTTTAAGAAATTATTCTAAAATGTACTTCAAAGATTGCTCTTTGAGAATATGTAAAAATCTAAAAATACACCATCCCTAGTTTTTGAGTTATTTTCACTTTTCTTCCAAAAAGCTTTTATTTTTTTAAATATTTTATTAAAAATCACATTTTCAACTTTTGTAACTTCTGGAATATTTGAGAAATCTTTATGAAATTATTTTAAAATGTACTTCAAAGAATGCTCTTTCAGAATATGTAAAAATCTAAAAATACGCCATCCGCAGTTTTTGAGTTATTTTCACTTTTCTTCCAAAAAGCTTCGATTTTTTTAAAATATTTTATTAAAAATCATATTTCAGCTTTTGTACCTTTTTAAGTATTTATTTATTTATTTATTTATTTAACGGATGTCCATTTAAGTAGATATAAACATGTCTTAAATCTAAAATAAAATATGAATACAAATACAATTCAAATATAAATACAAAGTATTGAGGATCTCTTTATGAAAATATTCTTAAATGTATTTCAAAGAATGCTCTTTCAGAATATGTAAAAATCTAAAAATACGCCATCCGCAGTTTTTGAGTTATTTTCAATTTTCTTTAAAAAATCTTGGATTTTTAAAAATATTTTATTAAAAATCACATTTACAACTTTTGTAACTTCTGGAATATTGGAGAAATCTTTATGAAATTATTTTAAAATGTACTTCAAAGAATGATCTTTCAAAATATGTAAAAATATGCCTTCCACAGTTTTTGAATTATTTTCACTTTTCTTTCAAAAAGCTTCGATTTTTTAAAATATTTTACTAAAATAAATGTACTTCAAAGAATCCTCTTTCAGAATATGTAAAAATCTAAAAGTACGCCATCCGCAGTTTTTGAGTTATTTTCACTTTTCTTTCAAAAAGCTTCGATTTTTTTTAAATATATTACTAAAAATCACATTTTCAGCCTGTGTAACTTCTTAAGTATTGGGGAAATCTTTAAGAAATTATTCTAAAATGTACTTCAAAGAATGCTCTTTCAGAATATGTAAAAATCTAAAAATACGCCATCCGCAGTTTTTGAGTTATTTTCACTTTTCTTCCAAAAAGCTTTGATTCTTTAAAATATTTTATTAAAAATCACATTTTCAACTTTCGTAACTTCTGAAATATTGGAGAAATCTTTATGAAATTATTTTATAATGTACTTCAAAGAATGCTCTTTCAGAATATGTAAAAATCTAAAAATACGCCATCCACAGTTTTTGAGTTATTTTCACTATTCTTCCAAAAAGCTTTGATTTTTTAAAATATTTTACTAAAAATTACATTTTCAGCCTTTGTAACTTCTTAAGTATTGGGGAAATCTTTAAGAAATTCTTCCAAAATGTACTTCAAAGAATGCTCTTTCAGAATACGCAAAAATCTAAAAATTCGCCAACCACAGTTTTTGAGTTATTTTCACTTTTCTTCCAAAAAGCTTCGATTTTTTTAAAATATTTTATTAAAAATCATATTTCAGCTTTTGTAACTTCTTAAGTATTGAGGAAATCTTTATGAAATTATTCTATAATGTATTTAAAAGAATGCTTTTTCAGAATATGTAAAAATCTAAAAATACGCCATCCGTAGTTTTTGAGTTATTTTCACTTTTCTTTGAAAAAGATTTGATTTTTTAAAAATATTTTACTAAAAATCACATTTTCAGCCTTTGTAACTTTTGAAGGATTCGAGAAATCTTTACGAAATTCTTCCTAAATGTACTTCAAAGAATGCTCTTTCAGAATATGCAAAAATGTAAAAATACGCCATCCACAGTTTTTGAGTTATTTTCACTTTTCATTAAAAAAACTTCGATTTTTTAATATTTTTCTAAAATTCACAAATTCTACATTTAAAACTTTCGGAATTTTAGAGATATCTTAATGAAATCTGTATCTAGATCTCTAGAAAGAAATTGAAGCAAAAAAATAAAACGAAAATGAGCCTTTCTTTTATTTCTCTAACCGATTATACTTAGTAATCGGTTAGAGAAAGAATATTAATAAAACAAATCCGGCGAAAAAACGGTAAACCATTTTACATTACAATTATTTTTTTTAATAATTTCTTGTAGTAAGAAAAGTACTTAAATTGTGTTTTAGAAAACGCAATTTAATACGTCGTTCTTGAGATTTAGATTAAATTACAGTTAATACCAAATGTAAGTAAAGCTCCCGTTAAAATTGGCAAATTGCGCAAATTTAACGGGTTAAATTAAAAAGTAATTCCAGCGGATTGTTTCTGTTTTTTTTTTTTATTGTACAGTACAGCTAATTGAAGGTGAAAGCAACAAACCATATCAAATGTTTTCCAAGAAATAAAAAAAAAGAAATACATTTCATCGTACACGTTATTTTAAACGAAATAAATCTGTTTGTTCTGCACTAAGTTGAACGGAATGCATTTTTTCAAACTCAAGAAAACTATTTATTCTGTACTAAGCTTCTTTTTTTTCTTAATCGTATCCTCTTTTACCCGTATTGGGTGTAGAGCTGTACTAAGCTTAACTTAGTAACAGTTTCTGACTTAATCTATAAGTGTGTATGTTTTAGAATAAAACATTTGGGTTATTGTTTTCAGTATTTATATTTTTTTGAACCGTTTCTGATAAATCGAAAAAAATAACACGGGATCTTATGGGAACGTTTTAGTGGAGACCCACCTAATGGCTGTTTTGAACGTATCAGCGGTTAAACCAAAATTACTACATTCATAGACAACACAGAATGACGGGATTTTTAACATTTTATTACTAATGCATCCAGCTATATTTTCATAAAAAATCAACTTGATAAGTCGCCTGCGGTCGCCAGAAAAAAATCGCAAATACTAGATAAAATTTCTTCCACTTTTCAAAGGCCCATTTTGTAAGCGAACTGCGTAAAAACTAATCACTCAATCTTGTTCAAATTCTCACAGCTTATGCTCCCTTTCTTTAGCTACATTTTGGTATAATATGAAGTTGTTTGGATATTTTTGGATTTTCGCCGAAATTTCACTGTTTTCCATGCAAAAAATGTATTTTATAATTATACTTATATTGTAACCCTCCATTATCTTTTTTATCTTTTAATGTATAGTTAGTATAAAGCAATATGTATTTAAATGGACTTACCGTTAATAAACAATATCCCTTATAAAAATATCATATTTATGTGATTTTTTTTTTGTTCTAAAAGAAATCTGAAAAAAATCAGGATCACGCCTGGTGATGCTAGAAAGAATGTGGGCAATTTAGTTTCCCCCAAAAATATTTTTTTTTGCCATTTACTGCAAAGTTAACGCCTACAACATAAAACAGTCGATTAATAATAATAATTTTGTCTTTGATAATTGTAAAATATTTTTGCAATATTTTTTTCGCCTTTTAATCACGAATTCTGATTATTATTCATTTTTTTTAGAAACGTGAAATGTTTTAGACACACAGTGAATTTATAGGATTTATTTTTTATTTGCTTGCTCAATTTTATTTTGTTTGTTTTCTGGAAGGGGTGCAATTATCAATTATGCAAATCGCGGATAAATGTCTCGCTCGAATCGAACACACAATAAAAAGTACAAAGATAAAGCCGTGTCTCTCCCGGTAAGAACTTTTGTCACGCGATAACGTTTACCCGGTGACTAATCGGGGAAATCTTAGAAACGCCGGATTAATATTCTCTTTCGGGAGGTTATTCCGGGGTAAATCAATACCAGATTTGAAGACATAATCGTTGAAATAACTCGCATACAATAATAATAATATAACAAATATGAATAGATTAAAACATTACAGAATTTCGTAAAGCTGCGCGTATACTAAATCTCGTTTAACAGATTAATAACGAGAGGAATAAAGATGTTTAGTTAACTATGACTAAGTGAATAAATACTCTTTCTTATCGTTCTAAGGAATGTGTTTATTTTTCTATGTTTATTCAAGTTAGTTAACTTCACACAAACCACAAATACACAATTGAAAATACAGGCTTAATACATGGCCTTGTTAATTACAATTTTAATTTTTTCGTGGTTAATATTAATCAACATTTATAATCGTTATTTTTTATGTGCATTTATTTGTATTGCTTTCTGCACTTAAATATTTATTTACCATATTGAATCAATGAAATAATTTGCGATGTAAAATTGACATCCGTTTAAATTACATGCCATTGTTTGAAACGTTTTGTGTGGATTTAATGACTGAAATAAATTTCGAATGTATGTGATTCTTTAAATAAAAAAATATTTAACATATAATAAATAATGTCCATTGAATGCATTGAATATTTGATAGAAATTATTTAAATCACTTGAAATCAATACAAATGCATTGTTCATGATTAGTTTAGTTATGGATGTATACACCTCAGAAGTAAATAAACCGACGAACACGGACGAATAAGATTTAATTAGAAAAATTACAATGGAGAGGTTGTAATAGCTAAAGAGAAAAGGTCGGAATCGTGAAAAAAATGATCAATGGATAGGTTGTAATACCCAAAGAAAAAAAAAAAAAGACAGGAATCATGAAGAAAAAAATGACAATGGAAAAGTTATAATAGTTAAAGAGAAAATAATTAATTTATAATAATTAAATAATTAATTATTAAGAAAAAAGACAGGAATCATGCAGAAAAAATGACAATGAAAAAGTTATAATATTTAAAGAGAAAATAATTAATTATTTAATTATTAAAAATTAATTATTTTCTCTTTAACTATTATAACTTTTCCATTGTCATTTTTTTCTTCATGATTCCTGAAAATAATTAATTTTTAATAATTAAATAATTAATTATTTTCTCTTTAAATATTATAACTTTTCCATTGTCATTTTTTTCTTCATGATTCCTGAAAATAATTAATTTTTAATAATTAAATAATTAATTATTTTCTCTTTAACTAATATAACTTTTTCATTGTCATTTTTTTGTTCTTGATTCCTGTCTTTTTTCTTAATAATTAATTATTTAATTATTATAAATTAATTATTTTCTCTTTAACTATTATAACTTTTCCATTGTCATTTTTTTCTTCATGTTTCCTGAAAATAATTAATTTTTAATAATTAAATAATTAATTATTTTCTCTTTAAATATTATAACTTTTCCATTGTAATTTTTTTCTTCATGATTCCTGAAAATAATTAATTTTTAATAATTAAATAATTAATTATTTTCTCTTTAAATATTATAACTTTTCCATTGTCATTTTTTTCTTCATGATTCCTGAAAATAATTAATTTTTAATAATTAAATAATTAATTATTTTCTCTTTAAATATTATAACTTTTCCATTGTAATTTTTTTCTTCATGATTCCTGAAAATAATTAATTTTTAATAATTAAATAATTAATTATTTTCTCTTTAACCAATATAACTTTTTCATTGTCATTTTTTTGTTCTTGACTCCTGTCTTTTTTTCTTAATAAATAATTATTTAATTATTATAAATTAATTATTTTCTCTTTTACTATTATAACTTTTCCATTGTCATTTTTTTTGTTCTTGATTCCTGTCTTTTTTCTTAATAATTAATTATTTAATTATTAAAAATTAATTATTTTCTCTTTAACTATTATAACTTTTCCATTGTCATTTTTTTTGTTCATAATTCCTGTCTTTTTTTCTTTGGCTATTAGAACTTATGCATTGTTAATTTTTCAAATTTCATGAAAAACATCCTTTATCAGATTTTTTATAATAAGAATTTAATCATTTAATAAATATTTATAATTATAATAAAAAAATCATTATTTATAATTCCCGTACATTTCCTCAATCAATCGATATTAAATTAATTGTGTAATTTACCGAAATGAATTGTCGCAATGAAGAAATTGCTGATGCCTTTAATGGCATTGATTGGCCAATAATTAGCCTGTATAATTACACCAGCATTTGCGTAATATAAACAACGATTTTAATTATGTGATTTATGTATACATTTTTACAATTAATTAACAATGTATCTATATATATATAAATGTTATAACGCAAATGTCTGCTTTATTACACAAAGTGCAAGTGCGTCGATTGTAATTTATAGAATACGTTTGTAAAAATAAATTGATTAAATGTAAGTTTTTACTTTCCTCTGACCTTTGTTAAGGGGAAGTTATTGTGATCGTGAAAATGTTGGAGTCTTTAATTTTAACGGACATACACGTTTTGAGGTCCCATGAGTATATTACATCGAGTGTTGAAAAAGTCTGTGTGTGTTTTCGCGATACCGCGATTGAATCCAAACTTTATATCTAATCAATTTGGTATTGTTTTTTATTGTTTAATATTATAAACAAAGTCTTAATAAACATTTATGGCTCATAAAATCAAAAATCGACAGCACCCACCAATGAATTTTGGCTCTTAGAAAATGTCCATTTTTTTTCGGAACGAGTGTCTGGCTAAAAAAAATGTTTAAACAAAAACAAGATATATATGGCATTTTTAATTATTTAATATTATAAACAAAGCCTTAATAAACAATTATGGCCCATAAAATCAAAAATCGACAGCACCCAACAATTAATTTTAGCACTTTGAAAATTTCCATTTTTCGGAACGAGTGTCTGGCTGAAAAAAAATGTTTAAAGAAAAACAAGACTTATGTGGTATTTTTTATTGTTTAATATTATAAACAAAGCTTTAATAAACAATTATGGCCCATAAAATCAAAAATCGACAGCACCCAACAATTAATTTTGGCACTTTGAAAATTTCCATTTTTCGAAACGAGTGTCCAACTAAAATTAAAAGTTTAAACAAAAACATGAGATATGTGACATTTTTTATTGTTTAATATTATAAACAAAGCTTTAATAAACAATTATGGCATATAAAATAAAAAATCGACAGCACCCAAAAATTAATTTTGGCACTTTGAACATTTCCATTTTTCGAAACGAGAGTCCAACTAAAAAAAAAGTTTAACCAAAAAAAAGACATAAGTGGCGTTTTTTTATTGTTTAATATTATAAAAAAGCTTTAATAAACAATTATGGCCCATAAAATAAAAAATCGACAGCACTCGACAATGAATTTTGGCACTTTGAAAATTTCCATTTTTCGGAACGAGTGTCCAACTAAAAAAAAAGTTTAAACAAAAACAAGACATGTGTGGCATTTTTTATTGTTTAATATTATAAACAAAGCCTTAATAAACAATTATGGCCCATAAAATCAAAAATCGTCAGCGCCCAACAATCATTTTTGGCACTTTGAAAATTATACAAATTTCATTAAATTATTACTGCAATAATTTACTGAAAATAAAAGTTTTTAAGTTTTTAAAGTCATTAGAAGATCTGAATAGTTTGATTATTCTTTCTTAATCTTATCCTCTTTTACCCGTATTGGGTGTCGAGGTTAGTTTGATTATTAATGGTTTATAATTATTTTGTAAAAAATTGTTTGAGATAATATCAAAATTTTATGTTTAATACGATGGCTGGAAATTCGTGGAAATTCTCTTGGGTTAAATTTTAAAGTGTTCAAATATTTGTCATTTATTTTATTTTTTAATATTTAATTGCAAAACGGCTGATACGAATTTCTATAGACATAAAAATTACTTTAAATTATTTCCTCATTCGCAAATACACAACAATTTTCACACGTGTGTGTGTTGCTGCTGCATGTGTCTAAACGAAACAAGGCCACTTTAACATCGAAATTTAGTAAAAAAAATGATAAAATCACCAGTCATTACATCAAATCAATTATTTGTCATTTAATTTATAAAACGACAAACCCGACACTAGTTATTATTGTCCGATTAATTATGTGCCGTTTAATTAATGAAGTACGGAATTAATTATTGAATTTTGTTCGGGCGTTAATTTTCAATAATTATTTTAATAAGAATTGTGCGTGATTTCGCTTCGGAATACATACGTGCGGGTACATTTCACACTTTCCAACGTGTCATTTCCGAAATAATTATTGAAAATTACACACACATGATTCACACTTAATTTTTTTTTCACTTAAAATAAAACACTTAATGATTTTCAACTTTTTTTTGTGTATTTCACGACAATTGTTTCGCAACGTTGTTGCTTCTTCACCTGAAATAAACAAATATGGCCTATATATATATATATAAACAAAGCTTTAATAAACAATTATTTCCCATAAAATCAAAAATCGACAGCACCCAACAATCATTTTTGGCACTTTGTAAATTATACAAATTTTATTGAATTCTTACTGCAATAATTTACTGAAAATAAAAGTTTTTAAGTTTTTAAAGTCATTAGAGGATCTGAATAATTCGATTATTAATGGTTTAAAACAATTTTGTAAATAATTGTTTGAGATATTAAAATTTGATGTTTAATAATTCGTGGAAATTCTCATATTTTTTTTTTTAAATAATCTATGAATTGTAGAAATTTTCTCTGATGAGATTTGGATTGTTTCTTTTCCACTTTGTATTTAATCAATTTTAATTTTATCTCAATGTTGTAAAAATTTTCTACAATTCATAGATATAAATATAAAAATAATACATTCGATACTTGCTCTTGCTCAAAATTTGGTTCCATCAAGAGGGTAGTTGATGGAACCAAATTTTCATATTATGAGAAGTAATACACTTGTTCTGTTCCATTTAATTAACGTAATATTTAGAAGTATATTTTATTATCATTATTATTTATTAATTTATCGAATCTCCTTTTCGAAAATTACAATAAATCAATATAAACAATATCACCACACATTAAAATATCTAAAATCATAAACATTGTGAACCCCTTTTAATACGTTTGTACAAACTTATTTCATTGTTTTTTTTTAAATTATTTATATGTTTTTTTTTTTGTAATTTCTAGAAGCACCATAAAAGAAAACTTAGACCATAAAGGGTTAAACCTTTATGATTTTAGATATTTTAATGTGTAGTGATATTGTTTATATTGATTTGTTGTAAATTTCGTAAAGGAGATTCCGTAAATTAAATAATAATAATAATAAAATATACTTCTAAATATTACGTTAATTAAATAGAACAGAATAATTAAAAAAAAAAACAATGAAATAAGTTTGTACAAACGTATTACAAAAACATAAATCAATGGATCGATAACTGAGATATAAAAGCGAACACGTATAAATATAAACCAACAATATAATCAAGCATTACAGATAATTGTATCACGATCAAATAAATTATACAAAACATGTAAAAGAACAACATAAAACAGTTAAAATGAGTTATCGGATATGTTAATGCGTTTTAATTTATTTTTAAAATAAGCACAAGACTCTGCGAATAAATCTAAATTGTTTCATTCCAGTAAAGCATTTGCAAAATATGATATAATGTGATAATTTTAATTTCAAATAGTTTTAACTTTGATTATGATCTGTAAGGACTGAAACACATGTCAGTTGAATGATAATAAACAAATAGAACAGAACAAGTGTATTACTTCTAATAATATAAAAATTATTTATTGATTTACGGATTTCTCCTTTTATAATATTACAAGTTTTCCGCGTAGGAAATTTCAAGCCACGATTTTTTAAACAAACTAATTGCTTAAAAATCAGTCTAAAATCAACAAAATTCAAGTTTGAGTGAAAATAACTGAAAAACTATGGATGGTGTGTTTTAGATTTTCAAATATTCTGAAAGAGAACAGTTTTCTTAACAATTCTACCATTATTTTATTATCATCCGCAAAGGAATTTTCAAATTATGAATTTTTAAACAAATTAATTGACAAAAAATCAATCTGAATTCACAAAAAAGTCAAATTTGAGCGAGAATAACTTAAAAAGTATGGATGGGATATTTTTAGATTTTTACATTTTCTGAAGGAGAAAAATTTTCTTAAAAATTCTACCATAATTTCATCATCCGCGTAAGAATTTTTAAGGCACGAATTTTTAAACAAATTAATTGCCAAAAAATCAGCCCGAAATCAACAAAATTCAATTTTGAGTGAAAATAACTAAAAAACTATGGATGGGGTATTTTTGGTTTTTACATATTCTGAAGGAGAAAAGTTTTCTTAACAATTCTACCATGATTTCATTAATATCCGCGTAGGAAATTTCAAGCCACGATTTTTTAAACAAACTAATTGCTTAAAAATCAGTCTGAAATCAACAAAATTCAAGTTTGAGTGAAAAAAAACTAAAAAACTCTGGAAAGGGTGTTTTTAGATTTTCACATATTCTGAAGCAGAACAGTTTTCTTAACAATTCTACCATAATTTTATTGTCATCCGCAAAAGAATTTTCAAATTACGAATTTTTAAACAAATTAATTGCCAAAAAATCAATCTGATTTCAAAAAAGTCAAATTTGAGCGAGAATAACTTAAAAAGTATGGATGGGATATTTTTAGATTTTTACATTTTCTGAAGGAGAAAAGTTTTCTTAAAAATTCTATCATAATTTCATCACCCGCGTAAGAATTTTCAAGC
The DNA here is from genome assembly GCA_963082785.1 of Philonthus spinipes. Classification (NCBI taxonomy): domain Eukaryota; kingdom Metazoa; phylum Arthropoda; class Insecta; order Coleoptera; family Staphylinidae; genus Philonthus; species Philonthus spinipes. Next base: position 3,192,240 of record OY720310.1, on the reverse strand, counting down.
CACGAATTTTTAAACAAATTAATTGCCAAAAAATAAGTCTGAAATCAACAGATTTCAACTTTGAGTGAAATTAACTAAAACACTGTGAAAGGGGTATTTTTGTATTTTTACTGAAAAGTTTATTAAATAAAACACTTTTCACTTTGTTTGTATAACTTGTTATTTTATTTTAGTGACTATAATTTCGAAGCATAGAGCATCATTATCAAACTAAGAGTTTGATTATACAAACAAAGTGAAAAAGTGTTTTATTTAACAATATAAATAATTAGAGTTAGTAGAACATTCCGCTTTACACTAAAAAGAGAGAGAAAAAATACAAATAATTTAATTTAATTAAAATATTCCATCAATCATTCACCTGGTGGAGAAAAATGCAATTTAGTCTTCTGTTGAGGAAAAACAGAAAATATCTTCTGGACAACCCAATAAAAAATAAAAAAAACGTTATAATTATCTGTAATAACAAAAAATATCTTCTGGACAACCCAATAAAAAAAACGGTATAATTATCCGTAATAAATATGTTTTTTTAATTAATTAAATTGTCATAATTGCAAACCTTATTTTTAACAATTCCAGTCTGTAATTCTTAAAAATAAGGTTCGCAATTATAAAAATTAATTAATAACACATAAATTCTTGTGTAATCTTTTTTTTTTTTTTTTTTCAAGGGTGTAATATAATAATTTCATTACATCCGCGTAATAATATTTTATTGCACATCTGACCTGAAACACGCTAAAATTATACTCATTCTCGTATCGGCAAGGCTGTGAAGAAAATTTCCCCCTGTTTTTTTCTTTTAATTTTTATTTTCATTGTATTAATATTGAAATTAAAACATGTCACGTTTTGCGTAACACCAATAATGGCCATTTTCTGTGTCTCAAATAAAATCCCATGGGCGCGAAACGACGAGTTTTGCATAATAAGGTTGTACATACAAGGCTGAGTATTTTCTTGTACTTGTGATACAAAAAAATCAAGAGAGTGATAATTTTATTGTTGTTAAAGTAAATAACACATTCTTTTTTATTGTTTTATTACACTAGGTTGTACTTACAAAGTATAAAAAAATGTCAAATAAAAACGCAATAATGAAACATAAATGTGGAATTCATTTATTAATTATTTTCAAATCATTTTTATTTAATTATTCCAATATATCTATTTTTTGACCTTTTACACAATGATGTAAGATTTTTGTATTATTTAAATTTTAAAATTCCCAAAAATTTTATAAAGATTCAAGCAAAAGTAAAATTTTTGTAATTTTTTTAATTGAAAATATACCAAAATTACAGTTACAATCGCCTTTTCGCATTAAATTGAAAATAACTCAAAAACCGTGGATGGGATATTTTCTGTTTTTTTTTTTTTTGCATTTTCTGAAAGAGCAAGTTTCGTTTGATATTCCTACGCAGTTTCCAAAAGTATTTTTTTGTGATTCCTTAAATTAGAATAAATTAAAAATAACTCAGAAACTATGGATGTTTTTTAGTTTTTAACATTTTCTGAAAAAGCAAGGTTTTTTAATATTCTCACGCACTTTCATAAAGATTCCTCCAAAAATTTTTTTTTCGTGATTTTTTGAATTGAAAATATGCTGAAAATTGCAATAAAAATCGCCTTTTCGCATTAAATTGAAAATAATTCGAAAACTGTGAAAGGGGATTTTTTTTGCATTTTATGAAAGGCCAAACTTTGTTTAAAATCCTCACGCAGTTTTATGAAGATCCCCGCAAAAATAAAATTCTTGTGATTTTTTAAATTGAAAATATGCTGAAAATTGCAATAAAAATCGCCTTTTTGCATTAAATTGAAAATAATTCTAAAACTGTGGATGGGGATTTTTTTGTTTTTTGCATTTCATGAAGAGCAAGCTTTGTATGATATTTCCACGCAGTTTTATGAAGATTTTTCCAAAAGTAAATTTTTTGTTATTTTTTGAACTGAAAATATGCAAGAAATTGGAATAAAAATCGCATTTTCGCATTAAATTGAAAATAACTGTAAAACTATGGATTTGGTATTTTTTGTTTTTTGCATTTTCTGAAAGAGCAAACTTTGTTTAAAATCCTGACGCAGTTTCATGAAGATTCCCGTAAAAATAATTTTTTTGTGATTTTTTAAATTGAAAATATGCTGAAAATTGCATTAAAATCGCCTTTTCGCATTAAATTGAAAATAATTTTAAAACTGTGTATGGGGATTTTTTTGTATTTTATGAAAGAGCAAGCTTTGTATGATATCCCCACGATGTTTTATTAATATTCCCCCAAAAGTAAAATTTTTGTGATTTTTTGAACTGAAAATATGCAGGAAATTGAAATAAAAATGGCATTTTTCGCATTAAATTGAAAATAACTGAAAAACTATAGATTTGGTATTATTTGTTTTTTTGCATTTTCTGAAAGAGCAAACTTTATTTAAAATCCTGACGCAATTTCATGAAGATTCCTGAAAAAATAAAATTTTTGTGATTTTTTAAATTGAAAATATGCTGAAACTGCAATAAAAATCGCCTTTTTCGCATTAAATTGGAAATAATTTTAAAACGGTGGATGGGGATTTTTTTGTTTTTTGCATTTTATGAAAGAGCAAGCTTTGTATGAAATTCCCATGCAGTTTTATTAAGATTCCCCCAAAAGTAAAATTTTTGTGATTTTTTTAACTGAAAATATGCAGGAAATTGGAATAAAAATCGCATTTTTGCATTAAATTGAAAATAACTGAGAAGCAATGGATGGGGTATTTTTTGTTCTTTTGCATTTTCTGAAAGGCCAACTTTGTTTAAAATCCTGACGCAGTTTCATGAAGATTCCCGTTTAATGAAGATTGTGTTTTCTTTTAATTGAAAATATGCTGAAAATTGCAATACAAATCGCCTTTTCGCATTAAATTGAAAATAATTTTAAAACTGTGGATGGGGAATTTTTTGTTTTTTTACATTTTCTGAAATATCAAACATGGAAAAGTGTGACTATTTATAAGTATATGATTTGAAAAAGTACTACAATATTTATTTAATCTAAATGCTCTAAAGTGTTCATTATATCTTATATTAAAATTTCGGCTAGTTTTTCCAATATACACACTATTACAATCAGAACATATAAGTTTATAAATACCAGATTTGTTAATTTTTTCTGTTTTATCTTTTCTATTGTATAATATATTACGTAATTAATTTTTACTTCTAAATCCTATTTTGTAATTATTTTTTCTAAATATACTTGCAATTCTTTCTGAAATTTCTCCAAAATAAGTTAAAGTTAAATATTTTTTATTGTTTTCTTTAATTTTTGGATAAATTTCAAAAAGTGCTTTGTTTCTGAATTCTTTGTTAATTAATTTTTGAATTGTATGATAAGGAAAACCATTTTTTGCAGCAATATTCCTTATTAAATTTAATTCATTATTGAATGATTGTTTTGATAGTGGAATTTTGAAAGCTCTAATCTGTGTTTTATTGGTTGATTTTTAATAATCTATTTATTTATTAAATTAGAAACAATTTTTCTTAACGAAATTAAATCCACGCGAAGGCTAACAAATTTAGTGGTTCTCCAATTAATTGCGATTAACTGACTATGCGTATGGCTGGTAATGTTTGTTATATGTATGTATTAACGAAATGTGTGTTTTGAGACTAATTATTTCATTTAATTTCAGATTTATCACAATGGCACATTTAGTAACAGAAATTATTGATAAATACCATGATCTGCTGGACAACAAAGGCGGTAAGTACATTTATTATTTTTGATAGTTTTTTATTGTTGTTAATTTTAGTACATCACTAAGCAAATTTAATTTAAATAACTGTGATCAAGTGAATAAATTCGTTTTTTTTTTCTGTTTTTGAATTTTTTTTGCATTGGTGTAAATCAATATCTAGAATTTCTAAATTGAATTACCGATGGTGGCATTTTTTAAAAGAAGATTTATTTCGAGTAGATGAAGTACTAATCTAATGGCCATAACAATAGTCGCAGCTTAATCCTGGAATAATAATAATAAGAAGAAGAAGAAGAAACCAGTGTAACTGAGAATTAAATAAATAATAATAATAATCTTTATTTCAAATACCATTTAGTTACATGCATTTTTACAATCAATCAATGTAGGATTCATGAATATTATTGGTGAATAAACGAATTGTTTACAATATAATCCAGGATTATGTCGACTATTTTATACATTTTTACTAATAGTTATGGCTTAATCTAGGATTGATGAATCCCGGATTCTCTAATATTTTTGGTGGATTCAAGAACTGTTTCAACATAATCTCGGATTGTGTCGAATATTTTATATAGGAGAATTAAACTAAATTCCGGATCAATCCCCGCCTGTTAGAACGGATGTAAGACGATTAATTGATAACCAATTAACTATCCTATAATGCCATTAGTCAGCAACACTGTAAATAAAAAAAGACGACGAAATTGCGCAAATTTTCGTCGGCGTCGCGGCTCGTAAAAGTCGACACGAAAACCAATCCCGCCAAATTCGATGCGTCGTTTGCGTAATTAGAAACAATTTCTCTTAACCAAATTAAATCCACGTGAAGGCATTTACGGCGTTTCATTGATATTCCCCTCTGCTTTTGTAGCGCGCCACATAGAATTTCACCCGAGGAATGCGTCGGGCCATGTTTAAATAATAAATGAAAAATAGCGTCGGTTTCGTAGTTTTTGGTATTTGTGGAATCAATTAGGCTCCGGGTTTTCATTTACATTAATTAAGCAATAAGAAATATGAAGAATGGAAAAGCACCCGGATTTGACAAAATTACTGCAGAAATGTTAAAAAAATGGGAATTAAGGGAACGGAGGTACTACTAGACATCTATAACAAAGCATGGCAAGAAAGAGAAATACTAAAAGAGTGGAAGACAGCACTTATAGTCCCGATATATAAGAAAGGAGACAAAAAAAGAGTGTCAAAACTATAGAGGAATAACGCTATTAAATACAGCTATGAAAATATTTGAACAAATTATTGACACAAAACTCAGAAAAATCATAGAACCAACACTACATGAGGCTCAAAGTGGTTTCAGAAAGGGGAGAAGCATCCAAGACAACAAATAACAGGAAAATGTCAACAACAGAGGAAAAATGTGTACCTTGGATTCATTGATATGGAAAAAGCGTTTGACAGGGTGAAACGAGAAGAATTATGGGAAATACTAAGAAAGAGAGGAATTAACAACAAATTAACTAACATGATAAAAGAATTAAATAAAAATGATTTGAAAATAATTAATAAATTATTTCCACATTTAGCTCTGTGACTATTGACTTACCTACGTAAGTACGTTAAACAAATGCACATTAAAACAACTACTTCCCGGGCAAATACCCACGCCGGATATTGAATTACATAATGTACACCTGCTGTTGCACATCAATAAAAAAATAAATGTGGAAATAATTTATTAATTATTTTCAAATCATTTTTATTTAATACATTTAAATAACTGTGACCAAGTGAATGAATACTGTTTTCTATTTATGATAAAAGAAATATACAACACAAATACCAATATTGTAATTAGAAATAACCAACAGTCAGAAGCTTTTAGAACAAATGAAGGATTAAGACAAGGGGGAGCCCAACATTGTTCATTATATACATAGACGAAATACTAAAAAAGTGCACACACAAGACTAATAAACTACTAATCGGACATAGAAACATGCAAAGAATAGAAATCTCAGAAGGGGCATTTGCAGATGATATAGTAATAATAGCTGGTGAAGAGAGAGAACTTCAAGAAAGCCTGAATATATGGAATGACACACTGAAGGAATATGGAATGAAGATAAACAAAACAAAGACAAAGGTAATGATGATAGGAGAACCAATAGATATGAATATAAAGATAGAGGACACACACATAGAACAAGTAGATATTTTCAAATATTTAGTTCTACTCCTAAATATTTGAAAATATTAATATATATTAACAAGAAATGGAAAACATGAAACAGAATTGAACAGCAGAATAGAAAAAAACGATCAAACTCTACTACGCAATGAATAAGACATTTATCAACAAGAAAGAAAAATCACGTAAAACCAAAATAAAAGTATACAAAGCAATATTTAGACCAGTACTGACATTCGGATGTGAAACGTGGACACTAACAAGAGGAGAAAAGAGCAAGATACAGGCGATAGAGATGAAGTACCTACGGAGAGTCACAAAAATTGACAAAATGAGAAACACTGAAATTAGAAAGGACTTAGAAATAGAACCGCTGGATGAATTTATAGAAAGAAGACAGTTCAGCTGGTGGGGACATCTAGAACGAATGGGAAGCACAAAACCAGTGAAACAAATATGGCAGGCAAGAGTAGGAAAAAGAAAAAACAGAGGAAGACCACGACAGACCTGGGATAAGATCATACAGGAGATTCTGGGAAAACGAGGAAAAACGTGGGCAGAAGCGAAAGGACTCGCAAGAAAAAAAAAAGAATGGGCAAAATTTGTACATATGAATAATACTTAACCAAGACAACCCACCCCTACACCACCATTATGGTAGATGGGGATTTTAGATTATATATATATATATATATATATATATAATTAAGCAATATATTAATGTTGGACAAAATCGAGTGAATTTTGTAATTGAGTATTTCTGAATAACCAATTTTTAGTAGCTAGAGTTAATAAATAATAATAAATTGGAGTTTATTAATAAATATGTAACACTTCCCAAAATTAATATTATGAATAACATTAAGAAAATTATCATATACTTCATCTTGTAGTGACAAAAAAAATCAAAAGATCGGCTTTACCATCTCTAAAAAATAAAAACATATCTCTATTTCTATACACAATGCAATCTTTTTATTTGAATGTAGATTATGGTAAAATGGTTGAATTTTTTTTGGCACACTTTTTTCTTACCAAAAATATACATTAAATATTGACATAAATATGAGTGACATTTTCTAATATCCCTTATATATATTCGCAACTGGCGTAAAATCCAAGTAGGCTGGAAAATTCTTTTTGTATAGACGGGCATGGGTTACATCTTTTTTTTTATTTTTCTTACCGCCAGAGTATAGTGCTTTTTTAGGACCAAGGGCGCTTCGTAATATTATAAATAACTTTAAGATATATAAGTGAAACAAACCAAGTGTTTTAATTTCAATTAAATCATCCTGAATTAACTTTAAGAAAATTCACATTTAATGAAATGTTCAGCCACCATTCATCTAGCGTGTGGATAATTTATTATGTTTAAGAAAATTGTCATATACTTCATTTTGCAGTGACAAAAAAGATCGACTTTTCCCCGTTTCTACAAAATATTATTAACTAATCACTCACTTGCCTTGTATTCCAGAAAATACAAAATTTTCCATTTTCTTTCTAGAATTCAAAATTCATTTATATTTTGATTTTTGTTGAAAATAATACAGAGATTTTAATATTTAAAAAAAATACGTGTCGGAATTTATGGATGAATCCAATCAATAAATTCCGACACATGTTTTAATTTTTTTTTTTTTTTTGAAACATCAAAATCTCTGTATTATTTTCAACAACAAAAATCAAAATATAAATCCTCTGAGCCGGTAATAATTCCTTGGAATCGAATCATTGAATGTCCATTACGCAATCCCGAGGACGGACCGTCCGTGAAGTGCAACGCACTTGTCATATCGGCGAAATAATAAAGTCGGTTTTACGGCGATGCAAACGAGCGAAGAGAGTGAGAGAGGAAAGTAATTGGCACTTTCACCTACACCCCGAGGCGCTTTTTTCGGCCGTCCGTGCCCAAGAAAGCGAGCGTTGCGCAATTAATTGCCCGACGATTCCGAATTCGTAAACTCGGACGGCACACATTTTCCCCGCTCTGGAATCCGCGTGTCCTAATTAAGCCTTCAATTGAGTTACTCAATCGCTTGTAATAAGCGATTCGTCGGCGGTATTGACATTATAGGAGTTGCGATCGTTCAAATTTAATTGGTTATCAATTTGCTAAGCCCATCTAAGCTTGAAATAAATCTGCTTTTTGGAAGGGCAATATTTCAAGTGTAAATCCATTTTGTAGAGACTTTGTCTTTGTAGAGTTCTACTTCAAATAGATTTTTTTCATACCCATAGGTATTTTCATAACCTCGACACACAATACGGGTAAAAGAGGATAAGATTAAGAAAGAAAGAAAGGTATTTTCATTTGAATATTTAGGCTCCTTGAAGGCCCGAACCTTTTTTATACAGGGATCCATCTGTATAAATCCTTATAGCAAATAACCTCATGTATTTTGATGTTTCGATCATATAGTGTGCTCGCCACACAGGCTCTGTATATCAGTGCCAGCCTTGAGATATATCACTGCAGACATTCCTCCAGAGGTAACTTCAGATTTCCCTTACTTTATTGCTCTCCCTAATGTAAGTTATTTTCCATAATCTTCTTCTTTGGTAGGAGTTATTTTTTCACTTCGCTTATGAAGGTTCTATTTAATCAAATGCTATGACCAATGGGAAATTATTGAAATTAATTATAGGGTTCGATTCACACCAATGCATATAAGAAGGAACTTAAATGAAATGACATACAACAATGAAACGCATTTCAATTTCATTTTTGTATGTCATTTCATTTAATTTCCTTTTTCAGCGCAGTTCTTCACTTCCCTTACAAAGGTTCTTCTAAAAACAATAAGGCCTATCACTATTGAGCCGTGTAAATCCAACTCGTGGGCTCTTTCAGAGTAACAGTAATGTTTTTGTAAAGAAAAATTTACAACTGATGCTGTAGTAGATCTGACTCAAAAAAATCCTGAAGGATTTGCAGATGGTGTGTAATTGTTGTACTCTTCTAGGATAGTTTCGTTCTTTGACATTTGACCAATCACGAATCCACCTGAATAAAGAATTGGACATTTGACCAATCACGAATCCACCTGAATAAAGAATTAGACATTTAACCAATCACGAATCCACCTGAGTAAAGAATTGGACATTTGACCAATCACGAATCCACCTGAATAAAGAATTGGACATTTGACCAATCACGAATCCGCCTGAGTAAAGAATTGGACATTTGACCAATCACGAATCCACCTGAATAAAGAATTGGACATTTGACCAATCACGAATCCACCTGAATAAAGAATTGGACATTTGACCAATCACGAATCCGCCTGAGTAAAGAATTGGACATTTGACCAATCACGAATCCACCTGAATAAAGAATTGGACATTTGACCAATCACGAATCCACCTGACTAAGAATTGGACATTTGACCAATCACGAATCCACCTGAATAAAGAATTGGACATTTGACCAATCACGAATCCGCCTGAGTAAAGAATTGGACATTTGACCAATCACGAATCCACCTGAATAAAGAATTGGACATTTGACCAATCACGAATCCACCTGAGTAAAGAGTTGGACATTTGACCAATCACGAATCCACCTGAATAAAGAATTGGACATTTGACCAATCACGAATCCGCCTGAGTAAAGAAATAATATAAATCCATTTTTGCGATAGATATTACAACTGTTTAAGGATAAATGAAATCAATTCAATTCAAATTATTTTTATTTAAAATATTAAACAGTTTATAGAGTGTGTTATGTACGCTCTATAAAAATGTTTAATATTTTAAATAAAAATAATTTGAAAATAATTAATAATTTCCTCTATAGCTACTGTGAAAATTTGACTTATGTTTTATAAGTACTCTAACAAATGTCCAATAATGTTTATAATAATAATTGTTTATTTATATGTAATAGCCTATTTACTACTTATAGTAAAAAATTGTTACAATTTTTGTAAAATGGTGAATTTTTCCGTAAACAAAATTATTATTATTATTATTAATGGACTTTTGCTGTTGCATAACAATAACATATTGTATAATGCAACATTTTTTGAATCGAAAATATTTAATCCAAAAAAAATATATAATGAAATGAATATTGTAAAAATGGATATTCCATAAATACATACATAAACATCTTTATTTCTGAGATTGGAATATACAGTTAGAATACAATATTTAACAATACACTAACGTTCACTAATATAATTCCAACTCTGAAACTGGCTATCGACCAGTGGTCTTTCAGCCATTCCTTAAATAAATATTCTATTTTTATAATTTTGAAACATTCCTAAGGGCTAAATCTCTTGTTGATTTTTGTGTAAGTTTCTTTTTCAATTTCATTGAATTTATGATACACATGATTTAAATTCCTTGCATTTCACAAACTCTGACAAATTAAATGTTGCATCAAAGTAACATCTTGCTTAGTCGAAATAAACTAAAAATTATTCAATCCCAATCCTTTGCTATCCACAAACTCTCTTTGCGGTTAAAAATTTTACGCCAGAAATCAACTAATCCATGCAGTCGGCGGCGAATCGAAAACGGGAACCGTTTCTTTTTTTCTTACTTTTAAATTTGTTTATGTTTATTCTTTTACGTAACCACTCTCGCCGACCGAAGCGAACGATTCGTCAATTGCACAAGACTTGTTTTTTTTTTCCTTCGCGGACGGAATTGTTTCCGGGCGGCCAAAATATTAAGAAATGGCTCCACAGCCGTGTTTTCGAAGCGCGTTATATTAGAAAAATTATGTACGTTTAAATGTTGCGAAAATTATTATAATTTCTTAGAAAACGGTGGACATATAATAATATATCTTTTTTTAAACAACGTAATAAAACTAAAACAAGTCGAAAACGTAAACTCCAAATTTATTGTTTCATATTGATCTCTGTTTAAACAATTAATGAAAGAAAATTAGAAATAAATCACGTAATTTGGAAAATATGGGATTTTGAAAATGACCAATATTGAGTGAATAACGCGATCGCGATGTCAAATCGAAAAATAATTAAAAAATATAAATAAAGTATGTGAGCATGATTTTATTGTTTAATATTAATCTACACGCTTCGTTTAAACAACTAAATAAAGAAAATTAGTAAAAGTTCACTCTGTTAAAAAAATAAGGCTCTTTGAAAATTGCTAATATTGAGTGAATAGTTCGATTAGGCCCATGTCCACTAGTAATATAATTAAAAATATAAATAAATTGTGTGAAATTTATTTTATTGTTTAATATTAACCTAGATACTATGTTTCAACAAATAATGATAGAAAATTAAAAATAAACCCTGCAATTTGGAAAATATGGGATTTTGAAAATGACCAATATTGAGTGAATAACGCGATCGGGCCCATGTCAACTCGTAATATAATTAAAAATATAAATAAAATTTGTGAAAATGATTTTATTGTTTAATATTAACCCAGATACTCTGTTTCAACAATTAATGAAAGAAAATTAAAAATAAACCACGCAATTTGGAAAATATGGGATTTTGAAAATAAACAAAATTGAGCGAGTAACGCGATCAGGCCCATGTCAACTCGTAATATAATTAAAAATATAAATACAAATTGTGGAAATGATTTTATTGTTTAATATTAACCTAGACACTCTGTTTCAACAATTAATGAAAGAAAATTAAAAATAAACCACGCAATTTGGAAAATATGAGATTTTGAAAATGACCAATATTGAGTGAATAACGCGATCGGGCCCATGTCAACTCGTAATACAATTAAAAATATAAATAAAAATTGTGAAAATGATTTTATTGTTTAATATTAACCTAGATACTCTGTTTCAACAATTAATGAAAGAAAATTAAAAATAAACCACTCAATTTGGAAAATATGGGATTTTGAAAATGACCAATATTGAGTGAATAACGCGATCGGGCCCATGTCAACTCGTAATATAATTAAAAACATAAATAAATTTTGTGAAAATAATTTTATTGTTTAATATAAATCTAGATACTCTGTTTCAACAATTAATGAAAGAAAATTAAAAATAAACCACGCAATTTGGAAAATATGGGATTTTGAAAATGACCAATATTGAGTGAATAACGCGATCAGGCCCATGTCGACTCGTAATATAATTAAAAATATAAATAAAATTTTTAAAAATGATTTTATTGTTTAATATAAATCTAGATACTCTGTTTCAACAATTAATGAAAGAAAATTAAAAATAAACCACGTAATTTAGAAAATATGGGATTTTGAAAATGATCAATATTGAGTGAATAACACGATTAGGCCCATGCCAACTCGTAATATAATTTAAAATATAAATAAAATTTGTGAAAATGATTTTATTGTTTAATAATAAACTAAATGCTCTGTTTCAACAATTAATGAAAGAAAATTAAAATAAATTTGGAAAATATGGGATTTTGAAAATGACCAATATTTAGTGAATAACGCGATCAGGCCCATGTCAACTCGTAATATAATTAAAAATATAAATAAAATTTCTAAAAATGATTTTATTGTTTAATATTAACCTAGATACTCTGTTTCAACAATTAATGAAAGAAAATTAAAAATAAACCACGCAATTTGGAAAATATGGGATTTTGAAAACGACCAATATTGAGTGAATAACACGACTAGGCTATGTCAAGTCGTAAATTGATTTTAAAAGGTAAATAAATATCGTGAAAGTGTTTTTAATACTTAATATTGATCTAGATGCTTTGTTTAAATAATTAATTAAAGAAAATTGGAAATAAATCAGCCAGCTTTAAAAATAATGCTTTTCGAAAATTGCTAATATTGAGTGAATAATCTTAATTCATAGAATAATTAAAAAAATAAATAAATAAAGGCTGTGAAAGTGATTATATGGTTTAACATTAATCTGAATGCTTTGTATAAACGATTTGTTGAAGAAATCTGGAAATAAATGACCCCATTTGAAAAATATCATGGTTTGAAATTTATAAACAATAATCCTGAATTCGATAAAAACATAAATTAACGGACACAGACTATTAAATAAAATAAATTTGTACAAAATTTGGCATAAATCCCTCTATTTTTTTTATATTTCAATTTCAATATTTATTATTTAATTAGATTGTTAACAATTCGACTCACAGCCCAAAAAAGCTATGTTTACTTTTATTCTTATTATAACTAGAAATTTATACACTTGGACAATATATTACTTTTTTTTCTTATTACAAATTTATACACTTGGACAATATATCAAGGCAATCGCCTTGATGAAACTAATTGCAGACAGGTTTATTTTTTCCGAATTTATTCGTGATTTATTCGTTCGATAAAAACAAACAAAACAGGTTGATGACAAGGAAGGATCAATAAAGGCAATGAAGTTTCTGGGTAATTGGACATAGTGCCCTTATCGGCGACGGGAAATTGAGCAAAAAGGAGTTATGATAAATAATAAGTTCTCCTGTATTGACGGTCGACCGTCTGGCCAATAATTGAGGCTAACAGGATTTTCGTATTTCCTGTAAGCGAAAGCAAGTAAATATGACGAATGGTTAAGGCCTTTATTTGTTAACACTACATATTTGCTTTAAACAAAACTAAAGGGTATAATTAAAAAAAATAATAATAACAGAGCGCATTTAAAGTGAACAAACGGTGTTTTAAATATAAAAATACAATTTGAATATTGCATGAATATATCAATATTCAATTGTATCGATTGTATTTAATTTATTGTAATGTTTAAATTTATATGTATTACTTTTGTAAAGAGGAATTATCCGTTAAATAAACTTTTATTATTATTATTATTATTATTATTATTATTAACACATCCTTGGTTCAGTTTAAATGCTCTCTGTTAGATTGTCTTAAACCCTAATTTATATGAACTTTGTACTGTCAACTTGTTAATTGTTGAAGCTTCTACTTTTTTACACATTGTAATTCAATTTTAATAAATGAAACACTTTTTTAATTTTGTTTGTATAACTCGGATTGTTTTATTATTGACTATAATTAAGGTATATTTTAATTAGTTCAAAAATGTTTCACCACGGGTTAAGTGAAAAGTTAATTATTAATTGTTGACTATAGTTTCGACATCCTTAACGTGTCATTATCAAAACAAAAAAAAAATGTTTTTGTAATCATTAATATCTAAATCATAATTTAAGATTATTTCTTTAGAGTGGTATTTTGGAATTGCGAAAATATACACGTTTATATAAAAATCATTCTTTAACCACAAATTTAGAATATTCGCAAAAATTAAAAAAAAAAAGATTAAACACCCATTGGTTTTGAAAATACATTTCGCTAAAAACACCGCAACAATTGTTTTTTTTATATATATTTTGTTTCCTGTCAAAGTTGTAAATGATTATCTATAATCTTTGCAATAAAAAAAATTGAAAAATAAATTTCTCCAGCAATAGTAAATTAATTATCAATAAATCCTGACATAAAATTGAGTCATTTATTTATTAATTAATTTTTAATAAAAGTTTTTACATAACTTTCAAGGCAATTTGTCGTTTAATTGCCGGCTCAGCAGCTTTTCAAGTTTTTATGTAACAATAAACCCCGGCAGAGCCTTTAATTAATTCATGGATTGATGAATAATTCAGGTTTCCGACCCAGACATTTCTAATAGTTGGACTTTCTTACAAATAAATTAATGTATAAATAATTTTAAAAAATTGAAACAATAAGAAATATTTAAGAAATTATAATTACATAACATTTGGTGTTTATATATATATATATATATCATTTTATTGCGGTTATATATATATATATATATATATATATTACATAAAACTGTTGAATACTCAATGTAATATTCCCAAATTGGGAAAAAAATGGGAAAGCCTCGTAATCCGACAAACAAAATCACGGAATTGACACCAAACGTTTTTTTTATATATTACAAAAAAATCTGGTGAAAACAGGCGTTTTCCGAAGCGCGGGCTTAAAGAGATTATAATTGTCCGGACATAAACGCTTCTTCTTCATCATCATCATCATCATTATCAACAAAAAACCTCTTTCCTCGTTTTCAAACGATTTCTGTGATTTCTCACACACTCGCGCGCCGCTGATCATTTTATTGCGGTTATGCAAAAGAAAAAAAAAAACAAAGAATTTCACTCCCGCGGAAAATTTTAACATTTCGTCATTAAATAGAAAACGCGGAATTTTCAATTCCAATTCCGCGTTTTCTATTTAATGATATAATAATATTAATTGTGTGATCCAATGTCCGGCGGGGTATATGCTCGGGAAGTAGTTGTTTCAACAGATGCTTGCCAAAAACCAACAGTGTAATTAATTTTTGCAGTATTGATAGTATTTTATTGATCATTGCCAGAATTTTTCCTTGTTTTACTTTATTGTAATTTAAATAATTGCAAATGTGTGAATTATATCATTTTTCTTTTTTATTATTATTGATTATTTTTTTTAATGACTCGTGTTTTTATTATCGTTTCAGATCCTCGCGTGAGTGATTGGCCGATGATGTCGAGTCCGATACCGACGCTAGCAATATGCCTGTTCTACGCGTACTTTTCCAAAAGCCTGGGACCAAAGCTCATGGAAAACAGAAAACCGTTAAACCTTAGGAAAATTTTAATCTTTTACAATTTCGTTCAGACTGTGTTCAGCGCTTGGATATTTTACGAGGTAACGTGAAATTAATCATAATTAATAATAACTATAACATTAATATATATGAAATAAATATGAGTAAAATATTAAAAATCAACCAATAAAACACAGATTAGATTGAATAACTTTAAATTCTCGACTAGTTTCGGGAATTTAAAGTTATTCAATCTAATCTGTGTTTTATTGGTTGATTTTTAATAATCTATTCATATTTATTTCATACAATATGAACTACCAATGTCTAAATATTGAAACCATTAACTAATATATATATTTTTTGTTTGTATTATTTTTGTAAAAAGGTGATTCCGTAATAAAAATTATTAATAATAAAAATGAATGAAGTAAACGTTATAATAATAATAATAATAATTTTATTTTCCAACTTGTTGGAACAAGGGAAAATATACAATCAAAATCATAATATAAGAAGAGTGCAAGCAAAGTTAGTTAAATTTAAACAGAAAAAAAGAGAACAAAGTATAAATTAATATTAGCAAACAAAATTAAACATTATGCAAAAAACGTTATAAATGTAACAGCCACTTATTTATTTATTCATTCGCAGAAGATCAATAATTTTTACCTTCGGACTAGTTATCTTAAAAACAATATAAATGGCAATTATAGCCTTCTTTTATATATATATATATAAAATAAAATATTTTTTATATATATATAAAAAATCTTTATTTCTGAGGGATACATTAAATTACATTACAATATATACAACATTATAATCATAAACATATAGTTAAGCTTCAGAAAATGGCTATCGACCATCGGTGTTTCTGCCTCTTTTTTTTAATTAAGTAAAACGATATTTCTGAATAAAATTGAAATTTTTTTTATAGATAATTATTATTAAAATAAAAATAACTATGTATAGTTTCCGAAATACATCTAGTGAAATAAAAAATAAGTAGGAG
Organism: Philonthus spinipes; assembly: GCA_963082785.1. Classification (NCBI taxonomy): domain Eukaryota; kingdom Metazoa; phylum Arthropoda; class Insecta; order Coleoptera; family Staphylinidae; genus Philonthus; species Philonthus spinipes. The sequence goes on along the minus strand of OY720310.1, from coordinate 3,175,773 downwards.
AAAGGACAAGTATTTTTATTTAAACAATTAAAGTCTCAACAACCAACATAAATAAGATTATAGATAATTATTATTTAAATAAAAATATATGTCCTTTCTCCTAAGTAGGAGAATTTATTTAAATAATTAAAGTCTCCACAACCAACATAAAGAAGTTTAGATAATTATTATATTGATGTTTTATTTATTTATTCAACGGATTTACCTTTTTTTACAAAACTACAATATAATTAATAATTTTTAAGTATGTATGTACGTTCGTGTTCAATGTTTCTTTTTTTTAAAGGTGGATGGATTTTTCGAATATATTTATATTAATTTAATTGTTTCCTTTTTAGTACCTGATGAGTGGTTGGTGGGGCAGTTATAGCTTTAGATGCCAACCTGTCGACTATTCCACTAGTCCTATGGCAATGAGGGTAAGTTATATGAAAGAATAGCCTAATTTAGTTAAAATAATTTTAATGGAAAACATTTTAATAATTTAAGTTAAATTTTAGTTTTAATTAAAATTAAATAAGGAAAAAAATAATTTAAATAACTGAAAAAAATGTGAATCATTTTCGTTTTTATTTTTATTTTAAAAATGTACTTAAATAAAAAATAATTTGGCATAATTAAATTTTATATAAAAACGAAATAAATTGTAAAAAAAGAGGCAGAAAGGTCGATTGCCATTTAACAATAAATTAATTTCTGTGTGATATACATAATTAATTAATTCAGGATGATTTAATTGATATTAAAACACTTGTATTTCTTGAATAACTTTCTCATTTATCACTTGGTGAAACATTTAATTAAACATACATAATCAACAACTGTATATTTTCGAGTTTACGTAAAGTGATTGATCACAAAATAGAAAGACTGTTATTCCTTACTTCACTTTTTATTTTTATGTTAGATGTACATTTCGAGACACAATAACAATAACAAGTTTGTTATTGATAATGATCACTTTGTGTCTCGAAATGTACATCTAACATAAAAATAAAAAGTGAAGTAATGAATAACAGTCTTTCTATTTTGTGATACATAATCAATGCTTGTTACGTTATTATAAACTTAATTGTTAATTTTATAGTAATAAGAAAATTTCTTTGCGCAGATGGCTAATACATGCTGGTGGTATTTCTTCTCGAAATTCACGGAATTCTTCGACACGTTGTTCTTTATATTGAGGAAAAAGAACAGTCACGTGTCCACCCTGCACGTGATCCATCACGGATGCATGCCCTTCTCAGTGTGGATGGGAATGAAATTTGCTCCAGGTAAGAGATACAGTTAAAAATATAAATACAATTTCAAAAAGTATTAACCAACTGATAAGTGAAAAAGTGTACCGAAAAATGTTGATGCAACATTAAATGATTGTACTGATATTTTCGCACAACTTGAGTTTAAATTAAAAATTATGCTTCAAACGACTGCTTCGATAATACGAGACTTGATCAATTGAAACTCACTTTTGGTAAAATAAAATACAAATTATTTAATTTTCTTGTTTCTTGTTTCGTTTTCTTCTTCGATCCTCTTTTTTTTTCACTTTTACGCCTTATCATAATCTCTACGTCTATCCCATCCTATCCTTTTTACAATGAAATCAAACAAGGAAAATTTCTGGCAATGATCAATAAAATTCGATCAATCCCTTTTTCCAACTGCAATCCTTTTTAATCGCAACTCCTTGCACCTCTGGCTTTTGGTTGCGATTTATCAAAAAGAGATAAACTAAAGTGAAAGTAATCATTGAAAAAAAAAAAAAAAGAATCGGGCTCTTGAATTAATAACGTGAATATGTGCTTGCATTTTTTATAGAATTTTCTGTCAATTGTCTACATGCTCTGATTGTATTATAGTATCACTGCCCAATTGAATTTATAATTTAATATCACAAACTATAATGGTTAATCGTAATATCGTAGGAGTTCTAATCTTAAAATAAATAAATACACATATACCTAAAATAAATAAAATAGAACTTAAACCTAAAATAAATGGAATAAAGCCAAAAACTTAAAATAAATACACCCACAATAAAATAAACTAGGATGACGTTAGTTTATTTTAACAAATTAAGACTAATCATGATAAAGACGGCATCAAGTTTGTAAAAGGATGCAGTATTCTAAAAGCACCTAACCTAAATGCTTTGTAGTTTTAGAAGGATTTTAGAGCGATGAATAATCTTTCTTTTAATAAATTCTTTTTTTTTTTAATTTTAATGTCAGGGTGTTATTTCATTATTGTAACTATTCTATTTTATCATGTATTTATGCTACTGTATGCAATAGTCTCCGTTGATTAAATAAATAAATAAGTATACCCTGCTTAAAGGACTCATAAATTTTATTTTTATTTTTTATTTTAGGTGGTCATAGTACCTTCTTCGCCCTGCTCAACACATTTGTGCACATCGTGATGTACTTCTACTACATGGTTTCCGCAATGGGACCCGAATACCAAAAATACATCTGGTGGAAGAAATACCTCACTTCCTTCCAAATGGTAAGTTTTTGTTCAATTATCAATCAATAAACGATCTAGATCCTATTAAATAAAAATGATTTGAAAATAATTAATAAATTATTTCCACATTTAGCTCAATCTAGATCATAACTAATTTTGTTGTTGTTGTTGTTAATTGTTAAGGCTTTACATTTTGAGAACTGTAGTCACTAAAATAAAATAACAAGTTATGCAAATTAACTTTGTGTGTTTTGTTTAATAAACGTTTTTTTTTTTCTAAAGGTACAATTCGTGGCAATATTCGCGCACCAGTTCCAATTGCTCTTCACCGATTGCAACTACCCGAAAAGTATTATGGTATGGATCGCCCTGCACGGAGTTATGTTCCTCTTCCTCTTTTCTGATTTCTATAAAGTGAAATACACCAATCAGAAACGGCCAGTTAATAAAGGATTCTGTATGGTAAGCATGATACTAAATAATAACAGATAACTGGTGGGCCCCCAGTTTGTGCATACTGAATACACTATTAGATGAATGGTGGTTGAACATTTTATTAAATGAATTTCGATTCCTGTTCTCTTAAACAGGACAAATTCGCCTTCTTTTAGTTAAAGAAACAATGATTTTTGCTCGTCTATTTTGTAGATCCACCGATGTGAAGTTACCTAAAGATTTACACGGCACCTCCACCAATGCGCAAGCACTGGGGGGAAAATAAAAAACAACACGTTTTATTTTAAAGGTGTAAACAATGATATCAAACAATAAAATCAGGGGAAGATCATTTGTAACTTTTTAAAATAATTTTTAAACACCCCTCACGAATTTCGCAGAAAAGTGCGTCAGATTCAATATAGAAAATAGTACTTTCTGATGCAATTTAAACAATTGAATGTCATTCTACATTATTGCTAAAGGTGTAGACGATGATATTGAACAATAAAATCAGGGGTGTATCTTTCGTATCTTTTTAAAATTATTTTTAAACATCAGCCACGAATTCCACATAAAAGTGCGTCAGATGTAAAGTCCGAAATGGCACTGTTTGTGGCAAATTAAACAATTGAATTTTATTCTAGATTATTGCTAAATATGTAAACAATGGTATTGAATAATAAAATCGGGGGTGGGTCTTTTGTAACTTTTTTAAATAATTTTTAAACACCAGCCACGAATTCCATATAAAAGTGCGTCAGATGTAAGTCCGAAATGGCACTGTTTGTGGAAATTTAAACAATTGAATTTTATTCTAGATTGTTGCTAAATGTGTAAACAATGATTTTAAATAATAAAATCGGGGGTGGGTTATTTGTAAATTTTTTAAATAATTTTTAAACACCAGCTACGAATTCCACATAAAAGTGCCTCAGATGCAAAGTCCAAAATGGAACTGTTGGTGGCAATTTAAACAATTGAATTTTATTCTAGATTGTTGATAAATGTGTAAGCAATGTTATTAAATAATAAAATCGAGGGTGGGTCATTTGTAATTTTTTAAATAATTTTTAAACACCAGCCACGATTTCTACATAAAAGTACGTCAGATGTAAAGTCCAAAATGGCACTGTTTGTAGCAATTTAAACAATTGAATTTTATTCTAGATTGTTGCTAAATGTGTAAACAATGATATTAAATAATAAAATCGGGGGTGGGTCATTTGTAAATTTTTTAAATAATTTTTAACACCACAATCTATTTCCACATAAAAGTGCGTCAGATGCAAAGTCCAAAATGGAACTGTTTGTGGCAATTTAAACAATTGAATTTTATTCTAGATTGTTGATAAATGTGTAAGCAATGTTATTAAATAATAAAATCGAGGGTGGGTCATTTGTAATTTTTTAAATAATTTTTAAACACCAGCCACGAATTCCATATAAAAGTGCGTCAGATGTAAAGTCCAAAATGGCACTGTTTGTAGCAGTTTAAACAATCGAATTTTATTCTAGATTGTTGCTAAATGTGTAAACAATGATATTAAATAATAAAATCGGGGGTGGGTCATTTGTAAATTTTTTAAATAATTTTTAACACCACAATCTATTTCCACATAAAAGTGCGTCAGATGCAAAGTCCAAAATGGAACTGTTGGTGGCAATTTAAACAATTGAATTTTATTCTAGATTGTTGATAAATGTGTAAGCAATGTTATTAAATAATAAAATCGAGGGTGGGTCATTTGTAATTTTTTAAATAATTTTTAAACACCAGCCACGATTTCTACATAAAAGTACGTCAGATGTAAAGTCCAAAATGGCACTGTTTGTAGCAATTTAAACAATTGAATTTTATTCTAGATTGTTGCTAAATGTGTAAACAATGATATTAAATAATAAAATCGGGGGTGGGTCATTTGTAAATTTTTTAAATAATTTTTAACACCACAATCTATTTCCACATAAAAGTGCGTCAGATGCAAAGTCCAAAATGGAACTGTTTGTGGCAATTTAAACAATTGAATTTTATTCTAGATTGTTGATAAATGTGTAAGCAATGTTATTAAATAATAAAATCGAGGGTGGGTCATTTGTAATTTTTTAAATAATTTTTAAACACCAGCCACGAATTCCATATAAAAGTGCGTCAGATGTAAAGTCCAAAATGGCACTGTTTGTAGCAATTTAAACAATTGAATTTTATTCTAGATTGTTGCTAAATGTGTATACAATGATATTAAATAATAAAATCGGGGGTGGGTCTTTTGTAAATTTTTAAATAATTTTTAAACACCAGCCACGATTTCTACATAAAAGTACGTCAGATGCAAAGTCCAAAATGGCACTGTTTGTGGCAATTTAAACAATTGAATTTTATTCTAGATTATTGCTAAAGGTGTAAACAATGTTATTAAATAATAAAATCGGAGGTGGTTCTTTTGTAATTTTTTTAAATAATTTTTAAACACCAGCCACGATTTCCACATAAAAGTGCGTCAGATGTAAAGTCCAAAATGTCACTGTTTGTGGCAATTTAAACAATTGAATTTTATTCTAGATTGTTGCTAAATGTGTAAATAATGATATTAAACAATAAAATCGGGGGTGGGTCATTTGTAAATTTTTTAAATAATTTTTAAACACCAAACAATATTTCCACATAAAAGTGCGTCAGATACAAAGTCCAAAATGGAACTGTTTGTGGCAATTTAAACAATTGAATTTTATTCTAGATTGTTGCTAAATGTGTAAATAATGATATTAAACAATAAAATCGGGGGTGGGTCATTTGTAAATTTTTTAAATAATTTTTAAACACCAAACAATATTTCCACATAAAAGTGCGTCAGATACAAAGTCCAAAATGGAACTGTTTGTGGCAATTTAAACAATTGAATTTTATTCTAGATTGTTGCTAAATGTGTAAACAATGATATTAAATAATAAAATCGGGGGTGGATATTTTGTAAATTTTTTAAATAATTTTTAAAAACCAGCCACGAATTCCATATAAAAGTGCGTCAGATGCAAAGTCCAAAATGGCACTGTTTGTAGCAATTTAAACAATTGAATTTTATTCTATATTGTTGCTGAATGTGTAAGCAATGATATTAAATAATAAAATCGGGGGTGTGTCTTTTGTAAATTTTTAAAATAATTTTGAAACACGAGACACGAATTTCATATAAAAGTGCGTCAAATGCAAAGTCCATAACGGAACTGTTTGTGGCAATTTAAACAATTGAATTTTATTCTAGATTATTGCTAAATATGTAGACAATGATACTAAATAATAAAATCGGGGGTGGGTCATTTGTAAATTTTTTAAATAATTTTTAAACACCAGCCACGAATTCCATATAAAAGTGCGTCAGATGCAAAGTCCAAAATGGCACTGTTTGTGGCAATTTAAACAATTGAATTTTATTCTAGATTGTTGCTAAATGTGTAAACAATGATATTAAATAATATAATCGGGGGTGGGTCATTTGAATTTTTTTAAAATAATTTTTAAACACCAGACACGAATTTCATATAAAAGTGCGTCAGATGCAAAGTCCAAAATGGCACTGTCTGATGCAATTTAAGCAATTGAATTTCATTCTACATTGTTGCTAATGATGCAAACAATGATATTGAACAATAACAGTATAGAAAGAAATTCAATTGTTTAAATTCAGAACACCAACTTCGTTTTTAATCGAAATAGACGGAATCAAGTCATTCGGAATACTAAAACTTTTCAATTCGTCCTAGTATTTACATCCTAATTTAATTAAATTAAATACTCTTTTATATTTAAATGTAATTATTTGTTTAGCCCGTCATGGATGACTCCAACAGCAACAAGCAGACCCAGAACGGCAAGCACGCCCAAAAGGGCTCGCTGAGCAGCTCGTACATCCAGACCGACGCCTACCAGCCGTGCTACTCGAACGGCATCAACAAGGGCTTCGTCAGCCAGGAAATAACGCGCCGCAACGGAGAGTCCAAGAAGATCGAATAGCTCCCGCTTAACAATTCGGTACAAAGGGTTATTTCATTTCGTCGATAACTTGTGTGCTTCGGGTTCTACACATCTGGGAATTAGCAGGAACAACAACAGGAAACAACGCCAAAAATGAAATCATCTATGAATAATCACACACAAAATATAAATAAAAAAAAAATAAAACAAGATTGTTTAGTATTAACAGAGCGTAAATGTTTGTGCGGAGGAATCACTAACGAAATATTCGTAAGATTTTACTTTCTTGTGCTGTAATGAGGAATTACTGAAGGGTGTGATTCACTTTGCTTTCACGTTTTTTTTTTCTTTTTTATCAATGCCAAACAGGGATTTATATTTAATTTAATGAACATAATAAATGGAAGATGGCGCAAGCGCCATCTTCCTTTTATTATGATTTACATCAGGTATTTAATCGCAACACAAGATCGGTACAACCGTTTTAATCAAGACATTACACACTAGTCTGATGAGGTTCGAAAAAAAAAACGAAATGGCCATCACTATAGACTAGATGAATGTTGGATGAACTTTTTATTAAATTAATGAACATCTTTTAATTATTAGATAACTTTGTTGAGAATTATTTGATATTAATTTGAATCTTAATATTTATTTAAAAAAATATATGTGAAAATATACATTTTTTTTAATAATGATATAAAATTAAAACACTTGTTTTTTTATGTTTCACAGATCAAAAAAAAACAAGTGTTTTAATGTTATATCATTATTAATTAAAAATGTTGCTGATTAAAAATAATATCCAAATTTAAAAAAAAATTGCAAAAATTTAAGGAGAATTATTTAAGCTTAATCTTGTTATTTCACTAAAGAAGTGAAAATGTCGTCTTTTTTATTATTATTATTATTAACCCGACACTCGAAAGAGTATAAGGGTAATACACATATATTAATATTATTGTTGTTATTGTAAAAATGCCTTGAATTCCCAAATAATTTAATAACTCGCACTGTATTGGGCTCTTGACTCAATGAAAGTTAAATTATGTTCATTATGCGAAATTTATAAGTGATTCAGATGAAAAAATGAGAAGGAAATTATAAAAAAAATAAGTGGAGGAATTTGGATTTTATTATAATTATTATTAAAAATGTACATACAGGTAATTAATTTTATACATATAAAAAAAAACAAGAAACAAAACCTCGGTTATTAATATATATATATTTTTTTTAGTAAAACACAAAACTTGTAATTGTTTTAACACGCTGTGGATTCTCTCTCTTTAAAGAATCTCAAACAATCTTTCTTCGAGTGCTGTAGATTAAATGAATTCGTTCGCATTTCGGGTTATTTGTTTCTCGACCATTGGTGCCTAACGGAATTTCCTTTTTAATTCTCCACGCTTTTCGTATGCGCAGCATAAAAAAAAGTAAAAATTGTATAGTACTTACTGAAGTATAAAAAAATTATATATATATAAAAAAAATATAAATTAATAAAGAAATTATATTAAGGTGAGGAAGGTTACCATGTGAGGGTTTTATAAAAATAACAATTTAATTTATATTAAATAAAAAAAAACAAATAATGAAAAGTCAGAATCGTATTTATTCAGATTTTTCATTGTTTAAGGCCAAGAATATAAAATGTTTGGTTAATTTAAATGATTTTTTTGTTAACTGGTCAAAATCAACAACATCAACAAACACTTGGTTTGTTTTACAGTAAAACAAGAAATTCCATATTCTGATAAATGGAAGACGACGCAAGCGCCATCTTTTGCCTAATTTCATGTAGCATCGTCAATGAATTCTGTATTTTCTTCATCAGAATATAGAACACTTCACATTAATAAAATAAAATCAATTAATTGTTTCACCTATAAAAAATAATCAATAAGTAACGCAAGGAATTTTGTATATTCAATTTGATTCTCATTAATCACTTGTTAAAACATTTTAGTATTTTTTTCCTTTTATTAAAATACAGAATTCTTTAATATTAGGAATTATTAACTAAATTACACATGATTTGTTTTTACCAAATAATATTATTTAGTATAACATTAAAAATGTTTTAATAGGTTGAAAAATACACTTTATTTGTTTCACTACTTAATTTATTTCTATTAAATAAAAATGATTTGAAAATAATTAATAAATTATTCCCACATTTAGCCTAGTTTCGGCACTCATTATCAAGGAAATAAATTAAGTAGTGAGACAAATCAACTGTATTTTTCAACCTATTAATATTGTGATCATGTTTCATCAAGTGATTAATGAGAATCAGATTAAAGATTTATTAAAAATGTTTTACTAAATAATAAATGAGAAATTTATTTCCATCATTGATTCTAATTAAATCTAAATCCATTAAACAATTAATTTGAATTACATAAAAAAAGAAATAATTTAAAATTAACAATTTGATTTTTTATTTCATCGTGACTTTTGTTTAAATTATTGTTATTCTTGTAAAACCCAGCAAAAAAATTTTCGAATCCGTGTTTACAATCATAATTCCATAAATAATCGTGTCTCTTATTTGTTTGTTCGTTATTTTGTTTGTTTGTTTTTAATTAAAAGAGGTGTAAAGTGTTTCTTTTTAACTTTATGTATATATTTATTATAAATATATAGTTTTCGATAGGCATTATTAAATTGTATAGTATTTTTGTATATAAATGTGGAAATAAAAATGCTTCATTTTGTAAAATCGTTTATTGTGTTTAACCAAAATGTAAAATTCCTTTAAATAAAAATTATTATTTAATAATATCAGAAAAGGGGCTAAAGAAAAAATAATTATTTAAAGGTAATTAACACATTTAGGCTGAAAGACCAATGGTCGATAGCCATTTAGTTCATATTAAATTAAATATTGCATCATAACTAGAGCAGTAGAGCAGTTGTTCCGATTTGTTCGACTTGTACTTGTAAATTCGTATTTTCGCATTAAATTGTAAATATCTCAAAAACGGCGGATGGGGTATTTTTTGTTTTTAGCATATTCTGAAAGAGCAACCTTTCCTTTATATCCCTAGTCAGTTTCATGAAGATTCCCCAAAGATTATATTTTTTGTGATTTTTTAAATTGAAAATATGCAGAAAATCGCAATAAAATTCGTATTTTCGCATTAAATTGTAAATATCTCAAAAACAGTGGATGGGGTATTTTTTGTTTTTAGCATATTCTAAAAGAGCAAGCTTTCCTTTATATCTGAAGCAAGTTTCATGAAGATTCCCTAAAGATTATAATTTTTGTGATTTTTTAAATTGAAAATACGCAGAAAATCGCAATAAAATTCGAATTTTCGCATTAAATTGTAAATATCTCAAAAATGGTGGAGGGGGTATTTTTTGTTTTCAGTATATTCTGAAAGAGCAAGCTTTCCTTTATATCCCTAGTCAGTTTCATGAAGATTCCGTAAAGATTATAATTTTTGTGATTTTTTAAATTGAAAATATGCAGAAAATCGCAATAAAATTCGAATTTTCGCATTAAATTGTAAATATGTCAAAAACGGTGGAGGGGGTATTTTTTGTTTTCAGTATATTCTGAAAGAGCAAGCTTTCCTTTATATCCCTGGTCAGTTTCATGAAGATTCCCTAAAGATTATAATTTTTGTGATTTTTTAAATTGAAAATACGCAAAAAAATCGCAATAAAATTCATATTTTCGCATTAAATTGTAAATATCTCAAAAACGGTGGATGGGGTATTTTTTGTTTTTGGCATATTCTGAAAGAGCAAGCTTTCCTTTATATCCCTAGTCAGTTTCATGAAGATTCCCTAAAGATTATAATTTTTGTGATTTTTTAAATTGAAAATATGCAGAAAATCGCAATAAAATTCGAATTTTCGCATTAAATTGTAAATATCTCAAAAACGGTGGATGGGGTATTTTTTGTTTTTAGTATATTCTGAAAGAGCAAGCTTTCCTTTATATCCCAAGTCAGTTTCATGAAGATTCCTCAAAGATTATAATTTTTGTGATTTTTTAAATTGAAAATATGCAGAAAATCGCAATAAAATTCGAATTTTTGCATTAAATTGTAAATATCTCAAAAACGGTGGAGGGGGTATTTTTTGTTTTCTGCATATTCTGAAAGAGCAAGCTTTCCTTTATATCCCCAGTCAGTTTCATGAAGATTCCCCAAAGATTATAATTTTTGCGATTTTTTAAATTGAAAATATGCAGAAAATCGTAATAAAATTCGAATTTTCGCATTAAATTGTAAATATCTCAAAAACGGTGGAGGGGGTATTTTTTGTTTTCAGTATATTCTGAAAGAGCAAGCTTTCCTTTATATCCCTGGTCAGTTTCATGAAGATTCCCCAAAGATTATAATTTTTGTGATTTTTTAAATTGAAAATATGCAGAAAATCGCAATAAAGTTCGAATTTTCGCATTAAATTGTAAATATCTCAAAAACGGTGGATGGGGTGTTTTTTGTTTTCTGCATATTCTGAAAGAGCAAACTTTCCTTTATATCCCTAGTCAGTTTCATGAAGATTCCCCAAAGATTATAATTTTTATGATTTTTTAAATTGAAAATATGCAGAAAAGCGCAATAAAATTCGAATTTTTGCATTAAATTGTAAATATCTCAAAAACCGTGGATAGGGTATTTTTTTGTTTTTAGCATATTCTGAAAAAGCAAGCTTTCACATTATATCATCAAATTATAAGGGCTCCAGAAATACCTATATTTATTAAATAAATATTAATTCCGTGTAATAAAACTAAAGCATTCGTTTGTAAGTATATTGACATTCATTATTGTTTCAAGTAAAAAATAATGATGGCATTAAATATTCACGCGTTAACATAATTATTAGATATAAGCGGAAATAATCGGCCGCCGCTACATTTTTGTGTTCATTAACAATTCTGTTGTCCAATTTAATAATTAATAATTGAGCGGTAATTAGGTTTATTTCCATAGTAAGTTAAACTGATATATATGTTAATTAAATCAAGCTAGTTGAGTGAAAATTCGTAGAAAATTGTTGTAGCTGGCTTGAATTAAAATATTAATAACTGAAAATAAATAATAAAATAAATAATAGAATATAGTCAATATATATTATTATTGACAAGAAAAATTAAATAAATTATTTAAAATTTTAATATATTTAAATAACTGTGACCAAGAGAATGAATACTCTTTTCTATTTATAAAAGAAAAATTAATCTTATACGCTCAAGTATTTACATTCGTGAAGGTTCCTTTCGCATTCTTTACATTCCACAGCTCTCTTTTATTCTCACAATTACAATAATATATATACATAAATAAATAAATAATATATAAATCAGACGGTCGATTTCTAAACGATTAATGAAAAAGTGCCAGAAAACTGAAGATAATCATCAAAGAGTTTTTAATAATAGATTTGTTCTACAATAAGTTAAACTCAGTGCAAATTTTTGACGCCATCGTTAATACGGACTGTCCCCTTCCACAGCACGAAAAAAAAATAATAATGCTTTAATTAATTTAATTAAAAGTTATTTGTGCGCGTAGTATCTGGGCGTGGATACTTTAGTTATTAAACAATTAATTATTATTTGTATAATCGCATGTTCATGAATTAATTAATTAATTTGTAAAAAAGGTTTTATACCGTTTAAGTAAATAAATAAATAAATAAACTCACCGCAAAAAATCGAACGATGCGTGTCACCGTAGGATTCACTGAGTCGGGATTACGATATTTCACGTTTATTATTATTATTATAATTTGATATTATTATTATTAGTGTTGGGCAAAATCGAGTGAATTTAGTAATCGAGTATTTCTGAATAACCAAATTTAAGTAACTAAAGTTATTAAATAACAATAAAATTGAATTTATTAATCAGTAGGTAAAATTTTCCAATATTAATATTATAAATAAAATTAAGAAAATTGTCATAAACTTCATTTTGCAGTAACAAAAAAGATCGAAAAGATCGACTTTGCCCATCTCTAATTATTATAATAACTCAAGATTTATAAAAAAATATGTGGATTAAAATAAACACTATAAAGAAATCTTAAAAAAATGAATTGGCAATTAATTTTAAATAAAATTAAATATAAAGAATTTATAAATATATATATAATCTTATAACCTTCTACCACATATTGGTGTAGGATAAAGAATTTATAAATAATTAATAAATTATTCCCTCTTTAGCTAATGCGACATTTTAACTTATGTTGCATAAGTTTTTATTTATTTTATTTAGTTTTATATAACATCGTTATATGTTCCTCTCTACTTCTCAGTGTGAGGTGGTGTGTTACATAAGTACTTTAAAACAATTTTTTTTTTCAATTAATTTTGTTCGTCTTTTTATCCATTATTTTAAAATTGAGCCTAAGTCTGCCATATGTTCGGTTTATAAAAAATAAATAAATATATTATAAATTTATATATAAAGATATTACTCTAAAAAGCGTGAAACCTTAATATTATTAATACATTTTTTTTATTTTATAAAATAAATTTATAATAAAAATATTTTATTTATGCATTTATAATAAAAAGTAATCCTTTTTTAATAAAAAATAAACAAATAATGAAAAATTTATTGAGTGTCTTTTTTTATAATTATTATGAATTAAGTGCTAAAAAGTATTTTAAAAGCAACTCGCCTACTTTAAAAACCAACAAAAAAATCTTAATCAATTTAAACCCCGTTAAATATTAATCCAATCAATTATTCCACACGCGATATCTCCCTTAATCAAACATGAAACGCACCGACAGCAGTAAACCCATTAAAACATGACGTTCCCATCGAAAAGCGAAGCCCACGCACTGAAATACTTTCACGCCGTAGGCGTCATCAATTACCAAAACCAACCAAGAAAACCCAAACTGCTATTCCTAATCCCCTACAACGCGATCTTCGTAATCTCATGCTACCTAGAAAACGCATCCCGCGATAATTTCGTGCTTTACTTAACGCACTTGGCGTGGAAGGTCCTCGCTACCATGAATGTGAATTTGGTGATTTTTGGCGCTATTTTCTGGCACGCGGAATCCTACACGAAATTTCTGCGACATATAAAAATCGCAGATACGATTTTTGAAATACTAAAAATCAGAATAATAACGAAAAATTTCGTCTTGAATACAATTTCGATAACGCTGATGCATCTAGCCTACACACTCGCTGATTATTTATTCTGGTTTCGTGATTCCGGATCTTCTAATTTTACGATCGTTTGTGAATACTTCACGACGTTCTCTTTGTTTAATTTTAATTTAATTAAAATTGTATTTATGGATATGCTCAGGAAGCGGCTGGTTCTGCTGAGGAAGATGGTTGGGGACGTTCCGGAGTACACAAAGGGGGAGTTGAGTGCGGTGCTGCGGGTGGATTACACGATTAAGAATTATTTGACGCTGTGCGATGCTTTTCAGGTGTTCGTTAAGATTTACCAGTGGAATTTGTTGTTTACTGTGTTGATTCCGTTTTTTGGGATAATTCTGGTCCTGGTTTACGGGTTCCTAATGGAGGATAGCGATTTTAAGGTGCTGGTTGCTTTGTACGTATGGGCTGTGTACTTAAATGTAAGTAAATATATTAATCATAATAAATTAAAGACGACGCGAGCGCCATCTTTCGCCTAATTTCATGTGGCCTCGTCAACGATTCGAGTCTGTAAGGTAGACAACAAAATGGTCATCACTAGACTAGTAGCGCAGCGCGCTTGATGTTACCTCGCTCACGAAAATATGGCGGTTTTATTTACAGCTACACGGCTTGAAAAGAAAAAATATATACTTTACCGCTTGATAAAGCGCTGCAGCGCCACATATAAAGCGGTACCGTTCAGTGACACCGCTTTCGTAAAGCGCTGCAGCGCTACATTTTATTACACAATAAAGCGCTACTGTTCAGCAACACCGTTTTCGTAAAGCGCTGCAGCGCTACAGTTCCCTGAAAATATGGCGGTTTTATTTACAGCTGCACGGCTTGAAAATAAAAAATACGGTTGTATTCACTTTACTTCACAGTACGTTTAGTGTCTAATAAAACTGTGAAGTAAAATGTCTATATTTTTTTCTATATTGAAATATTTCACGTAACTCCATCACATTTATAATTGTGAAGAAAGGTTGAAAGTGTTTTAGTTAAATCGCATGTTTGAAAATTATTATTTTTATTATTGTTACTAAATATAATAATTTAAAACTTCCATTATATTAATAAACTCCCCCAAAATCAATCTAAAACGCATTAAAAGCGAAACACATTCAACTCGAGCGCTAAACGATTCCTGAAAAAAAAACACGAAAGGGAAATTAACGTAAATAAAAAAAAACCATTAAGCGTTCACGTAAGCCCATCACTGCTAAAACAAACGTCCCGAATAATGTTTCCATCGACCAGCGAAGCCCGCGTACTGAAATACTTCCACATTCTCAGCCTGACCAACCACCGAAAACAATCCGACAAAACGAAACTTTTAATAATCATCCCTTACAATTTAATCTTCGTAATTTCGTGCATTTCAGAAAACGCCTCGCGCGGGAATTTCTTGGTGTATTTAATTCAGTTGCTGTGGAAGGTTTTAGCGGTGGTGAATGTAAACGCGATGATTTTAGGGGTGATTTTCTGGCACCGGCAGGCGCACTTGGAATACTTACGCCGAATCAGCTTAATCGATGTTTATTTCGAGATATTCAAAGTGAAAATAAAGACGAGCAATTTAATTATAACAGGTGTGATTTCGGCGACGTTATTCCACGCGATTTACACGTTGGCCGATTATCTGGCTTGGTTTAAAGATTCTGGAACGTCGACGGTTTCGGTTATCTGCGAATACACGACGACGTTTTATTTGTTTAATTTGAATTTGATTAAAATTATGTCGCTGTATTTTTTGAAAAAGCGATTGGTTTTGCTGAAAGGGGTGGTTGGGGATGTTGTTGTGTCTGAAAAGGGGGATTTGAGTGCCGCTCTCAAGGTGGATTTTGTGATAAAGATTTATTTGAGGCTGTCTGAAGCGTTTGAGGGTTTTGTAAAGATTTTCCGATGGAATTTGCTTCTTACGGTTTTAATTTCACTCATGGCAACGATTTTAGTGATTGTTTATGGGATTTTATTGGAAAATAGTGATTTGGCTGTGTTGATTTCTCTGTATGTTTGGATGATTTATATTAATGTAAGTAATATGGCGAAAATATGGCGGTTTTGTTTACAGCTGCACTGCTTGAAAAGAAAAAATATATGCTTTACCGCTTGATAAAGCGCTGCAGCGCCACACATAAAGCGGTTCCGTTCAGCGACACCGCTTTCGTAAAGCGCTGCAGCGATACATTTTATTACACAATAAAGCGCTATGTTGATTTCTCTGTATGTTTGGATGATTTATATTAATGTAAGTAATTTATTTTAACAGTGAGGATTTATAAATAGATGGAAATAATTTATTAATTATTTTCAAATCATTTTTATTTAATATAGTGAGGATTTAATTTCATTGAATATATCATTATTTTCAATTACATATAAAAAAACATCTCAATATATGACAAGCAGAAATGTAATCAATAATTAATTATTATTACATTTTATTATTCGATTATTTATTATTTTATGTTTGAAGGTTTTTTAATGTTTGTTTTAAGTTTTAGAAAATGTATCTTTAATTTTGTTCTCATTAATCACTTGATAAAACATTTTCAATTTAAAAAAAATGAATGTGCGAAATAATTCGTTTCGTTTTGGTTTATTTATTATTTTTAAAACTTTATTTTTTTTTAGAAAATTATTGTCACACACTGAGTAAGAGTATGATAAAAGCAAAGTGTTTAATTTTAAAACCTATTACATAAATATCTCTTTAAATATACTTCAATGATATTTTAATGAAATCTCGACACCCAATACGGGTAAAAGAGGATAAGATTAAGAAAGAAAGAAAGATATTTTAATGCGCGCATGTGATTTTTTTTTTTAATATATATACAAATATCTTTATTCAGACAATTAAATTTTTACAAACGCTTTTAACCTCTCTTCACAAATTTATTATTTACTCACATAATTTCATCTATGTTCGTGTATTTCCTTATTATTTTTTTTTTCTCGAATCATTTTTTTGTTTGTTTTCAGTTACAATGCTTGGCTGTTGTTTTTCTCTGCGAGAAAATCATGACCGAACATAACAAACTGAAGGTGAAGTGTTTTCACGTCCTCCAGGAATCCTACGGGGATGTTTACAACTATGTCCTCATGTTGACGCGCCTAGTTTCTTCCAGGATGTTCCAGTTTCCAGCGGCAGGATTTTTCTACGTGGATTTTCAAATGATTTTCAGACTCACAAATATGGTTATATCCTATATCATAATTATTGTACAATACAAGAAGATTTTATTCGAATAAACTGACGTTTATTTTTAAAAGATATAAAATTATTTACTGCTGAAAAAAATGAATCAAAAAATATTTATATTTTAGATTCGTATAAATCTTAAATGGATAAATTAATTAAATTTCTTTCCCTGAAGCATCTTTTTTCACGTCAGAAAAAAGTCAGAAGTGTCTGGGGGACACATCTGAAGAGTACGGAGGGCGTTGAAGCAATTGAAGCGTGTTCCTTTCGTCTTCCTTCCCTCATCTTCCCTTCTTCAGTATTGTTTTTTTTTCTGCGAAAAACCCTCAAACTATTTCCGGCAGTTTTTTTAACTACAATAAACTGTAATATCAAATACATTCAATTCAAAGCACTCAAACCATTCCCGACAGTTTTTAAACTACAATAAGCTGTAATATCAAGTACATACAATTCAAAGCACTCAAACTATTCCCGACAGTTTTTAAAATAAAATAAGCTGTAATATAAAGTACATTTAATTCAAATTATTTTTTTTTTGAATTATTATTATATCTTATATATTGAAAATCTTTATTTCTGAGTATTACATTATATAATTTTATAATACATATACATACAATCATTTACACATTGTTAGACCTCAGAAAATAGCGATCGACCGTCGGTGTTTCTGCCATTATTATCTTAATTTACGGAATTCACCTATTTTACAAATGTTAGAAAACACAATTAGCTATGCATAAACATATGTTGAAATAATTTAAAGAAATTTGATTGAATAATTCTATTTAACTTACCCCAGAATATTTCGAGTTTCCGTATTTTTTCTACTAAACGAGATCCTTAAATACGAATATGTTGAAATAAATAAAACAACTCAAACAAACAATATATATTTTTCTTTAAATATATTGTAGATACATCATCACGTGTAACACATATCTTAAATATGAACATGTCCACAGTGTAGCGCCATTTACACACCCCAATCTCACCTTTCCTCGCATATTAACCCTATATATACAAACACATCTTTTTTTTTAAATTATTATTACTCATTGTTTAATTTTCCATTTTTTTTAATACATATTCCTTTTAATATCATTTCTTGTTTATTTATTTATTTTTTTTACAAAATAGGCCTACGCGAGATTGTCTTTTTTTTAAGAAACGTCCTAGCATCTTCTAGAACTAACAGGACAGCGCGAGATTTATTTATTTGTTATCATTTTCTCCTCTAAAAAGTAAAGTCGTTTCTACTACGCAAGAGTGAAAATTTCGGCTCGGGTAGATTCATTTTTTTTACACACACGCAAAAGTTTGAAATGAAGATTTTCTTTTAAAAAACATTGAGCACATTCAAAGGAAGACGTTTATGAAATAAAAGGAAATTAAATGGATTTGAGTTGAGTCGGGATCGGGTTTGACATTCATAAAAAGCGCGCTTAGCTATGTAAAAGTGACTAGATGTTTTTTTTTGTGTTTTAGTTTTACCGTTTCGTACCAAAAATACTTTTGTTTCGCCTTTCTCTTATTTTTTTCGCTTTTCTCGAAACCTGTTTTTAAATAAATATTTATTTTTATAAAGCTTTTATTTTTCATCATTCTTTTTTTTTTGATAATTAAGTATCCTTTTTCTTTAAAAAAAGGGGAATAGTGCTTTTTATATATAAATTTCGTTTTTATTAAAAATAGACGCGTAAAAAATTTATTTAAATTAATTCAGGATGATTTAATTGAAATTAAAACACTTGGTTTGTTTCACTTATTTATATTTTCTCAAAAATATAAATATTTTCTCAAAAATATAAATAAATGAAACAAACCAAGTGTTTTAATTTCAATTAAATCATCCTGAATTAATTCAAAAATGTTTCACCACGGGTTAAGTGAGAAATTAATTAAACATAATGTATTTAAAATTTGTCAGTTCAAAATGATAAATAAAATTATTTTTGCTAAATGCACCGACCAAGAATATTCAGCTGATTTTTCTTGGTATCTTAAAGAAATTGATTTCTTTAAAAGTTGCTTTTATTTGAAACTTTAATTATTATAATAATAATTCTCTATAAAATTAGTCTCACTGAAACAATAAATTCGACGTTTTATAAAAGCTGCGTATGGTATATTATAAGAATTTTAATGTTAATTTACTTTATATAAAATTAATATTTTAAATATTATATTTTTTTGCATAAAGATTTTCTCCAATCAGCCACTAATGAAAAATGTATAACTACGTCTAAAAAAATGTTTTATGTATTAAATTAAAATTACTTTATATAAAATTTGTCTGCAGAAATAAAGATATTCTGTAT
Source organism: Philonthus spinipes (assembly GCA_963082785.1). Classification (NCBI taxonomy): domain Eukaryota; kingdom Metazoa; phylum Arthropoda; class Insecta; order Coleoptera; family Staphylinidae; genus Philonthus; species Philonthus spinipes. The sequence continues at coordinate 3,156,213 of OY720310.1, read as the reverse complement.
ATTAATTTAAATTAAATCGTAGATTCGTTTTAGTGGCGCTGACATCTATTACACAAAATATGAACCAACACTATTTAATGCTGCCATCTATTGCCTAGAATATGAACATTAATGCTGACGTCTGTTGCATAAAATATGAACCAACACTATTTAATGCTGCCATCTTTTGCTCAGAATTTGAACCTTAATGCTGACGTCTATTGCATGAAATATTAACCAAAACTATTTAATGCTGCTGTATTAAATTAAAATTACTTTATATAAAATTTGTCTGCAGAAATTAAGATATTCTGTATATTAAATTAAATTAAATCGTAGATTCGTTTTAGTGGCGCTGACATCTACTGCACAAAATATGAACCAATACTATTTAATGCTGACGTCTGTTGCATAAAATATGAACCAACACTATTTAATGCTGCCATCTATTGCCCAGAATATGAACATTAATGCTGACATCAATTGCACAGAATATGAACCAATGAGTTAATGCTGACATTTAATCCAATGACGATGGTCAATTTGTGACTGAAATATGCATTTTTGATAAAATAAAAAGTGTGAAGAAAGGTTTTTAGTGCTTCTATTCAATTGAGAAATAAAGCTCAATGACGTTAATCCGAGATGTGAATAAAATCTGCAAATTTCAAGTTGAGCAAGCTGCGTACAATTCTCAAGTTTTCTCCTTTAGATCTGATGTGTCCACTTGCGTAGACTTTTTTTATCAAAGTTTTCTCCTCTAGATCTGATGCGTCCACTTGCGTAGACACATCGGATCTAGAAAAAAGTAGACTGTATATTTTGCATGAAATAAATATGAATAAATTATTAAAAATCAACCATTAAAACCATTAATGTATATTTTGCATTTTACATTTATAATTTTCGAAGATTATTTTATCCCTAAAAATAAAAATATCGAAAATGCACCTTTAAAGATAATTATTTTCTTTTACGCATAACAAAAGTATTTTAATATCATTTTGAACTTTATTCAGAAGCAAACAATTGTTATTTAGGTAATGAAAACACTTTGACTTTTTAATACCGCTTAATTTCATTTGCTTTTGACTATTTTTGAATCCATGACAATCATTCCTAAATTTCTCGAACACAGTCTAGATTACGCGGTAATTATTCCAAAACTTCTCAAAAACAGTTTTCATTACACGATAATAAAAGTTTTAGAATTAAAGCTGTGTAATCGAAACTGTGTGTTAGAAGTTTGAATTATTGTAGCATAATTAAATTTCAACCATTTTAAAAAATCTCAGACATAGTTTCAATTACACGGCTTTCATTCTGAAACTGATTATCGTGTAATTAAAACTATTTATGAGAAATATGGAAATAATTATCGCGTAATTAAGACTGTTTTAAAAAAAAATGGGAATGATTACACGATAATCAATTTCAAAATTATTACCGTTCCTTATCAGTTTCAAAATAATTACCGTTCATTATCAGTTTCAAAATGATTACCGTTCATTTTGAAACTGATTATCGCGTAATCATTCCCATTTTTTTTTTCGAAAACAGTCTTAATTACGCGATAATCACAGTTTTAGAATGAAAGCCGTGTAATCGAAATTGTGTGTTAGACAATTATTATTGCATAAGTTAAACTCAACCATTTTTAAACGTCTCAGACACTGCTTTCATTACAAAGTTATCTCCCTCAAACTGATTATCGTGTAATTATGCTTAAACTTCTCAAACACAGCGTTGATTACACGGTAATCATTCTGAAACTGCAATTATCGTGTAATCATTCCCTAACTTCTCAAACACAGTTTTAAATACACGGTAATCATTCTCAAACTATGATTATCGTGCTCAAATTTCGCAAATTTTCGATTACACGATAATCATTCTTAAACTGTGATTACCTTGTAATTAGAACTGTTTGAGAATAACCATTGATATTTGAGAAATATGAAAGAAATTTTACGGCGTAATCAAAATTCAATCATTTTGAAACTTCTCATTCTTCGTTTAGATTACACTGTAATCATTCTCAGACTATGATTACCGTGCTTAATATTCTCAAACACAGTTTCGATTACACTGTAATCATTCTTAAACTGTGATTACCGTGTAATTAAAACTGTTTGAGAATAACCATTGATGTTTGAGAAATTTGAAAGAAATATTACGGCGTAATCAAAATTCAATCATTTTGAAACTTCTCATTCTTCGTTTAGATTACACTGTAATCTTTCTCAGACTATGATTACCGTGCTTAATATTCTCAAACACAGTTTCGATTACACTGTAATCATTCTTAAATTGTGATTACCGTGTAATTGCAACTGTTTGAGAATGACTACCGCGTAATCAAAACTGAGTTTGAGAAAGATTATTGTATAATCAAAGCTGGAATTAATTAAGTTGGGTATAATAATATAAAAAGTAAACGTGTTTTAATTGAATTGATAAATAAAACACTTCTTCACACTTTTATTTGAATTACCAAACATACGTTTGGTACAATATTAATTATCAATGGATTAATTCATTCAATAAATAAAATAAATAAATTTTATTCATTCAATAAAATTTTTAACCATCTTGTGGACGAAACAGCGATTTTCAGTCGTCTGGCTTGTAGACCCAAATCGTTGACGATGTTACATAAAATTGGGCAATAGATGGCGCTCGCGACGTCTTTCATTTATTATGACTGATGTAATTGTTAATCCATTGATTATGTCGGAAATGTACATTTTGTAATTCAAATAAAAGTGTGAAGAAATATGTAAGAATATTAATTTAAATAAAAATCACTTGGTTTCTTTCACAAAATATATATATTTAATCATGTTTCTCGAAGTGATTAATGAGAAAATAGTTAAAAATAAAGCACTTATTACTTTGTTTGTATAACACTGTGTTATACAAACAAAGTAATAAGTGTTTTATTGTGAAATTAACATGTATAACGAAGTAGAAGCCTCCACAATACAGAATTTAAAAATAAAGGTTATTAATGCTTTATTTATCAATTTAATTTGATGCGTAATTAAAACAATCAATTTATGTGTTTTAATTGTTTAAATATTAAAAATGAATCACGAAATCAAGAATTTATTAGATCCACGAATAAATTCTTGATTTCGTGATCATGTCGTTAAAAATAATTCTTTTTTACGCAATAAATTTGCTTTAAATCGGCAATATTATTTTTGTAAATTTAATTTTAAGAAAAAATCAGCATATATTTTTCTTCATCTTGTTTTTTTTTAAATATATAGATATAATATGTATATATATATTTCATTTTTATTTTTTAATGTTGAGGAACTGAAAAGTTGTATATATCACACTGGGGGGACATGAATAAGGACGTCAAGTTTAGCATCCGTATGTTTTTTTTTTATCTTCTTTTATGTACATATTTTTTTCTTATAAAATCTTTTATTTTTGTTATCACAGAAACTCAGTGATGGTTCAACATCTTCAAACGTCGTTCGCAAATTACAAAATTCTCAAAGCTAGTCTTCAATTATTGCTATTTGTGTTGTTGTTTCCTCTGTTTTATATGTTGTTGATTTTTTTTTTCAGTAGAGTAGTAAATGAGTTCGAGTGTTGATTTCTCGTTGCAGGAGCTGCTGAAATGAAAATTTTGCCGGCTATATTGCTTTACCTTTTCGTGTTTTGGGTTTTTTTTTTCTCATATCCGTTTTTTCCTGATTTTCTTCAAAATATAATGAATACGTATTTTCTATATGTTTTAATTTCAATTAAATCATCATGAACATATTTTTTATATTGCAAATTTCTGCTTCGTTATTCACGAATAATATTATTTTTTTTTTAATTTTATATTTACCAAACATCATTTTAGATAAATTAATATAATAATAATAATTTCTCTGGAGGGTTATACCTATCTCTATGGGGCGCGCCTCAGAGGTGGCGATAGGAGGAAGGCATCACGAATCTTGTTTCGTGATGGTACCTTTGTGTACTCTCTCCCTCGAATCAAAAGGGTAAGGAGGGAGAGATGCTAGTGATGTTTTGGTATCACTGGACTCTCCTCTATCAAGACCGATGTGTCTACGCAAATGAACATATTTTTATCCAGGTTTTTTCCTCTAGATCCGATTTGTCTACGTCCACTTGCGTAGACAAATCGGATCTAAAGGAGAAATCCTTGAGAAAAAAAACCAAAATCCAAGGTGTCATATGTTTTAACATACGACGATAAGATGCTCAAAAGGTCTCGTATCCACTTGCGTAGACACATCGGATCTAGAGGAGAAAACCTTGATAAAAAAAAAAACGAAATCTAAGGTGTCATATGTTTGAACATACGACGATAAGATGCTCAAAAGATCTCGTATTCCTGAAACGTACGTTTTGGACGTATGAAATCTGTCATTTAGATAGGAATTTACATGTGAAAAAGTGCGATTAATTTCAGGAATAAAGCTTCTGATCTGTGTATGTTGCAAAAAGGTATACGAAGGAATCAGCTGTGGCTCCTCACAACTGGTTCATTTGGTTGCATTATTTTATGCATAAATTATAATGGGGAAAACTCGGCACGTTCTAGAAATTGTTCTAAGTACAAGCAAGACGTCTCCATTTTTTTAATAGAGGTTGTTTTGTTGTATTTTTTTTGCGTATTTTCTTAATAAAATATTTCGTTTACGTAATGACTTTTATTTGTAAACAGCAAACGGATATAAGAAAAAAACCCAAACATAAAAGTAATTTATACGCGCAACGCATTTTATCTCTGGTAAAACTTTTACAGAACGTTATCAATTAATATCCATCTTATATATTTATTCATTTTCTTTTCTCTTTTTCTGCTCTCCTCGTTCAGTCAACAATTTTTATCAGTCGTTCAGAATACATAAATCGCCCCCTATTCATTTATATCTTCTGCGTCTTTTTTTTATAGGCCCTCGTCCCTGTATTGCTGCTGCTGTGCCCTTTGCACGTGCGGTGGAAGGTTGTCCAGTTGCTAGAGGTACCTAGCCGGGTTCTTCCAGCAGCTGAAACAGCAGGGCAGCGCGCACTGCAGGGTGTCCTTGAAGGCCTCCCTGAAGTCCCTGTTGAAATAGGCGTATATCAGCGGGTTGAGGGCCGAGTTGAAGTAGCCCACCCAGAAGAGCATCGCGATTACCGAATCGGGCGTCGGACAGCTCTCGCCGCATATTGTCGTTATGACATACCTACAATAAAAAAATAAATGTTAATAAAAGTATGAAAATTATGTGATCTTTGTGAATATAATAAAAAATTCGTGTAAAAAAATAATTACTGATAAAAACGTTAAGTGAAACACAATTTTCGAATACATTTTATCATTTCATTCTTTCACTTATTTATAACTGACGCTCGACAGAAATGATAAACCTTTGCAGAATGACCTCTGATCGTTAACCATTTGACAGTGACATTTACTTTACCAGAAAAACCTCTCGTCTTTAACCATTTGACAGTGACATTTACATTACCTTATTTCATGTTTTCTTTTCTAAGTTCAAATATTGTAAAATAATAAGTATATAGATAGAGAGCCTTTATTTTCTGTATGGGTACCCATAAAAAAAATGCGAGTCAAACGTATTGAACTCTTTTACCGGATCTTCTATCTGTAGTTCTTTGCATATCTCTGAATTGGGGATGAAAATTTTGAAGCAGAGCGGGAAAACAGGTCTTGGAATAACGTGCTGAGTATTCAGAATAGAATCACTTTATTTATAACGTTAGAACATCACATCGCTACCAACTGCTTAAAACTAAAAGTATCTTCATAGATGGCAGTACATATCACTGAGCTTAAATTTAACAGAAATAAAGGAATAATTGATTGATGAGGCTGATAATTGTTGAAAGTTCATAATTACTTATATTAAATAACACTATTTAGTTTTTCAAAGTCTATTGTAATATCGCTACAATTGTTTCACCACACTGTGGCTTCTTCATCATTTCTTCGCCTGAACTGGACCGCTGCTAACCCCCTTCTGAAGCCGAACTGGTTAAGAGGGATGAGTCCATTGTCAGATGAAAATTCATCGACATATTCTTTTATAAATATTTTAAATCACTCAATATTCTTTCGAAATTATTTCCACTACCTTAGCGAGGCTAGAGTAATCCCTTCTCCGGGTCTTCGATTGCTAATTATGGATGGATCATTTTCCTATTTAGGGACATTACAATTGATGCCGTTTTCCAGACATTAGGGAAGACGGCTCCATTTCCTGTTTAGAAATTATTACAATTGATGCCAGGGAAGATAAATCCTTTCCCTGTTTAGAGATCATCACAATTGATCCTATTTTCTACATTTAGCTATGTTTAGAGTTAAATAATTAACACAATACCATTCAGTAATTAAATCAAGCATATTTTGTAAATGTAGACAACAAGAAACTGTGTCAACATTAGAAAATATTTTAAGATCATCGGCAAACAGTAAATGGTTACAATCCAGTAAAGTACTTAGGTCATTAACAAAGAGAAGGAACAATAATGGGCCCAAATTGGATCCTTGAGGTAATAAACAAATATTTAATGTGGAGAACTAAAAAATAACTAGCTAACAAATATTCTATAACCACATTGATATCGATCTGCAGAATTTTATTCCACATTGTGTAGTTTATTGTACAAAGAAATAAATTTCATTTAATCGTTATCTGGATTTAACACTCGGTTCGATATTTCTTTCCCCTCTCCCCATTCCTTTTTACTATTAACATATATCATTTGATTTATTTTTTTCGCTTTAATATATTTGAGAAGAAAATTGGGTCGCGTAAAAGCTTTCGGAGGAAAAAAACGGGGATACCTATAAAATATATTATGCAATCAGGGGTTTATTTCGGTTTTACGGTCGCGGGGGAAAAGTGTATCGGCGGCGATAAAACTTTTACGGTCCTAATAAGTCCTTCTTTTAGTTACATTCCTACCTGTTCTGATACAAATTCATGCGAGGGTGCTAAACAATATTCAGCACCGTGTATTGTATACGATATTCAATAAAAAATCACTGAATTTGTGGTTTTTCTTTAACAAAAAAATCTTTTTTAATTAATATTTTTGATATTTTTACATTAATTTATTAAAAATCTATCTATATTCAAGGTGGCCAGAAAAAAAAAGCTGTGATAATCTCGCTAACTAACTAACCATCTTTATTTATATGAATATGCAGGGTGGCCAGAAAAGGTGTGATAATCTTCAGTTAAAGTGGTTCATTAATCAATTTTAAGTAGAAAAAAAAAAACTAAAAAAATATTTTAAATATAAACATCCTACAATCACCATTCATCAATTCATTTGCGCTAATCATCTGGACAGTTCAGCTAGCTAGCATAGATTTTTCTTTAACTTCATCATAAATTCACGACAGGGCAGAAAGACCTTTGGTCGATAGCCCAGACAGACTAAGACTTACATGTATTGTTATTATTTGTATTGTTATATTGTTAAAATTATCTATATAGTCTGAATATATATATATATATATATATTAAATAAAAATAAAAAAATAATTAAATAAAATACAAAAAATGCATATGGAATTAATAATTAAAGTGTGAAGAAAGGTTATTAGTGCTTTTTTATCAATTACAAAAAATAATATTTGGTAATTATCCAAAAAGCTTTATGAGGCCATTAATATCCTTAATATGTGAATAGAATTTTAATAAATGAAACACTTTTTTACTTTGTTTGTTTTGATAATGGCACGTTAAGGTTATCGAAACTATAGTCAGCAATAAAATCAATCCGAGTTATACAAACAAAGTAAAAAAGTGTTTCATTTATTAAAATTGAATTACAATGTATAACAAAGTAGAAGCCTCAACAATTAACAAGTGAATAGAATTTGTTTTTAACATTTTATGTATAATTATTGCTATTAATAATCGACTTATCTTTAAATAAACATTTGAAATGTTTAACTGGATGTTAATACAACTAATTTTAATCAAAATATTTCAAAAATATTACTGATTTCTTGTTACATATTTATTAAATCAAAGGCCTCGTGAGTGTTAATGAAGAACCATACAATATTTTTTTTACTTGAATTTTCTACTTGAAATTAATTAATGAACAACTTTACCTGATTATCACACCTTTTCTGGCCACCTTGTAAATATACATAATCGTAGGTTAATCGGAAGATTAGTAACAGTTTAATCTGACTGAACTTCGCCTACACTCATGACATTTCATTTTGCATTTTTCTGTGTGATAAAGGCATTATTATTATTATTATTATTATTATTATTATTATTATTATTATTATTATTATTATTATTATTATTATTATTATTATTATTATTATTATTATTATTATTATTATTATTATTATTATTATTATTATTATTATTATTATTATTATTATTATTATTATTATTATTATTATTATTATTATTATTATTATTATTATTATTATTATTATTATTATTAACAAACGTAATATAACACCTATATATAAAATATTACAATACATGTTGTAAGAGTTTGACCAGTGGTCTTTCCGCCTATCTATCAATAAAATCATTAAAATACATATCAAAATCATTATTTAACATTTAAAAAAATAATAAACATCATCATAATTTTTCAATACATGCAAGATCAAGCATAAACTGTGGATTGGCATGAAACGAAAGCGGCACAAAAATGTGTTGTAAATATTTTCATTAAAGGAGGACAAACAAGGGGGGTCAACAACTGGGACGTATTTCTTTTGTGATTTAATTAAATTTCAATTTTCCGCACATCGAAAATCGCGTTGAGCTCGACGAACAATGAACCACTCTCTGCCCGCGCGTTTTGCCGGAAACGGAAACAGTGGAACAATGTGCGCGCGAACCGATGTCGGTCGACGGGGAACGCGTATTCGAAAAATTTAATTACAACGAATATTTTGGTCTATTCCGTAAGTGAAATGTTAAATTTCATAACGTACACGTTATTCTTTATCGTTGCAATCCAAACGAATTTTCTGATTTTAACCTCACAATCTAAGAATTCATAATATATTTAGATTGTGAGGTTAAAAATAACGTTTACGATAAATTTAACATTTTTCGTACCAATTAAAAAAAATTTCAATCTATATACAATCGCGGCGGGGCTATTCGCCACGATTGTAGAATATTTAATTGGAAAGATAACGCAAGCGCCATCTTTTGCCTAATTACAATTTTATTACGTAAGTCAAAATGTCACAGATGCAAAAGAAGAAATAATTTATGAATTATTGTTATTTAATTTATTTAAACAACTATAACCAAGTGAATATTATATATGTTGTATATTTTCATATATGTGTATATTTATTTATTTAACGGATAACACCTTTTTTATAAAATAATAACAAATTATAAATTGGATAATAAATAATATATGTAACGGATGTACATAGAAAAATAAAATTATTTTTTATCAGGGTCCTTTTACCACCGTACTGTGATATTAGATTTAAAGACAAACGGGCAATGCCTGACATCCTGTAATTGGACATTGTCTGTTGGGTTTTTGTATGAATAAATAAATAAATAAATCTCTGTTCAATGTTTATCACACATGGAAATTCAGTTAGAGCATTAAATAAATCTTGAGACTAGCAGTCGAAGCCGGTAAAGTGGGAGGGATTTTAATGGGTAGGTTTCCAGCCAAAGTTTGACTTGAAAAAGTCCCACACTTCATCCGTAACTAGATTTCCTCTTCCACAGCCCCCCTCCCAAAAAAATAAATGAATTTATTATTATTATTAATGAATACTCTTTTCTATTAATATTTAGCTTATTTAGTTCTTGCATTTTTTTTTTCTAAAATACTAAACAACGGAATAATTTTTTCTTTTTTTCAACTGCATTACATTTTTTTCAGAATTCCAAGCCTAATTTATAAAAATTCAAACACTGAGATAATTTTTTTTTCTAAAATACTAAACAACGGAATAATTTTTTTTCCTTTTTTTTTCAACTGCATTACATTTTTTTCAGAATTCCAAGCCTATTTATAAAAATTCAATCACTGAGATATTTTTTTTTCTAAAATACTAAACGACGGAATAAATTTTTCTTTTTTTTTTCAACTCCATTATTTTTTTTTTTTTTCCGAATTCCAAGCTTATTTATAAAAATCCAAACACTGAGATAAATAAGCCCATTTGTGTTTTGTGCTGAAACTTACGACCACGCGTTATCTAGACGATGGAAATGATTCACGATGAAACATTCTTCATGCGGAGATAAAAATACAAGTTAAATCTCTGCCTGATATATACGGCGTTTCATAAAACATTTTACAACACCATTAATGCAAACAATCCGTCGCGATATATCACGAATAAAATAAATAAGAGCGAGATATTCTTTTTTCAGAGGGTAGGAAAACGGCGCATCCTAAATCAAAAGCAGAAACAAACTACATTAGGAGCACTTAGCCCGATGGGGAAGAGGGCATCACGTAATTTTTCAGCGCGCGTTCTCTCCTAACAACATTACTGTCGCTGACGACTCGGGGAGGTCTCAGTGTCGTCTAGACGTCTGCGGCGGTTAAGCTAGATGTATAAGAAGTGTTATCCGGGGAGGAAACAATAAGGGAAACGCGAGAGGAGCTTTGCGGGGTCAGGGAACTGGATGCTGAAAATATCCGATGAGGGGGGTTTTGCGGAGAGAATGGAAATGTGATTCGGCCCCGGGAAATTGTCTGCTTTTTGTAGCATTTTCTTTATGTACGAGCCGTGGGGGGGCTTCGGAGTAATTTACGCGAGGGACTTGGGGATTGAATCAAATAGAAACAAAAATTTTGGGATACAAATTTTATACAGTTTTCATATTGTATATATAAATATACTTTTTTTATATAAAAAAATATTCAAAATTTTTGTTTTCAGCAATAACTCTATCTGGATGTATAATAGATACAACATGTAAATAGAAAAGAGTATTATAAATAGGCCACAGTTATTTAAATAAATTAAATAAAAATGATTTGAAAATAATCGACTTAGTTTAATTGATTTAATTTAACTAAGTATAGTTGAATTAATTTAATTGATTTATTTTAACATCTTTAAGTTATTTCTTGAATAATTTTCTCATTTATCACTTGGTGAAACATTTTGGCAATAATATTAAAGGATAAATCAAAAACACTTGGTTTGTTTCAGTGAAACAAACCACGAGTTTTTGATTTATCCTTTAATATTATCTTTAAGTTATGTAAGGCATAGCTGTACTGACGAGGAATACATCTCGAAACACGTGTCTGCAGATGGCCTTATATTAAGTAACGTTCTTTCTGTTGATTTTGCATTGGACATTTTTCTCGGATCAAAATTTGTTGCATTATGCAATATTTTACTGTTATGCAACAGCAGGTGTACATTATGTAATTCAATTTCCTGCGAAGTATTTGCCCGGAAAGTAGTTATTGTTATGCAACAGCAGGTGTACATTATGTAATTCAATTTCCGGCGAAGTATTTGCCCGGAAAGTAGTTGTTTTAATGTGCATTTCTTTAACGTACTTACGTTACGTAAGTCAAAATGTCACAGAGCTAAATGTGGAAATAATTTATTAATTATTTTCAAATCATTTTTATTTAATTTATTTAATTAACTGTGACTAAGTGAATGAATACTCTTTTCTATTTTCATTTTTATTTAATTTAGGTACAACATTATTATTATTATTATTTTTTTTTTTTTTCGTCGCACATTTTTTTTAAATCGGATTGAAAATACTCGACAAAAAAAAGGAAGTATTGGCAAAAACTGCGCTCCTTTTGAGCGCGAAGCGAAAGAAAAAAAACCCATCACGCACTTAATAATACGAAATCCCTTTATTTTCCTTTTGACATACTACTAGAGAAAAGATTACGTGCCGGAGTGGCTTGTGCAGGCAGCCCCTTTCACGGCGCCCTTTTGGGTCAGCTGCAATCAAAGGGACCCGATATACTCCGCCCGTTCCACTCCGCGCGCCCGATAAGTATTATAAAATTGACTCTTATTCGCTCCCCGCTGCAGAAGATAATGAACGCTCCGATGGAGACGCCCCTGAAAGATCCCCGATGAATGCTGATCAAATTGAAAATTGTGCAACAGGGGATGAAAGGGAGCTGTCGTTATTCGATTTCGATGGTAATTGATTCGAACTGCGCCGTCTGCACTGTTTTTATGGGAGGGATTTTATTTTTTGTTTGTTTTTGGGGAAAATTATGGCCCGCATTCCTGGAGTTGCATAAGGGCGGGAGATAAAAGGGCTGTAATTAGCATAAGCTCTGCTGAATAAAAGATTGCAGAAGGAAAAATTGCTCGGATAAAATGTAAATATGGATTAAATTTAACAAAAAAATGTAATTAATATTTCTTGAATAACTTGATGAAACATTTTGAGTATTAAAAGTTAAATAAAGTAAAACTAAAATCACAAAAAAATATATATAATTTTATATAATACAAATATAATAAATAAATAATAATAAAAAATATATATTGACTCAACTAGTTTCGCCTTGCACAGCATTATCATTGATATTCGCCTTTTATCAATGATAATGCTGTAAAAGGCGAAACTAGTTGAGTCAATATATATTTTTTGTGATTTTAATCTAACTAGTCGAAAATCCATTGAAAATTAAAAAATCGACATGTTATACCAAAATGTAGCTAAATAATGCGAGCATAAATAGAAATAATTTATTAATTATTTTCAAATCATTTTAATTTAATATGCGAGCATAATCTGTGAGAATTTTAACTATATTCGTTCGCAAAACTGGCTTCCGTAAAGTAGGAGAAAATTAAAAAAAAAACCTTTATTGGTATTATTTTTTTTTTAATTTTGCAATTATTTTCTTGCGGAATCAGGCGACTTAGAAAAAGGATATTTAGAGAAAATATAGTTAGATTCTTTAGAAAACGAATGCTGAAAAGTTCATTTTTCTGTTATCTGCTTACGTAATAATTTCGATCGAATCATAGACGCATACCAAACAACAATTAAAATGCCCAAAAATATTTGAAAATGATTAATTTTCTAGAAACAAAACAGCCTACGTTGTTTTTATTATCATTATGCATCTTTCAGATTTTTTTAAGATTTTTTTGAGAGAAAAAATTTTTCCCCGAAATTTGAAATAATCATAAGGTGTATGCATAGAAAAAAGTGGAATTTCGGCGAAAATCCGAAAATCCCCAAATGACTTCATATTATACCAAAATATAGCTAAATAATGGGGGCATAATCTGTGAGAATTTGAACTATATTCAGGGATCAGTTTTCGATCAGTTCGTTCGCAAAATTTGCATTCATAAAATAGGCGAAAATTTTGCTGAAGTTTGCAATTATTTTTTGGCGGAATCAAACGACCTAGAAAAATGATATTCGGAGAAAATATAGCTGGGTTCTTTAGGAAACGAATGCTGAAAAGTTCATTCTTCTAAGTTATCTGCTTACTTAGTAATTTCGATCGAAGTATAGGCGCATACGAAACAGCTCATCGGCGGTCTTTCACAAATCCTTTCTCATAAGACGCAATGTTAATTTCGAAGCGCAATTAAAATACCCAAAAATATTTGAAAATGATCACTTTTCTAGAAACTAAATAGCCTACGTTGTTTTTATTATTATTATGCATCTTTCAGAATTTTTTCAGATTTTTTTGAGGGAAAAAAATTTTCCCCGAAATTTGAAAAAATCATAAGGGGTATGCATGGAAAAAAGTGGAATTTAGGCGAAAATCCGAAAATCCCCAAATGACTTCATATTATACCAAAATGTAGCTAAATAATGGGGGCATAATCTGTGAGAATTTGAACTATATTCAGGAATTCGTTTTCGATCAGTTCGTTCGCAAAATTGGCATTCATAAAGTAGGCGAAAATTTTGCTGAAGTTTGCAATTATTTTTTGGCGGAATCAGATGACTTAGAAAAATGATATTCGGAGAAAATATAGCTGGATTCTTTAGGAAACGAATGCTGAAAAGTTCATTCTTCTAAGTTATCTGCTTACGTAGTAATTTTGATCGAATTGTAGGCGCATACAAAACAGCCCATCGGCGGTCTTTCACTAATCCATTCTCATAAGACACAATGTTAATTTCGAAGCGAAATTAAAATGCCCCAAAATATTTGAAAATGATTACTTTTCTAGAAACTAAACAGCCTACGTTGTTTTTATTATTATTATGCGTCTTCGAGAATTTTTTCAGATTTTTTTGAGAGAAAAATAATTTCCCCGAAATTTGAAAAAATCATAAGGGGTATGCATGGAAAAAAGTGGAATTTCGGCGAAAATCCGAAAATCGCCAAATGACTTCATTTTATACCAAAATGTAGCTAAATAATGGGGGCATAATCTGTGAGAATTTGAACTATATTCAAGGATTAGTTTTCGATCAGTTCGTTCGCAAAATTTGCATTCATAAAATAGGTGAAAATTTTGCTGAAGTTTGCAATTATTTTTTGGCGGAATCAGACGACTTAGAAAAATGATATTCGGAGAAAATATACCTGGATTCTTTAGGAAATGAATGCTGAAAAGTCCATTCTTCTAAGTTATCTGCTTACGTAGTAATTTCGATCGAATCATAGACGCATACCAAACAGCCCATCGGCGGTTCTTCACTAATCCATTCTCATAAGACGCAATGTTAATTTCGAAGCGCAATCAAAATGCCTAAAAATATTTTAAAATGATTAATTTTTTAGAAACTAAACAGACTACGTTGTTTTTATTATTATTATGTATCTTTCAGAATTTTTTAAGATTTTTTTGAGAGAAAAAAATTTTCCCCGAAATTTGAAATAATCATAAGGGGTATGCATGGAAAAAAGTGGAATTTCGGTGAAAATCCGAAAATCCCCAAATGACTTCATATTATACCAAAATATAGCTAAATAATGGGGGCATAATCTGTGAGAATTTGAACTATATTCAGGAATTAGTTTTCGATCAGTTCGTTCGCAAAACTGGCATTCATAAAGTAGACGAAAATTTTGCTGAAGTTTGCAATTATTTTTTGGCGGAATCAGATGACTTAGAAAAATAATATTCGGAGAAAATATAGCTGGATTCTTTAGGAAACGAATGCTGAAAAGTTCATTCTTCTAAGTTATTTGCTTACTTAGAAATTTCGATCGAATTATGGGCGCATACAAAACAGCCCATCGGCGGTCTTTCACTAATCCATTCTCATAAGACACAATGTTAATTTCGAAGCGCAATTAAAATGCCCAAAAATATTTGAAAATGATCACTTTTCTAGAAAATAATCAGCCTACGTTGTTTTTATTATTATTATGCATCTTTCAGAATTTTTTCAGATTTTTTTGAGAGAAAAAAATTTTCCCCGAAATTTGAAATAATCATAAGGGGTATGCATGGAAAAAAGTGGAATTTCGGCGAAAATCCGAAAATCGCCAAATGACTTCATATTATACCAAAATGTAGCTAAATAATGGGGGCATAATCTGTGAGAATTTGAACTATATTCAGGAATTAGTTTTCGAACAGTTCGTTCGCAAAACTAGCATTCATAAAGTAGGCGAAAATTTTGCTGAAGTTTGCAATTATTTTTTGGCGGAATCAGACGACTTACAAAAATGATATTCAGAAAAAAATATAGCTGGATTCTTTAGAAAACGAATGCTGAAAAGTTCATTCTTCTAAGTTATCCGCTTACTTAGAAATTTCGTTCGAATCATAGACGCATACCAAACAGCCCATCGGCGGTTCTTGACTAATCCATTCTCATAAGACGCAATGTTAATTTCGAAGCGCAATCAAAATGCCTAAAAATATTTGAAAATGATCACTTTTCTAGAAACTAATCAGCTTACGTTGTTTTTATTATTATTATGCATCTTTCAGAATTTTTTAAGATTTTTTTGAGAGAAAAAAATTTTCCCCGAAATTTGAAATAATCATGAAAAATATTGGAATTTAGACGAAAATCCGAAAATCGCCAAATAACTTCATATTATACCAAAATGTAGCTAAATAATGGGGGCATAATCTGTGAGAATTTTAACTATATTCAGGAATTAGTTTTCGAACAGTTCGTTCGCAAAACTAGCATTCATAAAGTAGGCGAAAATTTTGCTGAAGTTTGCAATTATTTTTTGGCAGAATCAAACGATTTAGAAAAATAATATTCGGAGAAAATATAGCTGGGTTCTTTAGAAAACGAATGCTGAAAAATTCATTCTTCTAAGTTTTCTGCTTACTTAGAAATTTCGACCGAATTATAGGCGCATACAAAACAGCTCATCGGCGGTCTTTCACTAATCCATTCTCATAAGACTAATGTTAATTTCGAAGCGCAATTAAAATGCCCAAAAATATTTGAAAATGATCACTTTTCTAGAAACTAAACAGCCTACGTTGTTTTTATTATTATTATGCATCTTTCAGAATTTTTTCAGATTTTTTTGAGAGAAAAAAATTTTCCCCGAAATTTGAAATAATCATAAGGGGTATGCATGGAAAAAAGTGGAATTTCGGCGAAAATCCGAAAATCGCCAAATAACTTCATATTATACCAACATATAGCTAAATAATGGGGGCATAATCTGTGAGAATTTGAACTATATTCAGGAATTAGTTTTCGATCAGTTCGTTCGCAAAACTAGCATTCATAAAATAGGCGAAAATTTTGCTGAAGTTTGCAATTATTTTTTGGCGGAATCAGACGACTTAGAAAAATGATATTCGGAGAAAATATAGCTGCGTTCTTTAGGAAACGAATGCTGAAAAGTTCATTCTTCTAAGTTATCTGCTTACTTAGTAATTTCGATCGAAGTATAGGCGCATACGAAACAGCTCATCGGCGGTCTTTCACAAATCCTTTCTCATAAGACGCAATGTTAATTTCGAAGCGCAATTAAAATGCCCAAAAATATTTGAAAATGATCACTTTTCTAGAAACTAAATAGCCTACGTTGTTTTTATTATTATTATGCATCTTTCAGAATTTTTTCAGATTTTTTTGAGAGAAAAAAAATTTCCCCGAAATTTGAAAAAATCATAAGGGAAAAAAGTGGAATTTGGGCAAAAATCCGAAAATCGCCAAATAACTTCATATTATACCAAAATGTAGCTAAATAATGGGGGCATAATCTGTGAGAATTTGAACTAAATTCAGGAATTAGTTTTCGATCAGTTCGTTCGCAAAATTTGCATTCATAAAACAGGTGAAAATTTTGCTGAAGTTTGTAATTATTTTTTGGCGGAATCAGATGACTTAGAAAAATGATATTCGGAGAAAATATAGCTGGATTTTTTAAGAAACGAATGCTGAAAAGTTCATTCTTCTAAGTTATCTGCTTACTTAGTAATTTCGATCGAATCATAGACGTATAGAAAACAGCCCATCGGTGGTCTTTCACTAATCCTTTCTCATAAGACGCAATGTTAATTTCGAAGCGCAATTAAAATCCGATCGAATCATAGACGCATACAAAATAGCCCACTAATCCAATCCATTCTCATAAGACAGAATGTTTATTTCGAGGCGCAAAGAAATGGTCGAGCTTTATTATGTGTCGGAGACAAATATAAAAGGGCGAAGGGAACAAACTACTAACTCTAATACTTCCACAAAACAATGCAGATGGAATTTTTTTAATACGTAAGCTAGGAATCTACAAAATATTTTGTCTGTTTCTTATTTCATAAAATTTTATTCTACATTATTAAACCACGAAATGATCTTCATGTTTAATAATGGAAAGCAGAATTTGCCGAAATTGCATATATAGATATTTGTTTTTTTTTAATAATTATTTCGTAAGTCTATCAATTACAAAGAGAATAATTAATTATTTTCAAATTCTTTCCTTTTAAAAAAACCAAGCGATTTATGTTTATTCGCAAATAATCTCCCTCTATTTAAAGTTTAATAAAACACTTTAAACTTTGTTTGTATAACCCTAAATTTAGGGTTATACAAACAAAGTTTAAAGTGTTTTATTAAATTGATAAACAATGTATAACAAGGTTGAAGCCTCAGTTATTAATATTTAATATTTAAAGTTGTTTGCGTGTTTGTTCCACATTTTAAAATCTTCCACAGGACAAAAAAAAATCTCACGAAATAAAATTAAAATTTGTATATGCAGATTGTACACTTACTTTTTTTCTTTCTTTCTTTTCATTTCATTTGTGTGTGCGTTACAAAAGCTTCTTGAACAAAATAATAAATTAATTAGGGAAGAAAGTCGGCACAGGAAACGCGCTCCGTTACTAACTTCTGAGGAGCTACGGCGAAATACTCCCCTAATCGCATTATTCGGGGCTATCAATTCCACCCGAAGAAATTCATGTTCCCGGCATGTTGTTTTTTTTACTTTACTTCTTTCTTTTACTTTAACTAATTCGTAAAAAAATGCAAATTATAAAAGAAAAGGAAATTGTTGCAGTTTATTTATTTATAATCTCTTATGTATAATAAATAAAAATGATTTGAAAATAATTAACAAATCATTTCGACATTTAACTCTGTGACTTTTGACTTGCGTTACGTAAGTACGTTAAACAAGTGCACATTAAGACAACTACTTTCACTTGGTCACAGTTATTTAAATATATTAAATAAAAATGATTTGAAAATAATTAATAAAAGTGTCTCTTATTTTATCTCCATTCTTTCTCCAGGAAAATCATATAAAATTGATTAGTGTAATTGATTCATGTAATTGAAATAATTGAGAATGCTATATATTTAATTGAAACGATAGAAAAGACGTAACGTAAGTGAAAATGTGACAGTAGCTAAAGAGGGAATAATTTATTACTTATGTTTCAAATTATTTTTATTTAATTTGTGAAATTCTCAAAGCTCCAATTAATGACAGAAAACTATTGCATGAATCTTCAAACAAAATTTCCCTATGGAAATTATTTGTTCGATCAACACGCCATTTCCATGAAAATCTCGAAAATGCCTCCCGTTTGATTCGGCGGGATTTTACGAGGACGGCATCACGAGGGCTCGTAAAGTCGCGTTAGCGCTTGCGAGGCGGGGGATGAAAAACGGCGGCGCGACGACGATAAATAACGTTCGGTTATGTGAGACCGATAAAATTATGCATTACGTCACTTCCCTTAAGGTCATTTCAGCTCCCGGAGTGCGATAAAAACACGAACACGGTCATTATACGTGTATTAATATCGCCACCCTTGGATGATAAGCATCTGCTACAAATTCGTTTGCTCATTTTTATATAACTCGCGATTATAATGTATAACAAAAAAAATGTTGTGATTAATCAGTCCATAATTATTTTTCTGAATAGCGAAAAGTAACTGATTTGTAAATTATAAATCACAAAAAAAGGGAAATGTTACTCTTTAATTCCAATAAATATCTCTAGAGATTCTCTCTCTCTCTCTAGAGTGTAAAATCAAATCATTTAATTTATTTTAAACAATGTATATTGGAATAAAAAGATGATGAAATGTTTTACAATTTTATTTCTTTTCGTTTACATGACTATAAAATAAATAAATAAAGCAGGATTCTTAAATGTATTTAATCGATGTTAAAGTCCGTTAGTTTTGCAGCACTAGAGAGCTGCTAGAAAGGAACGTCTGATTAATGTCTCTGGTGCATCTTAATATATTGCTCAAAGAAAATTCCCCGATGACTCGAAGGGAGGAACTTTGCAGCAATTACGGGGCTGCCTTCTATCTATCTATCCGGAGGAAACTTACGGCGTATCGATTCGGCCCAATTTCCTTCCGCCGGCTATTCGAATACACGCTCACTTCGCATTATTTTTAATACATCGCAGATGTAAATATAAATGTAAGCTGATTGATCGAAAAAATATACATAGCATTCAAATATTGCTTCAAACAATAAAGATATAAATAAAAAAAGATGCAATCGCAATATTTTTCCCTGTAATAGGAAAATGAAGATTTATGTTGGGAATAAAAATCTATTATTATTATTATAATAATTTTCTGTACGGCATAGCCTCGAATAGATATACAATAGGGTTGAGATATTAATAAGAAGAAAGTCAATAAACAACTTCTTAAATTAATCGTAAATATTTATACATGCTATCATTTAGTCTCTCTCTCTTTTGCTTATTGGAGCAATACAAAAATATCAATGGGTTAAATAATTCCCCCGCGTCCTTTCTCAGTGTTGCTATATTTCGGAATACAATGCGGACTGAATGAGTTATGTGGCTCTGGTGCGTGGGACTCGAAACTTCTTTGTACACAGCAGCGCAAAAAAAAGAAACGGGGGGAGAAAATTTCCGGAGGCGGCTGGCAGCGTTCCACTCGCGCGCTGCCAAATGTTTTCGCCGTCCCACTTTTTTCCCTTTCTGTGCTCGCCGCCAGACAATTCATCATTCCGGCCGACCGCTGAAAATTCGGTGTATCACAGGATGTAATCGATTTTCCTTTTCCCGTTTTCAATGCGAGAAACGGGAGTACTTTAGTTCGCTTATTTTATGGGATGATTATTAATCAAACCTTTAAGTTTTCCGCTATTAAGAAGGGATGTATAAAAAAAAAGTTTTTCTGTATTACGAACTCAACTTATGTTTAAAATAAATATGAATAGATTATTAAAAATCAACCAATATAATAATTAAACACAAATTAGTTTGAATAACTTTAAATTTTCGACTAGTTTCGACAAGGGAAAAAGAAAATCGATTACATCCTGTGAAACACCGAATTTTCAGCAATCCTGTTATATGTAGTATAGTTTCCTGCTTTGTATATACGTACAAAAATGCGAATAAAATCAAAAATAACAAATTCAATGCAAAGTAGAGAAGATTCGGTACCAGCAACGATTTGAACTCTCCCAAACTGCAACAAAATATATCACAATCAAGAAAATTGTGAAGTAAACACATATATGACGAATTGGAGAGAGCTTATTACATGTATAATCATTTACAAAAATAAAAATATAAATCGAAAGCCTTTCGACCTAAATTATACATTTCTCCATTAACTGAACGAAGCAACTTATTATTAACCATTATTCCTGCACGGCATTTCTAAAGGGTCGCCTTTTTAATTCGATTATAATCGGAAGTTGATTAGTTAGTTCTCTGGTAGATATTTACGTTGCAGGTAGTTAATTAGAAAGTTTTAATTGGTTGCGAAACTTGCTCAGTCGGAGCGGGGAGGGTGCTGCTTCTTCTTAAATGGGGTGGATGGGGCGCAATTAAGGCCGCGGTTCGGGTAACGCGAGCCGAAGCCCGAAATGAAAATATCATATCGGGGCGTTCGTTCCTTCGCTGGCTCGTCGTCGGGAAATTTAATTATTGCCGGCCTGTATGAGACGCGATAATCTAACTCGAACATCAAATATCTATTTCAATTATTTTTTTTACAAACAAACAAAAAAATATCTCGTCCACATTAAATAATAAAACAATTTTTTTTAATAATAATCTGCTAATAAGAAAATTTAATGCGCGTCGCCGGGCGCATTCACCATTTATTCGTTTTAATAATAATAAATCTACTTTATTTGAGGAAATGTTTTTAAAATAATAATTCTGAGGAACATAAATGAAATTGTGTCCGGTAACAAATAAACAAAATAAACGTTCTCAATTCACACCAAAGAAATCGTTTATGCTATACAATTCTGAGTCCAATAAGAAATTATGTATTTCACTTTTAAATTGTTTAAAAACGTCTATTGTCTTTATGTTGTCTGGTAAAGTGTTGTAGAACTTAATGCACCGGTAAAGGGCATTGCGTTTTTTTAATAATAACCTAGCAGGTTATTAAGAGAATTTAATGCGAGAATTTAAGAGAATTTAATGCGCGTCGCCCGGCGCATTCTCTATTTATTCGTTTTAATAATAATAAATTAACTTTATTTCAGGAAATGTTTACAAAAAAATAATTCTGAGCAACATAAATGAAATTGTGTCAGGTAACAAATAAACAAAATAAACGTTCTCAGTTCACACCAAAGAAATCGTTTATGCTATACAATTCTGAGTCCAATAAGAAATTATGTATTTCACTTTTATATTTTTTAAAAACGTCTATTGTCTTTATGTTGTCTGGAAAAGTGTTGTAGAACTTAATGCACCGGTAAAGAGCATTGCGTTTTTTTAATAATAACCTAGCAGGTTATTAAGAGAATTTAAGAGAATTTAATGCACACCGCCCGGCGCATTCACCATTTATTCATTTCAATAAATGTATTAATATTCTTTATTTCAGAAATACTATAAACAAAATGCTTTTTTAATGAATGTGTATCAAATACACAGTAAACTTAGAGAATAGAATTAATAATATTTAAGCATCTTAATAAAACCAAAAGTGTAATAAAAAAAAGAAATTAAACCTCCACAAGTGTTTAACATACACGGTTAAAATTTCGATTATACTATTATTTTTAAAAGTGATGGAAAAAAATAAGAATAACCAAATTGTTTGCAATTTAGATGAATTTAATTTGCTAAATGTAAGCCAGTTTGGCTTCAAACAAGGATTCTCCACCACGGAGGATAGAGAAATATCAACAGACGCCTATCTGGACTCGACAAAAGATTAAACAATCTGTGATACATAAAAAACAAGTGTTTTAGTTTCATATAATTATTAATTAAAAATGTTTCATCACGGGTTAAGTGAGGATTTTATTCAGAATATAAAAAATGTGTTATTAAAGATGAAAAACAAATTTTCATTCTTTTCATTTTAATGTTTTTCTTTTTTTTTATCATCAGTGATTCTATTCGTCCTTTATTAGACTACAAATTGTTGATTCTTAACATTCATCATATGAAATAAAAGTATTTTTTTAATAATAACCTGCTAGTAAGAGAATTTTAATGTGCGTTGCCCGGCGCATTCACCATTTATTCATATTCGGATTTGTGTTATTAAAGATGAAAAACAAATTTTCAATCTTTTCATTTTTTATCATCAGTGATTCTATTCGTCTTTTATTAGACTACAAATTGTTGATTCCTAACATTCATTATATGAAACAAAAGTATTTTTTAATAATAACCTGCTAGTAAGAGAATTTTAATGCGCGTTACCCAGCGCATTCACCATTTTTTCAGATTTGGATTTGTGAATTCTGTGAAACATAAAAAAAACAACGGATTATCTCATTATATATATATATATATATATATAGGAGCGATAATAATATATTTTTTTAAATAATAAAATATAATACAAAATATTTAAATAATCCTATTAATTATGTCAAGTTTGCTTTATGAGTTATTATTATTAATTTTTATTAACGGAATCTCCTTTTTTACAAAAATATTACAAACAGTATTACAAATTAAAGATACAAGTATATAAGAAGAAAAAAATAATAAATTATTTAGTAGAAAAGTACAGAGTCATATCGTTATACATATTAATAAATTAATAAATTTAGCTGAATGACAGGAAAAATCACTGGTCAAGTGAAGAAAAAATGATTCAGTGAAGTAAAGAACGAATAAAACCTATTAACATTGCACTAAAAAAGCAAAAAATTAACTTTTTATAAGTTATTTAAAAAATATCCCTGTATTAAACTGAATAACATCTTTTCAGTATTTTCTAAAAAAGCAAAAAAAAAATGTTTTAAGAGTTACATAAAAAATATCCCTGTCTTAAACTGTATAAAATCTTTTCAGTATTTTCTATTGAGTTAAAGACAGGAATATTTTTTAAGTTGCTTTTTTAGTGCAATGTTAATAGGTTTGATTCATTCCTTACTTTACTGAATCATTTTTTCTTCACGTAACTCGTAAAGCAAACTTGACATAATTAATAGGATTATTTAAATATTTTGTATTATATTTTCTTACTTAAAAAAAATATTGTAATCGCTCCTATATATAATGAGATAATCCGTTGGTTTTTTAAAAAATCAAAAAAATAATGTTTTAAAAGTTACTTAAAAAATATCCCTGTCTTAAACTGAATAGAATCTTATCAGTATTTTTTAATTTAAGACAGGAATATTTTTTTAAATAACTTTTAAAACGTTTTTTTTGCTTTTTTGTGGAATGTTAATAGGTTTGATTCGTTCCTTACTTCACTGAATATTTTTTTTTTCATTTTATCAAATGAATAAATAAAATATTTTTGAAATAAATATGAATAAATTATTAAAAATCAACCAATAAAACACAGATTAGATTGAATAACTTTAAATTCTCAACTAGTTTCGGGTTATTAGCCCATTTTCAAGAGAATTTAAAATATTTTTGATTTTCAACAATTGTAGTGGAATTATAATAAAAATAATAATTTATTTATGTACGGAAAATTCACCATTTTACAAAAATTGTAACAATTTTTTACTATAAGTAGTAAATAGGCTATTACATATAAATAAACAATAACTAAAATACAAATTAACAAATAAATTAATCAATTATTATCCCAAGTGGTTTTACGAGTTGTTGGGTTAACAGAATAAATATAAATAATTCAAACAATAATGTATAAATACATAAATAAGACAGCGTGTACAAGTAATGACAATATTTGATAAAGTTTAAAGAAATGCAGTCGCAATACATTAAAAATCAATACAATTTACAATGACGAATAAATGAATAAATTAAAACAAAACAGATAACTAACTAAAAGTCCGGTATTCACAAAAATTAAATACAAAAATTGTTGAAAATCAAAAATATTTTATTTATTGATTTATTAAAATAATTATGGATTTTCAAAAATTAAGCTCGTCTGTAATCAACGATGAAATAATTGAATTATTAAAAATAATTTTCAAGTAAACACGCTTCTAAAAATAAGCAGCGATTCAATTACACGAAAAAACTCGAAATTCCACAGCAAAACACACTCGAACAGCAATAACTACTTTCCGAAACTTCCCTGGCAAGCAATATTTCTCCGTTCCCGAGTGCTGTTCCTTTATTTTTTATTTTTTTCATCTCCTTATTTTTCCGTGCGTGTGCACGCCCTGCTAACGAGTTCTCTCGCGCCCAGGTCGCAAACACTGCGGAACCGCGGGGGCCCGCAGTTTAATATAGATTACGCGCCCGTGGGGCCATAAAGCCTGCACACGCCCACGCTCCCGGATCGACCCCGAGTTATTTGGCCGCGGTCCAGGAAAACCCTAAAACCCTCCCACGGGCGGACGGACGGACGGACCCGAGACGCAATATAATTTTCCCATTATCCCGAAAAATTCTGTAATATCGGGATATCTTTTTCGTTGCTCGCAATCAGCGTAATACAATCGAACGCTTCTTTCTTTTCTATTCGTTTTATTTTTCTCTCTTTTTGGTTTATGTCTTTAGAAATTCAAAACTTGAATAATAGGATTGTTAGGGTCCAATAAGTTATTTATAATAAAATGGTGAATACGCCGGGTTTATAAATTTATAAATTATTTGATTTTTTTGTTATTGCTTGTTAACTTGTTTTTTTTTTTAAACAGAAGCTACACAGATTCCCTTTAAGTGTCATTATACACGCAATAAAAAAATCGTTTCGTTTTTATTGTTCTGTTTTTATTTTTATCCGTGTGCGTATTTAAATTTAAATCACCTGTAACGGCCCTCATGCCCGCACCAAAACAAAAAGCGGTGTATTTTTGTTGTAAATCGCGTACAATGGATCCAAAATCCGTGGCCCTTCAATAAATAAACGTGCGGCGATTTTTTTTTTTGGCGTTCGCTCGTACCCCATTCACCCCGCATTCACACTTAATTTAGCCACTCGTCAAAACGTGCGCATTTTAATCGCTTTTTCTCTCTCGCAAACACATACATATATTCTCTACATTTTCACTTCTATCTGTCTTTTATTAATATATGTCTTCTCTATTTCTCTTATGAATATATGTTATACACACTCTGACTTCATTCTTTCTTTCCCAGACAGAGAGTTTGTCTCTATTTCTAATAAATACATTTTATATTAAATAAAAATGATTTGAAAATAATTAATAAATTATTTTCACATTTAGCTCTGTGACTTTTGACTTACGTTACGTAAGTACGTTAAGGTTGCGGTTTAGTGGAAAGAGATAGCTATATAGTAAAATGGAAATAATCGTTTGAAAATAGAGCTATTCTTTTGGATTTCATAATATAAATGTGTATTTACATTTTTATCTACCAAGTATAAAGTATCAGTTTAAATAAAAAATAAATCGTTAATTTTCGTGTATTATGCCAATTTACTAGTTTAAGTTAGAAAAGAAAATTGTAAGATATATTGAAATTAATAGGTCATGTCTGCTAAGTTATTTTAATGCAGAATTTAGTGAAATCCTTTAAATTTTCATTACACAAGTTTTTATTAGCAAAAATTTAATTTAAAACTTGCTATAAATTTGATCAATTTTCATTGTTTTTCATAATTATTTTTCACAGAAACTAAACATTAAAATAATTTTTAATTTATCTGATGAAATTCCTGTTTATTTTAAGATTATTTTAATGTATAATACAATATTGTTCATTGATCACAACAACAATCTAACTCAAATTAGTGATTGCCCATATTTGTATAGCTATCTCTTTCTTCTAAACTGCACCCTTAAACAAATGCACATTAAAACATTAAATGTGAAAATAATTTATTAATTATTTTAAAATCATTTTTATTTAATATATTTAAATAACTGTGATCAAGTGAATGAATGGATACTCTTTTCTATTTAAATACATTTTATTTAAGAACAAGTTCGCCTTCGTTCAGTGGACGAAACAACGATTTTCGGTTGTCTACCTTATAGACTCGAATCGTTGATGCAAAAGATGGCGCTTGCGTCGTCTTCCGTTTATTATGATTCTAATCAATACAAGTCACACACACTCAGTCTCTCTTGATTTCTATTTCTCTTTCTTTCGAATTATCTCGGTCTCTCGTAAACACGCGTTAGAGCGCTTTACCTTTCGTAAATGCCCGTTTTAAACGTGTCCCTTCATAAATATTTATTGACACTCGGGTGTGGGGTAAAAAAACCGTCCCTCCGTTCACCCTCTCGTCTTTCATGCGAACGCGCCGAGTGTTTGATTGAATCGGATTTTAATTAGAAATTCATGATTGAGTTTTATTTCGCCCACGGCTTTTGCGAATTAATCGCGCGTTTATTTGAATCAATTAATATTTGGGGATATTTCGTGAATGAAATTAAATTCATTGCGAAATATATATATATATATATTTTCGTTGTTGTAAAGTGTTATTATGTAATAATACAAAAAAATATAGTCGATAGTCGATTGATAAGAAACCTTTACGTTTTCAAAATATTTTATATTGTTATTATTATTATTGTAAACTCAAAAAACTTCTCAATTAAAATGTGTAACTAGAAAAAAAAAGAGTATTTTTTCACTTAATCTTCTTTATGTTGGTTGTTAGTTGTGGAGACTTTAATTATTTAAATAATAAAAATAAAAGTGAAGTAAGGAATGAACGTGATTTTTATTGTAAATAATTTTTTTAAATGATTTAAATTAAATAAATATGAACAAGTGAATGAATATTATTTAAATAAAAATACTTGTCCTTTCTCCTAATTATTTTTTATTTCACTAGATATATTTATTCAACTACTGAAGATGGAAACATAGTTTCCAAAATATATCTAGTGAAATAAAAAATAAGTAGGAGAAAGGACAAGTATTTTTATTTAATATAATTAACGGTTTTAATATTTAGACATTGGTAGTTCATAATGTATGAATTAAATATGAATAAATTATTAAAAATCAACCAATAAAACAAAGATTAGATTGAATAACTTTAAATTCTCGACTAGTTTCGGGTTATTAGCCTATTTTCAAGAGAATTTAAAGTTATTCAATCTAATCTGTGTTTTATTGGTTGATTTTTAATAATTTATTCATATTTATTTCATATTTTTATTTAAATAATATTCATTCACTTGTTCATATTTATATAATTTAAATTATTTAAAAAATTAATTACAATTAAAAAACACTTTTATTCCTTACTTCACTTTTATTTTTATTCGTTAGATGTACATTTCGAATGCAAAGCACTTATTATCAATAACTCGAAATGTACATCTAATGAATAAAAATAAAAGTGAAGTAAGGAATAAACGTGTTTTTTAATGTGATTAAATACTCCGGGTAACTCAATAAAACAATTAGGGAAAATGATTAATAATAATTTAAAAATTAGTTTATGAAACTCGACCTCGATTTTTAAATCTACCATAAAAGACTAATAACTATAAATAGGAAGCGTGTTTCAAATAAGGAGAAACATATTTAATATATTTAAATATCTGTGACCAAGTGAATAAATCCTTTTTATATTTATATTTAATATTAAGTGAAATAAAAAGTATTGGCACTACCAGAGGATGATTGTAGATCGAAATAGAATATGAGTTAACTGAACAAAGTTATTTATTCAGAAAAGTTGACAATTTTTTAAATCCTTTAATTTAATATATTCTAGAATTGATTTTTGTTATATTTTAATTTGTAGTTTTTATTGATTTATGCGAAATGACATCAAGTTATAAAGTGTGATGTATCTAATATAAATAAAATAATATCGAATTATATATTATTTTATTTATATTAGATACATCACACCTTGTAACTTGATGTCATTTCGCATAAATCAATAAAAACTAGAAATTAAAATATAACAAAAATCAATTCTAGAATATATTAAATACAAATGATTTGAAAATGATTAATAAATTATTTCCACATTTAGCTCTGTGACATTTTGACTTACGCTACGTAAGTACGTTAAACAAATGCACATTAAAACAACTACTTCCCGGGCAAATACCCACGCCGGACATTGAATTACATAATGTACACCTGCTTGCTGTTGCATATCAATAAAATGTTGCATAAATGTGGAAATAATTTATGAATTATTTTCAAATCATTTTTATTTAATACATTTAAATAACTGTGATCAAGTGAATAAATACTCTTTTCTATTTATATCAATTCTAGAATTATACGTAAACTTTCCACTCTTCCTTATACAAATAATGAATTCGACTTTTGTTAAAATAAAATGTATGTTGGTTTTATTGAATTCTCATTTAATATCTGGGTCGCTCCTTGTGTGCTCGGATTTCCAAAGCTAATTATATCGGGAATCCTTCGCTACATGTGTCTTTATTCTCCAGGATCTCGTTATCCGTAATGGAATTCCCGCGAATATGCCGATTGAACATGCTTTATTATATTCCACGTAATAATACTGCGAATATGTACATTGCAGCGGGAGTAGTTCAATTGAGAAATGATAAAAATCATTCGGGAATAATATTACGGTTTAATGAATGTATCTATACTTAATTATTGCATTGAAATTAAGCTTGATACTATTTAAATTTGTGTGTAATAATTATTATGACAACAACAATAAAATATATATGATAATAATAATAATAATAATGTTTATTTCAAGTGCAAGCGATTACATATACAAATATAATTTATATATACAACAAAGACATGGAAAAAATATGAATGGTCGATGATTGGTTTTGAGTTACGTGAAGAGTATAATCAAAATAATTAACACTTTGTATCCTTTCTTCATACTTTAAAGTATTTATTTTTCATTATTATCCTCAAATTATAAAAATAAAATATGTTTGAGTTTTTAATTGTTATAGCATAATCACTGCTGTATCCTTTCTTCACACTTTAAAGTGCGAAGAAAGGATACAACAGTGTTAATTAATGATATGAATGGTTATTATTTAATGGATAATTTTGATCATCCTCAAATTAAAAAAAATAAAATATGTTTGAGTTGTTAATTGTTATAGCATAATTACTGCTGTATCCTTTCTTCACACTTTAAAGTGCGAAGAAAGGATACAACAGTGTTAATTAATGATATGAATGGTTATTATTTAATGGATAATTTTGATCATCCTCAAATTAAAAAAAATAAAATATGTTTGAGTTGTTAATTGTTATAGCATAATTACTGCTGTATCCTTTCTTCACACTTTAAAGTGCGAAGAAAGGATACAACAGTGTTAATTATTATAATATGAATGGTTATTATTTAATGGATAATTTTGATTATTATCCTCAAATTAAAAAAATAAAATATGTTTGAGTTGTTAATTGTCATAGCATAATCGATGGTTGAAGCTTCTTTTGACGAAAGAACGGTTTTTTAAGTTTCACAAAAAATACTGTAGAGACACTGCTACCAATGTTTCTCCTACACATTGGAATCATCAGGCAGATGATTAATTATAATATAAAAAAATATATTACTCATACAGTCACAATTGTTTCAATAAATTAATTCAAAATAAACAGTTAATTAATAATTAATTAAATATAAATAGTTTTTAATGTGTAATTTTTATGTTTGAGAATGACTACTAGATAGTCGAAACTATAGTCACATAATTAAGTGTAAAATACAGTGGTTAAACAAAGTAAAAAGTGTTTTATTTACAAGTGTAAAAATCATTTGATAATAATTAATAAGTTATTCCCTCTTTAGCTACAATTTGACTTATTATTAAATAATTAGAAAAATAAACGCTGAGGGCAGAAAGACCTCCGGTCGATAGCCCATGACAGACATTACATATTGATGTAAATATAAATATTTGTAAAGAATTGTAATTCTGCTGTCTGAATAAAGATGTTTGTATATAAATGCTGTTTTATTTACAAAAGCATTTACTTTATTCTAAATCGTAATTCACAATAATTAACACACTTAGACTGTGCACAATAATTGTACCAATAAATTCAAAATATTTTCATTATTACAAAATATTGGATGTATAATTTATTTCAACCACTAGTAATGGCCATTTCATAAAAAATGGGGTTCACGTCATTTATTAAATTTATTTGATTTACTTTTTTATAAAAAAAATGGGGTTTACGTCATTTATTAAATTTATTTGATTTACTTTTTTATAAAAAAAAAATGGGGTTTACGTCATTATTAAATTTATTTGATTTACTTTAATTTGATGTTTATATTAGACATGTCGCTATGTAAACATTATACAATAAATTTCGATATAGCAGTTTTAACTTTTTTTTTCTTCGGGTTTATATATATATATATATATATAATTTTTTTGCTCCGTTCCCGGCAAGTCCTCTCTCCGGTTTTACGTGTCAGCGTGGAAACCTCATCAGCGCGGGATGTTTGTCTGTCTCCTTAGAGAATTTCCCGCATTATACAACTTGTATATCCCACCCTGATACATTTCACTTGTCGGATCCAACCTTGATATTTTTCATCAAATAGATATTTTTTTTCAGGAACAAATATGAAATGATATGAAAGTGTTTATTTAATATAATGACATTGCACACGGAATACACTGGATTTAGTTTAGGGGAAATAATAAATTACTGAATTTCCTAGTGAAAAAAATAATAATTTTGTATTTAAATTATCATTACGTTAAGGGTGCGATTTAGATGAAAGAGATAGCTACATAAATATTGGCAATCACTAATTCGAGTTAGATTGCTGTCGTGATCAAATAGAAAATAGTATTATTCATTCACTTGGTCACAGCCATTTAAATATATTAAATAAAAATTTTCAAATCATTTTTATTTAATTGTATTATACATTAAAGTAATCTTAAAATAAGCAGGATTTTCATCAGATGAATTAAAAATTATTTTAATGTTTAGTTTGTGTGAAAATCATTTATGAAAAACAATGAAAATTGATCAAATTTATAGCAAATTTCAAATTATATTTTTGCTAATAAAAACTTGTGCAATGAAAATTTAAAGGATTTCACTAAATTCTGCATTCAAATAACTTAGCAGACATGACCTATTGATTTCATTATTTCTTACAATTTTCTTTTCTAACTTGAACTAGTAAATTGACGTAAAACACGAAAATTAACGATTTATTTTTTATTTAGACAGATACTTTATACTTGGTTGATAAAAAATGTAAATACATATTCATATAATTAAATCCAAAAGAATGGCCCTTCTTTTCAAACGATTGTTTCCATTTTACTATATAGCTATCTCTTTCTACTAAACCGCAACCTTAAATTACTGAATCCGTTGCAATTCGCAGCAGTACTGCTATGCAACAAACAAATATCTATTGTGTAATCCGGCGGGGTAAATGCTCGGGAAATAGTTGTTTCAATAGATGTTTGTAAAACTTACAATGTAATTTTTGCAATTGGAAAAAGGGATTGATCGAATTTTATTCATCATTGCAAAAAATTTTCCTTGTTTAATATCATTGTAATTTTATAGAATCATATTTGAAAACTTTCAAAAATAAATATGTATTAGTGTTGGAATTTTTTTTTAAATAAAATTAAAGTATTAATTAAAGTAACAACACTTGATTTGTTTCACTATTTCTAATTATTTACTCAACTAGTTTCTCCTTTTACAGCTTTATCAGGAGAGGAAAAAATATTGTATGTCCCTAACCTTGGGCACGGTTTTTTTACAAAACAGTTAATTCGTGATTTCTTAGCATTCGGAAAAGGTTTTTTTTCACTTCTGATAATGCTGTAAAAGGCGAAACTAGTTGAGTAAATAATAACAAATAATGAAGAAAAAAACAAGTGTTTTTAATTTAATTTATACTTAAATTTTATTTAAAAAAAATCCATCTCCTTATATTGGACTCTATTCGCATTAGTCTGTACTAGATTATTGAAATTATCATCTTCAATGGATCGATTTGCTCCACAAATTATTAATTCACACACATACAAGCAAAACAATCACCCTCCCTTCACTTTTTCACACTTTGATCCCCGATCATAAGGATTATAAAAAAGTGCAGCCGTTTCATCGTCCTGGTGGAAGAGGAGTGTTTACGGTTCACGGGACTCGACGGTGGTTATCCGGCCGTCTGCATCCCCGCGATTTCCGCACCGGCGATAAATTTAATATGCGCTAATTAATTGGCTCTTCGAGAAAATCCCCGCCCCGGGGAAAAACAATTCAATCGGTGCACAAAAAATGGAGGCGAGCGTGCCCTTCAATTAAAACCCCCATAATTGATGAAAGCTATTAGTTTTCATTTGTTTCGAGTGATTGATATATAGATAAATAGTCTTAAGAAACTGATACATTTTGTAAATATCTTCACCTGAAGAAGCAATAAATTTGCGAAACAATTGTAGAGAATAAACACAAAAACTTTGAAAATCAAGAAGTTTTTCTTTTTAATTTTTTAAAAATAAGTAAAGTAATATGGATTTTCAACACATAAATGCCTCAACAATCAACGAAATTAAGATATTTGTTGGTGAGTACGTGAAGTTTTTTGATATAATGTAGTAATATTTTATTCCTTTCTTCACTTTTTTATGACTCATGATTTTTCTATTTGATGCATTTTTCAACTTCTTGTTTTGCCAAATTTTTAAAGGCAGCAGAATAAAATATTACTATATTATATTTGCTACAATTGTTCATCAAATTTTAATCTAATCGATTTAAAAAAAAAACACTTTATTTTATTAGGGATTGTTAAGTAAGTTTCACTAAACCAAGTGAAACTTACTTAACAATCCCTAATAAAATAAAGTGTTTTTTTTTTAAATCGATTAGATTAAAACCAAATGAAACTTACTTAACAATCCCTAATATTACTAAAATGTTTTACCAAGTGATTAATGAGACTCAAATTGAAAATACACTTTATTTTATTGGATATTTTTATTTTTATTAAACTATACTATGTTGTTTATGCGATTACATGAAAGCAATTGTTCATTTTCTTTTCCTAATAACTGTAACATAATTCTTTTCAAGATATTTACTCGCCTTTTATTTTAAGTACAAAAACGTTCGATGATTTCGCGTTCTGTAAGCTCATTTATTGCCGTTAATTCCCGTCCCCGATTTTTACGCGGCGGGCGCTTCCTCGCTCCCGCCGTTCGCTGTTGTTGTTGTTTTATGGGATCCAATCAAAAACTTAAATTGCTTTCCTATAAGCAGTTAAGTGCTCGATAAAACTTTACAAACAAACTTAACGATGTACACGCGCCGTGTAAACGAGCGTGAGAATTTGGCTTATTGAAAAATAATAGCAAATAGATAAAAATAATAAAAAGAAAATATATGAATTAATAAAATTAAAAGACTTTCCTTTATTATGATTAATATCAAGTGTTTTAATATATTAAATAAAAATGATTTAAATTAATAAATTATTTTCACAATTATCTCTGTGACTTCATAGAATATTTAATATATTTAAATAACTCTGACCAAGTGAATAAATACTCTTTTCAATTGTTTTAATTTTAATTAAATATCCTGAATTAGTTAATAGATGAAATAAATATGAATAAATTATTAAAAATCAACCAATAAAACACAGATTAGATTAAATAACTTTAAATTCCCGACTAGTTTCGGCCCATCAAGAGAATTTAAAATTTGTTTCATAATTATTTTTTTTTTAATTTTAATAAAACAAATTTTAAATTCTCTTGAAAATGGGCTAATAACCCGAAACTAGTCGAGAATTTAAAGTTATTCAATCTAATCTGTGTTTTATTGGTTGATTTTTAATAATTTATTCATATTTATTTCATACAATATGAACTACCAATGTCTAAATATTAAAACCATTAATTATAGTTAATAGATATTCTCACAAAAAAATATTTATATATATAACATCTATTTTTTTAGAATATTTAGATTGAAACGTATAAAAGCGGTTATTTTCTAGGGTGATCAATGCAACGCGCACTTACCAGAGGAAAAAGGGCAGCCAGCACAGCATAAAAGCCCCCATTATTATCCCCAGGGTCCTTGCCGCTTTGTGTTCGGCCCTCCAGCTTTTCGACTGTTGCCGTATAGTCGTCCCTGGAACACAAAAGGAACGATCGCATTAAAACAATAAAGAAGGAAAGTTTATATCGCGAAAAAAAAAGCAAATATAAACACATCTGTTTGTAAGAAGAATGTGTTTTATTTTTTACAAAGAAGAATGTTTATGGGAAATATTTTATTTCGGATATCGAAATTTTGATTTAGTTGATATTCTTTATATTATGCTTTTATTAATATAATAAATATACAACAATAATATTTATTATATCATTTCCAAGGCACAGTGGATGTTTCGACATCCACTTGAACTCGTGTCTTGTTTTCACTAAATCATTGCCACTGAAAAATGTGAAAATTCAATACTAAACAATTCCTATATGACGAGTAGACAATGACAAGAACAGGCTAAAAGACTTGGCCGATAGTCATTTCGCAATATTACGTAGATGTATTGTAAATAATAATTAAGTATATTAAATTACACAAATGCCCAGGGCCTACATGGCCCGCATGTTCTGTGCACAGAATTTATTATTTGTTACTAAATATGTAATTTATGTACTGGAAGGAAAATAAATCTCCACTTTATATTTAATTAAATTTAAATTATACCTCAATGTTGTATATTGAAATTTTCTACAATTCATAGAATAAATTTAATTTGTGAAATAAATATGAATAAACCAATAAAACGCAGATTAGATTGAATAACTTTAAATTTTCGACTAGTTTCGATCTAATCTTTTTTTTTATTCGATTTTTAATAATTAATTCATATTTATTTCATACAATATGAACTGCCAATGTCTAAATATTAAAACTATTAATTATATATA
Organism: Philonthus spinipes; assembly: GCA_963082785.1. Taxonomy (NCBI): domain Eukaryota; kingdom Metazoa; phylum Arthropoda; class Insecta; order Coleoptera; family Staphylinidae; genus Philonthus; species Philonthus spinipes. The sequence goes on along the minus strand of OY720310.1, from coordinate 3,120,571 downwards.
TATATAAATATCTTTATTTCTGAATTTTGTACAATGAGGTGTGTGTTTATATTTTAATATACGTTATAATTGTAACAGACAGTACAATAAAGCAAAATTCACAAACTGGCTGTCGACCAGAGGTCTTTCAGCCTTATTAATTATATTAAATTTAATTTAGTTTAATTATATCCACACTGTTTAAATTATTAAAATAATCTACGATAATATATCAAGCTTAATGTTTTTCTGTTTTTTTATTTATTTATATTTAAAATTCGACTAGAAAAAAAAATCAGAGCCCACACACACGTGTAATTTAAATGCAAATCCCGAACTGATCCGACACGCGAGCCCTTACAACTTACACGGCCCCTAAACAATTCACGAAAATTGCACGCGCCGCGCTGTATCCGAAGTTATCGCAGTCGATCCCGTTAAACTAGTTCGCACATTCCCATTCCTGTTCCCGTGTCGGGATCACTGTCGTCCCGAGCCTTACATGAATACATGCATGAGGCGCTCGATGGTGGCGTGCCTCCTCCTACCCCTACGTCTCGCGCCTATACGGAGGCGCTAATAATTGCACACCGTTGAAACTTTATTAATTAATTTCCGGGCGAGAAAGTGAAAATTTCTCACGCCGCCTCGGAAAGGGGGTTTTTGTTCGGCGGTTGATTAAGGACGTGATGGACTCACTCGTCGTCGACGTTGAGAGGGGATGGATGAGAGAAGAAATAAATTAAATAATTAATTGTTTTTTTTAATAACTTAATATAAATAGAAAAAATTATTTATATGTAAATAGAAAAGAGTATTCATTTATTTAATTTTTTAATAACTGTAAATCTCTCTATATGTGCTCTCACTACAGGCCAAAATGCTTAATTTTAACCAAAAGTCACTAGACTTTTCAAAATGCGCTCATATATGCAAAATAATATGAAGTTGATTATAATAATAATATGATATTAATTATTTTGCATATATGAACGCATTTTGAAGAGTCTAATAATATGAAGTTGATTATAATAATAATATGATATTGATTATTTTGCATATATGAGCGCATTTTGAAGAGTCTAGTGACTTTTGGTTAAAATTAGCATTTTCACAATAAAAATTTCAAATTTATAATGACTCCATTAAAACGTCCCTTAATTAAATTCCCTGACGTATTTTGCGGATTTAACAAAAGTGTACAATTCACATTAGGTTGCGGTAGGCCAGGGTCGAGTGGAATATACGAGTAGATTGTGTTTGCTTTGTGTGCGTGTGTGTGTGAAATTTCGGGACAACGCGCATCGCCGAAAGTGGGCGCCCCTTTATTGATTTTCCCCGTCCTGAAGGGGGCCGACTCCACGCAGCGGGAAAAATCGACGGCGGGAATAAAAAAGGGGGACGCCCCGCCGTAATTAGCCTTACATGAAATGGAAATCGGATTCATGTATACGGCACATCCCGACTTAAACCCTGCAAATCTCGGAGTGAAAAAAATTTATACGGCTTTTAATCCCTCGGTAAATTCACTAAATTGTTAAAAGGTAAATTTTGTGTACGTATGACAAGCCAAGATTAGTTAAATAATTGTCGCTAATCACATACTCGAAATGTTATTAGCAACAATTATTTAATCGAGTAAATGAGATAGAAAAAAATGTTTCAAATTTTCAACACTGTGTATTAAAAAAAACAACCTTACTCGTACAAATGTAAAATCTTAATGATATATATATATATATATAAATCTTTATTGGCAGATTATTTTTGAACAAAGTAATAATAATAAATAAATACAATAAATAACTAACATAAAAATAAATTGATGAAAACGCATCAGTGGGGGGAAAAGTGGGGGTTGATGGTGTCCGGGGCCTCTTTTGAGGGGCAAGCAGGAAAATATCCAGAATGCCACATCTGGGACCAAGATATTCGGTGGCGAGTTGTTGCTGGTCAACGCAGTACGTGCATAAATTTGAATGTAAACCGAAACAAACAATTTCTCTATTTCGGAGAAAGAACGGAAATTTATTCTGTTAAAAAAATTCTGCGTCTCAACGCGAACACCAAGTGTAATTTAATTTAAACCTTCATCCGTGATACTACTCATGATATATGCGAAATATAATATTTTTAGCAAATCGATGTTAAAAAAATAATGGAGATTCTAAGAATAAAATCTTGAGAAATTCTTGCAGCTTTTAAGGTTGCGGTTTAGTAGAAAGAGATAGCTATACAGCAAATTGGAAATAATCGTTTGAAAAAAGAGCCATTCTTTTGGATTTAATAATATTACATTTTTTGTCTACCAAGTATAAAGTATGAGTCTAAATAAAAAATAAATCGTTAATTTTCGTGTATTACGTCAATTTACTAGTTCAAGTTAGTAAAGAAAATTGTAAGATATAATGAAATTAATAGGTTATATCTAGTAAGTTATTTGAATGCATAATTTAGTGAAATCCTTTAAATTTTCATTGTACAAGTTTTTATTAGCAAAAATATAATTTGAAATTTACTATAAATTTGATCAATTTTCATTGTTTTTCATAATTGTTTTTCACACAAACTAAACATCAAAATCATTTTTAATTCATCTGATGAAATTCCTGCTTATTTTAAGATTATTTTAAGGTATAATACAATATTGTTCTTTGATCACAACTGCAATCTAACTCGAATTAGTGATTGACAATATTTATATAGCTATCTCTAAACCGCACTCTTAATACAGAATTAACTTGTAACTTTCATAAAAGACAGCTTGGAATTAAATATCACACCTAGGTCAACTTTTAATACATAATCAACCTGTAACTTTCATAAAATACAGCTAGGAATCAAATATCACACCCAGGTCAGATTTACCAAGTTTATTCAATCCTTGAAATCTTCCAAAACATCATCAATAATAATTACCCTTTACGTGGAAATAACAACAACACAGTCAATATCCAAAATGGGTAAATATTTGTTTGTTCTTCCCGTTTTGTTGATTGCCACTTAAAGGGATTTAACGGCGTGCAAATTAAGTCCCCTGCGCTTTTTGCTTTATTATTTGGAACGGATCGCCGGCTGTAAATCCGCGCGATTTAATCAACTTAATGGCCCCCCCGAGCTTTACGTTTCGCGCTAATACATTTTTATTGTTCCCGCGCGGAACGACGAAAATTATCGGCGCGTAATCCGATCGGCCGGACAGTGAATTATGGATTGATGCACTTCCGGGTTGTTTTAATAAATATTAGGAAAAATTAATATGGAAATTAAAAAAAAAGATTGATTTATGAAAATTTTTAATACCAGCTGTAAAATACCTTTTTTTTAGATTTCCTATTTCAGAATTCATTGGTTGTTTAGTTGTTATTGATAGATGTAAACATTAAATTTAATTGCATTTTGTTTTCTTTACAATTAATTGATTTTTTTTGCATTTCCTTTTTAATTATTAATGGATTGACTGATTTGGTGAATGCGCCGGGCTTATCTTGAAAAAGTAATAGAGGATGGAAAAATGTTATTACTAATGAATCGACTGTTTTGGTGAATGCGCCGGACTTATTTGGAAAAAATAATAGAGGGTGGAAAAATGTTATTATTAATGAATTGACTGTTTTGGTGAATGCGCCGGGCTTATCTTGAAAAAGTAATAGAGGATAGAAAAATGTTATTATTAATGAATTGACTGTTTTGGTGAATGCGCCGGGCTTATCTCGAAAAAGTAATAGAGGATAGAAAAATGTTATTATTAATGAATTGACTGTTTTGGTGAATGCGCCGGGCTTATCTTGAAAAAGTAATAGAGGATAGAAAAATGTTATTATTAATGAATTGACTGTTTTGGTGAATGCGCCGGGCTTATTTTGAAAAAATAATAGAGGATGGAAAAATGTTATTATTAATGAATTGACTGTTTTGGTGAATGCGCCGGGCTTATCTAGAAAAAATACTAGAGGATTGAAAAATGTAACTATTAATGAATTGACTGTTTTGGTGAATGCGCCAGGTTTATCTAGAAAAAAATACTAGAGGATTGAAAAATGTAACTATTAATGAATTGACTGTTTTGGTGAATGCGCCGGGCTTATCTAGAAAAAATACTAGAGGATGGAAAAATGTTATTAATGAATTGGCTGGTTTGGTGAATGCGCAGGATTTATTAAAAAAAATCTGGTTTTAAGTTTTGTTTTCTTTAAAACCAAATAAAACGTTCTTCTCAATAATCTCTTGATAAAATATTTTTAATAAAATTATCTTTTACTGAGTTGTTATTTAATTAATATTAAATAATAAAGGCTATTACGTCTCATATTTCTCCAACATACATCCACATTTTTTCTCACAATCTCAAACCAACAAAATCTCCATTTTCACCATTTACCAGCGAATAACCCATTCATGAAATTCCATATCATTGTACTCCACTTCCCCATCCACCCCTCCTTCTTTATCCAATCCAAACCCATACATTTCTCGTATTGTACGTGGGTTAGCATTTGTATTTCGCGCCATCCCCTTAATTTTCGGCACGGGAAACACGACCCGGCTCGTCGTCGCCAGGGGAAATAGAACGGGGGACATAAATTATATTTTTCCTCGGCGACAGAAAACGTCGAAAAAAATTGCGCGCAATTTGTCTCGCCGGTGATGTTGCGCAACTCTTCCGAATCGAGCCGTTCCATTTTTTTGTCGTTGTCGTTGTTGTGTCTTGCGGGAAACGCGCTGGCACTTATAAATGACGTTAAGATATTCATGACGATATGTCACGAGAGCGCCGAGTCGGGGGCGTTCGAGTCGTTTATCTTAAGGGGAAAAACAAAATGTTGTGAATTGGGGCGTTCATTTCGCAATACATTGAAATTGTCAGTTTTGAAAGAAAAACGTATGTTTTCTTTTGATTTAACTTGTTTAGACGTTACAGAAAATATTTTCGACTAAGGGAAACAAAATGTTGTGAATTTACGTAACACATAATTTATCAGGATTAAAAAAAAAGAAATGTTTTCTCTTATTTCAACATGTTTCAACAATTTAAAAATAATTAATAAATTATTTCATCCTTTAGCTACTGTGACATTCTGACTTATGTTACATAAATGCTTTAAAACAAATGTACATTAAAACAACTACTTCTCGGGTAACTACCCCGCCAGACATTTAATTACATTAAATAAAATGAAACAAAGATGATTCACACATTTGCAGTTATTTAAATTACAATGAAATTAAACAAGGAAAATTTCTGGCAATGATCAATGCAGTTGGGAAAAAGGGATTGATCGAATTTTATTGATCATTGCCAGAAATTTTCCTGGTTTAATTTCATTGTAATTTAATTACATAATGGACACCTGTTTCAAAAACACAGAAACTGAAACCAAATTTTGTGAATTGGTTTTTTGATATATTAAAATTATGAGAGTTTAGAAAACGATTTTTTTCTTATTCTTTTACTATTGCTTATTTATTTTGATGGAATTAGTTGAAAACATGTGATTGAACTAATTCCATCAAAATAAAAGTTAAACGGCTGAAAGACGATCGATCTATGGCCAATATATGGATTGCCTGGTTTGGTGAATGCGCCGGGTTTACCTAGAAAAATAATAATAATAATAATGACGGTGGAAAATATTATTATTAATGAATTAGCTAGTTTGGTGAAAATAATAATAGAGGATGGAAAATAGTATTAATGGATTCGCTAATTTTTCAAAGGCTCAATTTACATGCCTGCTACATAAAAACTATTAGTTGTATTTTGCTTAAATTTACTCAATTGATACTCCCATTTATTAGGAACATTTTGGTATAATTTGAAGTTATGCCGCGAGTTTCGATTTTTTCACCAAAATCCACTTTTTTCCAAGGAAATTATTCAAATTTCGATAAAAAAATTTTTTCTTCCGAAAAAATCTGAAAAAAATACGAATACTCTTGAATACGTTACTAAATGCGTGGGATATTTATTTTTCCAGAAAAAATAATTTCTGCTTCATTTAGGCCATTTGAAGTTGATGATTCCCGTTTACATAGGGTCTTATGGGAACGGTTGAAGCGAGACGCGCCGAACGACGCCTTACGACGCGATGTTGTTTAAATGAAGATAACTTTCTTCGCAGAAACGATAGGACCTAGGAACTTGAAGAATTGAATTCAGAAAGAATTTGTCTATAATCCCATTAGAAAATCATTAAAATGTGAGTTTTTTGCTTGTCTGTAAAAAATCGTAAAGTTATTCAATTTTTTCGCTAATTTTTCAAACGCTCAATTTATATGCTTGCTACAAAAAAACTATTAATTGTATTTAGCTTAAATTCACGTAATTGATACTCCCATGCATTAGGAACATTTTGGTATAGTTTGAAGATATTCCGCGAGTTTCGATTTTTTTTACCAAAATCCACTTTTTTCCAAGGAAATTATTCAAATTTCGATAAAAAAAATTTTTCTTCCGAAAAAAACTGAAAAAAATCACGAATACTCCTGAATATATTACAAAATGCGTGGGATATTTATTTTTCCAGAAAAAATAATTTCTGCTTTATTTAGGCCATTTGAATTTGATTATTCCCGTTTACATAGGCTCTTATGGGAACGGTTAAAGCGAGACGCGCCGAACGACGCTTTACGACGCGATGTTGTTCAAATCAAGGTAACTTTCTTCGCAGAAACGATAGGACCTAGGAACTTGAAGAATTGAATTCAGGAAGAATTTGTCTATAATCCCATTAGAAAATCATTAAAATGTGAGTTTTTTGCTTGTCTGTAAAAAATCGTAAAGTTATTCAATTTTTTCGCGAATTTTTCAAAGGCTCAATTTACATGCTTGCTACATAAAAACTATTAATTGTATTTAGCTTAAATTTACGCAATTGATACTCCCATTCATTAGCAACATTTTGGTATAGTTTGAAGTTATTCCGCGAGTTTCGATTTTTTCACCAAAATCCACTTTTTTCCAAGGAAATTATTCAAATTTCGATAAAAAAATTTTCTTCCGAAAAAATCTGAAAAAAATCATGAATACTCTTAAATATGTTACAAAATGCGTGGGGTATTTATCTTTCCAAAAAAATAATAATTTACAGTTCTTTAGTGCTAGTTTGGTGAATGCACCGGGTTAATCTCGAATAATAATATTAGAGGATGGAAGATATTTTTATTAATAGATTGGCTGGTTTAGTGAATGCGCCGGGTTTATCTCGAAAAATAATAACAAAGGACAGAAAAATATTATTAATGTGTATCCCCCCCCAAAAAAGTAACGACAATAGAGAATATAAAAATATTACTATTAATGAATTCGCGGTTATGGTGAATGCGCCGGGATAATCTTTTTAAAAAAGTAATAATAAAGAGGATTGAAAATATTATTAATATATTGGCTCTATCTCGAAAAAAAAAGTAACGACAATAAAAGATAGAAAAATATTACTATTAATGAATTCGCTGTTATGGTGAATGCGCCGGGATAATCTTTTTTTTTAATAATAATGAAGAGGATTGAAAATATTATTAATAGATTGGCTAGTATGGTGAATGCGCCGGGATAATCTTTTTTAAAAAAAGTAATAATAAATAGAATTGAAAATATTATTAATGGATTGGCTAGTTTGGCGAATGCGCAGGATGCATCTCGTAAAAAAAGTAACAACAATAGAGTATAGAAAACTTTAATTATTATTGGATTGGCTCATTTGGTGAATGCGGCGGGTTTAAAATCCCAATGGATGAGGTTAGAATCTTAAAAAAAAATATATATGAAGAGAGAATTTAATGGAATCCCAAATCACCACCACACAGAAATTTCAAGATAAACCCGGCGCATTCACCAAACCGCTCGATCCATTCACAAACCCTCCCCATCTTTCCGGCGAATTAAATGCACACAAAGATAATAGCTGGAAACTATGTCTGCCGTCCGCCACATCCCGGAGATTAAACGCGGCCCCGCAAAAGCACAACAAACGAAAACGTAACGAATTTAAAACGCTCCCCGCTGCACATCGATTTCCACCTCCGGCCCTCCCGCGCATTCGCGTCTTTTTTTCATTCTGCATTCCCCGCAGATGGAAGTGTAACAAGAGGAACAATAAAGAAAATGCACTTACTCTTTTTCTTACGTCGGGGCGGAGTATGGTGAAATGCGGATGAAAAGAGTGCCGTCGCTCTGGGGAATAGGGAAATGACGCCCGGCTGACAGTTGCGCGCGGTGGGAAAATGAGGAATTGTGAGAGTGCAGATAAAGTTCTTTGCACAAACTGAAAAGATCTTCGTTTCAATTTAAATAAATGTTGGCTTTCGGTCGAGTCTTAATTAAATTCACCACAGCGCGTTTGTGTTTGTTTCGTTAACGTCTCTCCCTTTAAAGTGGTAATGGATGTTTGTGTGTTGATGACTCACTAAGAGTGCTTACGTTTTTGTTTTTTTTTTTTTCTATTAATTTAATCGAGAACGTAGGAAATTAGTTTAGCATGAAATTTTAACTCCGCAAATTAAAGAGACACAAGTTGTATTAGACAAAATTTCAAAATGATGCAAATAATTCGAGAAAAAGTAAAAAAAACAACAACTTAATAATGGAAAAAAATGCATTCATATGGTCACAATTGTTTAAAACAAATTAAATTAAATTAAAAAAAACCGTTGCAATTTCTCAGCAGTGCTGCGATGCAACAACAAATGTCTATTGTGTAATCCAATGTCCGGCAGGGTAAATGCTCAGGACAACTACTTCCTGAGCATTTACCCTGCCGGACATTCAATAGATGTTTGTAAAATTTACAGTGTAAGTAATTTTTGCAGTTAGAAGAAAGGATTGATCGAATTTTATTGATCATTGCCAGAAATGTTCCTTGTTTAATTTCATTGTAATTTAAATAGCTGCAAATGTGTGAATCATCTTTGTTTCATTTCATTTTATTTAAAATAATAAATAAATTATTCGCTCTTTAGCTACTCTGACATTTTACTCCCATCCCGAAAGATATTCTCATTTTGTTTGTTGTCCCAATCAGGTTGATTGTTTCCACTTTTGTCTCTTTTTACCTGAACCACTTCGGACTTCCCATAAAGCCAGAGAGGCTTTATTCAGTCGAGAATATTTTTTTACTGAAAACAATGATTGCGCGTGGCATTCGAGTCCGTCGCCGGAGATCGCAGGCGGGACGGTACGTTTGATTAATTTAATTTAACAACTTTGTTTTATATAAGGCAGAACTATACTTACGAGGGATGAAATCCGGAAATACGTGTCTTATATTACCTATTTTTTGTTTTGTTTTTGGTTTTTTGAATTAAATATTTGCGAATCAAAAAAAAAATGTTGCATTATAGATTATATTACTGTTATGCAACAACAAATGTTCATTAATGTACATTTGTTTTAAAGTACTTATGTAATATAAGTCAAAATGTCGCAGTAGCTAAAGAGGGGATAACTTGAATAAAATTCCTTACTCAAAGAAATTAGGCAAAAGGTGGCGCTTGCGTCGTCTTTAGTTTATTATGAAAAATTCCTTACTTTACTTTTAAAGTGAAAAATGAAGTAAGGAATTTTATTCAAGTTAATCAATTACATAACACTTCACATTACTTAACACAATCAATGATGTGAAAGAGGGAATAATTTATTAATTATTTTCAAATTCTTTTTATTTAATTTAAAAGAAATTTATATGAATCACAATAATAATAATAATAATAATAATCAGTTTATTGTCCAACAGGAAACATTTCCCAATTACAAGACAAATACAAAAACATAGCCTAGTATACAGGTATATAAACATAATTACAATTACAATATATATGTAATAATGTCATCAATAGCTAAATGTTGAATACATGTTCTGTTAATAATCAGAAAATTCTAATAAATGAAACACTTTTTTTACTTTGTTTGTAACCTTAACATGTCATTATCAAAACAAAAGTTTTGTTTTGATAAGGACACGTTAAGGTTGTCGAAACTATAGTCAACAATAAAACAATCCGAGTTATACAAAAAAGTGTTTCTTTTATTAAAATTCAATTACAATGTATAACAAAGTAGAAGCCTCAACAATTAACAAGTTGATAATCAGAAAGAAAGCGCAAGCGCCATATATTGTCTAATTTCAAGTGGAATCGTCAACAATTTGCACAATTGAACACACTGGTCTGACGAGGTCCGTAAGACCGAAATGGCCAGCACTAATATATATTTTTTTAATAAAATATTGAATCAAAATTCAACTAGCTATCCATACGCTAAATGAATGGTGATTGATCATTTTATTAAAAGAAATTTAATATTTAATAAAATAGATATTAAAAGCAGAATGATCTATGGTCAACAGCCCATGACAGAATTGTACATATTGTCATGACGTTTCCATGTAAAAATACTTTCATGTATGAAATAAATATGAATAAATTATTAAAAATCAACCAATAAAACACAGATTAGATTGAATAACTTTAAATTCTCGACTAGTTTCGGATTATTAGCCCATTTTCAAGAGAATTTAAAATTTTAAACTAGTCGAGAATTTAAAGTTATTCAATCTAATCTGTGTTTTATTGGTTGATTTTTAATAATTTATTCATATTTATTTCGTACAATATGAACTACCAATGTCTAAATATTAAAACCATTAATTATATTAAAACTTTCGTGTAAGTTTATAAAGTATGAATTATTATTATTATTATTAATTTTGTGATTTTTTGTTATCATATTGTCTGAATAAATATGTTTGAATGTAGATTTAAAAAATTGATTTCTTTTACTTTTTACTCGCGAAGGAGATTCTTACAAAAATAAAATAAAACCACGATTAAAATATTATTAATGGATTGGCTAGTTTGGTGAATGCGCCGGGCATATCTCGAAAAAAAAAGTAACAACAATAGAGAATAAAAAAATTTAATTATTAATGGATTGGCTAATTAATTATCTTTATTTAACAAAACAACAGAATGGACTATTAAGTGTTTTACTTGTTATTTTTTTAAATATTTGTATATGCCATATTTAAAAAATAACAAGTAAAACACTTAACAGTTCATTCTATGAAAGTGTTTTAATTGTAATTCGCATATTTTCACTTATACAACATTGTATGCATACAAAATCATCACCGCGCACCATTTTAAGGGTTGTAAAATTCACAAGAGGTCGTAAACAAGGGCGTGCAGTTGATTGTTTACTCCCACGGCGTCGCCGTTTCAATATGTAATAGAATCGAGAAGTCGTGAAGAAATGGAAAAACAACCGTCCCGTCCAATTGGAAATGAAATAGAATGCAATTTCGGGCGCAGAAATATTTGCGTATTATTTTTCAACCCCCGGCTCCGCGCGAATATTACCCGCGGGCAATAAATTGCTTCGGGGACGCGGTGTGCCATTTCAAAAAGAAACACGAGAGGAAAAAAAAAGTGTATTGAGGAAATGTTATTTAAGAAAGTAGAAGGCAGCGTGTATGCAAGAATAAAAAAGGAAGTATCGAGGAAATAAATTTTGTAGGGTGTTTATTTATTTATTTATTTATACAAACCCAACAGACATAGTCCATTGACAGGGTTTACAATATTTATAAAATTATTTTATATGGCGAGTACAAAGTTCATAAATTCGGTTTAAGACAATTAATGTTGTGGAATTGCAGAGACGTTGTGTTCGTTAACAATTCGAAATTTATTAAGATTCAAATATATACAAACACTATTTAGAGAAAACTTGAAGGAATACTGTTTTACGAACGACGCGTGGGCGACTTAGATTAAACGCGGGCTGATAAGACTAAAGTCAGTGCTCACGGTGGTTTACTGTGACGTGCTATCGTTGGGCCAAGACTGTAATCAGTGCAACACTAATGTTTTTTTTTTCTTTTTTTTGGGGGGGGGGGAGAGGGGAGAACGTGATGTTGCTCGTTTCAAAGTTGAGAACAGACCCTCTAGTTGTTAGAAAACAAAATACAAATTTTACAAAAAGGGGAAAAAGAGTGGGAGTATAAAGCGAGAAGAAAATGAGAAAATAAGAAATCCTAGTCCTGAAAGATTAGACAGGGTCACTGAATATATAACATTTTTTTTTTTGATTCGAAAATATTTAATTTAAAGAACCAAAAACAAAAAAATTATATTACTTATTTTTTTTGTTTTTGGTTTTTTAAATTAAATATTTTCGAATCAAAAAAAAAATTGTTATATATTCAGTGACTATCTAGGCGGAAATACCAACGGTCGATAGCCAATTGGCAGAAGAATTTATTTTTATGTTAGTTATTTATTGTATTTATTTATTATTATTACTTTGTTAAAAATAATCTGCCAATAAAGATTTATATATATAAGGCTATCTACAGATACGTATTTCCGGACTTCATCCCTCGTAAGTTCTGCCTTTTATAATACAAAGTTGTTAAATTAATATAAATAGAAAAGAGTATTAGTTGTTTTAATGTGCATTTGTTTAACGTACTTACGTAGCGTAAGTCAAAAGTTACAGAGCTAAATGTGAAAATAATTTATTAATTATTTTCAAATCATTTTTATTTAATATATTGTTAAATTAATCATAATAAATTAAAGACGACGCAAGCGCCACCTTTTGCCTAATTCATTAAATTGTTAAATTAAATTTATATCTCGGAAAGAGTTAAGAAAATTTAGTAGAAAGGCAGTCTAATGAAATTTAAAGTAACTATTTTTAAATTTAAATTTATTAATGTAAAATATAACAGGCACTTTTGACCACAATGTGATAATTTTAATTTTTCCGATTTTTTTTAATTGATTAATAAAAAACGAACATTTCCGTTTCCATTTAGCAAATTATCTCCAAGCGGCACGATTTCTTGTGCATGTGTGCCATTACCGCCCTTTTTCACCTCTCTCGCCGAACTAAAGTCCAACACCCCCCGTCCCTTCCCCTCTCCGCCCCTCCCTCTCTCTCACTCATCCCGGTCGGTTTCGAAAAGTTGTAAATTGAAATATCCGCGCCGCTAGTTTTTCCAGCGTCCTGTCCGACGCAATTTAAAGCGCTTTTCCCCCAGCAAGGTAATCTATCGGATGGAACTTTTTCACTTACGGCCGCCCCGATATGGATTTTCCGGGGAGGCGGGGGGAATTTTTAATGCACTTTCGGTGCAGCGCGATCCGAGTTTTCACGGCGGCGAAATTGAAGGGCGAAAGGTGATTTCGCTGCTAAGTCGCGGGGACACGATTTTAGGATTTTTTTTAAATTTATTTTCGAACATTTTTACGCGGAATCGAATCAGCGAGTTGAAAAGTTGGACATTGCGAAATGCGAGAAAAGTTAAAAAGTCTGAATTGAAAGTTTATTCGTTTAACATTATTTTTAAATTCAATCATATTTTTTTAATCCAAATAGAAAACACTTAAATTTTTGTATAACAGAAACATGTGAAATAATTTAATTATTTCTCGACATCATCGTACCGATATGATTGCGTTGATTGGAGCGCCCAATATTCTTTTTTTTACTTCAAATATTTATTACTAGGCTGAAATACCTATGGATATCGATATGGAAAGAAATTTTCTGAGGTTTTAATAATTGTAAATTATTGTAATATTGTGATGTAATTTAATGTAACTTTTAGAAATAAAGATTTTTTATAAATATTTATTACTATTAATCGAAAGATTAGAGCCGATTCATCTACAGAATAAATCTAATTATATATATTATTGTACATACATATACACGTTTGAATAAAGATGTAAGACAGTATATTTTTTAAGCTATCATATTAAAATTATGTAGATGGCTCTCTGTGACGTTTATAATTTGTAGTGCTATCTGTTTAAAGAAACTAATCAATAATACTATAGATTGTGATTGGCTACTAGCTAAGATTAATTTTAATATTCCGCGAATATCTTCTCGATACAGTAATTCCTAGGTGTAGAACCAATATCCTTTCCAAAGCCCCGCTATCTCACATGTGCCGCAATGCCAATCGCCTTTTTGAAGACATTTTCATTTCGTAACAGATAATTGCATTTTTGTTTCTCTGGTGTTTATAATAGTATTAATTAAATAATGTTTCATTTCTTTTCAAATTTTATATGTTTAATTAGTTCATATTTGCACTACATGTTATTAAACAATAATTTACTCTTCCTTTTATTTTATAAGTTACGTTTAACAGATTTATTTTTCTCATTAGTTTACTTTTGTCAAACTTACATACTTTTATAATTAATTTCTTTACTTTTTGTATTTATACTGACCATTGTAATTGATCCTGTTTTAGTTTTTCCGTTGGACAATAAAGAATTATTATTATTATTATTATTATTATAATTAATTATTATTTTTGTGAAAATTAAAAAAAAATAATTTTGTAAAAAACCTTGACTATTTTTTTTATATATATATAAATTTCACCATAGTTTTCTTTATTCCAGCCACTTATTTATTCAGCTCGCGTGCCAACCCCTCGCTCGGCGAATTATAAATAAACCGTGAAGGTTGGGAAAGGTTGTGGAACTTGAAACGGCGGAACCCGTCATTAACCACACACTCGCAATTCCATTCCAAGATTCTTTCGCGTTTCGACTCTTTTTCCGCCCTGGACGTTGGCGTGCCCGGGAAGAATTACGCTCCCGTCGGCAATTACCGAGCTTGTCGTGCCTTGTCCGAGCTTTATGTTAATTCCGACTTATCTGCGATTGCGATTCGTTAGTAATTAATTAGCGGGTTATAAAGCGCGGTCGGGTTTAATTCGAGCGTGATGGATTGATGTGCTGGAGTGTTGCTGGACTTGTTTGATGTGTATTTAGTGATTTCGGCGTGTATTTAGAGACGATTGTATTATGTGTGTTGCAGTAGGGTAAATTCAAAGGGACATGCAATGACTTAATAGATTAAATCAGGCAATAAATTTAATTTTCATCAAATACACATTTCGATCACAAAGTGTTCATTACCAATAGATATACAAATTTGTGGTCAAAAGTGTCTGTTTTATTTTATATTAATAAATTTAAAATTAAAATTGTCACTTTGTGGTTAAAAGTGACCGTTTTATTTTATATCAATAAATTTAAAATTAAAATTGTCACCTTGTGATCAAAAGTGCCTGTTATATATTACATTAATAAATTTATATTTAAAAATAGTTACTTTAAATTTCATTAGAGTGCCTTTACAGTCCACAATTGATAACAAAAGTTACACACAATGAATTTGAAGTTAAAATTAGGTAATGATAGTGATACGTTATGACTTTTAAAGAAACTTTTAGACAATTATAGTGACTTTAATGTGTATAATTTGTAATCACAGTGAAATAACTCTAATAATAGTTACATTAATTCCTTAATTGTCATTTATTGTCAAAATAGCCAATAATACAGATTTTAAAGTTCTTAGTGGACAACGAAAATGACATACAATGACAGTCAAGTTGAAACTGACAGCACAAATAATGCAGAAAGACTTTAAAGTAAACATTTGGCAATAATAGTGATACACATAGACTTTATAATCAGAAATAGTTAATAATACTGACTTTAAAGCTCTCAATAGGCAATAATAGTGATACACAATAACTTTATAGTCAAAAATAGTTAATAAAACTGACCTAGAAGTTATGTATAAACAATAATAGTGATACACAATGACTTTATAGTCAGAAATAGATAGCAATACTGACTTTATAGTCAGAAATAGTTAGTAATACTGACTTTAAAGTTCTCAATGGGCAATAATAGTGATATGCAATGACTTTATAGTCAGAAATAGTTAATAATACTGACTTTAAAGTTGTCAATGGGCAATAATAGTGATATACAATGACTTTATAATCGGAAATAGTTAACTATACTGACTTTAAAGTTATCAAAAGCCAATAATAGTGACACACGATAACTTTATAGTCAGAAATAGTTAACAATACTGACTTTATAGTTATCAGTTGGCAGTAATACTGATACACAATGACTTCATAGTCAAAAATAGTGATATATAATGACTTTATTGTCAGAAATAGTTAACAATACTGACTTTAAAGTTCTCAATAGTCAATAATAGTGAAATTCAATGACTTTATAGTCAGAAATAGTTAACAATACTGACTTTAAAGTTATCAATTGGCAATAATAGTGATACACGATGACTTTATAGTCAAGAATAGTTAATAATACTGACTTTAAAGTTCTCAATGGGCAATAATAGTGATATGAAATGACTTCATAGTCAGAAATAGTTAATAATACTGACTTTAAAGTTGTCAATGAGTAATAATAGTGATATACAATGACTTTATAATCAGAAATAGTTAACTATACTGACTTTAAGGTTATCAAAAGCCAATAATAGTGACACACGATGACTTTATTGTCAGAAATAGTTAACAATACTGACTTTATAGTTATCAGTTGGCAGTAATACTGATACGCAATGACTTCATAGTCAAAAATAGTTAATAATACTGACTTTATAGTCAGAAATAGTTAACAATACTGACTTTAAAGTTATCAATTGGCAATAATAGTGATACACGATGACTTTATAGTCAAAAATAGTTAATAATACTGACTTTAAAGTTCTCAATAGTCAATAATAGTAATACACAATGACTTCATAGTCAAAAATAGTTAATAATACTGACTTTACAGTTCTCAACAAGCAAAAATAGTGATATATTATGACTTTATTGTCAGAAATAGTTAAAAATACTGACTTTAAAGTTCGCAATAGTCATTAATAGTGAAATGCAATGACTTTATAGTTATCAACAGGCAAAAATAGTGATATATAATGACTTTATTGTCATAAATAGTTAACATTACTAACTTTAAAGTTATCAAAAGCCAATAATAGTGACACGCGATGACTTCTTAGTCAGAAATAGTTAACAATACTGACTTTAAAGTTATAAATTGGCAATAATAGTGATACACGATGACCTTATTATCAGAAATAGTTAACATTACTGACTTTAATGTTATCAAAAGCCAATAATAGTGGCACATGATGACTTCTTAGTCAGAAATAGTTAATAATACTGACTTTAAAGTTGTCAATTGTCAATAATAGTGATATTCAATGACTTTATAGTCAGAAATAGTTAACAATACTGACTTTAAAGTTATCAATAGGTAGTAATAGTGATACACAATGACGTTATTGTGAGAAATAGTTAATAATACTGACTTTATAGTTATTAATAGGCAGTAATAGTGATATATAAGTGACATATTATGAATTTTAAGTTGAAATTAGACAACACAGGTCACGCAGATTGATGTTAATGTAAAAAATAGGCAATAATAGTGATACACAATGATTTCATAGCCAAAAACAGCAAATAATATTGACTTTAAAGTTCTTAGTAGGCAACGAAAGTGGCGTACAATGATTTTAAAGTTGAAAGTAGGCAATATTTATGATATTCATTGTTTTTAAAGTTTAAAATAAGCAATAATAGTGGCTTCAGAGCCAATAAAAGTGAGGAACAAAGACTTTCAACTAAAACATAGGCAATAACAATGTAACAAACTTTACAACATTTAATCGATCTTATCGTCCTTTTCTGGTTTCACTTTTTTACTGTAACTTTTGAAAATATACGATGTGGAGGACAATCAGAGCAGCAACTGCTAACCATACATTACTGGAGATGCTAGAGCTTCTGAAAATTGTTTCGAATATGAAGAGTTTCATAAAGTAAACGTTGAAATAGGCGCCAGCAGGATGAATGCGGAGTATGCTAGTACTGTGCTGAGTATTCCCAATTGTTGATCGGCCATAATTTCAATGTTTACGGTTACATTTTGGTCTTGGGGGAATTTCTTGTAGAGGTTATAAAATCAACAAATTCATTTGAAACAAGAGTAACCAAGTGAATAAAAATCCTTAGGCAGAAAGATGATTGTCGATAGGCGTTTTCTAAGGACAACGTATAATATAGAATATATTGTTAATTTAATCTATATAAAATTGTTTGCATAAATAAAGATGTTATATGTATAAAAATCCTTTCTGTCATTAAATATAAGATAGACAAAATAATCAACAAAATTTTCTATAATTAATTCCCCTGCAGATCCGCACAAACAAAAAGCCCGCCCGCACGTTATTAACACATATAAATGCAAATACCAGCCTTGGCGGGCTGAAAATTCTCTCACCTCCGGGGGCGAACAAACAGCGCGCGATATCTGAGAGCGAATCGGCAATTTCCCCACAGACCGTCGAGGCTCGGATTGTGCCCAGAAATAGCCGCGTTTCCGATCCGACCTTGAAACGTAGTCTTATCTCGGGAATGGGCCCCTGCATGCGATTCCCGATAACGCGCCCGGCGAGAAGAGAGGAAAAAAGCGGGGCCGAAAGAAAGGGCGCGTTTCGTGTAAAGGGGTAATATTTCATGAATGGACTTCGAGAACCGAAATTAGAATAAACTGTGTGGTTGGACAGGATGGGTTTTCGATAGTGGTGCGTAATTTATGGTGGGATTTGAGTCTTAAAAATAGATCTTGTTGCAACATTTGATGTTTAAGATCGTCGTTTTTTTTAATTATAATATTTTATAAGGCAAAACAATAAATCATTTGGAAATAAAAAAAATACACTAGACAAAAATTGTGAAACAAACCAAGTGTAATTTAATGAAAAAAACCTTCATCAATAATCATTTTTCTGATTTCTTTCTATCTTACAGATAAAGTATATAATATCAAAAATTGTCAAAAAACAATGGATAAAATAACCAAGTGATAAATGAGAAAATTATTCAAGAAAAAAAATATATAAAAATGAATTTTTATTAAATTTGAAAATATTTAATAAAAATTCATTTTTAATAAATAATAATAAAATACATTCACTTTTTATACAAACATTAATTCTTAAAGATAAGATTACGTTTTATAAAATATTTCCAATTTTTGTATTAAT
This sequence comes from Philonthus spinipes, assembly GCA_963082785.1. Classification (NCBI taxonomy): domain Eukaryota; kingdom Metazoa; phylum Arthropoda; class Insecta; order Coleoptera; family Staphylinidae; genus Philonthus; species Philonthus spinipes. The sequence continues at coordinate 3,101,673 of OY720310.1, read as the reverse complement.
TACATAAAAAGTAAAAAGATTATATTTTTGAAACTATTTAATAAAAATGCATTATTTTTCTTCTGATTTTAGGAACGCATACATTTTGTATTAATTGTATTTATATATTCAATACATTTTGATTACTCTATCTGGACAATTGACTCTTTTCCTTTTAATTTCTCCAAATCATTTCTTCTTGTTATTTTTTTTTAATTAAAAATTAATAATAAATCTTCTTACATTAATCACGATTATTAACGAAATTATTTTACTAATATAATTACATTTCCTCAATAGCCTTAAACAAATCTGGAACTTTGATAAGCCACAATTTCCGGGTAAATGGCTTCAGCGCGAAATCTAATCAGTTCTTGAGATTTTAATTAAGAGCTTAACGCGGATCACTAAGTCGATTAGCTAAAGGCAACGAAATTCATCGGTAATCTTTGACATAATCCCCAACTAATCCAATGGGATACAAAGGGGGTATTTATCAGAAATGCATGTTTATTATTAACTGTCGGATTTTAATACTTCATGATTGAAAATTGGGTGAGCTGTGAAGGCGTTGGTCTTGTAAATTCACCTATCGGTGCAAGAGATTTATATACACGAAATATACTTGCGGAATGCGCTTTTCTTACATATTAATTATTAATATTAAATAAAACAAGTTATACATGTGTAATATAAATATATGTAAGTTATTGCATAATGTAAACTTACGGGATTCTCCATTACAGTAACGGAGATTTCCGTAAGTTAAAGTTAATTTATATATTTTAGGTTTGTATGGAAGAACAGTGAGCGTAAGATAAAATAAACCCACCTAATGATTTAATTGTTTTGTTAATGTATTTCCCCCTCATAATAATTCATTCATTCTTGGATCTTGGAGGCGTTCACTTCGAGGTACATTTTCAATTATGATATAAAGAAAACTCTTAACTTTTTTATACCACTTTTATAAATAAAATAAAAGTGATATAAAAAATTCATTTTTTATACCACCATTTTCATTTTTATACCACTTTTATAAATAAAATAAAAGTGATATAAAAAAGTTAAGTGTTTTCTTTATATCAAAATAATTCATTCATAATCGACACTAATTTACCGGCATTAGCCAGTATTGACTCCTCGTTATAAAATATTTGGGAGTTCGTTCATTACATTTAAGCGTCAACTTAAGAAATTACTTTGATTTTGTACTTTTTTTTGTACTTACATATACATTGATTGATTGTAACACTGGTATATATATATATATATATATATATATATATTGTATTGTTTTTGTAAAAAGGTGATTCCGTATTATTATTATTATTATTATAAATGTGTTAAATTTGTAATGAAAACATGCGACTAAAGATTATTACTATTATTATATGATTTCATCGCGTTTCTTTTTTATTTTAATATTTGATGGATTACAGTTTTAAAATGCGGATATCGCATTTTCGAAAGCCCTTCCGTGCGTCGACAACGTTTGTGTTTCGGGGCATTATTGCGAAACGTACTCGTCTTTTCCAGCGCAGTCCGTGGCAGCAATTTCATTCTATCCGGCGTGTATGGGTATATATATATATATATAAAGATATATCTTAAATCGTTTTTCCCTCTTTTCATATCTGCACCACCCCTTCACATGCAACGTCCTCTTTTATTAAAACCCATCTCATCTCTCGACATGCAACGGGAACGGAGCATTATTCTCAAATAGGCGCACCTTTCTATAGTAATCGCAAGAAAAGAAGAAAAAAATATGAGAAAGATTATATATATTAAAAAAAAATCGACACAAAATTGATACATTTATTTTATTTATAATTATTTTTTATTGTATTATTTTGAAAAAAATAGGAAAGATTATATATATTAAAAAAATCGACACAAAATTGATTCATTTATTTTATTTATAATTATTTTTTATTCTATTATTTTGAAAAAAAAAATAGGAAAGATTTTATATATTAAAAAAAATCGACACAAAATTGATTCATTTATTTTATTTATAATTATTTTTTTATTGTATTATTTTGAAAAAAAAATGGAAAGATTATATATATTAAAAAAATCGACACAAAATTGATTCATTTATTTTAGTTATAATTATTTTTTATTGTATTATTTTGAAAAAAAAAAAAATAAATCGACACAAAATTGAATCATTTATTTTATTTATAATTATTTTTTATTGTATTATTTTGAAAAAAAAAAATAGGAAAGATTTTATATATTAAAAAAAATCGACACAAAATTGAATCATTTATTTTATTTATAATTATTTTTTATTGTATTATTTTGAAATCTATTAATTATATTAATAAATCATTTCCACATTTTGTCTTGCGTAAATGAAATCAGTAAAAGTATACATTTACAATTACGCTTGAAATATTGTACACTTACACCAAGTACATCAATAACATAACAGTACATATTAACATTATTTATTAAGATATTTCTGGGGCTATTATAGGCATAATTCGTTGCTAATTTTGTTAAATTCTCGACTCGAAATTCTCAAAAAATTAAAATTATTCAATTTGATCTGTGTTTTTATTTCTTTATTTTATTGCTCGATTTTTAATAATCTATTTATATTGTAACGAAAGTGAAAGAAGCAACTGGAAAGAACACTCTGGAATATTCCACAGAGCGCGCGCGGTAAATGTGGCGTCATGAAAAGTTATGGAATATTCAAGAAACAAGCACGCTATAAAAGTACGCGTTCGTCAGTCAGTCTATCACGAACGTACGAATGCGCACGCGTTTAATATGACGTAATGGAAAGTTCTGTAAAATTCGAGAAACAAGCACGCTATATAAGCGCGCGCCAGTGGCGAGACAGTCAGTCTATCACGAACGTACGAGTGCGCGCGCGTTTAATGTGACGTCATGGAAAGTTCTGGAAAATTCGAGAAACAAGCACGCTATATAAGCGCGCGCTAGCGGCGAGGCAGTTAGTCTATCACGAACGTACGAGTGCGCGCGCGTTTAATATGACATCATGGAAAGTTCTGGAAAATTCGAGAAACAAGCGTCCGAGTGCTCAACATCTAGTTATAAATAAATAGTGGCAGTGTTGTTGTGTAAATAAATGTGTTAAGTGTACTGTGAGTAAATAAATCAACATTGTTTTACTTACTTTAATTAATAAAATATTTATGATTTTCAACACAATTTTATTTAATTCCATTACAATTGTTTCGCTACGCTGTAGCTTCTTCATTAAAATATTATATTAACTTTCTTCACCTGCAGAAGCTACAGCGTAGCGAAACAATTGTAGTGAAATTAAATAAAATAGTGTTGAAAATCATAAATATTTTATTAATTAAAGTAACCATGGATTTTAAAAAATTAAGTGCCTCATTAATCAACGATATTGTTTTACTTATTTCCGAGTCTGATTTCGTAACAATATTTATTATTAAATAATATACATCAGTATTCTACAATGATTTTCTTTTTTTCGATTTAATACAAATAAGAATCGAAAACCTCTAAACAGCCACTTTTATCCTCTCCCTCATTGTTTGTTTTATTTTCTTTTTCACCTCTCTTTCTTTCTTTCTTTCTTATGTATGTTTTCCTCTGCTTTATTTTTGTTTGCTGAATTTTCCATCGGCTACGGAGACTGGAGATTTCGCTCGGGAAATGGCGCCGGGGGATTCCGGATTAAATATTTGCCGAGAGTGTCGACATAAAACTCAAGCTGTTGATGTATCGATCACATTTCCATTGTACGCTTTTTTTTGCGCCCCGCAGCGCCATAATTTATTCAGCGCTAATTTTAGATGCGTGTGCAACGGAACGCGCTTGTATCGCTAAAGGGTCGTTTACCCGGCGGTTTATCGCAATAATTAATCTCCGATTATGTTCTTGTTTTTTGTCACTATAATTAATGTAACATTGTTATTATATTGCTTGAATTAGAATGTTTTGTAAAAATTGTTTTAATAGGGGAAGGAAAATGTAATATTATACATAACCATAATTAAATATTTTAGATATTGTAATTATGATATTGCTGCAATTAAAAAAAAATAGAAATTATTTTAATGGAGTAAATAAATTATTACCCGACACTCGAAATGATTACATGTTAATATATATATATATATATATATATATATATATATATAAATAAATTAGGGAAAACATTTGGTTGAGGTTAGCAAAATCTCTCATCCATTGTACAGAATAAACACTTTCTTTTAATTGTGTTTACTTAATATTTGTAAAAAAAATCATGTAATTGTCCAAATATTTTATACAATTAGTTGATTATTGAATTGAGTTGTTTATTAAATATTTCTGCCAACATTTTTTTTTTTTTTGCTGGCAAAAATATTTATGCACATTTTAACTTTAAAAATCTTAAACACAAACACATTCGAAAGGCAATCAAAACGCCTCTTGGATTTTATCAATGATTTTTACACTAAAATTAAATTCACAGTAGAAACAGAAGTTATTAAAATTAAATATTTAGATATTTCCATTACTAGCGGTTCAAACAGTTTCAAAATTAAATATTTAAATATTTCCATTACTAGAGGTTCAAAGAATTTCAGCGCTCTTTTCGGCTAAATTAAACAGACAAATATAATTTCGCCAAATATCTAATTAATGAAAACCATTCTTTTAGCGAGGATGTGCTTAAGATTATCGATTACGACCAAAAAACACAGGTTAAAATAATATAATGTACAATTTTCAATTCCCGGCGAATTCACCATTTCTTTATACATACATAGGCAGAAAGACCGACGGTCGATAGCCATTTTATGATGTCTAATGTGAAAATGATTGTATTTATATGTATAATAAAATTATATAATGAATGTTTAAATAATTTTTGACTTAACCCGTGGTGAAACATTTTTGAATTAATTCTTATTTAAATAAGTGAAACAAACCAAATGTTTTAATTTCAATTAAATCATCCTGAATTATATAATGTAATATTCAGAAATAAAGATTTTCAATATAAATTAATTTATTACAAGCATTATTTTTTTATTATAGAATAGGGAAAATATTATTTAACAAAATACAAAATCTAAATAATTTTCTCTACGCATAAATAAATTTTATTTCACAATCCTATTTTTCTTAATCGAATTCTAAACATATTCGAAAAAAAAATTTTTCGTTTCCCGCATTAATTGCCTTCGGGGTTTTCGGCGTGTCGCGCGAAAACACTTAAACATCCCGGGATGCTTTGCGTAGGTGTCCCGGAGTAAATAAAAAAGCGAACCTGGCGATTTAACGAGGGCATAAAGCACTTTACGGTCGCACCGGGAGTCGGTAATTAACTTTTTTAATATCGTCAGCTCGCTTTCAATGCCCAGGACATCAGCTCGTTACGAGCCCCGAGCCGTCCCACTGAAATATTCACTTTTTACCCCCGCTTCAATTACACGCGGCAGTGTTTCATGCGGGAATTAGCAATTTCGTTACTCCTGTGCTAGTTCGCAAATTGTGTGTGTGCATCTGTGTGTTCGTTTTGAATTGATTGTTTGCGTGTTTCTGGATGTGTTGTGGTCTGTGTTGATAATTTCTCACACCGTGTTCACTTAATTTTGATTGTGAAAGTTGATTTTTCATTTCAATAGTTAATTTATTTCATCCGTTTGATAATTCCTGATAAAAAAATAAACAGAGACAAAAGTGGAAACAATCAACCTGATTGGGACAACAAACAAAATGAGAATATCTTTCAGGATAGGAGTAAAAACAAAAAAATAGTTTACTTATTAATTTTTTATGCTTCTTCGTTCTTATACATTGTAATTCAAATTTATTCGGCAATATTCTGCAATTAAAAGTTAAGTTTAACATGTTCGTTATTTGTTACCATCACTGTCTAAGGAGCTTTTGCAATAGATATAGAATGTGAAGTTATGCACGTTAAATGAAACATTTCTCGTACGGAATAACCAACAAATTGGAAATTGGAAATAATATTATCATTTAATTTTATTCTTTGTGTTGAAGGGGAATTGCTAATCGCAGCTTTTAAGCCGTATCAACCGGTTAGAGCAATCAGATTTCTGAATAGGCATACCGAAAGTATCCAGTTCTCAAAGTCGTTAATTAATAATTAAAGAAAAAACATGAATAATTTTCAAAGTTTTCGTTTCAACCTCATATTTATTCCCAAAAATCGATATCCAATCGCGTTTTCACGAAAATTCAATTAACCCAACTATAATACCCCAATTCCGCAAATCTACATCTCATCTGCAAACATCGGCGCCGGTCCACTTTTCAATACCATAATTTTCGACTCATTATTAAATTCGCCGCCCACGCACGCACACACACACACACACAAGTTGGGCCGTTGCAATTTTACTGCGTGGGCGCAAAATTGACATTAGTTGAAAACCTCCGCTCGACTATGTTTTCATGAAGCCGCTGGAAGAGAGTAAATAATAGCGATGCTCGGTTGAATGGAAATCATCGGGGGTGATAATTGGAACCTGAGCAGTTTAAAGTAAACTCACTCCCCTTAAATTGGTTCATTAATTAATTAATGCCACAGCTATTTGCCTTTGTGAAGAATGTTTAAATACTAATATTAATAATTATTTTTATTTAATTAAATGTATATTTTTATTTATTAATTTATTTATAAATTAATCACCTCAATTGAAATTTATTTTAACTCGTGCACGAAATCATCCCGACTGAACGACATTAAATTATTCCGAGTGGAAAAGATCCTTTAATACACACAGGTCGAACTTCAACAACTCATTTCGCGTTGTTCCCAATTAAAATTGAAACACACTTTCATTCAAATAACTTTTCGCGTCCCGTGATTTTAATAGACTTTTGCGCACGGATGAATAAATAAGAACGCTCGAAATTAAGTTACGCTTACTTCTACTCTATGCTCTATTGCGTTGGTGATTTATCTCTCTTTTCGATTACACACTCACACTATCTCTTTTGTAGAAAGAGGATCAGTTTAATTTTTATTATATTCGAGCGGGTCGCGCAAGAATGGTGAATGCGCCGGGCTACGGATTTTATTTCCCCTTTTCGGATTTTAAAAATTGATAGTAATGCACGGTACGGTGTTTGTTTATATAAAGTTCTTTTCTAAAAAAGCGGCCATACAAATTATAACAAACACTTCAAGGAAGACAGGCATGCCAATCACATAACAGAAAAACAGCAATACAAATCAAAAATATTGTACGGTCGTTTTTTTTTCTGTTCTGTGATTTGTGTGCCTGATCTTTCTTCATAATGAGAATTAGGAAATACAATTGATTTAAAATGATGTTAAAGTCGGGACTTCACAATAATAGTAACACATAGTGACTAGAAAGTCAAAATTAGGCAATAATAGTGACATATAATGACAATCAAGTCGAATTTAAGAAGACATTAGGCTATAAGAGCATTATACGACGACGTTGAAGAAAAAAATAGTCAATCCCCGTCAGCTTCATTTCCTAATTTCGATTTATAATTAGCCTATATCGATTATAAAAGTCATCGCTGAGATTTATTGTTTATTTTTTATTTTAATGTCAGTTTTGTGTAATTCCTAATTAAAAGTAGATTAATGTCAGGAAGTGCTGCCTAATTTCAACTCTGTCATCCAGCTCACATTCAATGCCGTTAATCTTAAAGAAATGCATTAAATTACTTCAAAGTCAAAAATAGGCATTGCATGTGAGTTGCTTTCACTTAAAAGTCAAGATTAGACAATAGAAGTGATTTAAAATAAGATTTTTGACGACAAAGGTGACTTTAAAGTAAGAATAAATATACAAAAAAATGAATTTAATATCAATTTTATGAAATGAGAATTTAATTTGGAATTTAGCAACAAAAATGACTTTAAAGTCGAAATTGGGCGATAAAATTGTCAAATTGTGACACTAGTGACAGAATTAGGTACTAAAAATGATAAATAGTGAATTTAAAGTCATGTTTAGGCATCACAAATGACGTTAAAGTCAATTTTGGAACAAAAAGTGATAATCAGTTCTATAAAAGTCAGAATCAGACACTGAAATTTACAAATTGTGACATTAAAATCAGAATTTGGCACTAAAAATAACAAAGAGTGTTTTTAAAGTCAAAATTACACAACAAAACTGACTTTAAAGTCAAAATTACACAACAAAAATGACTTTAATGTCAAAATTACACAACAAAAATGACTTTAAAGTCAAAATTGGACAATAAAAGTCAAAATTAGGCACTCTAAATTGCAAATTGTAACATTAAAATGAGTATTAGGTACTCCAAATGACCAATAGTGATTTTAAAGTCATAATTAGGCAATACAAATGACGTTGAAGTCGAAGTTTGACGATAAAAGTGACAAACAGTTCTTTTAAAGTCAGAATCAGGCACTTTAATTGACAAATTGTGTCATTCAAATCAGAATTTGGCACTAAAAATGACAAAGAGTGTTTTTAAAGTCAAAATTGGACAATAAACGTAACAAAATTTGCTTTTAAAGTAAATATTGTAAACGTCAAATGACAAATTTTAAAATTCAAATCAGAATCAGACAATACAAATGATTTATGGTGTCATTGAAGTTAGAATTATTTAGTAAAAATGACAAATAGCGCTTTTAAAGTCAGAATTAGACGAGAAAAAATACGTTAAAGTCGAAATAGGACAATATAAGTCAAAATTAGGCACTTTAAATAGCAAATTGTGACATTAAAATGAGAATTAAGCACTAAATAATGACAAATAGTGTTTTTAAAGTCATATTTAGACAACAAAAGTGAGTCTAAAGTCGAAATTGGACAATAGATGTCAAAATTAGGCACTCCGAATAACAAATTGTCACATTTAATTCAATATTTGTTACTCAAAATGATAAATAGTGATTTTAAAGCCATAATTAGGCAATACAAATGACGTTGAAGTCGATGTTTTACGATAAAAGTGACAAACAGTTCTTTTAAAGTCAGAATCAGGTATTCCTATTAACAAATTGTCACAATAAAATCAGGATTAGTTACTAAAAATGACAAATAGTGCTTTTAAAGTCAGAATCAGACGAGAAGAATGACTGTAAAGTCGAAATAAGACAATACAAGTCAGAATTATGGACTCCAAATGTCAAATTGAGACATTAAAATCAGAATTAGTTACTAAAAATGACAAATAGTGCTTTTAAAGTCAGAATCAGACGAGAAGAATGACTGTAAAGTCGAAATAAGACAATACAAGTCAGAATTATGGACTCCAAATGTCAAATTGTGACATTAAAATCAGAATTAGTTACTAAAAATGACAAATAGTGCTTTTAAAGTCAGAATCAGACGAGAAGAATGACTATAAAGTCGAAATAAGACAATACAAGTCAGAATTATGGACTCCAAATGTCAAATTGTGACATTAACATCAGAATTAGTTACTAAAAATGACAAATAGTGCTTTTAAAGTCAGAATCAGACGAGAAGAATGACTGTGAAGTCGAAATAAGACAATACAAGTCAGAATTATGCACTCCAAATGTCAAATTGTGACATTAAAATCAGAATTAGTTACTAAAAATGACAAATAGTGCTTTTAAAGTCAGAATTGGAAAACAAAAATGACTTTAGAGTCAAAAAAATGTTTAAAATGGTTAGAAATATTTTTTGTTACAAAAACTATCGTATAATAATTCTTTATTTAGCAAAAATAAAACCATCTGGAATTCTCCACTAATAAATGAAATTTAATTGCAGCAAATGAAATAACCGATAACAACACTACAAAAAAAACCCATCCCCGGAAGCAAAATTGCTTTATGCAAACACAACGGCTTTCGCATTGCCCGTACATCAATATTATCCCCTTTTCGCGCGCGTTATCAAAACTGCATGCGAAGCTAAACGGTCAATATTGAAGTAACAAAAAAAAAATAAACGCGGATATAACGCAACAACTATACCGTAACTAATGTCGATTCGAGCTGGTCGCGCTAGAGTGGTGAATGCGCCGGGCTCCGGATTTTATTCCCCCCGTTTTCGGATTTTAAACATTGATAGTAATGCACGGTACGTGCACGCCGGTGTTTATTCCTTCCTTTCTTCCTTACTGGATGCATTGCCATATTGCTTCGGGTCGCTAAACTTTTACGTTTATGTGTTATTGGATTGTTTTTACGGGCTCGAGCGTATTTAATAAGTTTTCAGTTATTACACTCGGTTATTTCAGAAGCGAATAAAAGGAATGAGAAGAGTATTTTAATTGAATTAAATATTTTAACAATTCATAATTATTTATTTTTTTGTTTAAGGTGGACTGAAAAGATGTGGTGATAATCTTCTACCTGAAGAAGAAGAAGTTGTTATCGTTGTATTTTTGTTATCGTCGCTTGTGGAAAAGCGATAAAAATGAAAGTATTTAAATTGTTTTATTTTTATAAAAGTGAAGATAAAGTTTCAACAATTATCAGCCTTGTCAATCATTTTTTTAATATTTTTATTTCAATCAGGATACAATATATATAAAAAAACTAGTTGTATTTTATAGATGATGATAATTTCGTGTTGATTTCAACTTTGAAACGTTTGGGGAATTCGGCCAACAATGTTCATTCGGCGCGAATTATTCCGGGCGAACGGATTGTTATTCCGCGTGCGGATATCGCAGTGAATAATTGCACAGGCCGCTACAGAGATGTACAATTGCGACCAGTGTGCGTTGCGACTGTTGGGTAATTGCATCAATATAGTTTCGATGTCGACGGCTCGTGTTAATTTGTCGGCGCTCCCACCCTCTGTGCGCTAATTAAAACACGTATCCGATCGGAACGTGTCGTCCCCGTTTGCAACGTTCGATTTCTAAGGGCGAATTGAAACAACGCGTGCACATTTCGTGATATGTATGTTATCATTGATCGATTCAATTAATTATATATCCAGAAAATATATTCTGAATAAATAAATTGATAATGGACACTGACCGAAACTAGTCGGAGAATACAGTAAAATCTGTGAAACATAAAAAACATAAAGTCTTTTAATTTTGCTATCATTATCCAAAAAATATAATTTTAATTATTAAAGCTTTATTTTTTTTAAGTATCGGAATTTAAATTAATGAAATTTAAATATGTACTTTTGTGTGTGTTTTTTTTTTATTTCTGAAACTCTCTTATTTTATTAAACTCGAGTAAATACAGAATTTAATAAAATTACAATGTCTGATGAGGTTTGGAAAACCGAAATGGCCATCACTAGTTATCCATACGCTGAATGAATGCTGGCTGAACATTTCATTAAATGTAAATTAAAACATTTAAAAAAATCATTGAAAACAAAAATGTGATCCCTGAGGTACCCCTGGCAATACTTTCATTTCTTTTGATATAAAATTGTTGATACGAACATATTGAACGCGATTTTGTAAAGGGAGAGAACCATCGAATCATGCTATTTTCAAACCTACTCGGCGAAGGGTTAATAAAAGGATTCTGTGATTTGCCCGATCGAACGCCTTAGAAAAATCAGTGTAAACACTATCAACTTGATAATGCTTTTCTAAGGCGTTCGGTACTCTATTAAATTTTTTACTGCCGATCCATGCTGTTTCACTGAGATTGTCTTATTATACATTCGGAAGATTCTGGTTGCAATATCATCCAGAAGTTTTTATTACCCCGGTACTAAGTAACTGGCTTTCCATTTATCAGGAAAAAAATCTTAAATATGTCGAAAGTAGCTTTAAAATAGGTTTTTTTTAATAAGATGCTTCGAATTTTATCTGATCATACAGAACAAGAATCACTTAACCGAGATAAGGCCATCTGCAAACACGTGTTTCTGGATTTCATTCCTCATTAATACAGCTCTTCCTTATATAATATAATATAATATAATATAATATAATATAATATAATATAATATAATATAATATAATATAATATAATATAATATAATATAATATAATATAATATAATATAATATAATATAATATAATATAATATAATATAATATAATATAATATAATATAATATAATATAATATAATATAATATAATATAATATAATATATATACTTTATTCATAATAGTGAGATCATACAACAGTATTATTATAATAAAAAAATATAACAATAAACAGCACATTTACTGGCAATGTCCTCGATCATTTCCACCGGAGATCGCATCATGGACGGTACGTTTTATTTATTTAATTCAACTACTTTTTAATTGAATTGTAATTCAATTACAATTCAAAAATTAAATGTACCGTCCATGCTGCAATCTCCGGTGGAAATGATAATTGAATTGTAATTGAGTTACAATTCAATTACAAAATAGTTAAATTAAATAAATAAAATGTACCGTCCATGCTGCGATCTCCGGTGGAAATGATCGAGGACATTGTTATTGTTATGCAACAACAAATACCCTTTGCTTTAAAGTACTTATGTAGCATAAGTGAAAATGTCATAGTAGCTAAAATAGGGAATAATTTATTAATTATTTCCAAATTCTTTTTTTTTATTTAATTTACAAATTAAAAGTGTTTCATTATCATTATAGATTTCTTTAAATTAAATTTCAACATCAATAAAATAATTTTAATAAATGAAACACTTTTTTACTTTGTTTGTATAACAATAAAATCAATCCGAGTTATACAGACAAAGTAAAAAAGTGTTTCATTTATTAAAATTGAATTACAATGTATAACAAAATAGAAAACTCAACAATTAACAAATAAATAAAATACTTTACAGAGAAATTATAAATAATTTAACATTTCGTCAATATACACCATTACTAATTAAAACCCGTACATTACACAAGTTTCCTGACATTTGCCTTTCCCTCCCAAGAAATATTTCAATTAATCCCGACGTCTCGGCGCGTTTGAATTCCATTTGAATATTCATAAACCGCCCCCGCATGGCCTTTTGTTTATTTTATTGCAGCGTTTTCCATTTCTATTTCCAAAAAGACATCTAAATTTCAACGAGGAACTTGTGGAAACTTTCATAAACTCACATACACACACACACAAACAGAAAGAGACCTCTCCTAGCTACAACTAAATAATACAGATAGCCCTTATACGCTTAAATAAATGAAAAGATAAACAAAAAATATGAAAATTTGAATTAAAATTTAAAATACTGCAATATTTCATCATCCTAACGATGGAGTCTTGATTTCCATAGCTAGAGGAATGGAATGGTATAATACTGTAGCCCTAGTGGTTTTAGTATTGCAAAAATAGCTCTTATACGCTTAAATAAATGAAAAGATGAACAAATATTATGAAAATTTGAATTAAAATTTAAAATACTGCAATATTTCATCATCCTGACGATGGAGTCTTGATTTCCATAGCTAGAGGAATGGAATGGTATAATCCTCTAGCCCTAGTGGTTTTCGTAATGCAAAAATAGCCCTTATACGCTTAAATAAATGAAAAGATGAACAAAAAATATGAAAATTTGTATTAAAATTTAAAATACTGCAATATTTCATCATCCTGATGATGGAGTCTTGAGATTTCCATAGCTAGAGGAATGGAATGGTATAATACTCTAGCCCTAGTGGTTTTAGTAATGCAAAAATTAAATTCAAGGATTGAGAGTAAATAACTAAAGTCAATCAAACCGTTAATTAGCAAACACAAGTCGAGAATAATTCGCCGGCATTCAAGCGAGCTTAAGTTTAGAAACAGTAACATGCTGAGATAGTGAAGAGAATGACCAATTTAGTCTTAAAAATGCCGCATCAATTCTTTTCAACTGCAAGAAGAGGATGACTTCGTATCAAAAATGACTGTTGCACCATTTGGTCCTTATTATTTTGAAGAAGCCGATGGCGCCGCCGTAACCGTAAATGTCGAGCGTTTAGACAAGATCTGTTGTTCTGCCCTTGCCCAATCACTTCATAAACAGTCCCACATCCTCTATTAACCAGTTAATTTTCTTGGAGGTGATGTTGATCACCCTTTTCACTTTCCCCTGTTGTTCTTGATGTTGATATGCTTCGGTTGCTTTAGTAATTCTAAGCTATTATGCAATTTTTTTTTCTGCTGATAGTATAACTGGTACAATAATTACATTTTCCACCTTCCACAGCTGCTTCACCTCCATTGCCAGCTCGTCAACCAAGCTGATATGTCTTGACCTTGTAGTAAAAATAATAGCAAAAATAATAATTGTTTATTAAGGACAATCGACGCTTCTCCATTTATTTTAAAATCAATCAATGTTTTTGATTTTCAATCGTATTTCATTGCAATCGTTTCCCTACGCTGAAACTTCCTCAGGTGAAAAATATAAATTCGTAAATAATTCTCAAATTAATCGCTCTTAATATTAAAATCCCCCATTATCCTCGAGCACATTTCTCGCGAGACGAAGGGAATAAAACGATGGAAGTGACATTGTGTCCGGGCCTGGAGGGGTTGAAAGGCGCCGCCCGGAGTCGTTATAATGGCGCATTCGGGGCGCAAAGTGGATGCCGTACAAAACCGAAAATACGTTTTTGGCTCCACAATGCGGTCCCTCGGAATTTCGCAAATTGTTGTTTATAAACATCGCTGAATGGCCGCTGTTGATCAATATTCACTTCGAGGCGCTCACAATTAAACACGTTTCTAATTAATTCAAACAATGGTTCATTTCGAATTACGCACACTGGATAGTGAATGGAAACTATATTATTATTGCTAATAATAATATTTAATTGATGCATGCCATGCAGACTGTTACTTCCAGAGATCAGATTTATATTGGAATATGAGATTGAGAATATCTTTGTTGAAATATAAATATAACATTTGATCTTATTTTTTTTGTGCTGTGGAAGGGGAAAATCCATTTACGGACGTTGTGTCGGACTCTTCCCAGATTTTGTCCGGGAAACTACCGACTAAAAACCCCTCCCACTTTACCGGCGTCGACTGCCAGGGTCATGTGCCGGTCTATACATAATCTTATGTTGGTTGATTTGTTGTATTTCTTTATGAAATGTATTAATTTTGTCCTGTAATTGGTATAAAACTGTTGGACAATACAATTATTATTATTATTATTATTAAAAGATTCACAAGTAATTATTAATATTTAGTGTTAGTCTGTCTCGGCTATCGACCGACGGTCTTTCTGTCCATTTTTGTTGATTTGATTTAATATTTATTCTTCAGGTTTTTTTTTATATCAATGTATAATCTGTAATATTTTTTTTTTAAGAAAATCCATAAATCCCTGCGTGTTAATGTCGTTTTCCGCACAAGGGAGGAGAGTCGTGTAAGCACCCCCCCATTAGCGGCGTTTACCTCTTAACGAGAACAAATGCCTGTCGGGGCGGTGCGCGAGTTTCAAAAGAGAATTAAAACTTGCTCGAAGACTCCGGCCCTAATCCCGCAGAAATATGAAACGATGTTTTGCCTCCCCGCGCAAAGTAAGATGTATTTTATGTGCTGGGGTGTGTTATGAATGAGGGCGGGCGAGGAGAAAGAAAGGAAGGCGATTCGTTTTAATTATTTTTAAGGGATGGTGGTATAAATGGGCACGCTTGCCTTTGTGCCGTAAACACGTGCACGGATCTAATAAATTAAATGAACGCGATGTGAAACGAGAAGTGAACGACGGGATGCTCCGTTTTGCTGGAACTATCTATACCGTGGTTTTAACAGGATCAGTTCAATTCACAAAAGTAAAAGTTTATTAATGCAACTTTAATATCATTAATATTTAAATATTGGTAGTTCATATAATAATAATAAATGTGGAAATAATTTATTAATTATTTTCAAATCATTTTTATTTAATATATTTAATAATAAATATGAATACATTATTAAAAATCTACCAATAAAATAAATATTACAGACAGACCTCTGGTCGATAGCCTAACATTCACATGTACTGTAATTATTTATGTTATAATGTTTCTACTATCTGTACAGTCTAAAAAAATATCTGTGTATATACAATGTGGCGCAAAAATAATGTCATAAATTGAATTGGTTGCCATTTTGTTAAAAATAAAAAAAAACTCTCTTTTCATAAAAAGTTTATTTAAAATTGGTGATATTATTTGGAAAATTTATATCTCTCAAATGGCCACCTACCGAGTTGATGCATAATTACGCTCGTTTTAGGGCATTTTTAATCTGTCTCAAAATTGGCTATTTCTTCTTCAATTTTAGCTTTTCAAGGTTTGTGATTTGTTGTGGTAAACGCGAGATTTCAAGAAACCCCAAAGGAAGGAGTGCTATTACTTCCGGCGATCTGGACGGCCAGTTCAAATCTCCAAGATGGGAGAGCACTCGACCTGGAAATTGGTGTCTCAAAATAAATCAGCTGTATGAGCGGTTGCTCCGTCCTGTTGAAACCAACAATGATTGAGACAACAAATAAAATGAGAACATATTTCGGGATGTTATAAATATGATTTTTATAGAGAAATAATCTTAGTTTGATAATGATGCTCTATGCTTCGAAAATATAGTCACTAAAATAAAAAAACAAGTTAAACAAACAAAGTGAAAAAGTGTTTTATTTAATAAACTCAAAATGTATAACCAAGTGAAAGCCTTAACAATCAACAAATTTAGAGAAATAATCATTTATTAATTTTACAATTTTAGTGAAGAAAGTGTTAGTGTTTTAATTATTTGTATAGCACAAAGCGCCATCTTTAGTGATTGAACGTTTTATTAATTTATTCATAATACTGTTATTACAAATTCCCGAAAGCTTCTCATAATTACTTATAATTGATTGTTAGTGCAGTGGAGCTCGTTAAACGGATGTGGGTGTATTCATTAAGCCCCCCTCGTTAACAATTTAGTTTTAGTTACCTTTGAAGTTTCGAGCACCTTTCGAAATTGCAACTTTGTCAGCCTCGAACGCACTCGGTACGAAAATCCGACACTTGGAATCCCCATTCGGTAGTTTAAGAAATTGATTTGTTGGTTACTGCAAGCTAAATAATTTACAGTGTGAACTAGTAGAATTGAATGAAAAGTTTTTCTGCACGAAATTGATTATTTGTTTTGGGAATATAATAAAGATTTTTTTTAAATATTTTCAAATAAACAGACTAGTATATAAATAATTTTACAAGTGGATTGTTTTTGAATTTTGCAGATTTATTGTAGAAAACACTGCTACAATTATTTCAATACAAAGCATTATCATGAGGCAGCTGATGTAATGGTTAAATAAATTAAAAGGAGGGTATTTATGTATTTCAGGTAGCAAAAATTAATGCATATTATAGTCCGGATAATGCAAAAAACAAACCATCCGTAGTTTTCGAGATATTTCCAATTAAATGAAAAAACGACGATTTTATTGCGATTTTCTGTGAATTAGAAATTAAAAAAATCACAATAATTATTATTTTCTATATATCTTCTTGAAACTTCTTGGAGATATCAAGTAAAGATAACTCTTTCAGATAATGCAAAAAACAAAAAATACCCCATCCGTAGTTTTCGAGATATTTCCAATTACATGAAAAAACCGACGATTTTATTGCGATTTTCTGTGAATTAGAAATTAAAAAAATCCCAATAATTATTATTTTCAAGATATCTTCATGAAACTTCTTGGAGATGTCAAGTAAAGATTGCTCTTTCAGAAAATGCAAAAAAAAAACATAAAATACCCCATCCGTACTTTTCGAGATATTTCCAATTAAATGAAAAATCGGCGATTTTATTGCAATTTTCTGCAAAGTAGAAATTCAAAAAATCACAATAATTATTATTTTCTACATATCTTCATGAAACTTCTTGGAGATATCAAGTAAAGATTGCTCTTTCAGATAATGCAAAAAACATAAAATACCCCATCCGTAGTTTTCGAGATATTTCCAATTAAATGAAAAATCGGCGATTTTATTGCAATTTTCTGCAAGATAGAAATTCAAAAAATCACTATAATTATTATTTTCGAGATATCTTCATGAAACTTCTTGGAGATATCAAGTAAAGATTGCTCTTTCAGAAAATGCAAAAAACATAAAATACCCCATCCGTAGTTTTCGAGATATTTCCAATTAAATGAAAAATCGGCGATTTTATTGCAATTTTCTGCAAAGTAGAAATTCAAAAAATCACAATAATTATTATTTTCGAGATATCTTCATGAAACTTCTTGGAGATATCAAGTAAAGATTGCTCTTTCAGAAAATGCAAAAAACATAAAATACCCCATTCGTAGTTTTCGAGATATTTCCAATTAAATGAAAAATCGGCGATTTTATTGCAATTTTCTGCAAAGTAGAAATTCAAAAAAATACAATAATTATTATTTTCTAGATATCTTCATGAAACTTCTTGGAGATATCAAGTAAAGATTGCTCTTTCAGATAATGCAAAAAACAAAAAATACCCCATCCGTAGTTTTCGAGATATTTCCAATTAAATGAAAAATCGGCGATTTTATTGCAATTTCTGCAAAGTATAAATTTAAAAAATCACAATAATTCTTATTTTCGAGATATTTTCATGAAACTTCTTGGAGATGTCAAGTAAAGATTGCTCTTTCAGAAAATGCAAAAAAACATAAAATACCCCATTCGTAGTTTTCGAGATATTTCCAATTAAATGAAAAACCGACGATTTTATTGCGATTTTCTGTGAATTAAAAATTTAAAAAATGACAATAATTATTATTTTCGAGATATCTTCATGAAACTTCTTGGAGATATCAAGTAAAGATTGCTCTTTCAGATAATGCAAAAAACAAAAAATACCCTATCCGTAGTTTTCGAGATATTTCCAATTAAATGAAAAATCGGCGATTTTATTGCAATTTTCTGAAAAGTAGAAATTCAAAAAATCACGATAATTATTATTTTCGAGATATCTTCATGAAACTTCTTGGAGATGTCAAGTAAAGATTGCTCTTTCAGAAAATGCAAAAAACATAAAATACCCCATCCGTAGTTTTCGAGATATTTCCAAATAAATGAAAAATCGGCGATTTTATTGCAATTTTCTGCAAAATAGAAATTCAAAAAATCACAATAATTATTAGTTTCGAGATATCTTCATGAAACTTCTTGGAGATGTAAAGTAAAGATTGCTCTTTTAGAAAATGCAAAAAACATAAAATACCCCATCCGTAGTTTTCGAGATATTTTCAATTAAATGAAAAAACGACGATTTTATTGCAATTTTCTGCAAAGTAGAAATTACAAAAATCACAATAATTATTATTTTCGAGATATCTTCATGAAAATTCTTGGAGATGTAAAGTAAAGATTGCTCTTTTAGAAAATGCAAAAAACATAAAATACCCCATCCGTAGTTTTCGAGATATTTCCAATTAAATGAAAAATCGGCGATTTTATTGCAATTTTCTGCAAAATAGAAATTCAAAAAATCACAATAATTATTAGTTTCGAGATATCTTCATGAAACTTCTTGGAGATGTAAAGTAAAGATTGCTCTTTCAGATAATGCGAAAAACATAAAATACCCCATCCGTAGTTTTCGAGATATTTCCAATTAAATTAAAAATCGGCGATTTTATTGCAATTTTCTGCAAAGTAGAAATTCAAAAAATCACAATAATTATTATTTTCGAGATATCTTCATGAAACTTCTTGGAGATGTCAAGTAAAGATTGCTCTTTCAGAAAATGCAAAAAACATAAAATACCCCATCCGTAGTTTTCGAGATATTTCCAATTAAATGAAAAATCGGCGATTTTATTGCAATTTTCTGCAAAGTAGAAATTCAAAAAATCACAATAATTATTATTTTCTACATATCTTCATGAAACTTCTTGGAGATGTCAAGTAAAGATTGCTTTTTCAGAAAATGCAAAAAACAAAAAATACCCCATCCGTAGTTTTCGAGATATTTCCAATTAAATGAAAAATCGGCGATTTTATTGCAATTTTCTGCAAAGTAGAAATTCAAAAAATCACAATAATTATTATTTTCTACATATCTTCATGAAACTTCTTGGAGATGTCAAGTAAAGATTGCTCTTTCAGAAAATGCAAAAAACATAAAATACCCCATCCGTAGTTTTCGAGATATTTCCAATTAAATGAAAAATCGGCGATTTTATTGCAATTTTCTGCAAAGTAGAAATTCAAAAAATCACAATAATTATTATTTTCGAGATATCTTCATGAAACTTCTTGCAGATATCAAGTAAAGAATGCTCTTTCATATAATGCAAAAAAAAAACGTCGTTTATTTTAATAAATAACTTATTCTTCCCCTCCATTAACATCCTCCTGGCTTAACCCGACGAACCAGAATAATCCTGAATTAATAAACCTCCCCGCTTTTATCCCACAATCAATATCGTACCATCCGGAGTGCTGATAATGATATTTCCAGCGTCGTCGTCGCGGGGAACTCGCAGATAATAAGAGACCGGGAAATGCACATCCAGCGGCGCCGTCGCTATCTCCCGGTTTGGTAGTTGTAAGTGATAGATTAGGCATCCACAAAGTGGCAATTACCATAGAACGTCCCTCGCACGCCTTCAACATCCGTCAACAGCTCCAGATAATCCGGAACGGTGGATGGGGGTGAGGGAAAGGGTGACGGCGCCGGCACTGTATTATGTCGACCTCATTGTTCTCCAGAAATTGAACTAGATGCACTAAGACGTGATGGAAGTCTCATTAAACACGCCCGGAATACTCAACACGAGAGGAATACTCTAGTAATTGCGTGTTGAACATTTTGTAATTTATTAGAAAGAAAGAAAAAAAAAGTTTCATATTAATATTTATAGGGATGAGGAAAATTGATCGTTTTAATGATCGACCAAACTGTTATCGTTCCCTTGAAAATTATTTTCGCATGCAGTGGAAGTTAACAATGTTTACCATGATTTCCTACATAATCTGGCCTGTTTTTCGGATTGGCTATCAAATAAACGATTAAATAAAATACGATGCATTCTCAGGGAGATATGACCTAAGGTCGAAACTAGTCGGAGTAAAAATAAAAAATCAGTGAAACAAACCAAAGTCTATTAAATAAATGCAAATGTGTGAATCAACTTTGTTTCATTTTATTTAATTTATTATTAATAGGACAAAGCAAATAGCGTTTTTTAACTTTTTCCTGCATAATAATTAATTAAACCCTATTTATATATACTTTTTATTCTTTTGAATTTCCTCTTCTCTTAATAAATAAAATCCCATTGAAGTTTAAACCGCAACGATTTTAATAATTAAAGCCGGGAGACGGGTCCCGACACTGATAAATTAATTCCTGCATAATCCATCATCCCCCTTAGCCCCGGGCAAAATTAATTACCAAAATCGAATTAAACCAAATCAGCATTCGTAACGCGGAAGCAATCAAAATCCGCCCAGAAGAAGCTCGACGACACACAAAAAAAACAAAGTCCCGAAACTTCTTAATTGCAATAAATGAAAATAAATGAAGTCACGTTTTCCACCCCCCCTCCGACCCGGTGGAGATAATTGCTGTTCGCTCGTCAACCGCGGGGGGTTCTCTTTTTCTCTTCATTGAAACTAAAAATAAGCCCTCGGCCTTGACCCCGCCGCGGTTTGTAATTACCACCGTGACATCATCGTACGGTTACGCGCCACGGGAGCGTTTATTGGGGGGTGGTTTTCGGGGAGCGGGCATGAATGGCCCGGAATTTGCATAATACGCGCATAAGTCATGGTTTAATGGAATGGAACGGGACGTTATGTAAGACGTTTACCCGTACTTTATCTTTATTAGTATTCTATTGGTGTGCAGGGTTTTAATTAATTCCGACCGTATTACATTATTTTATTATCGTTTTTTTTTTCTATTCCATTGTTTTAAGTTTTAATAATGCTCACTACGTGATATACTCTGTTATCGGTATTTCTACCGCGAATACCGAATTTGA
Organism: Philonthus spinipes; assembly: GCA_963082785.1. Classification (NCBI taxonomy): domain Eukaryota; kingdom Metazoa; phylum Arthropoda; class Insecta; order Coleoptera; family Staphylinidae; genus Philonthus; species Philonthus spinipes. Next base: position 3,079,825 of record OY720310.1, on the reverse strand, counting down.
TTACTCAGTGTAATTTATATATATATATATATATATACGACGACGAATATATATATATATATATATTCAATGACCCCTTCTACCCCTTCTAGTGTAGGGTCAGTGTAATTTAGCTGTATCATAATTAAATCCGACGTACAATTTTTCAGATGCAAAATATATCGCCAATATATCGTTTCTAACAATAGATGTACTTACTTTTCAGCAAACTTAATAATTTATATATTAAATAAAAATGATTTGAAAATAATTAATAAATTATTTTCACATTTAGCTCTGTGACTTATGACGTAAGTCATAAGTCATTAGTAGAATTGAATGAAAAGTTTTCTGCATGAAATTGATTATTTGTTTTGGGAATATAATAAAGATTTTTTTTAATATTTTCAAATAATAAATAAAGTACATTATATTAATAATTTATTTTGAATATTATCCATTATTGTTTTATAATATTATCCATGAATATTTCGGACATAAGCCTTGTTTAGTTGCATTTTATTAACTCCGATTTTTTATACAATTATTTATTAAATTTGGGAATTATTTTTGTATATATAATTTGCCAGCAATATAGTTTGTCTGGCGGGGAATTTTCCAGAGAAGTAGTTGTTTTAATGTGCACTTGTCAAAGTATTATGTAACGTAAGTCGAAATGTCACAGAGCTAAAAGTAGAAATAATTTATCATTTTTATTTAATTCTAATTAGACTATATTCTAAGATATTTCTTGGTGAGTACGTGAAATTTCTTGATATAATATAATAATTTATTTATTTTAAATCGGACGTACAATTTTTCAGATGCATGATTTTTCTTCACTTTTTTTATTTATATTACTATATGTACATTTTAAGCTATTGATAAAGAGCATTTTGTGCTTGAAATGTACATATAGTAATAAAAATTTAAAAAAGGTAAAGAAAGAAATAAAATATTATTATATTATAGACTATATTCTATATCCCAAACTTATTTCAATTTCGATTTCTTGTACGAAATTAATTCACATAAAGAAAGGAATACAATATTATTATATTATAGACTATACATCCTAAAACTTACTTCAATTTCGATTTCTTGCGCGAAACTAACTCACATATTTCGATTCGAATTAATTTGCAAATTGCGATTTTTGCCGCGCGTAATTGAAATAACCCGGGCACATCCATCCATCCGGTCGAGGGTATCCTCTTCCATGGGGAAGGAGAAGATGGGATCGCGCGGTAGCCATACACCCTCGTCTATGAATATTAATGGCGCACGAGGGAGTGTGTGTGCGGGATTTATTGGATTATCTTATAATCCGGCGGTTCCGTCGTAAATATTGATACTCGGACGATAAACGGCCCTAAAACTTGTGTTTAAATTTTTAAGAGGATTACGAGTCTCGGTTAATCTCGGTATATTAACGCCCATTAAGATCATTTGAAAATTCCTCTGAATATTCATAAATGCGTTATTTTATTTTTGGCGTAGGATTTTTTTTTTGTAAAATAAAATAAATCTAAAAGAAAATTTCAAACTTTATTTCAAGATATGGTTTAAAGCAACTTTAAGACTTAGATTTTCATGTTTACTTCTTGGATCTTGGAGGCGTTCATTTCGTGGTACATTTTCAATTTTGATATAAAGAAAACACATAACTTTTTTATATTACTTTTATTTATAAAAAAGTTAAAAATAATTTCGGTCCCAGCATTTGCCTCATTTATTTATTAATTGACTTTTTTATATGCACTATTTTTGGGCAAGAAAGCCTTTGATTCTGACTAGTAGTAAGGATTGTTATGTGAATGTCACTCCCTCCCTCAATTTCCCATATTTTTTTTATGTACCCTAAACAGTTTCCTATGAAAGAATCGTGAAAATCCGGAAAATTCTATTCCAAGCTGGGGGGTTCCGCAAGGTTCATCGGATGAACCTTGCGGAACCCCCTATTATATAATAATAAGTATATTATTATATAATAATAATGAACTTCATCCCTATACTTATTATTATATGAGAGATGTTTTCTTGTAAGTATAGGGATGTACTTCATCCCTATACTTATTATTATACAATATTTATTGTTTCGGCCTATCCACCTGCTTAATATAAATAATCTCTGTATTTTTCAAGATAAAAAAAAAACATTGTATGAATGATTGTAAGTTGTGTGAAGATTTGAATGATGAATGTATTAAAAAAAAACATTATTTTATCTCTTATGTACCTTTCTATATTTTTTTAATTATTTATAATATGGATGTAAAAAAAACATTAATAATTTTAATCAAAAGCGGGAAGAAAAAATCGACATGAAAACAAACAAACAAGTCGAGGAGACAATGCTTTTTTCTTCCCCCTTTTGATTAAAATTATTCATGTTTTTTTTTATAATAATGATGAACTTTATCCCTATACTTATTATTATATGAGAGATGTTTTCTTGTAAATATAGGGATGAACTTCATCCCTATACTTATTATTATGTAATATTTATTGTTGCGGCCTATCCACCTGCTTAATATAAATAATTTCTTTCTTTGTCGAGATAAAAAAAAACATTATGTGAATGGTTGTAAGTTGTGTGAAGATTTGAATGATGAATGTATTAAAAAAAAAAACATTATTTTATCTCTTATGTATCTTTTTATATTTTTTTAATTATTTATAATATGGATGTAAAAAAAAAACATTAATAATTTTAATCAAAAGAAGGAAGAAAAAAACGACATGAAAACAAACAACAAGTCGAGGAGACAATGCTTTTTTCTTCCCCCTTTTGATTAAAATTATTCACGTTTTTTTTTACATCCAAACTATAAATTATTATTATTAAACCCCGCATTTGATCCATTTTCTCCCCGCAAAAAAATTCCAAACTTTTAATATCAATCCCTATCACATTCTCCCCCGTAACAAGAAAACATCTCTCACATCATCTTTCTTTTACAACACCCCTTATAAGAAAGCACACTGCTTTATTTATACGCATTGTTTTTTGATGGTGGATAATTACATGTGTAGTCGTTTCACTTTTATTCGCGTCTAGACGGTTTTACTGGGCCATTTGCACTTGCACGGGCCGCTACTTTATTAAAGCCCCATCGGCGTTAAAAGTAAATTGTGTCGACTGGAATAAAACGCTCGGCGGGTGGTGAATTCATGACAACACAGGGGGAAAAATAGGGGGATGGAAAAAAAAACGGACACTGATGTAAACACGTTGTGATCAAGGAATCAAGCATGGGGAATTGTGATGGATGGATGGCGGTTGTTGTTTGTAATCAAGATGCAGGGATGTGTGAGATAATGTTTCTGAAAGGATGTTTTTTTTATTAGGCTTTTTTGATATTATTATGTTGTAGTATGAAGATTTATTTACTAATAAAAGAAAAACGATTTTATTAATATAAATAGAAAATAAAGCCAATTGGCAGAAGAATTTATTTTTATGTTAGTTATTTATTGTATTTATTTATTATTATTACTTTGTTAAAAATAATCTGCCAATAAAGATTTGTATATGGAAAATAAAAAAATAAAAACAATGATAGTTTGGTATTCCACTCCCTTTTATTTTTTATTTTGACCGTAAACTATAACAAATAGTTTGTAAATAGCAGGAAATTTTCTATTTAATAGCATCACCAAATCGATAATATAATGATCATTTTCAAGTTAGCGATAGTCAACTTTTTTTTTCAAATGACAACATATCATTTTTTTAAATAGATATTGTAACGAAAGTGAAAGAAGAAACTGGAAATATCACTCTAAAATGTTCTACAGAGCGCGCGACGGTAAACGCGCATCATTTTAGCTCCGTTTTCATTAAGTTTTGTATTAAATTATTAATAGAATGCCAAAAAAAACTTCAAAGATCTAATAAACAATCAACTGGTTCGAGATTATATCGACCCAGAAAAAATGTAACTCCACAAAAAAACGTAAAAGTGAATGCATTTCAACAAGTAGTGCGTCGGCTAAAAAAAAGTGACCGTTGAAGATCAAGTTACGAAGGATCTTAAAAACATTATAGGATAATTTATTTTTATATTAGTCGTTTCAACAATTGCTACGCTAGAAAATGACGAGTTTGAAATGTGATGAAAAAGTAAATTTTCATTGGACTAGGAAAGAAGGCCTTCGATTTAGATCAAAGTAAATTAAATTAATATCAAAGTAACGTGCGAAAGCTGTAAAATGAATACAAATGTTCCTAATAATTCCCCAGGATATTTTTGTAAAATCAATTATATTGAATCCGCTAAATGCGTGTGTGCCGTCATCGAAAGTTTTGGAAAGTTCGAGAAACAAGCACGCTATATAAGCGCGCGCGCTAGCGGCGCTGCAATCAGTCTATCACGAACGTCCGAGTGCTCAACATCGCGTGTAAATAAATAGTGACAGTGTGGTGTAAATAAATGTGTTAAGTGTATTCTAAATAAATAAATAGACATTGTTCTACTTATTTCTGAGTCTGATTAAACCCGATTTTGTAACAATATGTTACTATAAATAGAAAAGAGTATTCATTCACTTGGTCGCAGTTATTAAAATATATTAAATAAAAATGATTTGAAAATAATTAATAAATTATTTCCAGAAATATGAAAACACTTTGTACACTTTTCTTCACTTATTTATTTATTAACAGATGTACATTTCGATCACCATGTGATCATTATCAATGTTTTACAAACAATAATGAAATCGAAATCTGTTAATAAATAAATAAGTGAAGAAAAGTGTACAAAGTGTTTTCATATTTCTTTCAAATCTTCACGAAACTCACATTTAATTAAGTGTTAAATTATTTCCACATTTAGCTCTGTGACTTTTGACTTACGCTACGTAATTTATTAATTATTTTCAAATCATTTTTATTTAATTTAAAATATGTTACTAATTGTTAAGGCTTCTACTTTGTTATACATCATTCTTCGATTGATGAAAATACTATTTAGGTTTGTTTGTATAACTGAAAACAAACAAAGTTTAAAATTGTTTTTATTAATTAAACATAGAATTTCCTGGAAATGTAAAACAAGACCGAAGGTCGAAAGCCATTTAGGAAAAATAATTAATTAAATGTGCCTAATGTAAATTTTACAATATATGAAATTGGGAGTGTATAAAGAGGAATTATCCGTTAAATAAACTATTATTATTATTATTATAAATTATTTAAACCATCAACCAGACTCAACCGCTATATTTATTTATTTATTTATAGAATTACGTATTGTTTAAAAGTTTATATTCACGTGTAGGAGGGTTGATAAAAGGAGGAATACATTCATACAATATATATGAACACTCGATATTCTGTGTGATTCGTATTCAAATGGACAGACAGATATATATATATATATATATAGATGCGTTCGTCGAATTGTTGGAAAACTTTGGATTTGATATAAATTGACGTGACGTTAGTTTCCAATAATTTCTCCGCGCATAATATGAGTCTGTTACTGCGAATCGATGGAATTCGAAGCCGAAACAAAACTCCAACCTATACAATATCGTATTTTATACAGAAACTATATATAATTAAAATTATTCAATTGAGAATTCCAGTAAATTATTCATAAATTAAATAAAAATGATAATGAATTAAAGACGACGCAAGCGCCATCTTTCGCTTAATTTCATTTTCTTACAAGATCTGTTCAGCCGCTTTCATCAAGACATTGGACATGGAACACATCAGTCTGATGAGCTTCGTAAAACCGAATTGACCATCTATACGCTAGGTGAATGCTGGCTGAACATTTTATTAAATTAAATAAAAATGATTTGAAAATAATTAATTAATTATTTTCACATTTAGCTCTGTGACTTTTGACTTACGTTACATAAGTACGTTAATAACATTTAAACAACTACTTCTCGAACAAATACGCCGCCAGACATTGAATTACATAATCTACACTTGCTGTTGCATATTAATAACATTGAGAAATAACGCAAGCGCCATTTATTGCCTAATTTCTACCTCATAATAAACAATAATTTAACTCATAATAATTAAGAGATATCGTAAGCGCCATCTGTTGCCTAATTTCTACCTAATAATAAACAATAATTTAACTCATAATAATTGAGAGATATCGCAAGCGCCACCTGTTGCCTAATTTCTATCTAATAATAAATAATAATTTATGTATCTCTTGTCGTTGTTGAACTACATGAGAATGATGGCTAGAATGGACATAACCTCTAAATAATCTTGCCTGCAATTGGTGGAAAAGAACGTTCTGGCACTCACGTCGATATCAAATTGGTTGAAATAATTTAACTCATAATAATTGAGAGATATCGCAAGCGCCATCTGTTGCCTAATTTCTATCTAATAATAAACAATAATTTAACTCATAATAATTAAGAGATATCGTAAGCGCCATCTGTTGCCTAATTTCTATCTAATAATAAACAATAATTTATGTATTTCTTGTCGTTATTGAACTACATGAGAATGATGGCTTGAATGGACATAACCGCCAAATACTCTTGCCTGTAATTGGTGGAAAAGAACGTTCTGGCACTCACGTCGATATCAAATTGGTTGAAATAATTAAACTCATAATAATTGAGAGATATCGCAAGCGCCATCTGTTGCCTAATTTCTGCCTAATAATAAACAATAAAATAACTCATAATAATTGAGAGTTATCGCAAGCGCCATCTGTTGCCTAATTTCTATATAATAATAAACAATAATTTATGTACTTCTTGTCGCTGTTGAACTACATGAGAATGATGGCTGGAATGGACATAACCTCTAAATACTCCTGCCTGCAATTAGTGGAAAAGAACGTTCTGACACTCACGTCGATATCAAATTGGTTGAAATAATTTAACTCATAATAATTGAGAGATAACGCAAGCGCCATCTATTGCCTAATTTCACGTGGCATCCTCGACGATTTGGGTTTACAAGATAGACGACCGAGAATCTCCACAAAATTTGCTTTAATGAAAAATTCAATAAAAAAATTGCGGATTGCAGATGCCCCGCTTTTAACTGTTTCCACAAGTATAAATAAAAATCAACAAAGTTGTTAACGTCCCTTTTTACAACCAACCGGCAAATGCAGAATAGGCCGTAAAACGCGTTTCATTTGTGAGTTAAAACACGAGTAAAGTTCCCATTGCTCAAGACTAATGAAAAATATGCAAATTTAATTGCCCTGCCCACCCCTATCTGGGTTGTTTACTCGCGCTCCGGATGAATTAAGCGCCTTCTTTGTTTTCTTGCAAACTTTGCTGTGTGAGTGTGTATTGGTTCCAATCGGCAGAGTCGCCTTTTTGGTCCCTGTTATTATTGATTTTCCTTTTGGGGAGAGGGCTGAAATGCTTGCACGGCCGATGCTTCGGTAATCTGCGCCATCCCTCAATTCATATCGCCGATTGCGGTTTCCCACTTTTACCTGTTTGCTCTTTGCGGCGATTCAAACCGCCTGGATTAATCATTCCGGTTAAGTTATTGATTAATGGTCGGCTCGAATTACCGATTTACAGGTCATACTCATTAGGAGATATTAATTTCAATGGTATTAATTAACACCATTACTAAATTAATATTACCGAAGTGATAATAAGAGTTTTAATATTTAGACATTGGTAGTTCATATTTTATGAAATAAATATGAATAAAGTATTAAAAATCAACCAATAAAACACAGATTAGATTGAATAACTTTAAATTCTCGACTAGTTTCGAAAATTTAAAGTTATTCAATCTAATCTGTGTTTTATTGGTTGATTTTTAATAATTTATTCATATTTATTTGATAATAAGAGAATTTCTTTAATTTTGTTCTTATTAATTACTTGGTAAAACAATTTCAATAATAATTTTAAATTTAATGAAACGTTCAGTCACCATTCGTCTAGCGTATGGATAACTAGTGATTGTTATGAATAATTTTAGAAATGAAGGTTTTGAAAATAATTATTAAAAAGTAAAAGAATGCTACGTGCATTATTTTCTAAACCATCTTTTTATATTATTCATTCAACCTAATAATAATTACAATTATAAATGTGATGGAGTTACGTGAAGTTTTTCAATATAGAAAAAAATATAGACTTATTTTAGGTTATAAAATAATAACCTAAAAATTCGGTTAAATATAATAATAATAATTCACAGTCAAGTAAAGTCTATTTTTTTTTCTATATTGAAAAACTTCACGTAACTCCATCACATTTATAATTGTAATTATTATTAGGTTATTATTTTAGGTTATAATATAATAACCTAAAAAGTCGGTTAAATATAATAATAATAATTCACAGTCAAGTAAAGTCTATTTTTTTTTTCTATATTGAAAAACTTCACGTAACTCCATCACACTTATAATTGTAATTATTATTGGGTTATTATTTTAGGTTATAAAATAATAACCTAAAAACTCGGTTAAATATATTTTTATATAATATTGATCAATTATGTGTCATTAAAAAATACAGAAGTGAAAAAAATATAAATATTATCCGGTCGATAGCCGATTCATCATCTACAGAATATAATTCTAATTTTTGTATATTATTGTACATACATATACACATTTGAATAAAGATGGTTAGTTAATTAGTTATAAATATTATATTTTTAGGATAATTGAAATATGTGGAATATATGATAGGTCTTTGGCGTATGGTAATTTTGTAGGTCTTGGAGAAAATTCATATGCGTATAAATATTTATACGCGAGCATTGAAAGTTTGAAAGTTCGAAAATTCTTCGCGAGGTGGTACTAGTCTGCCGCCTCGCGGAGAATTTTTGAACTTTCAATGCTCGGATCATTATTATCCAAAATTTTTATCCCATTTTATTCGAAAAAATGTTAATATTCACATTTAATGAAACGTTCAGCCACCATTCATCTAGTGTATGGACCAAAATCGTTGACGATGCCAATTGAAATTAGGCAAAAGGTGGCGCTTGCGTTGTCTTTAATTTATTAAATTTTTAATATGTTTATAATGCATTTTTTTCTGTTTTTGTGCCATATTTGTTTATTGTTTATTAGTTGCAAAGAAAATCAAGACAAATCTCTAGAATCGATAGGAACATCTGAGATTTATTTTAAATTATTGCAAAGGTGTGCATATAAGAGTAATATATATTTTTTTAATTGATTTTAATTTTAATTTCAAAATAGAATTCCCAATGTTATCCAAAAGAAAATTGCAGCCCATAAACAACATCAGATCCCTCCCTATCAGTTTGGTTTCATCAAACATCCCTACCCTTAGCTATCCTTACATCCAACCAAATTATGTTTGGAAGAATATAATATAATAATATCATAGAAGGCAGAAAGATCTCTAGTCGATAGGCATTTAACAATTAATTAATTTTTGTGTGATATACATAACCAATGTTTGTTACCTTATTATAAACTTAATTGTTAATATTGTTTTTTTTATAATCTTTTTCCTTTCTACCGTTAGGTGTAAGGGGTAATAAAGATTGTTATATATATAATATCATAGACGAAGTTCAGTAAATCCGACAGAAGCCAGTTAATTTTTCTTCCACTTAGCTTGTTATACAAATCTTGCATAATTTTTTTTTTTTTAATTAATTGACAATTCAAATACAGAAACAACTAAGCTAAATTTATTTACATTTAATATTTTCATAAACAGGACAAGTTCGCCTTCCTTTAGTGGACGAAACAATGGCTCTCTGTCGTCTATCTTGTAGACCCAAATGACACTTGAAATTAAGCAAAAGGTGGCGCTTGCGTCGTCTTTAATTTATTGTGACTAAATTTATTTATTTAACAAATTGTAAATTATTGTATGTTGTAAACAATTAGAATGGAGAATTCCGTAAAATAAAGTTAAAGTAAAGTAAATTATTAAATATAACGCGTTTAAATTTTATCAATGTGTGGTTTTTGGTATAATTTGGAATTGAATTGGAATATAAATAGAAAAGAGTATTATTCATTCACTTGATCACAGTTATTTAAATATATTAAATAAAAATTATTTGAAAATAATTAATAATAATTAATAAATTATTTGAATTAGTATAACCATGTGTTATTTTCGAAACCATTTAACACTCTGTTTAACTAACGAGTATCACAAACACGCAAGTGATTGACGCGTCGCGTATTAATTCCCCCCCGATAATGACTAGTTGTGTGCTCACACAAAGGGGGGTGCCCGGGGGCCGGCTTGCCCTGGCCGTCCCGGCTAATAACATGACGTGCTCAATTAAATCGGGATTCTGTTACAGGGACGTGTGTAGTGTAGGTTCCCGCCGCGCCTTGCTCCGGGATCAAATTTTGCAGCTACAATGGCGGCCCTAAGTGCGCCCTATTGCATTACACGACGGCTATAAGGAAACCGCAGGACCGTACTCTGCATCGCCTTTCGCTTTGTTCTTGAGACGTAATTATCCGCGCACATAAACATCGCCATGATGCGAATGTGTAAACACGGCCCGGCGGGATTCACCCCCGCCCTTCCTCCCACGGTTAATGTTCGCAAACTCAAATAGAAACACGATCTTATTTCTGTTTGCAATTATCAAGCAAACTTTGGGATTAAATAGGAGTTAATGGGAAACTTACTTTTACTTTAAATTTAGTTTTTGGATAATAATAACATTCATACTTTATATATTTGATTTGCTATTTGATATAAAATAAAATTACCGACTTGATAGCAAAAAATTAAAATGTATTTGTCAACATGACATTACATAAAAATATGTCATAGCAATGTATTATATTCAATTAAAATTCTGTATAATGCTATTTGCCTATGCCCAGGTTTAGTGATTACACTCGGTAAATAAAAATATAAAAATATTCGCTTTCAAAATGTTTCATGACATCCATTAAAATTAATTGTGCTCAAAATGTATTAAAAAATACAAAATATGAGAAATAAATATTAAATCAAGAAAATTTCACGTACTCGCCAGCAAATATCTTCGATATTCTAAAAAAACCCATCACCTTTAGCAACAGGCTTTCAATTCATCCACCAAGAATGAAATCCATAACTTATTTATAAATTTCCACCTACAGACACCATCCTCATTTATTCATCCACCAATGGATAAATATTTCATACATCCCCTTTTTTATTTTTTTTACGTCCATGTAAACGCGATGCGAACACGCTCAAGTGTTTCGCGAGGCGCCGAAAAAAATGGGCCATTGTTGTTTCGAGCACGCGTATTCAAAAACCCTCGAGCGCCCCTTATTTATTTAATTGGGCGTATTTTTATTGCAGGCGAACGGGGAAAAATGAAGAAATAAATGAATAATGAAAAAAAAAAAAAAAGAACGGAACGAACCGCGTAGGAGAATACTTACTCCATGGGAGTGAATGGGGATGAATACAAAACCAATCGCGTACTGTATTTATGGAAGAATTGTAGTGAAGTTCTGCTTTTTTAAATTATAAAAATAAGTTGAATAGTGTGAGGTATTGAAAAGTTGGGGAGGGAGAGAGAAAAGAGAAGAAAGGAGAGAAGGGGGGGGGGGGGGGGGTTATTGTGGTAAATAATGTATAAGAAAGAAGTTTTGTTTGTATTGTTTTTGATATGCCAATAAAGGTCTTTTTTTCTTAGATCAACCATTTCGCTTTCGCGAATCCGGGATTAATCAATCCTGGATCGATTCAAAGATTAAATTGCGACTATGAGGGATTAATCCAGAATTGAGTATTAATTCTTCGAAAGCGCCAAAATGTGAAAAACTGTTAACATAATCCTGGATCATATTTTAAACAATCCTCGGATCCACTAAAAAAGTTCGTAAATCAAAGATTCATCAATACTAGATTTATTCAAGTATTAAGCTGCGAATATAAATCACGAAATCTTTTGGCAGCCAATATATTCCTTTCTTAATCTTATCCTTTTTTACCCGTATTGGGTGCCGACGTTATCCAACATATTTACAAAATTCTAAATGTTGTTTCGATGAATTACCCAATATCGGGTAATAAAGTGCTAACGGGGAAGTAAAATCCTTATCCGTTTAATCTGCAAGTAAACTTTCCGTCCGGAATTACTCGGGGATAGATATTTGATGTGGAGGGATGATTGGAGGAAAGTTTCTAGGAGTCGGTCATGAAATATGCCCGCGCCGCCGGATTTTAAGGCTGACCCAATTTCGCGTCTGGACGTTTTTCCGGCGAGATGGATGGCGGCAGCGGCCATTTTTTTTTTTCATCAATTAAGTGCGACTTTGGCGATGTCAACATTGATCTTGAAAAGGTTTACCCGGTTTTATTTCCTAGGATAAGGATCTAAGCCGGAAAATATTAATTAAAGTTTAAACGTATTGATTGACTTTATAAATTAAATATCAATAACTTCAATTAAAGTAAAAATAGTTTAATTAAATTTAAACCTCACACACATATGGGTAGAAAGGGTCATTGAATATATACAGGGTGGCGCAAGATTCCGATTAAGTCCAATATCTCAGTTATTTAGAAATTTACAAAAAGATATTACTGATATAATTTGTAGCTACTGTAAAACTTCACATTTTAAAATTGGTTTCATATATACAGAGTGTCCAATAATCACGTGACGTATCAAACATATTTTTTTTTAAATGGAATGCTATATTTTTTATGTCGACTTTAGATTCTACGCTTAAAATTAATCATTTTTGACATAAGGTTTATTAGGTCAGTTTTTAATATTTTAAAAGTTATAAACAATTTAAGGTTGAAATCAATGGAAGATTGGGGCCTTATTTTTCAAAAATGAAAAACGATGTAAACTTTCTGTTAACGCAATTTAATTGAAAAAAATGCTTAATAATATAACGAATAATCGTTTGTTACCATAAAGCAAATGTTGTGTACAGGGTGAAACAATACGCAAAATGATTTTTTTCTTTTTTCACTTAAATGGAACACCCTATATTTTTTACACTATTTCGATAGAAAATTGATTGTTCTTTAATTTTTGTATAATAAACTATACCCCTATCTGTTACCATTTTTTAACAATTTCAATTCAAAGTACAAAGTTATAAGTTTCGCTTATAATCTATAATTTAAGTAGGCTATAATTAAAACAAATGCAATTCATAATCGTTTTCTGGTATTTAATAACATACTTACTCCCTAATCTAAAAGGATATTCAAATGACAATCGATATTTAAAGGCGCATGCAAAATATGAAGAAAATAGTTGCTCAACGATTATTTAGCGAGTTATAATGGTTATTGGGACATTTTTTTTAAGAAAAAAATTGTGAAATGTTTGAATGCTTTTGAATTAAAAAAAAAATGTGAATGTGTGAAATAAATACATAAAAATGTTAACAAAATATAATGATATAAATATTTTATTATTTCACTTAGTATCTATTTTTGCTTTTTCAGTCAACATGAATTGTTTAAATAAATCAATTTAAGAAGCATATAGGAATATTTTAAATATTTTTCGAATAATAACCAAAAAATATAGTTGTTGTTAGTTTTTAACAATTAAATTAATCATTTATTGAAGAAGTATGTTTAACTGCACCAGTGTTACAAAATATAATGTAAAATGTACTTTACTTACTAATTATAATATTAAGCGTTGAAAGTTACTAAATAAATTAGTTGTTCTGGCGCGGCCTACTTTGGTTAAAAATTCTATACCAAATTATTTAATCAAATGCAATTTTGGAGAATAAATTGATGATAATAATAGGAATCGTAAAATCTGTTTAAAAATAAATTATTAATATTAACATACCTTAATAGGAAAAATAACTTCCAACCCATTCCTGGTGAATCGAAAACCAACTCACCTCCACCACTCACTAATTACCACTTGTTCATAAACAAAAATAAATCGCGTTTTTAATTATTAATAATTTCTAACGTTAAAAATTAAACCGGAATAGTGAACATTGCGCGTTTTCGGACGACTGAATCGAAATACAAGAGCGCAATTATCGCAAATCAAGAAGAAAAAAACGATCGACGACTCACTCCGAGAACGCATTCCTGAGATAAGAAGATTCGTTGTACCTGGATCCTGGCGCACGGCCAAGAACGTACCTATTTAAATTGTTGTATTTTCAATATTATCGCGTATTAAAATAATTACAGCTTAATATTTATTTACTTTTTTTATTAAATTCTCATTTATCCCGTGGTAAAAAAAATATGTGTGAATTATGATGTATTTTAATTAATACACTTGATTATTCGTTTCACTAAATTATTTTATATTTGAGTTCGCGTAACTTTCACAACTAAATAAATTAGTTGTTCTGGCACGGCCTACTTTGATTAAAAATTCTATACCAAATTTGTATTTGAGATTAAATATCTCAAAAACGGTAGACGGTAGCTATTTAATATGTTATATAAAAAATGAAGAGTGATTAATTTTCTATTAAAATAGCATCAAAAATATAGGGTGTCCCATTTAAGTAAAAAGAGAAAAAATCATTTTGCGTATTGCTTCACCTCGTATATAAAAATTTGTTTTAAGAGAAAAAAAGAGTATTTCTTTTATTATTAAGTATTTTTGCATTTGCATGGCGTTGACAGAATGTTTATTTCATTTTTCATTATTGAAATATTAGGCTCTAAACATCTATCGATTTCAACATTCATTTGTTTATAACTTTTAAACTATGAAAAATTGACCTATTAAATCTTATATTTATAAATGATTATTTTTAAACGTAGAATCGAAAATCTTCATAAAAAATATATCATTCCATTTAAAAAAAACATATGTTTGATACGTTACGTGATTATTGGACACCTTGTATATATGAAACTAATTTTAAAATGTGAATTTTGACAGTAGCTACTAATAATATAAGTAACATTTTTTTGTATATTTCTTTATAACTGAGATATTGGACTTCATCGTAATCTTGCGCCACCCTGTATATATGTATATATATATATATATAAATTAAATTTAAATGATACCTCAATGTTGTATTTTGAAAATTTCTACAATTCATAGATACAATAGTTTATAGTCCAAAAATTTTCACCGCGTGTTATTTCTGAAATTTTTTGTGTCTTCACGCCTTACGCCTTCTATACCCGTGTAATACAGAAGACGTGAAGGCACCCTTCACGCTTTCTGCTCCTTGCTATATAGCTTCTTAAATTCTATTCCGCTACATCGTCAATATGGATAAATAAAAATATAGATAAGAAAAATATTGATAAAAATATCAGAGGCGTAACTACCCCCACATTCAATGATGTCGAGTGTGGGGATGCACGAAAGATAGTTACGCCTCTGATCTACATAATCAATATGGATAAACATATATATATATATATATATTTATCCATATTGATTATGTAGATCTAGTGGAATATAATATAATAATATTTCTATGAAGGAAACCTTCTCGGTACAGGGCCTGTTTCCTGGAATGGAAATCTCTCATTTCAAACTCATCCTGCATTTTCGCTCAGGGAATGGGGAAATAAATATGCCTTTGGCTAAATATGGATAGAATACAGGAGGAATATAAAAAAATGGCGGAAAGATCAACGGTCGATAGAAGAATTTATTTTTATGTTAATTACTTATTGTTTTTATTTATTATTATTACTTTTAATAAACGGATGGCGAAATGGCCATCGCTAGTTATCCATACGCTAGATGAATGGTCGCTAAACGTTTCATTAAATGTGAATATTATTATTTTGTTAAAAACAAATCTACCAATAAAGATTTATATATACAGAGAGTTTTATGTAACACCAAACATGCTAAAATGTACTCAATGTAAATTTTCCTATGCACAGTAAATGTCACTTGCTTGCGATAACTGACAAGTATAATTCATTTTTGACGTGGAAGGGTGTAGTTTGGGTTGACTATATTATTTTTAGAAACAATCGCACTCAATGCTTTGATGCGTTCCTGAACAAATCGAACATAGAGAAATTTGCATTGAATACATTCTAGCATGTTCAGTGTTACATAAAACTCTCTGTGTATAAAAAAAATGCATTTAATCATGCTAGATTAATTAAAATTAATAATTGACTTACCATTCATGTTGAGCTCTGTAGCAGCCTTGCTGTTATCCCTAGAGTTCATCGCTGTATTATACCCAGTGGTGGTCGAAGTAGTACCATACGAAACGGCCGAACCGGAACTCGTACTCCTCTTCCCGTTAATCTGCCCGATGGTGGTGAGCTCGCCGTCCGAAGGATGCAAATAATGATCCCCGTACCTCTGCGCGTACTGCGACGCCCTGTGCTGGTGAATCGAATTCAAAATAATATTACTGGACGTCCTCGACAGCGCCTTCCTCTGCCTGATCGCCTCCTTGTAAATCCTACAATACATCGTCACCATCACGATCCCGGGTATCCAAAAACTGATACTGCTGCTGATCAACGCGTAGTACTGGTTGACGACGAAGCTGCACACGTTGGGGTTCTGCGTGCGGAAGATCTTGTGCTCCTCGGTGGTGTACCAGCCGAGGAAAATCGGGGTGAAGCTTATTAGGGCCGGTAAAATCCAGACGTTGGCCAACATGAAACCGACCGTTTTGTTGGTCATCGTGATTGGGTATTCCAGGGGGCGCACTATCGCGTAGTAACGATCGACGCTGATGCAGCACAAGTGCAGGATGGACGCCGTCGAAAAGTAAACGTCCAGCGAGTTCCAGACGTCGCACATGAAATACCCGAACATCCACTTGCCGCTCAGTTCGACACTCGCGTTGAACGTCATCGCGCATAAGGCGACGAGCATGTCCGCCATTGCTAAGCTCACCACGTAGTAGTTGGTGATGACGCGTAATTTCCGGTGCCGGTGGACGCTGATGATGACCAGGGCGTTGCCCAGGACGGCGCTCAGGATTATCGTGCCGAAGATGAAGCTCTTGACTATCAGGAGCAGGAGCTCGGTCCAGGCCGGGTGGGGGTTTTCGATGGTGGTGACATTCGTGTGGTTTTGCAGGACCGAGGAAGAGGCGTTGTGGAATGTTGAGAAGAGGTTGGGAAGATTCGTCGTGGTGGCTGTTAGGGTTGCTGAGAACGATGCCATCGCGTTTACTATCATTGTTGATAGTCACTAAATGAAGTTACATCCTAAAGGTGTTGTTCCTGGATAAGAAAATCCTGCAACAAAAAGATAACAATTTCATTATAATAGATTTAAAAAAAATCCAGACTATACCAATTATAATAAATTAAAGACGACGTAAGCGCCACCTTTTGCCTAATGGCCATCACTAGTTATGCATACGCTAGATGAATGGTGGCTGAACGTTTCATTAAATCTATACCAATTATATGAAATTAAGCAATAGATGGCGTTTGCGCTATCTTTCATTTTTTATGATTCATACCAGGTATTTAATCACAACACAAAATCTGGCTACACCCAAAATTCGCACCCAAAAGCCAATAAATCCACCCATCTGTAAAATTCAAAATGAGTTGGCTCACCATGAACCTGATCTGTTAAAGGTTTTTTTAGGGTAGTTTTTCAGTCTCAATTTCTTAGCGGGATGGAAGGCATGCCATGACGCATTTTTTATTTTATTTTTTAACATTGAATTTTTCTCAGATTATTAATTACTCATAAATTAAAGACGACGCAAGCGCCACCTTTTTTTGTGTTCCGTGTGCAATGCCTTGATGAAGACGGTTGAACTTTTTTTCATCAAAATGAATGGTGGCTGAACATTTTATTAAATGACATAATGTGTATGTTATTTAATAAAATTTATAATAATATAACAAATTTAAGGCTTGGAAACTATATATATATAAAAAACATATAAATAACTAGATCTTATAGATAACTCATTATTTAGAATTGACAAAGATTATTCAAGAGTTTCAGCGTGTAGGACTATAAAGGAGTGAGATACATTGCCAGGAAGATTATTGATAAATAATAGAAAAATGAGGGAACCAGAATGGAACCTTGAGGTATACCATATAATAACACATGGATCAAAAAGTCGCAGGACTAACCAATATATGGCGCCAGAAATCTCGAATGCACTATTGTTTTAGGTAGTAGCTTAATTAGATTCAGGGCAACCCCTCCACAGCATTCTTAATTTAGGACTGGTTCAATAAATTTGACTCCAATTAAAAAAATCTAAAAAGAAATAAAAAAAATCGCTACAGGGCTAATTTAAATATATCAAACGCAATCTTCAAAAGAAGTGTGTCAGAATTTCATGACATTTCGGTATTGAGATTATCTCGAAAAGTACCGAACGAAATGTCTTGAATTTCTGACACGCTTCTTTTGAAGATTGCGTTTGATATAGTTAAATTAGCCCTGTAGCGATTCACTTTTCGAGATAACCTCAATATCTCGAAAAGTACCGAACGAAATGCCATGAAATTACACTACTTTTGTCAATTTGTAAACAATTAATCAAAACGAGTTTCGTATCGAGATCAAACGCAAACGACTTTATTTTGCAAATAAAAAAAAACATTGTTTCATCAAGATAATTCACCAATTCATAAATCGGTAAAAGCCATGGCAATAATTTGAGAAGAAGGTATAAGTTTGAATGAGTGGTTTTGAGGGGGATGCTGTTCGGGCAGATTTTGGGATTGTTGGAATTTTTATTTTTTATGAATTTTTAAAATCAGGCGGAAAAGTTCCAAGAGGTACCCCTTCCATCAAAATTTATCAAAAATTCATTTTATGCTACAAAGGGCTGAAACCCTTTAGAGACATAGATTAAAGTCCACTGAACTCAAATATGTGCGCCAAAAGTCTTTATTTTGTTCAGAAATATTTTTTATGAATTTTTAAAGTCAGGCGAAAAAGATCAAATATGTACCCCTTCCAACAAAATTCATCAAAAATTCATTTTGTGCTACAAAGGGCTGAAACCCTCAAGAGAGATAGATTAAAGTCTACTGAACTCAAATATGTGCGCCAAAAGTCTTTATTTCGTTAGGAAATATTTTTTATGAATTTTTAAAGTCAGGCGAAAAAGATCAAAGATATACCCCTTCCAACAAAATTCATCAAAAATTCATTTTGTGCTACAAAGGGCTGAAACCCTCTAGAGAGATAGATTAAAGTCTACTGAACTCAAATATGTGCGCCAAAAGTCTTTATTTCGTTCAGAAATATTTTTTATGAATTTTTAAAGTCAGGCGGAAAAATTCCAAGGGCTACCCCTTCCAACAAAATTCATCAAAAATTCATTTTGTGCTGCAAAGGGCTGAAACCCTCTAGAGAGATAGATTAAAGTCTACTGTACTCAGATATGTGCGCCAAAAGTCTTTATTTCGTTTAGAAATATTTTTTATGATTTTTTAAAGCACACTGAGATGTAGAGAGGAACATATAACGGATTTCTCCTTTTACAATATTACAAAAAAATATATAATAACATACACAATATAAATAATTACAGTTAGTAGAACATTCCGCTTTACACTAAAAAGAGAGAGAGAAAATACAAAAATTATTTATTTTTTTGTATTATATATTTTCTTTACAGGAAATTTTAAATAAATTAAATAAAAATGATTTGAAAACAATTAATAAATTATTTCCACGTTTAATGTTTAACCACATTTGTGTCTATATGTAAAAAAATAAATAAATTTCATGACATTACTTAATTTATTTCATTAAATAGTTTCGAGGATGTGTCCTCGAAACTATTTAATGAATCAACAGGCCGGAATATGTTCATCAATGAAATAAAATCCTCGCTATATATTTTATTCTATTAAAAAAAAAATACTTCCACATATATGTTGTTTGGAATAACATCAACGAAAAAAATCTGCCCCGAAACCTAAAGACCCACTTAAGGCCATTCCAACAAACCACCTGAGCCAACACGAGAAACTCCCGCCGCGGATAATCCCACACCCCCGCGCTCTCTAATGCGTTAAATACATATCCACGAATTACATCCCCCGTGTTTGCAGAGATAACCGGCCCTGTTGATTTTCCCCGCCGCTCAAGGCGCAAACAGCCGGAGTCAGATATCGACCTGAAACGAAAAAAAAAATCCGGAGTGCGGGGATCGCTTTGTTTTTGTTTTCGACGTTCGTTTAGCCAATCGATTCCGCCATGAATAATTCCGAAAAGCGCGTATTAACCGCAATGGTGGGTAATTTTTGTATTTATTCATCGCGGTGTTTATCTTGGAATTATAGAAATTAATAACGGGTTTATTTATAGTGCGAGCCTGTGCTTAATGTCAAGGGTTAATAATTTATTTGTATATTCGGGGTTTTAATCAATTTGTACCGTATTGAATTCAATTACCATCGAGGATATTCTAATAATACCTTATGTAGAACAAACACGTAGATAATAGGATTTTTTTATATAGAATTTCGCATGATATTTAGATGTCCTGTTAATGAGATATACTGTACCTTTAATCTGTACCTTTAATATTATCAGCGATGTTTGTGATATTGACGATATTAAAGACATACTTGTGTCTATAATAAATGTACTAGTTAAATTTGGATGAAGAAACAAAGAAGGGAAATCGCTTGTATAAATTAACACTAGATGTATTTTTTCATTATTTTATTTTATTTGTATTTTCTATTTTATCTTTCGTATTATTTTTAAAATTTCTAGTTTTTTTTGTTTCTCTTTATTATTTTGTATTTTTACTTTGTAAAAAGGTTTATATTTTTTTTGTAAAATGGTTTATCAGTTAATAGAGATTTATTTTTTTATTTATTTAGTATAACTTATAATGTAATTAATTTGAATATAATTTACTGTTTGTACCTGTAACTGGAATTTGTATTCTGTTGGGCAAATAAAGAAAATTATTATTATGTAATTCTATCTCGCTTTTTTTCGCGGTGAGTTAAATACCTTATTTGATTTTATCCAATATACAGGTATGTTTAGTTTAGTTTAATAGTTTATTCAGTAAATAATGCAAATACACAAGATAATACAGAATATTGTCAGAGCCAAAATACAATAATTAATTAGCGCAAAGAAGAAAGAAAAAAACATTATTCAATAACATCAATGTTTACACTTAATTAAATGTGAGTTTCGTGAAGATATGAAAGAAATATGAAAACACTTTGTACACTTTTCTTTACTGTGAAGAGCGCGAATGACCTTTGCCGTCGAAGCGCCCTACAAACCTCTTTACTGTGAAGAAAAGTGTACACAGTGTTTTCATATGAATATTTACATGTAAAAATCTTCGATACTATTTAATTCTTTATCTAGGATATACTTTATGTATTTATTTATATTTAGTCGCTATTTAGAAATCTTCTTGTTATATTGCAGGTGCTCAGAATAACAGATTTTTGTACTTCTAAGTAGATGTTTTCCCTGATGTCCATTTTTTTATTATTATTATTAGTGATGGACAATATCGAGCATTTCAAAGAGTTTAAGTATCGAGTCGTTTGAGCTATTTAGAAAGATCGAGCTGATCAGAAAGATCGATCTGGTGGCGCTGTTTAGAAGGATCAAACAGTTCGAGCCAATCAGAAAAACCCTAAAAAATGTCTCATGGAAAATCACTACTTTAGAAAACTACGCTGTCAAACGTATCTGGAAAATTACAACCTCTGTCAAAAATCAGTCCTGCAAACTTATTATTCCTCGAAAAAAAAAAAAAAAAAAAATAATAACACCTGTAAAAACCCACTCTAACTAAAATTTAGCTGTTATTCAATAAGAAAAACTATCGCTATAAAATTATTCATTCAAAATCAAATTTTTATTTTTTTAAATGTATGATTTTTTTAAAGTAAATTAAATATTTTGAATAATAATGTTGAACATTATTACAATTTCTAGTACAAATGGTAACTTTAGAGTCAATTTATAGTGAATATAGTGACTATCATTGACTTTAAAGTCAATTTTTTACAATAATAGTGACGATAAATGACTTTAAAGACAATTTCTAGTACAAATAATGACTTTAAAATGAAAATAGTGACCATCAATGACTTTAAGTCGATTTTTGATAATAATAGTGACTATAAATAACTTTAAAGTCAATTTCTAGCAAAAAATAATGATTATAAATTACTTTAAAATCAAAATTTGACAATAATAGTGACTATAAATGACTTTAAAGTCAATTTCTAGTACAAATAGTGACTCTAAAGTCAGTTTAAAGTGAAAATAGTGAAAATCAATGACATTACAGTCAATTTATAGTACAAATAGTTATTCTAAAGTCAATTTCTAGTAAAAATAGTGACAATCAATGACTTTACAGTCAATTTATAGTACAAATAGTTACTCTAAAGTCAATTTCTAGTAAAAATAGTGACAATCAATGACTTTACAGTCAATTTATAGTACAAATAGTGATTCTAAAGTCAATTTCTAGTAAAAATAGTGATAATCAATGACTTTACAGTCAATTTCTAGTACAAATAGTTACTCTAAAGTCAATTTCTAGTGAAAATAGTGATAATCAATGACTTTACAGTCAATTTATAGTACAAATAGTGATTCTAAAGTCAATTTCTAGTAAAAATAGTGACAATCAATGACTTTACAGTCAATTTATAGTAGAAATAGTTACTCTAAAGTCAATTTCTAGTTAAAATAGTGACAATCAATGAGTTTAAAGTCAATTTATATTACAAATAGTGATTCTAAAGTCAATTTTTGGTGAAAATAGTGATAATCAATGACTTTACAGTCAATTTATAGTACAAATAGTTACTCTAAAGTCAATTTCTAGTTAAAATAGTGACAATCAATGACTTTACAGTCAATTTATAGTACAAATAGTGATTCTAAAGTCAATTTTTAGTAAAAATAGTGATAATCAATGACTTTACAGTCAATTTCTAGTACAAATAGTTACTCTAAAGTCAATTTCTAGTGAAAATAGTGACAATAAATGAGTTTAAAGTCAATTTCTGGTGAGAATAGTGACTATCAATGACTTTAAAGTGAATTTTTGACAATAATAGTGAAGTAAGTTGACTAAAAAGTCAATTTATAGCAAAAATTATGATTATAAATGACTTTAAAGTCAATTTCTAGCAAGCATAGTGACTATTAATGATTATTAATTACATTTTTGACTATAATAGTTACTTTAAAATCAATTTATGACAATAATAGTGACTATAACCTTTAAGTAAATTTTTAGCAAAATATAAAGTCAATATTTATGGTAAAAATAGTAGGTTTTAATGACATAAAATCAATTTTAAAAATTATTTTTTAACTATTATAGTGACATACATGACTACATACTACTGTATTTCTGTTTATTAAATCACAAAATTTATTTAGTAAATAAATTAATAAAGGCTATCTCACTTAGCATAAAACAAATTAACTTAAAGAAATAGTTTGATTCAGTGATCGTTCTTACCTAGACCGATCGATCCGCTTCATCATTGCTCACACAGAGCTACATAACATGATCAATCCAATCCGAAAATGAGTCCGAGAAGATCGAGCCGATCATAGAGATCGAGCGGCTCGATCACCTGCAAGGATCGAGCAGTCGATTTTTTTTATCGATCTTGCCCATCACTAATTATTATATCTTGTAGGCGCTACTTTTTAATTACCCGCCTGCACGCATTTCGAGTACCATGATTCGCTGGTACTCGAAAGGTATATTTATTTAACGTTCAGCCAGCATTCATCTAGCGTATGTAGATGGCCATTTCGGTTTTTATTTAGCTATTAAAAATAAATAATATGTGAAGTAAAGAACGAATCGTCTTTCTTTTCAATAATTAAACAAATTAAACAAGCGTCGTTAATAAACGCTTGTTTAATTATTGCGCCTTCTGCTTATTTTTTCCATTCGGCGTGATTCAAAAAAAGAGTGCTATCTTTACATTATTAGGATTGCCCATTAAAAATGTAATTAACGAATTCCTTTGTCAAAAAAAATCTTTTCACGCGTTTTGTATCCAGCCTGTATTAATAAAAGAAAATTCGCCACTATATAATTTTCTCCCGGCCGAACAATGAGGGCGCAATCAAAAGGGACACACAAATATAATCACACCCTAATTCATCCGAAATAAATAACAACACAATTTCCCGCCGGCACAGCCGGGAGTTTCCAGGTTGACTCTTTGTTTTGTTATTATTTTTTTTTCTAATCAACGCTAAGCGGGATCTCACGAATATTGCGAAAAGATCGATATCCAATTTCCAAATGTCGCTTAATTTTTTCCCTCCGGCTGCGTCCTCGAGGAAACCCAAAAGCACATCTCGCCACTTTAATCATTCCCCGTTTTCTTTTTCGCTCCGGCGTTCATTCCCATCGCCGACGCAACGTACTGTTTTACGGTAATTTAATTAAATTCGGATGAAGAAAAAAAGAAGGGAAATCGAATAAGAACAAAAAAAAGTGTGCTCGTTGTTAACTCGTGTAGATTTCAATTGGGAATAACTTAAGTGCGAATTAAATGGATGTTTATTGGAAAAACAGAATACTTTTTTTCTAATTGGATTTGATTGAGATAAAAAGGAACGATTGAATTTTATGGATATTATTTGTACAAAAAGAATTTATTTATTTATATTCATACAAACATCTTTATTCAGATAGCAGAATTACAATTCTGCTATCTGATCATTAATTGATCGATCTATGAGATAACCGACCTTGCCCATCACTATTAAAATATGCTACAATTTAATTTTCGATGTTTTAATTGTGCGCAGCGCACGCGTTTTTGTGTTGTTTTTCATTCATTAAATACAGAATATCTATAAAAAAAAACAATATTAAACTGTTACACCCATGCCGTGAAGAGTACCCTACGTCAATCCTTTAATTAGGTTGTCAAAAAATGATTCATTTAAATCATTGAATTGCTTAATTTCGCTATGTTGGCATTTTTTTCATAAAGTTCACGTCCATATATAAAAGAAAGCCCCCTTAATACAAGTAGGTAATAGCCGATTGTGGTGATTAGCTACCTTTTTTATTTCGCAATGTGGAAACCGGGTAATGTTCAAGAGCTCGCCTCGTAGGTAAAGAGCCATCTAGGGAAATGGTGTGAGCTGGCGGAAAATTAAAGCGGGTTTCATGAAACAAAAAAAAAAAGAGTAAACGAGAGGAAAGAAAAGCAAACGAGGAAAACGCGCAGAGTGAGATTAGTTAAACTTTTAATTCCGTTTTGGGGTAAACACTGAATATTTATCGGTGTTCCATCACGCCAACAATAATCATAGATCGAATACGTTTTATTTTTTTCTGTTGACCGTATTGTATTCAAGATGGATGTTTTATTATATTTCCCCTGAAAATAATTAAATAAAGCAACCGGGAGGAGTAAAATCTCGTCCAATCACAATAACATTATATTGATTACTCGCCTCTCGTTTTCCCTTATTTATTTTTTTCACCTTTCCGTTCTCCCTCGCTTCGGTTCCTGCCGAACCCGGCCTCCGATATTTTCATCTCGGAATTGAATTACGTCTCCAAAATATAAAGGTAAGTCAATAAATGTATAAGCAAGGAAGGAAACAACTCGAATGTCTCTACCGACAAAAACATAATGGTAGCTCTGAGAAATAATGAAAAAAAAAATTAGATGTTAATTAAATGAAATAATTGATTATCTTTGGTAAAACACAAAATTGTTGATATAATAAATATATGCATGAATAATTTTAGAATGTTTTTTTTTTTATTAAAAAATATTGTTTCAAAATCGAGTTTAATCAGACTCAAAATTAATTAGTATTTCACCATAATAGTGACTATAAATGACTCTAAAGTCAATTATTGAAAATAATAATGACGTATAGTGACTTTAAAGTCAATATCCAAGAAAAATAGTGATTATCAATGAATATAAAGTTATTTTTGGCCCATAATAGTGACAATACATGACTTTAAAGTCAATTTTTGACAACAATAATGACGTAAAGTGACTTTAAAGTCAATATCTAATAAAAATAGTAACTAAAGATGACTTTAGAGTAAATTTATAGTGAAAATAGTGATTATCAATGAATTTAAAGTCACTTTTTCACCATAATAGTGACGTAGAGTGACTTTAAAGACAATATCCAAGAAAAATAGTGACTAAAAATGACTTTAGAGTCAATTTATAGTGAAAATGGTGATTATCAATGAATATAAAGTTATTTTTGGCCCATAATAGTGACAAAACATGACTTTAAAGTCAATTTTTGACAACAATAATGACGTAAGGTGACTTTAAAGTCAATATCTAATAAAAATAGTAACTAAAAATGACTTTAGAGTCAATTTATATTGAAAATAGTGATTATCAATGAATTTAAAGTCACTTTTTCACCATAATAGTGACGTAGAGTGACTTTAAAGACAATATCTAACAAAAATAGTGACTAAAAATGACTTTATAGTCAATTTATATTGAAAATAGTGATTATCAATGAATATAAAGTTATTTTTGGACTATAACAGTGACAATATATCACATTAAATTAAATTTTTGACAATAATAATGAGGTAAGATGACTTTAAACTCAATATCTAATAAAAATAGTGACTAAAAATGAATTTAATGCCATATTTTGACAATAATATTGAAATACGGTGACTGTTAAGTCAATTTATAATAAAAATAATGACTATAAATGACTTCAAAGTTATTTTTTCACAGTAGTATTGAAATTCGATGACTGTTAAGTCAATTTCTATTAAAAATAATGACTATAAATGACTTTAAAATCATTGATAATCAAACTAAAAAAGATATTGTTTTACTTAACTGTGAGCCTGATTAAACGCGAATTTATAACAATATTTTTTATTAAAAAAAACATTCTAAAATTATTAATGTATACGTTTATTATATAAAATAAAATAACCAGTTATACAAATAAAGTTAAAAAGTGTTTTATTTAATAAAAAAACAATATATATGTATATATATATATATATATATATATATATATATATATACAAACATCTATTCAGACAACATTACCTAAGCTTATATATACATTTATATTTACTTAACAAAAATAAATATTGTGTTAATCTGTCTGGGCTATCGACCTGCCCTATTTATTTATTTAGAATTTGTGAAAAAGTAAATAACCATTTTTTTATATATTAAATAAAAAATGATTTGAATATAATTAATAAATTATTTTTGTTCAGAAATAATGAACAAATTATTTAAGATATAAAAAAATCTGTTTTATTTCCAAATCTTTGCATACGCTTCCGTGTAATTGTGGTTTCATGTAAATTAATCATTGGCGTTATTAAACTTTAATTCAGTTTAATTTACTGACCGTCATTAGTAACTTAATCGGACGATTAAGTGCGTGCGCCTATCATTAGTGGAGATAAAGCGTTGTCCGATTATTTGACATCGACCTGAAATTCGCGTCCGTTTAATTAAATGGCAGGCCATTAAACGGTTTCGTTAAATAGATCGCTGACACGGAAGAGAGTTATAATGGACGTGGACGTTAATGTAACACAGTGCATAATTTCTCTCTGTGTATTTTTTTTTTTTTACAAAGGTAAATACATTTTGCTATTAAGAATAGAAAGGAGGTTAGGATATTGAAATTAGTGGGAAGTAGTTTTATGAAGAATAAAAATCACAACAAATTTAATTTCCCTTCTCCTTAGCTCCACGAAGTTTCATGAAGGTACCCTAAAAATAATAATTATTACGAATTTTTAAATTTCAATTATAGAGAAAATTGCATTAAAAATCGCCCATTTTCGGTTTAGGTGAAAATATCTCGAAAAGTATGGATGGGGTATTTTTTGTTTTTTACATATTCTGAAAGAGCGAGCTTTGATTAACATCCCCGCATAGTTTCATGAAGATACCCCGCAAATAATATTTATTACGATTTTATGAATTTGAATTATAGAGAAAATTGCATTAAAAATCGCCTATTTTCGGTTTAGGTGAAAATATCTCGAAAAGTATGGATGGGGTATTTTTTGTTTTTTACATATTCTGAAAGAGCGAGCTTTGATTAACATCCCTGCATAGTTTCATGAAGATACCCCGCAAATAATAATTATTACGATTTTTTAAATTTGAGTTATACAGAAAATTGCATTAAAAATCGCCCATTTTGGGTTTAGGTGAAAATATCTCAAAAACTATGGATGGGGTATTTTTTGATTTTTACATATTCTGAAAGAGCGCGCTTTAATTAACAGCGACCGCCGGGTTCAGGCCACTAAGGAAAAACCGGCAAAAAAAAAGAACATCGACGGGACATGCAAACACGTCAAAATAAATAGTTTACACTCAATTCTCTCTTGAATTGCGACCCATAAGATCTGTTATTCTTCTAGTTGAGTAATAGGCATACAAATTTTTTTCCGAATAATTTTTAACAATCAACGAAAACCTTCTTGAACTTTGACATTCCCATTACGTTTCGAATAAAATCAGTTTTAGTTGTATTTCCTTTCTTTTTTGGGGTCCAAAGCAAGGAGGCGTCTCGCAAAAGCGATTAAGCCCCTTAAATGATTAAGAATCTCCATCAGGGCGTAATTGCTCCAGACGAATAAAAGGCCGGATCTGCCCCGACAGAACAAACAATCGGATTGAGGTGGACGCTAATGCTTACTAATTCATTCAACCTCCCTTTTGTTATTCATTCGCGCTTCTTTTTAATGAAACAACTAAAAAAAATGAATGAAAGAAAAATAGGGATTGAATAGAGAAAAGAGGAGGGATGGGATTGTTTAAATTTGTGAGTAGGAATGAAAATGATGAGAGCAACTAATAGATATATATATATATACAAGGTGTACAGAAAATGAGTGAAAACCTTGAGGTAACTCAATTCATTAATTAATTTTTAATAGAAAATCTAAATAAAAAAATGTTGTATGGTTCTTCATTGAGGCTCACGAGGTCTTCGGAATTTTAAATATGCGACTATAAATTAGTATTGTTTTTTTAAATATTTTGTAAAAAATCAATAGCATTAACAATCAATTAGACACGTGTATAATTCCATTGTTGTAAATGATTAATAAATCGGATATTTTTACAATTTTATAACTTCATCAGAAGCATTCTTTTAATGAAAATAGATCTGGCAACGACGCACACTCGTTTGTAAAAGAAAAGGTGTATGCAACATCTCCAGCGGATGATGTAGCAGTTATAAACAGGATAAATGCACACTTGTTTGATCCAGCGTTGCCAAATGTATAGTTCTTTTAAGTGGCCCGTGAGGCTTAAGGAAGGACCGTGTGACTTATTTTCGTTAATATTTTTATCTAAAAATTAGTCAAAGAGTCACGCTACCTAAAGCTTTTCACTCATTTTCTGTACACCTTGTATATGTAAAATTATTAATTTAAATAATTAGCTGTTCTGAACAGACCTAATATTAATGCAAGTAGTATTCAAACCTTAATTTTAAACTCGAAACAGCAGAGCAAATATTTAATGTAAATTTATTAAATAAAAAGCTAAATGTGAAAATAATTTATTAATTATTTTCAAATCATTTTTCTTTAATTTATTTAAATAACTGTGACCAAGTGAATGCTCTTTTCTATTTAATGTAAATGTATTAGAAAACAATATAAATAATAAATTTCAGGTATTTCAGCCTGAAATGTAACTTATTTTCATTGTTTTTCAAATTAATTAATTATTGTATATATTTCAGCCTGAAATGTAACTTATTTTCATTGTTTTTCCAATTAATTAATTATTGTATATATTTCAGCCTGAAATGTAACTTATTTTCATTGTTTTTCAAACTAATTAATTATTGTATATATTTCAGCCTGAAATGTAACTTATTTTCATTGTTTTTTAATCTAATTAATTATTGAAAATTATTTTTAATTCTTTCCACGGAACTCCTGCACGTTTTAAGTTTACCATAATGTAATATACCATATTTTAAATAAAATTCTAAACAAACCCAAAAAATGCGTTTTTCCCTTATCAGTATTTCAAATACAAAAAACTAACTGAATATCTATCCGTATTATAGATAAAGAGCCGGTTACTAATTCAGGTGATTTAATTAATACCTGCGGGATTAGTGATAAAATGCACAACCGGAAATAAGTTCATTAATACGAGGTTAATTAATTATTCCACTGGGGAAGTGTTTGTAAACAAATCTATATTTAGGACGCATGTCGGGCCGGATTATATTTATTTAAACGGTTGTAAACAATTCGTGTAATTAATAAATGAATAAACAACAACAAAAAAACAGAGGAAATATTTGTTTGCGCTTAAATTAAATATAAATAAAAATCCCCATCAGTGCGTTTAAAAAAAAGTCAACAACGAGAAAAGTTGTAAATTTTATATTTTCCAATGCTACGCTGTTGAGCAATGTCCATTTTTTCCATGTTTATATATTCACCGAGAATGTTCACTATTAAACAATTTACATTTTATGGCTCAAGCAATAAGAGCTGTCATATATTTTTTAAAATAATAGCTAAATATGTTTCACCGCGTGAAGAATGAGAAACTTATTCAATATACAATAGTATATTTTCTTCTTTAAAATCTCAACATGAAAAGCAATTAAATAAAAATGATTTGAAAATTAATTATTTTCACATTTTCTTTTCTTTTCTATTTATATGAAAAGCAAATTCAATTCAGTTATATTCATAGCGACATTTATTTTTTTTTTGTTTTAATTTTATTTCCCATTGCTTTATCTGTTTTTTTTTTTTTTTGTTTGATTTCATCTAAGTGTATTTTTGCAATAACGAAATTAATGGACAGGAATCTGCCCCGCGCTTTTTCAGTCCGGCGAATGTCAGCTGCAGGAAATTTATTCATCTTTTTCCCGCTCCCGCATTGGGATCATACATGACCCTTCCCGTTTGATTTATGGTGCTCAAAAGGTCAGTGGGATCAATACAGGAGATTGTTCGAGTGTTTGCATGGGCTGCGTGTGCGAGTGCGTTCCGACTTATTCGATAACAAAAGGCGAATCGATTGTTTTAAATAAGCGTATAGAGGGATGAAACCTCGATTACGTTTATTTATAATAATAAATACGAACGGATTGAAAATGTATCAATGAAATTAAAACGCGTTTATACTTGCAATCCACTTTTATTAAAAAATATAATCTATTTATAAATATTATTTATTAATCCTTGACAGTTCTCATCATCAAGGATTAATAAATAAATTTAATTAGTCGAAACTAGATGGATAAATAAAAAGTGTAGTGAAACAAAACCAGATGTTTACTATAGTTTTCATTATCAAGGATTAATAAATAAAATTAATTAGTCGAAACTAATTGGATAAATAAAAAGTATTGTGAAACAAAATCAAATGTTTACTATTGTTCTCATTATCAAGGATTAATAAATAACATTAATTAGTCGAAACTAATTGGATAAATAAAAAGTATAGTAAAACAAAATCAAATGTTTACTATAGTTCTCATTATCAATAATAAATAAAATTAATTAGTCGAAACTAATTGGATAAATAGAAAGTATTGTGAAACAAAATCAAATGTTTACTATAGTTTTCATTATCAAGGATTAATAAATAAAATTAATTAGTTAAAACTAATTGGATAAATAAAAAGTATAGTGAAACAAAACCAAATGTTTACTATAGTTCTCATTATCAAGGATTAATAAATAAAATTAATTAGTCGAAACTAGTTGGATTAATAAAAAAGTATAGTGAAAACCAAATGTTTACTTTGAAAAGTTTTAAAAATTATTTAAAATATTAAAAGGTATTTTATTTACCTTTTAATATTTAAAAAAAATAAAATCACAAAAAACATATATTGACTCAACTAGTTTCACCTTGTACAGCATTATCAAGAGTAATTTTCAAAAG
Organism: Philonthus spinipes; assembly: GCA_963082785.1. Taxonomy (NCBI): domain Eukaryota; kingdom Metazoa; phylum Arthropoda; class Insecta; order Coleoptera; family Staphylinidae; genus Philonthus; species Philonthus spinipes. The sequence goes on along the minus strand of OY720310.1, from coordinate 3,048,043 downwards.
AAACATACTAGTAATGATATATACACACAAAATCTTAGGTAATGTGTAATAGACGAAACTAGTTGAGTCAATATATATTTTTTGTGAAACAAACGAAGTGATTTTAATTTTACTTTATTTATTTATTTAACGGATTTACCTTTTTACAAATCTACAATATAATTAATAATATTTATGTATAGTGAATTGTAGAACAAAAATAAAGAAATAACTTTACATTTTAATATTCAATCAAGTGATAGTAATAATAATAACAATTCTATATTGAACGGACCAGCTATTTACAATTTAACTAAAAATATAAAAACAAAGCTGAAAGACCACTGGTCGATAGCCAGTTTCACAGTTGGAAATATATTGTGAACGTTAGTGTATTGTTAGATATTTTATTGTAATTGTATAAAAACATTAAACATAAATTACACAAATATGCGTATACATATATATGTAGGCAAGCTAACATTTAGTGTAAAATATCCGCGAGGCTCCTCCTAAGGCCTTGTTTATAGTGGAGAGTCAAGAGCCTAGAGCCTAGATGCTTTTGAGTGCGCACGCATACGCGATGTTTAGTACTGTTGATAATTTAACAATCATTATAGAGCGGTAAAGCGTTTTAAAAATGAGCGCGCCGAAAAGTCACTCCGCTGTTGGAGAGAGAGCAACGACATTCCATTTCTCAAGATGACATCGAGCCGAGCGGACGGTGATCGTTCGATCATACCAAAAAATGTGGATGAAGTGATGTGTGTGTAATTAGAATGTTATAAGTAAGAAAGTTATTCAAGAAAAAATAATACTTAAAATGTTTCTCAATGAGAACCAAACTGAAATTATATTTTTAAATTAATTTACTTTACGGAAATCTCCTTTCTACAAAATGATAAGCATTTCCATAAATCATCACAAATAATAAATACACAAATAAGTCAACTTTATCCCAAGTGGTTCGAAAATTCAAAATTAAGAGTGGTACAGTAATCTCAGTAGTACTTACAATAATAATCATAATTTTAATAAAATTTTAAAATGTATACGTAGATAATGATAATAACATAATTAAAGAGTTTTTTTTTTTTTTTTTCATTAAGAAGCTTTTTTTATCCATCTCCTTATAAAAATGCTTTCGTCTTTAAATACGCTCTTTTCCTGTTAAAGCAATTATTTAATTAATTTTTAATCTTTCAGAATACAAAAAAAAACTCTCGACTGTATTTACCTTAAGGTATTTAATTATTTTCCTTATATTCTCGCAGCGTTTTTAATCTTAATTCATCAGAACGTTAAAGAGAGAAAAGTCCAGTTAATTATTAAAGTTAATAAGTGAGGGATTCATTAAATACACAGTTTAAATAGAAAACAGTATTCATTCACTTGGTCAGAGTTATTTAATATAAATACACAGTTGATTTTGTACGTAAATTGTGTTTTTTTTACGCAAAATTTTACAATCCGCAAATATGTCGTAATTAACGTATTCGCGGAATAAAAGTTGTTTCAACCAAATTGAAATTAGCCTACCCATTAGGGCGAAATCAAAGTGGTTATAGATGGCTCTAAAAGCATGAGCCGGAATATACAGCATGTAAGGAGATCAATAAGACGAGTTATAATTCAAAACTTGTCTTGAAACTCGTCCAGGGGGATTCATTTTTCTTTGTTTTTACAATTTTCTAAATAAACTTCCAGAAATCAAAGAACGTACTTATCAAACGATACTCGCCTTTTTAAACAAGAAAACAAAGACCTGTTTGACAGATAATAAGGTTTGTTTTTAGCCTACTAATACATATTTCTAGTTTTTGTGATAAACAGAAAAAGAGAAGAAGGCTCAAATCAGTAAAAACAATAAAATTAATTTTTTTAAACGAAATTTCGAATTTTGCGGCGCAGTGATAAATTTTCAAAAATGCTGGACTTAAACATTAATCCATCAAAATCGTCACTTATGATGTTTGGAAAACAAAAAACTGTGTGAGCTGGTTGCTAATGAATTATGCTTGAATATAGTAAAATATTCTATGTTAAAGAGTGAACGAATCTTGGTATATTTATGGACAATTCTTTTAGATTTAGAAAACTAAGTAGTAAATATATTTCCATAGCATACATGAATATTTATCCGCACCTACCAACAAAAACCAAGATCACTTTATGTAAGTCTGGTTCTGTTTCACTTTAATTATTGCTCAACATTGTACCACCAGACAATAGACAAAGAGACAAAGACACTCGAATTCAAAAAGTGCAAAATGCTTGTTTACAATATCAAGAAATTTTATAACATTTCTAACAAACTTGCTGGTGCAAAATGGATAAACTTGGAAACCAGAAGAAGGGTAAAGGCAATGTGCAAATACTATTAAAATAATGACATCTTTGAAGCCAATTTACCTCTACAATAAAATCGCGTTTCGTGGTGATGTATATAATTTAAACACTAGATTTCTGGGTAGAATCTCCCTACCCAAGCACTTAACATCTCTAATTATAAATATGAAATATACCTGGCTTACAACACGTCACATGACTCCTTCAGATCTGACACATTTTCAAAGTTTAGATCGATTATAAATAATTTCATCAATAAAAAAATGTTGCATTATGCAATATTTTATTGATATGCAACAACAGTACATTATGTAATTCAATATCCGGCGTGGGTATTTATCCGGGAAGTAGTTGTTTTAATGTGCATTTCATTTAAAGTACTTACGTAACGTAAGTCAAAAATGATACAGAGCTAAATGTGGAAATAATTTATTAATTATTTTCAAATCATTTTTATTTAATATACATAATGAATGTTTGTTACGTTATTGCAAACTAATTTCGTCGTCTCAGAATAAATTGTTTTTTTTTATATATCGTAAACTTCAATAAGAGACACACGAGTTTAATTAATATTAAAACTAAACATCACACTAGATTTAGTGTTAGACCAGCATGACTTGTCTCATATGCTGGATTTGTCACATATGCACACATATCACTTTTCAATTTACTTTATTAACGGAATCTCCATTTCCAAATTACAATAATAATTACATATTAAAAAATTTTATTAAAAATAATTTAAAAAAAAATATTCCTTTTTTAACAAATTTCGATTATTCATTTAGTTGATTCATTTTTAAGAATTTTTTTTTTTATAACAACAAATTATAAAAACCCACTTTAATTTTTTCTTCCCCCCATAAAACACTCCCTTTTTCCTTCGTCCCGGGACATTATCTCCCAGTCGCGCACTAAACGTTAATAATACTAAAACCCAATGATTATGGAAGGCGCTCGAATCCGTGGGGCTTAAATTTTACGGGCGTAATAATCCCGGCTTTCCGGCGACTATTGAAAAATTCAGGAGCTCCGCTGAAAGTGCACACACACACATAGAGACGACCGGCCGGCCGTGCGGCCCCTGAATTTTTCATCGGAAGTGAAGGCGCGTCTATTTCGTGATGCATGCATGCAGTCTCAACGACGACAAAAAAAATAGGGAAACGGAGGGAGTCGTATACGGTGAGATTTATCGCGGCGTAAAGGGATTCGCGAAAAAGAAAAGAGTTTGTAGACGTGAAATAACTTTAAATTCTTGCGATGCATTTTCAAAATTCCTGTAAAAAATGATGGAACATTCTGGAAAATTCGAGAAACAAGCACGCTATATAAGTGCGCGCTAGTGGAGAGACAGTCAGTATATCACAAACGTACGAATGCGCACGCAGTTAATGTGGCGTCATGGAAAGTTCTGGAAAATTTGAGAAACGAGCACGCTACATAAGCCCGCTACTTCTAATGTGTAATATAAACATTTTGATTGATTTTGTAGTTATATCCTCTAACACAATACATAAAATTAAATTTAAATTATAATCACCGCGGTATAAGTGAGAATTTTCAATTTACTTTATTAACGGAGTCTCCATTTCCAAATTACAATTATAATTACATATTAAAAATTTTATAAGAAAAGTGTGACGCTCTAAAAAGATTACAAAACATATATATAAATTCATATGTATTTAATTCAAAATATAGCATACTTCATTTCGTAATCATTATTATTTTTTTTTTCTTCTTCGAATATTACTTTCAGTTAAGCAACGTCTAGACGTTGAATTAAATTAACTTATTCCAGTAATAACTTAAAGCGTCCATACCGCCAGTTGACGATCACTTGTGATAAGCGCACGCGACAAACAATCCATTACGGCTAATTAACTAATAGGCATCCCTCGGAATCGTAACGCGATGCCGGCTCGAATAAATTACACCCGTTTAGTTTTACCGAACACGGCGATAAATTAAAGGCTGCAGAGCCGCGAAACAGGATATTAAAAAAATGTACCGAGAAGGATGTTGTGGAGGAAAAATTATGGGCTCGCGCGCGCTCCCTGAGATTTAATTCAAGTTATAATCACCGAGCTTTCACCATAAATATCTGGACTGAAAGGAAGTGGAAACAAAAAAAAATGTAAGAGTTATGTTTTTCTTACTTTTTTTTGTTCGTTATATTACGGGGAATGAAAAATAAGGGGGGTGATAAGGAGAATAAGAGGAAAGTGCATTTGTTAAAAAAAAAAAACTAAATAAAAGTAATTCTTAATTTTTGTTTCTACTTCCCCTTAGTTCAGATATTTATGGTGAAACCTGAATAATTTTGCACTCTTATTTTGTAAAATTTATTTCATTAATTAATTTATTCAGTAAAAATATAACACGACGTACGTTTTTGTTGTTATTATAACACCTGTTCTTAATGTAATACATAATAAATTAAAAACTATGATTTTTGAGAAATTCTAAAATAATCTCAAATGATTTTTTTTTGAAAAGTGAATTAAATATTTTGAATAATAATGCCGAACGTTAAACATATGTTAAAAACATAAGGAAATCGGCAAGGCGGCAAAAAATGTGTCATACACTTATATAGTCAATTTCTAGTGAAAATAGTGATTATCAATGAATATAAAGTTATTTTTGGCCCATAATAGTGACAATATATGACTTAAAAGTCAATTTTTGACAATAATAATATTGTAAGGTGACTTTAAAGTCAATATCTAATAAAAATAGTGACTAAAAATGACTTTGGAGTAAATTTATAGTGACAATAGCGATTATCAATGAATTTAAAGTTAATTTTCACCATAATAGTGACAATATATGACTCTGAAGTCAATTTTTGGCAATGATAGTGACGTAAAGTGACTTTAAAGACAATTTATAGTAAAAATAGTGACTATAAATGATTTTAAAGTCAATTTTTAGCAAAAACAGTGACTATCAATGACTTTAATGCCATATTTTGACAATAATATTGAAATACGGTGACTGTTAAGTCAATTTATAATAAAAATAATGACTATAAATGTCTTTATAGTTAATTATAATTAATATCGAAATACGATGACTGTTAAGTCAATTTTTAATAAAAATAATGACTATAAATGACTTTAATATCAACTTTTGACATTAATTGTTACTATAAATGATTTTAATGACAATTTCTAGCAAAAATAGTGACTATAAAATCAATTTCTAGTAAAAATAGTGACTTTCAATGGCCTTCGAGTTGGTTGTTGACAATTATAGTAACTTTCAATGACTTTAAAGTCAATTAATAGCAAAATTAGTGACTATAAATGACTTCAAAGTCAATTTATATTGAAAATAGTAGCTTTTAATGACTTTAAAGTTAATTTTTGACAATTACAGTGAGGTAAAGTGACTTTAAAGTTAATTTATAGTAAAAATAGTAGCTTTTAATGACCTTCAATTTAATTTTTGACAATTATAGTGACCTAAAGTGACTTTAAACCCAACTTATAGCAAAAATAGTGAATATAAATTACTTTAAAGTTATTTTTTGACATTTATGGTGACTCTCAATGATTCTAAAATATTTTTTAGCTAAAATAGTGATCATAAATAATTTTAAAGTCAACTTCTAGCAAAAAATAGTGATCATAAATAACTTTAAAGTCAATTTCTAGCAAAAATAGTGATCATAAATAACTTTAAAGTCAATTTATAGCAAAAATAGTAAATATAAATGACTTTAAAGTCAATTTATAGTGAAAATAGTGGCTTCTAATGACTTTAAACTTAATTTTAGACAATTATAGTGAGGTAAAGTGGTTTTAAACCCAACTTATAGCAAAAATAGTGAATATAAATTACTTTGAAGTCAATTTATAGTGAAAATAGTGGCTTTTAATGACTTTAAAGTTAATTTTTGGCGATTATAGTGACTTTCAGTGACTCTAGAGTCAATTTCTAGCAAAAATAGTGACCATAAATTACTTTAAAGTCAACTTATAGCAAACATAGTGAATATGAATGACTTTAAAGTCAATATTTAGTGAAAATTGTGGTAGTAATGGATGATTTTTAACTTAAATTTAACATCAGACAGGATTTCTTGATGTTAAACTGAGTAAAACAAAATTTTAAACCCAAAGAATCAAGTTTACTTCTTATACCAACTGAGTGATACATTTGAAAAAAAAGTAGAATCTGAAGGCGCTTTATCAATCGGTTCAACTAGAAATTTACTTTGCTAAAGCTACTATCAATTGTAGAAGCGGCCTTAAGTGAAATAATCTTATTATTATAAGAGATTAGTGGGTGGGGATTATTAATAAAGGATAAGATGATCATATAGAAGACAACAGGTGTATTGGCAACAAGGCCTTATTATTAAACATCTATGTCTTGTGGAAAAAAATATACAACTCTGAGAAAACATGAATATTTGAATTTTATAAATAGAAAAGAGTATTCATTCACTTGGTCACAGTTATTAAATATATTAAATAAAAATGATTTGAAAATAATTAATAAATTATTTTCACATTTAGCTCTGTGACTTTTGTCAAAATTCAAATTAAATATATATATTAAAAATGATTTGAAAATAATTAAAAGTCAAAAGTCACAGAGCTAAATTTGAAAATAATTATTTTCAAATCATTTTTATTTAATTTGAATTTTATGATTATTTAATACATGTATACAATAGCGTCGTCTCGGGCGTGCTAATGTCGAATAATAAATAATATGCGGCGCGAGTTATTGATCCTTTCTGATCTGGGCGGATTATCGCACTATTAAATGCGACACATTTGTCTTTCAAGAGTTGTATTTTAATTATTTTCCATATTTCATTATCAATTAGTTTATATAAATGTAATATATTTTATTTCTTTAATAAATTTCCCCTTTAAAAGGCAGAATAAGTCAACGCACGTCATATACACCAACGCACAAAAAAATAAAGGAAAAAAAAACCTGCCACCGTTGAAATGGAGCGATCCGTGAAGGAGACGGAGCAGGAGGAAGAATCGGAAAGTAATCCATTAATTCCGCTCGGGCGGTTTAATTAAAGTTCAATACCGAAAATATCCTTTTCGATTCCTCCCTCTGCACGCATGATTGCGTTCAATTCCTTAAGTACTCAAAGTGCGTACTTTAACGGTGAATGCCGCCCACGCCTAGCGGCTCCCTTTTCGCGCATCGCTGTTTCAATAAATATTTGCGTTCTGAATGGACGGAGCCGTCTTTTGAAATCGAATGTTAATTAATTTATTTATTGTTATATTCACGACGGTGAGTGAACATCGCGGATGATTCTTTGTAATTATGGAAAATTATGTGCGTCTCGTTTAAATCGGACTGGGTTTATTGTGATTTTAATTAGAATTTAAAGCGTTTTTGTTTGTGTTGTTATAATTAGGGGAGCATTTATGACGGTAATTAATAATGCTTCAGTTGCTTTTAATTATAATTTCTTAGAAATAATTATGCTTTACGTACAATATTATTTAAAATGTAAAAAGTTTATTACGTATTTATTTTTACTTATTCTTTGTTTAATTTGTTACAATGAGCAATTCGTGACTCGAAGGCGGAATCTGGTCGCACCGCAATGCTGAGTTATGTCAGCGTTATGTTATGGTGCACACATCTGAGCTGTAAATTCAGCCCGGCAATGGATAAACGAGGTGCATTGTCTGAGTGGATGAGCACAAGGGGCGAGTGTGTGATCAATTAATCAGTAAACCGAGGATGTAATGCGACGCCATTTAAATTTAATCACCCGACCCGTTTTAATTAAACTTTAATCAGCACATTATTTAAGATAATGCGCGAGCCTGGCGCGTTTAACAGCTTGATTAATATGGTTAATCAATCAATTTTCCGAATTGAATGATGAAACATTCTGGAAAATTCGAGAAACAACGTCGCGTTTACCGTCGCGCGCTCGTTAGAATATTCCAGTGGGTTCTTTCCAGTTGCTTCTTTCATTTTCTTTACAATACATTGACTGAACAAATAAATCTGTGAAAGTTACAAATGTAAAGGTGTTTTACTTATAAAATATAACGAGTCGGTGATATTGAAATAGCTCCATTTAAAACTTTTTCCAATTTAATCCGAATAAAACGAGCCTCACTAACAATGCCGCCGCTTTTTCCCTCCCCTAAACAAAACTTTCCATTGAAAACGAAAATAATCGCGATAACTGACCAAGCCAACTTGAAATCCGTTGTGTCCCCATTCGCACACTCGATCCGTAACATTATTAACACACGTTACATTATCAATTGATTTCCTCGTTATTGAATTATTCCCGATATCCTCGCTGAATAATTCACGCTAAAATTACCCGGCGCGCGCTACCCTTGAGACCCTTCACCAACCCTGACCAACATCACGACACCCTCGACCTATTGATTTCTTATCGGGCGCGTATATTGGTAATTTATGGGACCCTTTCTCGCGACGCGAAATGAATCCCGGACATTTGCATAGCCGAGTTTTTCTCGGGCAGGTTCATTGATACCGGCTGCGCGGAGGGGAGGGGGAGTTTTTCCAAAGTTTTCCAGCTTTCGGGGAATTGATGCTGGAAGGATTACCGGATGACGGGAGCTCGGAGGAAAGTGGAAGGATTTATGCGGCGGACGGTTTTTAGTTTAAGTTTTGAGGGTTTGCCAGGGAATTGATTTATGGTGGATTTAATTTCTTTTCTGTCGAGCTAACTAAAACTCATACATCTGTTTAACTTTTTTTATATAGAATTTGTTTTTTTTTTTTTTTCTACTTGCAATATTCAGACTGCGATTAAATTATGAATTTAAATGATTTAATCGCAGTGAAGAAAGAAATAAAATAATTATTATATCTTTGAAAGTTTAATTTGGCGAATAATTATGAAAATTTTCATTAACGTCAGAGTAAACAGTTTTTAAAATCCAATATCCGAGCAATTAATCAGAAGCCACGCAACCCCTCAACACCCATCCTATTGAATTATAAAATTATCACCCTATTACCATCAATTTCCACAGCGAGTGTATATTGTTACATCAGTCTTGAGCGTAATAAAGGGCTGGCTGCACGGGGCGGGATGGTTCCTTCAAATAAATTACCACCTAAGGGTGATGGGATCAATTTGTTTTGACATGAATATTAACAAAGCCCCCTTTATCGATCGCAGAGAGCGGCGCGCTCGAGGCGGACGACGGCGCCGCGGAATTTCCGAAAAACCGCACTTCGCCCTCCCATTTTTACCCCCTTGACTTTTCCGCCGAGCGAAATAATCGAGCGCTCGGGGCGCCGAAAAGTGTAAACTGGGCGATTGGGGATCGGGGGCGATTTTTGAATGGAAATTCAGTCTCGCGAAACGAAATAAAATGGAAACGAGGTGTATTAATGAAATTGTTTGTATATTAAATAAAAATAATTTGAAAATAATTAATAAATTTATTAAATAAAAATGATTTGAAAATATGGAATTATTTTGCTAAAATTAAACAAAATCAGTTATTTATAAATAAGTTGGATTGTTAAAATTAATAGAAATATAAAGATTATATATATGGTTTAATAATAGAATAAAGTGAAAAGTAGTATTTATAATAAATCATAAAGTGAAGAATATAATAGATCTACTTGTTCATTTAGAAGTGATGAATTAGTGTCTTTATTGTGTAAATAAATTTCGATTGCTTCCAATATATCTAATTTTTGACCTTTTTCACAATGATGTAAGATTTTTATATTATTTAAATTTGGAAAAGTGTGACTATTTGTAAGTATATGATTTGAAAAAGTACTAGAATCTTTATTTAATCTAAATGCTCTAAAGTGTTCATTATATCTTATATTAAAATTTCGGCTAGTTTTTTCCAATATACACACAATTACAATCAGAACATATAAGTTTATAAATACCAGATTTGTTAAATTTTCCTGTATTATACTACTTTTCACTTTATTCTATTATTAAACCATATATATAATCTTTATATTTCTATTAATTTTAACAATCCAACTTATTTATAAATAACTGATTTTGTTTAATTTTAGCAAAATAATTCCATAATGATCCTGAGGATGGTTTTTTTTAGTGGGTTTTTTTCCACCTTGTGATTTGAAAATAATTAATAAATTTATTAAATAAAAATGATTTGAAAATAATTAATAAATTATTTTCACATTTAGCTCTCTGACATTTTGAACTACGTTACGTAAGTACGTTAATCAAATGCACATTAAAACAACTAATAATTTATTAATTATTTTCAAATCACTTTTATTTAATATATTTAAATAACTGTAACCAAGTGAATAAATACTCTTTTCTATTTAAATTAATAAATTATAATCTTTTCTATTTATGAAATTATTTGTGTTAATATTTAAAGAATATTAAATAAATAAAAAAACAATTTATTAATTAATTATTTTCAAATTCTTTTTATTTAATTTATAAAGCAATTACTTTCCCTTTAACTATTGCTATTTTTTACTTATATTAAGTAAGTACTAATTAACAAATTATTAAATAATAATAGAAAAAGAGTATTTTAATTGGTTTATTAAAAAAATAAAAAATTAAAATAATAGAAAACGAGTATTTTAATTGGTTTATTAAAATACTCGTTTTCTCTTATTCTTTAATAATTTGTTAGAAACGAAGAAACTGCAACACAATATTAACTTCATGGACACAAAAGGTGTGAATATTAATACAGACAAAACAAAAACATTGATTTTACAAAAACAAATGACAAACATAGTGAAAGATATAAGCCTGGAACGGGTACACCAATAAAATATTTTATTTCCTTCTTTAGGAAAATTATCTAATTAAAGTTTATCTGTCAATAAAGATGTATATAAATAATAAAATCGGTCGATAGCTCAGATAGACTTACACCTACATGTATTGTATAGTCTGAATAAACATGTCTGCATATAATATATATATATAATCTAAAATCTAAAATAATGGTGGTGTAGGGGTTGCATATATAATAAAATTCTTTCTTAATCTTATCCTCTTTTACCCGTATTGGGTGTCGAGGTTAAAACAAACCTCAAGTGTTTTTATTCAGATTATCAGTTATATTTAATCGTGTATCAAGAAGTGATCAATGAAAACAGTTAGATCACTTTTCATAAACAGCCTTTTTTTATTAAAACTGCCATTACATAAAATAGCAAAGATATGTTGAATAAACAAATAACATTTTTACAATCGTTTTGAAATTGTATATAATAAAATTACATAAATTAATTCAGAGTTTTTTTTGTTATTATGTTACTTGAAAAAAAAGGAGCGTTTAGATCATCATTAAAATTACATGAAACGTACAGCCGAAAGAAAAGTCTTGTTAACCGATTTCATTTTGAGCAACCCGATACTCAAAGAAACACCGTATATTGCTTGACTTTTTTTGCAAAACGCTGGATTTTAACGATGGATAAAACAAACGAGCGAAATTGTAGACGGAGAAAAACTTTATTTTTATTCCTTGGTCCTGTTACGTTGTCGCCCATTATTTTTTTGTTGTTGTTATTTAAAAAGCTACTCCTATTAATTTACGCGAATTGAAATCATATCTTTAATTAATTTCACCTTCAATACGACAGATAATAGACATTTGTTTCCGATATATATTTAGTAGAAATTAAAAAAAAAGAAATAAAGAACAAAGTAAAGCAGGTTTATAAAAAAAAATAGAATTGTCCAAAATCCACACAGATAATTTATAAATAAGAATTAAATATAACAAAGAAAATTTAAATTAATTAATGAAATCGATATAGTATACAAGGTGTACAGAAAATGAGTGAAAAGCTTAGCGTAACTCTTTGACTAATTTTTAGATAAAAATATTAACGAAAATAAGTCACACGGTCCTTCCTTAAGCCTCACGGGCCACTTAAAAGAACTATACATTTGGCAACGCTGTATCAAACAAGTGTGCATTTATCCTGTTTATAACTGCTACATCATCCGCTGGAGGTGTTGCATACACCTTTTCTTTTACAAACGAGCGCGCGTCGTTGCCAGATCTATTTTCATTAAAAGAATGCTTCTGATGAAGTTATAAAATTGTAAAAATATCCGATTTATTAATAATTTACATAAATGGAATTATACACGTGTCTAATTGATTGTTAATGCTATTGATTTTTTACAAAATATTTAAAAAACAATACTAATTTATAGTCGCATATTTAAAATTCCGAAGACTTCGTAAGCCTCAATGAAGAACCATACAACATTTTTTTATTTGGATTTTCTATTAAAAATTAATGAATTGAGTTACCTGAAGGTTTTCACTCATTTTCTGTACACCTTGTATAGACATTAGTAGTTCATATTGTATGAAATAAATATGAATGAATTATTAAAAAATCAACCAATAAAAAGACAGATTAGATTGAATAAGATATTATTTTCGCGGAGAATACAGAATTTCGTAAGAATTCAAAATATTTTTAATATATTCCTTCTATTAATTTCATTGTAAATTGATATATGTTCTCGGGAATTAATTACGGTCGTGATTTTAAGTTTATGCTGCACTTAAACGCCCACCGTTAATATAAATGAAGTAATTCCGGTTAGTAGTGCGCTTTTAACGGTTATTGCATGTTTTATTATTACGGCGAAAATATGTTCATAATTTAAATGGCTCGCATATTCGGAACACTCCATTTAAATTAAAAAACCTTCTTAATTTTAGCTTACATTTCAAATATTTAATTCATTCGTGACAATAAAATAAATATACGCGTTGTGGGGCTTTATTGTTATTCCGTTATCTTTGGAATAATAAGTCGAGTTCCATCACCATTCATGATTTCATTTCATGACTTTAGCGATCTCGACGAGTAAAAGCTAAACAATGGCAGAAAGACCTCGGGTCGATAGCCTATAACAGGATGACCTCAAATTATATACCGTATTATACTATACAATACTGTACTTAATATAATGTAAAAGTCCCTTGAATAAAGATATGTGTATATATATATTGAGAATTTAAGAATATATGAAAAACGATACTTCATGGACTTTTTTTAATTTGCTTAAAATTATTTTTACATGTAAAATCTCTATGTATACCTTATTACATCAACTCAAGGTATGAATGTTTAATTAATAAATTAAATATACGTTCTATGATTTTTCCACTATTTATAAATTTTATTACAACTCTAGTTTCAATATTATTATCAAGCAAAAATTTTATATTTACAGACTCATATTTATATATTTAGACGAATTGACAATTATGTTACGTAACGCACCGCCTGAAATTAAACAGAAAGAACCCACCCGAATTTTCGCGTTGAGTAAAGAAGTTGCTTTTATACAGTAATAATCGGGAGGTATTTTGTAAAATAAAACGTAAAATTTAATGAATCTGTAATATTCATAATCACTGTTTAAGCAGATTTGGATTTAATATAATTTGTAAGGCAGAAAAACCGATGGTTGAGAGCTATTTACTGAGGCTTAACTGGTAAACTTTATTTGTAAAGTAATTTAATATATCTCTCAGAAATAACGATTTTCTATATATATAATTTATAGAAAATTCACTTGAATTATAATATATATAACAATCTTTATTTACAAAAAGGTAACAAACATTGATTATGTATATCACACAAAAATTAATTAATTGTTAAATGGCTATCGACCAGAGGTCTTTCTGCCTAATTATGATACTTCTAGGATAACGAACATTTTATGTTAAGCGTTATCCGTGCAGAATAGACTATTAGTAGTAAATATTTATTTTCTGAGAAAAAAATAATGCATTTTATATAATCTAACATTATATAAAAAATAAATATTTTCTTAATATATTATCAAATAAGGGCTATTCTGTCCCATTAATAATATTTATTTATTTCCCCATAATAATGTAATTAATCAACGCTAATCTCAATCAATACAATTTCCCTATACACTGTAACTTCATTATTACATCTACAGAATGTACAGAGAGGTTTTTTATATTTCCCTATACACTGTAACTTCATTATTACATATACAGAGAAGCTTTTTTTATCAGTATACATTAGGGGAAGTGTATATCTGCAAAAAAACGCCTATAAACACGCAATTAAACACACATGTCAAATGCTAAACTTCAAAGTGTGTGAAATATTTGATCGAAAATGTATACAAATATGATTGAATACCTTTCTAAAAATAATTAACAGGTATACATAGGGGAAATGTATACTGATAAAGTTTGAAGTTTAGCATTTTACATGTGTGTTTATAGGCGTTTTTTGCAGATATACACTTCCCCTAATGTATACTGATAAAAAAAAGCCTCTCTGTATATGTAATAATGAAGTTACAGTGTATAGGGAAATATAAAAAACCTCTCTGTACATTCTGTACATGTAATAATGAAGTTACAGTGTATAGGGAAATTGTATTGATTGAAATTAGCGTTGATTAATTACATTATGGGGAAATAAATAAATATTATTAATGGGACAGAAATACCTATGGTCGATAGTCCTTATTTGATGATATATTAAGAAAATATTTATTTTTTATATAATATATATATATATATATATATATATATATACGTATCAAACGCTATATATATATAAATATATATATATATATTCTTTATTAACAATTAAGTTTATAAAAACATAACAAACATTGATTATATATATCACACAAAAATTAATTAATTGTTAAATGGCTATCGACCGTAGGTTTTTCTGCCTGTATTATTATTATTTATTTTTTGTAAATATTTATGGACAAATTGTCACTGCTGAAACTACGAATTTATACATTAATTCAGTTGTAAATAAAAACAATGTAATCGCGCCGTTTCGCTCAGCACGTAAATAGTTGTGCATCGATAATTGGTGAATGCGCCGGGCGCCCGAATTTAATGGACGCATTAATTTTTATTATTTGTCGCGAATTTAATTTTTAACAGCTACTATCTTCCTGTGTGTTTTCAATACTTACGAAATACATTCCTACAAAAAAAATTGCGCACAATTAAATTTAAATTTAAAAAAAAATCAAGCTTTTTATATTAAAAAAATAATAACAACAGCACCTCCTCGGGGGAATTAAAAGTTCTCACTGTAAAATGTCTCTTGTTTTTTTTTATTGTGTTTAATTATTTGATTTTTGAGCGCATGTGATTGTGTCTAGGTTATGAAAGAGCGCGCGGAACCGACGACCTTGTTGGCCGCAGACAGACTGGTTGGCGTCCCGGCGCTGGTGGCGGCGATGGGACGCTTGCGCCGGGACGCCAGGACACACGTTACTTTCCCGATTTATGTACGTACGCACTCGTCCCCATGCACGCAGCGAGGGAAAGAGACGGCGACCGCCAATGCACGTTCCGTGTGCGAATTTTGTGAATGGGCCCGCTCAATTATTTATAGGGCTCCTTGTTATTTCAGGTGTTGGCGGCTCCGAACGGTTATTTCCCATTGTTTTAATTATCTATGACGAGCGGGTGATTTAGCGCTCCCCGCCGAACAAGGGAGATTTATAGTGGAGGGGAGGGGGGTTATCTAGGTCAGGGTATTGTGATGTTTGCTACTAAGGAATGACAGCTTCGTCCCTTGTAATTTCAAATTATGTCACTGAATCATTTCTCTTCTGTATAAATTTAAATTAAATTTTAAATTGTGTGAAATATTTCCTTGAAAATGTATACAAATGAAGGAAAAGTCGAATTTCAAGTTGGAAAATGTTTACTGATAAAAAAAGCTCTCTGTATATATTGTCTTGGTATTACGTCAGTACTTTGTTAAAAAATAAAAACATTGATAGCATTAAATACAATCCATTAAATCTTACAACTTTTGTCTCTCATAAAATTTTAATATCATTGCATGTTTTCGAGTTATCGATTTTTGTCCATTTGTCTCATTGGTTCGAAACACTATGGATCGCTGTCATGAACGCAATCATTTATTTCAATTAAAAAAATAACTTAAGTGGTTTACGCGTTGTCTTGTTAACCGAGCAAATAATTAAATTTCGATCACAATTTTTAAAAAGCAGACATAGACTGGACAAAGACAGGCTGAAAGACCACTGGTCGATAGCCAGTTTCAGAGTTGGAATTATATTGTGAACGTTAGTGTATTGTTAAATATTGTATTGTAATTGTATATTCCAATCTCAGAAATAAAGATGTTTATGTATGTAATTAAATTTATAATTCAATAATATATAAATTATTCAACAGGGATTTCGGAGGAAAAACTTAATTCTGAATATTTTCAGAATTTAATAAAATCCAGTCGAATGCCCATGACAGACTACTATTGTACTATTAAAAAATTAACTTCCGCAAATTGAGCTTCTTAATTATCCAAATCGCCGAAACTAAACATCGAGTGAATCAATAACGGCCCGAATTAAATCTCCAGACAATTAATTATTCAAATGCGAAAATCCCGAATGGCGAGGAAGAGGAAAAATAACGGCGATTTCCGTCGTGAATTCAGCCCGGTCGGGAATTTTAAACAAATCGCCCAGCGCGACTGGAGCAATTATGTAAATGTGCTTATAATTAGATTAAATGCAGCTGCAGACACGGCTACCATTATTTCCGAGTGCTAATTGGAAAAATTTTCTCATCATTTTCAGGCGCGGGGAATGGGAATCGTTTTGTTTTTTAATGCAATGTTAATTTTGCGAGTCGAATAATTTGAAGAATTAAGGGACGCAATTTTGGTTGTTGGTACAATAATTGAAAAAAATCTCATTCTTTAATTGCAAATTTTTGTGTAAGGTATTCAATTTTTTGTTATTCCAATATTTTCTCATTTACCCCTATGGTCTAAGTAGGCGCGGTGTTTGCGAGGAATGTGTCTTGTCCCAAGATAGATAGTCAAATTAATTCAGGATGAATTAATTCAAAAATATTTCACCACGGGTTAAGTGAGAAATAAATTTAACATAGATAGTCAAAGGTCATACAACGTGGCGATTTTATCTAACTAACAAAAAAAAAGGGCATAAAGGACATCTGTTTTTGCTCCAACAATCAGCCGGAGATGATTATTTGTGATCAGAATAAAAACTCAGGGATGTATATGAACCTGAGATATGCACACAAGATGAGTCTCAAACATAATAATTTTACCAGAAAATGCCTAGATGAGGAGGACGAAGAAACTATCTAGGAAAATGTCCTGCCCTCGAGGGGAAAAGATTCAAGTACCTCGGTCTTTACTATGCAAATGAGCTGGCGGATCTTTCACCTATAAGGGTGAACGATCTAAACAGGTTCATCAGGTGCTCAAATTGGGTTGTTTAGGAGGAAAAATCTTCTACTTGTGGTAACACAATGGGCCTAAGTGGGCCTAAGTGAGCAGTCCTAGGACTGCTGCCATTCGAACCTAACCTAACCTATATCAACCTGAGATCGAACATTTTTATGGAATGTTCCGTTCATTACGGATTTTAAAATACAAACAATTAATCAAGTTTTCCATTTTTCTTTTTTTTTAAGTATAGGAGATGAAAGGATAGGTAGGTAGATTTCAATGGCAACAGCTCTGAGACTCTTCACTTAGGCCCTTAGGGCTCTAACAAAGAGATGAAAGGATAAGAAAGTTAAGGATATGGAAATAATTAACACTGTTGTATCCTTTCTTCACACTTTAAGGATACCACAGTGTTAATTATTTTGATTATACTCTTCACGTAACTCAAAACCAATCATCGATTAAGGATATGGATTGAGGATAATGGCTTTAAGGCTATCTCAACCAGTACTGTTATTTTTCTATAAATAGAAAAAAGTATTATTCATTCACTTCTTCACAGTTATTTAAATATATTAAATAAAAATGATTTGAAAATAATTAATAAATTATTTTCACATTTAGCTCTGTGACTTTTGACTTACGTTACGTAAGTACGTTAAACAAATGTTAATGTGCATTTGTTTAACGTATTTTCGTAACGTAAGTCAAAATGTCACAGAGGTAAATGTGAAAACAACTACTTCCCGGACAAATACCCACGCCGGACATTGAATTACATAACGTACACCTGCTGTTGCATATCAATAAAATATTGCATAATGCTACAAATTTTAATCCGAGAAAAATTTCTTTAATGCGAAAACAACAAAAGGAACGTTACTTAATTTAAGGCCATCTGCAGACACGTGTTTCGGGATCTATCCCTCGTCAGTACAGCTATGCCTTACATAATTGAAAGATGTTAAAATAAATTAATTAAATTAATTCAAATACAATCAGCAAAATTAAATCAATTATATTAAATCAAATTAAACTAAATCAATTTAAATTAAAATAAATCAAATTAATTCAATTTAAATCAAAACCGAATAAAATTAAATGTGAAAATAATTTATTAATTATTTTCAAATCGTTTCTATTTAATACTGTTATTTTTCAATGAAATTTGTGTGAAATCCAAATTTCATTCGGCTCCAAAGGTGTATAGTGATTTTTTTAATTTAAAACGTTTTTAATTTAGAAGGGGTTCAGTAAAACCCATGCTCATGAGCTAGAAGATTACGAGTTCGAGTCCTGTTCTGAATGGATTTTGATTGAAATACAAATTTTATTCGACTCCAGGAGTGTATAGTGACGTTTTTAATTTAAAACGTCAATATACACCCATGGAGCTGTTATTTTTCCTCTTCCTCGCGATTCAGGATTTTCGCATTTGAATAATTAATTTGTATTTCAAACAAATTTGATCCGGAAAAGGATTCGAACCCGTAATCTTCCGCCTCATGAGCAACGCCTTTAACCCACCCTTCTATTTTTTTCAAAATACAATTCAAATATAACACACATTAATTAAAGTATGCCGTTGTTATTAGCGCGAAGGAATTCCAATAATGCCGCATGGCCGGAACGTGCGCCACATTTCCATTCGCATCGCCCTTGGCGGATGCGAGGAGGGCTTTCGCGGAATATCCCCGGGCGGCATTAAATTCCGAACCCGGTTAGTTTTCCTCCAGTCGGAGGGGGCTATCGCGCCTAATCCCTCTAATTCTATAAATTAAATTGAGTCCCGTGGATTTACGGCGGCCGTGGCTCGGCTCTTCCTTAAAGGATTTAACAACCCCTCCGCACGATTTTCTGCGTGCACAATCCCACACTGGTCCGAGATGAAACTTACTTCGCCTTTCTTTTTCCCTTCTCGGTTTTATTTCGAAAACCGCAGAAAAGAGAGCGTGAGAGGGGAGGGAAAATGGGTTGAGTTGTGTTTAGGAAAAGTTTCTTTTAATTAATATATCTTCATAGATGTTTGTAAAACTTACAGTGTAAGTATTTTTTTGCAGTTGGAAAATGGGATTGATCGAATTTTATTGATCATTGCCAGAAATTTTTCTTATTTGATTTCATTGTAATATACCTTTGACTGATTAAAAGAAAATATAAAAAAAATCACAGTAAGCAGTCATCAAGTCAGCCACTCTAACTTAAATCCAGTATTTTCATATATTAAATAAAAATGATTTGAAAATAATTAATAAATTATTTCCACATTTAGCTCTGTGACTTTTGACTTACGTTACGTAAGTACGTTAAACAAATGCACATTAAAACAACTACTTCCCGGAAAAATACCCACGCCGGACATTGAATTACATAATGTACATCAATAAAATATTGCATAATGCAGCAAATTTTGATCCGAGAAAAATTTCATGCAAAAACAACAAAAGGAACGTTACATAATATAAGGCCATCTGCAGACACGTGTTTCGGGATCTATCCCTCGTCAGTACAGCTACGCCTTACATAATTTAAAGATGTTAAAATAAATTAATTCAAATACAATCAGCAAAATACTCTTTTCTATTTATACCAGTATTTTCAATTCAGGATTACTCGCATTGATCACTCGATGGAAGAGCTAGTAATTATAATTCACGAAATGAAAACCGTTCAAATACCCAAACTGGAACAAAACAACGACAACAACGACGCCCTCGAGATTTAATTTCGGAAATGTGCCGGGGCGTAATCTGGCGGGGATTCGGTCGGAAAATTTGTCGTTAAGTAGATGGAAGTTTGATAAAGTGCGGGAAGGGTCGATATTCCGGAGGGGGGGCAACATTAAAACATTGATGGATCCTACGTGACCTCGTGGTTTCTGGGGCGTGCAACCGGGAATAAATCATTGATGAAAATCACCCTCCCGGCGGCGGGGGGCAGAGAGGTGGAAGGTGATGTTGCCGGCCGGGAAAAGTTCTCTAAATGTTCGGTTATCTCTATATCCTCGATGGTCGCTTTTTTTTACTCTTTTCCTCCCCGGCTTCGGCTGCTAAGAGGTGCAAAACTTTCCGCCGCTTAAATTATCAAAAGTTTATGTGTCGCTTTAAAAGTTAAGCGGTTTTTTTTTATATAAAGGTGAAACTTGGTTTAATTTTGGCAATATAATTTGGGAAATATTAGACGCGCAATAACTTAAATGAAGAGTCTTTTTTTTAAGTTTTGATTTTTTATAAAACAGAGATACCCCGACACCAATTGGTAAAAGGGGACATCGATTATATATATATATATATATATATATATATATATATACAGAGAGTTTTTTTTATCAGTATACATTTCTCCTATGTATACCTGCAAAATACGCGAGTCAAATGCATTAAAGTGTGTATGTTTAGTTGCCTATAACACGCAACTGAACACACATACCAGGGGGGGTCGGATAATATATAAAATTGGGAAACACGGCTTTAGTTATTCACTTGAGCACTGGAGGCGCTGAAGTCTCAAGTGGAAAATTTAAAATACTTTATTTTTGGGTTTTTACAATGATTTATTTATTATTGGTGACTTTTGTCGCCCTATAAGGTATATTTCTTAAACATTTATACTTTTAATTGAACATTAAAGATGTTCTAAATAAGAATCAGTTTGCCATATTTCAATTTGATTGATGTAAATGACATGAATTGTTTTTGACAGTTTTTTTTTGTATTCGTCAGAGGTTTCATCACTTTTTCTTATAAAACTACAACTGGTAAGTTATTATTTTTAGTTTAAAATACGTTTGCTTATTAATTTCTATGAATTGTATATTTTTGAAAGAATATACATAACTTAAAATTATGAACCAATCGAGCAATAATTAATTATTAATAAATATAATTTATTTCCCACATTCTCAAGATATGTTTTCGGTTTATAAATATTCACTTTTATTATATAGTTTATGCTTTTTACAATATTTTCCATCAGAAAAAAATGTATTTAACGTAGACGTTTTTGAAGTAATATTTACATCCATATTTTTCTTTAAGAAAAGGAGTTCATAAAATTATCCAGCTGGGAGATATCAATTAATTCAAATTATAACTGTTGTTAATATGTTTTAATTAATATATGAATGTAATAACAGGTTAAATGATACATTTATATGTTTAATATATTTTACTTAAAAATATTGTTGTTTTTATGTTAATTTGTATGTATTTTTTCAGATAATTTTATTAATTTCAATTTCTTATTTGCATGATCTACTGATATTTTTTTTTGTAAAATAGCACATTTATAAAAAAAACTTTTATATCAATAATTTTAAGTAAAATAGTGAACAAAAAATTATAAATAGAAAAATATTCAAAAGTCCCGCCATTAGTTATATTGTAATGTGTATATGAACCTAACCTCAAAAATCTTATAAAGGTTTGAAACTTGGGAAATAGTTGTCCACTTGAGCACTGGATGGCGTTGTGCGTGTTTCCCGCTAAATACATGGATCTGGCCCTCTTATACTTTATCTCTATGACACATACTCCAAGTAATTAACTAAACATACACACATTAATCGGTTCAATGCGTTTGACTCGCGTTTTTTGTAGGTATACACTTCACCTAATGTATACTGATAAAAGAACCTCTCTGTATATATATATATATATTTATATATATATAAATATATATATATATATATATATATATATATAACAGAAATAAATCTTACAAAAAAAATCAAAACTTAAAAAAAATATTTAATAAAATGTTCAGCCACCGGCGTATGGATTACTAGTGATGGGCAATTGAATTAGGTGAAAGATGCGTCTCCTTCGTTTTATTTCTTTGCGAATCTTTTCGATTACTTCCTATTGAATTTTAATTAAAATACCACTAATTCCCGAAATTACACGGCGCCGCCGAATTAATTGTAATCTATAGGCGAATTAAAATTTAATTATGAATTTTCGGGAAGAGTGTAATTGGCAAATTGAAAATTACACCGACGCCGCGATTTTAATTACTTAATAATTAATTTACCCCCTAGGTATTAGGCGGGATATCGATTTCCCATGCGAGGCAGGGGATCCAACTTCCCACCCTTTGCGGAATTATGTATGTGCCCCTCTCTCGACTAGGGATTTCGACTCCTCGGCTGTCTGGGGTTACACGTGTAATTAATACTTACAGGAAAATTCCGGATTTTAACATGCATTCTTTTTTTTTTTTAGAGGATTATTTATTTAAATTGAATTTACGAAAATATATATTCACAAAATTTAATAACAATAAACAATAATAATAACACATTAAATAAAAATGATTTGAAAATAATTAATAAATTATTCTCACATTTAGCTCTGTGACTTTTCACTTATGTTACGTAAGTACGTTAAACAAATGCACATTAAAACAACTACTTCCCGGGCAAATACCCACGCCGGACATTGAATTACATAATGTACACCTGCTGTTGCGCATCAATAAAATATTGCATAATGCAACAAATTTTCGATTCGAGAAAAATTTAATGTAAAAACAACAAAAGGAACGTTACTTAATATAAGGCCATCTGCAGACACGTGTTTCGGGATCTATCCCTCGTCAGTACAGCAAAATATGAAAATAATATATTAATTATTTTCAAATTATTTTTATTTAATATATTTAAATAACTGTGATCAAGTGAATGAATACTCTTTTCTATTTATAATAATAACACAATTTATTTTAATTTTGCCGACATTTTAAGAATTTAGTTGCGTCATCCAGGATATGCGCTTTAGTTTAGAACAAGATTAATCATTTGCTGTGTTGTAAAAATATCCTCCCCTCTTAAAAAAATAAATAAATAGCACAAACCAAATATAAAACTCCAATCTAATTATTTATTTATAGTGTGTCTCTCGCGAGGCTTTTATTTATAGCGGAATCGATAAATTCCGGCAATCGCAATAATAATAAAAGCGAAATTAGGTGGCTGCAGAGGGAAGGACCTCCCTTCGCTCCCCCCACCCCCTAGTGAAGCACGTCAACTTGTCTCGGAACTTGTTAAGGCCCTTATTACTTAAGCGCCGGATTTTATCCCCTTCGTGTCCGGCCCGAATTAACCCCGCTCTTTATTTATAAACACGCGGCGCGGTGGACGGTCCGCAACCTACCCCATATCAGGATGATTGATGCTCCTCCGCCGTTCGTTCGTTCGTTCGCCACCCACCCATGCGCAAGGTCATGTTTGTAAACGACCGCAAATAAAACTGATCGATGACTGTACGGAACTTAAGAGAGTGTGAATTGATTTGAGGAAAAGTATTGGATTCAAAGAAATTTTAAAATTGGGTATAAACGAAACGGCACTGAAAAATAGAGAGGCACATACAATGATGTTATATAAGACTAAATAAAAATAACTAGTGTTGGGCAAAATCGAATAATATTAGTAATCGAGTATTACTAAATGTGTCATTTTAAGTATTTAAAACGAAAAAGTAACTTCAAATTTATGTTTATTAATAAATGGGAAGTTATTTTTAATATTTTTATAATAAGTAACATTCTTAAAATTATAATATACTTAATTTAGCAATAATAAAAGATCGACTTTGCCCATCACTAAAAATAACCAAATGAATTAACACAAAGTATTCCGAATGAGTCGATCCCGTTCATTCAGACAAAAAAAAAACAATTCGAGTCGCAATAACATTCGGAATCCCTTAGCCGATGTAAGAAACGGGCAAATACAGCTTAAAGTATTACTGATGAAGGTTTAAATTAAATTACACTTGGTTTGTTTCACAAACAAAAAACATTCAAGAAATATTATGTGACTGCTAAAAGTATTAAAGTTGATATTTTAAGGTAAATAAAAGGATTACTTTACTTTAAACAAATATTTGCTGTTGCAAATAATACAATAGATAGGTTTAAAACATATTTCATAATTATCCACTCCCACTTATTCAAATATATTAACACGAAGCAAAGAATACCCTTTACTCAATGCTATCCCTCAGATTGAATTAAAACCGACGGGGGGGGCGAAAACGCGAAAACGAATTCATCGTCCCGACTTTATTGAGTTACGTGATCGGGTCACCTCATTCTCTTCGACTAAATTCGATCTTCAAGTTAATGACTGCGGGGGGTGAAAGGGGTGGAAAAACGGTGGAAATCGCGTCCTTCCACCGAAATTCCACTTTCATCCGGCAACGATTTTTTTTCTTTCCTTGCCCGTCTTTGTGCACGAACACTCCATTATTCACACAGATGGATACATTCCGGTTCAAAGAGGGCGACGACAACGGGAAAGAAATGCAATCAGTTCATTACGGTGAAATTACGTGGAAAAATACAGTGATGATGCGTGGGAATTGCAGTCGGAGAGGAAATGGGAGAAAAATACTGGGATATGAGAAGCAATGTTTGATTGGAATTGATTCACGTGAAATAATTAAAAAAAATAATTTAAATTAAAGAACAATAGAAAATGATTATTCATTCACTTAATCACAGCTATTTAAAAATAATGTTTAAATAACATCCAAATAGAAAAGAGTATTCATTCACTTGATCACAGCTATTTAAATATATTAAATAAAAATGATTTGAAAATAATTAATAAATTATTTCCACATTCAGCTCTGTGACTTTTGACTACGTAAGTACGTTAATTTCAATTTCAATTTACTTTATTAACGGAATCTCCATTTCCAAATTACATTTATTGATTTAATTTTGCTGATTTTATTTGAATTAATTTAATTGATTTAATTTAACATCATGTAAGGCGTAGTGACGAGGGATAGATCCGGAAACACGTGTCTGCAGATGGCCTTGTATTAAGTAACGTTCCTTTTGTTGTTTTTACATTACATTTTTCTCGGATCAAAATTTGTTGCATTATGCAATGTTTTATTGATGTACAACAGCAGGTGTACATTATGTAATTCAATGTCCGGCGGGCTATTTGCCCTGGAAGTAGTTGTTTTAATGTGCATTTGTTTAACGTAAGTCAAAAGTCACAGAGCTAAATGTGGAAACGATTTATTAATTATTTTCAAATCATTTTTATTTAATGTTGCATTATGCAATATTTTATTGATGTACAACAGCAGGTGTACATTATGTAATTCAATGTCCGGCGGGGTATTTACCCTGGAAGTAGTTGTTTTAATGTGCATTTGTTCAACGTAAGTCAAAAGTCACAGAGCTAAATGTGAGAATAATTTATTAATTATTTTCAAATCATTTTTATTTAACATATTTATATAACATCATTATATGTTCCTCTCTACTTCTCAGTGTGAGGTGATTATTTAAATAAATTAAATAAAAATGACTTAAAAAAAATATAATAAATTAATTTAATAATTAATTATTTTCAAATTATTTTTATTTAATTTAACACAAATAAATCCCAAATTTAAAGTTCACTTTTTTCAGTATTACCTTATTAATACAAACAAAAATATGAATTCTAAAGCGATTTCCACGCGTCGTGAAAATTTGATAGAGAACGTCTAGATGGCCGGGCATTATCGTCCCGGTAATAAAATTATAGCGTCTTGAGTGAACTTGAGGATCGGAATTGGCCGTTCGTACACTGCGTAATTAATTACTTTAGTTTCAGCCCCTCGGCCGCCTTATCTCGACTAGTAAAAGCACAGGACTTGATGTAATTACATTAAATTCTACTCGAAAACTTCCACGCCGCGCCGCTCCGCACATAACGACAATGGATATTTCCGTCTAATGATCTTCTTTAGATTATGTCACATTGTTTACCGTTTTTTTCTTTTTAATTTATTTTAGTGTGTTTGTAACTTTAAGGTTTACCGGTTTTGAAATATATTATTTTAACGTCTTTATACTGTATTCAACACTTTTTATTCATGGAAGCAAATTAATTTTACCTTCGAAAATGATCGTAACGCATCGAAACCACGTGTCAGGAAAATGGATATAATAATATGGAACAAAACGAGAGAGTTTATTATATTATTTAATTTCATAAATTAAATAATTCTATTGAATTTTTGAAAAAAGAAAAACGCGAGAGTTTATTATATTATTACTGTATTTACATTTTTTCAATTTAAATAAAACAATGCTGGCTGAAAGACCTTTGGTGATAGAAATTTTGTAAATTATATATTAATTCAATAATAACACAAGAGTTTTTTTTAAATAATAACTGTTTTTAATAATAACATTTCACTTGAACTCAAAACCCATTTATTTGATTTATATATTAATTATTAACATCTTTATTCAGACCATACAGATAATTTTAACAATATAAATAACATAACAAATTACATGTAGGTGTAACTATCAACAAACATAAATAATTGCTTTTGTGACTAAGTCAATACATACTCGTTTCTAAAATGCATGAAAGTATAAAATTTTCCGAAACTCGACACGTTTAATCATCATTTAAAACTAAAAGTCCGCCATTAAAAATTTTCAGAGTGCGTTCCGGAATGAAAGCAAAAAGAAACTACAAACTCCGGTTCTAATTAATCCACTGCACACAAGCCGCGCTCGTTACATGTCGTGTTAATTAACACTGAAACGTTGTAAATTACACAAAAGTTATACGTTTTCTTTTCCTTTCGCGCACTAACGGAATTTACATAATGGAATAATGAAACTTTGAAAAAAAAAAAACAGTGAATGGCAAAAGTTTCTGGTTATATTTACTAATGGGAATTATGTATTGATTAGAAAGTTTCGCATAACGAAATTTATTTGCATAATACATAATTTTTTGTTTAGTGCGATGTAAATTTCATGAAGAGTCTGGGTGTCGTTGTTTTATGAAAATGCGAAATTAAAAAAAAAAAACGCGGGATTTTATTAAATTATTAAATTTCATAAATTAAATAATTCCATAGAATTTTTGAAAAAAGAAAAACGCGAGAGTTTATTATAATTTTATAAATTAAATAATTCTATAGAATTTTTGAAAAAAAGAAAAACGCGAGAGTTTATTATATTATTAAATTTTATAAATTAAATAATTCTATAGAATTTTTGAAAAAAGGAAAACGCGAGAGTTTATTATATTATTAAATTTTATAAATTAAATAAATCTATAGAATTTTTGAAAAAAGAAAACCGCAAGAGTTTATTATATTATTAAATTTTATAAATTAAATAAATCTATAGAATTTTTGAAAAAAGAAAAACGCGAGAGTTTATTATATTATTAAATTTCATAAATTAAATAATTCTATAGAATTTTTGAAAAAAGAAAAACGCGAGAGTTTATTATATTATTAAATTTTATAAATTAAACAATTCTATAGAATTTTCGAAAAAAAGAAAAACGCGAGAGTTTATTACAATCAGGCTTCTTCGGGCGCAAAAGCGTGCGAAACAATTTATAAATTTATATTTTTGAAAGTCTGATTAATTTTTTCAAAAAACCTTAATTAGTTAATAAGTATAAACTTTCGAAAATTTATAGCCTCAGCAATTAAGTTATTCTATAGAATGTTATTTTTTCTTTAATAAAAAAAATAGTAAAGGACTAGCTTTAAACATGTTGTGTTTTTTTTTCAAGTTAACAAATTAATAGAATAGGATTAGCTTTAAACATATTGTGTTTTTTTTTTCAGTTAACAAATTAATAGAAAAGGATTAGCTTTAAACATGTTGTGTTTTTTTTTTTTTAAGTTAACAAATCAATAGAATAGGATTAGTTTTAAATATATTGTGTTTTTTTTTTTTCAACTTAACAAATTAATAGAATAGGATTAGCTTTATACATATTGTGTGTTTTTTTACTTAACAAATTAATAGAATAGGATTAGCTTTAAACATATTGCTTACTCTCAAAATTACCCTCAGTTTCGGTAATCACTTTTTCGATAAGTCTATGTTAAAACAATTCATTTTAAATTTCTGATATGGTAATGGTTATTAATTTCCGGCGGCCCTCGCGTTCCGGTTATTACGAATGGCGGTGTTGAAAACAAATTTACATAGGATTATTGCGTTAGTAAAGGGCGACGCCGACGTGTTAACAATTGCCGAACAATAATTTAAAGGTGAACACACAAATCCTCCGGAAGGGGCTAAGTTATTGCGTCCGTGGAAAGTTAGACCCAACTAACACTCCTGCGAGTAACTAACTATCTAACGGCAATTTAACGAGATAACGTACAAATGATTACGAATTAATTATTCGAGTCATTAACAGCTTCATATTTACAATACTGTTGATGATGATTATAATATATTAAATATTTAGAATTTCAAGAAATTAAATAAAAAGAAATTTGAAAATATTTTTATCATTAACTTGTAACGTACTATTAGTCCGAAATGAGCTGGTGCTCCGTCTTGCTGAAACCATATGTTTTCAGCTGGATTAGCCTGAGTTTCATAATTTGAGAATATTTGTCTAAGTCTATGAACAACCTG
The DNA here is from genome assembly GCA_963082785.1 of Philonthus spinipes. Classification (NCBI taxonomy): domain Eukaryota; kingdom Metazoa; phylum Arthropoda; class Insecta; order Coleoptera; family Staphylinidae; genus Philonthus; species Philonthus spinipes. Next base: position 3,019,024 of record OY720310.1, on the reverse strand, counting down.
TTCTTGCAAAAGCAGTAAATATGTTTTATGATGTCAAATTGCCATTAATAACAAAAGGGCCGATAATATGCTGCCCAATTATACCACACCAAACATTATTTTTTTGTGGACGCTGCGTATGAATCTGCTCCATCCAATGTGGATTTTTGTTTGACCAGTATTTACAGTTATGGCGGTTCACTTGTCCATTTAAGCAGAAAGTTGATTCATCGGAAAAGAGCACACGGTTAATAAAATTGGCGTCCTGGTTTATCCTATTCATCATTGTTTCGTAAAATTCAATTCTGCGATCAAAGTCATCTTCATTCAATTCTTGTAGCAGCTGAATTTTGTAGGGATGATACTTTTCAATTTTCATTATTTTTTGAACTAATCTCCTGCTCATGTTTTTATTAAAAGCCAATTTCTGCACCGAAGTTTTTGGATTTTCAACTACATCTATCATAAGAGTAAATGAATTTTCTTCATTTGTAACAGTTTTTGGTCGTCCATCTTTTGGACGATTTTTAACAGTTCCAGTTTCATTAAACCTATTCCATGTTTTAAATGCAACTGACCTGGAAATAGGTGCTCGATCTGGATGATTTACGTTGAAAAGATTAGCAGCTTCGGCAAAGCTTCGTTTTCTATCCCCACACCCAATCATCATGAGAATCTCTATGCGATCCGTTTCACTCAAATGTGGCATTTTTGCAACAACCAGTTACTTACTAATGATTTTTACAAGTTTGACAGGCTAATGAAAACTGTTTTCAAAGGCAACTATTTTTTTTAGTTGACATTGTTAATTTTTATGTTTCGACCAAAAATAGAATATTTACAAAACAAATGAATATGAAAAAATAAAAAATGCAAGTTGAAGGCCTTAACGTACTCTAAACCTTTGCAAAATTTCAGGACATTCCGATAAACCGTTCTCAAAATATTTCGCTGTTTCCATACTTTTCAAAGTCCGGTTTATCGATGAAAAGACTAGTATTTTTTAAAAAAAAGGTATATGGTTGTAATCAGAATTATAAGGTTAATAAAAGTTGTAAAATAAAAAAAATCGAATTCCATTTACAAAAATTCAAGATGGCGTCCGTATGTGAAAATTCTGAGAATCATTTTTGATTTTCTCACGCCAAATTGTTCAAGAAAATATCCCATTTAGAAATCACAATTTTGGTGGTTATGTTTTTAGCCGTTTTCACGTGAAAGCCGTGTTTCCATACTTTGTAGCGACCCTATATATAATCAATGTCCCCTTTTACCAATTGGTGTAGGGACAAAAAATATAAGATAAATAATTACAATACATGTATGAGTGAGTCTGTCTGGGCTATCGAGCTATCGAGGTCTTTCTGCTCGTATATTAAATTTATAACAATTTTAATAATTATTTTCCTTATTGTTTCGAGTAAAACATGATTGAATGAATACGAATCAAATTTCTGCCCGTATTATTATTTCATTCCGCTCGATGGAGCGTAGGAGAAAAGCAGCGGCATTCCTCCGCCGAATAACGAAACTCCACTGAATTTCCATTCGATTCGTGCTATTATCCGGCCATAGTTTTTCCGAAAGCGCGCTCATTTGCCTGCGCGCCCCAAACAACGGCACGATCAAATTTCACGTCGAATTTTTCCACGTACAACAAAGACGAACTTTAATAAAACATAAAATAAAACGGGATCCCCTTCGCAACGCAGGAATTCCATGCATCCGGGTTATGCAATAAACAAAAGAGTATGAGCTCGGGACGGTACGCATTAGGGGCTCATTTATTTATCGAGGAAAGTTATTTTTAAGAAAAATTTTTTGTGTGATGTTGTGTTGACAAAAATATTATTTTTTTTATTCATATTAATAATTATAAGGACAGATGCCTACAAAATCAGGCGGAAAGACCAACGGTCGATAGCCAATTGGCAGAAGAATTTATTTTTATGTTAGTTATTTATTGTATTTATTTATTATTATTACTTTGTTAAAAATAATCTGCCAATAAAGATTTATATACAGAGAGGTTTTTTATCAGTATACATTAGGGGAAGTGTATACCTTCAAAAAACGCGAGTCAAACGCACTGAACCGATTAAATGTGTATGTTTAGTTGACTATTTGGCATATGTGTGTTCAGTTACGTGTTGTAGGCAACTAAACACACATACATTAATGCAATTAACTCGCGTATTTTGCAGGTATACATAGGGGAAATGTATACTGATAAAAAAAGCTCTCTGTATATTAATAATTATGATTCCAAAATTTTGGCTGTTAGACTGAAAGAAAGACACTTATTAACAAAAGAAACTACAATTTTACCGCGCAAGAAAAATGTCGATGTATATATATAGAAATTTTTTTTAAATGAAAATGTTTCCATTGCAGTTTTAATTAAATAATTAATATGAAGGCAAAAAATTAATATACAAGGTGTACATAAAATGAGTGAAAACCTTCAGGTAACTCAATTCATTAATTAATTTTTAATAGAAAATCCAAATAAAAAAAATGTTGTATGGTTCTTCATTGAGGCTCACGAGGTCTTCGGAATTTTAAATATGTGACTATAAATTAGTATTGTTTTTTTAAATATTTTGTAAAAAAATCAATAGCATTAACAATCAATTAGACACGTGTATAATTCCATTGATGTAAATGATTAATAAATCGGATATTTTTACAATTTTATAACTTCATCACAAGCATTCTTTTAATGAAAATAGATCTGGCAACGACGCACGCTCGTTTGTAAAAGAAAAGGTGTATGCAACACCTCCAGCGGATGATGTAGCAGTTATAAACAGGATAAATGCACACTTGTTTGATCCAGCGTTGCCAAATGTATAGTTCTTTTAAGTGGCCCGTGAGGCTTAAGGAAGGACCGTGTGACTTATTTTCGTTAATATTTTTATCTAAAAATTAGTCAAAGAGTCACGCTACCTAAAGCTTTTCACTCATTTTCTGTACACCTTGTATATATAGAAAATCTTTATTTCTGAGAAATACGTTAAATTACATTACAATATTTACATTACTTATGATTGTAATGTAAATATTGTAATGTAATTTAACGTATTTCTAGATAAGCCTCAGAAAATGGAAAATCGGTCTTTCTGCCCCGATGTATATTTTTTTGTGAAATAATAAGTTGTATAAAACATTCGTAACTTATTTAAAAAAAATACAATAAATGTTATAGTTATGTATTTCAATAAAAACCACTATAGTTCACATCCAATTCCGTGGATAAAATCGTGATTCATTCAGTAATAACCATAAAAATCGAATGCACGTTTATTCAAATGCGGATGCAGGTCTTTGACATTTTACGATACACACCGGCTGAATGAGGAAAAATATGTCTGGTCGTGATATCGCACGAGCGGCGCATTCAACATGCGATCCCGAAATCGGGAAGAAGGGAAAAAAGGGGAGCACAACAATCAGAGAAACCGTTCGCGTGCTGGCGAAATGTTTACCGGCATGCACGCGCTTTGGGTAATTGCACATTTTCAATTTTCGCGAAAAATGAATTAACATTCAAATTCAATCTGCGGTGAATATTTCATTAAATTACGTTCGAGTTTATTTGCGAGGATTGCTTATTCTATATCTTTAATTAATTTCTCATTTAAGGGTGAAGTTTAGACAAAAGAGATAGCTATGTAAATATTGGCAATCATTGTATTTTACATTAAATAATCTTAAAATAAGCAGGAATTTCATCAGATGAATTAAAACTTATTTTAATGTTTAGTTTGTGTGAAAATCAAAAACAATGAAAATTGATCAAATTTATAGTAAATTTCAAATTATATTTTTGCTAATAAAAACTTGTGCAATGAAAATTTAAAGGATTTCACTAAATTCTGCATTCAAATAACTTAGCAGACATGACCTATTAATTTCATTATATCTTACAATTTTCTTTTCTAACTTGAACTAGTAAATTGACGTAATACACGAAAATTACAATTTATTTTTTTTATTTAGACTGATACTTTATACTTGGTAGATAAATAAAATTAATACATATTCATATTATTCAATCCAAAAGAATGGCTCTTTTTTAAAACGATTATTTTCATTTTACTATATAGCTATCTCTTTCTACTAAACGGCAACCTTAACCTATTTAAAATATAGAATATTTATTCATATTTACAATATGAACTACCAATGTCTAAATATTAAAACCATTAATTATATAGAACTCGACACTCAATACAGGTAAAAGAGGATAAGTTTAAGAAAGAATTATATAGAATATTGATTAAAACTCTTGGTATTGTTTGAGTGAAATTGCTCATTCTGATTAATACATCCGCAAATTTCGAAAATTAAAATTTTAGACATATCAAAAATATTTCTTTTGATCACCACTACGATTTTTTTAATAAAATATAGACCTAAAAATAAAATCCATCAATTTCTCATACATGTTATTTCTACGGTAGTATGATATAATTCACAAAGAGAACGTAAATATTTCAATATAAATGGAGTGCGGGGAGTATAAAGTGGGTTTATATTTAGATTGCGCGGAGATGGAGTTCAGAAAATTGAGTCAATATTTAATAACACATATAGACGTATACATTTAATGCGCCTTTTGATGGCCCCGCATTCGATTCATTAAACATGCGTAGTTAAACATTGATGCACGGTGTAATTTAGAGGTACGGACGTTTAATTAAATATTAATTTGCCTTGCATTAATTACTAAATCACTTAACGGCTGTAATGAATGTTTCATTGCGAAAGTTATGCTGATTTAATAAAGAAATAATTTGTTAGTTTAGAAAAAAATTAAACACTACATTCAATACTAGTGAATACAAAATATTTTTATATAGCGGAGTTGCACTGACTAGGTATAAATCCCGAAACACAATAATTTGTTAGATTAGAAAAAAAAATTGATCACTACATTCACTACTAGTGAATAAAAATTTTTTTTATAAAGCAGAGTTGTACTGACGAGGTATAAATCCCGAAACACGTGTCTGCAGATGGTTTTATACACCAATTAAACTTAGGATTTTATTTATTAGATTTTGCAAATGCAATGTATATTGTAAAATGTAGATTCCGTGAATAAAGAAATATTACGTAAACATTTACTTTTATTCTTTGCTTTAAATATGTTCAAATCAAATTTTGTTGCATTATACAATCATTTGTTATACAACAGCAAATGTAACAATATTATTATTATTTCTTAATTCATTTTAATCTTTTTTTTAATCTTTTTCCTTTCTACCGTTAGGTGTAAGGAGTTTTTGTTTTGTGTCTCTTTCTATATTTTTCTCTCCATGTCTTTCTGTCCTTGGTTAATTGTTTAATGTCCTTCCAGTCTATGTCCTTTCTTTCTGCTTCTTCTCTAATTATGTCATTCCATGTTTTTCTCGGTCTTCCCCGGTAATTTCTTCCTTGCGCTCTTGTTTCGTATATTCTTCTTGCTGTTCTATCTTCTTTCATGTCCAAACCATCTCAGCTGTCCTTCAACAATGGTATCATTAATAGGTCCTATCTGTAAGTTTTGTCTGTATGTCTCATTCCTTATTCTATCTCGTCTGGTCTTATTTTCAATTTTCCTTAAGAATCTCATGTCTATTGCATTAATTTTCGTTTTGTGTTTTTCCGTCATGGCCCATGTTTCACTGCTATATATTATTGTAGGTCTTAGAACCTTTTTTACTATTTCCGCTTTTATGTTTTTAGTTATTTCTTTCCTTCCAAAGAACGTTGTCTTCCTCATATTAAATATTTTTCCCGCTCTTCCCAGTCTATCATTTATCTCTTTGTCTATCTTCAACTTTATTTTCTATATTAACAGATATATACGAGAACGACAAAAACAACCCTCTTTCCTCCATCTTCACGGAAACCAACCGCCGAAAGAACCTGTCCCAGCACTACACTCAAAAATCCACACTTTACGTGGGTTTTTAAAAAAAAATACATTCTTTCTTGGAGTAATAAACATACAAATATATTTAATTGAAATATTTTAATTTCAACGAGAGCACACACAATCAACAAACAAAAAATAAATGCTAAATATTACCGAACGTTTACTTACCTTAAATATTTACCAGACGTCCCTTTTGAAACGTCTCATTTCATTTCACAATATACGAATGGGGAGAAAAAGTTAATTTGAATTTCGTGTAATGAGATTATAATCAACGCTTATTTCTAAGAAGTCTGCATTCATTGCTTAATCGAAACGTTTTATTAAAGTAATTAATTAATGTACGTAAACAGTAATAATAACGAACGAAAACAAAAAAAAAACTAGTTTCATATATTTTACTTCTTACCTTTTAAAAGTGGAAAAGATTAAGAAAGAAAAAATTCCGTAAAGAAATTAAATATACAGGGTGAATAGTTTCATGCCGAATATAGGCAATTAACATGGAGAAAATGAATTCAGGATGATATAATTGAAATTAAAACACTTGGTTTGTTTCACTTATTTATATTTTCTCCAACTAGTTTCGACCATTAGTCATCTTCAAGGGTGAAGATGAAGATGAAGATGACCAATGGTCGAAACTAGTTGGAGAAAATATAAATAAGTGAAATAATTCACCTTAACCCGTGGTGAAACATTTTTGAATTATTTCACTTATTTATATTTTCTCCAACTAGTTTCATAAGAAATTAATTAAACATATGGAGAAAATGTTTTTTTTTTTTTCGCGGATTGCTTCCTCCATAGCGATTTACGACTGTGATATTTGAAAGTCTAAGAAAATGTGTTTATTTTTATCGTGATTACCTGTGCTTCCTCAATTAAAGTCGTTGCCGTTTTCGGGACTGTTTGTGGCGTTTCCCGATATCTCGCGAGTGCCGCATGAAAGGAATTCCGATTCCCCATTTCCTGTCGAAACCCCGCCGCTTTCCACAGGACCGCTGTCATCTGCACAAATAAATACAACAACGGAAACAGATTCCGCGATTTCGGATAAACGTATTATCACAACAAAAATCAATTATCTGTTGTTTTTTTTAATTTTGATTTAGGAGTAATTGATTTTATTGTTATGTTTTATTTAAAAATCAGTATCGAGGATTATTCTTTTAATTACTAGAATTCAATCAAAATTTAAAAAAAAAACGAACAGAATAAAAAAACGTTGCTATTCACTTTGGGAAAACAAAGTCTTCTCCACTAAGATCGCAATTATTTACATTATTAACAAAAATAAATAGAGAAAATATCGGTGAGATTTAGTGAAGCCATATACTTCAATATTTACATTATTAATAAAAATAAATAAAGAGAAAATATCGATGACATTTACTGAAGTATGTAACTTCACTAAATGTCAGAGTGACATTTGACAGTGAAAATATCGGTGACATTTACTGAAGTATATAGTTTCACTAAATGTCACAAATATTTTCTCTTTATTTATTTTTATTAATAATGTAAATACTGAAGTATTTAGCTTCATTAAATGTCACAGATATTTTCTCTTTATTTATTTTTATTAATAATGTAAATACGGAAGTATATAGCTTCATTAAATCTCACAGATATTTTCTCTTTATTTATTTTTATTAATAATGTAAATACTGAAGTATTTAGCTTCATTAAATGTCACAGATATTTTCTCTTTATTTATTTTTATTAATAATGTAAATACGGAAGTATTTAGCTTCATTAAATGTCACAGATATTTTCTCTTTATTTATTTTTATTTTTTTATTAATAATGTAAATACTGAAGTATTTAGCTTCATTAAATGTCACAAATATTTTCTCTTTATTTATTTTTATTAATAATGTAAATACTGAAGTATTTAGCTTCATTAAATGTCACAGATATTTTCTCTTTATTTATTTTTATTAATAATGTAAATACTGAAGTATTTAGCTTCATTAAATGTCACAGATATTTTCTCTTTATTTATTTTTATTAATAATGTAAATACGGAAGTATATAGCTTCATTAAATCTCACAGATATTTTCTCTTTATTTATTTTTATTAATAATGTAAATACTGAAGTATTTAGCTTCATTAAATGTCACAGATATTTTCTCTTTATTTATTTTTATTAATAATGTAAATACGGAAGTATTTAGCTTCATTAAATGTCACAGATATTTTCTCTTTATTTATTTTTATTTTTTTATTAATAATGTAAATACTGAAGTATTTAGCTTCATTAAATGTCACAAATATTTTCTCTTTATTTATTTTTATTAATAATGTAAATACTGAAGTATTTAGCTTCATTAAATGTCACAGATATTTTCTCTTTATTTATTTTTATTAATAATGTAAATACTGAAGTATTTAGCTTCATTAAATGTCACAGATATTTTCTCTTTATTTATTTTTATTAATAATGTAAATACGGAAGTATATAGCTTCATTAAATCTCACAGATATTTTCTCTTTATTTATTTTTATTAATAATGTAAATACTGAAGTATTTAGCTTCATTAAATGTCACAGATATTTTCTCTTTATTTATTTTTATTTTTTTATTAATAATGTAAATACTGAAGTATTTAGCTTCATTAAATGTCACAAATATTTTCTCTTTATTTATTTTTATTAATAATGTAAATACTGAAGTATTTAGCTTCATTAAATGTCACAGATATTTTCTCTTTATTTATTTTTATTAATAATGTAAATACTGAAGTATTTAGCTTCATTAAATGTCACAGATATTTTCTCTTTATTTATTTTTATTAATAATGTAAATACGGAAGTATATAGCTTCATTAAATCTCACAGATATTTTCTCTTTATTTATTTTTATTAATAATGTAAATACGGAAGTATTTAGCTTCATTAAATGTCACAGATATTTTCTCTTTATTTATTTTTATTTTTTTATTAATAATGTAAATACTGAAGTATTTAGCTTCATTAAATGTCACAAATATTTTCTCTTTATTTATTTTTATTAATAATGTAAATACTGAAGTATTTAGCTTCATTAAATGTCACAGATATTTTCTCTTTATTTATTTTTATTAATAATGTAAATACTGAAGTATTTAGCTTCATTAAATGTCACAGATATTTTCTCTTTATTTATTTTTATTAATAATGTAAATACGGAAGTATATAGCTTCATTAAATCTCACAGATATTTTCTCTTTATTTATTTTTATTAATAATGTAAATACTGAAGTATTTAGCTTCATTAAATGTCACAGATATTTTCTCTTTATTTATTTTTATTTTTTTATTAATAATGTAAATACTGAAGTATTTAGCTTCATTAAATGTCACAAATATTTTCTCTTTATTTATTTTTATTAATAATGTAAATACTGAAGTATATAGTTTCATTAAATGTCACAAATATTCTCTTTTTGTTTATTTTTGTTAATAATGTAAATAATTAACTTATTAAAATTATCCTTTCATATAAATGAAGCCTGTACATACATAACCGTTCCGCGTCAGCGTAACTGGATAGTGCCCGCGCCAGGCCGCTTTTCCGCAAAGTTTTTCGACTGGAAAATCGAATTTACTGTCCACCGGATGCACCTGCACAAATAAGGGTGTTTTCCAGAGATCTCCAGAAAGTTTCCGCGGAACCTCTCTCTCTTTCTCCCTCTTTCTTTCCCTCGCACACAACCAGGAAACGTTGGCGATACATTATAAGGACCTGAAAACAATTTTGCTCCAACTTTTATATCGCTACGGATAAAATATGGAAGCGGTAAATAATACTTATAATCATAAAAGGTAAGAAATGAGTTATGGTTTTGTTTGTTTTATTTAGTATATTTAAAAATCGTTTACACTTATTGTTTCTTATTTTTAAAAGAAATGTATTTGAATTTATGTAGGGAATTATCAGCTAGCCTAATTCGTTTTGTAAGGAGAGAGTGAAGAACAAGTGATTACAACATATTTTACAAATATACTACTAGAGATTTTTTTATTTATCAAAGTGTTCTGATGATTTCATGAATGTAACTAATTGTATTTTCTTACATTTGTAAAATAGGTGAATTCCATAAATAAAGATAATACATAATACATAACAAAGAAATAACTCGTTCATTTTCAAAATTTTAATTTTTTACAGTAGTAGTAAATATATTTCGAATTTTTTTCATTCTTCAAAAGTTTTCATTATCGAAATATTGTGGTGTGGATTTTTCATTCTCCAGACGTTTCCACTCTTGAGACGATTTCATAATCGAAATATTTACAAGTAATAAAATTGTTTTTTTTTTAATCATTACCATAATTTGTGAGGTGTAATATGTTGGAATATATAAACGTTTCGATTATGAAAACGTCTCGAGAAAGTAAACGTCTGGAGCTTTCATCGTTTTCATTCTCCAGACGTTTCCATTCTTGAGACGTTCTCACTATAATTAACGAAGCATTTAGCAAGCAATGAAATATATTAAAAATTGAAAATATTTCTGTTATAAAAACGTCTCAAGAAAGGAAATATCTGGAGCTTTCATCGTTTTCATAGTGGTGAATATATTTCGAAACTTTTTCATTCTTCAAAAGTTTTCAATATCGAAATATTGTGGTGTGGAGTTTTCATTCTCTAAGACGTTTCCACTCTTGAGACGATTTCATAATCGAAACATTTACAAGTAATGAAATTGTTTTTATTTTAATCATTGACATTTCTACCATATTTTGTGTGGTGTAAGGCAAGTAATGAAATTTGTTAGAAAATATAAACCTTTCAATTATGAAAACGTCTCGAGAAAGGAAACGTCCGGAGCTTTCATCGTTTTCATTCTCCAGACGTTTCCATTCTTGAGACGTTTTCATTATAATTAACGAAGCATTTAGCAAGCAATGAAATATATTAAAAAATGAAAATATTTCTATTATAAAAACGTCTCAAGGAAGGAAACGTCTGAAGAATAAAAAAGTTTCGTAATATATTTACTCTAATACTCTAATTCAAGTTTTAAAAAATATATATTGAGTTTATAAACGGACAGGATATATCTTCAATTGAAAATTAATGAATTAATCATAATAAATTAAAGACGACGCAAGCGCCACCTTTTGCCTAATTTCAAGTGGCATCGTCAACGAATTGGGTCTACAAAATAGACGAGCGAGAATCATTGTTTCGTCCACTAATGGAAGGCGAACTTGTCTTGTTTAAGCAAACAAGGAAAACGAAAATGTTAAAATATTAATGAATTATTTAAAACAAAGATGAATTGGTCCACTTTTTATACACTCCATTATTTACATTAGTATAAAGCAATATGTATTTAAATGGACTTACCGTTAATAAACAATTAATTAAGTTTTAAACATATTACCCTACACCGAAAGGTAAAATGGTCAATAAATAAATAAAAAAAAGTTTTAAGCTTTCAGTTATTCTCAAACGTATTTTTTTTAGGTTATATGTAGGGATTATATAGGTTTTACAAAATTCAGGCGAAAAGACCACTGCCAGGCAACCAATTGGCAGATCTTTAGAATATATATTGTAATATTTTTTGTTATATGTGGAGATTATATAGATTTTGATGGCAACATTACTGTATTCTACACCTCATACAGTGCTGTTGTCATTAAATCCTATACAATCTCCATATATAACAAAAAATATTACAATATATATTCTAAAGATCTGCCAATTGGTTGCCGGGCAGTGGTCTGTTCGCCTGAATTTTGTATTTTCATCCTTGTCAAATTGAAAAGATAAAAAATGATGATCTTAACGAACCAAACCAAAGTCCCTGTCAAATACAAAAATATGTCAAAATACAAATATTTATTAATACTAAAAATGTACATATTTACATTTTTAGTATTAATAAATATTTGTACTAGAAGAGATAGAGTAAGAAATGTGGACGTAAGAAGAGAACAGAATACAAAGGATGTACAAAAGTATGTCGAAGAAAGGCAACTGGGATGGTGGGGAGGATGAAGAAAATAATTCCTGCAACGCAAATATAGGAAGCAAGGACAACTACAAACAGAGGAAGAGGAAGACCAATAGAAAACTGGGAGAACAGCGTAACAAAGGCACTATAAGAAAGAGGAATAAACATAAGAGAAGCAGAAAAAATGGCTAAGGACAGAAACAACTGGAGGAGAGTCATTAAGAAATAGACAATGAAGAAAAACCCCAACACCAATTGGTAAAAGAGGACATCGATTATATATATAATAAATATTTGTAGAATATGTACTTTACATGAACTTAAAAATGAATAGGTAGAAAAAAGCGCGCGCCCCTTGAATAAAATATAGGGCAATAGGTGGGACCTATTAGTCCCACTGAAAATTTAATCCATCCCGAAATACACGCTCTCCCGTAGCCGAATCGATTTCCCGCACTTCTATTTATATGCGCCCGGATTGATTTCCTGAAATTTTCATTTCGGGCTCATTAAAATGTACGAGGAACACGGAGCGCAGTGCTTGAAATTCAAAAATTTTCTGCCTAACCGCGTACATATTAAATTAAGCTTGTAAATTAGATTCACTTGGTTTAGTTTTACTTATGTCTATTTTAACTTCAACTAGTTTCAGCTTAATGCCATCATCAAAACTGAATTGTAAAAACTGTTTATAATTTTCCTTTCAAGAATTAAAAGCTGCTGCTCCGTCTTGCTGAAACCATATTTTTCGAATATCCTCACCAACATTACGAAGTTGTTCAAATTTTTTCAAAAATTAAAAGTTTCAATAATCAAGAAAAAATAATTATTTCCACAATAACTACTACCTAGTTAATTCACTTCATTATCACAAACATCGCAATTATCTCATAATCCAATTTTGCGGATCGAACTCGGTTAATTCAATAAACAAATCCGATCGTTGTTAATATTATTGACTCTCCCCGATTACGGCTCTCCGGTTCGGCTGCATTTTTCGCGCGGGATTACATTTTTCCCAGAAATAATAATTGGAAACCTGATATTCCAGCGTGCACAGGAAATAATGAATAAAACTCTAATGAGATACACGGGATCCGAACGTGAATTAGGAAATCACAATTACGCCGGTGAGTTGTATATTCATCATCCTGTTTTTGCGTGTGTGTGTGTTTTTAAAACGTGTGCTCTAATTGAATCATGGGTTTTATGCGGATATTATGTGAGGTGTTTTTCATAAATCCGGCGCTTTTAACGAGATCGGCGAAAAAAGCGCTAATTTCACCCCCAAGTGAAACGTAAGCACAGGGGTGAAAAGAAAAACAAGTTCAAGCGAGTAGAAGTAGAAATCCGGCAAATTTCATAATTTTCCAAATCCACCACAGGCGAATCATTCATAGCTTGATAAATTAAAAAAATCCATAATTTACCCAGATCCACCACAGATCAATGATTCATAGCTTGATAAGCTGAAAAATGATAAAAAGGAAGAAAAATAATATATATGGTAACTTGATCTTTATAAAATAATGGCCCAAATACTATTACTTATTTACATTTATTCTTCCCTTTTATCGAGGCAATTTATTTAAATCCACAAATAAATCAATCAACTACTCCGATAGCGTCCGCCAGCGAGACAAATTCCCCCCATAAAATGCGGCCCCCCTTTTCCGGGACCGGATGAATATTCCCCGGGAGGATCCGTCCGACATTCCGCCGGCCCCCGTTCCTGCGCGACAACGCGAAATAAGGGCCTTAATCACACGTCCCGGGCGCACCTTTTCGCGCGTTCCGGTTTAATCTAGAAGGCGTCCAGGAGGAATTGTTCGGCATTCCGACGCCGGTTCGCGTGTGCCGGGGATTAATTAAGCCTACATATTTTATCGGGCCTAATTTCCACATGGCACACGGATTATGCTGATAAATCCATTAATTAAGCCCGACGCGTTTAATTAGCGATTTGTACAATGTCTGGGCCGTAGATTGCCGAATTTAAATGAAAAATATATGGAGTCAGGACATGATTAAGTTCAATTAATTTTTTGAGAGCTCGTATTATTTTTATTAAAATCTAATATTTTCTCTCTTAACATATTGTCTTTACGCTTTGCCGTAAAGGGTCAAAGGATGGACTTTCGGTAACACACTTTGCCGAAAAGGATCAAAAGATGGACTTTCGGTAATACTCTTTTCCGAAAAGAGTCAAAAGATGGACTTTCGGTAATACACTCTACCGAAAAGAATCATAAGATGGATTTTCGGTAATACACTTTGCCGAAATGGGTTAAAAGATGGACTTTCGGTAATACACTTTACCGAAATGAATCATAAGATGGACTTTCGGCAAAACACTTTACCGAAATGGGTCAAAAGATGGACTTTCGGTAATACACTTTGCCGAAAAGAATCATAAGATGGACTTTCGGTAAAACACTTTGCCGAAATGGGTCATAAGATGGACTTTCGGTAAAACACTTTGCCGAAATGGGTCAAAAGATGGACTTTCGGTAATACACTTTGCCGAAATGAATCATAAGATGGACTTTCCGTAAAACACTTTGCCGAAATGGGTCAAAAGATGAACTTTCGGTAATACACTTTGCCGAAATGAATCATAAGATGGACTTTCGGTAAAACACTTTACCGGAATGGGTCAAAAGATGGACTTTCGGTAATACACTTTGCCGAAATGAATCATAAGATGGACTTTCGGTAAAACACTTTGCCGAAATGGGTCATAAGATGGACTTTCGGTAAAACACTTTGCCGAAATGGGTCAAAAGATGGACTTTCGGTAATACACTTTGCCGAAATGAATCATAAGATGGACTTTCGGTAAAACACTTTGCCGAAATGGGTCAACAGATGAACTTTCGGTAATACACTTTGCCGAAAAGAATCATAAGATGGATTTTCCGTAATACACTTTGCCGAAATGGGTCAAAAGATAGACTTTCGGTAATACACTTTGCCGAAAAGAGTCAAAAGATGGACTTTCCATAACACACTTTGCCGAAAAGGATCAAAAGATGGACTGTCGGTAATACATTTTGCCGAGAAGGGTCAGAAGATGGACTTTCGGTAATACTCTGCCGAAATAGGACAAAAGATGGACTTTCGGTAATACTCTTTGCCGAAATGGGTCAAACGATGGTCTCCCTGGAGTCACTGGAAATCTATAAAGCCTGCGCTCTTCCCCGTCATCAAGGACCAGCTTGACCTAATATACACCCCTATTTTTAATGCTGTAATAAGCAGTAGGTAAATGTGTTCATATTTATATACCTGTTAATTGTTGTTATAATTCACTGTTAGTTTTTAATGTCACGTTAATGACGTCGAAATGACGTTATACAAAATTAAAAAGTGTAACGAAAACACTTTTTAACTTTGTATAACTGAAATTCATTTTCATTAAAAAGTGTAATGAAAACACTTTTTAACTTTGTATAACTGAAATTCATTTAGTGAACATAGTTTCGACGTGACATCGATATAATCGGGGCTATTCCGTACAGAAAATGTTTAATTTAACGTATACGTTATTAAATAACTTCACAATCTATGTATATATATATTCAATGACCCTTTCTACCCATATGGGTGTAGGGTATGTATATATAACTATTACAAAAGTTGCTTAAACTGTGATGATAAAATATAACGTACACGTTTTACTTAGAGAATAGCTCCGAAAATCCCATTTAATCATCCCGAATTATCATGTAATATTCTTAATTAATAATGTGATTTTTTTAAATCTTTTACATAGATAACTTAGAGATTGCGTTCTAGACGGTTGGTGAAGAGGTCGTCGTTAAAGTTCTTGAGGGTTATTTGGGGTTCAATTAAAGAACTTCTCAGCGGCGAACGCGGAGTGTTCATGCAGCCCACGCCTTATTATAATTAAACTTCAGCGTCGTGAGAAGGGAATGTGATCGGATGCCACCCACTCGGCGTACCCTCCACCCCCACTCAAAAATCATCAGGTGGCTGACTGACTCTCTAAGTGATTAAATTATTTTATCAACATTTGAATAAAATTAAATAAAAATCATAGAATTATCATGTTTTCTTCGAATATTGTCAAAAACACACATTTTCTGCAACCATTTACAACAAGCCCAACACATCGCGGAAATCCCTCGCATTCAATTCAATTAACCGTTTTCCCGCGAACGCCGAAAATGTGCAACGTGAATATATATGAAAGGATTATTTTCGCTATCGATTCACGGGCAGGCAGTCGCAGCGGCATTCGAGTGTAGGCCAAGCAGTTGATTTGCATCTCGAGCAAAGCCCTCACGAAGGTCACGGGTCCCAGACCCGGAAGCCCATAGAGCTCCACGGATTCGGATGAGGACTGGGATGCAATTCAGAGAGGGAATTAAAGCGGAAACATTAAGCAAATAGAAAAGGGCCGGATTAAAATCATCCCGGCTAGCGCGCACACACACACACACACATCCGACCTCTCGCACCTCTCGGATTCCCTTTGTTCAGTCTTTAGGGCGAAATTACGTGCTCTTTGCATAGTTTCGAATGGGAATTGGATAAATGTTTGTTTGTGTATAATTTTCATATTTTTTATCATCATTTTTATAAATCAATAAATAAATAATATCTAATAAAACACTGTTTGTTCAAAAATCAAACAGTGTTTTATTAGTGGTTATTACTTCATATAAATCAAAACAAATAGTGAAGTAAACAATATCTTTATTCAAATACCTCTACAGCCAATACTTCGATGGACTTTATGTTATTTTATTAATTAATCACGCGTGAATACAACCAATTCCCTACTTATTATTTTATTATTAATCGCGATTTCTAAATGCATACTTTGCCGAAAAGGGTTAAAAGATGGATTTTCGGTAACACACCTTGCCGAGAAAGGTCAGCAGATGGACTTTCGGTAAAACACTTTGCCGAGAAGGGTCAAAGGATGGACTTTTGGTAATGCACTTTGCCGAAAAAGGTTCAAAGATGGACTTTGCCGAGAAGGGTCAAAAGATGGATTTTCGGTAATACACTTTGCCGAAAATGGTCATAAGATGGACTTTCGGTAATGCACTTTGCCTAAAAGGGTCAAAAGATGGACTTTCGGTAATGCACTTTGCCGAATAGGGTCAAAAGATGGATTTTCGGTAATACACTTTGCAGAAAATGGTCGTAAGATGAACTTTTGGTAATGCACTTTGCCTAAAAGGGTCAAAAGATGGACTTTCGGTAATGCACTTTGCCGAAAAGGGTCAAAAGATGGATTTTCGGTAATACACTTTGCCGAAAATGGTCATAAGATGGACTTTCGGTAATGCACTTTGCCGAAAAGGGTCAAAAGATGGATTTTCGGTAATACACTTTGCAGAAAATGGTCATAAGATGGACTTTTGGTAATGCACTTTGCCTAAAAGGGTCAAAAGATGGACTTTCGGTAATGCACTTTGCCTAAAAGGGTCAAAAGATGGACTTTCGGTAATGCACTTTGCCGAAAAGGGTCAAAAGATGAATTTTCGGTAATACACTTTGCCGAAAATGGTCATAAGATGGACTTTCGGTAATGTACTTTGCCGAAAAGGGTCAAAAGATGGACTTTCAGTAATACACTTTGCCGAAAATGGTCATAAGATGGACTTTTGTTAATGCACTTTGCCGAGAAGGGTCAAAAGATGGACTTTCGGTAATACACTTTGCCGAAAATGATCATAAGATGGACTTTTGGTAATGCACTTTGCAAAAGGGTCAAAAGATGGACTTTCAGTAATACACTTTGCCGAAAATGATCATAAGATGGACTTTTGGTAATGCACTTTGCAGAAAAGGGTCAAAAGATGGACTTTCGGTAATACACTTTGCCGAAAATGATCATAAGATGGACTTTTGGTAATGCACTTTGCAGAAAAGGGTCAAAAGATGGACTTTCGGTAATACACTTTGCCGAAAAGGGTCATAAGATGGACTTTTGGTAATGCACTTTGCCGAAAAGGGTCAAAAAATGGACTTTTCCGAGAAAGATCAAAATATGGACTTTCAGTAATACACTTCGCTGAAGAGAGTCAAAAGCTAGACCTCTTAAACATAATTTTATAAATCTGTCATTTTAAATTCACGATTTTAATTAAATTGAACTTGACGCAAATCATTTTTACATCAATCAACCGACGCGGAAAATAAATTAATTTCCATTGGGCGAAACTTTGTGTAAATTAAAATTATAAACATCAATCAATCCTCCCCGGCAATCCGAAACGGACATTATGCAATTCCGCCTGTCTGAATTTGGGCGATGAACTATAAATATCCCCGGCGGTACCTGGGATAATTAAGGCATGCACCGGCCATAACTCGAGAGCGTTTGCTCTTCTTCTCCTCCCGAGGATTTCCCGGGGCGCAGATGTTCAATTCGGCCCGGCGTTTTGTCATGTTCGCGTTTTCCAATTCCCGCGTCGATCCAGCGCAACAATATTTCTGTTTCACGGCTTCTGGGTCGTTTATATATATGCCCTAACCGCCCTCCCACGTTTTCAGCGCTGTGATCGATCATTACAATAAACGTCTAAGGCGAAATGAATGGATCGTACACATGAGGAAGTAGAGGATTTCGCATGAAAAAGGAAAACAAAAATTGTATCAAGTTTATGATCGTTATATCCTCAAATATCAAGAACATAATAATGATACATTTTTTTTATTTTATACGACATGATGAAAAAACTATATTAAATTATAATTTCTTGCAGTTTTCATCATAAAGTACTTTTTTATTTTATACATGATGAAAACTAGATTAAATTATAATCTCTAATTGTAACAAATATATTTTTTATTTTTGTTTTGTTGAATTCATTTAGGTATTTAAAAAAAAATATTAGCATGAGATAACTTCATTCCTTTTCAAAAATACGCCGAAACAAAGGAAATACATAAGCCGTTTTGTTTTACGATAATCGCAAGTGGAAGTGGCGAACGATAAAAAAATATTACATAACATTTTCAGTCAAATTCGCGCGATAATTTAACTGCTTAAAATATAAATTTAGAAACATTTGATAACACTTGAATTGCTTTAAAAAATAAAAACGTACAGTAATATTAATTACTCCTAGAAATATTATCATAGGAGAACGGAAGGTCGTGCATTTTTAAAAGCTATTTTTTATGAATAAATAATTTTCGTACTCTTTCTGGAAATAGACAAGGTTTTTTTTAAGACTGAGGTTTTACCCCCAATAAATACTACATATACTGATTGGAATGCTATTACAAGAGCGAATCAGAGTTGTCTCTATCAACCTTTTTTTTTTTTTTAGTCGCTCCATCTTCGTTTGAGCTATCGGCGTGATCGACTAATTTATAATCCGGCCTTATAGGCCCGAAATGAATGAATTTCATACGTTATGGTACAAATTAGCGAAGAAACCAACCATTTTTTTTTTGGCGCATCTCACAACTTGGCCGAAAATAATATAAAAGGCGAACGTTTATCCAATCAATATTTAGTTGTAATATTGATTTTTGTTGCATATGTTTTGTAAAAAGGAGATACCGTAAATAAATATATTATTATTAGTTAGAATTATAATAATTATAATTCTAACTAGCTCGGGGAGAACGTCAGTTATGAGTCTAAGAAAAAAATAATACATTGTATTTAATCGAAAATAATATAATAAATAAAATTATATATACAGAGAGCTTTTTTTTATCAGTATACATTTCTCATACGTTTTTGCAGGTATATACTTCCTCTAATGTATACCGATAAAAAAAACCTCTCTGTATATACATCTTTATTCAGACTATACAGATAATTTTAATGATATGACATAAATAATTACAATACATGAAGGTGTTAGTCTGTCCTGAATTTGTGAAAATTAATTGATGAATAGTGATGGACATGACCAACTCTCTCACTGCCCTCCTAGCTATATCATGTTTAATATTAATCAGTTTGAATATTATCTGTTACTTTAACACAATTAGAAATAATTATTTGAGAATTTCGAGTATTTTCCGTATTACAAAAGACTATATGTATTTTAATAATACCTTAATTTCTGAGATATAGCTAATGAGTGTCAGTAATTTTGCTTTTTTACATTTTATCAATTACACTTCCTGATGAATTATCGCATTATCTATTTTATTACTACACAGCCTTAATTGACTTAAAATACACGTTTTTTAATTAAATTAAATAAAAAGAATTTGAAAATAATTAATAAATTATTCGCCCTTTTTAATTATTTTAAAATTATATTTATTTATTTTATTTTAAATAATTGTGTCCATGTGAATAAGTCCTCTTTTATATTACTTTTTTAATTCAATTTAAAATCCCTGTATAAATTTGAAATTTCTATTGTGTAATATTTAAACAATAACTTAATTTCTAGGCCAAATTACAAGAAAGGGTTTAAATGTACTAGATATAAGCTCTGGCTAATTTGCAAACCAAAGCTTGTGAAATAAGCAAAGTATATTTTTCAACTTATTGTTTATTCTTAAACCATTTGTGGCAGATGACTTGATTGCAGTATAGATTTTTGTAATATTTCTACATTACTATTTATTTATACAGGGTGGTGCCATTTCGATGGTTTTAACAAAGAAAACATATTTCCAGACTAGATAAAGTCAGGAGATCGATTTTTGAGAAACGTTTATTCTGCGAGAATGGTAAATTATGAAGAAAATCTTAATACAACGGGTGTCAAATATGTCTAATAGGTTTTTATTATTTTTTCATAAATTATTAAGATAAAATTATAAAATTTGATATCTATTAAAACTTAAAAAGATAATACAGGACTTTCTTGAAAATTCAATTCAGAAGCATCCTAACGTGGGGGTTAAGAGGTTGAAACCTCGCTATTTTTATTGCATGTCACATTTTGTACTTTGCAAATTAAAATTGTGATATTTTGTGTATTTTGCTGTAAAATTAGCACTCTTGATGGGACGCACCATTTTCGAGTAAAACTGATTTAAAGATTTAGTTACATATGCATAATATTCTAAAATATTAAGGCGAGAATAAGAATAATCATAGGATGCCATGGAAATTATTCTTCCACTAAACGAAGGCGAACTTGTCCTGTTTATGAGAGCAGGAAACGAAATTCATTTAATAATAATAATCTAAGAACAACATAGCATTGTGTTGGTTACTTTTATTACCAACATCACTTTTTTTACTAAAAAAAATCTAAAGGAGAAAAATTCTCGATTATATGGTGTATTAGAGATTTCCGCAAATAAAAATTATTATCATTTAAATTAAACCCTACACCTGAAAGGTTAGAAAGGGTCACTGAATATATATATATATATATATATATCATTTAATAGAAAAAGGATTTATTCACTTGGTTACAGTTATTTTATTTTTTCAAATTCTTTTATTTAATTTATATATCATCTAAATTAACTTGTTATAAATTTCTAAATATTTTTTACATTGTTTTAGTTTTCCGCATAAATTATCATTATCTATTCGAAACACGGCGTGATCCGCGCTGAAAAAAAATGACAATATTTTTTTATTATCCGAACCCATAAAACACCGTTGGTTTAGTGCAAACATAAACACTAATTATCAATACATATTAAATAATTCATTCAATTTATACTAAAATGATAAGGATTTTATGGATGTCTAGCTATTTTTTTTGGTATAAATAGTCGGGGCTTTTTCGGAAAAATCAACTCGTTTTGAAAGTACGAAGAGAATTAAGAAAATGTTGAGGCTTGCGTTTTTCAGTGCGGTGGTGGCCGTTGCTCTCGCTAACGTCCCAGCTAAGTAAGTTTTAATTCTAATCATTTTTCTATTTCGGATTTTACATAAATCACATTTGAATTTTTTTTGTTTTTTTTTTGGCATAGGATTTTCTCCAATCAGCCACTAACGATTTGAATATTTAATTTTGTTTGTGTTTATTTATTTGTCCAATTTATAAAAAAATCTATTGATAAGGCGGAAAGACCATTGATCGATAGCCAATTAACAGATATAAAATATACATTTAATTTTTTAATATTTTTTGCTGTATATATTTGTTAATAAATATTATATTATTTATATACAGGGTGAGTTTTTTTCGATGTTCTCTATGGGGGTCTCGGAAACTATAAGAGATAGAAAAACGGTTAAATGGGGAAAGAAGTGTAGTTTTATAAGACGAATAAAATGACACCTTCAAAATATTTGAAAAAGTCAAGGGTAACTAGATATTTTGAAAAAAGTAAAATGTGTCAATTTTTTGAAATCAATATATCTATATTATTATCATAGATAGAAATTAACTGTAAAGGACAAAGTTGTAGAAAATTTTACACAGATTAATAACAAAAAATCAAAAAAAAAATTCGCCCATATTTTGGGAAATATAACACAAACTTATATCAAGAAAATTTTACTTACCAACAAATTTCTTATATACAAATATCTTTATTCAGACAATTACACTTTTACAAACCTTGAGTATATACATTAAAATAAATATTTGTCTGTTCTGAGCTATCGACCGGAAGTATTTCTGTCCTTAAATATCTTATTTTTATTTAATTTGTGTTTTTTTGTTTTGTTTATGATATTGAAGTGTTTGGAATTAATAAAACACCAGCTTCTCATTTAAAATCATTTGTAGTTATTATATTTTATATTTTCAGCCCCGATGACGAGTACATCAAGTCAGCCGTGGTTAGGTCTAAACTATCCATTTCCGACACCATGAGACTCCATGACATAAACAACAAACCATTCGACTACGTAAGAGTTTATACTATTTATATTTTAAACATAAGCGTTTTTTTTTAAATAATTATTGTTAATTCTTTAAACTTTGACAAATCGTCGAAATTTAAAAAAATACAAATATTATTATAGGGTGTTTTTTAAGTCCGAGAATATTAAAATTTCGTTTTCACACAGGTCTTAATCTTTAAACAAACCGGGAAAGCAGACTTATGGGATGGATCCGTGTCGAACATCCACAGCTACGAATACGTCCGGGTCAACCGCTTAAGCTCAAACTTATTCGAAATCCAATTGTTCTTCGATAAAGTAACTGTAAGTACAGCAAAAGAGGAATGTCCGCAAGTGCGTTATAAAAAAACTGTTTCAGTTCAATTACAAATACCGTGCTTCATTCCCATTGATGTTGGGAAATTCTGGTGTTATCGACGGAACGATCACTGATATGTCATTCGATATTACGTGCAAGATTGAAAATGGAGAATTTGTTCAAGTTGGTGTTCCTGCCTTCCACATGGGGTAATTATGTTTTTTTATATAATTACATTTATGTTCATACACAATTTTTACTGATAAACACAATTCCGTACGTGAAAAGTTAAATTTAACGTACAGGTTATTATTTATCGCCACAGTCTAAGCGAATTTTATAATTGATATGTTATAAATTAATTATTAGGTTAAATAACATTTCTCGTACCAAATATCTACATATAACATAGTATATTACAATATATATATATAAAGGGTAATTTTTTTAGTGCGTCCGAACTTTAAATTCAAATTAAACAACAACCAAATTAGATATGTTAAAATGATTTATTTTATTTGAAGGATTATACAATGGCATTACTATTTCAATTTTAGACAAATGTCTGCCGCAGTTACTTCCGTCTGAGCGCATTCTGTCAATCCAATTGCCTTGATGTCAATCCAATCTGAGTTTAGACGTCAATAGTTGTTTTTTCGGCATAGACATTCCATTGCATTATCTATTTTACTAATACCAACACTGAACAAAGTTGATATGAAAACATCGCACCAATGTTACATTAAAATTTAATGTTTATACAACGTTATTTCTGGACATTTTGTTCTCTGGGATTAAATCTTCAAACATTTAAATACATAATTTCCGAAATTCTCTTAGCTTGGTTGTATACTAATATTAAAATGTTCTTCTGCAGAGATGTCGACGTCTTCTTCAGCAAAGGATCCCTCTTAGATATCATCTACAACGCCCTTCGCGGTACCTTCATTTCAGCCGTAAAGCAATTCACAGCTGAAGAATTCGCCAATCCAATCGGCATGGAGATCGTCAAGCATATTAACATAGCCGCCTCTCAAATGTAGTATGGAAAATGAACTTTTTTGATGAAAATATAACAACTTTATAGCAAAAGCAATTGTTTATTTTTAAAACACAAATGAATTGTTTCAATAATAACACACAAGTTTTGTTTTCCTCACTCGTGTGTTTATTATTGATATTAACACTTGACGTGAACTCGAAAGTCATGTACACTAGAGCTCAAAAGTAATGCAACACCCAGAAAGAAAAAAAGGAAATTGTTTTAAATGTTTTTGTATTAAATTTATATCCAGTTTTCATGTCGGAACAAACGGTTACAAAAAATTAAGATAAAGCAGTACTTCCTTTACTGTGAATTACGATGTATAACAAAGTAGAAGCCTCAGCAATTAATAAATTTTATTATATTCATTATTAAGAATGGTGGTTTGAGGAATTTTAAGAAGCAAGAACGAGGAAAATGCAACGAGCAATCATTTTATACATCGCTGTATATTCGAAGAAGAATTATTAGAAAATATTTCTAGAAATTCTAACAAACACATTTCTGATTTGTCAATTTTAATCATTTGATATTTCAGTGCAATTCTCGTAAAACAAACTATTATGAAACTATTTTGTTTTAAATCAATTGGCTACCTACTCTTTTCGAGAACCCTGATGCATTTCCACAAAATCCATGCACCGTATTTTCATTCGTTGCAGAAAATACCAAATATACTTCCCCAAACGCCGGCAATTAACGTGTTTGCGAGCGACCTTTACCGCTCGCCCTTCTGGAGCCCGGGGGCGGCCGCCCGCCGCCGTTTCCCGACCTTAACCCCAAAATATCAGGGGCACTCGAAAACAAAAGCCACACGGTGTTTCAAGGTCCGGAAGGACGGGGGCCGCCTAAATAAATAACCCCTTAACGTGCGGAGGAGGCAGCGGCGGCAACGGCGGCCGTCACCAGTTGTTGACCCGACCCAGTGCCACCGCACTCTGCCTCACAATCAATATTTCCGGTCCGCGATCTCGATCTGCGAATAATGTCGAATTGGATTATTGCGAAATTGTCCATGGGGCTTTTTTTTAATTTTTGATATAAGAAAAATTAATGTAGAAAGAGACGGGTATACAAATCAAACACTTTTGCTCGTATCACATTCTTGTTTTTATTCCGTAAATAATACTAGCACCCCTACACCACCATTATGGTAGATGGGGATTTTAGATTATATATATATAAATAATATGAGCACAAGTGTTTAATTTTTAAATCTATCTTTTTTTTATCTTTAAAAATGTGCCACAAAGTAATGGCTTCAACCATCAATTATTAAATAAATAAATAGATATTTTAAAAATTGAATCAAATAAAGTGCACTGCTTATAAAAATACCTATAAGTATTTTACCTTATAAGGTAAAATGGGGAATACAAAATTAGTATAAATCCGACCCATTTTTAAAAATTCGTATTTTCCCTTGGACAGAAGTCAGGGGAAATTAAAAAAAGCAAATTACATGGACAACATGAAACTGCATCCCTAGTAGAAATTGCATTTCGTAACAATCTTGTAACAATATATTAATAAATCATTTATTAGTCTCTTTTACAGAACAAATACAATAAATAATAATAATAATACAATGTAGAGGACAAAAAGGACTTAAATCAGTTTCGACATTAAACGTTAAAAACCCAATTATCGAACCTGCTCTTCCTTTAAATAGAATTTACATCGTACAATATTGTATATATATATATATATATATATATATATATATATTGAGAAGTTAAAACGACACTAGTTTGAAACAATATTGAAATACAACTTGTAAATAAACATTGATCCTCGACACCCAATTCGGGTAAAAGAAGATAAGATTAAGAAAGAAAGAAATATTGATACAAGATTGAATTTCAAGATTGTGTCCAGTTGATACGATATTGTATGATATTGATGCAATCTAGACTCAATAATGAATTTCAACACGATCTCAATCTCGGTTTTCAACTTGTAGTTCCAGATTGAACCAAGTTTATACAATAATGTATCTATCTTGATGTAATTCAATATTGTAACAATGTAATATTTCTACTAGGCATTATTATTTGAAGAACCAATACTGAAAACCCAGTAACAATCAAGCAGGTTATGTTTATATTTATGAAAACAAAAATCGGAAATGAACGAAAAATGCGATTAATTCTGAAAATCAAAGGTTATCTCTTTATAATTCAAATACTTTACTCTTTGCCGCAAATACTTTATAAATTAATCTTATTTTAAGAAATATATTATAAAAAAACTTACCTGTTTCTCTTTTTTAACAGTGAAATACATCAAACAAATACATTTATTTATTCTTCCATTATTTCCAATGGTAACTTGATAAATCAAAAAAAAATCAATCGAATTATTTCATTTTCTTTTTATTATATAATTTTTGTATTAATTAATATATTTAATTTAATTTGAACGTTACAGATATCAATTATCTGTTTATTAAAGTTTTGAAATTTTCTAAATAATTTAAATTATTTTCATTTGGTACATTTTCTCGCGCTGCGTGTATATTGTTTTGCATATACCTACACTCCAAAAATCATAGATGTAGTTTTTTAGTACTATATGCAACTTTGTACATAAAATCATTCAATGATTGCAAATATTTATCTTAATTTAACATGTTCATTAATTGGGGCTCTTCAGTAAGGAAATTGTTAAGTTTAACATGTACGTTAAATATATTCTCACAATTTAATTAATAGATATATATTTATTCATAGAATATGATTTTTATTAATAACGTACACTTTTATCTTAACATTACCCGTACAAAAAAGCCCCGAATATTAAACTTACAATCTAAGGATAAATCACTAAACGTTTAAATTGTGATTATAAAAATTAACAATGTTTGTTAAATTCGCCATTCTGAATATCTCCGATTGTAGGATGCATTTAATGTATCAATAAAATTATATATCAAATTAACAATTTAATTATATTTAATCGGAGCTGTTCTGTAACGGAAATGTTAAATTTAACGTATACATTATTTTTATCTTCACACTCTATTCAACTCGTATCATAGATGCATATCCATAGAGTATGAATTTAATTAATAATATACACGTTAAATTCAACGTTTCCCATAGGGAATATTCGGGGCTATTCTGTCAAGCAAATGTTAAATTTAACGTGTACGTTAATTTTTGTCCCCGCAGTGTAAGCAGCTTATGTCATAGATATATATTCATAGAATATTACATTATTTAATAACGTATACGTTAAACTTAATCGTGGCTATTGCGTACGGGAAATGTTGAATTTTAACGTGTACGTTATTAGTGACTTTCACATTGTATTAATATTTATCTATTACAAAAACTGTTTAGACTGTGATGACATAAATAACGTTAAATTTAACATTTCCTTACAGAAAACCCGCGAATATTTCCCGTATAGAATACCCTCGATTTTATTAATGGGAATTGGGGCTATTTCGTACGGGAAATGTTAATTTTAACGTGTGCGCTTTTTGTGAATTCACATTCTATTAATTTATATCTATTGCAAAAGTTGCTTAGACAGTGATGATAAAATAAGGTACATGTTAAACTTAATATTTATCTTACAAAATGGCCCAAATAAGATGCTATTATAATTAATTAAAATATTTTTTCTTAAATTAACTTAAACCATTTCTATCTATGATTAATTATAATTTAATGTTTTCGTTCCCTCACGTTGCCGTATTGTGTGTGGCCACAGCGAAATCAACATTCCCATCTACTTTCTAACAATTGACAACCGAACAAAACGTTCGATTAGCGTCCCCCTTAATTTCAATTTAATTTAAGAAAATGTCGAAGGCGCACCCCCCAGAATTAAAAAAGTAAGTACCCCAACCTTAAATCAGACAGAGTTATAAAGTTTTCCGGTTTATTTTAGATTCATGGATAAAAAACTGAGCCTCAAGCTGAACGGCGGCAGGCAAGTCACCGGCATCCTGCGCGGCTTCGACCCCTTCATGAACCTCGTGGTAGACGAGAGCATCGAGGACTGCAAGGACGGCAGCAAGAACAACATCGGGATGGTGGTGAGCTCATTTAACATTCTATATTGATGGTGAAACGAGGTGGAACGTTTTTGAGGTTATGTTTGTGGTTGTTTTAGGTTATCCGGGGGAACAGTATAGTTATGCTGGAGGCGCTGGATAGGGTGTAGATTTAATTTAGTTACGCTAAGGACTTAATTTTATATATATCGGTTTATAATAAATAATAATAATTTATTTTGTGTTTGTTGCACATCATTACGTTTGAAACAACCTCAAAACCGTTCAACTAACAATCATATACACGTTATCCCCTGAAATTTTGAATATTATTAATTTAAAACACTGAATTTAAACTTGTTTTTAAAAAATATAAATAATAATACACTTGGTTATTATATATATAATAAAAAATGTCTGTTTAATAATGACTACTAAGTCGAACTAGTTATGGAATAAAAAATAATTTTGATTTGAAATCTGTGTCAAAATCAGCACTCACGGTAAGTATACACTTAAATTATTATTTTATTTCTATTGGATTAAATATTTTGTTTTAAAAAAGTTAAAACAAAAAATGTTTTTGTTTTAAAAAAGTTAAAACAAAAAATGCTTTTGTAATAAAACACAAAAAACAAACAATTGCGTTTTAGAATAGCTTTACGAACACTCCCGTATAAAACTGTTTATAGGAAATAGTTATTTCCACTTTACAACCAACCGGAATATTAAATCTTTTTATGAGGCTATTCCGTATCTGAAATGCTAAATTTAACGTACACATTATTTTTTTAATATCGCAATCGGCACAAGTTCTATAAATGATATATATGTTAATAAATAACTTGTGAAAATGTTCTCTTATATATATTTTATGCTAGGTTCGGCTAAATATAATCTGCGCATTAGCAAGCCCTCAAAAATATACGAGTCAACACTGGAGGACGTTAAATTTTTATCACGTCGATATTTATGAAAGATAAATTTTGATTTATAGCTAATTGTGTTTGCATATTTGTACGGAAATAGAAACTGCGCTTTCAATTGCACAATATCTAACAATAGGGTTATTTAATGATAAGGCAATCACCAGATTTACGCAGATGTTTTTAAGAGAACAGGGATTTAAGGAAATGCAGCAAGCGGTCTTGAATCATTCAGCGAGTTGTACTTAGAGGTATCGGTGTGACACAGTTCGCAAGGAGACGTTTGCTAAATACGAGGTATGTAAAAAAATAGTAGTGCTAGCCTACTATTATTAAACAAATGCATTTTATTTATATTAAATGTATTGCAATCTATCTAAAAAATTTTCATTTGTTTTATTGCAATATTATAATTCATGCTTTGTTCGGTTGTTTAATGCTATTATAAATTGAATTCTGTGATTATCAGCTGTGAAAATATCGCATTTCTATTGATAAGGCTATGGTAAAAACAATCTTACCTACCATAAGCCGAATGAAATGAATCACAATCTTATTTAGTCATGCATTCCTTGAGTACTCAATGAACGACTGCTTTGGATTATTCTGTTGTGTTCAAAATTTTGTAAACACTTTTGGGTAAATATAAACATTATATATTACAAACAGTATTAATTTTATATTTAGTCTATTTTATTACTTCACCGTTTTCTCTTTAAATTAGCCTCCTTCAAAATCAATCGAAATGCTTCCACCACCAATTAGCACTGAAAGTGAAGAAAACATCAGCACCATTCCGCAATTAAACCTTGAGCCACACATGCCTTCGGCCACGATTCCTTACATCGACCCATTTTACGGCTACAGGAATCATTTCCTCGTTCCGACAGTGACGTTCACCATATTCGACTTGTTCATAGTCGCAAGAGTTAACATCAAGGGCTTCGAGCAGAGTGAGGTAAGGGTTATGCGAACCCAGCAGAGTGTGATCACTGTTATCTGCGAGAGAAGGAACAGACGGAGCTACAGGAATCACGAAAGGTGCCTGGTGTTTCCGGAGCAGTATAATACTGAGTGTGCTAGATGCATGTGGAGGTCCAGCAAGATTTTGAATATTATAGTACCGAGCTATTTTTAATATCGGTGTAATACTGATGTGGAAGTCCGGTGAAGGTTTTAGCATTGTGATACTAAGATATTGACCACTATTCTAACTGGACACTGCCCGTACAGCGCACAATATTTAAGCAATGTTGCAGATTACTTTGCAAGCTTGATGCAACTTGATCTTACGATACATTGCAATATTGCTACAACACTGCAGTGTAATATTGTAGCAATATTGTGTGCTTGTGCAACACACACACCTTACATAAAACTGTAAAAGCTATTATTACTTGGTATCACAATACTAAAAACTACTTTATTTATTTCGTTAATTAGTACTTCAATTAGGTGAACATGTATCAATTAACAATATTTTTCAAATGATTATAATTACCAACAATACCATATTTTATATAAATAGTTGCTAAAAACACTATTTTATAACTTAACATTTATATGATTATAAATAATAAATTAAATACATAAAATTTAAGTTGGAATTGTAATTTTTAAAAATAATTGATATACAATTATTTTAAAAATTTTTCAATGTACAACATTGAGATATAATTTAAATTAGTTAAATATAAGTGAAAAAGAAACATCTCTGATGGGATTTGAACCCATGTCCCTCGATTTCTAGCCGAATGTGTTACCAACCACATCACAGAAACCTATGATATCAAATCACAACATGGGCGGAAATGTATAAAAACGCTGAACAAGTGGATCATATAAAGAAAGTCACACATAAATGATTAATTCGTCTTTTTAGTTTCCGGGTGATTGTTAACCGGCCCTAAAAAAATGCTGTACCAGTTCATCCAATGAACAAACCTAGAGAAAAACTGGAGAAATTTTCAAACTAACACATTTTAATTTTTTTGTTTTTTTTTTTTTCTGTAAGGAAATAATTTTATTATTATTTATTATATTAAGATGAATGGAATTTATTGAAATAAAATTCCATTGATCTTAATTAATTTATTTAGTATTATACATATAAACATACTTACACTTTTACTTTAAAATTAATTTAAGTACAAAACATAGCTATCTAGCAGGTTTAAGATCCTTCAAATAAATCGAATGTTTTTCTAACATTGCCACAATTGGATCTTCCTTGTTGCTCTCCTTATCATATTTAGGACCAACACTCCAAAGGGAATCCAGATCATAAATCATCCTTGCTTCTTTGGAAAAAATATGTAATGCTATATTACCTGAAGAAAAACAATTTTTGATTAATTAAATTGATATTCCTTTTAAATTACATTTATATCTATGAATTAAAGAAATTTCAATTTCTAGAAATCACGGGCTCAAATCCCATCAGAGATATTTGTTTTCCACTTATATTTAATTAATCTAAATTATATCTGAATGTTGTAATGTACAAATGGAAAAGAAATATCTCTGATGGGATTTGAACCAGTGATTTCTAGAAATTGAAATTTCTTTAATTCATAGATATATATATATTCAATGACCCTTTTCTACCCACATGGGTGTAGGGTAATTCATAGATATAAATATAATTTAAAAGGAATATCAATATAATTAATATTACTTTTTTTTTAAATCTTTTTCCTTTCTACCGTTAGGTGTAAGAAGTAATATTACTTTATATTTATATTAAATACTTTCACTAATACCTAAATCGATAGCCATCCAATCTTTCGAGTCCCCTCCTTCGACTTTAGGAATTAAATCGTACTCGTGCCGCTTCCTCTTGTAAACTTTCCTCACGAACTGCATGATTGCTTTCATGTGCCTTACAGATTTCGCGCTTACCACGCAAATGTAGTTAACGTAATTTATTTCATCAGGAACTGAAGCCACAAAAATATCCTCACCATTTTCTCTGTTTAGAACTTCGACTAAATCTTCGATTTCAAATACACCATTGACTCCTCCTAAAGAAATAATAGTAGAAATTATAACTTTATACGTTTCAGGAAATTAATAAAAAAATTACTTCTCGAATCCTTACACCCTTTCAAATGTTTGATGGTAGAAATTATTACACCCCCCTTCAATTTTTAATTTTTCTAAAACCTTTATAAACGGGTGTTTTTTTTATAATGCGTTACTAATTCTAAGCTTAAGCCCTTAATATTAATAATCTCAACTAAGCACAAGTCTGTTAATTTTACTTACGTGCTAAGTTCAATCCATTAAATTCATCGACCACGTCCACACTCCCCGCGCCATCCTCATTGTTTATGTATTTCAACTTCTCTTCGTAGATATCCAATATGATTTCAGCGTCTTCATCTTTGAAGGGTTTATACTTGGATGCAACGTCCCCCATCTTCTGCGGAGCTTCCAATTCCTCCTGTTTAACCTTGCTGTATTTCCTGATTACTGAGTTTTGGCTGCTCAAACCACTGTAACATTTCTTCACGGTGTTTAACCGGCTTAGGAATCTGCTTGTTAGCATTACGCTTGTGAGATAGTATTTAAATTCTTGAAAATGTTTAGGTTATGTTGTGTTTTAGTTTTATATATACGACCATAGAGTTAAATCAGCATTTAAATACTCTATGATTTTCACTAGCGTCATCTGTCGCATAAGTTGTAATGCATTTTATTTGCAACCTAACTCCATAGATGGCGCTAAATAAAATTTGAAATACTCATTCTATGTTTTATTTTTTCATCTAATCGTGGTCGCCGCAACTTATTTCCAAGATTTACGATTCGTAATGTAAATATATTAGAATTTGTATTATTAAAATAATTTTAGATGCTTTATAAATCAATCCTCTATGATTTTTCACTAGCGTCATCTGTCGCATAAATTATAGAACATTTTAGTCACAACGTAATTCCATAGGTGGCGCTAAATAAATTTTGAAATACTCACTCTATGATTTCATTTTTCATCAAGAATTTAGTTTTTTAAACAAATTATTTGAACATTACAACATATTTGATTATCTACTTTATTGTCATTAAACGTAAATATAAACAAAATTTAATTATTTATTATTTCAATTCTATCGAGCATGTGTATCAGTCATAGAAAATTTATAGATATCAGTTTTATTTACACGTGTTTAAAATAATTGAATTTAATTTGTAATTTTATACTTTTAATCGAATTTATTTTGCAAGAAATGGATGTTGTTCATCCGTTTTTCGATTATTCAATCTCGGAAAAGTGTATACGCAATAGAAGTTACGAAAAAACCGTGAATAAACTTTATGAACGTAAGTAGAGGTTATGTTTTTGTTTACTTTATTTGAATTTTTAAACTTCTTCCACTGAAAGAAGTAGTTGAATATTTATAATTTATATAGTTCTTCAATCAAACCAGCTTTTAAAATCCCGTATGAAAATAAATAGTAATTTAAAAAGAAAATCAACGAGGTTATGTTTTCGTTTTCTTTGCAATTAATAAAAATATATATATATATAATCTAAAATCCCCATCTACCATAATGGTGGTGTAGGGGTGTAATAAAAATATAAAACTTGGTAAAGCCTCCTAATTTTTCCTCTAATTTGAAAACAGTCGGTTATCGTACAATCGCAATAAATCAAGTGATTGACGTGACGAATAATGTCGAGTCGAAGAAGAAAAAGAAGAAAGGCGAGGCTAGAGAGGAGTGCGTGCCTGTGCCATTGGAATTACCCGAAGTTAAGGTAAGTTTTGTGTTATTATAAATCGAGGCACAAAAATTAATGAATTCTACTTTTTAAAGGGGTGTGAGGAAATGAAAATATTCAACAGGCTGACTGTGATTTATGCAAGTGGGGACGCAATGTATAAAACTGTGAGTATTTGAAATAATCAATTTGTATAGAAATTGATAAAATTGAAAAAAATAAAAAACAAATAAATTAAATGAGTATATACAATCTAATGAAAAAATCATTTTCTATTTACTTAATTATTTTTTTTACTTAATAATAATATATATTTATTCTTTTCTCATGTTATTTTTTGTTAATTGTATTTAATTTTTTAAAATTTTCTTACAGATTAAGTCACAGAATTATAAAAAATATCACATTTTGGCTCTTCAACCCACAACACAAGCTGCTTTTCAGGTATTCATGAAAATTTTCAACTTATTACTCACTGAGCAACAATGTTTTAGTGTGTGTTCAATGGGTATGCATGCAATTATTTTTTAATTGATTCCTACTTTTGCATAATACAAATAATTATGTGTTTCGTTATTTTCAGTTTGCTTGTTCTAATTTGGATGCAGATATCATAACCTTCAACCCTGAGGAAAAACTGCTCTACAAGTGTGGCAGGAAATTGTATAATTTGCTGATAGAAAAGGGTTACCATTTTGAGATTATGTACGGGCCTGCTATAGCCAGCAGCACCAGTAGGAAGAATATTATCCACCTGTCGCATATATATCACACTTTTGGGAAATCGAGGAATATTATTATAAGCAGCGCTGCTGAAAATCCGTTTTTGGTTAGGAGTCCGTATGATGTCATCAATTTGTATCCTTAACAATTTTTTTTTTTAGAATAATTTCGTTATATATGTTTAAATTTAATATTATTCGATTGTTTTCTTTTGTGATGTCTTTTACAAATGTATTCTATTGATTTCCTTAATATGTGTATCTAGGGGCTTAATTTTTGGTTTGAATGAACAACAAAGTAAAAACGCAATTACCCATTGTGGCAGAAATGTTTACTTAAATTCAGGTAAATAATTAAATTGATATTCCTTTTAAATCATATTTATATCTACAAATTGTAGAAATTTCAATGTACAACATTTAGTGCATTACCAACTCGACTAGAAATCAGGGGACATGGGTTCAAATCCCATCAGAGGTATATTTTATTTAATTAATTTAAATTACACCTCAATGTTTTACAATGAATATTTCTACAATTCATAGATATTTAAAGTCTCTACGTCCAACTTACAGAAGATTAAATAATATATTTTTTAAAGTTTAATAAATTATTTATTAATCTTCAATACTATTGAATCTTGATATGTACAGATATATTAAGAATAAAACATATTGTTTTCACAGTTGGGCGCAGACATGGAAAGACTGTAATGCTGGTTGAAAATCTGAATGATTCTGACACTAAAATGATTGTTGATGAAGATAACGACATGGAGGAAAATCAACCGGCACAAAAGAAGTTGAAATCCGTTTGTTAGTATTATTAAAACGTTTTTATTTATTTCAGTTATTAATTACCTTTTTTACTTCCAAATTTTCCTATGACAATATCAGCCTATTAAATCGTAATACTTTTGGTAATAAAAACAACTAGTTAATTTTAAATATCCATTTATTTTCATATAAAAAATGTATTTTCCTCTTTTTCATTTTTTTCTCACATCTTAAATTACTCAATAAATTCACGTCTACCGTTTCACACATTCCCTCTCACAGGGTATAAAAATTGCACTAGAAATGGATGGAATAATTTTCGTTTTACATAATGAGGCAGTCTTAATAAAAAAAAAATATATCGATTCTTTCCTTCTTTAAACGCTCAACAAAAGAGAATTTCCTTATTAACAATTAAATAAATACACGTATAAACTACAATTAGTATAAAAGAACACATTTTTCTCGTGTATAAAACAACACTGTATAAACATTATATTTAAAGTTTTCGTTTGTTTTTTTTAATTTGTTTATATCACATTTTTTTGGTTGCATTAAATTAAGTCCTTACGCAACGAGAAGAGCACTTACTTTGTTTGTTTTCTTACTTAAAGAATTAGCTATATAATTTCAGGTTTGTTTTCAGCAACAATGTAATAATTATTATTAACGTTTTTTTTTTTTAGAGGGGTTTGAAGGTAAAAGTCTTCAAGTGCTGTTGAACGACAACGAGTGCTGTTGTCACAATATTTAGAAATTGTATAGTGTACATTTATGACGCTATCTATAAATCTTTCTTTCTTTCTTAATCTTATCCTCTTTTATCCGTATTGGCTGTCGAGGTATCTATAAATCTATTAGTGCATAAAGTGCTGAAATTCATGAATCAAACAAACCAGTTCTCAACACAGCCAGTCAGTTAAATTGAAATTTATGATATTAATAGCTAACTTAAGACTTTTATCTTCAAAACAATTATTTTTTTTAAATCTTAATAATATACAGTACGAAACTTTACATCCTCTTTTTCTTTGTTCATTATAAAAAAAAATAAATATCACATTATTTACATTGCGGTTTCAAGGGGTTGGCTCCTACTCCTGCCCCCTTCCCCGATCGGCTGATTAATAGCCGGCTCGCGCGTGTCGAAATAATCGAAATTCGTCTCCAGCAGCGCCTCGGATTTCGACCGGCTCTTCGCCGTCGGCTGGTCGAAGTTGGTTTCCAGCACGTCCGCCGACCTCGGCCTCTCCTCGAACACCTCCGGCGTGCTCGGCTGGGGCGAGTGCTGCAGGTACTTCGCCTCGTCGTACCCCGACGACGCCGGCATCTTGCTCTTCAGCTCGGAGAGGAAGTCCATCTTCCCCTCGGCCGGGTAATAATTGTCGTCGAGGGTCGAGTTGGAGTACATGTTGCCGTGCAAGGGGAGGGTGTTCGTGTTGCAGTAATCGCTCGGGGAGTAACTGTTCGTGTCGTTCTGCACGCCGTTCTGGGCGTGGATTATCGGGGTGTCGTCGCTCGCGATGGTTTCCTGGATGCTTTCCGCCCTTGAATTCGTCGCGAATGTAGAGTTGTCTTTGAAGCCCTCGTTCTTGTAGGCGAGGTTGAAGGAGGGTTGGGCGTAGTGGGTGTCGAACTGGGGTTTGTGGTATTCTATGGTCGTGTTGTAGCTGAAGCTCGTGTTTGGGTTCGGGTTGGTTTCGTATAAATCGTACGATTGGTTGTCTTCGATTGATGAGTTGCACGCGGATTTTTCCATGCTGTCGATTGAGCCGTTTGTGCTTATCATCTTTTTGTAATCGGAATTCTTCGTTAATGTATCAGTTGAACGTGTACTCTATTAAAACAACAACAAAAATACTTAGTTATGTATTTAACATTATAATCACAACATCAATTCAACTTTAATCATAATAAAGACGACACAAGCGCCATCTTTCGCCTAATTTCATATGGCATCGTCAACAATTCGAGTCTACAAGGTAGAGAACCGAGAATCGTTGTTTCGTCTACTAAAGGAAGGCAACCTTGTCCTGTTTATGAGAACTGGAAACGAAATTCATTTAATAAAAATGTTCAGCTACCATTCATCTAACGTATGGATAACTAGGGATCATTACTAGTGATAAATTATTTTAATTGGTATCCCCCGAGGCTCCATTCTTAGCACAACATAAATGTTTAATTTCTTTTTTCTTACCAATCAAACTTGTACGTCGTCGTTTGCTGTGTTTGCGGCATTAAACAAACCCAATTCTTCAATCAAATATAGTATTTAAAAAATGTATACTTAAAGCATGCTATTACATTTTTAGATATATATTTTTTTAAAATATAATTAAATTCTATAACAAAAAAAACTTTTTAACTTTGTATAACTTGTTATACAAAGTTAAAAACTGTTTTATTTAATAAACTCAATGTGTATAACCAAGTGAAATCCTTAACAGTCAACAAAATATTCTATTACATTTTTCTTTTATGTTAAAAATAATTGTCAGTACTTACAAGTTATTATTATTATAGTCAGTACTTACAAGTTGTCAGTATTTACAAGTTGTCAGTACTTACAAGTTATTATTATTATTGTCAGTACTTACAAGTTGTCAGTATTTACAAGTTGTCAGTACTTACAAGTTATTATTATTATTGTCAGTACTTACAAGTTGTCAGTATTTACAAGTTGTCAGTACTTACAAATTATTATTGTCAGTACTTGCAAATTGTCAGTATTTACAAATTATTATTATTATTGTCAGTACTTACAAGTTGTCAGTACTTACAAGTTATTATTATTATTGTCAGTACTTACAAGTTGTCCAGCTTTTCTCCGGTAGCCGAAATCGGAGAAGTTTTGCGTGGAGCCGACCGAACGCAGCGAGTGCAGGCTCTGCCTGATGCTGTTCCTCCTCTCCAGGCGCTGTGCGTGCCGGTACTTCGACTTGGACCACCAGCAGATTATGACCAGGGCTATCAAGAGGAGGGCCAGAACTCCGCAGGCGACGGCCGCAATCGTCATGATGTCTCCACGCCAGACCAAGGGATCGATCAAGACTTTTGGATCTACAAGAAAGAAAGAAAAAAAATGGGTGAGTAATTCATTTTCACTATAAATAATGATTATAAAGAGGATTGTATAATATAAACAAAAAGAAATTGTTAGTGATTAATTTTGATGACTGAAAAAAATTGTGATGAGGAATTATGGATATTTGGAACTTAGCCAAAAGGTACTGTATAAAAAAAAAACAGTGCTATTAACAAATAATATCGTTTGGCATGACAATTCCTCATCACAAATAATACCGTCGATCTCCACACTAGATCAAGACTTTTGGATCTACAAGAAAGAAAAAAAATAGGTAAGTAAATTAATTTTGACTATTAAGAATGATTGTAAAGAATTATACAACAAAGATTAAATTGTGAGTAATTAATTTTGACCATTGAGATTATAAAGATGATTGTACAACACAAAAAAAAAGAAATTGTTAGTGATTAATTTTGATCACTGAAAAAAATTGTGATGAGAAATTATGGATGTTTAGAACCTTGCCAAGTGTTATTATTTATAAATGGCACTATAAAAAAAATAGTGCCATTCACAAATAATACGAAGTTCAAAACTGAATATATTCCATAACTTTCAAAAAAAGTAAGTATTATTATAATTTGAAAATATTTCTTATTAGCAATTAGGTTAGGGTTGATGTGTAGCAAAGATTGCAATGGGTTAATAATGGAGCCTTGGAGGATACCAATCAACAGAATTGGTGAATTATTGATACTTGGAACTTTACCAAACGGTGTTATTAATGGATGATTTATTTTTTTATAATTAATGGTTTTAATATTTAGACATTGGTAGTTCATATTGTATGAAATAAATATGAATAAATTATTAAAAATCAACCAATAAAACACAGATTAGATTGAATAACTTTAAATTCTCGACTAGTTTCGGGTTATTAGCCCATTTTCAAGAGAATTTAAAATTTGTTTTTTTTTTTTTCAAGAATTTAAAGTTATTCAGTCTAATCTCTGTTTTATTGGTTGATTTTTAATAATTTATTCATATTTATTTCATGCAATATTTTTTTTAATTTTCAATTCATACTGATTAGCAATTAAGTCCTATTTATTTGCGGAAAACCGTTGATGTAAAACAAAGATTGAAATGCTCTAAGAATGGAGCCTTGTGGGATACCAATTATTATATCAAGAAAATACCAAGCTAATACGTTTCAGGCTTCTAAATCGCCACTCTCTTCAAATGTACACAATCATAAGAGGCGACATCTTAAAATATACGCAATCATAAAATTTTTGTATTTTTTGTTTCTTAAACTACTCACCAATTTCACATATGAATGGATGTCTCTGCTCGCAAATATCCGTCTCGATCGACTGGTACACGAAGGAAGTGCACGAATTTATCCTGTCGATGTGCTGGACCCAGACTTTGTCCGAATACAAGTACCACTGCTGTTGCTTCCTGAGGAATCCGTAAAGCGGCAAATAATTCAGATTGCCGATTATGTATGGCATCGATGCATTGTCAGCCTGAAATAATTAAAGATTTAAATTATTAGAAACGAACGTTTGAATAATAATGAAAAAAGTATTTATTCGTATTTATCAAATCAATTCAATATATTGTTGTATATTGTAATTACAGATTGTCATTAATTGTAAAAAGGTAATAATAATAGTTATTTAAATTAAATTAAATAAAAAGGATTTGAAAAAAAATAGTCGCAGTAGCTAAAAAGAACGTTTCAATATTGTAAGCAATTGTTCTAAAGTAGTGCAGCAAGAAATAAATTATTAAACGGTTTCATTTTTATCAAACTGTGTAGGCTTTCACGACCAGTGTGATTGTGGAAATTCTGAACATTTTGGCGAAGGAAGGAAAACTGATGCCTATTTATGAAAAGGCGAAGAAGAGATCATTGAAAAAGAAACAGAAAGGAAAGTTCACTTCTTAGTGGTGACGATTCAGGTTATGTTTATTTACGATTTTAAAGTGATTTGAATGTGGAAACGTATTATGATTAATTAAATATAAGTCCG
Source organism: Philonthus spinipes (assembly GCA_963082785.1). Taxonomy (NCBI): domain Eukaryota; kingdom Metazoa; phylum Arthropoda; class Insecta; order Coleoptera; family Staphylinidae; genus Philonthus; species Philonthus spinipes. Next base: position 2,978,817 of record OY720310.1, on the reverse strand, counting down.
AGCTGCGGTTTATATTAGAATTGTTGATTTCCGGGCTATTAAGCCGTGGTCAGTATGAGTTTAACTGTCAAACGAGCTGCCATACTGCGTTCAATATATATATAATCTAAAATCCCCATCTACCATAATGGTGGTGTAGGGGTTGCGTTCAATATACTATAGCAAATCATTATGATGCTTGAAAAACGATTGTTTTAAATTCCTGTTAGTTTTATAAATTATATTTTTTTTTATTTACCTGGCAGAAAGCTCTGGCTTCGTAAAAGCTCATGGGAGCACCGATGTAGATGTAGCAAGTATCTCCGACCAGATCCCAACCGGGCGGGCATTTTCCATTCAAAATCGTCTCGTTGTTTTTGTAAAACGAGTTATAATTGACTTCCAGCAGCCTAGGATCGTCGTATTGATCCTTGATCCTCCCGGAGACGGCAATCGTCGTGTTCACGCCCCAGTAATTATACATGGCGTCTATTTTTGTTTTCCACAGTTCAAGCGTGCTAAAAAAAAAATAGATTTACGTTTATTAATTTGATAGAAGAAAGTAAAATATACTGTGTTGAAGTGGTGAATGAAAAATTGGATTTATTTATATAAAAAATGTTTGATTTTTAGCGTATAATCTAAAATCGGCACAAATAGTATTCGTTTTAAAACAAATATATACAGAGAGCTTTATTTATTAGTATATATTTCTTCGATATATACCTGCAAAATACGCGAGTCAAATGCATTAATGTATGTGTGTTTAGTTGCCTATAACAACTGAACACGCATATGCCAAATAGTCAACTAAACATACACACATTAATCGGTTCAATGTGTTTAACTCGCGTTTTTTACAGGTATACTGTATAAAGAAAACTCTCTGTATATATATATGTTTGATACGTCACGTGATTACTAGACACTCAGTATATATGAAACTAATTTTAAAATGTGAAACGCATGCCATTTTCTAATTTTCCCGAATTTTGCATTCTTTTCATGGATTCTTGTTTCTCATGAAAAAAAAAAACAAACACGTCGTTTCGATGTTTCTCATTCGTATAGTTTCCATTTTCATTTCAAACGTTTTTCATTTGAGCGAGTTATAAAAAGTGAGGTTATGTAAAATTGACTTTTTAATTTTGACAGTTACTAAAAATTATTTCAAACAAAAGTTGTTTAAATTTTTATTTTGTACGTTTTTATTAGAAGATATTTTTTGTAAATCACAAGATAAGCGAACTTAATTTCGAAATTTACTGGAAATCGACGATAACTTGCTTATTTCAACTGCTATGAAAAATGATCTCAAACAAAATGGAAATACCATTGGTCGATATCAAATTGGCAGACCTTCACATATACAGGGTGTTTCAAATTCGAATCTAAAAGAAGTGCTATAAGAATATCTTTAATCTTTTTATCATAAATGTATGCATTTGATTCTGGAAATAAAAATATTCTATTGTATTGAAGTATATTATTATTATTATTATTATTATTATTATTATTGCTTCAAATAGCGAAGATATAAATAAAAAAAAGAAAATTGCATTTTTCAGTTTTTTTTAATTTTCTTGAAAACAAAGAAAGTTGCGTCAGTTTTCTCAACGGGATATTAATCAGCATGAAATTCTGCAAAAGTTCCAAATTTAAACCCACCCTTTATCTCGTATAATAAGATCTCGCTTATTATAAGCAATAGTGAGACTCGAATTTGAAACACCCTGTATATATTGTAATATTTTATATGTAGATATCATATTGTGTTTTTCAATAAATATTATGTATATATAACAGCTATAAATTATTTAACTGACAACTATTTCGTTTTTTTAATTACTGAGATATTAGAATTCATGACAATTATGCACCACCCTGTATATTTGGCTTTTTATGCAAAATGTAGAATTAATTGCTCAATAACGTATTTGAAATATAATACGTGTAATAATAGAAAAAGGGGGTTTATTTACTTGATAACAGCTATTTAAATAAATTAAATAAAAATAATTAATAAATCATTATTATAAATAGAAAACAGTAATTCAATGTCCGGCGTGGGTATTTGCCCGGGAAGTAGTTGTTTTAATGTGCATTTGTTTAACGTAATTACGAAACGTAAGTCAAAAGTCACAGACCTAAATGAGGAAATAATTTATTAATTATTTTCAAATCATTTTTATTTAATAAATTGTCACAGTAGCTAAAGAGGAAATAATTTATTAATTATTTTTATTTAATTTAACCCTACACCCATATGGGTAGAAACGGTAATTGAATATATATATTTATTTAATTTAATATGAGTAAATTAAAAAAAATGTACCCGGCGCATTCACCAAAACTGAAGCGCAGGTAATGGTGAAAGAGCCGGGTTATTATTAATATCCCAATAAATTATCCTGCGATGAAACACGTTCATACAACGAATACAATAAAAGTTTTATTTATTTGTATCATTTCCCTTGATGTTTGTGTGGGTGTGTCGTGTGGTGTTTTTTGTTCGTATGATGCAAAAAACAATTCTTACCTGTTGAAGTTAAATCTGTTCATGCAGTCATGCACACATAGAAAATAAAAAAAAATGCAAATTAGAAATTAAAATTAATCTAAAAAAAAGTCATAATATACTTTAAGGTGTTTTTTTTTTTGTTTAATTTCTTAAAATACAGTGCAAACGGATAATTATTATAATTTTGCACTGTACTTTTTAATTGTGTATTATCAATTAAAGGATTCCGAATTATTCAGTATGATACAATGTTAAATTTAATAGGGGCAATAATCCATTTGAATTGAATTAAAAACTATATATTCATACTTCCAGCAGAAAGGCTGTTGGCCGATAGCCGATTGTCGGTAAATAAAATAATAATATTTATTGTTAATTTCTTTCACATTTATATGTATATTGACAATAAAGATTCTTTATATATATGATACTTTTAACAAATCTTTGTTACTTAAGAATTTACATGTAATTATATTATATACAACTTATGATATGTATGTACAAACTTTAAGTAAGGGCTATCGATCAAAAGTCTTTCTCCCCATATATTCATATTTAAGCCTTACACCGAAAGGTAGATAGGCAAAGGAATAAATAAATAAAATAAATATTCATATTTAGTCGCAATAGACTGAATCGAGTAATTCGGAATTCGGTTCCAGATAATACACAAATATATCGTGCAACAAACTAAATTAACAATAAAAAAATATTCACAGTGCACGCTCGAATCAAGTTTGCTGCGAAAATAAATATCAAATCATCCAAGCAAAGCTGCATCGACAAAATGCGATCCATTCTAATCTAGCTATTCATTCCTTTCAATTTATTCATAGCAAAAAAGGTGAAACAATAGGGAAAGGGTTCGGTACTTACAATGATCTATTGACTGTGATCATTTCGTAATCGTTATCCGGATTGAAGAATATGTTATCGACGTAATGCTGTCCGGCTGTGCCCGCAACAATTGTCGACCTGCTTTCTCTGTGGATTGCATAATTACTGAAAAAATAAATGAAAATAAAACAGATTATTCAGGAATCATCTCTTTGATATGGAAATTTTATTTGTGTGTATTGAATGTTTTACGAAAACTGAAAAAAAAAACAACATATTATTCGTTTTGTTGTTTGAAAATGTTTTAAATATTCATATAAATGAAAAGGAGTATTCATTCTCTGGGTCACGATTATTTAATAACAAAGATTTTCTATACATATAGAAAATCGTTATTTCTGAGAGATACATTAAATTACATTTATTTATTTATACAAAAACCCAACAGACAATGTCCAATTACATTACAATATTTACAACATTACAATCATAAATATCTAGTTATTATTTTTTTAGAAAAATATTTTGTAATTTCAAATTAAAACACTTGTTTAGTTTCATGTTGTTATAATTTATTTAAAAGTAAACAATTGTTTTAATTTGAAATTACCTTTCTTTCTTAATCTTATCCTCTTTTACCCGTATTGGGTGTCGAGGTTTTGAAATTACCTAATATTACAATTTCGTTTTATCAAGAGTGCAGTGAAGAAAGTATATTTAGAATACACCGTTATCTACTCACTTATAGAATCCATTGTGCGACGTCGTCTGATAAATCGGCAGTCTGACTTTATCGAAACCGGAGACTTCCAAATTCTGCAGGCCGATGTTCCTCTTGACGTAGTTGAGCGTGAAATTGGAGACGACCTGCTTGAGGACGATGTTGTTCTCGTACATGGCGACGTTCCTCGTGAAGTAGTTCCGGTAAATGGTGACCTCCTGATAAGGAGACGACTGCCGGCCCTCGACGTACAAGGCCGGAAGGTTCGAGTTGTCGACGAATAGGTTGTTGTGGACGTAGGACTTCAGCGAGGTCGCCGAACCCCGCGAGTCCGACTTTATCGCCAGGCCGCCTTGATTCCCGCTCACTAAATTATTCTGAAAATTATGGGGATGATAGAAATTATGAAAAAAAAAAAAAATAACGGAAAGTGATGGTTGAAGGTATTGTTAATAGAAAATGGTATTTATTTTCGCGACAACTCGGCACACATTTTCAAACATTGCAGATTCGTTACAAATTATTGCAACAAGATGCTACAAGATTAAAATATCCGATTAGATTAACTCTGTCAAAGTATCTGATTAGATTAACTCTGGCAGAAAGACCTCGGGTCGATATCATAGGCTATCGACCCGAAGTCTTTCTGCCAAAGTATCTGATTAGATTAACTCTGGCAAAAAGACCTCGGGTCGATATCATAGGCTATCGACCCGAAGTCTTTCTGCCAAAGTATCTGATTAGATTAACTCTGTCAGAAAGACCTCTGGTCGATATCATAGGCTATCGACCCGAAGTCTTTCTGCCAAAGTTAATCTAATCGGATATTTTAACCTTGTAGCATCTTGTTGCAATAATTTGTAACGAATCTGCAATCTCTGCAACCCGAGGTCTTTCTGCCAAAGTTAATCTAATAGGACATTTTAATCTTGTAGCATTTGTAAAGAATCTGCATTCTTGCAGTGCAATATTAATGCAACCCGTCTGTGTTGTATTGGAGGAGTAAAAGTATTCTTACCCTGAAGAAGAGCGTTTGGGTGTTTTGCACGTCGATATTAACAGCTGCTTTGCAAGTCGTGAAGTTCCCGTAAAGCTTTTCGCAATTGCCCACGAATTGGTTTTTGTCGATCGTCACAATCGGATTGATTTCACCCACTGATGTATACACCAAGCCGCCTTTCTTGTTGTTCTTTATGACTGAGTAAGTTATGTTGTGTTGCACATCACGATCTAAAAAAAAAGAATTAATTCAATGTAAATAATTACGTGGTTCAGGTATAAACCCCAGTGCAAGGGCAGATGATTTACCCCAAGTCATCATTTCTTCGCCTGAAGAAGCCACAGTGTGGTAAAATAATTGTAGCGATTTTACAATAGACTTTGAAAGACTAAATAGTTTTTTTTTTTCAATTTGAGTCTCATTAATCACTTGGTAAAACATTTTAGTAATATTAAGGATTATTAAGTAAGTACGTGTAAAACAAACCAAGTGAAACTTACTTAACAATCCCTAATAAATAGTTTTATTTAATATAAATAATCATGTGAAACTATCAATGTGTAAAATACAAAGTCCAGTTGTTTACGGATTTGATTTCTCACAATGTAAATAATTGAAAATGCGACGTAGTATTGAAAATTCTACCATTTCTCCACGAGATGGCATTAATAACGATTTTCCAGAATTTCCATCCCATTTAATTCGATAATTACGCGTTTTAGAAAATAAAGTATTAGAAAACTTATACTCAACAACAAAGTGAAATGAGCCTCAAAGACTTAGTTTTTCAAGTTTTCTATATTTTGAATTAAATTCTGACTTATCCTGTGGTGAAACGTTTTTTTATGTAATAATTAGGATGTATCACTAATTAGTGAATCGAACAATCAAGTGTCTTAATTAAAATACATCCTAATTATTTCATGTTTTCGTTTATTTTATGATTTATTTATTAAAGTTTATATCTAAATGGATACTACTTGCGCCATCTATAGAACGAAACCTCAACTTATAATTAGTATAATAATATATATTATTATTATATAATATATATTAACTTGTTAATTGTTGAGGCTTCTACTTTGTTATACATTGTAGTTCAATTTTAATAAATGAAACACTTTTTTACTTTGTTTGTATTACTCGGATTGATTTTATTGTTGACTATAGTTTCGACAACCTTAACGTGTCATTATACAAACAAAAATCAATCCGAGTTATACAAACAAAGTAAAAAAGTGTTTCATTTATTAAAATTTAATATAAGTATAATAATATGTCGTATATGAATAAAGGTAGAACGCATTACAGCCTGTAATGCGCCATTTATGGAACGAACCAGTTAGTTAGTATAATATGTAATATATGAATAATGGCATAGCGTATTACAGTCTGTGCTGGGTGCATATTCCTGAAATTGATCGCTCGTTTCGGTCAAACTCTTAACATCTGCGTTTGAATTAAGTATTATTATTTGTATAGGAATTTACTTGTAATTCCTATTTAAAAAAAAATTCGGTACTTACTGAAACCAATTGCAGAAATGGGCAGTGTGACAACTTCAGCGACGAATCCGTGCTCGTCACTCGCACCATTCGCGAACAGCTTGACACTCAGACTCGATCCCCTGCTTTTGAACATTTTCTTCTCGTCGTTGGATTGCATGGTGATCTTCTTGATCAGCCTCGAGGTGATGTTGTAGACGTCCCCGTCATACAAAGAAAGGAAATCCGGTACGTCGTGTTTGCTCGAATTGAAGAGGTTGAACTGAAGCAAGCGGAACCCTAGAGGTTTAACGCTGTAAGCGCTCTTGAAGATCTTCACGCAGTTGACGGGATGGTTGTCGTATTTATGGTAGATCAATACGCGTTCTTCTATGTTGATTACTTTTGATGTATCGCAAATGTCGATTAGGCTGAAGAGGTTGTAGTGGATGTTGATGTTTGTTTTTAAGGGAGTGTAGCTGGATTCCTCGGAATCCCGGCCTTCGCCGGTTAAGGAAAGCACGTTAATACCGATTCCGAGTGAGTTCTGGAAGGAATTTGAGAATAGATTGAGGGTTTTTGATGGGGAAATAATGTTGATCGCGTCTGAAGCCGATGAGGAGATGTTGATGTTGTTGATATTCGGGCTTTTCGTGATTGTTTGCAGCGACGGGGATTTCTCGTTGTGTAAAATCCCCGCTCCTAAAATATTCACGTAAGATAAAACGGATTCCTCTTCTTCCTTTTGCTGGCTGTGGTGGTGGTAACGCTGCTCGTAAATCTGGCTTTCGAAATCGGGATTCGCGAACCGGACTCCGCCCCAGTAATTAAATTCCTTCGTGCGGGCGCTGTTTCCGCAATGCACGAAAACAAAATTCGAATCCCACCTGCAGGAATGCTGAAACCCGTAATGCTCGTTCAGCCGCATCGGGCAGTCCTCGTACTTCGCCTCGCTTCCCTTGCATTGCAACGACGCCGGCCAGGACCAGATCCTCGATAGCGAATTGCTGTGAAACTCCAGCCTTCTATCGTGCGAGAAGAAAATATCGAACGAGTCGTAGCCTAGTTCCATGCAAACGACTTGGGCGTTCCTTTCCGTGAACCTCGAATCGCAAATCGGGATCCACTGAAGCGTGGTTTTGTTGAAGTATTCCAAGAACCCTTCGTTTTGTGCGTCCGAGCAGCTCGGGCCCTTGCAAAGCCGGATCGTTTGCTCCTGGTTGAACTCCTCGAGTTGTCTTTTTGATTGCTTCATCGCTTCGTAGTAGCTCAAATCGCGCTTTTCGATTTTTCCGGTGTGGAAGTTTGAGTACGCTTTGGATAAAGGCCGCATTGTGATTTCGGAACCTTTGTAGCCTTGCGCTTTTAAGGTCCCCAAAACCAAAATTCCGACATTCGGAGTGAATTCCATCACCACGCTCGGGGCGATTGTTAAGGTTGTTTTCGGCATCACGGTGATATCGGAGTGTATGACGTAAGGCTCGCTGCGGTAAGGCAAGTAAAGGTCTTCGCTTAAAATCCCTCCTAGCTTATCCAAATTGTTGGTTTTGTTCAAGCTGAATGTAAGCGAGTGGCTCGCTTCGAAATCGTTTTCGACTAAATACGGCCTGAATATGGCGAAGGCGTAATTGTTCCAATCGTTGAAGTCGAAAATCGTGCTTTCAATAACATCCTCGTCAGTCGTCCCCCAGTAATTCTCCTTGATATCCAGATTATTCCCGAGCTTCGCAGTTTTAATCCCCGCTATTAAAAGGTAATCCATGTTGTTATTGAAAATCAAATTCCGGTTGATTTTAACCTTCTGGATTCCTTTGAAGTTGATTATGCTGCTTTTAGGCACGGTGAAAGCCTTCAGGCTGTTGAGCGATTTGAAGAAACGGCTTGCCGGCACATTCTGGAACGATTTCGAAACCTGATTATTGCTCAACTCGTTGTATATAAAACCCGCCGGAACCTCCCCCAAAATTTCCGATTGACTATCAGAGCTGAATTCAACCATGTGTAGCCCGTTATTTAAACGAATCACGTTGTTGCTGATCAAAAGCTTCTTTTCCATACCCTTCAGCGCGATCAGGCTTTCTTTGCACTGGTTCTCCAAAAAGTGGGAGTTTGTAATGTTGACTTTCGCGAAATGGCCGTCGATTACTAAACCGAAATTTTGGTTCCCTCTGAAAGTGTTGTTGTCCAGGTAAACTGAGTGCGTGTAGTTTTCGTTGTAATCCCAAACGTAGGGAAGATTCAGCACTAGTCCTCCCCCGTAATTCCTCTCGAAGGTGTCGTCTTGCAGGATGTAATGGAAGAGGTTGTTGGAAGCGCGCATGTCTCTCGCGAAGTGCCGGATCCCTCTTCCGTTATCTAGGATTAGCGAGTTGTTGATCATTACTTTAATTTCTGATATATTGCTGGGGTGGACGTCGAAATGCGGGGAGTCCACTAGGATTGCTTCTTCTTGATTGTGGGAAATTTCACTGTTTAGAATCACCACCGATTCGTTCGCTTTGCGTAAGTAGTGATAACCCAATTCGCTGTAGAGCTTGTTGTAGTAGGAGTAGTGGATTCCGAAATGGTTGTTTTTTATTTTGGTGTTTTTAATCGAAACGGTGGGGATGATTTTGTTATGGTGCAACCCTTGTATGGCGGTTAGCGCAATGACAGCGCCACCTAAAGCGTTTTCCCCGCTGGTGTACTCAATCAACACTTCGTTGGTGCTTGATGTGAAAGGAAACACCGTTAAATCCCGCTTCAAGTCGTAAATGTCGTAATAATTATCGCTGCTGTATATCTTAATGTTTTCACTACTGTGATGCTCGATTGGATTCAGCAATTGGATTCCGATTATAAAGCCCGGTTGCGTTTTGATTTTGTACGCCCTTTGCGTATTGGAGCCTGTTAACAAGGATGATACTAAATATTTGTTCCTTCCGTGTTCCAAAACAATCGGCTCTGAATCTGTTTCATCCGGGATTTTATACGGCTTGTAGTAAACCTCATTTTCAATTGAATTAAACCATCCGGCTAGCTCGCGCTGTTGTAAATTCGTCAAAACCGGATCGTGTTGTATTCCGAAATAATTGTTGTCTATCATGCAGTTGAATACCTTAAGTCCAAGCTGTTTGAAGCTGATTCCAGCACCGCGGTTGAAACTAAACTCGCTGTTCTTCACTGAATTCACAGAATCCGCAGTGAATATATCCGAATAGGTCACTCCGAGCCCGTCGTGGTAGTTATCTTTAATTTTCACATTTTCCAAATTGTGCCTCGAAAAATCGATCTGTATGGCCGGCTTGAAGGAATTCGTCGTGTAATCCAGAAGCCCGGCCTTCTCCACAGTAACAAACTGCAAATCCGAGCGATCCGCCAAAACCCCGAACCTAATCCCAGCCCAGGAGGTCTCGTAACACTTCAACCCGACATCACTCTCATGCGTGCAGGAATTCTCGAAATCCTCCACCGTTTCCGACTTACACTTCGTGATGTCAGTGTCGAATTCCGTGCAGTGGAGATTGGTAATGATGGGCTTTTCGGAAGTTCCCGCCTCGGGGATTTGGTTCGGCTCTAAGAACCAGTCGTCGGGGTTTAACGTGAGTCCCAGTTGCTGGCAGATCAAGGCCGCGTCCCGGATGTCGAAGTTGTAGTTGCAGACTGTTCCCCATTGATCGTTGATTTTCACTTGCAGGCGGCCTTCCGTGGGGGTTTTCCCGCCCAGCAAGCGGATTGGGGTGTTCGGGTTTTCAATTGTTTCGCTTTCCTCGTTGTAACGGATGTTCGTGTCGATGTCGTCGACTTTGGGGTTGTAGTGTATGTCGGGGTTGTTTTGGCGCGGGTTGCGTTTGCGAGACTCTTCATTTGGATAAATTTTACCCAAATTACTAAGAGGATTTATTTCTGAATTAATTTCACGTTTGTAATTTTTATTCCAGTGAAAATCATTACTGATTCTCCGCGTGTTACGATTGTGCTCTTCATCTAAAGTCTGATTTTCCGGAGCCAATTCCGGAACATCCGTATCAATATTGTAATGAAGATCCAAATTCTCAGCTTCTGATAAATGCACGACTTCTTGCTTTAACGTAAACCGTATGCTATCCGGCTGATTCCCCCTCGCTTCCAATTTACCACCGACCATAATCCCCACAGAAGGAGGAAAACGCAGCGTGACTCCAGGCTCGATTGTTAACTTCCCCCCGGGTCGTATATTAATATCCTTATCAACATCATACTCGCCTTTCGGGAGGAACTCCTCCCCTTCAATCTCCCCTCCGATTAAATTCGTCGTCTCCCCGCTGAATCTCGCGACGTAAATCGGATACAAACTCACTCTAGTCGTTAAAGGGTGGGAATTGTGCAGCAAAAACGGATGGAAAGTGATTCTGGCGAGATTATAACGGTCGTTCCTGTGGAAAATCCTTTTAAAAATCTTCTCCTCATCCGTGAACCCCAACCAATTCAACGAGCAGTTGATTACTTTACTCTGATCCTCCAAATGACTCCCCAGCTCGTATTTCGAGTTAGGATTTTCGATTATGTTCCTGAATATTTTCACATTATCAGAACCGATTGTTACGACCGCGGAAACGCGACTCCTCGGATTCAGCGCGAAGGGTTCTTGGATGACGTTCTCCTTCACGAAGTTGCGGGTGAAGATCAGGCTCTGCTCGAGCGAGAATGGGGAAAGGGAGAGGCTGATTACGAAAAGCCCGGTGTTTTTCAGGAAGTAATTGTTGCGGATTTGTATGTTTGTTTTGATTAAATTGAATTCCTCGAGGAGTTGGTTTTTGATGTAAATCTGCCCGAAATATCCTTGCCTGAAATAGTTGTACTCGATACGCGCGTCGAGGTTCAAAGCTGGCTTTATTTTAATCCCCAGCTTGTGGTTGGTGTAAAAATTATTATGCCCGATTTGTAGTTTCGTTGAGGTGTTCACTAATTTCCAGCACGAGAGGATTTCAAGCGCGTCGTCTAAATTCTCTTGGAATAAATTCCCTGTTATATTAACAAGCGCTTCCCCGCAGAAATTCCCATGCAGAATCCCCACGTCGAAATTCTTAAGAATATCACTGTACTGGACCACGCTGGTTTGGTTAACATAAACATATTCGCTTTCGCTGCTTTGGTTCAACCAAACCGCGATTCCATACCCCAAATTCGCGCTAATGCTGCTTCGCGAAATATTCCGGTTGCCTCCAGTATAAGAAATATTAACACCATCTCCTTGATTGAACGATATTTTACTCGAGGTGATGTTCACATCCCCAACCCCACTACTCACATGCACCCCCGCTGTGTGCCCATTTTTCGACACGCTTGTATCATGTATGTGAAGCTGCGAGCGCAAATTATTCACTACAACCCCAGTCAGGTGATTCTCACTAATATCGGATTTTGTTATATTCAAATTATACCCTCTATCTAAACCGGAAGTCACCCGCATGTACATAAACATACTCTTCAGAGGATCAGCGGTGAATTTAATAAACATCTGATTAGTGAAGGTGGTAATGCTTTCTGGACGTGTGTTGTTGCGTATGTGAAACGATTTAATCATGCGGTGATTATTCGCGTTTCCATCATAAATTTCTATTGAAGCACTTTCGTTGACGGTAGTGAAGATTTTTTGGAAATGCAACGTGAGCCGGTGTCCGAAACGCGTTTTAAAAACTTTACTACAAGTCTTCTGTTTCGTATAAAATAAATTTTGATCGGCGTAGATTTGTATAGGGTAAGTCTGGCTGTGTGACGTAGCCAGCGTGCAGAAATCGAAAAGCTCGCTCTTGTCATACCTAACATCTTCCTCGTGATGCACGTACCGCACTCCATCAGCCCCATTTTCACTCACTAAACAGTTTTCCAAATCGACCAAACCATAGCTGGAATTCACGAAGATTCCGTAACCCCGATTCGATCTGATCCTCGAGTTGGTGATCCGTATCGGGGCTTCCACCGACGTCACGTTGATGCCGTTGTAGGCGGAATCCAAGACGTCGATTTGATTCAAAATCGGAGGCACCCCCATTATTTCCAGCGCGCTGCTCGCGTTGTGCCCCCTACCGTTCCCCGCATACCTAATCTCCACGTACTCCAACTTCGAAATCGAGCTCGGGATATACAGCGTGTTCTCCAAAACCAGTCGCTTTTCATAAACGGCGTTTTCGAAACGGATTCCCCGCCAATGGCTCGAAGACCTCTCGTGGCGCGGCTCGCATTTTATTCCCAAGTCGGGATGGTAGTCGCAAACTCCGGAGCCCATTTGCCGCGTGTGCCAGTCGCATTCGTGGATAGAGTTTTCCGAGCCGCGGCATTGGGGGTTTTCCAGGAGCAACCGCGGCCGGATTGGCATCTGGCGGTCGTACCACGTGTCGAATTCGCCACCTTGGAAGCCCAACTGTCGGCAGAGTATGCTCATATCTGCTAAAGTCCAACTGCAAACAAAAAAAAATGAAAAGGTAAAATAAAATAGCTACTATATATAAAAAAAAGTTACTTAAGCACACATTTTATTAGGCTAAACTACTACTACTACCAGTTTAATTGATGTAGCTGTTTATTTTCGAAAGTTTATAACTGACAAATAATCATACAGTAACGAAAGTGGAAAGAACACTCTGGAATATTCCACCGAGCGCGCGACGTTAAACGTCGCGTCATGGAATATTCGCGAAGCAAGCACGCTATATAAGCGCGCGTTAGCGGCGAGGCGGGTACTCAACATCTAGTTATAAATAAATAGGGAAAATGTAAGTGTGCTGCAAATTAATAAATAGACATTTTATTTATTTCCAAGTCTGATTAACCCGATTTCGTAACAATACTATTACCAGGTTGATAGTTTTGCTTCTGTTAGTTTAAAAAAAAAATTGAATGAATATCTATTCTTCCTACAATTATTTTCAAATTTCTTATTTTCGAAAGTTTATAACTGTCTAATAATCATACTGTAACGAAAGTGGAAAGAACACTCTGGAATATTCCACCGAGCGCGCGAGGTTAAACGTCGCGTCATGGAATATTCGCGAAGCAAGCACGCTATATAAGCGCGCGTTAGCGGCGAGGCGGGTACTCAACATCTAGTTATAGATAAATAGTGAAAATGTGAGGTTAATGAGTGTGCTGCAAATTAATAAATAGACATTTTATTTATTTCCAAGTTTGATTAACCCGATTTCGTAACAATACTATTAACAGGTTGATAGTTTTGCTTCTCTTAATTTTAAAAAAATTGAATGAATGTCTATTCTTCCTACAATTATTTTCAAATTTCTTATTTTCATTGCTCCTTAATTACTTTTTTTGTTTCTAGATTGGTTTTAACTGTTTTCAATATTTTTTTTTTTTTATTTTCTAGATCCTCAATGATCCCATTGAATAAAACATTCATAAATAGTATTGCATCAACGTCAAAACAACTGTTGTTAGTTGATGCAAAGTTTTTTATGTCTATTTTGCTCAGTTGGAAAAGTTGTAGATTATCAACGCGATTTAAAAATTTCATGAACAAGAGTAAAATTAAAAAGAAAATGCTTCAAACACTCACACCCACAATTTCTTCACTCATTTAGTTCTCAAATGTAACCTTGATATCTCTTCAAACATTCACACCTACAACTTCTCCACTCATCTAGTTCTCAAATGTAACCTTGATATCTCTTTAAACATTCACACCTACAACTTCTTCACTCATTTAGTTCTCAAATGTAACTTCGATATCTCTTCAAACACTCACACCTACAACTTCTTCACTCATCTAGTTCAAATGTAATTTCGATATCTCTTCAAACACTCACACCTACAACTTCTTCACTCATCTAGTTCTCAAATGTAACCTTGATATCTCTTCAAACACTCACACCTACAACTTCTCCACTCATCTAATTCTCAAATGTAACCTTGATACCTCGTCTATATTCTCACACGGGGTTCCTTTTGTTTCTTTTTTAATTTTCCGTCTTGTTCATTAAATTGATATCCTTTTTCTTTTTATTTTTCTATGTACATCCATTACATATACTTATATGTGAAAATATATAATATCATCCAGCTAGATAATTAGCTCTCAAAAGGATATTAATATTTTTTTCGATTTTTTTTTATTACAGTCCAATCTGTCAAATTAAGAGAACATAGCCGAAATTAAGGGTGCTGCGGGGCGGGTTGTACGGTGTAGCCAATGCAAATAATTGATATTGTGTAATAGTTTGGAGTCTAATTAAGACATCCAAGTATATAAATTACCTCTTAAGAAGTCGCAATTCACTATTAATCAATTCATCTCTATATATCATAAATTACGAATAACAGATAGTCTGAAAGACCAATGATCTTATTTATTTAACGATAAAATACCTGATATGAATCATAATAAAAGGAAGGTGACGCAAGCGCCATCTGTTGCCTAAGTTCATGTGGCATCGTTAACGATTCCAGTCTACAAGGTAGACAACCGAGAATTGTTGTTTCGTCCACTAAAGGACTAGATGAGCAAGGAAATCATGGACAATAGTAAAATTAAGCTCATCTTGTCGTAGATATTCTGCAATTAGTTAGTTTTGTATACATTGAGGACTTTTAACATTGTATATATATTTGAAACCCTACACCCATATAGGTAGAAAAAAGTCCTCAATGTATACAAAACTAATTGCAGAATATCAACGCATTCTACGACTAGATGAGCTTAATTTTATTATTGTCCATGATTTCCTTGCTTATCTAGTCCTTTATTGGACAAAACAACAATTCTCGGTTGTCTACCTTGCAAACTCGAATCGTTAACGATGCCGCATGAAATTAGGCAAAAGATGGCGCTTGCGTCATCTTCCATTTATTATGATTCATATCAGGTATTTAACCGCAACACAAGATCCGTTCAACCGTCTTCATCAAGGCATTACACATGGAACACACTAGTCTGATTAGGTTCGAAAAACCTAAATAAATTTGTACTTTATTTATAATTTATTTCGAAATTTTACTTACTTCCTGGAGTTTGTGCACAAACTCCGCCATTTGTTCTTGTGCTTAACTTGCACTCTTCCCGCCAAAATGCTGGGGCCGTCCACCAAACGGACATCATCGGGTATCACATTTTTTTCGGGCTCGTGAGCCGCCGTTAATTTTATCCTTTCTGCTGGTGTTCCCTGCAACAATAAAATAAAAACACTTTAAGGATTTTTTTCTTCATTTTTATATATTTATTCATCTACAAAAATAAAAACACTTTAAGGATTTGTTTTTATTTCATCTTCAATAAGAAATAAGCACACATCTAAAGAATAAAAGTATTCGCCTGGATTGAGGTTGTGCGAAGGAAGGAAACCATTCGCTATTATGCAAAGGAAAAAAGGATTACGTTTTTACTTTCTATCGCGGCGGAAATAAGCAGCGATGAGTACTATATATAGAAACTTGTTCTTTACTTCATCTGTTTGTTCCTCGGGTTTGTCTCGATTGCACGACTCGCGTATTTAAAACCAGAATGACAACGTTACAACTTAAATACACTCGTAAGGGGAATAATATAATGCACTGGCAATCATGGAAATTACTGTATAATTACAGCACTATTATGTGGATGATTTTTTTTATTTAATTTTTTCATCCATATTTTTTTGAATATAATTTCTAGGGAGTAAATTGAAGCGAATAATTATATTACCGATTATTTGTTCTAAGAAATGATATTCAAAACGGAAAAATAGTTATTATATAAAATTGTTAAAAAATGTTTTTATTATTTCTGAACTTTAGTTGGAAGGATTTTTATGTCAGAGAAATTGATTGTTACTCCCGTTTCTGCAAAAAAATATTTTAACAATTTACATATAGAATATAATTTCTAGTGAGTAAATTGAAACGAATAATTATATTACCAATTATTTTTTTCAATCCATTTCTAAGACATGATATTCAAAACGGAATAATTGTAATTATATAAAATTGTTAAAAAATGTTTTTATTCATTTATTAATATAATTTTAATTCCATATTTATATTATATTCATTCATACATTCATTTTCATTTTAAATTCTAGCCGTTTTGTATATTAAGTTTATTTCTTTTAATTTATTGTATATTTTATTATATTTATATATGTAATTAATCTTTGTAGATCTGTGTAAAAAGAGATTCCGTCAATAAATAAATAAATATATTATTTCTGAACTTTAGTTGGAAGGATTGTTAAGTCAGAGAAATTGATTGTTACTCCCGTTTCTGCAAAAAAAAAAAAAATACATACATAAACATTTTTATTTCTGAAATTGGAATATACAATTACAATACAATATCTAAGAATAGACTAATAGATAATATTTGGGTGGCCTGTACCACCGCGACCTTCAGATCTATTGTGGATAAAACAATAGACTAACGTTCATAATATATTTCCAACTCTGAAACTGGCTATCGACTAGTGGTCTTTCAGCCTGGCAAAAAAAATATTTATATATAAATATTTTATATTTAATTTATTTAACAATTTACATATAGAAAATCCCATTTACCCATATAGAGTGTGAAGTTTTAACAATTTAAAGAAACAAAAATACATTTTCGATCATAAAATCTCTTTGTTCTCGATTTTCATGCTTTTCTTTGTCGTCCGCATGGATTCAGCACCATAAACCTCCATCCTCTTATCTCGAGACCTCATCTACGCGGCGAATCTTGTCAGTGAGCCATGGTAAAATATACGGTATTCCTCAGGTCAATGGCATTATGCAACCAACATCCATAACTATGCTAAGCGCCATTTTCTTCGCACAATGCGGACGATAATCTATTTCCGCGCCGTTGTCTGGAAGTACTTTCCTTCATCTCGGCGCCTTCGATATTTTGCAAATCCACGAAACAACCGTGATATTTACGAAAACAATTAAGTTTAGTTTATGAAAGCAAATTAATAGAACGCACTAGTCAAAGCACACTTTGTTTTTTTTTCAATTGTATTTCACAATTGATAAAAGTTAAATATAACTGTACTTCTTCAATATATCAATTTATCTTTTTTTATATATATTAAGAGCAAAGGGCAGAAAGAGTCCATAGCCCAGGATAGACTAACCTTCATAAAAACTTATAATTGTATTATACAACTGTATATTATATAAAGTTATTGTCTGAATAAAGATGTGTATATATATATATATATATATGTAAGAGCAGATGTCACGATTAATCCATTTGAAAGCCCTCTTAAGTAAGTTATATAGCAATTTATCTTTTAAATAAAATGAAACAAAGATGATTCGCACATTTGCAGTTATTTAAATTACAATTAAATAAAAACACACACGCGTATGATGTAACAACATACATCTCCCGATACCGGCAGCCCAGGATGGATCCAGTACGGACCAACAATCTTGAGGCCAGGACAGGAGGAATAAGATAATGTAACATTAATTTGTTTTTTACAATCTACTGTAAATTAACTGTTGACATCTGTTAAATAAATAAAAAAAAACAAGGAAAATTTCTGGCAATTATCTATAAATTTATCTATTTTTTATGTATTTTTATATTTATATTTTATATATATTTTTATATATATCTTTTTTTTATATTTTTTATTTATATATTAAGAGCAGATGTCACATTTGAAAGCCCCTCTGAGTGTAACTAACGCATCCAGTTATTCCCCCGCATTAATTACGAACAAATACTCATCTCGCGGTAATCACAATACCATAAACAATTACACGAAGTACAATGCAGATAATAAAGTTCAACGACACGTGAAAGAAGAGAAAAAGAACGTCCAGCGCGTGCACGAATTAATTACTCTCGAGGTGATACCATTAACCTTCCGCCCACCTACGCGGCTCTTCTTCTTTAGAAAATTGCCAATTAGTTTTAACTATTTCAATTAACAAAAGAGATAAATACGATTACTCAGCTGAGTGCAATTCAAAAAAAGAAGATGAAGCCATAAAAATGGTCGACCTTTGTAACATTGCAGCAAAACCAATACCTTTCACTGCTGCATTTTTTTTATGTGCATGAAATAAGTTGTAGTGTCATAGAGAACATGGAAGTTATTTATGATTGAGTACAGTGGATATGCATTACACAGTTGCTCACGGGCTTGATTCATTACAACACATCCCGTGTAGGTTATAGGATGTGGCAATGAATTGATTTTTATCAGTTATTAACACCAATAATTAAATACTGCCACTGTTTAACATCTGGAACATAATTCAATTTCAAAAATTTATACATCATGGAGCTATAGAAATATAATTTCAGAAATACACATCATGAAGCTATAGATACATACATCATGAAGCTATAATGAATTAAATACACAATTCCTTTCTTCTTAATAACACTATTTTTTTATAATTGCAGTAGTGTTACATATCTCTGGATATGGATGGAATGGAAAAAAATACGAAAATAATAATTATAACAATAATTAAAGTGTGTAATCTTAGCTAAAAAAAGAAATAACAATATGAAAAAGAAGCTTAAAATGTTATAAACATTTTTTTCCGTGTGCTAATTTAAGGTATAAATTGACAGATGGGAAAAATGTAACCTATTAAAAATTCAGCAAATATTTTATTATCATCTTAATATATATATCCCTGTAAGTGGACTGTATGTCTGTTGGGTGGAAATAAATAAATAAATAGAAAATATTTTTATTTATACACAAGACTATACAAATAATGCAAAACAAATAACAAGTGATTGGCATAATCGAATAATATTAGTAATCGAGTATTTCTAAACTAGTAATTTAATATAAATACAGTAAAAATAAATTGATGTTTCTCAATACATAGGGAACAGTTACTGATAATAATAGAATATGTTACATTAATAAAAATTCCATACAGTTAATTTTGCAGTAACAAGAAGATTGAAAAGATCGACATTGCCCATCTCTACAATAAAAACAGTGAAACTAAAATACCATTATGTTTTTATTCAATTGTTTCATCAAGTGACAGCTTCAACCATTAAATATTGTTGAAATTAATCGTACGCAACTGTCAAATTCACACATAAATTCCTATCTAAATGACAGATTTCGTACGACCGAAATGTACGACCAATTTCAGGAATCCCAAATTTTGCTCGTTTTTGTTACATTTATGATTTATAAGTCTAGCAGTATCTAGAATATATTTTTTATGAAGTTAATTTTTTTATATACTAAAATAAAATAACAAGTTATACAAGCAAAGTGAAAAAGTTAAGTTAATTATTTTCAAATCATTTTTATTTAATATATTTAAATAACTGCAACCAAGTGTGAATGAATACTGTTTTCTATTTAAGAAAAAGTGTTTTATTTAATAAACTCAAAATGTTAACAATTTGTTACCTTAACAAATTATTTTTTTTTTACAAATAACTGAATTCAACGCAATTTAATCATCCTTTATGCAAATACATGCTAAACTCGTAATTAATATATATGCATTTTTTATGATTATCATTTTTTTTAACAGGATATTTTGATCATAGTTGCATGAAGCGGAATCCCATTCATTAATGATATTCGCATTGTTTTTATTCGAATGGAACGAAAATTTTGTGCGGTGCGCGGTTTTTTTGCTCTGATTCAGGAGAGAACGGTAAGAGTGACTTTCGGACGGTTGAATAGCACCCGCAATGGGTATTTAAAGGAGGAAAAAGCAATTTGTTTCAATTGAAACAACCGTGAAATAGGGGCTATTAAAAAATGAATTGAAATTTCACTTGAATATGAGAACTTTTATTTCGTAATTAATTTACAATCGAAATTGACGATGATTAATTTATTAAACCAATTACAATTATATATAAATAGAAAAGAGTATTCATTCACTTGATCACAGTTATTTAAATATATTAAATAAAAATGATTTGAAAATAATTAATAAATTATTTCCACATTTAGTATATGACTTTTGAAAAAAAAGTCAAAGCTAAATTTAATATACAATTATATATATATAGAGAGAGCTTTTTTTATCAGTATACATTTCCCCTATGTATACTTGCAAAATACGCGAGTCAAATGCATTAATGTATGTGTGTTTAGTTGCCTATAACACGCAACTGAACACATATGCCAAATAGTCAACTAAACATACACACATTAATCAGTTTAATGCGTTTGACTCGCGTTTTTTGCAGGTATACACTTCCCCTAATGTATACTGATAAAAAACCTCTCTGTATATATATATATATATATATAATTTACACATAAATCGGAATAAAGTATTTGAAATTCATTTTACATGTGCTGCATCCTAAAATTTCCTTGACTGCATTCTTTATTTGTGGCCATTGTATTTTATTGTTTTAATAACATTTTTTAGATTAATTCTTCCTGAAGTATATAATAATAATAAAGGTCTTTATTTTATTGAAAATATACAAAAAATAGAAAAAAAGTAAAACAAACAAAGTTCAGAGACTCCATTGATAGTCAGATAATCCGTTCTTCCACTTAATCTATTCGTTTTCACAAATTACAAACAGTAGTGTGGACCAAACCAAAACACTGTTGATTTATTAGGGTTTATACTGAGGGTTAGCCTATGACATTATTAATTATTTAATATTATATATATATATATATAATCTTCATTTCTGCCGAAAACAATTTTATATACAATAAATTAATAATATAATTCTTATACTATATTATACGTTGTCCTTAGAAAACAGCCATCGATATTTCTGCCAACTACAATTATTATTTTTTTAATTTTCATTTATTAAAATTTATATAAAAAAAGCAGTGAAATAATTTCGGGAACATTTTTTTTTATTTAAAAAATGTTTTCAACACCCGAAAGGAAACATGAAGAAAGTTTGCAATGATAAACTATTTCCATAATGAATGGAGCATATCGTTGCAATTTCGCGCAATTTGCTCCAAGTGTATAGAATTGAACACAAAGGAAGGAAACTGCTATCATCTGTTCCCCTCTCACTTGCACCGACTCTCGATCTAGGATATCGTTTCATCTGGAATTCAATCCAGCGATGTCTACCTGCCATTTCCGGAATGGAACGCCGTTGGAATTTTTTTATTCCAAATCACTTTCATTCATGCAACGAGAATGCACTTTTATGTTCAAAAAAAAAATAAATACATATATATTTTTTCTTTCTTTCTTTCTTTCTTTTTTTCTTTCTTTCTTTCTTTCTTTCTTTCTTTCTTTCTTTCTTTCTTAATCTTATCCTCTTTTACTCATATTGGGTGTCGATGTTATATTTTTTTATAAAAGTTTAAAATCTAATTGTTTTTCATTTAATTTTTTTAGATTAAAAGTTTCCTTGCATAAATACAAACAATTATTGATAACATTTATGTTTAAACACATTTTTTATAAAAAAAATAATTGTCTTTCATTTCTAATAGTAACCTTAACATATTGGAAATATCAACATAGAGTTATTTAAATAATCTGCTGTAGCTTTTCATTCAATAAATACGGGACATAAATCTTCGATTGAAAATATTGAACTTCTTAAATTTTCACGTGAATTAAAATTAAACATGTTGGAGTCTATTGAAATGAAAAAACGCATAGATAATCTTTTAAATTTCGATACTAGTTCATTAAATAATCTCTTTTTGGATCTTATTAATTCATAAATTTTAGCACATTATATATAATTATATTTAGATTAGTTTATAGTTAATATGATTTTTTTAAATATTTAATTTTATCAATATTGCGTTGTATACCATAACAACATATTTAAATTTATAAAACTTCAACTACTGAAGATGGAAACATAGTTTCCGAAATATATCTAGTGAAATAAAAAATAAGTAGGAGAAAGGACAAGTATTTTTATTTAATATTAATAATTTATTTTCCAACGGAAGAATCCAACAAGGGAAAATATACAATCAAAATCATAATACAAGAAGAGTACAAACAAAGTTAGTTAAATTTAAACATTTAAATAATTAAAGTCTCAACAACCAACATAAAGAAGATTAGAACATAGAGTTGTCGAAATTAAAGTACATTGTAACGAATTAAAAAAACTTGTTAATTGTTGAGGCTTCTACTTTGTTATACGTTGTAATTCAATTTTAATAAATGAAACACTTTTTTTACTTTGTTTGTATAACTCGGATTGATTTTATTGCTGACTATAGTTTCGACAACCTTAACGTGTCATTATCAAAACAAAAGTAAGTGTTTCTTTTATTAAAATTAAAAATAAAAAAAACATAAAATATATACAAATCAGATTCACATTCATTGTGAATTTCTCTGCAGCGTTTCTGGCCAGAACGAACTCAAAATATATATATATATATAATCTTATATCCTTCTACCATATATTGGTGTAGGATTACGAACTCAAAATAAAAATCATAAAATTACATTTTGTTTCGTATCATGTGGATTTAGATTTAATTTAGTTCTGCAATCTGTTATTGGAATATAATTTCCGTTGATTGTATGAATAAATAAATAAAATATCAGATTCACATTCATTCTTCTTCAACAATTTCCCTCCGGACGCTTCTTTTGTAATCCGCTTTCTCCCATCAGTAACGAAATAGATCACAATTTGTCTACGACTTAATGCCGTCATTAAATCCGATGTAACCGCTTTTTTTTTTCTTTCTACTCGACAAGATGATAACGTGAATTTCAATGAGTCACTGCTTAATTGTTATGCAATTAGCGAAACGGCCGTGAATGTCTGATTCATTGACCATTCGAACAGTCCGTTCAATGTAACTACATCTTGTATTCCGGGAAAATATGCTCAGGTATTTTTCGTAGGTATTTTAATGAATATTGATATTTACAATTTGTCGAAATTGTTATTTATATTTACAATTTGTCGAAATTGTAAATATTTCTTCATACATTAAATAAAAATAAATAGAAAACAGTTTCTCGGATCAAAATTTGTTGCATTATGCAATATTTTATTGATGTGCAACAGCAGGTGTACATTATGTAATTCAATGTCCGGCGTGGGTATTTGCCCGGGAAGTAGTTGTTTTCATTAGCATTTGTTTAACGTACTTACGTAACGTAAGCCAAAAGTCACAGAGCTAAATGTGAAAATAATTTATTAATTATTTTCAAATAATTTTTATTTAAAGTCTCCACGACCAACAACCAACATAAAGAAGATTTATTTAATTTATTTAAATAACTGTGACCAAGTGAATGAATACTCTTTTCTATTATAATTTCTTCGCCTGAGGAAATCTTGTTAATCTTATTAATTTCCATTCACTCAAAGTTTTTATATTTTATGCCTTTTCTTTCTTGATGTAGGACTTTATCAATATTTTTTTTCAATTTTAATAAATGAAACACTTTTTTACTTTGTTTGTATAACTCGGATTAATTTTATTGTTGACTATAGTTTCGACAACCTTAACGTGTCATTATCAAAACAAAAATCAATCCGAGTTATACAAACAAAGTAAAAAAGTGTTTCTTTTATTAAAATTGAATTACAATGTATAACAAAGTAGAAGCCTCAACAATTAATTTTTTTACAATAATTATTCCATTTAATTAACCATTTCATTATTCCTTTCGTAACTTAAAAAAAATGTAATCTTGAATCTGTTTATGGTCTGCAAGCATTATCAAGTCTTAGCAAATAAAGTTGCTCAACTTTGCAATGATTAATTACGAATTTTTCAATTGAATAATATCTTGCGCATTATCCATTGTTTTGTAATTAATAAACGTTGACGTGCATCCGACTTATTTTTCCTAATTTAAATTCTAGTTAAGAAAATGTTCCGCAATGTTATAACCGAGAACCTTTTGTGCGCATAATTGCAGCTTGTGCGTAATTATGTAATGGAAAGAAAAGAAAATCAATAATTTATGTTCATATAGTAACCTACTACACTATGGATTTTACACATTTTCGTTTAATTTTATTCGGTTTTGATTTAAATTGAATTAATTTGGTTTAATTTAATTTAAATTGATTTAGTTTAATTTGATTTAATATAATTGATTTAATTTTGCTGATTGTATTTGAATTAATTTAATTGAATTATTTTAACATCTTTAAATTATGTAAGGCATAGCTGTACTGATGAGGGAAAGATCCCGAAACACGTGTCTGCAGATGGCCTTGTATTAAGTAACGTTCCTTTTGTTGTTTTTACATTAAATTTTTCTCGGATCAAAATTTGTTGCATTATGCAATATTTTATTGCAACAGTAGGTGTACATTATGTAATTCAAAGTCCGGCGTGGGTATTTGCCGGGGAAGTAGTTTTAATGTGCATTTGTTTAACGTACTTACGTAACGTAAGTCAAAAGTCACAGAGCTAAATGTGAAAATAATTTATTAATTATTTTCAAATCATTTTTATTTAATATATTACATTTTTTTATTATTGTAAAACTATGACTAAACGATGGGCAATTCGTCACGCTCCCGGACCAAATTTATTTCACTTTCGTTGTAGTTTCATGATTCAGTTCCTAATTTAGAGAAGGAGAACATTGCATTAGCAGCAATTATCTCCGCACACAAAAAAATCTCTTCTCGAAACGTTGCGGAAGGTCGCGGCCCGACAATTTTGTAACGGTTTAATTCGTGTTTCAATTATGATATTTTAATCATTTAATTTATTATTCACATAGAATAGCACGTGCTTTACATTCCGGATTAGCATTGTTATCATTGCTCGCAGCTTGTTTACACGTTGTTTCATTGATAAAGGTAATGTGGAGTTGTTAAATGGGTTACAATTGCATAGGGGTTGATTAGGATTACAAATAATAATAAATTATATTTTATTTTCCAACGGAAGAATCCAACACGGGAAAATATACATAATAATATTTTACATAAATAGTAATATAATAATAAAAATGGATTTTCCCGTTCCACAGCACAAAAAAAATAATAATAAAAATTGAGAAAATATATGTAAAAAGGGCAGAAAGACCCCAGGTCGATAGCGAGGTCAGACTAACACATTCTTGTTAAGTAAATATAAATATATATATAAGCTTATGTAATGTTTTCTGAATAAAGATGTTTATATATATATATATATATATATGTATAATACAAGCAAACGTAAATTGAAGGAGAAAAAAAAAAGAATAATTCAATATAACTAAAACAAACAAAATTAAATACTATTTCCAAAAAAATATATCATTGTACATTCTGTTAGCATTACGACACATATGCGTATTCGTTCTGGCGATTAAAACTAAACAAAATCTAACTGATAATTTAATGATATAATTGTAATTATTACTAATTATTAATTTGATGTTTAGTTTTAATGTTTTGTAAATTATATTATGTATATTTTGTCTCTTCATTGGGGTAACCTGTTGGACGACGTTTTCAGTAGGTGTCTTCCTTAAACTATACTATTTAATGAAAGATTAAGTATCGTTTTTATTTTTTTTTACCCTCTCGTAGTATATCTATTATTATTATTATTGTTATGTGGCAAGTCTGGAGAATAACACTTTTTTGTATAATATTGCACTGGTGGTACGATTTACAATAAATATACACATTCAACGTTTTATATTTATTGTAAATTTTTTCGTGTAACAAAAATTAAGAACGGGATTATTCCAATAATTTGAAGTGTCCAGATGTTTTTCATTTCTATAGCGGGGTTTTCATATTTCGAGCATTTCTCACTCTGTGTTTTTTGACATGTTATTTGTTAAAGGGCATCCAATATCAATGCTTTCTTGTCAATTTTATCAATATGATATCTGGCCCGTTATTATTATTATTAAAGTAAGTGATATTGATTGATCGATCTGGCATTCACTTGTTGAAATATATATACATATTTCAACATATATAAAGAGAGAACAAAATTGAAAATATCTCAAAAACTGTGGAGGGGGTAATTTTTGTTTTTTACATATTCTGAAAGAGCAGGCTTTCCTTAACATACCCACTCAGTTTCATGAAGATCTCTTTAAAGTTATATTTTTGCGATTTTTTAAATTCCCAATATACCGAAAGTATCAACAAAATCCGCTCATTTTGACTTAAAATTGAAAATATCTCAAAAACTGTGCAGGGGGTAATTTTAGTTTTTTACATATTCTGAAAGAGCAGGCTTTACTTAACATCCCCACTCAGTTTCGTGAAGATCTCTTGAAAATTATAATTTTTGCGATTTTTTAAATTCCCAATATACCGAAAATGCCAACAAAATTCGCTCATTTTGACTTAAAATTGGAAATATCTCAAAAACTGTGGAGGGGTGATTTCTGTTTTTTACATATTCTGAAAGAGCAGGCTTTACTTAACATCCCCTCTTAGTTTCATGAAGATCTCTTGAAAATTATAATTTTTGCGATTTTTTAAATTTCCCATATACAGAATATATGAACAAAATTCGCTCATTTTGACTTAAAATTGGAAATATCTCAAAAACTGTGGAAGGGGTAATTTTTGTTTTTTACATATTCTGAAAGAGTAGGATTTACTTAACATCCCCACTCAGTTTCATGAAGATCTCTTGAAATTTATAATTTTTGCGATTTTTTAAATTCTTAATATACCGAAAATATCAACAAAATCCGCTCATTTCGACTTAAAATTGGAAATATCTCAAAAACTGTGGAGGGGGTAATTTTTGTTTTTTACATATTCTGAAAGAACAGGCTTTACTTAACATCCCCACTCAGTTTCATGAAGATCTTTTGAAAATTATAATTTTGGCGATTTTTTAAATTCTCATTATACCGAAAATATCAACAAAATCCGCTCATTTTGACTTAAAATTGGAAATATCTCAAAAACTGTGGAGGGGGTAATTTTTGTTTTTTACATATTCTGAAAGAGCAGGCTTTACTTAACATCCCCACTCAGTTTCATGAAGATCTCTTGAAATTTATAATTTTTGCGATTTTTTAAATTTCCCATATACAGAATATATGAACAAAATCCGCTCATTTTGACTTAAATTGGAAATATCTCAAAAACTGTGCAGGGGGTAATTTTTGTTTTTTACATATTCTGAAAGAGCAGGCTTTACTTAACATCCCCACTCAGTTTCATGAAGATCTCTTGAAAATTATATTTTTTGCGATTTTTTAAATTCCTAATATACCGAAAATATCAACAAAATTCGCTCATTTCGACTTAAAATTGGAAATATCCCAAAAACCGTGGAGGGGGTAATTTTTGTTTTTTACATATTCTGAAAGAGCAGGCTTTACTTAACATCCCCACTCAGTTTCATGAAGATCTCTTGAAAATTATATTTTTTGCGATTTTTTAAATTCCTAATATACCGAAAATATCAACAAAATCCGCTCATTTTGGCCGTTGTAATTATTGAAGTGGAAGTAATATTTGAAAATAAGTTCTTTGTTTTTTTTTTCCTTTTTTAATAATAATAATTAATCCATATATATTTTTTTTTTTTTTCATTTTCGTGATTTTTTTTTACGATTTCTCATTTCTAATATATCGTTGATTACAATTTCTACGTAGTTATAAACGATTTAATTCCGACCCATATTTCTCTATCGAAATATTACTTGAAAAGTTCTTCGTGAGAGACCATTTGGAAGAGACAAACCTCGTTTCCAAATGACGCCACTTTCGTTGACCTTTTGTTCTCGTCACGGTTAGAGACACTCACAAAGCTTTTAAAACCGTCGGTCCTTCGAACGCTCCATTTTATATGATAAAGAAATCGATCTTAAACTAAAACCATCATCACGGGAAATCATATTACAACAATAATAATAATCTTTATTGTCCAATTATTTGTAAATTAATAAAAAAGAATTTGAAAATAATTAATTAATAAATTATTTTCCCTTTAGCTACTGTGACAATTTGACTTATCTACATAAATACTTTAACAAATGTCTAATAATAGACATTTGCTGTTGCATAACAATAACATTTTGTATAATGCAACAATTTTTGAATCGAAAACATTTACTGCAAAAAAACAAAATTAAAAAAAAAATAGAAAATTCTATTACAATTATTTGTGTATAGATTTTTTGTGAAACCAGTGTGAAATATTTCACTCTGATGGTTTCGAATGGTCGAAACTAGGCGGGGAAAATATAAATAAGTGAAACAAACCAATTTCAAATAAAAATGATTTGATTTTTTTTTAATCTTTTTCCTTTCTACCGTTAGGTGTAAGGAGAAAAATGATTTGATAATAATTAATAAATTATTTCCACATTTATCTCTGTGACTTTTTAATTTTAATTAAATATTCTGAATTACAAATTAATAAAATCAATGCGTCATTTGAATAATTACCAAAGAATTTAATTGTTTCAACATAATGAATTAACCGTAAAACATACAAAAAAATAAAATAATAACACTCTGAGAGGATAATGTTTATTTCCTTGAAATTCCATGACTCACATTTACCGCTTTATTGAACGAGTTTTTGTTTTACGTTAGTCATTTTATCAGTGGATTTTCTCGATGTGTGGAAAGACGCCACAATTACTTAAAAGTGAAATCAATTTTTATAGTAACTTCCTCAGCCTACGAGGAACTAAGAGAAATCCTTGATTACTTATTCATTTCGTGAAGGCGATGATGTCATTTTATAAATATTTTGCAATATTTTTGAGTGATGTTAATAAGGTGTATTGCTATTTCTTCAATCATTTTTTCTTTTAAAATAAAGAAAAGGATGTTTTTATTAAAGCAGAATTTGTTTTTTTTTTTTTTAATTAAAGAAGCAATATGACAATGAAATTAAACAAAGAAAATTTCTGGCAATGATCAATAAAATTCGATCAATCCCTTTTTCCAACTGCAAAAAATACTTACACTGTAAGTTTTACAAACATCTATTGAAACAACTACTTCCCGAGCATTTACCCCGCCGGACATTGGATTACACAATAGATATTTGTTGTTGCATAGCAGCACTGCTGCGAAATTGTAACGGTTTGAGTCGAAATTATTTCATTTTATTTAAAAGAAGCCATATAAATTAGTGATGGGTAAAGTCGAACTTTTCGATCTATTTTGTTACTGCAAAATTAAGTATATAACAATTTTATTAAGGGCCTGAACCTTCCCTTAATAAAATTGTTACATACTTAATTTTGCAGTAACAAAATAGATCGGCGCCTGAAAAATGGGTCAACTTTGGCATTTTCTTTTCTTGAAGATCTATAAAATTTGATCATTACAATTTCCTTAATATATAAAATTAGAATTATATTCTGCAGATGCTATCGACTGGAGGTTTTTCAGCCCAAAAAATATTTCTCTGAAATCAATGGATTTCATTGCAGAAATATTTTTTTTTTTGAAGAATCATGTTTGTTTTTAAAATGTTTAAATCAATTATTTTTGTAGAAATTAGAAAATTGTTATTTGTTACTGGCCTGGAAACAGGAAAGATGAGTGATAGGATTTATATGTATCGATTGACAATCCCCTGGACTTTCAGTATATGATCTGTTTCGATTCTTGGGAGATTGCGAACCAGCCCTTAATTTAATCAAAGATGTTTGTTGCGATTATGGGCAAGAATTCCCATCTCAGGCTAGCGATATTGGGGAACAAAATTCCTCACTTAGATTATTAGAATATTACTCGATTTTTCCCAACCCCTAACATAAATTACTTATATTATTAGTTTCTAACAAATATTTAAGGAAATTGTAATGTTGAAATTTTATAGATGATTTCCCTTGTTTAATTTAAATTAATTGAAATTATTGTTGCTTAAATTTTGTACAAAATTCTTAATCGACAGCGTATCAATCTTCTGGGCTGGTCGAGTTCAGTGACATTCGTGTTGTTAGCATAAATAGGTAGCACTTCAATTAATTAAAAGGAAAAACAGCCGATGACGACAAATATTGAATCACCGTTGACCCAGAAATCGTGAATGCGCTTGATGCAATTTCAATTAATTAATCTTTATTCGATAAACAGTCCGTGACGTCAAGAGATGGAAAAAGAGATAATTTTGTAATTTCATTTCTTTAATTAAAGAAGTATTCATTACAGCTAATCACTAGTTACTCTTTAATTTGTACTTGATTTTTCTTCTAATTATTGTGATGGTTGTTAACTGAAACTTCTAAATCTGTTTTATTTATAATTTAATCTTATCCTCTTTTACCTGTATTGGGTGTCGAGTTATAATTTAATAATTGTTTATAATACCGAGTGTCTGGGATAAGGGGCGAACATAGGAATTGTAAAATTAAATATGTGTTAAAAATCAGCCTCCTTATTAATTTTATAGAAAAATCGTAAAGGATATTTTTTTAGAATTTTAAAAGCTGTATTAAATGTATCCATTTAATTTAAGTTTGTACCAGAATCCACCTCAAATATAATAAAAATTTTGAATAATGTACCATTTAACAAATTTCATGAAGCCAGTTTCCGCAAAAAATAAATATTTGGGCTGGTATTTTTAAGAACAATATTATTGGGCCATTTGAAATTTATGGAAAACCACTATAAATTATCTTGATAATGAATAAATAATTTTTATTCCATTAATTAAATCATTATTATGATTTATGCCAAAGGACAAGCATGCATTATAATATACAGAGAGCTTTTTTTAACAGTATACATTCCCCTATGTATACCTGCAAAATACGCGAGTGAAATGCATTAACGTATGTGTGTTTAGTTGCCTATAACACGCAACATATGCCAAATAGTCAACTAAACATACACACATTAATCGGTTCAATGCGTTTGAGTCGCGTTTTTTTGTAGGTATACATAGGGGAAATGTATACTGATAAAAAAACCTCTCTCTATATATATATATATATATCTTTATTCAGACTACACAGATAATTTTAACAATATAAATAATTACAATACATGTAGGTGTTAGTCTGTCTGGGCTATCGACCAGAGGTCTTTCTGCCCTGTCGTGAAATTATGATGAAGTTAATGAAAAATCTATGCTAGCTAGTTGAACTGTCCTGATGATTTGCGCAAATGAGCATTATAATATTTTTCATCATTTAATTTTTTTTGGTAGCAGTTCGATAATATGGATTCTGGTACAAACGTAGATTAAATTGATACATTTAATACAGTTTTTAATACTATAAAAAATAAAAACAATCCTTTGCTATTTTTCTCTAAAATGAATAGGGGAGCTAATAATTACACATATATATATACAAACATCTTTATTTGTGAAATTGAAACAGTATATAAACAATACATTAGATAACCATTACATTACTATATTATACATAATATATCTCACAAATTGGCTATCGACCAGTGGTCTTTCAACCTTATCCCAGACACTCGGTAATATACAAATATCTTTATTCATTCATCATTCGTTGATGAAATCGTGAAATATTTTTGCTTTTTAAATAAATAAATAATAAAGGGAAATTAATTTATTAATTGCTTAATTATTTCCAGATATCTTACACCAATATGTGGTAGAAGGATATAAGATTATATATATATAATTATTTCCAAATTCGAATAAATCCTTTTTCTATTATTCTTGATTTTTTTTACTATTTTATCTTAATCACTATAGTTTCGACATATGCACACGTCATTATCAAACTTAGGAATTAAAAGCCAGGTATTTTTTTTTATTCTCACATGCATTCCACATTTAGGAAAATTTTAAAGAAAGTGCGAAATGAAGAAGGAAAAAAAAAACGAAATCCATTTCCTCAATTACTTCGCCTTATTCGTCGTTTTCAGCTGGAAATATGAGACGCAGACAATGCTCATGGGAACTAGTTAACTAGGTAGAAAGGTTGATGGTTACCTTAATTCCGAAATAACTGTTTTCGCGCCGGTACTCTATGAAAACACGTATTCTTTGCGATTAAATCTTTTTTTAAACAATTAAGTAAAAATTAAACACGTGTCTTATTTCACAATTATTATAAATAAATAATATTTTATGAAATAAATATCAATAATTTATTAAAAATCAACCAATAAAACACATAATTGCATAACTTTAAATTCTCGACTAGTTTTAGTTATTAGCCCATTTTCAAGAGAATTTAAAATTTGTTTTATTAAAAATTATTTATTTTTAATTTTATATTTTTTTTTTTAATTTCATTAAAAATTATTTATTTTTAATTTAATTTTTTTTAATTTTATTAAAAATTATTTATTTTTAATAAAACAAATTTTAAATTCTCTTGAAAATGGGCTAATAACCCAAAACTAGTCAAGAATTTAAAGTTATTCAATCTAATCTGTGTTTCATTGGTTGATTTTTAATAATTTATTCATATTTATTTCATACAATATGAACTACCAATGTTAAATATTAAAACTATTAATTATATTAAATAATATTTTATTCTGACTAGTTTCTATTTTTAGTTATTTCAATAGATATTTGTATTTTTGTATACTTACTTTAACAAGGGATAGCAGAAGAAGTATACTTCCTTTCTAAGTATTTAATTACAGAGCAACTAGAAAGAAAATAATATATATATATATATATATATATATTATATATATTATTATTATATATATATAATCTAAAATCCCCATCTACCATAATGGTGGTGTAGGGGTAAGAAAATAATTAAATAATTAATTATTTCCTTTTTTCATTCTTTTATTTTAAATTTTGTTTGTATAACACTAAAATTATTTTTTTTTTATTTTTTAATTTAATTATACTGCAATGTGAAACATTACCACCATCCTTATAAAGTGTTTTATTAAAAAAAAAAACATGTTTATTCAGAAAGCAGAATTACAATTCTTTACAAATATTTATATTTACAATATATATTGATGAGTTAGTAGTCTGTCATGGGCTATCAATCGTAGGTCTGCCCTGTTTTATTCAATTTAGTTAGTTTCAAATTATATTCAAAAAAAATATGTGAAACTAACTGAAGCATCCAATCAAGGTCGATAAATTTTAGTGGGGTGAGCAAATATTGATTTTTTTCTAAAACAGGTTGCGATAAAAAAAACTGTATCCAATATTTACTTGCTTGCGGAATAATGAGCTTTATTTGGATAAGATATAAAACGCAGATAACTGAGTCATCTCGCCAATTGATAAGAGTTTAATTGAGACAGGTGGGAACAGTGTATTTACATTCAAACGCGTGTATTTTATTTAAATTAAAAATAACGTAACGTAAGTCAACAGTCACAGAGCTAAATGTGAAAATAATAAATTAAAAGTATTTAAAACCCCGACACCAATTGGTAAAAGGGGACATCGATTATATCGATTAATTATATATATATATATATATATATATATATATATATATATATATATAATTACAGAGTAACTAGAAAGAATATATATATATACAGAGAGCTTTTTTATCAGTATACATTTCCCCTATGTATACCTGCAAAATACGCGAGTCAAATGCATTAATGTATGTGTGTTTAGTTGCCTATAACACGCAACTGAACACACATATGCCAAATAAGCAACTAAACATACACACATTAATCTGTTCAATGCGTTTGACTCGCGTTTTTTTGCAGGTATACATAGGAGAAATGTATGCTGATAAAAAAACCTCTCTGTATATATATATATATATATATATATATAATTAAAAGTATTTAAAATTTTGTATTTTGCAAAAGAGTCTCTGAAGACCATCTTAAAAAAACATTTTTTCTTAAAAACAACAGTTTTCTCAGCGGGATATTAATTAGCATGAAATTCTGCAAAAGTGCCAAATTTAAACCTACCCTCTATCTCTTATAATAAGCGAGATCCACTCTGGACAACCTCGTCTGTCCAGAATGAACTTAAAACGTTTCACATCTGTTCTGACAGGACACTGCAGACTTAGAACACACCTCCACAGATTGGGGATTGTAGAATCACCAGACTGTAGAGGGTGCTATTTGAAGGATGAAACCACGGAGCATATCCTTGGATACTGCCCAGCGCTTAAGTCCAGCAGAAAAGCCATACTGGGTGAGGAATGGCTGGAAATGGAGAAAATCAGGGATCTACCTGTCTTCGCACTGCTAGCCTATCTTGATGAGGTAGGCTGGCTATGCTGAAACATGGTCCAGATACTCTAAAGCGAGGAAGCATTAGGGGTCTAACAAAGCCTGTACTAAAAGCGCACAAAACCATAACCGTATAAGCGAGGGTGTTTCAAATTCAGTCATACCATCCCCATGGTGTGACTCGAACACCCTGTATATAATCGTAACTCGCATAGACTATTTTCTAGTCTATGCGAGTTACGTTTTTAAAGTCTGTTTTGTCTGTTTTTAAAGACATCCTTTCTTTTATTTTTCTATCTCCCAGAGTATAGTACTTTTTGAGTATTAGGCACGCGTTGCATTCTTGTTGCGTTTTGACAACGATAAGTATTTAAAAAAAATCGAAATTTCGGCTCCTAGTTTTGTAAAATTCTGTAAATATTTACTAAATGTACCGTGAAGTGAATGCATAAATCAACTTCTTTGCTTACCATAGCGTTGATCTTTCCTCTAATGGTGATGCCGATCTGTGGAACGACCCTTATTTCGACTCCGGGCTCGATCACCAATTCGGCGTCCCTTTCGATGATCAAGTCATCTTTGAGCAAATGCGGGCTGTTGCTTTTTCCGAAGACCAAAGTCCCGTCGTTCACGATCCCCCCTGGATGTTCACTAATCGAGGAAGAAGACTTTCCGTAGTATTCTTCCGTCGTCCAATAACCATCTTCGTATTGCGAGGAAACGGATATCACAGTCGCGGCCAGGACGCACCACATTAATTTTAATTTCACCATTTTATTCTCTTTAATTCAACGGATTGTCATTTTATGGAGGGAAAATGGAATTTAATCAAAGCGTGGAGGGAAAATTTTTGCTCGTCCAAAATTACTAAACAATTATTTTCTGTATAATTAACTATTTTTCAGGTATTAATTATTATTATCATCAAAGAAGTTTTGATTAGGTAACTAAAGGTATCGATTGGGAGTTGCGTTTTTTTTTGTTTGTCCTGCCTTTTCCAGTTAGTTTCGAATTGGATTTGGGAGATACAAGATTCTGATGAGGTTTTTTTTTTGTTAGTGCAGATCAAAAAATCCTCGCGTGCATCTCCTCCCACTCCCCGACTTTACCTTTGTTTATTTCGAAATAAACGCATTCCACAACACTCTGGATCAAACCACATATGCTACCAACTTAAACTGAAACCCGCACTCTCGATTATTTCGATTCACGCAAGTGGCAATCATCACCGAAAAAATGTACTTTAAACGGGGGATTTTTATCGCAAAAAAAATTAATAACAACAACTACACGTTCGTTCGACGAATGGCTAATACTAGTATGCTCCACTAAGGCGCGGTCTCCTCGTCCCCGTCCGTAAAACACGTTAAAAGCCGCAGTCACGTGACCGCCAGGTACGGCCCCCACTCCCTCACCTGTGCACGTTAATACAGGTAAGAACAGGTGGGTACGTTCGAGTCGGATCCGGCAGGGAGCGCGCGGCTTCGACGAACGGGGGCTTCTTTCGCGGGTGAAAAGTGAATGCCTCCTTTTCGACTATCGCACCGTGAAATTTTTCGTAGCCGATGGTTCGGTTAATTGTGCGCGTGGGTTTCGCTTCCTAATTGCACTTGGCGTTCTTTGCGAGTCTTTTTTAAGTGAGTCGATTAACGAGGTGATGAGGACCGAGTCATTCCGTTGGTGCATCAGGCTCTCACCCCGAGTTAATTGCTTTAATTGCTTACTAAGAGTCTAATTAGGGATCAGGTGGATTTCGTCCTTTCCCGGGAATTATCTAATTAGGATTTTA
The DNA here is from genome assembly GCA_963082785.1 of Philonthus spinipes. Classification (NCBI taxonomy): domain Eukaryota; kingdom Metazoa; phylum Arthropoda; class Insecta; order Coleoptera; family Staphylinidae; genus Philonthus; species Philonthus spinipes. Next base: position 2,942,534 of record OY720310.1, on the reverse strand, counting down.
TCTTTTATTTCAAAAAATCTATATTTAATTAGGCTGCAATGGATTACAAGAATTGACATTGTTAAAAAAAGCTAGTTCTACGAAAATATCATTTAAATTAACATAATTATTATCGAAGCTATTCCGTACAGAAAATGTTAAGTTTCCAATTATATGATACAGTAAAACATATATATATAATCTAAAATCCCCATCTACCATAATGGTAGTGTAGGGGTTACAGTAAAACACAATATTCGTTATGTTGGTTGTGGAGACATGATTGCCTTGTCTCATACTTATTTTTTATTTAAACTAGTTACTTATTTTTTACACCTCATTCTTAGACACCTCACACTGAGAAGTAGAGAGTGAGAAGTGCTATATAAGACTAAATAAATAAAATACTTATTGTTTTATTGAACTAAATAACTAGCTTAATAAAAAATAAGTATTTTATTTATTTAGTCTTATATAATATAGATAATATAGAAAAGGGACAACCAATTTTATTTAAACATTTGTTTAACGTACTTACGTAACGTAAGTCAAAAGTCACGGAGCTAAATGTATTTATTAATTATTTTCAAATCATTTTGATTTAATATAAACATTTATATTGAGTATCAAGATTTTTTTATTTATCACGAAATGCAATTACACAACTTATTTCTATTTCATCCTGTTTACTTGCAATTTCTAAATTGTACCACAACAATCAAATAACTGACCGTTATGTTTGAAAGTTTAAAAAGCAACGAATAATTCACGTTGAAAAATCCAGCCGCTGATATCTTCGGAAATCTCGAAGAAGATTGTTTTGCAATCAACAATAGCCGCTGCTGAAGCTCAGGAAAGACCATAAACTCGTCGTGCATGTTATAACTAGTCGATATTACGGTTCTGCCCTCGCTTTCGAGCTTTTCACAAGCTGATGTTAATGTCACACATTGCCACTAAAAATTTGAAGCAATACATTAAAAATTGCCAAAAAAATGATTAAACAAAAACCTTTATTGGCATACGAAATACAAACTCAACATATACATTCTATTCCATATTTTCTAATCTTCTTTTTATCTCCTTCTCCCAACCCAACCTCGCCAAAATGATTTAATTTTGTTAAAATTAAAACTCTTTGTTAATTAAATATCCTGAATTGAATCGAAAATTTTCACCACGGATTAAGTAAGAAATTAATGAAGCAAAATGATATGCTCAATTAATTACTCACTTAACCCGTGATGAAAATGTTATTCAATCACCATCATCTAGCGTTTGGATAACTTGCCATTTCGGATCTAATCAGGCTAGTGAGTTCCAAGTGTAAAACTTGATGAAGGTAGTTTTAAACAATGGTAGTTGTATTCGCACTATTTATCAAATATATGATTGTTTCAATTTATTTTATTGTATAGATACAGGCGCAAACCCTCCACTGGGATGTAAAGGGAGTAACGTCACCCTCAGAACTTCTTGAGCCATTAAATTTCACGAGTTCATTTTTTAAGTTTTTGTGGAGGCGATTGCCAAAATTTGAATATAAATTCAGGCAACTACCTGTCTACCCCTCTGATTACTAAACACATTAAAGTTGAGTAGGTATTTTTCACCACTCGTGAAATTTCAGTGTTACGCCCCCACCCAGTAAGAATGCCTGGATTCGCTTCTGATTAAATAAAAAAATTCTGAACTGAAAAATCCAGTTCCAAATAAATTATTCAAGAAAGAAAATATCTTTAATAATCAATTCGTTTAAATTTTCGTTCTAATTTTGACTTTAAAGTCACTATAATGCACTATTGTAACCTAATATTGACTTTAAAATCACTATAACTCACTATTGTAGCCTATTATTGACTTTAAAGCCACTATAGTTCACTATAGTAGCCTAATATTGACTTTAGAATCACTACAACAAATTATTGTTGCCTAATATTGACTTTAAAGTCACTATAACTCACCATTGTAGCCTAATATTGACTTTAGAATCACTATAACAAATTATCGTTGCCTAATTTTGACTTAAAAGTCACTATAACTCACCATTGTAGCCTAATATTGACTTTAAGGTCACTATAATTCACTACTGTTGCCTAATTTTGACTTTAAAGTCACTATAACTCACCATTGTAGCCTAATATTGACTTTAAGGTCACTATAATTCACTACTGTTGCCTAATTTTGACTTTAAAGTCACTATAACTCACCATTGTAGCCTAATATTGACTTTAGAGTCACTATAACTCATTATCGTTGCCTAATTTTGACTTAAAAGTCACTATAACTCACCATTGTAGCCTAATATTGACTTTAAGGTCACTATAACTCATTATTGTTGCCTAATTTTGACTGAAAAGTCACTATAACTCACTATTGTAGCCTATTATTGACTTTAGAATCCCTAATCACTATAACAAATTATTGTTGCCGAATTTTGACTTTAAAGTCACTATAAGTCACTATTGCAGCCTAATTTTGACATTAAAGTCACTATAATTCACTTTTGTTGTCATATATTGATTTTAAATTCATAATAGTCGACTATTATTGCCAAATATTTACTTTTAAGTCACTGTAATTCACTATTGTCGCCTAATTTTGACTTTAAAGTCACTATAGTCCATTATTGTTGACTGGAAACTGGATTATTTCAATTCAGAATTTTTCATATGAATAATTGAATTTGTGTAACTTACCAAAAAAAGTGCGATATAAAAAATAGCACCATGACTTCTAAACGGTATCCCATCCCTAAATATGGCTATAAACCAATGCAACACCACCAACATCATATAAAACATGAACGCAAACAAATTCCATCCGAAAAAACCATTAAACAAATCAATCAATGTATGCAGATTCGAATATACTTCGTAGAAATACTTCGTGTCGCCTATAGTTTTCACCCTCCAAAATCTCCCATTATTAAAACTAAATTGCTTCTTAATCACCGCCAATAAGCAATACATCACCAAAAAATCAAGCATTATACAATAATTAATAATATTATCATAAATATAATATTTATACATGTAAACCCGCTTTCCCATTTTGATATAAGTGATTAAGTCGTAAATAACCCAAGTGACAAACCCAACATGCGCGATTGCAAACGTGCAAATTTGATTCGCGTATTTCGGAAATGCTTTAAATTGCTTTCGTGCCATTTTATCGTTCAGTCGTAAAATGTTCAACAAATTTTCCATGTATTTAATCCTACTCGATCCCGATTTATAAAGAGTGTAGCTTCTGAGCGGACCAAAGACGTTGTTTTGTATAAAATACGGGTACATGTCTGGGGTAATCTCGACGTTTATTAAATTTCCGTAGATTGAGTATACTTGTAGAGAAATGATTATTATGATGAAGAAAAAAGTTCTTTTGTTTAGGGTGCATTTTCTTTTGATTTTGTCGTATTTTGGTAACAAGCCCAATTTTGCGCAGTATGAAATTGTAAATGATATTTTATCTATTGCAAGCATTGTCAGATTTGCTTAAAAAATAAATCACAATTTAAAAAAAAAAAACAAGGAAAACGAGGAAAAATTACGGGCAATGATCAGTAAAATTCGACTAATCCCTTTACTTACTCTGTAAGTTTTTGACAAATATCTGTTGAAACAACTACTTTCTGGGCATATACCCCGCGCGAATATTGGATTACACAATAAATAAATAAATGATATAAGGAATTTTATTTATACATCACTTTTTTCTCATTAATTACTAACATTATTAATATCCAATAGAAAATAAATTTTACACAACATTTAATTATTTGGGCGTTTGTTACCAAGTGATAAATGAGGAAAAAGTAAACTATATTAAATTATTTGGTTTCAATCACTTTTTTATTTTGCTTTATCTTGAATAATTTCAACTCTTAAAACACCAAATCTATTTTATTCTCAAGTAATATTAACTCGTTCAATAATTAATCAATTTACTTTCAATGCGCTTGTTGCCATGCTTTCAATACAACAAATGTGGTTTTTGTACGCAACCCCGTTAAAGTTTCATTACTTAATTGAACAAATATTTATTTTTAAATCAATTATAAGTGAAAGCAATTTTATAATTTGTTTACAACATTATTATTATTAAAAACATTTAAATAATTACAATACCCATACAGCGTAGAATATTTCAACAATATTACACTAGCGTTGCTCTCACTTTAAAAGATGAAGTTAATTCCCAATTTTTCAGGTTTTATTCTTATTTATTATTTATTTTATCATACTAATCTTCTACCGTATCTCTCATGATTTACTTTGTTGCCTTTATTTCAAGAGAACGAATGATACGGCCTTCCAAGAAAATATTATAATTTCATTATTTTTAGAATCATCCTAACAGAGGTATTCGACCGTTTTGGATAATTCATTGAAAAAAATCTCTTATACTGTTTACAGGTAATCATAGATAGATGTTTACTCATATAAAAAGCTGTATATTATAAATTACATACTGCCAGAGAGCTTCTATATGCAATCGTATGTACAGTTTCCATGTGTGTTAAATTGCATACTATCAGATAGCTTACATATGCAACCGGGTGTACAGCTTTAGTGTATATTAAATTGCATTCTATCAAACAGCGTTTATATGTAACTGCATGTACAGTTTCGATGTATTTTAAATTGCATACTGTAAGACAGCTTATATATAACCGTAATGTATGTTAAATTACATACTATTAGACACAGACGTAGTATATAAATCTATGTTATCAAATAGCTTATCTATACAACCATTTATACAGTTTTAGTGTTTGTTAAATTGCCTATCGCCAAACAGCTTATATATGCAACCGGATGTACAGTTTCTGTGTATGTTAAATTGCATACTATCATAGAGCTTATATGCAAACGTATGTGCAGCTTCATATATTAAATTGCAAACTATAAAATAGCTTATATATAATCGTAATGTATGTTAAATTACATGCTAATAGACGTAGTATATAAATCTATGCTATCAGATAGCTTATACATACAACCATTTATACAGTTTGAGTGTTTGTTAAATTGCCTACTACCAAACAGCTTATCTATGCAACCGGATGTATAGCTTTAATGTATATTAAATTGCATACTGTCAGACAACATATATGCAACCATATGTACAGCTTCGCTGTATATTAAATTGCATACTGTACAACTATGCGCAACCGTATGTACAGCTTCTATGTATATTAAATTGCATACTGTAAGACAGCTTATATATAACCGTAATGTATGTTAAATTACATACTATTAGACACAGACGTAGTATATAAATCTATGTTATCAAATAGCTTATCTATACAACCATTTATACAGTTTCAGTGTTTGTTAAATTGCCTACCGCCAAACAGCTTATATATGCAACCGGATGTACAGTTTCTGTGTATGTTAAATTGCATACCGTCAGACAGCTTTGGATATGCAACTATTTAAACGGCTACTAAGTATATTAAGTTGCGTACAATATTGTCAATATATGCAACCTAATTCGCATTTTTTTATGTTTAGTTGCATAAAATAAAACACAATTTAATAATTAAAATTAAATCATGATTTTACAGTAATTATGATGTTTGAATATTGAAGAAAATCTAAAATTTAGTTGCTGAATGTTATTTTCAGTGAGGCTAATAATTCAAAAGATGAGGCTCAATTTTTTTGAGAAAGTAATCTTAAAAACAGGATTCATATTCGCATTAAATGTTAAGAAATTGAATCTTGTTTTAGTTGAAGATTCACTTATTGCTCAGACAGAAGAAATTCAAGTATTTTTACTGCGAAATTTATGGTTTTCAAACCCACCCAACCGACCACTATCTTTTGCTACCGCTTTTAGTGGTTATATTCTAATTAATAATATTCTTATGTTTCACTCTTTAAAATGAAAATACTATTCATATTTTCACAGATGAAAGTATTATATTTGAAATGATCTAATGCATATATTCAGTTAATTAAAATTCTATTTGAATTGATTAAAATTTGAATTTGAAAAAATAATCTTTCAAATATCTTATCTATGAACTATTCTTCGGAGTGCTTTTTTATTTAATCCATTAAAATAAAATTATAGGAAAAGGTATATTTTTAATTAAAAACACGGACTAATTAATAATATATCTCAATTCTCTTGAGAAAAATTATAAATAATAAAATATTTTATATATAACGCACTTTCGATGTATATACATTTCGAACTTGAAAATATTATTTGCCTTTGGCGCTATTTTCCTTTTTTCAAAAATTGTAATTATATTATCAATTCGTTTAATTATAGCAAGCATTAAGTATTTGGTATAAGAATTAATTATTAATTGCTTAAAAAGTATAAACTCTAGTTATAAATAGAAACCGGTGTGGTTTTTACAGGATGAATGAATGAAGCCGAAAAAGAAAAACATAAACGGCGTGGGCGGAATTACTATGCATTTCGTCAACAACGTTTGGCGGGGGAATCGCCCGATGTGTGTGTGTGTTTCGCCGTGACGCAACGTCTCGCCCGCAGTCAGCCGAACCCGACGAAATCAACAATTGTTAACATGGCGTGATCACCGCACCGAAATCCGGCTCCGCATTCCCCTTGCAAGAAAACGAAATCACCACCGGAGTCCCACGGAAAATTCAATTGTTTCAACACGTCTGACAGCTGCGAAAAATGTGGCAGCCCTGTTAACCTCCACCGTCGCGATTCAGTCCGATTTTTCCACCCGTGATCGCCGCAGCGTTCCTCTCTGCTCGCCACTGTTTATCCCGGCGGTGATGCGAATTCTGTTATTTATTTTCGAACGGCGCGCGTGAATGAGAGACCGCGGTGCGGGGCGAGGTGAAGCAGCCGAAGACCGCCGCCCCCTGTTACCGGGACGAGCCCCCGATGTCCGGCGGAGCTAATTTCGAAAGGGAAAGCCTGCGTTGATTGCAATGGATAATCGAGTTTAAGAGACTGTGCAGGATTTAGTTATTCTTTATATAAAAAAAATCGTGAAAATGACCTGTTGTTGATTGCCTGCTATTGAGGGGTTTCAACGTATCCGATTAGTTTTCGTGTTTGAATGTGCACCGTGTGTTAAGAATGGATTGTCTACGTTCATACTTTGAGTAAGTATGCGGTTGTATACAATTTAATAATACGTTTTCAATTCGCAGGTTTTCGTTTATCTCGGAATAAACAAATTGCATTGAAATTTCATAAGCCACTTTGATAAAAACACTTTTACTTTGATAATGACAAGTATGATTGTTGAAAATTGTCAGTAAGTAAATAATTCACTTGTACAAAATATTTTTAAATTCAATTAATTAATAATACCGTTGTACCATTGATAATAGATAATATCCGCCATCTACATTTAGTAAATTTAAAAAAAAATTCAATGAAACGGCAACCCTCTCATGTTTAGTATATAGTAATAAAGAGTAAAGAAATTATCTTTATTACTATACTACTATAGTAATAAAGAGTGAAGAAATTCTCTTTATTACTATACTACTAGAGTAATAAAGAGTGAAGAAATACTCTTTTTTATTATCATATACTACAATTAGCGTTTACAATGCATTTTTCGTTATAATTAACAATGTATAAGAAAATACACCAAAGTATTTCAACATATTTCACCTATTTAAGATATTGTTTACAATTGTTAATTCTTCAATCTTTAACGCATTCACTTCTTTGTACAATACAGGAAATTTAATAATTCTTTTAAATAAACATATTTCGCATTAATAAACATCAACATTATTATAATTAAGTGGTAAACAAAGATTAGTTTTTGTTGTTTCAAAAACAATAATAGCAACGGTGAATAATTGAACGCTGTTATATTCCTCGCTTCACTGTTTTATTTCGATATAATCTAGAACACTGTGTTTATTTTCAGTTGAAGTATAATTTATTTAAAATAAACACATAGTGTTGTAAATTGTATTGAAATAAAACAGTGAAGTGGGGAATATAACTGCTAAACTGAGTATTATTGATGAGTTATGTGAAGAATTATATGAAAAAATTCCAATGCTGTTATTTATTAAAACAGTGAAGTGAGGAATATAACTGCTAAACTAGGTGTTATTGATAAGTTATGTGAAGTATTATATGAGATAATTGAAAGATTCGTTTCTTATTTTAATTTTATTAACTTTTATTAAAAAGTGAATCTTTCAATTATCTAATATAGCTGCGTTCAATTATCGATGGTATATATTTAATTAATATAAAGATTAAATTCAGTATCATTAATAACGTGGAATGAATACACGATAATTATCCTATTGTCATTCCTGATATGAATGTACGACGGGTGGGTTTCAATGAACCTATTTCACTTGAGAATAAGGGCCTTGGCACCACTGTCTTTCTGTGTATTGTTCACTGATTATTTCTTATAAAGTCTAATATTAGGTAATTTCAAATTAAAACAGGAAGCTGAATATGACAAGATGTAACTAAACAAGTGTTTTTAATTTTCTTCTTCTGCTATCCCTTGTTGCCCCTTGTAGTGTTTTAATTTTAAATATACCTAATATTCTAATTTCACAAACGGAAATAAAAAACGTCACAGATGCAAAAGAGGAAATAATTTATTAATCAAATTATTTTTAATTTATTATAACTTCTTTTCATCAAGAGTGCTGTGAAGAAAGTATATGAATTGCAGAAATTTCAATGAAGAACATCGAGGTATAATTTAAATTAATTAAATATAAAGTGGAAATGAAACATCTCTGATAGGATAGGATCTGATAGATATAAATATAATTTAAAAGGAATATGAATTTAATTTAAGAAAGTACCTTCTTATAAAGTCTGTTCTTTATTTTTTCTTTCTTTCTTAATCTTATCCTCTTTTACCCATATTGGGTGTCGAGGTTTCTTTATTTTTTAATATGATAATATTTAGGGAGCATTTCTGCGAACAGTTGAATGCCTGTTAATTGTGAAACAGGCTGAATTAATTATAATTTGTTATGCGATACTGTACCACATTTTTTTTTTACTATGTATTACTTATGTGTTGCTGTTTTGTGTATGCGTGTGTATCTGAAATGAAAATTAAAGTACAAAAAAAATAAATATGTGTTGGGTTTAATCGAGTGTATCATTTTAATTTTTATATTTATTTTAAAATTACAGCTGTCCGGTATAAAAGTTATTAACCCAGATTTGGCCACAGTACTTTTTAAAGGACTTTAGTGTTAAACTCTTTTAAACGGGAAGAGCTTTTCAGGAAGCACAGGAAGAGCAACTAACTCAAATGATGAACTATATATTTACACATTTAAAAAAAAAGATAAGACTTATAAACAATTAAATAAAAAAAAAAAACGCCAGGTAAACAGGTAAACCGTTGGTAGTTGTTCTCTGGTTTTCGGTGGGACCTTTCTTCGGCTTTATGCCCTGACTTCTTCATCTTCATAAGGGATAGAGGCTGATAGTTGCTCTGTGATTTTCGGCGGGACCTTTCTTCATTATCACCTACGAAGAAATCAAAAAGTGTGAGCTAAATATATTTTTTTTAATCATATTTTCTACTGGTTTTAACTATATAGGTATCGATAAATGAATATAATTTTTTTTTATTAAGTAAAAATCTTAGGTTATAATTAATTAAAAACATCAAAAGATTCGATACAATCGCAATGGCATTGATTTTTTTTTTTAATGCGGCCCTTTTGTCTCCGCACAGCTTGTAATTAGATGCCAATTTGTTTTTGGCAGGTTGACGGACAAAGAATCGAGCCATGAATAATGCGGCGAGTTCATTTAAATTCATAATTAGCATCGGGCTTCATTATATGAAAGCGTGATTTGTTCCGAGCGTAAATTAGAGATAACATACGAATTCGATGTGTGTCAGGAATTTTAAATAATCCTTGAATTCTCATTCTATACGCTCATTACGAGGAATGCCCGTGCTAAGAGTTGGAGCTTCATTTCTATTAATTCTCAGATCGAGCCGAAGTGTGTAAAATATTCAATGTAATCCGTTTTTTATTGATTGTATTTTACCACACTTTAAAAAAAGCTGACATCTTTGAAATATTTAAAAAATAATAATGGTGAATAAATTGTAAGCATAATTAATTCACACACAACGAAAAATATAATTCAATCCCCTCGATCTATAATCCGAAACAATTGCGACATGAATATTTTAAAATCCCGAATAATATTCCCGACAAACAATAAATTACTTTCGATAAAACTCTCTAAACACCACAGTCGCAGAAAGACAAAGGAATGCCGCATGTATAATAGATGTTAAATATCTATTTGTTTTTTTTTTATTCAGTTTGTTTTGTATAACATTTTCGTTTGGCCGGTTCAGTGTGCCTCATTATGTATTCGAGGCGTCATAAAAAATTAAAACAGTCAAGGTTAACTAATGACGGTGCTGCGGGTGCATTTTTAAATAATAATAATAAAAGAAAGGACTGTGTCCGAATAAATTACAGCGGTGAAATAAAACGTCTGCAAACGTGTTATGCTTAAACGAGGATTTGGATGGATGGATTAATGTTAAATGGGATTATATAGAGCAGATTTTATGAACTATACAGGGTTATTCAGTTTGGCGTGTTCCACCTCTTTCTAACTTTTTTATTTTGACAGTAAACTATAACAAATGTTAATAATTAACTTCTCACTTAACCCGTGGTGAAATATTTTTGAGCATTAAGGTATATTTTAATTTAAACACTTGGTTTGTTTCACTGTTTTAAAAACAAACGACAAGAAATTCTCTATTTTAATTGACAATAAGACGGCAACTGTCAAGGTATAGCGATAGTCAACTTTTTTTTTTTTTTTCAAATGATACCATATCTATTTTTGTTCAATTCGGATAGGGGGCACTTTCCTGCACCTGAATATCCATCTCAACTGTATGCTTAGCTAACCAAAAAAAATTTAAGAAAATAACCAAATCTGTTTATTTTATAAAAAATCGAAAATTATAAAAAAATTAAATAAACTATTTCATTAAGTGTTCAAAATGTCCACCAACTACTTCTAAACATAACTCTCCTCTATGCAAGACTCCTTGAATGCTTCAAAAAAATAAATAATTGCAAAGAATCTCCTTTATTTCCTGGACAACTTGATATATGCAACTCTGTTTGAGCTATCAATCAGAAACTAGTTTTTCTGCCGTTCGAAATACATTTACTGAAAAATAAAAACTAAAAGGATTTTTATTAAAATTTACAAACACTTTCCATAACCAGTTCGTAGAACATAACCACATGGGTTTTTATTCATCATTCTTTGTCGTATTTCACGATTTTCACCATTCTATGGAAGATTTCCTGGACCACGTCGGACTCCCGTGTGTGTCGTGATGGCACAACTGAACATTGATCGCTGGTTGCTCTCTTAGCAGATCTGCTCGTAGAACATAAAATGACTATTATTTATTAAAATTTACGAACATCTCCCGCAACCATCTTGTAGAAGATTCACTGTTGACTTTATTAACAGTTCAATAACATAAATTGATCCTCTTATTCCCAGTTATAGATCCCAATTGAGTAAACTGTATTTATTTAATTATCCCCCTTGGTGCTAACGAAATTACATTGATTTAATTAAGCCTGATGTTGCGAAACCTTGTGGTGTTGATCAAGTGTGAGGTTCGCTCGAGCGCTTTATTTGTTTGGGTCGAATAAATAAAGCAGCATCTGCAATTATCTCGAAATGAGACTAAATATTCGAGTGAATCAATCGTCCGTCGATGATAAAAGATTTTCGGGGAATTTTTTTAAATTTTGCAATATTTGAACGAATGAATCATTATTGATAAATTGTCGTCCGTGACATTTGATATTGCGAAGTAAATTGGGTGAAAAAAAAAATTGCATTAATTGCAGTAATAAAAATTATGAATATAAAACAACTTATGGTTTTAGTTTTGGGCGAGCTGAAAAAAAAAAAGGTCGCTTTCACCGACCTCCCAAGAAGTTTCGACAACATTAGCGTGTCATTGTCGAAACTATAATCACTAAATTAAAAAATAAAAAAGGTTACGACAGCAGCAGACTATTCGAGTAGGATGACTAATAAGTAATCCAACGTTTTTTTTTTTTTTTAAGTTGTGCAAACAAAGTTAAAAATGTTTTATTATATATACAGAGAGGTTTTTTTATCAGTATACATTTCCCCAATGTATACCTGCAAAAAAACGCGAGTCAAACGCATTGAACCGATTAATGTGTGTATGTTTAGTTGACTATTTGGCATATGTGTGATCAGTTGCGTGTTATAGGCAACTAAACACACATACATTAATGCATTTGACTCGCGTATTTTGCAGGTATACATAGGGGAAATGTATACTGATAAAAAAAGCTCTCTGTATATATATATATATATTCAATGACCCCTTTCTACCCACATGGGTGTAGGGTAAAAAATGTTTTATTAAGTTATAATAAACCGTGTACAACCAAGTGTAAGCCTTAACAATTAACAAGTTAAAAAAATAATAAATTTTATGTCATCGTAATTCAAGGTTTTTAAATTAAACAAGTGCAGCCGAAAGGGTGAATTTAACTTTTAAAAAAGCTTTAATATGTTAATCTATTCCTGATAATTATTGAAATGTACTGATAATTTGCCAAAAAAAAAAAAAAACAATTTTGATGATTAAGTTAAGGTTGGAAATTGTTTTTTTAAAATGTGAAATTATAATTTATCAAAAATTTATAAAGGTGGTGGTATTATTTCGCATTGCCGTTTAATTAAATTGAAAGAATAAAAAAAGAAGATAATTGCTTTCTTTTTTGTTCTTTTAATATAATTTTATCCTACACCAATATGTGGTAGAAGGATATAAGATTATATATTAATATAATTTTTCCACTGAAAAATGTAAACTATGATGTATAAAATATATTATCATATAACCGTTATAAACCCTACACTCTTATGGGTATAAAGGGTTTTTTGATAATATATATATGTATATATAACCCTTATACCGTTTCGATTTGGGTGATGTATAAAATAAATACCTTAAATTCTCGATTTTTTGTATCATTATAAAAGAATCACCTCATACTGAGAAGTAGAGAGGAACATATAACGATGTTATATAAGACTAAATAAAAGAATGAGGACGTTTATTAACAGATTGAGCGCCATGGTGTCTGCTGGTGGAACTTCCCTATATTTTTAAAAACTGACTAATTTCGGACCATTTTAAAAGTCATTACAAATTATTGAGTGTTTCAAAAAACATTAAAAAAATAATGTGTTTCACTATATTGGATACCGTTTTTCTAGCATTTTTTTATCAGAATTAATTTTATTCAGAACGTCCATTACTAGTAGGTTATATTTGCATCTTTATTCCTTACAAGTGTGGTTTAACAAATATTTTTTAACATTTTTAACAATTTATCTAAACTTTAAACAAATGTTCTATCGGCCGGAAGCTTTTCAGCCAAGCTGGTAATAAAAAAAAAACAGATATAAAAGAATATACACCTCATACTGAGAAATAAATACCTTAAATTCTAGATTTTTTGTATCATTATAAAAGAATCACCTCACACTGAGAAGTAGAGAGGAACATATAACGATGTAAACTGTTTTTGTAAAAAGGGGTTTTCCCGTAAATAAATAAATAAATAAATAGATGTTATATAAGACTAAATAAATAAAATAAAAGAATATTCATTCTTTTATCATGGAGCTAAATAATTTATTATTTTCAATTTTTTTTTATTTTATATAAAAAAAAAAAAAACAATTTGGCCATGGTGCTCAACCTTGTTAATTTATAAATAAAATGTTAGTGAAACTAAATGAAGTCGATTTTTGAGTGTGCAAACTTTCTTTGAAATATTTTGCCGATTGATCAATGAGGAAGAAAATTTCTGCTATTCCGCATCCGTATTTGAACGAAAATAATAATATGTACTGATACTCGTATTATTGACCTTTGCATTTGCTTCTCTAACACGGCGATGATGTTAAAGGTGCAAGGTTAAGTTAATTATCTTATCAATAGAAAATCATCGAATTATTAGCAGTGTGTTTAAATAATGGGTGGGTCTATCTAAAAGCGTAAGTTGATAAAAAAATGTAATTCAATAAACTTCTTTTTTTCTTAATCTTATCCTCTTTTACCCGTATTGGGTGTCGAGGAATTCAAATGAACATTTGTTATTAATAATAATGGAAAAGTAACGTAAGTCAAAAAGTAGCTAAAGAGGAAATAATTTATTAATTATTTTTATTTAAATCATTCGTTGTTATTAAACATAATTGAAATTTAAATGCGATGATAAAAAGGATTATAAGTAATTGCAATAATATAGCGAAATAAATAAATGAATCACCTCACACTGAGAAGTAGAGAGGAACATATAACGATGTAATATAAGACTAAATAAATAAATGAATTTTTGTTGTAATTATTTCATTAAATAAATTGAGAATCTAAGTCTCTTCAAGAATTTTATTTATGGGCGAGCGGTCAAGGCGTTGGTTCTGAAAATTCAACTGTCGCGGAGTTTGGGTTCGAATCCCATCGGTGCAAGAGATTTTCTATTGTCGCTTAAGCTTAGTTTAATTATGTTTCGCTTTGGTACTTTTTGTTTACGGATTATTTTCAACCAATAATTTTTAATTTAAATAAATGGCATAATTTATAAGTACCCCTACACCACCATTATGGTAGATGGGGATTTTGGATTATATATATATATATATATATACAGTGAGGTTTTTTTTATCAGTATATATTAGGGGAAGAGTATGCCTGCAAAAATGCGAGTCAAACGCATTGAACCGATTAATGTGTGTATGTTTAATTGATTATTTGGCATATGTGTGTTCAGTTGCGTGTTATAGGCAACCAAACATACATACATCAATGCGTTTGATTCGCCTATTTTGCAGGTATACATAGGGGAAATGTATACTGATAAAAGAAGCTCTCTGTATATATATATATATATATATATATATATAATTTATAAGTATTCTTTTTTTAATAATTCAATAATCATACCTTTTTTTGTACATTTCTTTAGTACAAACAAAGCTTAAGTTAAAACCACAATCAAAAAACCAGATCAGAGTGATTAATTTCTTCAAACAGATTGCTAGTAATCTTCTTTATGTTGGTTGTTGATTGCAGAGATTTAAAGTATTTAAATAAAAATGGTTGCCTATCTTCAGTAATTGAAGATGGAAACATAGTTTCCGAAATATATGTAGTTCAATAAAAAAATTTTAAAAAAGTGGGTAAAAGGACAACCATTTTTTATTTAAATAGATTGCTGGTAATCGTTTTAAATTGTATGCAGCGAGTAAATGAGATGCGGGTAATTATGACTAACGCAATTATTTTTCCAGGTATTGGTATATCGTGCCTCGGGCAGTTTTCAGGCTGGGATTTATATTGTTGAACAATGCTTACTGTATACCAACATATGTCGTATGGATGATACTGTTGTCGCCGCTGAGGAAAATAAACCCCGACACGTTTTGGCGGATCGAGGGATATTTCTTCCACTGGCTGCTCGCGATGGTCTCCATGTGGAGTTGGTCAGCAGGTTATGACGGTGGGTAAAATTATTAATGAAACATTAAGCAATGTAATAATTATATTATGTAATCATTTTTTTGTTAATCAGAAATTTATTTTAACAAAAAATTTACAATAAGGGAGAAAATGTTAAGTTTAACATGTACACGTTAAACTTAACATTTTCCATTACATAAAATAATTATTACATTGCTTAATGTTTCATTAATATTTTTTTTTATTTTGTATTATCACAGTCTAAGCTGCATTTATATACAATAATATAAATAATAGATATATACATAGAATATGAATTTATTTAATAAACTTCTTCTTTCTTTTTCATATTTTTAATTGGTGAAAAAATTAGCAATTCTTTTTAAATATATGACGGTTTCAACCTTTGTGCTAATTCATTTCAAATTTCTTGAAATGAGTGGTTGTGAGTTGTGTGAAGATTTGAATGATTAATATAGAAAAACACTTGTAAAAACTTTTCTTCACAACTTTTCTTCACTAAAAAAAATAATAATAAATATTTGTGAAAAAAAGTTTTTACAATTATTTTTCTATATTAAATTTCTTAAAGTTGAATGAAAACTTACTATATTTTATACCACTTATATATATATATACAGAGAGGTGTTTATATCAGTATACATTAGAGAAAGTGTATACCTGCAAAAAAGTGAGTCAATTGCATTGAATCGATTATTGTGTGAATGTTTTGTTAATTATTTGGCATATGTGTATTCAGTTGCATGTTATAAGCAACTAAACATACATATATTAATGCGTTTGACTCGCGTATTTTGCAGGTATACATAGGGGAAATGTATACTGATAAAAAAAGTTTTCATTCAACTTCAAAAATTACAAATGGCTTCTTATGTTATTTTAACAAATTAAAATGAAAATATTGTAAATTTGTTGGAATTAGTTAACTTCTACTTTGTGTTAACTGTTAAATAAAATAATTATACATACAGGGTGGGCCACGAATAACGGCCATTAAAAGTACAACCGGAAGTGAAGAAAAAGTAAAAATATTTTCCTATATTCAACATTCAACTGTGCGATGTAGATTTTTTTTCAATTTTTTCCGCGGTCAGGAACCCCAAACATTTTTAATGGCCTTTATTCGTTGCCCAGATGAGGTGGAAGCAGATATCAAAAGTATAGAAATTACCGACAGGAAGAAAAAGGCAGAAGACAGGAAGAAATGGAGAGAAATAGCAATGGACATATTTAACACAGAGGCAGCACAATGAGAGAAGAATTACGGGGATTAATCCACCCTAATATAAACGGATTGTAAGGGTTTCAATCAGAAGCGGCGAAACTCCACAAGAAGTGTAGTGCTATAAATATATATACAGAGAGGTTTTTGTATCAGTATACATTAGGGGAAGTATATACTTGCAAAAAAACGCTGTCAAACGCATTGAACCGATTAATGTGTGTATGCTTAGTTGATTATTTGGCATATGTGTGTTCAGTTGCGTGCTATAGGCAACTAAACACACATACATTAAGGCATTTGATTCGCTTATTTTGCAGGTGTACATAGTGGAAATGTATACTGATAAAAAAAGCTCTCTGTATATTCGTTGCCCACTCTGTATATATATAATCAATATTCTCATTGCATCCTCTCGGGTGTTGAGTTAAAATAATTAAAAATTCTCTTCTTTTTAAATAACTACAATCGAGTGAATAAACTTTTTATATTCACGATAATTAATACTGAAACAAACGAGTGTTTGTATTTATTTCTCCGTATGCAGATTAATCTAGTTATTGCTTCGATGATTACCTCATTCATAAATATCAAGAGTCGTTATTATTATCACTTTATTTTCATTTCCATTGCTGAACTTTCAACTTATCAACTACGACTTTTTATTTATTTGTAACGCCATCGAGAGCACTCGTTTCAAAACATCAACAAACAAAAAAAATATATATTGTCATTGGGAGGTACTACAATGGGTCAGAGGTTATGGCCTAAGTGTTTGCTGCCCTCCCTCTCCTAAATCCTTATATTGTCATATCTTATATTGAATACATGATTAATTAAAGAATTTGTTTCTATGTGTACTTTTTTCATAATTAAATTAATTAATTTTAATAAGGAAACATTTTGTATAACAGATTATTTTATTTTAGA
The DNA here is from genome assembly GCA_963082785.1 of Philonthus spinipes. NCBI lineage: Eukaryota > Metazoa > Arthropoda > Insecta > Coleoptera > Staphylinidae > Philonthus > Philonthus spinipes. Next base: position 2,924,838 of record OY720310.1, on the reverse strand, counting down.
GATTAATTTCGACATATTTGGCTTTTACAGGCCGTGACAACCCATTAACTTTGCTATTTCTCTCCTCTGCTTTTTTCCTCCAATCTTAAATCCCTACTTTTTTCAGGTCTTTCTTTTTTTACAGACTGACCATTTATATATGATTATACATTTTGTAATTTCACACATTATATATATGTTTAACAAAATTACACAAGTGTACAGTTACACAAGTATAAGTCATATAAAAAAAAAACAATTACACCTCCTTTAGAATAAATGTCGGAGCTAGAATAATAGGAAGTATTCCATAAGTTATTGAGTATTTTGTGATTTAATTAGTTTGCATAATGTAGTAGAAGCCTCGAAAATATAGAACAGTGTTCCTCTATTTATATATATATATATATATATATATATATATTCATATATATATATATTCAATGACCCCTTTCTACCCACATGGGTGTAGGGTATATATATATATATAACAATCTTTATTAACAATTAAGTTTACAATAAGGTAACAAACATTGATTATGTATATCACACAAAAATTAATTAATTGTTAAATGGCTATCGACCAGAATTCTTTCTGCCCCTCTATTTATTTATTGAAAAGCTGAAATTTAAAATATTTGGTATTCAAAGTGTTTTTAATATAAAACTAAACATTTTGAATTACAAATGATTAAAATCGAGGTATTTTAAAGAATATTATTTTTTTTTTAGTTTTCACATATCTGTTTATTGTATTAAAGGGCTAATTTCAAAATAAATATTGAAACGTTGATAAAAGCAACCATTTCTAATCAGTTTACAATCTTCACGTAAAGTGATAACATTTTTGATAGTCCACTATAAATCACAATATTTATCGTATATATCAGTCGGGATTAAAGAACGCAAACATGCGTGGATTCTTCCAAAATTGCAAATATTTCGGTCAGATTTCATTAAATAAAAAAAAAACCGCGGGCATGCGCGTAAATTGCGAAAATCCGTAATCGCACATGAATGAACGAAATCGCCCACAAAATAATTCTTATCACTTATTACACAAAAATTATCTCCCGTAAAGTGGATTTATCGATTTCGTAGAAATAATTAAAAAAAAACACTCGTTTTATAACAAGTGCTCAATATTACTATCAATTACTGTAATGTTTTACGCGGCCTTGATGATTATTTGTTGTTATTGTTTGAAGTTCTTTTCAGCTACTGGATCGATTTGTTGCTGCAATTATGCCCTGATTAAAAATTAGTTAGTTGATAATTATTTTTTTTTTCTGGAAATAGCGTTTTAATTGGTAATTATCGCAATTAGAATAAATTTAATTGGTTCACGCTAATTATGCACGAAAATTTTGCAGTGCAGTTTTATAACATTTCATGAGCGGATGTGAAATTCAAATATTTACGAAAAATACTTGTTTCAATGAATTAAGATTAGATAAAAAGTTGCATTAACGTGAAAGTTATGATCATCTTATGTATTGTGTGTTACTAAGGTGCAAAAATATAAATATTTTACCTTTATTAAAAATATTCTCCCTTTACAACAAGGCTGTTATGTTTTTTTCAATTGTGGCTTTAACTTAAGCTTTGCGTCATTAAAGAAATATATCATTTAGTAACATTGATATATTTTAAGAAAGCTTTAGTTTTTTTTTTTTGCGCGAATCGCGTCGCTCTAGGTATCCCGAAATTCATTCGGATGTTGAAATTAATGGCGCGTCTTTATTGTTTAGCGGGCATCACGTAAATTTAAAGAGAACGCGAGAGAAAGGATCTATTTTTAAAAGCGATGCATCATGCTGGCATTGATCTTGGGAATGGAAATCGAAATCGCGATTTTCGAATTAATGAAGGAAAACTAAAAATATACGCGATGAAAACATCGTTTCCATAAATACGGATACACCTATATTTTTATTTTGAAATATAAAAGAAAAATAGTTTATTTAACTGATTTTATGAATAAAATATTTTGCTTTATAAATAAAGTTTTTAGAATTTTATAACTTGTATGAAATTCTAAAAACTTTATTAATATAAATATATATATAAAAATGCATATTAATCATTAATACAATTACAACTACTACTGTGGTTAATACCCATACTGAACATTGTATTTCGTAATGTGAAATATACAGGGTGATTCAATTTGGTGTTCCGCCCTCTTTTAACTTTTTTTTATTTTGACAGTAAACAATAACAAACCATATACATTTGCAAACGGCAGGAAAATCTATATACATTTCCCTTTCACGCCGTTAGATGGCGCGCGCATGGTAATTCAAAAATAGCGCCTACATTATTTTCAAATTCTTTTTATTTAATTTAAAATATTTAATAATTTTGCAACAATATTAAAAATGTATGTAAAATTTAAGCAACAAAATTATGTCAATTTTACTCAGTGGGTTCTCTCATTGCAAGCTCCATCTAGGCAACACATAGAGCTTGCAATTATTACAACATTTAAGCAATGAGAGAACCCACTGAGTAAAATGGATATTATTTTGTTGTTCATAAATAAAACACTATGACTTTGTGTAACTGTAAAATAGTTAAATATATGAATTTTTAGTTTGTGTGTTGTATTAATATCAATTTTTTCTTTACTTTACTTTTTATTTTTAATAAAAAGTGATGTAAGGAAAGCTCTTTACTTTTCATTTATTTTTTTTTTAATAAAAAGTGATGTAAGGAAAAATACTCTGGTGTTTATTTTAAAATATCTATTGAATTTTCTTATTTCATGTGCAGTTGTCGAATTAGGGGATGATATAAGTGAATGTCTGGAGGAAAGGACACTGGTGATAGCGAATCACCAATCGACGGCAGACGTGCCTCTATTGATGGCCTGCTTCAACCCGAAGAAATCCATCACTCCCAATCTCATGTGGATAATGGATAGCCTCTTCAAGTATACAAATTTCGGTATCGTCAGTGTCTTGCATCAAGACTTCTTCATTAAATCCGTAAGTATATTTTTTTTTAGCGTCAGGCTAGTAAGCCTGGTACGATTCCATGATTGAGCTGGTCGTTGTATGACTGGTGTGATTGTCCCCCAAATTTGAAATTACAAAGGTTACTGGGTTATATGGTTAAAGATGTACTGATAACCATGTGTATGGTGAAAAAAAAGTGAATTTCTTTGTTTTTAAAGGGAAAAGACAAAAGAGATCAGTCCATCCAGGCACTGGTTGTGCACCTATTGACGTCGTACGTCCCTAACCACAGGAAGTGGATGGTGCTGTTTCCGGAAGGGGGTTTCCTTCGTAAACGCAGGGCCGTTTCTCAGAAGTACGCTCAAAAAAATAACCTTCCCGTATTAAACCATGTCTCATTGCCACGAGTGGGGGCGCTCCAGGCAATTATGAACACCGTCGGTCCAGGACGGCCCGCTAATAATAATGCTATCGCCACAGGTATATTAATTTTATAATCAATTTTTCATACATAAATTTTCCTATTATCTTTCTTAATCTTATCCTCTTTTACCCGTATTGGGTGTCGAGGATTTTCCTATTATAATATGTAATATTATTGGAAAGACCTAATTTACAAATGACATCGTCAACAATTTGGGTTTATAAGGTAAACAACCGAGAATTGTTGTTTCGTCTATAAAAGGAAAGCGAATTTGATGAATAATGTTGGTTAAAAATTTTATAAAATAAATTTCTTTTCTTGATCATAAACGACGAAAGTGTATGAAACAATGATTCTTGGTCATCTACCTATATACATATTTAGTAACTCTCTGTTTCTTCTTTTTTTTTTTTCTATGACCTAATAAATCCCTTCCATGTTTTTCGGTCTTCATCTATTTTTATTGCCTCTTATTAAAAAGAAATTTTATTAAATAAAATGTAATGCTTAATTTAAACAAATAGATATTTCGACGACGTCAATACCACAACTGACCTGGATCCTCGACATAACGATAGCGTACCCAAAGGGGGAGCCCCTGGACCTAAAAACAATAATCTTCGGGCACCGACAGCCGTGCCAGACGACCTTCTTCTACAGGCTGTACCCGTGCAAGGACGTCCCCAGCGACAGCGAAGCGCTCTCCAAGTGGCTTTTCGACCGCTTCGAGGAGAAGGAGCACATGCTGGAAACGTTCTACACGACGGGCAAATTCCCCGCGGAGCAGTACTCCTCGAACCCCATCCAGCCCCACCTGATAGCGCAGGACTGCCTCAAGTTCATCATCCTCCACTTATTCTTCATCACGTCGACGTACGTCCACGTGCAAATGCTGATGGCGGCTTACGAGTACTGCAGTTACCTGATCAATTAGCACTCGGCCGTCGCTTATTTGGTCTATATTTTAGAGATGTATTATATTAATTGATTTTTGTTTTCATTTCCTTATTAGGTTATTTATTTCTTTATTTTTTTTTTAATTCCGACTCTTCTACACAGGTAAATAAATTATTTTCTAAAATTATTTATATATAAAAAGGAAAAGATGTATTAGGCGTATTAATAACTGGTGCATAAATTGTTTTATATGTATATAAATCGATTTTGGCTGTGGAAATATATTTCATGTCTTTTAATTAACAAATCAAAAAATAAATTAAAACAAAACCTTTTTTCCACGAAAAAAATCCTATCCTTTCAACTTACAAACTCATCTAGATGCAATAGTAAAAAAAAGTTATAAGGATCGGATTTAAAAAGGTTTTGCTTTATACCACACACACACAAGAGAAACAGTCGAATTAAATTCTTCTGTGATCTCGACCAGAATAAATCAAGTTTTGATTTGTTTTCATATAAAAAAAAAGTTTCGATTTACGTCCACTCGGACGACAGTGATTGTTTAACAAACGAAAAAGTTGGATTTCATGTCGAATTATGCGGGATCACGTCCGAGATCTTGTCGTCTTGGAAGGGAGCGATTGTATAACGCACTCATAGCTTAGTGTAAAACAACTGTTTTGAAACACACAATAAAGAAATAATGCGAAAGGAGTTTGGTTTGTTTCGATATCTTCCTGACGCGATAAGGTTAAATGACTCGATTTAAAAATTATTAAGAATTGATTTTTTTTTGTTTTAAATACACAAAACTTTATTTAATAATTTACAGAATTTTATTTACGTATTAAATGTGTGATATATAATTGATGTTCATTTTACAAATTGGCCACCGACTAAAAGTCTTTTAGACGTATTTTTTTTATTTTTGAATGAAATTCTTTTAGAAAAAATCTTTTAAATATTTATAATACACATTATCCTACACCAATATGTGGTAGAAGGATATAAGATTATATATATACAGAGAGCTTTTTTTAACAGTATACATTTCCCCTATGTATACCTGCAAAATACGCGAGTCAAACGCATTGATGTATGTGTGTTTAGTTGCCTATAACACGCAATTGAACACACATATGCCAAATAAGCAACTAAACATACACACATTGCGTTTGACTCGCGTTTTTTTTTTGAAGTTATACACTTCTCATAATGTATACTGATAAAAAATCCTCTCTGTATATATAATACACATTAATACTTTTTGCTATTAAAATTATTTTTGTTTTTTTTTCCTTACCCAACATTCTTGAGGATACAAAGGGTTTTTTGATAATATATATATATATATTGCTTTTCCTTATTGTTTATTTCTTTTTAAAGTTAATTGAATTTAGTGTTTGATTTTACTCAATAATTATGTTTTTTAGGCTAAAAATTCACCTCCAATGATTATAAATAAATGGTGAGTGAATAAAAAAAAAACAATGAGCAAGAGATATAATTCCATAACCGAATTCATTGTACACAATGTTTAATCATCTGTTATTAATATGCATAGATACAGAGTGAACAAAAAGTTATGACATATAAAGTTAATTAAATAGCACAGACAAATTATTGTTGTCTATTCTGGTATTATTATTTGTCTGTACTATAATAAGATATTGTTAGAAATTTTTTTAAAATTTTACGAAACCAGCTAACTTTTTCCTCACCCTGTATCTACTTAAATGCAGGCGTATATTATTAAATTCCATTCATTTTTTTCTATATTCCAGCTAGTCAAATTGTTGTGAAAGATACGTTTTGTTCATGTAAAATAATCGAACTATTTTTTTATTACTATTATTACATTTGTTAAAAAGAATGAAAATTTATTCCGTTTAAAATCCTGTATATTCTACGAAATACGGTACGGAAGGGATTCAAAGTAAATCCTGTGTAGGTAATGTTGTTCAGATTATATATATATATTTTTTTTAAATTACGTCGATTTACTCTTCGCTGACAGTTTCTATTACTATCATTTATTATTATTCGCTGATAGACCAAAAAAAGCAACAAGAAATTACAATCAATTTACATGAGACACACACACACGCATGCAAATATTTGGAGATGAATAATAAACGAGTGGCGGTTGATATAAAGACGTAACGGGTTGCGTTGTTGAGGGTGAATGTTGCTTCAGAAAAATAAAGAAAGTCTTATATCTTTAATTAATTTCTCGCTTAATCCGCGGTGAAACATTTTAAACTATAGACTATTGATTAAAACACTTGGTATTGTTTAACCGAATCAGTGAAACAATACCAAGTGTTGAAAATATAACAAAACGATCATCTTTTAATTATCCGAAATACGAATGACGTTCTTTATAAACTATTGATTGAAATACTTGGTATTGTTTCACCGAATCAGTGAAATTTAATCAATAGGCTATAAAGAAAGTCATTCGTATTTCGAATAATTAAAAAGAGATGATTTTTCCTAATAAATAATTAATTAAAAAGTGATAATCTCGGTTAAAATTATTGAATAATTAAAAAGAGATGATCATTGCTAAAATGATATCTTAATACAACTATTCATTTTCAACAATGCAAACAATACCTTACAAAGGGGAAAAATAAGAATTAATGCCCGGATAAAAAAAAATAAAAACATTTGCTCAAAAACTGAAAAAAAAAAGAAACAGCTAAGAGCGATGAAAACGTTAAATAACAAAAAAAAAACGTTGTAGATGTAAGTCGTCGTATATTCCTCTCTAACTCTCTCTTGACCAAAAAGAAAAGAAAAAAATGAAGAATTAATATTCAACGGAAAACAATAATGGTAGTGAATTTATATTTAAAAGGAGTATAATATAAAATATAGGTTGTGTTTTAATTTTTTATCGAGATGAAAATTTGTAGTAGAGAAGTAATTAGTTATTTATAAGAGGAAAGATTAATACAGAGGTTGATTATATTTATATATTTATATACATTTATATACATATAAACGTTCACGAGATAATTCGTTCAATCAAAAAAAATAAATAAATAAATTAAATTAAAGATGATGATAGTATGTAGAGGCGGAGAGCTAAATTAAATGTTAGGGTTTCATTTTTACGTGTGTTGTTGGAATAAATGGAAAAGTTTACGACGGAGTTACAAAATGAAGCATTTAAAAAATTTAAGAGATAATTTGTATAAAAGTTTTTCTTTTAAATAAACTCTTGGTTATTGTTTCACAATAATTCTGATTAGTTATTGTTTCAGAATTATTATTTATTTAATTCACAATTATTATTTATATTTCTGATTAGTTATTGTTTCAGAATTATTATTTATTTTTGTGATTAGTTTCGGTCAGACGATCGTTTATAAAGAAATGCAACTTTAATAATGGTCGTCTGACTGAAACTAATCAGAAAAATAAATAATAATTGTGAAACAATAATAGAGATGACTGTTATCAAAGAAATACAAAAAGTTTTATGTATTTCTTCGATAATGATCGTCTGGCCGAAATTGGTCAGAAAAATAAATAAAAATTGTGAAACAATAACCGAGTGTTAGGTAAATCAAAAGTGAATAGTTTAAGAAATAATTTTATCCAAAAAATTAATTTTTGCATTAAAAATGCGGTGAATCACAAATTCCCCTAACAGCCCGGAAATCAACAACTCTAATAAAATTATGGATTCACATTTCAACAATTGAAACAAAACACTACTGTAAATTCATTGTTAAACACGAAATTTTCCTTAAAATTATTTCGTAAATAAAAAGCAAATTTTCTAACTTCATCGAAAACTGTTATTATACAGGGTGTCTCGAAAAGGAAAAGTATAATGGGTGTCGGGCTTTAAAAAATAATAATAATAACATAATACTGCCTTTATTAAACAATTTGATGTTTCCCACTAAAGCTTATTTAGCATTAAAACACTCTAGGTTTTAATGCTTGATCCTTCTTATTAACATCACTGGTTCGATTTTGAGGCCGAGTGTTTTAAAAAAAGCATTCCGAGTACTTAAAAAGAAAATGATAATATGGCTGTTACCCCTTGTAGAGGGGTTACACCGCTCTTGTTGGAGCTTTCTAGATCATTATTTATGGGGCTGATCATTCCCCGCTCCTTTATAATATATATATATATTCAATGACCCTTTCTACCCATATGGGTGTAGGGTTTCCTTTATAATAATAATCTTTATTTAGCATCTTGCTATATGATAACATAGAATATATATAATTTAAATTATCTAGCAATATTTTTTTTCTAAATCATTCCTGTTGTTTAAAAAAAAAGCCGAAACCTATACACAAATTCTTAATCGATTCACCTTGTATTTACAGGGTGTCCAATTAAATAAAAAAAAAAACAATTAAAATTCTATTCTAACCTTAATAGAAAATCGTGTTGTGTATTGATGCATTTTACCGCAGTCGAACTGTGCTCGGTTGTACGTTCGTCTGCGATTTTATGTTGCCCGATAGCGGGCCCCAGTATTCATGAAATGAATGTCGTCGGTGTATGGTTATTTCGATTTTTGTTTTCGTATACGTGTGTATATAAAACTCGGTGTTAATAACTCGACGTTGACCGTTCTGGGTTTCGTTGTTTTTACACAAAATGACTCGAGGAGAAGAAATAATAATTACTAATTGTTATGATGTAAAATAAAATTTAAACAAGAAAATAAAAAAGTGTGTGTGCAATGTTTTATTAACGGTTCCGTCGAGCACTCTTAATTTCAGTATTTTTAAATACCAAAAAAAAATAAATAAATAAAAAGTGTAATGTATGTAATTAAAAATTTATGGATTTGAATTTAAAAAAAAAATCGAGAGAATTTCGCGTGGTATATTTGCTACATGTCTTAGATGAATATTTAATTAATCGATTAATAAAAAAAAATTTGAAGCTATCAATTACTAAAGGAGTTTTACGATACAACTTTTCCATATAAAAAATTAAACAACATTTAATTATGTGGGAAATACGAGTAAAATTTTATTTTATGGACAAGAGCCGTATTTTTTTTTGTATTCGTCTTTGTTAAAAATGAATTTTACAACTCCACTAGAAGCAAATGTATGTCTTTTTTAAAATTAACCAAACTTGTACATCCGATGAAACTGTAGATTTTTTTATATTAAAAAAAAAATAACTAAAACGTTAATGAATGGTAGCTTTTTTAAATTAAAAAATCGTTTAGCGACTGTAGTTTTTCTAAAAGTTAAATAAACCATTGAATTAGCTTAGGTTTTTCTCATGGGGAAAAGAAGTAAAGTCATCAATGCAGTATTTTTTATCGCGGATTTAATATTGAAAGAATTGTTGAAGCTTTAAAACGTAGTCAACGATTAAATCATCGATTAATGTTTACCTTATTTTAATGATTTAATTGTAATCGGATTCTTCGATTAATGTTTTAATTATAATCCGGGTTCTTCGATTAATATTTTAATTATAATCGGGTTCTTCGATTAATATTTTAATTATAATCGGGTTCTTCGATTAATGTTTTAATTATAATCGGGTTCTTCGATTAATGTTTTAATTATAACTAAAATTATTGATTAGCGTTTAATGATGATTTAATTGTAATGATTTTAGTATAGTATATGTACCGCCGAAGCGAGTACGATTAGCGTATAATGATGATTTAATTGTAATGAAAATCCTCTATTTATAAATAAAAGGTTTTGTTTTTAAGTTTCACGAAAACATTTTGTAGTGATGGGCAAAATCGAATATGTAAATATTGGATTTATTTAAAAAAAAATACTAAAGATAATAAAAATGGTCTGATGAGGTTTTAATTATCCATAAGCTGGTTGAACATCTTATTAAATTAAAATCTAGTTACAATTAAATCACCAAACCGCTTTTGACTTTAAATCTAATTCTTTATCTAATATTTAAATTTATCTAACTGTGCTTGTACTCTTCTTATATTATGATTTTGATTGTATATTTTCCCTTGTTGGATTCTTCCGTTGGAAAATAAAATTATTATTATTAATCGTAATCCATTACAATTAAACCCGACTATCAGAATTTAATTTTGAAATTAATCCATGATTTAACCGTAACACATTTACGATTAAATCTCTATTTAGAATTTAGCTTTAAAACCGAGAAAAAAAAACATATTTTCCCGATTATTTTTTTTCTATTATTATATCTTTTTGTTATTTCTTTAGTTAAATTTGTGCATAGAAGAAGCGAAAACAAGTGCGCCGAGAACCTCGACATCCTCCACGTGGCCTAAACAGAAACAAATAAGAATCGTTACCGCTCTTTCCACTATAAAAAAATAGTAATATTCATACAATCGTTGTTTTTTATTTCATTTATATTCCTGTTAATTTAAGTATAAACTATGGAATGTAACGGGCTTTTTCAACTTTAGTTTTATAGTGAGAACATTATTATGTGAAGGAATGACAATGGCGATGATAATAAAGCGGATCTGTTCAGTGTAAAGAAAAGCCTGGCCTTTGCGTCCACGTTTAGAGAAATAGGGCGTGGTAGTATGCTTCGCGTTGGAAAAAAAAACATTGTGATGCTATTAGGTTATCGTAAGTGTAGGTTAGTTTATAGTTGAGAGGATTGTAAGCGTGGGGATTTTGTTGTGTTCCGAATTATCGGGCGGAATTTTTGGATGTTTTATTTTCAGCAAATATTTTTAAAGCCCTCTTTTTAAAACTCGCAGAACATTACTTTAAGTTTCAATTAATGTTTGTTACTTTAAGTTTAAATTAATGTTTCAATTGACTTGATAGAAACATCCATTAATTTTTCCGATTTCGGCTGTTCACTGATTGTGATAACTGTAGACCTAAAACGCTTAGTGAAGAACGGTTTCGGTTTATTTTCCTTTTTTTTATTTAGTTTTTGTCGGCATACTATCACGCCCGAGAACCTATGTACTATGTGATTTATATAATATAAACATTATATATGAAATTAATTGTAATATTAATGAATGCATTTGAGATAGCTTTGTTATGTTTTTCCTCTCCTTTCACCACTTTGCTCCAATTGTTTGTACAAAAAATCAAATAAATGAAATAAACAATACTTTGACTGTCGAGATAATTACTCCAACCTGAAACAACAAAGAAGATCGTACCTGTTAAATATAATTTTACTAAATGGCGCTCAACATGATGAAAAATAAAGTTCCACTAAAATAACAACACCATCATTATTTTCAACAGCCCGTTTAATTCGAATGTTCATACACAATTTTCTGTTTTCATTATTTTTAATCATTATCATTTATTTATCCTGCATCTGATTTCTCATATAATTTTTCATCATCTATGGACTAACATAAGAACGTAAAGTAAGATTAATTAAAGCTACGAGACATATTTGGATGTATCACTCTATAGTTCACGGAAAAAAAACAACAAAACAAACAAAAAATATTATCCATTCTATCACATTACTTAGACAAAGACGCGTTACAATAGATTATTTATTTACACGTAACAATTAAGGACACGCACTCGTTAATGAAATTACTGGAAAAAATAATACACATCGAATGAAATAAACTCGCAGACGTACAGTTTAAAAAAATTAATATACAGGGGGATTAAAAGTAAAGAAAGATTTCGTTTATTCTCAATTATGGATTGTTTAAGTTTGTTCATTTCTTATTAATAGTAGTATACTTAAGTAATTACTAGCTTCAAATTTAACTATTTTTTTTTTTTCTTTTTCACTACATCCGTTTTAAGTGAAAAATCTAATAATTATTAATAACATCTTGAAGAGCGTTTTAAATTCAACATTTTTTTTTAAATATCGCACAAATAATCAATGGCTACTCACTTATTTGGTAATCATGTTTACAATTTGTGATTACATTGTTTTCATTACTAATATTTTAAGACACCTTTATTCCTGAATTACACTTTTTTTCCGCTAATTAATTTTTGTTAATAATAGATTTCAAATTCTTTTTATTTAATTTATTTTTTAAAAGTAGCTGGTGATTTAAAGAAAGCATGAACAAAGATATAGAATTGCTATTGATTCAAATTTGTCTTTTTATTTAAAAAAAAAATACTTTAATCATTAATAGTTTAATATAACGTGCATTTTTGCATACCTCCCATAAAATCGAAAGTCTAACATTTTTTACATCCAATCAAAATTGAAAACAACAAGATGTGGATCGATCTTGTTGTTTTTTTTTATTATTTTGGATTGATAATTTTGTTTTTGTGTGTTTTGCAGCAAATAAATAAAAATAATTTATGATTTACCTGGTTTTAGCAAATTTTCGTCTTCAATTCAATCACCCTGTACATAAAAAAAAAAAACATTCACATCATAGCCGCGTGCGTCTAACTCTAATGGTAACAAAATATTAAGGTACACCTATAGATCAATGAAAATATCCTAAAACTTTACAAAAAACGAAAGAATTCAAAAAATATAATATATACATGTATATCATCCTAAATATCATCTGTTAATCCTTAAATCTTTATCTTGGAAGCTGTAACGTTTAAATTTTTCGATCGCGCTTTTAGGCTCCTGTACGAGTTTTGACCTCAGCTTAGATACGAGGAGAAAAAGGGGGGGGTTAGCTGTGAATCCGTCGGGTTAAGAAAATATCAATAGGATTTGTTCGTTCAAAAATAGATCATCGATATATATTCAATATACGTATTGCTCAAGGAGAAAAAATATCGAATAACGTCGAGGTATCGATTAATTAAAAATGAGAGGAAATTAATTTTAGTAACTTATTCTATGAGTATTTGAAGAGAGTCGGAAAATAACCCGTTTGTTGTTTTTCTTTCCCTTATACGGTCTAATTCCCTGTGTTTGTCGGAAAAGATCGTTTTTAGTGTGTCGAAGGGGAGGAGATGCCGTGCGTCACCGAGTTCTCCAAGACGACGTCCAGCTCGTCCAACGGGAGGAGGATCTGCCGGAGGAATGTCAGCAGGCCGCGGTTTCGCAGGAACGAGTTCTCTTCGTACATCTCCGAGGTCACTTTGCATGCCGCCATCGGTAATAACATCCTGTGTAATAAGTGTTCCCTGAAAATATAAAAACAAAATCATAAAAAATACTGAGCCAAAGAAGAATTATATCAACAATAACTTTTAATTAATTCTAGACAATCTGTCGCATATCTTGTCATTGTGTCGCACACTTGCACTCACTTTTTTTCGCTCTCTCAGTTCAATTAATACAAACAATCTTTTGTTTTGAGATAAAATATGTATGTAATTGTATATATGAAGTGGATAAATTACTCACCTCACACTTAAACAAATGAAAAGCTGAAACTTTCCGTCCTTCCCCAAGGCCTTACTGGCCGACTGGATTTCCTCGACCAAATGACAGTAGCATCTCCAAACGGCGACCGTTTCCTGGTGGTTCCTCTCCAAGCTCGACGTCCGACAACCGGAAGCCTCCTCGATCAAGTCCAACTCGAACTGTTCCTTCACGCGGACTGTAATCATAAATGCCAACGGTGACGATTCGTGCGCGACATATACATTTCGAATGCGGCTCACCGAAGTAGTCCCAAATGTAGTGATTGAACACGAACAACCTGGCCGACCTAAAGCCCAACAAGAACACCAGCTCCAGACATTTAACGAGGCCCGAATCACCACATAGAAGTGCCGTTAGGGTCGTGTTGCGCTCGGAACTCCGCCGGTAGTGCCATTTTACAATATTGTTAACACAATCGCCTATTGCATTCAAGCATGTTAATTTCAATTAATTAACGAAAATCTGATTAAACTACAGTGTTAGTAGAAACAAATGAAAAAATATCAATAGTTAAAAAAAATAATACCTAATTGTGTAAGCTCTTCTCCTACATTAATTGATTTTTTTTTTAATTAGTGACAGTTTTTTTTTTGTAAATATTTTGTTAATTTTAACATACCGAGCATGTGTTGTATTTGTGATGGTTTCATTTCAGTCCTGGGTGGACCGGGTGACTGGCAACGGGGTGTCTTACGTCCCATGCTGCCCGTGTTGTTGATTGTATTTTGCTCATCTCCAGACGCTTTGTTGGGTATCAAGGTAGCTACCAGAAGACGTTCCGTCGAACCGTCATCGACACCTCGACCTAACCAACGCCCACAGGGAAATCTGCACAAAATACAAACATATATTCTATATTTAAGATTCAATAAAACTTGTCATTATCAACATATTATCAAAATATATCAATAGTCTGAAAAACAGACCAGTTTAGAACAGTTTTTTTTTTTTAATCATCTTCATACTTATTTATTTATTTAGTCTTATATAACGTCGTTATATGTTCCTCTCTACTTCTAAGTGTGAGGCGATCTTCATACTTACAATTATTAATCGACACATTACTTACTCATAAGTATGTCCGGTGACTTCATTTCGGATGAGTACGTAGTCGACCATCCATTTTGCGGACAGACCGGAATTGTCGTGGCCGATTCGCATGGTTGTGATCACTCCCAAGTTTTGGCTCTATTAACAAGAAATAAAGTCAATTTTTTTTTGTAATCGCAGCTTTAACAGGAGAACTTTATTACCCTGTATTCGAAATTTAAAGACGACCTTGGCACAGCAATTTTCTTAGTCTCCGACAGTGTCCCAGAGATTACAATCCAGACATTGGCCGAAGATGTAGTGCCCTTTCGGTTCGGCACAATTACAACTCGGTAAGGTATCACTAAACACAACAAGAGTTTTTATTTGATAACGACAAGTGTAAATTGTTGAAACTATAGTCACAACAAATAAAATTTAGTCATAAACAAATGTTGACTAAGTTATTAACTATAAGAGTGTTTGTAATATTTATCAATTAAATCTGTTGGATAATTGTATGGGTTTTTTTTTTCGACAAATTTAACTTACCAGTAGTAGGGTAGGTACTAGTAAAGCAAAAATAATCAACAGCATTGAGTGAAAGCAAATGATAGAGAAATTGCTCCCTCTCTTCCTCGCAGCGCAAAAACGCCGATCTTTTATACTGCCCGCGCAAAATCGAATAATCGGAGAGTAGAGTTCTGAAATGTTTCGAGAGGTGCTTTTTCTCCAGGGCTAAGCGCACCCACGCCCTCGCCATCCCTATCCCGGTCTTCACGTCCGCCATCGCTTGAATATTCCTGAAAATCGATTCGAAATTTTAATTCAACACACATAATTTTTGTTTCACAACGTTTAACTCACGCTATGTCGAATAAAAGAGATTCTGGCAGCGGCGGTAGATCCGTGCGGAAATTCTTGTTCTCCTGATTCGTCGACGTCCAATTTTCCAGGCGTAGCGCCAGCCTGGACAGCTCGGCTACAAACATTTCACACTTAAGAACAACAACATGCATGAACACCTTGGCTATGGAAAAACGAAACTACGCTACACAAACACGTACGACAATGGACCTAAAGGGGGATTCTTTACCGTGCGTTAGGTACTGCGATTCGAACTTGTTGGAGTTCTTGTGGGACTCCTGGTAGGCCAAGAGGTGGGACCACAGCGCCGACTTGCCGCGTTTCCTCTGCAGGCCGTGCGACCAGACCCGCTCCAGGAAGTCGCACAGGGAGGCCACCAGCGTGGATTCCTCGACGGCGCCGGAATTGTCCGAAGTGTTATTGCTAGAGAGGGTCACGCCTTCCGCGCCTAGTTTCGCCAGGAGCATTCGCTTCGTTTTCGCTTTGCAATCCTTTAAGAAAATATATTTATTTAGTCTTATATAACATCGTTACCTCGACACTCAATATGGGTAAAAGAGGATAAGATTAAGAAAGAAAGATATAACATCGTTATATGTTCCTCTCTACTAAGAAAATATATCTATTTAATATTTCCACGTTTACAAATTTATTTAAAAAAAAACTTCGTTGCTTTTCCACTCACACATGGATATCGGGGTCTAACATATTATTATTATTGAGCTTGCCTTTAATAATTTTTCCACAAACGTCCAATTTGCTTGTGCTATTAACGCTGGCGACATCTCTTGGTTTTCTTTGTTAGCTCCTTTATCTACACTGAGACAGCCTGGCCTCGGCAAGTTGGCACCTTTCTTCAGGGCACTTGCTCTAGGAATACTACCTTTGTTAACTACCGGAGTTTTGTTCAAGATTTCCTTGTCCAGCAGAGGAAATTGCCTATAATATTAAAATATTAATTAACTTCACATTCTATGTTTATATCTACTATAAAAGCTGCTTAGATTGTGATGATAAAAAATAACCTAATATTTCCTTAATACAACAGCCTCGAATTTCTATCTTCATATGTTTGTGTGTAATTACAGAATTTTACCTTGAAAAAGTCGGTTTTCCACTGGTGATCTCCCTAATAGGCGGACTCTCAAAATCTGGATTGTTCAGCCTCCTGTCCAACATCCGTTGAGTATCGTGAGCATTGGTGCACGGCTCGTAAGACAAACTCCTGATCAAGTTCTCCCCGCCGTACCTCTGCTTCAGCATCTTAATCCGATAATCGAAGATCAACAAATTATTATCGACCTCCCCCCACGTCGACAGAATCTTGCTGTCGATCATCGTCGCAAACATCTGCGACTCCAAAAACCTCCACAGGAACAACCTGTGCTGATCCGGCTGATCCGACAAAAACGAGGCTTTATCGAAATTCTGCATCGAATCCCTGTTGATCAGCCAGTCGTCCTTATCCTGGTTGGGAACGATGACAAAGTTCTCGTACGCCTGGAAAATGTGAACGAATCTGTTGAGGAAGATTTCCCTGATGGAGTTGTTGAAGCGCAGGTCTTCGACGTACGAGTCTGTGGGTTGGGAGATGTCGTTTTGATCCAAAGCGACTCCGGTGCGTCGGACGATGTCTGCGATTCTTTGTAGAGCCTCGGAGCGGGCGGAGCCCGGTGGAGAGGGGGGTCGTTCCGTCTCCAGGGTGTCGTGTATTGAGAGCTTGCGTCTGTTTTGGGGTCGGTTGGGCAAGGTGCACGACCTTGACATTATTTCCTATTTAAAAATAAACAGAATTAATCAATAAAACAAAAAATATGTAATGTTACTTGTGGTAAAAACAAAATTTTTATCATGCTAAATTAAATATATATTTTCGATTGCCTTGTCTATCATTCGGTATAAGGCTGCTAAATTGTAACAATTTCTAATTTTTAACTTTCTGTTGATTATAAAAATTATTTTTTTAATATTATTGTTTATTAAGTTTAAAAGCTCGATTAACACATTTTTTGCTACCATTACACGTTACACTACTTGTTTCATAATTACCTGACTAGATCGACTGTTTTCAGCGTTTGGAACGTGCACACCGTATTTGTCGAGCGCCGAGTAAATCTCGGCCGTGAAGGCCTCCAGATGCGGAAAAGCTGCCATTTCTTCGGGTAATTGTACTTTGCACTTATCAATGTCTACATAGCATAGACTAGCCTCACTAGCTACCTTAATATTATCTGAGGAGGCGTGTAAACCTATCAACAGTATTAATTGTGAAACAATAAAATTTTTGTATTGAAAAAATCAAGCTGTACACTAAGTGAAAATAAAAATTAATAACTATGCAAATTTCCTCTACTTATGGAAAGGAAGTTCTCAATTTGGTTGAAATTGTTGATTTACTCCGATCTCTGTTAAAAGTTTTAGTTAACTGACTAAAACACAAAATTAATATATTTTGAATAACTTCCTCACTTAACACTTAGGCTGAATTTTATAATCCGCAAATAAGGCGTGAGTAACGAATTCGCGGAATAAAAATTGATATCTATGATTCCCTCCATTTGATTACCAATAAGATAGTGCTGCCAACCAAACGAAAAAATCAAGAGTAACGTTACTTGAGGTTTGTAAAATTGAGCCTAATGGTGGTAATAATATGAATTAATGATATGATTAATGAATCCCAGATTAGCCAATATTATTGATTTATCAAAGTTAAGATTTTTAAATAAATTTTACGTACCCATTACGAAAGGAACTGGGGCATCTAAAAAGTGATGTAGACTAGCTGGCAATATTGGCACATACACGTGCGGCCACGTGAAGGGAAACAGCAGCGAAGTGATCCCCTCGGCCACAACCATTAATCTTTGGCAATCTATATGAAAAAATTACCCACTCAGAAAATTTACCTTTTTTTTTTTATTTAATTTCATAAACCGACCTGTACTTCTTAAAAGAACCTGGTTCTCCAACAAAAGGCAAGTGAATAGCTGCAAGACGATATCGACACCCAACCATAGGAACATCAGCCGCAACGGGTAATCGAGCAGGGGTAATTCCAGCGGGGGCGCGGGGCACTGAATAACGGCATTAGCGAGCGGCAGCTGCGGATCGTTCGGAGGCAGATGCACCAACAAGCTTTTCCCCGGGGCTGGTTGCTGCACCTCGTACAACAAATTAAACACGTAACTCTCCAAACTCAACCCGTCCAAACTGGACTGCTTCCTCGGCACGCATCTGTATAAATTCTCTAGGAAAATCTTCGCGGCGTGCACGTGCGCCACGGGACAGATAATCGCGATGCTTTTCGAAACAAACAACTTATCCTTCGTGATGTCGTAGTAAGTCAGGGAGACTCCCGAGGGGTTCGGGGTGGTGATCTTGAAGTGTCGCGGGAGGGACCGGCTCTGCGGGCCCTGGTTTTGCGTCTGCTGCACCTGGCGGACTTTCATCCCGCTGGACAGCTCGGTGACGTACATGGCCTGGAGGGTCTGCATCGCGTTGCAGATGTCCCGGTTGCGGACCTCTTCGTAAAACACCAGGCTGAAGCCGTACGTGCGTTTGCCATCTTCTTTCGTTATCACGAAGGAGTGAAAGTTCGGCGCTTGAGTGACGGAGTGTTTCTGAGTACGGAATCGTAATCCACTCGGGAGGCTAAGCTGAAATTGTAAGAATATTTTATATCATCAATTACTTAATTTTTTGAAAATCCATGCTTATTTTAATTAATTAATAAAATATTATTTTCTTTTTCTAACATACAGATGCTATGTGTGAACAGTACTTATTTCTCCTTTGTATTGATGAATTCAGATGGCGCTGCTCGTTATCGACGTAATAGATGTAATATATTTTAGAGTAAAATGTAATAGATATATTATTTACTAGAATTTTAATACATCAATATATCTATGGATTATTTTGTTTATTTTCTGTTTACAACAAAAATCAAAATTGTCAGCCATTTTACTTCATATATCCTGTCAAAAGTTGTGTGAAAAGATGATATTTTAATGTAAATGCGGCTTCAAATAGTTAAATTTGTTACACGTCGACTCCGTGTAAGTGAATACAGCTTTTTTATTTCACATCAGAAAGTGAACTCGGTGTAGATTTATTTGATATTTCCAGATGCAAACGGATTTGTAATTTTCATTTTGATGAAAACAAATTTTTTCAAGGCACTCTGCAATTCTAATTAAAAAATCGTCCATTTGATATTTATTTGTATATGATTTCGAAGAAAAATTAAATGTTGATTTAAATTTTATTCAGTGTTTAATAATCATCACTTATTTGGGTAGTGTAAAAAAATGGTTTTCCATATTTTTCCATCCGAAAAAATTATCTATGTGCATAGATAACACTAAAAAAATTACTATTCGATTTTAAAAGCCCTGCTTCCTCATAAAAAACAATTTCCATACATTACACTTTTAAATAAATCAAAAGTAGGGTGTTTTTCCAATGTAAATCAACTAGAGTGATATTCGAATAATCGATGGCCCAATGTTAACAATGCAGGAGTTCATTGCCAAAAGCGATAGTTTATTCAGGTTAAAATTTAAATGCAATCGCATATTAATGACGGGAATATTTCAACCTCGGATTTCTTAAATTGCAACCGATGACACAACAAATCAAGAAAATAATTATGAATGAATAATGTTGCAATGTATGTAATAAAATATTAATCTAAATAAAAGTCAAATTATTGTGACAATTCAATCAAATTAATTGACAAAGTGCAAATGATCGGAAGTTTTCTATCAATTCAGGAAAAATAAATTATAGAACTCGCACCATATGGTAAATGAGATTACTAATTATATATATATATATATAAATTTATTATTCTAGCTAAAAGGAATTTGTCTATATTAGGTTTTTTTCTTACCATAGAAACAGCAGAGGCATCAAAAGGATTAGAAGCGACATTTTCAGGGTAGTGTGCTAAAACTTTCGTCTTGTACGGTCTTTCCAACGGAGAACAATGTAGATTATCACCTAAAGATAAAGAAAGCAAAAAAACATTAGACTTTCAAATGGATATGTGCTTTAAAATTATCAAAACAAGCATTTTTTTTTTTGATAAACACTATTAAATTTTTCAAATCACAATCTATTTGATAATAAATAATTAATTAAATACACCACTATAATTACTGTTTAATTTGTATTCCAGATTACGCCTCTTTATGCAATTTCAAACATAAATCCAATTAAAACCCATTACCCAATGATAACAATTACAACAAAAGAACAACACACATTTATAATTGCATTGTTATGAAAGTATTACGGAAAATAATTAGAATGCCTTTCGGGAATAATTGTTTGTATATCGATCGGGAGACTTTTGTAAACATTTCACGAAGACCTCATTATTTTAAATCAACATAACAATATCGCTCGAGTTCATTATCAACGCCTGCGACCTTGTAAGGCCATGCTTAACGTACACTGTTTGTAATCAACGTTTTTTTTTTTTTTTGTTCTGTGTTAAAGTTCCGATGCAAGGATTGTGGAAAACATTGAATGTTTTATCTAATGAATTATATTTATATGTAAACATTAAATATATTTATATATATATATATATATATATATAATCTAAAATCCCCATCTACCATAATGGTGGTGTAGGGGTTTAAATATATTTACAATGCATATACTTAAATATTTAATAACCCTCATTTATAGTTTTTTTAAAGCCATTATTAATAAACGAAATCATTCCTCGCATTCAATAATTCACTGTCATTATAAAATGAAGAGTTTCCTCATTCGGAGAATCCGATAACGATTACAACAGTCCGACCTGTGTATTAATTCATGCAATAAATCACTCCTGCTGTGTTGTTGTTATATAACCATAAATTGGATTAAATTGTTGAAATTGCTTGTAGCTTTAAACAGCAAGTGAAAGTATCAGCTGTGCTCCGCACACCGCATAATGTATGTAATAGGCATGCGTCTCACTTTCTCACACGCCGTTTTGTAAATCGGGTTTTATATCTTTGTCAATTGTATTTTTAAATAATAAGTAATTAGGATTATGCTTAGTGAACAATAAGAACAATTAGAAATTTAAAAACATAAAATAAATGCTACTGAAAAAAAAAGGATATGTTCTATTAATATATCTTAAAACAACACAATTCATTTGAAATTTCACTATATTTTTTCCTTCGAATGATTCTCAGGCAATTGCGAATCGGCCCTTACTCTCTTAATATGGAATTTCATATTTTCCTACAATTCTATTATCTAAATAAAAATTATATATTTAATTTTTATTTACATAATATAAATAATCTCTCCCAGGTGTAAGATTTTTCCTGTGGGGGCTGTCTTCCTTGCGGATCCGGATGCACTGCAGCCTAGGTGGCTTATTGTACTAAGATTATTTTTATTATTTATTCAGGATAAAGAATGTCTCAGCAGATTATAACAATCCCACTACAAGGAATTTATTTGTATAACAATTGCACCATTCTGACTATCCATAACAGTTCAAAGGATGGTGAATGCTAGGTAAAGAGATAAAGCAGAGGGTTCTCTTTATTCAGTGTGGTGAATAGGGTGAAATAAGTCTCTTCCTTTAAAAATCTGTATGGTTGTAAAAAGGAGGAAGCAACCTGATGCTTGGGTAACAGAACAAAAGATCCTCCGCAGACAGAATGCAGGTCTTATTTTCTAAACAAATTGAATGCTTTCAGAGATATTTTTATTAAGAACAAAAAAAAAATTAAATGGTTAAGAAAAAGTGCTCATTCACTTGATGGTAGTATAAAAAATACATTCTAATACGTAAACAAACATTTAGTTAATGAAGACACAGGAAGCTTTTATTTATAAATTCTGTAAGATAAATTTTTAAATGAGAATAAAGTAATTATTAATGATGGACAAAATCGATTAATATTGGAGTATTTCTAAATGAGCAATTTTACATAAATAGTCAATAAGTAACAATAAATGTATGTTTCCAATAAATAGAGAAAAGTTACTTATTGTAATAGAATATGTTGCAATAATAACAATGTAATATACTTTATTTAACAATAATAAAAAAGATTGACTTTGCCCATCTCTAGTAATTATAAATAGTAAAGTATGTCTACGAGTTTTCACTAACCCGCACAATAAGTGTTATTAAACGAACGTCGAAAACAAGACAACAACCTCGACACTAAAAATACCTTCAACTCGCACTAAAAATAACACACCGCAAAACAACATTAAAGAATTAATAAAACACGGTTTGATTTCTTTACTTATTATAATGAAGGAAATCTTCTTCTTTATTTATTGCAACAAAAAGGAAATCAAATAGCGTATTATTTATTTTTCTTTTTTTTCGAAGTAAACTCACCGGATAACTTGTCCGGCTCTAATCCACTGTTCAGGTCCAATCCGCAGATCAGGAAGTAATCGGCGAATTTGCTCATCGTTCAGAATCCCGTGTCTGCTCGCATCTATAACCTTGCAAGAAGGGGGCCAGCTGTCGGCTGAGAGGGGGCTCCGGTTGGCATTTAAACGGGCACGGCACTGGGCGCTCTGGCGCGCCGAACACTTAGGGCTGTGCACTACGCGGAAGTCCCACCGACGGCATTTCACGCTCTGGTTTGCGCACGGACAGGGCCCTCTTTCTTCG
Organism: Philonthus spinipes; assembly: GCA_963082785.1. Classification (NCBI taxonomy): domain Eukaryota; kingdom Metazoa; phylum Arthropoda; class Insecta; order Coleoptera; family Staphylinidae; genus Philonthus; species Philonthus spinipes. The sequence continues at coordinate 2,901,703 of OY720310.1, read as the reverse complement.
CGGCGGCCATCTTGTGTTTTTGTTTTCACCTTTGACACTCAGCTGTCAGATTGATTAGAGCGGGGTGCGTTTCGACTAATTATCATTTGAACTACTGCGTATGTATCGGGTATATTGGGTTGCATATATTAAAAATTATTATTACACTGACTGTACAATATTTATCAATTATTATAATTTAAACTACAATTTATTCACTTTTCTCTTGATGTACGAATGCATTCTCACCATAAAAAAATATAATAATAATAATCTTTATTAACAGATATATACAGAAAGTATACAAAATAAGTAATAAACATTAACAAACTGAAATGTATAATTTATATCTGTTAATTGGCTATCGACCAGTGGTCTTTCAGCCTAAAAAAAATATATATTTTCATAGAATTTGATATAACTTTTTGTATATATTTTGACATTACTTAATTTTATTTTGGAATAAATTTATAACTAAAAAAAAACCTATATACTGGTGTGAGTTCCATGAAAATTAATGAATATAATAACACTAAACTTTTCTTCACAAATTTATTTTAGTCCAGATAATAAATTTAGTGAAGAAAAGTTTAGTGTTCTTATCATATAAAAAAACGTATATTATTGGTTGGCTTATTTAAAAGTAAAACAAATTTTAATAAAAGTATACTTTATTTAAAAAAAACATCACACCTGACAAATGCATTTGTAGAGGTATTTTCTTCTTCAATTATTATTTACAAAAAAAATATATCCACTCCGCCAGATTCTAAATTATATTTAAAATATGTACCAAATTTTTATATAAAAAATCATTTAATTTTTTATATAAAAAGAAAACAAATGTATAACATTTTCTCATTAAAAATATGGTTCTCAAAAAGTACGGCAGATTATTAATAAAAGCAACATAGTACGTACTCTGTCATTTCCGACTGAACATTCGATAGTGGTATTTTTGAAAATTCTTGAGTTCGGCATTGATTCATTTGTTTGAGGTAAGAGCATATATTAATAATACTATTTCAACAATGATTAATTAAACCAACTTCATCAAATAATATATTTAGTTACTCCTTAATACCTCGAATCTGCATATATGTGTTTTCATGTATAACAATGTACAAGTTTAAAAGACGTGTGTTTATTCCTCGTGTATATTAAACAGTTTTGCCACTTCATTGAGGTCTTTGTACTTGCGTTTGTCTGCTAAAACCTGCCTGGCAATGTTCACACGATTGAAAATGTTCCACAACACAATACCTACAATTATATCATCTTGCAAATAGAAAATAACACCTTTTGAGAAATCCTCGCCAGGAAGAGCCGTCGCGAGTTTCTTGCGTTCCTCGGCTGCTTTGATGGCCTTTGCGTTCCTTCCTTTCGCGTCTAACGCTCTCTCTTGTTCCGCCTCCGTTAAGTACTTCATGCAGTGTTCAGGAACCTGCAATAAATTTTGTGCGGTTAATTAAATGTTGGCTCAATTTTGGTTTTATACCTCAGGTTCTGGTAGTTCGGGCAAGGCTGCGGTTGGTTTGGTTTTTGCGAATACTCCCACAGTAGGTAGAGAAGACTTGACTAGGCCGATTGCTTCGTAGCCAACGTCGTGGCCTAAATCGGACCAGAACATTGCTTGGTGTTTGTACGGTTTTTCACATCCCGTCATGTTTTCTCCAGCCAAGCGTCCGGATATAACGGCTTGGTCGTGATGTTCGATTCGCCTCCTTCCCAGTTTTGTGTCATAAAAGCAAGCTGCATCACCAGCCTAAATAATTAAAAGAAATATTCATATTATGATTGATTACAGTATAATAATCTTTATCAGTTGTATGGCTACCATTATTAATATACAATCATCTTTATTGTGTTATTTACATAATACATATATTATACAATATATTTGATATAAACTAATAAATGGCTATCGACCTTAGGTCTTTCAGCCACATTATTAATATTATGTATAATATTCTAATTAATATAAATTGAGCCTTCCATAAAGTTAGCCCACGAGCCACCAGTATATTCAATAAATTATAATTCTTACTGTATATACATATACACATTATGCCCTATTTTTTTTTTTTTTCATAGAAACCAATAATAATCAAGGATACAATACAAACATATTACATTACTCATATTCAAAATTTCAGGGAACATGTATATACAATTTCTGAATAATAAAGATTATTATTATAAAAACAAATCTTATTGGATAAATTAAATAAAAATAATTAATAAAATATTTCCTTTTTTTTCTATTACTAAATCTTATTAATCCTAATAATTACCTATTGTGATGACTTACCACATACACATGTGATCTCGCTTGTAATTCCGTGTTCACTAGGAATCCACCTAATTCTGGATCGGTTTCTAAATCAGATTTTCTAGCCATGGCAGTGTTGGGACAAGCACCAACTGCAATAATGACTAATTCAGCGGTCACCGTTTGGCCGGTGTTCAAAGTCATGGTAACTTCATCTCTGTCGGCAGAAACACTAATGACTTCACTGTTGGTAATAACTTCGACCCCCTCCTTCTTCACCTTCTCCGTCGTCCAGAAGCTTAAATACTCGGGGAGCACACTGTGCATGTGACCAGGTTCCTTGAAAATTTGTATCACCTTAAATGGATCCCTTTCATCCATCTCCGCTATTAAAGTTATAAAAAAAAATCAGGTTTATTCATAGGTGCAATTGTTTTTATGTGTTGTTTTCAGTCAATGAGTTAAATATAAAAAAATACCTTTACGAGCAATAGCGCATGCCAATTCACTTCCCAAAAATCCACCACCAATGACTGCCACAGATTTGGCTCTCTGCATCCTTTCAAGAGTGCAACGGAAATCGGCTATTGTGCGGAACAAAGAGGTCCTGTTTAACACCAAATTATTTGCATTTTCGAATACTTCCAAATTTTTCGGTGTTGAACCTATAATATAAGGAATGAATGTAAAAATATGTATTATAAATATCATAAATAATAATAATGTCATAAATGCTCGACATATAATGTAATAAAAAAATATTGTAAGATTTTTATATTACCCGTAGCAATTAGGCATTTGTTATAACTAATTTCATATCCGTTTTCCAAATACGCTTTTCTGTTAACAACATCTAAGTGGTCCACTTTCCAACCTGTAGCAACGGAAACGCCTCCATTATCAGAAAGCGGTAACTCTCTCGGATGTAGGTAAAAATCGTTTGGCTCGTAAAACAAACTGAAAGTTCACTATACAGTTCCGATTGTTTTTCCCCTTTTGTAATTTAACAGGACTCGAATTTCCAATATCAAACCTCTTACCTCCTTTTCGATCCGTTCCACTGCTTAAACATCAACTCTTCCAGATCGTCCTCATCGTTCACCCCCCACATTTCCTTCGATAGAGGCGGGCGCATGTACGGCTTAAACTCCTCGTTGCCGATAACCAAGATCGAAGCTGTGGGATCGTTTGATTTGATCGACCTGAACGCGGCGAAGGAAGCGGTGCCAGCACCGATGAGCAAGTACTGAACCTCGTTGGGAATTTCTTTGGATTTTTGCGGGAAGCGTTCTGGTGCCTGTGGGGTGAGGCGTGTGGGCACCGTGGCTCCGCTGCCCGGCTGTAGCGCTTCTTTCTGTTTCTTTGATACGAAGTAGTATAAGGCACCCACGGATGCCGTTAGAGCGAGCAGCGCGAGCATTATCACTTTCTTGTAGTGGCCCTTGCACGGTTCTTCGTGCGGGCAGGCCGGCTGCGGGCACTCGCTCATCAGGTTTGGTCTCGAGCATTCTTGTAAATGAGGTAGTACCTAAAAGAATATGTAAAATTTTGCTGAATATTATATCAATTTATTTCTTATTAAATCACTTCATTAACAGAATGTACATACTGTTTTAAAAATGTGAAGAAATTAAACATAAAAAATGAGGAATATTTGCATTTCTTTAAAAAATTGACAGGGTTTTGAAAAAAAAAAGTAACATATTATTTTGTTTTTTTATTTAGTCTTCAAAATTCAAATAATGATAGTGTTACTTTTTAGAAGTTCTAGCCATAAGTTTCAAACAAAATAAAAACAAAACATCAAATTTTCTAAAAACAAAAAATGTTTAGGATTTGTAAACAAGTTATACAAAGAAAGTTAAAAAGTGTTTCATTTAATAAACAAGTGAAGCCTTATCAATCAACAAATTTAAGAAAAAAACTGAATAAAATATTAGTAATCCGGGTTTGGTTAAAATACATAAAATCACAAGATGATTGTATTAAAATAAATAGGTTTTTCTATTAATGTTGTACCGCCCTTTGCCCGAGTAATAAATAAATATTCCACATATCTTTGATTAATTACTTAAGTGATTGTATTAACCTACCTTTTTTGAACAAGGGTCTTTCTTCACCAACTTGCATTCTCCTTTCTTTCTCACTTTGCAATCAGGAGGTGGCCTCTTGTTGCCATCCCCCGATGAGAACAGCCTCGAACTTCCATTTAAGTAAATGACATTATTGTTGAATGTGTTTCGAAATACTGTAAAACAGATTTTTCAGATTGTGTAAAATTATACAAAATTTCAAGCCTACTGCATTAAAGTTGTCACTGTTTTGACATATGAAATTAATAAATGCGTCATTTTATTTCATGTAGTCAGCCCTTTAAAATTGTATCTGTCAACTCAGACATGGAAAATATTTAATAAAAATTAATTCTCAATAATTTAATTCGATGCGGATAATAATACAAGTGTGGCCATGTTTTAATCCTTGCAATAATTGAATTATATTTGATAAAATAAAGACTTGTTGTAAATTTATAATGTTTATAGAATTTTTACAATTAAAATGAAATGTCATTTTATATCAAATACATTTCCCATATACGATGGGTGTCCATTAGATTTATAAAGACGGCATGTGTTCCCTCTTAAGAATCCTCAGTGCCCTTTATAGCACTGACCTTTGATTAATTTTGTGTGATATTTCAGATTTCCTATTTAAATTTCTTGACATGATAACTCTTCATTAGAAAATTCTCGACTGGAACACGCACTTCCACGGCGACCCAACAATTAAGACCAGCGCCTCAACTGTTAGGCCACCGCGTCTCGAACGATTGTGAATCAGCTCATTACTCTTCATATATCGAACAAACCTAAGGTGAATCTTATTTAAACAATATTACACAATATTATAAATGCAATTGAGCAATTCTGCAAAAGTGGAAGATAAATAAAAAAAATAGGTTAACAAGTTTGTAAATTAAGGGTTGTTTAAACTTCAAGTTACAACTTATATTGATTATGATTAAATAAGTAATAATCTATAAACTTTTTAAGTTAGAAAATCGCTGTAATGAAAACAAACATGGTGTTTTTGAGGTTATGAAACCCACTGGGTGAAATATTCGCGTTTGCTGAGTGAAAACGCGAATCGAGCCGTTCGCAAACGTAATTCCTACTCGTTTCTAGCCTTACCGAATTGATTGGGAACGGTGATGAAACTGCCACTGGATATATATTTCCTCGAAAAGACCGTGGCCAGTTTGCAGAACCTCAACATCTTTTCGCCGGCCGGTTACGTAATTTCCTTGATTGTCCGTGTGTGTCGATTCGATTTATAGAGACGGCCCGTGTCCCCCCTGAAGAATTCTCATCGTCGAAAGTGTCCTTTGCGGCGCTTACCTTTGATTAATTTTGAGTGATATTTCAGATTTTTTGATTCATTCGGACATGGTAAACAGGGGGTTTTTGTTTTTCGCTGAAAACAACGCACGGTACCTCGATCGGATTTTGCAGCTTTTTTTCGAGGTTAACCTAGAAAATTATTTTTCTCGCTTTCCACGCCGCTCCGGGAAAATTCCGACTCGATTTCGCTCCGGGTCACGTTCCTCGCGGCGACTGAACGGCGCATGCGTCTCCACCCAAATATTATTTCTGCCAAATTTAAATTTAAATAATTTCATTAAACACAATTACAACGTCAAAACATCAGATGAAACAAATATTAAATACATTCCTATAAATAGTTATGTTAATTTATAGGAATGTATTTAATGTTATATCCTTTAATTTTTTACCATTGATAATGAGTACTTGGTAAAATGTATATCTGGAGTATTAATAAAATTTAAAGTAAAGTAAGAAATTTTTATTTTCACCTATATTATGTCCTTTATAAATCAATCCATGTTTAAATTAACTTGAATTTAATTAAAAAAATGATTACACACTCCGTAACAATGAGGAAATTCCGCGTATGAATAATCGAGCCATTATTTTCAATAAAATTCATTTCCAACTAAAAAAATACTCACTTTTATATATTTAGTGTATATCCCAATTAAATCCACTTGATAAATACGGATTAATTTCCACAATAATCTCTTGAAAATTTTAAAGATGTATCAATTATAAAATGTGACATCTATTATTAGACGTCACTTTTTTTCCAAGGTAATCAAACAAAAAAAGGTTATAGTAATGAATCTGTCAAATTGAAATGACGTCTGCGAGGGATTCTAATAATAATAACAATAATGCATAAATATTAATTAATTGCTTTAATTAAGCGTAGATTTCATTTTATCAAAAAATAAAAAATTGAAGTATAAATATCATTTCTAAGGTCATTCTCAGGGAGATGACCTAAGGTCGAAACTAGTCGGAGTAAAAATAAAAAATCAGTGAAACAAACCAAGAGTTTTAATCAAAGTCTATTAATTAAATATGTTTCATCACGGGTTAAGTGAGAAATTAAATCAAAATACTAATTAGTAATTAATAGGTGGTCTTGAAGAAAGTGTTTAATTAGTAATAGATAATTATATTAAATAAAAATGATTTGAAAATAATTAATAAATTATTTCCACATTTAGCTCTGTGACTATTGACTTACTTACGTAAGTTTATTAATTATTTTCAAATCATTTTTATTTAATATATTTAAATAACTGTGACCAAGTGGAATAAATACTGTTTTCTATTTATAATAGATAATTATTAACAATAAGGTAAATTTTGGAATTACACACTTTGCTAGTGTTACGTGATACTAGCAAAGAGTTTCATTTTTTTCTAGAGTGCTTTAATTTTATTCTCTATTTTAAATATTGTTGGTACCAGTGAATAAAAACAAAAAAAACGTCACATATGTCTTTATTGATTAAATCAAAGACTCTATTATAAATTAGTCGATTACATCTATTACCACTCAAAACGAATGTTTTTTTTTTTAATAATTACACGTGAAAATGTAAGTTGCAATAGATGTGATAGACTAATTTAGAAAAGAGTCTTTCATTTAATCAATAATGACATATGTAACGTTTTTTTGTTTTTATTCACTGGTACCAACAAAATTTAAAGTAGAGAATAAAATCAAAGCACTCTAGAGGAGAAAAGTTCTCGATCATATTGTATTTACTGTTAAAATATACGTTGTTAAAATGTAACCCGTGGTCGCCTATAAAAACAGTAATAATTTTTCAGCCTACTTGGATTATTTATTACACGAGTTCCAATTATATCTATAAGGATAAGGACTATATTAAATTAATTGTTGGATAATATTTAAGTTTGATACAATTTGTATCAACACTCTGAAATAAATATTATTATTATTAACAATTATACATTCGCAATTTATTATAGTAGATAATAATAAAAAAACAAAATAACTAACTTTCCGCTTAATATAATCCCGATAACTTTCCTCGTTTACCGTACAAATTGCAATTAATCAACTCCGACCTGGATAAATATATTTAAATAAATATAAAACACCATTCGGATGCAGTATAAATAACGGGAACCTTATCCCCGCAGCATACATCTCTCAATACGCGCCTGTGTGAGTGTATCAAGAAATAAAAAGAACTCGTTTTCAAATCCTCCTCCTCCTCCTCCTTTTTTCTTTTCGCCGGTATTTATTGGAGGCCCCCCAATTTCATCCAAACAGTCGCACCGGTGGGAATCGTCACGGTCGGTCGCATCACGCTTTTCCGCGCAGCGAAAACGAAAAAGGAAAATCCGCGCGGCATTTCTTTGTTCCACTTTAGACCGTGCAGGCGCAGAAAATGAAAGTGCTCGCAATCGTTATTTTGGCGGCTGTGGCCTTCGAAACTGGAGCGCAAAAGGTGGGTATTATTCGTATGCGTGTGTGTGTGAATAAATCACGAAATAATAAAAAAATAATGGGAAAGGAATTAATCAATTTTGATTGTTGAAAAAAAAAAATGGTTAAAGTTTTAAAATAATTGTGAACTTATTGAATAGATGGAATACGAATACTTAAAAAAATAGTTATCATTTTTATCTAAATCAGATTTTGAAAAGGGAAAAAAATGATAATTATTTTTATTAAGTATTCGTCATATGGTGTATACTTATATATATATAATCCAGATTTTTGAAAAGGGAAAAAAAATGATAACTATTTTTTATTAAGTATTCGTCATATAGTGTATACTTATATATATATAATCTAATAATCTAAAATCCCCATCTACCATAATGGTGGTGTAGGAGTATAGTGTATACTTCCCTTACCAAAAATCTGATTTAGAACACACTCTTCATATTACAGGTTTTCTTCTTAAACATCCATAGCAAGTTCACATTTTTCTTCAGGGAAATATTGCTGAATGAATTCAATTGTTTTGAAGGCATTGGCAATAAGAACATTTTTTCATCGTTTCATTTCTTATGAGACAGCTGCATTCAGTATTCTTATCTTCTAAAAATAAAAGATGAAAATGACCAATATTAATACAGGATCCAGCAGGGTGGTCGGATGGTGGGCATTAGCCTGGGCACCTATTAATATATACAGGGTGTTTATTAATTAGTTTTCTCATTTATCACTTGGTGAAACATTATTAGAATAACTTGAATAAAAAAAAAACAATTAGAATCCTTTCTTCACTATTAATAATAGTGAAAAAAACACTTAGAATCCTTTCTTCACTATTAATAATAGTGAAGAAAGGATTCTAAGTGTTTTTTATTCTTGTTATTCTAATAATGTTTCACCAAGTGATAAATGAGAAAACTAATTAAGAAACACCCTGTATATATTAATAGGTGCCCAGGCTAATCCCCACCATTCGATAATAGTGAAGAAATCCTTTCTTCACTATTAATAATAGTGAAGAAAGGATTTCTAAGTGTTTTTTTATTCAAGTTATTATCATCTTCACGTAACTCACTCAATCCAAAAATTATTAGAATAAATTAGGATGATTTAATTTTAGGAAAAATTATGAAACAAACCAAGTGTTTTATTTTTCCTAAAATTAAATGATCCTAATTTATATACAGGGTGATTTTTTTGTTCGATGTTCTCTAATGGAATCTCGGAAACTATTAGAGATAAAAAACGGTTAATTGGAGAAAGAAGTGTGGTTTTATAAGACGAATAAAATGACACTTTTAAAATTAAAAAAAACAAAGGGTAACTAGATATTTTGAAAAAGGTAAAATGTGTCATTTTTTAAATCAATACAGCTTTATTATTATTATGACAGATAGAAAAAAAAAACAGTAAGGGACAACGTTGTAAATAATTTTGCATGGATTAAGAAAAAAACAAATTTTTTTTCGCCCTTATTTATGGAGATATTGCACAAAATTACCTATTTTAAAATGGAAACAACAGTTGGCTATGACCTCATTGGAAAAAATATTTTTTTCCCTTTAATCATATATAACATATGCTATATTTTTTAATTATTTTTAAAATTAAGTAAGTTACAGTCGTTTTTCGTTTCATTTTTATTAATGAAAAATAGTAATACGGGTAAAAGAGGATAAGATTAAGAAAGAAAGAAAAAATAGTAGACTATGAAAAAGAGAGATGTAAAACAATTGCAGTTATTTATAACAACAAAATCAATATTTTAATCAAAATAATAATGGGAGAAAATTTTACAAATGTAAATTACAAAAGATGTTCAAAAGTCCACCATTAATATTATGGCATAAATTACATCTTTTTAAAATAGAATTTATGACTTTTTATTTATTTATTTTTTTAATGGGCGATGTTTGAATTTTGGAGGAATGTTGGGATTTCTAGTAATATTTATTTAAATAACTGTGACCAAGTAAATAAATCCTTTTTCTATTAATACAAAGAAGGTTTAAAAGTTTTATGGTGAAGGTTTTTTTCTATTACAAGTAAAATTGTATAATAATTTTACTGGAATCGATTTTGCCCGTCTCTAATAGACAATAGATCCTTATTAGTGTTAGTAACATAAAGTTTTACACGCGTCAATATAATTAGAAAATAATAGTAACAAGGGCAGGATTCCGAATGAATCGATCTACTCTATTGCAACTAAAAACAGAGTTGGAATGATACCGAATCACGATTGATAAAGATAGATTTCAGAGTATCATCTTATTGGGAACCCCCTAGTAGATATTCCATCAAGAAATCGCAAATTGCGAGAAAATTTCGACGTTTTCGAAATTGTTTCGGTCGCGGGTTTTCTCTTGATAAAACACCGAAGGAGGACGCGCTAAGTGCGCACACTGGTGCTTCAGTAATTAACGCCGGAAATGAAGTGTTAAATGTTATAAGTTACATCCTACATGAGGGCTGATATTGAAATTACGGTATGTGAAAGAATGAACGATTGTGCAGACAGAAGCGCGCGCGCCGCATCCTTATGGGAAAGTTTCTTTTTTCTAATTGTGTGTAATTTGTGAGAATGAAAATTACACGCTGTTCAAGGATGGTGATGATCTTTATCAATTGGTTGTTTTTTCTGTAATAGAACCGGGTTTATTGAGAAATAATTTATTGTTATTGAAAAACTGTGCATAATTAATAGATTGAGCCCATTGCTATTTGTCGAAATCTTTCCCCTGAGCCAAACTGTTTTTTTTATTCTTTCTTTCTTAATCTTATCCTCTTTTTTTATTACCACTTAAAAAAATAAAAAATACATAATTCACTAAGTCACTAGGATGTGACTTTCTATTATTTTTTTAGAATTTTGATAAAAAAAATGGAGACGCACACCAGTCTTCAATAAAAATATCTACAATTACAATACTTTATATATCGTGCACTTAGATTTAAGAATTTAGTTGTTATTGATAATGAGCACTTTGTGTCTCGAAATGTACATCTAACATAAAAATAAATTGTGAAGTAAGGAATAACAGTCTTTCAATTTGTGATTAAACACTTCACTTAAACTCAAAAAACCATTCAGTGATCTACAATTATACACTATTTTAATAATCTATATAACCCTACACCCAATACGGGTAAAAGAGGATAAGATTAAGAAAAAAAGAATAATCTATATATTTTAATATCTAGTTACCCTTGATTTTTTTTTAATTTTTAAAGTGGCATTTTATTCTTCTCATAAAACTACACGTCTTTCCCCATTTAAACTATTAGAGATAGACATATCTCTAATAGTTTCCGAGGTCCCCATAAAGAACTTCGAAAAAAAAAACTCACCCTGTATATAATGTTAAGCTTTTGTTGCTTTAGAATAAAATTAAAACGAAATTATTATGAATTTATACAAAATTGAACAATTATGAAGCAATTAAAGTCATCAAAATGCATATTACATGATTCAAGCGTTTTTTTTTTTTCTTATTCTCTAATTTGACTTTAATTTATTTTTAATTGCAGGTCAAAATCGACATTCTATATGAATCCCTCTGTCCCGACAGTCTGAACTTCATCAAAAACCAGCTTTATCCCACTTACGAGGAAATCGCGAATTACGTCGACATAAACTTCATTCCATTCGGAAAAAGCGCGGTGAGTAGAAAAATCCAAACAATCGCCACAATTGAACATCCATCGCCTATTCGCCAATTGTGAAACGCAAAAATTGTTTTCACCGGAAGTCGGCATGGAATTATCATAATTTTCGCGAGTTTCGATTTAATCGGCGTGCTTTCAGAGCGCATCGAAAACGGAATTCATGTGTCAACACGGCCCGAGAGAGTGCATGGGCAACCGCGTCCAGTCCTGCGCCCTTCAGGGTCTCAGCAACCAGGCCGCGAAAGTCGAGTACGTCCACTGTTTCATGACCACTTACATGCAGGCCAAGAGGAACGGCCAGGAATTCGGACAGAGCGTAAGGGATGATTGAACTGTATTGAGATGATAAAAAGTTGCAGGCTGAAAAAAACAAACTAATCATGATAATATGAAGGAGTTTAATTTTTCTTATATTCAAACATCAGTAATTGATATAAATAAATTCCATTTAGCTGGGACAATTCTGAATTAAATATATATATATATATATATATATATATATATATATATATATATATATTCAATGACCCCTTCCTACCCACATGGGTGTAGGGTATGAATTAAATAATTGATCATAATAAATGAAAGACGACGCAAGCGCCATCTTTCGCCTAATTTCATGTGGCATCGTCAATGATGAATGGTGGCTGAACATTTTATTAAATTAAATAATCGATGATTGAAATTTTTACTTGATGAAACTCCATAGTACACTCCAGTTGTACATAAAACAATATTTTGTGAAACAAATTTTGTGCAACTTAAAAAAAAACGTCGTTTTATTTACAAATAATTTTAATTATGTATTGTGTAATAATATAATAATAATAATATTTATTAGTCCCAGCTATACAAAATATGTACATAGGATAAGTCAACAGAAAACCGAATACATAATTGTCCACTATCAGTTGTTTTTAATAATATAAGAACAAAGTTAAAAGTGTTTTCTCAGCCTGAAACTTTAACATCAACTCATGTATGAATTATCGTAAAAAAAATTATTATTACCTGCATTAAAAGAAGTCGATCGATTATAAAAACCGTCCGGTCTGATATTTTCAATTGAAATATTTTTTAGTGTGCGGCGAGAGTCGGTCTTCCATGGGAACACGTGAACCAATGCTACGAATCCAACTTGGGAACAGAACTGCAACTGCAAGCCGAGCTCGACACTTTGAAAGTGAAGCCTAGATTCGTCCCGACTATAATTTATAATGGAGTATGTATTTTTTACAAACTACAAATTATCACTGGATACATACTTACATTAAATAATATATATATATATATATATAATTGATGTTCCCTTTTACCAATTGGTGTTGGGGTTCATTAAATAATATTTCCTTCTAAAATAAATATTGAAAGTATTATGCAGACTTACCCTCCTGTGTGAAAACAAAAAAATGTGATGTCATTGCCTATTAGTGCTAATATCACACGGGTTGTAAAAAAAAAAATTAATATCCAGTCAACCTTTCACAAAATTCCTTCTTCGTTTTATAACATTTATTGTTTTTTGCTTTCATGTTTTAAAATATTTTTTTTTGTTTGCTTTTAGGTATTCAATCAGCGTTCTCAAGACGACAGCCAGTTTAATTTCAAAGGTGTCGTCTGCTCATACATTAAACAATTACACCCGGATGCGTGCTAATTGCGCAAAAAGGCAGCAAATCAGTTTTAAGCAATAGTTTGTGTGTGAGAAATAATGTATTATGTGAATAACTTATACTGTTGAAAGACTCGTTTTGCAATACCTTTGTATTTTTTTTTTTTTTGTATAAACGTGAGTATTCATGAAAATAAAAAAAATATATGATAATCGTAGATTCAATTCTGATAAAAATGTATGAGTGAAATTTTTAAATTATTATAATTCCACTTACACATTTGTTAAAAATTATTTATTTAAATAATTAAAAAAATATATATTGTTAATATAGAATTACGACTAGATTTTGTTTAGGCACAAATAACCTTAAGGATCAAAGACTTAGGGGTGAGAGGGCAGCAACTATATCGCGCCCACTTAGGCTGTAGTGTAAGACCCATTACAGTACCTCCTGAATAACCATACTGCAATTCTTTAAGAGTTTTTCTGTGTCTTTACAGTCCTCAAAATTCAGTCAAACTAAAACGGACATAAATTTTAAGCCATTTTAGTTTGACTACATAGTGGTAGATTTCCTCATCTTTCTCAATTCATTAACGCCCAGTGGTATATACATAGATCACTGAATATTAATTATTTTAAATAATAATGTTATTAGCAAAAGTGAATTTTAATATGTATCTAATAACTGTGTATATCGTAAACCTGAATATTTATATATATATATATAATCTAAAATCCCCATCTACCATAATGGTGGTGTAGGGGTAAAACCTGAATATTTACATTTTTTTATTATTTAGACTGATTTTACATTATTTATAATTAATTTATACAAAAATAAATTAATTTTTTATGATGAAGGTTATTAATAACGATTTAATAAAGAATGTAAAATATATATTTTGGACAGTTTGTCAACATTTAAACATAATGGAAATATAACTCACGATTATATAACTCTGAAAACCAACTTAATGGCACAATAAAATGTAGAGTATCATTCTGTCAATTCTGTTTCATTTCTAAATAAAATAATATCAACTAATTCTAATAAAAAAATACAACATTCTAACAAACAACACAAAATTGCAATCACAGAGATCTTAAAAATACCATTATTAAAAAGAAGTAGTAACTTTCAACGTAACATTTAAGTAATAAAATTAAAAAAAAAAACCTATTCGAAGAGTCGATCCATGATGTGATTTTATAGTGCCTTACGTCCCCTTCCTGAAAATTATAAGAAGTTTTAACAAATAAATTGCCTAGCTAACAGCTTGACTTAATACAGCCAATTATGTACTAAATAATTTATTCCTATGAACAAATTCTGCACTTTCGCCAAAATAAAAAATCCGTAAAGCAAAAAATTATTGGATATTTACCTCTTCCAATTGGCAGCACAACTGTAAAAGAAATACAAATTAAACATTCAAATTATTTATATTTAAAAAAAAAAGATGATTGAGAGGGTATTAAGGTTAAGGAATAATAAAATGAGGGACATTTTTGGCATAGGTAATTCCATTCAGCCACTAACGAAATTGTATATATATATATATACAGAGAGGTTTTTTTATCAGTATACATTTCCCGTATGTATACCTGCAAAAAAAAACTCGAGTCAAACGCATTGAACTGATTAATGTGTGTATGTTTAGTTGACTATTTGGCATATGTGTGTTCACTTGGGTGTTATAGGGAACTAAATACACTTACATTAATGCATTTGACTCGCATATACATAGGGGAAATGTATACTGATAAAAAAAGCTCTCTGTATATAAATCTATTTGAGTTGAATAAAATTTGACTTGAATATAAGTCATTAATCTAAGATGACAAACACAACATCCATGGACCCGGGAAAAATATATTTTGTTAGAAATATCTCTTGCCCCGGTTGGATTCGAACCCAAATTCTGCGACAGGTGAATTTCCAAGACCAGCACCTTGATCGCTCACCCGCCGCGTCCCTAATATTTTATTAAAGGTAATTCAAAAATAATACAATATGTGTACTTACAATCATTTCTTGGCATCGAACTAAATCCGCTTCTAACAGCTAATGAAACAAAACAAAAATACATTAAAACAATATTATTCTATGTAAAATGTTTTACTGTAATCTCATTCAAACACTGTTCACTGTACGATTTCTTTTTAATTTTGGTGTTTTTTGTTTTAAAAATTCCCTGTTTTTTATTAATATTTCACAATATATATCAAACATAAAGAATAATACTTACAGCGATTGTCATCTCCTACAACTCCCAAGCTTTTTGCTAGAAGAAGAAAAAAAAACAGTTTATTAAGGGTTGTCAAGAAACAATTAAATTTTGCATACTGTTTGGTTTACGTCTAACAGATTCCAGACTCATCTGTGAATAGAAGCTGTCTCCTCCATAGGTACTATTCCCACGGTGACTGAGTACAGAACCGTAATCATCATCCTGTAACAGAACAAAATAAATAAATACTCAGTTAAATCCACAATATATGTTGCGTATTCCTTACAACTGCAGTGGAATAACGTTCAGTGCTGGAAGAACGGGAGCTGTAATTGTCTCTGGTTGACGCATATGAAGGCTGAAAGAAACAATTAACTCTTTAATAATAATACTCTTTTGTTAAAAAAATATTTAGCAGCGATTCACAAACGTCGACAGATCACGGCGCATGGCGCCATCTGTTGCCTATTTTCTAAATAGTATTGTTAATTATGAGCTCTACAAAGAAATGAAATACTTACTGCTGCGAAAGTATTGCTCACGAATGTTTTATTCTGCGGTATATGATGTCCCGGTTTAAGTCTTATGCCCATAACTGGGCAGCAATTATCACAGAGAATGTAAGCTAACCTCGTGACGATGGATTTGCTGCAGTGCAATGGAGCATCACACGATTCGTGATACTGAAAAATATTCACATGTTATTAAAGATCTTTATGAAGAACTTAATGTAATGTATGTTCTTTTTTAAATATAACCTTTCAAGAATTTAATGTATGTAATCATGGGCACCGCCAGAAAATTTATTCAACATTCTGTATTGGGATGGATCACTGGTACCATTTGTCATTAAGGGGATACAATTAATGACGGTTTAGAATGACAGGGGACATTCTCTTCTTGAAGTACTTGCCCTAAAGTAGCAGCGCTCATATATGTAATTCACACTGTGAGTTTAAGTTAATTTTTTTTTTTAATCTTTTTCCTTTCTACCGTTAGGTGTAAGGAGTTAAGTTAAGTTAAGAAGTGTTATCTTGTAATTTGTTTTCTATGAAAATCAAACTCCACATTAATTTTTGTAGGTTATAAATAAAACATACAAATATCACAATAATTAATTATACTTACGTCGCAGGATATATTTGGAGTGTAATCATACACATCTCGCTCCAACTCGGTGAAGCTCTGACTAACAGTGGGCCAAACAATCTCCTCAGTTAAACAATTACGGATTGAGAACAACAAGTATTCCAAAGAATATACTTTAAAATTGTTCTCCATTTCTAAAACTGTATTACGTAAACATTAGAATTGTGGAGGTTCAGACTAATGATAAAAATTATTTCAATTAAAATTTGACTTTGATATTTTGCATTCTATTTGTTGGGTTTATTGTATTAAATATCATTTGTTCAGCCTACCATAATCGACGCACAGTTGATTAAGTACTCCGGCGACCAATTTCATATCTTTATTGCACACATAAATCGGTGGAATGTATGATTCAGATTCGTTTTCCTAAAAATTAAATCACTCATTTTAATAATCTTTAAGTTAGTTGTTGAGATTTTAATTATTTAAATAAAATTAGTTGTTTCTCCTACAATTCGTTTTATTTAACTTGATATATTTCAGAAACTATGTTTAGTAGGAGATTTATTTAAATCATTTTTATTAAATCAATTATAAATATTACCTTCAAGAACAATTCAATCCGTTGGAAGACCTCGTAGAGGTTGCACTCATCATCATCAAAACCCGGGGGAGTTATCTTGTGAGTTTCTTCAGATGTGCTCTTCGCTTTCAGTGCGTAACCTTTCGGAAGCATACCTTTAAAAAAAAAACACAAAACAAAAACTATTGAATCAAATAATCAGTGGCAACAACAACAGAAAACGTATTCGTTTTGTTTTAACATAAAAAACAAAATTTAAGCGTTTCCTTATTAAAATTATTACGGATTAAATGGAAAAATAATATAAATAAATCCCGTTTCATTAATCATTACCTGGTTTAATCATAGCATGATAAATATTCTCCTGTTTGACACCATCCAGAAAATTAAATCTCAATAAAGCAATTTCAGCTGGATAATACCTTTCCGTGGTGGTAGCTTGGCAGAATATGTTAACATGCATTATGTAAAAATATTCTGAATGGATTGCTGAAATATAATAATACGTTTTTTAAAATTGTTTTCTTTTTTTTTTTCTTTATATTTAGGCATACTCTCTCCAACCACGTATCGCTTTATAGTCGTCTTAATATCAGTCTGCATTCTCTGCTCCGCGTGTTTCTCCTCCATTTCCTGCTGCTCGACTAACACCATGACCTCGTTCAACGCCGTTTTTTTCATACCCTTTTCCTTATTCCTCAATGCGGCGGCTCTATCGTTGTACGGCTGCTTTTGATCAGCGCTCATTTGCTAATGATGTAATTAACAATTACTGTTTGACAATGTTTGTTTTTTTTTTTAAAAGGAAGGATGATTGAGAGGATATTAAGGTTAAGGAATGATGGACATTTTTGGCATAGGTAATTCCATTCGGCCACTAACAAAATTATATATATATATAAGTCATTAATCTAAGATGAGGATAAACACAACATCCATGGACTCGGGATAAGTATATTTTGTTAGAAATAAAAAAAAAATAACTCACGTTCCATATAACTCCAGCAGCTTCAGAAGCTTTATGCATGCTGATCCCATTTTTGTTTCGATATTCCATCATGAACAAGAAGAAGCCATTAGTACTCCCCTTATTTTTCTTCGGCATTTTTATTCCGATTCTTCTTAAAATAGACTACCTAATGCAAATCTATAAATAAATATGTTTTTATGAATACAAATAGTTTTGTAACTCAAATTTAAAATTTCCATTCGTTTTAAATTGTTAGTGGCTGCTTACATAAAATCCCATGATATTTTTTTTCTGTGGAATTTTATGTAAGCAGCCACTAACAATTTAATTCAAGTTTTATGTAAAATATATATATACAAACATCTTTATTCCCAAAGAATACATACATATTTAATTCAATATACAATACATGAAACAATTTAAAACAAATATATATTCTTAAGAGAAATGGCTATCGACCGGAGGCTTTTATGCGAAATATTAAATTTACTTGCTTCTAATTTTTTCATTAGCCTTAAGACAGACTAGTAACCTATCCAGGCTGTTCCGTAAAGAAAATTTTAAGTTTAACATATGTTATTAAATTAAATAAAAATTAGCCTTGATGAATTTTCCTTCTTTTAAGTTTACATGAAAAACTACAAACAGAATGTGGAACTCTCTTTTCTTTAACCTAGAATAATTGTCCTTCTTTCAATTTTAGGTTATGTTGTATTTAACGGAAAAACCCGGAGTTTTTGCTTTGTTTTAAGATCCGCATAATATGAAGTGAACAAAAATAATGTGGTTACCTTTACAGTTATCCTGAAATCAAAAAATACAACTTACAAATTGTTGATTTAAAGCAGTTGATGCTGGAGAACGATTGTTTTTGCAATTTCATCAAATACTTGTTGACAAGCGAAAATCCCCGCATGCAATCATAGAAAACTGACCGATAAAAAGCGGGAAATAATTTCCAGACAGACTGGGCAACTGGAAAAACACAAAAAAATGTGAGGACAACACATGCAAAAAATAAAGAAAAAATTTTCATTATATCAATACATTTATTAATAAAAATATTGTTTTTAATAACTATTCTCAATTGTTACCTGAGATTATTATTATTTTTTCCGTCACATCTTCCTCACGGCGATTTCTATAGCAATGTAAACCTTCTGATTCCTCTCAAAAACGCGAATCTTTAAATAAACGCAATATTTACTCTTACTTTTGCAACAATTCCTCTTCGTTTCCGAATCGCGTGTGACGAGACAAATATCGGCTACGGTTTTCATAACGAAACGAAATAATTAATGCAACAACAAAGATTAATATGCTCTGAAAAAAATAAACCAAACAAACAATAAAACAATTATTACACGATAGCTTGGATATTTTGATTTGTAATTAATTGTTTTAAAATGTTACCATTATGTTGCTTCAAAACAACATTAAATATTCAATCTATGATTTTATATATATTGACATTTCCAAGTCAAGGAATTTCGTTTAATTGGTTGAAGTGTTACAAAATATGTTATCTATGAATTTTTTTAGTTAAGAAATTTCTATTAAAATTTAAATGAAACTATTCGGGGTTATTCTGTAAGGGAAATGTTAAGTTTAACATGTACGTTATTTATTATCATCACAGACTTAGCAGCTTTTGCAATGGATATATACATATATACATAGAATATGAAGATAATTAATAATGTACACACGTTAAAATTAACATTTCCCGTACGGAATAACCCCGATTACCGCTATTTGGGGCTATTCTGTAAAAGAAATGTTAAGTTTAACGTGTACGTTATTTTTATCATGACAGTCTGAGCAACTTTTGTAATAGAAAATTATTCATAGAATGTTACTTTAATTAATATTGTACACGTTAAACGTAACATTTTCGATGGGGAATAACCCCGATTACATAAGGGAAATGATGAACTTTATAACAAATCATATTCTATATATCTATTAGAAAAAGCAGCTTATACTGTGATGATATTAAAAACGTACACATATTAAACTTAACATTTATCTTACAGAATAGCCGCGTATTACTATGTTTTTTACTATTTTTATTGATTATTGATGTTAATATGTAATATTGATTCTGTTCCAAGATGAGTAATATTTTCATTCGCACTCTATGATTTATATATATTGAAATTTCTTTGTAAAACGCTTTAGATTTATTGATCGATTATGAAAGTGAGGTTATGAAAACGTCAAATAATCCATGTGGCGGTGTAATTTTGCTAATTAGAACAATTTGTAGTTATTTCATATTTATTTGGTTGAAATATAGTGTAATTTAAAAGTAATCATCATGGAATATATACAAGATATGTCCACAGTTGCTCCTAAACACAAAATGTAAGTAAACAATAAAAACATTTATGTGTACTTTCCAAATGTATCCAATATGAATGATTAATTAAAACTATCATTAATTTGTGTAAAATAGTTTGTTTCGTTGATTGTGAAGGCATTAGTTGTTTGAAACTTAATAGTTAAACGTACTTACGTAATGTAAGTCAAGGGTCACACAGCTAAATGTGAAAATGATTTATTAATTATTTTCAAATCATTTTTACTTAATAGTTTCATTTAAATATAGTTTGTCGTTTTTAATTAAATAACTTTTTCTATATCTTAAACCCAATATATTGCAAAAGGTGTTAATGTGTTTCCTTTTGTTCCCTTTCCTCTTCGTATAATTAATTTAAACTATTATTAATTATTTATTACAGTTTGCTTGTTTTTAATAAGTTGCTTTTTATATTAATCTCATTAGTCAATATATAACAAAATCATTAATGTACTCTTTTTCTCCATTATCAACAGTTTGTGTTGTGAATGTGGGTTGCCAATCGAGCCGAACGCCACGAACATGTGCGTGGGTTGCCTGAGGACGCACATTGACATCACCGAAGGCATCCCGAAGCAAGTAACGCTGCACTTTTGCAAAGGATGCGAGAGATACCTGCAGCCGCCGAACGAGTGGGTGCAGGCCGCCCTGGAATCCCGCGAGTTGCTCGGTCTGTGCTTGAAGAAGCTGAAAGGGCTGAACAGGGTGAAGTTGGTGGACGCCTCGTTCGTATGGACCGAGCCTCATTCCAAACGCATAAAGGTGAAACTGACGGTCCACGGTGAAGTAATCGGAGGGGCCGTCCTGCAACAAGTCTTTGTCGTCGAGTACACAATAAACGGGCAGATGTGCGAAGATTGCCATCGCACCGAGGCTCAGAACTTCTGGAGGGCTTCCGTCCAGGTCAGGCAAAAGTGCGAGAACAAGAAAACGTTTTATTATTTGGAACAGATGATTTTGAAACACAGGGCTCATGAGAACACTTTGGGGATCAAGCCGGCTAGCGGTAAGATATTCTCGATTTCTTTCTTTCTTACTCTCATCCTCTTTTACCTATATAAACATTTCAAGTTTACATGAATCGTGTCTCGGGAGATTCATGTAAACTTGAAGTGTTCATGAATCGTGTTTCAGGTGAATGTAAGGTTTTTGGATTTTTTAAAAACCGTTTGTGATTTTCAAAATTATTTGTTATTTTTAGAGGGTTTGGATTTTTATTACGCGACAGAATCCCACGCTAGAAAAATGGTGGACTTCATGTCGGCAATGCTCCCCTGCAAATACCAACACTCGAAGCATTTAATTTCCCACGACATACACAGCAACGTTTACAATTACAAGTTTACGTACAGCGTTGAAATCGTGCCGATTTCGAAAAACAGTGTCGTCTGCCTTCCGAAGAAAGTGGCCCAGCAACTCGGCTCGATATCTCCGATTTGTTTGGTGTATCGTGTCAGCAATGCTATTCATTTGATCGATCCCTACACTGGGCAAATCGCCGAGTTGAACAGTGTGGCTTTCTGGAGGACTCCCTTTAATAGTATCTGCAACCCTAAACAGTTGGTCGAGTATGTTATTATGGATATTGAGGTTATTATGGAGAAGGATAGGAAGGCTTTTCCGGGACAGGGCGCCGTTTCCATGAAGCATGTCGTTGCGGACGTTTGGTTGGTTAAAGCCTCAGAGTTGGGGATTAATGATAATACTATTCATAGTAGGACGCACTTGGGGCATTTGCTGAAAGTCGGTGATTCTGTTTTGGGGTAAATTATTATTTTAATTTAATATAGCATTAAATTTTAATAACTGTTAAATTTAATTTTTAATAAAACTTCATTTCTGAAACATATTTAGTAAAAATAAAAAGAAGTAAAAGAAAGCAGTTTTATTAAAAATTATGTACATTCTCCACAACCAATTACTTTGGCATAAGTATAAATAAAAAATACTTATTTTATTTCACAAATTAAACTTATCTACTTATTAAAAATCATGAGAATCCGTGTATTTTTCAATTTACGATTTTATTTTAGTTATAACATCACAGATAGTAATGTAAATGACTCCAATTTTGATAAGTTGGACAGAAGCCGGGTGCCAGATGTTATTATAGTGAAGAAGCATTACGCAGAAAGGGAGATGAAGAGAAGGAACCGCCCGTGGAAACTCAAGCATTTGTCCGAGGAATATGCTGCCTTTAATATCGATTCAAAGTATGTAAAATATATTCTTAATGGGCCTAAGATTTGGCCGGTGCTTGAACCTGCTACCGCTCCCTTCGATATCTTTATACTCTTCTTACTCAGTTCCTGCTTTGTTTTTATCTTTATTATTTATTGAATACAACTAAAATAACAGTTTTTCTATCTTGGGCTATCGACTGGATGTCTTTCTTCTCTCTTAATATTTTCGTTTTTTTTTTAGTGCTTATGATGAATTTTTGGATGATCTGGAGGAAGATCCAGCGATGAGACAAAACGTCAACATTTTCAAGGATACCTCGAAGCAAGTTGCGGTTGATGAAAACGATATAGAGGATCCGAATATGCCTCATGTCACCCTTGAAGAGATGCTCGATGATTTGGTGATTGATGATGTCGAAATGGCCGAATGATTTTTTTTACATTTTTATGTAATAACAAAAGAAAATATATATTTGTTAAAATTGCATTTACTACTTTATGCCCTTCCCACATATACACACATCTTTATTCAGTACATTTACATATACATTTTAATGTAAATCTCCTTGGATATCAACCTGCAGTCTTTCTGTCCTCTTCCTACATTTTTTAAGCTAAATTCTGAAATGTTTGAATTACTTCAGAATGTAGTTTAAAAAATAGTTTGAAATTTATAAACTCAATGCCATATTAAATTAATAAATAATAATTTCACTTCGCTTATCTTTTATAATTAATATTTCGAAAGCAATACGAAGAAAATATTGCATTTTTCATGTGAACTAGCATTTAAACATCTATCTATAAATAATTTTCTATGGTTTAAAAAGATTGCATGTCAATGGGGTCCGATAGTGCTGACGTCACGTATCGCGGCAATTTTAAAAGTGTGGCGTTTCAAAAAATTAAATCAACCTTATTGATTACGTATATAAGGATCATCAAAAACTTTAGTAGTGAACTCTTCAGTTATTATACATATTTAAGAAATACGCTTTATAAATAAGATAAATTAAACTGATATCTTCGAATTCATGTAAAAATTTGAAGAGAAAATTATGGATCTTGTCTGAAAAACGAAAATATTTAATTTTAATCAAACGTATGTCGGTCCTTAATAGCACACATGTGTCAGTTG
Source organism: Philonthus spinipes (assembly GCA_963082785.1). Classification (NCBI taxonomy): domain Eukaryota; kingdom Metazoa; phylum Arthropoda; class Insecta; order Coleoptera; family Staphylinidae; genus Philonthus; species Philonthus spinipes. The sequence continues at coordinate 2,877,759 of OY720310.1, read as the reverse complement.
CGACCAAAACATAACCTTAGTTTGTACAATTCTCGTTTTCTCTTGGCAATATTTTGTGATTTACAGTGGTTGTTTAAATAAAATTCAATTTAAATTCTGTAAGTATTTATGTTATCTCTATTGTTTAATCATGTTTAAATGTTGTAACCGTAGATTAAATGTTATATCCTAACTGGTAATTAATTTATGGTTATTGGCTTTATAATGGTCATTTCCAGAAATAATTAAAGGGCAATGCTCTATTAAAGCATTAAACTGATTAACACTACTTTATTTATAATAAAGAATATGTAATCGATGGTGCAAGTCTATTCTTTGTGATACGTAGATAAATGTATTTAAAGCAATATTTCATTGTCATGACCATCGATTACAAATTAAAATACTTGATAATGAAGAACACTGTTAAAAATATATTTATATGAACATAATAACAGTTATACGAGCAACCTGTGATCTCTGCGCCACCTCTATGCTGTATAAAAATAATTTGAATTATAGAAACCAAAGAAGGAAATTGCATTTTTGCACTGCATTTACTTAAAATAAATTCCTTAATTGGTTAAAGTATATCGACAATGTAAATAATATTCTTACAATAAATTCAAAATTAGTACAATTTATTTACCAGTTGGGCTACAATGTTTCGTCGACTATTATAACATTTAACATTTCTGAACAATGGAAAAACATAAAAACTACATGTTTTACATGAATTATATATAAACATGCTACTGACCTAAAGCGAATTACTTGATAGATGCTGCACTAATGTTTATAATCTAATATATAGCTTATATCACTCGACATCGAAAAGTGTAAAAGGGATTAAGATTATATATATATATTTATACATATAATAGGTTATATAAACCTAAATAAAACAGAAGAAAACCTCACAGTAAATTGATTCCTCCGTAAAGAATGTCCAACTAATTTCCAATAATTGGGAAGCTAATAATCTTGTTTTTACAATATTCAACCGTTTATTTTGTTAATAACATTTTAGTCATAATCAATTGTCTTTATATATATAATCAAATGTACCCTTTCGGGTGTTGAGTTTCAATTGTCTTCATGTTTCTAAAATATGATCGATCATTAAGCGAATCTGGGTTCAACTAATTAATCGAATATTATTGATAGATTCGACATTTATCTAAATAATTGAATTATGGACTCAAAATTTGAAAAACTGAATATTTTAATACTTGAATTTATAATTAATACATTTCTTTCAGTATTTTAATATAAAGGTCAATTTTTAAGTATATTTATAAACATATTTAAAATAAAGTGAAAAGTGAGTTTCTTGAATTAAATAAATTTCTTTGGATATCGATTCGATTATTTTGTCACATATATTGATTAAAATAGATTATTTTTTAAGAAGACCTTTTGGGTTTTACTAAAAAGATTTTTCCATTATTGAAATCATTTTAATGTTGCTAATCCCATTACAAAAATCATCAGTGTTGCCAATATCTATTCAGAATACATCATCTTAAATCATAGATAAAATTTACACATATTTTGAAAAATTATAAAATATGATGACTAAAACTTCAACACATAGCATACAGTCACTAAGGACATAAGCATACTTACATATTTGTCTTCCCTTTATTCTTTGCCTAATAAATTAGATGTCAACAAACGTATACTCTAGCCATACTACCTCTATGTTACAGGCTCTCTGACATATGCGTGTTTTTAAGGTCTGACATACGTTTCAATAAAAATCGAAATTTTAATTTTTCACGCTACTTCCTTGAATTTCTCTTTAAGTTTTGATTTTATTAAGTAGATATAAGATTAATTTATCTTAATTATAAAGTTTATTTCTTAAATATGTATAATAATGGCGCAGTTTATCTCTAAAGTTTTAGGTGATCTTTATGTACGTATTCAATAAGGGTCATTTAAATTTTTGAAACGCCACACTTTTAAAATTGCCGCGTTATGTGACGTCAGCACTATCGGACCCCATTTGACGTCCAAGGTATATGTATGCAATGTCCGATAGATATAAGAAAATCATCTTCATTTTAGTATAAAGAATTCGTTAATAAAATTCATTACGAACACGAAATAGAATTAATGTCGTGTTCGTAATAAATGCATTTCTATATTTCTTAAAAACCACATTTAATACATAGATAAGCATAAAAATTATATCTATGATTTAATATGACGTGTGCAGGCAACCAAACATACTGTTGCTTTTTTTGTTGCAAATTGATAATGACTAAAAAATCCTGTCGAAAATCGAGTTATGTAACAAAATTAATAATTAGTACTATAAATACATTTCATTAATCGGGGCTGTTCCGTACAGAAATTATTAATTTTAACGTATATGTTATTAATTATATTCACATTCTATGAATATACATCTGTTACAAAAGCAGTTAAGACTGTATCGATAAAATAAAACGTATACGTTAAAATTAACATTTTCCTTACAGAATAACTCCGAATAACAATGAGTTAGCACAAAATAACAATCAACATAATTCGGGTACTTTTCTCTATGGGTACAATTTATTCTATGACCACACATCATACATTATCTATGAATTATTATAATTTACTTTTTTGTTCAATTTGTTACTAATATTAAGATTAATAAGCGAATTTTGTTATTATATGAATTAAATTATTTATAAATTAAATTATTTGTAATTCTAATTTGTAAATAAAACACTTATAATGGGGGCAATTCTTTAAGGGAAATGTTAAGTTTAATGTGTACGTTATTTTTATCAATACAGTCTAAGCAATTTTTGTAATAGAATTGTATTCATAGAATATTAATTTAATTAATAACGTACACGTTAAACGTAACATTTTCCATTGGGATTAGCGCCAAATATCTTACAAAATAAAATAATATATATATATTTTGAGTTTGTACTATTTGTGGATCTGTTTTTGTCTTTATTTTATACTTGTTGTTGTTGTTGGAATGAATGTTTTCTTATAAGAGTATGTATATTTAACTCTTTTTTCAAGAAAATTATTTAATGTAAAAATTAATTTAAATTTCCCGCACAACCACTTAAACCAGTTTGACCAACCGTTTAGGGGAATCCACTCGCGTCAGGTTGAAATTTGACATTTCTGTTATCATGGGTTGTTTTACAGCTGTCAAAATGCGATAATGGAGACGGATCCCGTGTTGGACGTGTTTATTTCGGCCGATTTTCACACAACCGCGATGGATTAGCCACTGAAATATGGTGAGTCCGGTACGCCCCTCGACCGCCCACCCCGGGAGCGCAGGGAAGTCGACCGCCCGACTGAATCCACCGACCCGCATATTAATATTTCAAACCGAACGCCGACGCTCATTTCCCTCACGTTTCACCCGAATTTTCTCATTCCAGGGTGCGAACATATCCCAATTGGAACGAGACATAGGTTCAGAACAGTTCCCATCCAACGAGCACTACTTCGGATTAGTCAACGTAAGTGTTTGTAAAGTGAGCGTGATGGATGGTCGATTGTGGATTTGAATATTGTTGTTTTTATTTGATTCATTTATTTTGTGTTGGAAATTCGGTAATGCGAGTGGAATTTGCTTGAAGAGTGATGGGTTTGAAAAAATGGTGTTAATTAAATTAATAAACCATGTATTGCATATTCATAATCATGGTAATACTCGGCATAAGTTTGTTAATAAAAAGAACATGAATATTAAATCGAGGATTTATTACACGTAGAAAAATTCATTTACTTTTAATGGAAACAAAAATTAATAGCATTTTTATTTATATCAATTAAGTAAAACTAATAGCATTAAAAGGTTATGTTTACTACTTTATTAGTTTAAGACCTGATTTTTTATTTATAGCTTAAATTAATCTTCACTTTTATATCTTTCGTTTATGGATTATTCTCAAATGTTTATGAGAACAGTGAAAGGAATTCATTCAATAAAATGTTCAAACAGCATTCATCTAGCGTATCGGTAACTTGCGATGGCTTTACCTAATTAAAATGAACCAAAGAAAAAAATAATTCTTTTTTTTTTCATTTCTTAATCTTGAAGTTACAATTCCATACACACATTTTAAGTAATTGAATTTAAATTAAATAAAAAGAATTCGAAAAAAAAAATCATTATTATTAATTGATTTAACTTTATTTAAAATTACAATTAATTTATGAATATTTCCAGCAACTTTGTACTCATAATTTTTTTTTGTTTAAACAAACACGCAAACAGTCGACCGTTTATTCGGGAAGATAATCTAAGTAGCACAGAGCGGTGATAATTTCCAAATAAAATGTATTCTTGATTTATTACTTTCTGTTTGTGGTGGCCTGGTTGTAATTCACAACCCGAAAAAGCTGACGCGTTTACACGGGCAAACACAATTATCTGAGTAATGCGCTCTATAAATGGCACTTCCTGCAGCCGCACAGAGCTGCTCTCTCTCTCGACGTAATTTAAAGATTATAACATTGGCTCGTTCAGTAATTGGCTTTTTCGAAGTTGTGCTTATGTTTTTTTTTTTTTTTATGGGCGGGTTATGGAAATGTTTGCGCACTCGGTTTATTTGAGGTGCAATTACTTAATTGAGATGGTTGAGAATGTTTCTTTTTCGTATGCTGTAATGATTTAAATGCGGGATTTTGATTTTATGCAATTTTGTAGTTTAGTGTAGAAAAAGCAAGGTTTTTCAATTGTGGTTTAAGCTTGGTTTAATTAGGCTTCACTTTTGTACTCTTTATTTATGTCCTCACCTCACACTGAGAAGTAGACGATTATATAACGATGTTATATAAGACTAAATAAATAAATATTTATGTCCTAAGCTGTTCCTTTTTGGTATATTTCGTTTATTGATTATTTTCGAATGAAGCAACCAATAGTTTTGTTTTTTTTTTTCAAAATAAAATCAAAAAAAGCAACGTTTTATACTGACCTTGAATATGTTATCATATATTTTATTTATCATATTCAGTTTTTGAGTTATAACCTCAAACTTCGATTTTTTTAATTGTGACTATAGTCAAAAATGACACTATTAGGAACAGATTTTTTTTGCAAATATATATACTTTGTTTAGGTTTTTTTGTGTTTTCACAAAGTTATAAACAATTTAATGAAACTGTCATAGATTGCCATGGAAACAAATGAAGAAAAAAAAGTAAACAGTCATACGATATTGTTTACTTAATAATTTAATATTGTAACACCTCACACTGAGAAGTAGAGAGGAACGTATGACGATGTTATATAAGACTAAATAAATAAATAAAATATTCTAATATTTCGCTACTTTGTGTTATATTTTTAAGTATAGCTTATTCATTTGTATTGTGTAATGAAAACGTGGTAGCATTAGAAAAAACGATATGATCACTTACACCCAAAAGAAAGGCAACCATGCAGAATATTATTTACAAAATTAAAGAATAATTTAATTAGTTTTGGAAGATTTTACACAGATGTAGCGGATGACTATAAAAAACAAATTATGAAAATTAATAAGCATGTGTATTAGCCAGTGTGAAATATATATATTATTAATAATATATGAATATAATATAAATAATTATTATATATCGTTATTCCCAAAAGTAACCATCACATTCATAATTTTGTACAGGATTTCTAAAAACAATTTATATATACATATAATGTACTTCAGAGAAACGACTATCGACCGGAAGTCCAGGCTGAAAGACTTCCGGTCGATATATATAACATCTTTATTTCTGCAGACAATTTTATATACAATAAATTAACAATATAATTCTTATAATATGTTATACGTTGTCCTTAGAAAACGGCTATCGACCATCGATCTTTCTGACTGTAATTAAATTATTATTTTCCCTTAATTAGTATCAAACATTCTGCTTTAACACCGTGTTTTCCGTTGGTGAAAATCTCGTTTCTGAACGTTTTCTGTGTGTGTTTCCAGTGACATTGCAGCCCTTGCAGAGCCCACGTTCGTCGATTCGAGCACTACAACCACGTATTTCCCCTCCACGACCGTCGATGTATATGAATGATAATAATATTTGCGTCTTTTTTTCCTTTTACAGTTTGGCAACACTTGTTATAGTAACTCAGTGCTCCAGGCGCTGTACTTTTGCAAACCGTTCAGGGACAAGGTGCTGGAGTACAAGGCGAAGAACAAACGGACGAAGGAGACACTGCTCACATGTCTGGCGGACCTCTTCCACAGCATCGCCACGCAGAAGAAGAAGGTGGGCTCCATAGCACCAAAAAAATTTATAGCAAGGCTTCGAAAAGAAAAAGGTACGTAAACGACAGCGATAAGAAAATGTCGGCTTTCACGACCAGTATAATTGGAATTGTTGAGTTCCGGGCTATTAGGCTGTGATCTATTGGAGTTTAATCCACACATTTCGATCAGAAACATTAAAAAATTTGTTGATATTCTTTTTTAAATTATATTCATAGAAATAATTAATTTGTTTATTAGTCATTGTACTGATTATGTTTTGTTTCTGTCTTTTTATAGAAGAATTTGACAATTACATGCAACAGGACGCGCATGAGTTTTTAAATTTTTTAATCAATCATATTAGTGAAATAATATTAGGTAAGTTGTCTTATTGAAATTATTCTGAGCTGAATTTATGTGGGTAATTTTCTGCGTGCAGCTGAAAGACAACAAAATGCAACTACAAATAATGTGAAATCAAAAGCATCAGGGGAAAATGGGACTGTACATACACCGCCCGAGCCTACGTGGGTTCACGAAATATTTCAGGTAAAACCACATTTTTATCAATACGGCCTTGCAAATTTGACAGTTCAAGATGTTAGTGTGTGTAATACAAGCTGTATGTTTTAGAGTAAGACAAGATTATTATCTTGTAACTCGTGTTTTTAATTTGTTAGTTATGTGACAGTATAATATATAATCACCTTGTACTGAGAAGTAGAGATGATATATAAGACTAAATAAATAAAATAATATATAATAATTCATTCACACAATGTATAATGAAGTAAAGAATGCTTATGCTTCTATCGTTTTAAAGAGGAATATTAATAAGTAACATTAATAGAAAACTCTGTTTCAATTATTTGAAAAAAATTAAATTTATGTGCGTTTATTTTTATCCTCAGGGTATATTGACGAGTGAGACGAGATGTTTGAACTGCGAGACGGTGAGCAGCAAGGACGAGGACTTCTTTGACCTGCAGGTGGACATCGAACAGAACACCAGCATTACGCACTGTCTGCGGTGTTTCAGCAACACGGAGACGCTGTGCAGCGACAACAAATTCAAATGTGATAACTGCAGCAGTTACCAGGAGGCCCAGAAGCGGATGCGGGTCAAGAAGCTGCCCATGATCCTGGCGCTGCACCTCAAACGCTTCAAATACATGGAACAGTACAATAGGCACATTAAAGTCTCGCACCGGGTTGTGTTTCCTTTAGAATTACGACTTTTCAATACGGTAATTTATAATGTTTTTTTTCTTTATTGATACACAATATAGAATTGTTGAGCAATTAACTCGACTGCTAATAACAAAAAGTGGAATACAGCTTTACTTCCGTTAATTTTCTGTAGATGGCGTTGCCCAATCAAATAGTAAAAGAAATGTGTATAACTAGTCAAAGTGCCCTAAAACTCAAACATAACTACCTTTTTTTTGGGGGGGGGGGGGGGGGGGTTAGGGTCCTTTGATTAGTTATAGACATATTTATATATTTCTTTTATTCGAAATACCTTATACCTTTCGGTGTTCGTTTATTTTTATATATTCCCATCTACCATAATGGTGGTATAGGGGTGTTGAATAAAAGTAAATTAATAATAAAATTTGAATATTGTACATATATTAAAATTATGTTTTTTTATTATTTTACAGTCAGATGACGCCGTGAATCCAGATAGGTTATACGATTTGGTCGCTGTGGTAATACACTGCGGCAGCGGACCAAACCGGGGTCACTACATCAGTATAGTAAAAAGTCACGGTTTCTGGTTACTCTTCGACGATGATCAAGTCGACGTAAGTAAAATTTTTCACACTTGCAATTTTTTTTTATTCCGTCCATTTTTTTCTATTTAGAAAATTGACGCGTCCACGATAGAAGATTTCTACGGTCTGACATCGGACACGCAGAAGTCCTCCGAGACGGGCTACATCCTGTTCTACCAGTCGCGGGAGAGTTTATGAGCTTTGCTGTCACGCGAGTGTGAGGGTAAGCATTCCAAAGCGGCGGCGGCGACGATAGGAGGGTGCGTTTGGTGAAGACCGTCGTGTTCGGGAAGCAAACAAAACAAAGCGTAGAGGAAAAAAATTGTATACACACTTTACTAAAAAAAAAAAGAAACAATAAGAGCAACACTAAAAAAAACAAAACGGAGCGGATCGTGTGTCGGACACAAAAATAAATTTCGAGGGGAAGCGATGATAAAACCGCCTTACAAAAAAGGAAAGGGGGTTGTATGAAATAAGCGACCTTATTTTTACAAACACACTGTATACACGCAATAATGGATACAGAGAAGTTACACACATGCAAAACACTTGCGTTTTTTTTTATTTAGACGAGAGATGATTTAATCTTGGGGACTAATAATTAAAAAAAAAAATGCATGATTTTTTTTTATCAGAATCATTGATTTAAAGATAAAATGATTTTTACGATCGAACCCTCCTTAATTCATGAAAATTTGCGAATCAGAAAAATTGTAACAAAATTACATAAAATCAAACTGCGCTTGAATAAAAAAAAAACAATTCATCAAACACACTGTCAGTATTATATAAAAAAAAAACTTGCGTTTCCATTAGTTTTTCCTTTTTGTGTTTATTTATAATTACACGATTCGAGTGTGATGTAATCGAACGAGGCCCAAAGACGGTAGTAGTTTATATTAATTTTCGAGTTATTCGTACAAGTATATATCATGTTAACTGTGCTCATCGGGAAAAAAAATATGAAGAAGTAAGAATATGAAAACACACGAACGTACTGTATTTTCTTGTCAAAAAAATTGTAAATAAATTTAATATATATATTGAATGAATATATAAATATATTAATTTAAAAAAAAATGAGTAAAATGAGAGAGAGAAAATTGATGAGGAACTGTTGAGGAAATCGACGATAACGAAAATGAAGTCAACTGCAAACAAAATTATATTAAAAAAAAAAATTTATGGACATTTGGTGGATAATAAGAATTGCACATTAATGATTATTCAATGTCTTGTAACCTAAACAATCAAGAAGGATAAAATTAATTTGAATTAAATAAAATTAATTAAATTAAAACCAGATGTATATCCGAAGTATAGAAGTTTTAAAAACTGAAATAACTTTAAGTTTTATCTCCTTAATATAAAACGAGACACCCAACATCCGAAAGAGTACAATAGGAATATCGATTATATATATATATATATATAGTGGCTATTCCCCTCTTGTAGAGCTAACGCTGCTCCTATTGGAGCTTTCTAGATGATTACATATATAATATAAAATGATTTTATTTCACTAAATATATAATTTTTAAAATTTAGAAAATGTATTAATTGATTTAAATAACTCCAAGACTTATATATATAATCTAAAATCCCCATCTACCATAATGGTGATGTAGGGGTAACTCCAAGACTTAACAGTAAAAAGGGAAATCGATTGATTTGAAAAATTGTATAACATAAACAAGTTTGGTATCATTGCTTTCGATCTCAAAAACAAACAATTTGTATAAATATTGATTATTTATTATACAATAAATACCATTAGATAATTTTAATCAGTGCTTCATGTTTTTTTTTTATCTGACGTAATAAAATAATTTAATATTAATTACGAGTGATATACCTGGACTTGCTTTAAACAAATGTGCATCAATAAATATTATCCACTAAATCCAAAAGAAACACACAAAACACGATTAACCTGAAATGAAGGTTGTATAATAGTTTCATCCGCTCGTTACTGGATCCCCCATTTAATTCCATCACTTTCAGTTTCCGTTACTTTCTACCCACTCGCAGTATTTATTCGATTTCTTTTGTAATATAACGATGATCTTGCCGAGTAGTTCGGTGCATGATTAGCGTGATCACAACGATAGAGCGGGTCCAGTAAGGTGCGGAGCCGACGCTGTAAATTAATTAAGCTACTTTCCAAACTGTAAGCCGTCCCCCGTCGAGGATGGCGGGGGCGGCCCAAACTAGATGATAATTATATGAAAAAGGCTGCTAAGCAGATACTTTTATTTTTATTCTGTACATATTCGTTAGATATAAATAAATCGAAGAATGAACTTTTATTTGTTTCGTTGTTTCATTTTACTATTAAAAGAATGTTTTTCAAAACCATTTTAAAGGGTAAGTACAAAATATTTTCATCAGTTGTGTCTTCTCAAAAATTAAATTAATAAAAAATTGTCTTCTTTTTCTTTACAATAAAATTAAACATTTCTGGCAATGATCCTTAAAATTCAATCAATCCCTTTTTTCATCTGCAAAAATTACTTACATTGTAATGAAAAAAATTCATTAAACAAATAAAAGAGATTATAAAGAAAATAATTAATCATTTTCCCTTTAAATTTCAGTTGTACCAAAGACAATATTTAATGCATTATATTGCCTCTCTTTATAATATACTCTTTGGTTGTACTAACAAAATTAAAAGAGTTTTCATTAGGTTTGTTCTTTATACGAATTAAATTCATTAACAAATGAATATATTCATATTTTAGAAGACCTCGTAATACATAAATTTTTACATTGTATCTTATATTATATTGTCCTGTAAGTTGGACTATAAAGGCTATTATTATTATACCTATTAATAAACATTACTATTTGTTGGTAAATTATCATTTTACAATAATTCTATCTATGATTATATTGCATTCATATCTATGAATTTGAAATGTAGTTAACCTTTAAAAATGATTGACCTTGATTGTCAGTACATCGAAAGATTTTCTTAAAGTTGGCATCAATGAAATTGTAGCCAACTTCAAGTTAATAAAAGTGAGGTTATATTTTTAGTTCAAGAATAAATAATATTATTAACAATTAAAATGAATATTTCAACAAATTTACGGCTTCTAAAATGTATTCCAAGATTTTCCAATTCATCCTTAATGCAGGTATGTGGTTTCAATCAAATAAAATAACATCAGTAAATGAGAATTGTTTTCGTAAATAAATTACAATAAAAAATAATCACAAAGCTCATGCACACAATATCCCTAATTGTTTCTAATGTAGAATCACCCAACACACTAAAGGGTACAATAGGAATATTTATTATATATATCTAATGTAAAATGTGTGTTCGACGAATAAAGCACTAAACCTTTCTTCACACTTTTATTTGGATTACCAAATAATCCAAATAAAAGTGTGAAGAAAAGTTATTAGTGCTTTATTCGTTGAATTAATTTGATCTTCACGTAACTCAATCAATTAATTTAAAATGTGTGTTATCTGCAGATGTTTCTAAATATAATTATGGCCATTTTATATTTATGTAAAGTAATTGAAAGGAAATACTTTTGGTATTGTTTCACAAAGTGTCAGATAAGAAATTAATTCAAGAAATTACTTTCCAGTTAATCCAATCCCGGCAAGGATCATACAGATCGGCTCCCTTCGTATGCGATGTAGAAAAACCCAGCATAAAATACGAAGTCTCGAAAAACCCCGAAGAATGGAAATTTGTTGAAAGAATCCTACCCCCTCTGGTAGTCCCACAACCGACACCAAAAGCAGAATATCCCTCCAATTGGAAACCGCAATCGGAAGACGCCATAAAACATCCGTACTTCGTGAGACGGACCAGAAACCACATGGTCCCTGTATTTCTGAGCGTCAATTACCGTGGGTACAGGAAGCTCACGTATCTGAAAAAAATCCAGGGCGATATTTGGCTGCTCGAGAAGGAGATTCGAGCTTTCCTGCAGGAGGGGCAATTAAGGCCTTTGCGGACGCAAGTGCACGAGTTTGCTGGCTTTATTTGTGTGCACGGAGATCACGTTAATGCTATCAAGGATTGGCTACTGAAGAAAGGGTTTTAATTTATTGTTGTGAATAATAGTGAAATAAATTTATATAATAAAAAAATATATATTTGTTTTATTTATGTAAAATTTTATATTTTATTTTTTAAAGTTGTTTTAGCTAAAGAAACCCTTTACTTTCCCTCTTTAGTTAATATACAGGGAGCTTTTTTTATCAGTATACATTTCCCCTATGTATACCTGCAAAATATGCGAGTCAAATGCATTAATGTATGTGTGTTTAGTTGCCTATAACACGCAACTGAACATACCTATGCCAAATAGGCAACTAAACATACACACATTAATCAGTTCAATGCGTTTGACTCGCGATTTTTGCAGATACACACTTCCCCTAATGTATACTGATAAAAAAACCTCTCTGTATATATACAATGACCCTCTCTACCCATATGGGTGTAATATGGGTAGAGAAGGTCATTGTATATATATATTAACTAAAGAGGGAAAGTATTTTAAAATTTGCACTTAAAACTTGAATATAATAAAGATATTTTACAGCAAAATTTATTGCAAAATATAAAAAAAAATCTAATAAATTGTCTTGCATTAAAAGTTTCTTACAAATATTTCAAAATTTTCAGTTAAAACTGCTCAAAAAATATATTTTTGTACCTAAATTAATCGATTTAATAAAACAGAACAAACATTCAAATATACTGACCTATATAGCACAGATTACAGCACTTATTACCTGTTATGTAGTTTATTTTCAGTAAAAAGACAAACATCTTCTTTTCTGAAATGACTCAACCTAATAAAACTTATATAACCTTGACGTTTATTTCTCTAGGAATCTTTATCTATGAATAAATAATATTTTGAGGTTATGTCGCAACTCAATGTTTATATTCAGTAAATTTCTTTATTTTAGAAATGAATAACAGCGTTAAATTGTGCAGACTTTGTGTGACGGAAAATGGTGAATTACTTTCATTATTTTCCCCATTGAACGACGTACTGGAAGAAAATATTACAACATTAGCAGACGTATTTGTTAGACTCACATCTGCCACTGTAAGTACAGTTAAAAAGCTTTAAATATTGTTTCAAAGAGTTAATAAAGAATTGGGGCTGATAATCTACCCAAAATAAGAAGTTTATGACTTATAAAATGGATATAATTATTATTTAATATTTTGAATTTTAATTAATGAAAATATTTTAAACTTTGTATTGCAAAGTATTAATTATATAAATAAAATTAAAAGTGCAGAATAAATATGAGTAATAAGTATAAGAACGTATAATTGTGGCTATTATGTGTGGGAAATGTTAAGTTTAATGTGTACATTTTTTTTATCCCAGAAGGGAGGTCGGAGAGAGGACTCCTTATAGGGCAAGCGACCGAAAAAGGCAGGAAATTTAATTCCGTTTGACGACTGTTACTTCTTGCTCTGGTCATTTTCTTTATCACAGTTTTTGTAATAGATATAGAATGTGAAATTAATTACCCGAAGCCCTAAGGGGCAACAAGGGACAGCAGAAGAAAGAGAAATTAATTAATAATCGGGGCTATTCTCTCATTAACCTCTGGTTGATATTCATAATCACAGTCTAAACAAATTTGGATTTATTATAATTTATAGAAAATCCACTTGAACAAAATTATACTTCACGGATAACAAAAATGTTAAGTTTAACGTTCATACAGAATAGTATACATTACACTTAACATTTTCTGTATGGAATAGCCTCAAATGTTAAGTTTTATCAAGTAATAAATTAATTTCATTCTGTTTTTTTTTTCCGCAGGTTGGACTTGATGACGGATTCCCGTTAAATATCTGCTCGGTGTGTGCGGCCTTGATGCACACAGCGTACATATTCGTGTTGAAATACGAACGATCTTTTGAATTGTTAAAGAATCATTTGAGTGAAATACAACAAGCAAGTAATTCTTATGGAATTCAGCAATCGAGCAGCGATTATAAAATTGCGAAAGCATTATCGATTGAGATTGATGAAACGGGGGATTCTTGTGAGATGGTGAAAGTGTTACCTAAAGAAATTCAACAAGCGGGTGATTGTTTAGAGGTTGCGAAAGTGTTACCGAATGAAATTCAAAGCGTAAGGGATTGTTGTGGCAACATGAAAGTATTACCGAGCGAAATTCGACATTCTTATGGGATACCCAGGGAAATTCAGCAGTATGATAATTTTTGTAATGAAATAATAAGTAATGATGTTATGAAGCAGGCGGATGAGATATTTCTGGTTGAACACGATTACGCTTTGGGCAACGATATAAAAATCAAAATCGAGCCGTCTTCCAATGAAAACATGAAGAAAATCTCTGTGGAAATGAAAGTAAAACAAGAAGTCGGGGATGCTAAAATAAAAAAATTACACCAATGCCCGATTTGCACGGCGGAATTCAAAGCGACCGATCTTCCAGCACATTTAAAAACACACAAATCTTTAAAAAAATACTTGAGCATTCCGAATGAATTCAAAGTGAAACCCTCGGTGAAGTTTTATTACAAGCAAAACCCGGCAAGGGAAATCGTTTCCATTCATAGGAGATCGATTAAACTGCACAAGTGTTTGCATTGTGAAATAGAGTTACCGGCTTTGGATTTGCGCGAACACATGAGGAGCCTTCACGGGATGTACACTTGCGACCAGTGCGATCGGGTCTTTAAAAGGATCAACCATTTGAATATGCACAAAATCAAACATATGAAGGAGTACCCATATCATTGTGGACAGTGCGGGAAAGGTTTTGTGATTGAGAAGAATTACAGCTGTCACATGTTGACGCATAAAACTGAGGAATACCCGTATCAGTGTGCCGATTGTGGTAGGGGTTTTTATAATCCGGAGCATTTGCACAGGCATCAATTCATTCACACGGAGAATATAACGTACACACAGAAATACTCGGTGTATTCGTGTCCGAATTGTTTGAAATCCTTTAAAAGCAAAGAGGATTTGAAAGAACACAACTGTGTTCCGGTTGCGGTAAAAAAATCATTCAAATGCGGAAAATGCGGTGTGGTTTTTAAAAACGGCAGCGCTTTGAGTTTTCACAGAAAAAGAGTGCATAAAGAAAAACGTGAAGTTAAACCCAACACAGAACCACCGGTTAAAAATAAAATTAAAACGAAAAAAGTGTTGTGCGCCGTTTGCGGAAAATGTTACACGAACTACTCGATTTACGCGCACATGTCCACGCATAAACAAGACCGGTTTCTGGATTGTCCCCAGTGTGGGAAATTGCTGAGCGGGAAGCAGCAGTTGAAGCAGCACTTGCTGGTGCATACGGGCGAGAAGCCTTTCGTTTGTCACGTGTGCGGGAAAAGCTTTAATAAAATGTACAATCTGCAAGTGCACGAGAGGATTCATACAGGGAATCGCCGGCACGTCTGCGCAATCTGCAATAAAGGATTTTTGGAAAAATCGTACTTGAGAAAACATATGAATGTCCATAAGAAATCTCAATTGTAATATTTTGTAAAATATTTTTTTTAAAGATGTTTTTTTTGTATTATTAATTATTTATTGACCCGACGCCCTAAGGGGAAACAAGGGATAGCAAAAGAAGAAGAATTATTTATTGCATTCATATTATTATGGCATTGTGCAAATTTGTTATCAAAAAAAAAAGAATATACCAGATATTTGTTCTTAAATTCAAATTTATTCAACTCAATTAGATTTTTTTTAAATCGTATTTTGGTTTTGGCTTCTTATTTGCTAAATTGTTACATCCAATAGTCAATATTTTAAGTTCAAGTACTTGTTTCATGCTTTCCATTATGTTCAAAGGTGAATTTTGAATTTTAGATACATGAAATCCATAAAACACCTGAAAGAGTATAAGAATTTGAGAAGAAGAGGAAGAAATACATTAAATTTTTACATTTTTGCATATTATGGCTTACCAATAATTTCATAAAATCCAAATGAAAGATTAGTTTACTCAGCATTGACTAATATTAATCGGAATCTTCAAATTTATTATATTTTCCTTTGAAAAACACTTAATTTTTGATTTTTTTAAAATTTTAATTTTCATTTTCAAAGATTTGCACAAATTAAACACGAAAATTGTGAGGACTACTGTCAAAGATTATAATAGCGCTAGAAATTGTGAATATTTAATTACAAAAAAATAAATTTGAAGTTTCCAAATAATATTAATGAATATTTAATAAATAAGATAATTATTAAATTTTAAAATAAAACCATAAAATGTAAATGTGATTTCATTTTACTATATATATTAGATAAAAATGATTTGAAAATAATTTATTAATTATTTTCAAATCATTTTTATCTAATATATTTAAATAACTGTGACCAAGTGAATGAATAATACTCTTTTCTATTTTACTATATAATTTATTTAAATAAATAAACGTTTCTGATAATCCTTATGCTATGTTTTTTGTTTTTAAAGTATTACAGCACCTCGTTATATAAAATATTTCTTGTCTTTTCTACCTAAAGAAATTCTTTTGAAAAAAAATCTATGTAGCGAAAAATCCTTTTAAAAGAATTATCTATGTATCGACAATTCTTTTGAAAGAATTTTCTGTGTATTTTGCCCAACACTAATAATGACCGCATATTTAATCATTACGACACCTTTTCCATAATAAACCTTGGTTTCTTTCGTTATGTCGAATTTCTCTGGAAAGAATTTTCTTTTCACATAAAAGTGAATTTTTAAATATTTTTTCAATTAAATAAAGAAAAAATAAGTTCTATATATATGTTCTTGATGGTTTGTTGACTTTATTAGTAATAAAATTAAAGGCTATTTATTAATTTTATTTCTCTATTATTTTGACTTTTCGAAGTATAGAAAAAGTGAGGTTATCTACTCTAAATACTCTCAAATTGTGTTATTATTGTTTACATTTATTCAAAAAAGGCATAAAAAATGGATTCATTTGAGGGTACAAAAATTAAATCTAACCATCAGTTGTGCAGAATTTGCGTGTGCGAAGAGAGTGATTTAAAATCACTCTTTGCTCCCATGGAAATCGAAGACATACAAGAAGAAAGTGTTATGACATTAGCCGATGTTTTTCTGAGGCTTACGTGCGAAACAGTGAGTAGCTTTTAATTGAAACTTAATCTTTACGTATATTTTACATTTTGAGTGCTGTGCACTCTTTTTCAACTTTCTGTATATGATTCGTTCTCATTCCTGAAAGATTTTGAATCGGATTAAAGATATTTAAGGGTTGTTTCAAATTTGTTTCAGATTAGCTCGGAAGACAGTCTGCCATATTTAATATGTACGAAATGCGCAGAGCTGATGTATTCCGGCTATTTATTCAAAATAAAATATGAGAAATCACACAGTTTATTCCAAGAATATCTTCGGAAAGAAACGCAAACAGAAGAAATCAATTATGATGATATAGTTATTAAAATCGATTACGAAGATATCGAATGCAATGATATTAAAGAGGAGATTCTCATAATAAACGAAAACGAGGAGGTAAAGCGAGTTGAGTCTAATAATAAGAAAGTAAAACGAGCTGTCACAAGGAAGAAATTAAAAAAAGAGACCGACAACGAATTGAAGAAATTACACCCGTGCCCGATTTGCACCGTGGAATTCCCCGCAAGCGAATTGCGACAGCACGCGAGGACGCACAATTCCTTAAAGAACTATTTGAGCATTCCGAAACAGTTCACGGTGAATCGCGGAACGAAATTCTATTACACCCACGACCCGAATAAAGCCGTGACCTCCATACACAATCAACCGGTGAAGATCCACAGATGTCCGGTTTGTAAAGTCGAGCTGCTGGCTTTGGAGCTGCGCCGGCACTTATCGACGCACCAATTCGAGACTGAATACAAGTGCGACCAGTGTGGTCGGATTTTCCGGAAAATCAACCACCTGAACACTCACAAAGTGAAGCATTTGAAGGAGTGCCCTTTTAAGTGCGAGCAGTGCGGGAAGGGGTTCGTTATACAGAAAAATTACGAGTGTCATGTACTCACGCATAAAGACGCCGACGAGTTGCCGCACGAATGCCCGCACTGCTTGAAGCGGTTTTCGAATCCTGAACACCTAAACCGGCACGTGATTATCCACACGGAGAACGTTTCATACGCCGTTAAATATAAAGTGTGTAAGTGCAGTAATTGCTTGCGGGCTTTTAAGGATAAGGACGAGTTGAAGGAGCATAAGTGCGTGCCGCTCAAACGTACCTACGTGCAAGTGTTTCGGTGTAAGTTGTGCGATGAGGTGTTTAAAAATTCGAATGTGCTTTACAGTCATAAACGGGCCGTGCATTGTTTAACGGGGGTGAAAGCTCTGTGTACGGTTTGCGGGCAGTATTCTTCGAATATTTACAACCATATGAAGATGCACAATGATGTGAAACCGTTCGAGTGTAACCAGTGCGATAAGCGGTTCACGACGAACAGGCAGTTGCAGCAGCATCTTTTGGTGCACTCGGGTTTGAAGCCTTTTATATGCAGCGTGTGCGGGAAGGCGTTTAATAATATTTACAACTTGCAAGTGCACGAGAGGATTCATAAAGGTGATCGTTGCCATATTTGTCACGTTTGCGGTAAAGGATTTTTGGAAAAGTCGTATTTGAAAAAACATTTGAATGTGCATGAAAAAGTCGAATAATGGATTATGTACAAAATATTTTTAGTGGGGAAGAATAATACGGCATGCTAGTTCAAAGGATTTGAATTCATTATTTCCCTTCACATTTCTCTTATTAGCATTAAAATTTATTTCAATGAAATAATTCTGGGTTTGGGATCTTACATATTCAATTCCTTTATACAGAATAATAACAATATTCAAAATGTTTAGATAAATATCATGACTGTAAATCTTGAAATTGATCGTTCATTTCGGTTGTACGAAATCTCATTTAGATAAATCCCTATCGTATACAACTGTCAAAGTCACATGTCATGAATTTGACAGTTGTGTACGATTAAAATGTGCGATCAATTTCAGGAATAAATGCCCCAATTTCCTTTTTAAAGCAATTTTAAAGAGCATTTAGAATTGTATTTGTTTTAATTTTTACAAATTGTTTGCCAAGCGAGTTAAAATTAATATATAATTTTTATTTAGCTTTAAATTTTAAATTTTGTTACAATTACAGTTGTTTAATTTCTTTTTAATCCCATTTAATATCCTCTCTATTTTTTCCTCTTTTAGTCCTCTTTACTACAAATCCTTTTATTTTTTCTCCATGAAGAATAATTTCATTGAAATAAGATGAGGATGTATAGGGTTTAATAATTGTTAATAGAAAAAGTATATATATATATAATCGATGTCCCCTTTTACCATAATAGAAAAAGTAAAAAAAAGAACATAGACTTTGAACTCAATTGGACCGCCGAAACGAGTACAGATGAGGCCCTAGTATCCTCATTTTTTTATAATCGAGTTTTTCTTGGTGGAGAAAAGACGACTTATAGTAAGTTTTATTAACTTACTATAAGTCGTCTAATAATCGTCAACACAGACAAACAATTGTATCTATGTCGTTAATTTTAAAAGATGAGAAATAAATGATATTTCTTTGTTTACATTGAAACAATAAAAAAAGAAGAGAAAAAGCATATTGTTGTCAAAATAATAATGTAGGTAATTAAAGAGTCATTAAAATCAAACAATTCGTGTTGAATTAAATCTAGATAAAATCTAAACCATGTCGCCCATTTCTAATTAAATGCTTAATTATGTTGAATTAAGTCTAATGAAAGTGAAGGAATACACAAAAATCAAATTTAATTCAATATATATATATCAGACCCCGACGCCAATTGGTAAAAGGCGACATCGATTATATATATATATATCAGTTCTACAGACCATTGAGGCCCTTGACAAACTTAATTTAATTGAATTGGAGTAATAAATTTATTCTGAAAACATAAACAACAAGCTTACACAAAATCTGATATTAAATTAATAAAAGGATCCAAATTTTATTTAATTCAAACAAAAATGTTTTTGAAAACACCGAAAAATGTTTACGACACAATCCACCCGATTTTCTACATTTCGAAAATTTTAGGCCTGGCTCCGCTGTCATTAAAAAAATCCAAACTAACCCGGCAAATCGGCCCGATTACAATCGCCCGATTGATTTTAATAACAGCTGCATTGATTTACGCAATTTACGAGCTCGACCATTGGGAATTTCCCGATTCAACCTCCGGAATTGCCGTAAGAGTCGAGTTAATAACAAGCGTAATGATGGCCGTTGTGCATTTACTCGGTGCGATCTTACAGAGCAAAGGAGTTGTTAAAATTTTAGAGCATATAGACAAAGTCGATAAATATTTAAACGAAATTTCAATTAAGGTGGATTACACGAAAGCCCGCAGAGTAGCTTATCTTGAAATCCTCGCGGTTAGCTGTATGTTTGCAATTAAGCTGATTGTACAAAATTACAGTTACGAGGGATTTTTGTTGTTGTCGTACACGGTCGTGAAATGTATTGATTATTTAAACACGCTGATCTTATTTCAATATGTGAATGTTTTCATGCTTTTATCGCAACGGTATGATTACTTAAATGCAGCTATTCAGAATATGGATGTTGCTCGAAATGGTAAGCTATTTAATAAAAATCCTATTGAAAGTATTAACGAGAGCGATTCTCTCCCCTTTTCGACCTACAATCGAAAAAATGCGGATGTTTTCGGTATCAATCGTTTAATAAATAGGGAAATTAATCCCACACGCAGCAAGAATTTCCAATCGAAATCCACCTCAAAAAATAAACACTTTTTTAATTCTATAAACGAAGAGTTAACGCACATTAGTAATAAAAAAACTAACGGACTTACAATAAATTATAACAAACTTGCATTAAACAACAATAGACTTACATTAAATAATAACGGACTTACATTAAATAATAATGAATTTGCATTAAATAACAACGGACTTACATTAAATAATAATGAATTTGCTTTAAATAACAACGGACTTAAATTAAATAATAATGGATTTGTAGTAAAAAATAATGAACTCACCTTCAATAACAATGAACTTGCATTCAATAATAATGGACTTACATTAAATAACAACGGACTTATATTAAAAAATAATGGATTTACTTTACATAACAATGGACTTACATTAAATAACAAGGGATTTACATTTAATCCTACATTAAACAACGTAGGACTTTCACTCAATAACAAAGGATTTACATACGATAATACACGCGGCGATTCTAATTTCTCAGAAAATTGTAGGCCGGAGGATTTGATTGTGCACTACGGGAAGATCCACAACGAGCTTTACGTGATCGGCCTGAAGCACAACAGGCTCTACGAAGTGCAAATTTTCACGAGTGTTTTGGGCAGGTTCGTCTTGTTGACGATGCAGATGATTTACTTGTACAAGTTTTTGCAAAACGGCGACTTGAGGATCGGCAGGATCGTGCTGCTCTTCATTTACGTCTTTCTGCATTCTTTGAAGTTGCTGATGGTCGCCGGGATTACAGAAAACACGGCCTCTAAAGTGAGTTGTATTTTATTTGAAATTAAAATATTTTTCGTATTCCAGGCTATTCTGTACAGAAAATGTACTGTTTCTTAAGATTTCTCTAATTTTTCATTTTCAGGGTCAAGATACTGCTCTTTATTTGTACAGATTAAATTATAAAAGTGAAGAATTTGGTCAGAAGGTATGTAATATGTGTAGAAAAAAAGGATTTATTCCATTACTAAATATTTATTGCACAAGTACTTACCCACTGAGCAAAACGGACATAATAATGTTGCATCAATGTTACATTAACGTTTAATGTTGTTTTTAATGTTGATGCAACGTTATTTGTGAACATTTTGTTCAGTGGGTAGTTGTGTAACATAAGTCAGAATGTCGCAAAAAGAGCGAATTATTTATTAATAATTTTCACATTCTTTTTATTTAATTTGATTGAAATTAAATTATTTCAAAATGAATAGATAAGATATTTAAATTTAATTAAAAAATGTGTGACCTTAAAAATAATTATTCATTAATAATTTTCAAATTATTTTTATTTAATTTAATATAATTAAATTAAGCGTTTCTTATAATGAAATCACTTGATTTTGTTTTACTAAACATTTTTTTTTTTATATTTTCGACTAATTTCGGCTAGATGACCTTTGATATTTTATAACCTTGAATAGTGATGTCATGTGGATATTTCAGTGACGTAAGAAACCAAGGTTACCGCATTAAAAAGGTGGGCTTTCTTTATAAACTCCTCGAAATATCACGTGGATATTTTTGTGACGACAAAAAAGGTCATAAGGTCTACTCAATTACTGTGACGTAATGAATCAAGGTTATTGTATTGATAAGTTGAGGTTTTTTTTATTAATTCCTCGACCTTTGAAATTTTATTACCTCGAATAATAAAGTCACGTGGATATTATTGTGTCGTCGTAAATCAAGATGATAACAGTTATAAGGTTTTCTCCGTTACTGTGACGTAATAAATCAAGGTGTTTTTTTTTTAATGATGGGCAAAATCGATCTTTTATTACTTCTAAATTAAGTATATTTTAATTTTATGAAAGTTACTTATTATAAAAATATCAAGAATAATTAACATTTTATTAGTAAACATAAATTTGAAATCACTTTCTCGTTTTAAATACTTAAAATGACAAATTTAGTAATACTCGATTACTAATATTATTCGATTTTGCTCAACACTAGTTTTTTTTATTAACTCCTCGACCTTTGGTATTTTATTACCTTGAATAATGATGTCATGAGTATATTTTCGTGACGTAATAAATCAAGGGGATTGTATTTATAAGGTTTGTTCTGTTATTGTGACGTAAAAACAAGGTTATCGTATTAATATGGTGAGCTTTCTTTATAAACTCCTCGACCTAAAATATCTTAAATAATAATCAGGACTATTCCATATAAGAAATGTTAAGTTTAACGAGTACATTATTAATTAAATTCACGTCCTATGAATACATATCTGTTATAAAAGCTACTTAGAATGTGATGATAAAAATAACGTACACTTTAAACTTAACATTTCTCTTACAGAATAGCCATGTATATTATGTGGATATTTTTGTAACGACAAAAAAACCTCTTAAGGTTTACTCAATTACTGTGACGTAACAAATCAAGGTTATTGTATTGATGAGGTGTACTTTCTTTATAATAAATTAGATCTTACATATTTTATTATTTACTAAAATAATTTAATAACTCCACATTATATGTGTATACACATCCATAAAAAAAGTTTCTTAAACTGTGATGATAAAAAATAAAATACTGCTATTATGTTAATCTTAACATTTCCCTTACAGAATAACCTTTATAATTTGTTTCAGGTTGATTTCTTCTCATTGCAAGTCTTGCACCAAAATCCTAGTTATTCAGCTTGTGGTTTCTTCAATCTGGATTTTAAACTGCTTTCTTCGGTAAGTTTAATATTTTTTTAAATTAATTAACGTATTTTAATTTAATAAATTATAAATTAATTTAATTTTACATTTTTTAAAATTTTCTTTTTCTTTTTAGATTACTGGAGCAATCACGACTTATTTAATCATAACAATACAGTTTGATAAATGAATTATGTTCAATCATGCTTTAGAGAAATTATTGTTTTTATTGATGTTATTAGATTGTATTTGCCTACATTGCTTAAATATATAAAAAGAGAAGTAACTTGCAATCATTTCTGTCGAAAAGGAATTAATAAGGAAATTAGTGCGTTTTATTTTACAACCAGATATTTCATCAAACTTAAAAAAATATATATTGAAAATTAACAAGTGGAGAAGAGGGTGTTTAAGGCTTTTAATGTCAAGTTTCTCCAATTCTTAGAATTGTGTTTTTTTTATTGCTTTCTTATTGATCATTAAAAAATATTTTTTATACAACTGAAGTGCTAAAACAAAAGTTCTTTATTTGCTCTATTTTACGGTGCTATTATTCAACAATATAATTAAATTTATGTAGATTTACTAGCATTTTTCTATTTTCAAATATTGCATATGTGTGTGGATGGAAATTTCGCAGTGCTGAATAAAGCAGCGTCGCGGCGCCCGATTCGCGGATGCTGTGCGTTCATCTGGACATGACTATTGATTGTATAACCTGTTTCTGGGTCATGTTTTGTTTACCACGTAGAAATTAGCTTCTCTCAGAAAGGTGAGTGCGTTTTGTAAAGTGTTTTTTTTTTTCGTTAATTCAGCCTGTCAAATGACGTCGAAGCTATAGTAAATAAATTTCGGTTATACAAAGTTAAAAATGTTTACATTAATTGAATAATTATGATGTTGCAACGTAGAAGCCTTTTTTCAATTATTTTCTCATTTATCACTTGGTGAAACATTATTAAAATGATATTTACCGAATTAATAAAAACTCAAAATATTTCACAAAATATAGAAGCCAATTTCAATTAAAATTGGCTTCTATATTTTGTGAATATTAAATAATTTTAAGAATAATTACGTTTTTATTAGGAACATGTATTTAAATATAAAATAATAAATAATAAAATAAAATGCTTGTCCTTTCTCATAATTTTTATTTAAATAATTAAAGTCTCCATAACCAACAACCAGCATAAAAAAGATGAATTCCATAAATTTAAACAATTTATTTTCAGATAGAACCGCTTTATTAAAATGAACAATAATTAGCAGATAGGTATTGTATATAAAAAAATGTTATCCACGAATATCCTGTACACGTTTGCACTAATTTGCGTGGCAAACGCCCGCGGGCCCCACCATCCCCGTGGGGAACCCATCGTGAAGCACCACGTTCATTACAGACCCACGAAGGATTCGGAACAGAAAATCACTCAGGATAAGGAATTATTACACGATAAGGAACATCTGCAGGTAATTATTTTACAATTATTATTTATAAAATTCACCTCACACTGAGAAGTAGAGACCCACTAAACAAAATGTTCACAAATAACGTTGCATCAACATTAAAAACAACATTAAACGTTAATGCAACATTGGTGCAACATTATTATGTCCGTTTTGCTCAGTGGGGAGGAACATATAATAATAATAATAATTCTTTATTTACGGAATACTCCATTTTATAATTTTTACATTACAAGAATATTAGATACATACATAAGTGAGAGAGTTATAACGATGTTATATAAGACTAAATAAATAAAAAAATATAAAATTCCGAAGAGATTTACGTAAACGTAAAGTACAGCCACAATCTGTTTAAGAATAGCAGCTATATCATTACCTTGATTACAATTAAAACACTTTTTATTCCTTACTTCACTTTTATAAAAGTGAAGTTTAATTGTGATTAACTAACTTCACATAACTCAAATTTAAACAATTAATTACCTTGATTAATGACGTCACGTGAATATTACTGTGACATCATAAATCAAGTTGTTTGTATTTATAAGGTTGTCCCATTTTTTTTTACATTAAAAATTTGTTGGGTATTTTTAATCTCCCGAGAGTTATGGACTTCGGCGACCTTGATGATCAGTGGGGTCGTAAACATTTCAGTTGATTCTTCTAGAGGCTGTAATGAAATTTAGATAGGAACTAGTATCGAAATGTTACAGATTGCTTTGCAATATTGACACAACGTTGCATTGCAATGTTGCTACACCACTACATAAGTGTTGTAAATGCATCATGCGTGATTCCCGAAATTAGAAACGCTTCGTTTTCCCCGGCAGAGGTCGCCTGAAGCGTATAATTGAAAGGATGGTCTCAGCAGGCTTTATAAAGAACACTCGGTTTTCCCGGTAGATGTCGTCTCAAGAATATAATTAGAAGGATGGTCTCAACAGCCTTTATAAAGAACACTCGGTTTTCCCCGGTAGATGTCGTCTCACGAATATAATTAGAAGGATGGTTCCAGCGGCCCTTTTAAAGGATGTGCGTAAAATCAAAGTTCCAATACAGAGGTCGCCTCAAGCGTATAATTGAAAGGATGGTCTCAACAGCCTTTATAAAGAACACTCCGTTTTCCTCGGTAGATGTCGTTGTCTCAAGAATATAATTAGAAGGATGGTTCTAGCGGTACTTTTAAAGGTCGTGCGGAAAATCAAAGTTCCAATACGAACTTCACAGATTGCGGTGCAATTATTTTAATTTGGGTATTTTTTGTTTGTTTGTTCAATAATTTTCGATATTCAATTTTAGGAGCATTTAGAAGATATAATCAGCGAACCGGACTTGTCGAGTCTGACCGACGAAGAGCTCGAATTCTACTACTTCCAAGTGCACGATGTCGACAAGAACGAGAAGCTCGACGGCCTGGAAATCCTCCAGGCCATCCAGCACACGCTCCACAAAAGTGAAGAAACGGCGGAGACGTCAACCGAGGACAATAATGAAGTTGCGGAACCTCATGCCGATGAAGAAGATGACTTTAATTATTACGTCGGTGGGTAAAAAAAAACATTAATTAATTTGTTCTGCTCTATGTTGAATTGAGTGGTTGAATACTGTCGGCGGAGGAAGTGTAAAAATGATTCATGGAGTTCTAGTTTAAAATGTTGTTAAAACTTTTTAAATCACTATAGTTGGTAATAATTGCCAATAAGTTGTACTGCTGATTTGATAGATGCTTACACTCACGTCAACTTATTGTAGGTTAAACCAGTTCTCTTCCTGAGTAATTTTCATATTGTAAGTTAGATTAAGATGCTGAGCCTGGTTAACTACATTAGGAGCTCACAATAGTTCTAGATGGTTCTCATTGAAAGCAATACTTTCACCTATGTGGTAACACAATGGACTTTGAATGGCCTAAGTGAACTTACTGCTGCCACTACCTAATCTTACCCAGATTAACATATTGGCTACCAACAAGTTTTTTTTTTGTATAATGTCAAAAAAGTGGTCTGCTTTCCAATTTTATTTTATAAAATAAGTAAGAATATAATAATGACGCAAGCCATCATTTATATTTATATTTTTGTTAACAGTGTGTAAAATGTGACTACATATTTTTCGTCAATAATGCAGCAATAGACGCAACGTCTGAACCGCGTAATTTTTCGAATTGCGGAATTGTTGCAGAGAAAATTAATACTTTAATAAAACAAATTTATTTTAATAACAGTATATTTTTATTTACAGAAATAATCGACAAAGTTTTCGAAGAAGACGATACAGACAAAGACGGTTACTTGAGTTACCCCGAATACGTCGCCGGACGCAGAAAAGAAACCATGAACATCCAACCAGTCGTCCAAATGATCAAATAACCACCCCGATCTTCTTCGGCACGAGTACAAATCAACTTAAACTAACCAATTCGTTTATATTATAAAAAAAATAGTAAAATCAAACAAAATTAATCTACCGCCCCTTATTTCCACACTTGTAGCGTAGATTGCATTCACCCCCTGACAACCCGAAATCGACGGCGTCCTGGACTTCTTGCAGCGTGTACTCGTGCGCGGGGCTTCCTTCCGGTTGCAGCATTTTCGTGGTTCGCAGGAGTAAGTCGCCGGCGGCGATGTAGCGTTTCGCCTGGGCTGGTTGTCTGCAGGCGATGTTCTGCAAGCAGCCGTTGTTGCCTGGAGAGCCTACGGGATGGTGCGTTAATTGAGTTAACCAGATGGGAAATAGCGGTGAGACAACTGAGCGGAAAATAGCGTCGCGATTATAAAAATGTTAGGGAAATTGCTCCACATTGAAATTAGTTGCAAAATATTGCAATTTAAATCATTACACGTTCTTTTTTTGTTTCTCCTGCTGTTGCACATTTTATTAGAATATATTTTTTTATTAAGAATCATTACCCCTTCGTTTATTTTATTGTTTTTCTTGCTGTTGCAGTTTTTTAATAAATAATTGAAATCATTATCCGTTCATATTTTTGTTTCCTCCGCTATTGCTTTTTTTTATTAAAAAAGTGAATTGTGAATTAATGGTTTTAATATTTAGACATTGGTAGTTCATATTCTATGAAATAAGTATGAATAAATTATTAAAAATCAACCAAAAAACACAGATTAGATTGAATAACTTTAAATTTTCGACTAGTTTATGGTTATTAGCCTATTTTCAAGAGAATTTAAAATTTGAAAAACAAATTTTAAATTCTTATACTCCATTTTAAAGAGAATTTAAAATTTGAAAAACAAATTTTAAATTCTTATACTCCATTTTCAAGAGAATTTAAAATTTGTCTTTCAAATTTTAAATTCTCTTGAAAATGGGCAATAACCCGAAACTAGTCGAGAATTTAAAGTTATTCAATCTAATCTGTGTTTTATTGGTCGACTTTTAATAATTCATTCATGAATTGTAATTTTTTGCAGGAGAAACAAAAAATGAACGGGTAATGATTTTAATTGCAATATTTTGCACATTGATGGGTAGGTAGGTTTTGATGGCAACAGCCCTGAGACTGTTTACTTAGGCAAATAGGGGTTGCGATACCATAGAAATCACCCAATTTAGGTTGATAGTTGTGATTAAAAACAGCACGAGATACAAAAAATTAAGATATATTGAACTATCTAATAACAGATCGTGATTTTTTGAGGGATTTGTGAGTTAAAATCTTAATTGTTTATATATATATACAGAGAGGTTTTTTTTTATCAGTATACATTATGAGAAGTGTATAACTTCAAAAAAAAAAAAAAAAAAAACGCGAGTCAAACGCAATGTGTGTATGTTTAGCTGCTTATTTGGCATATATGTGTTCAATTGCGTGTTATAGGCAACTAAACACACACACATCAATGCGCTTGACTCGCGTATTTTGCAGGTATACATAGGGGAAATGTATACTGTTAAAAAAAGCTCTCTTTATATATATAATACATTGGGGAAATGTATACTGTTAAAAAAAAGCTCTCTTTATATATATAATCGATGTCCCCTTTTACCAATTGGTGTCGGGGAATTATTTATAATTATTGCAAATTCATACTTCAAAAATGGGAATTTGCTATATTTTCTTTTTACCTGTTAAGTAACTCAAATACATGAGGATCTCGTCTTCGTTGATGATCTCTTCTTCGCCGTCGGCGCTACGTCCATAACCACCCTTCCAAGTGCCCGCTCCCAAAGACCCAGCCGCGAAAATCAGGGCTTTCAGCAGAACCAACACGAGCAGGTTCGTCAGGTTTAAGGACACGACTTGCGAACCGGCGCTTCCGTTCGTCGCGTAACCTCTTGCCATTAAGCTCGAAGCCAGCGAAGTCAGCATACTTTTCGTATCCAATGCTCTGAGCAAATGTTAATAAATAATGAAAATTACCATGGTGGTGAAAAACAGTGTTGTTTTCAAATATAGGCATCATGCAGTGGCCATTTCAGGAGAGTTTTTGATCATTTTATTAATATGGCCATCTCGTTTTCCTGATCTATCTCTGGTAGAACATGTTTGGGATATGATTGGTATTAGAATAGGCGACTTACAGCGCCCCCTAACACAATAATAGAACTTACACGTCAAATTATCGAAGCTTGGAATGAAATACCACAAGCAGATATTGATTGCCTGATTACTAGTATGTCTCGACGTGTTAAGTGCTTAGGAAATCAAGGCGGCCCAACACACTATTAATTTAATATATACTGCCTTTCAAAAAAATCATAAAATTTATTGGACGATTTTAATGAAAATTTCAAAATTTAATGATGTAAATAAAGTATATAGATAGTTAAAAAAATCGACTTGAAACAGCAAACAAACAAATGAATAACAAAATTTCAAAATTTAATGGTGTAAATAAAGTATATCGATAGTTAAAAAAATCAACTTGAAACAGCAAACAAACAAATGAATAACACACTATTAATTGTTATTCATTTGTCAACTTGAAACAGCAAACAAACAAATGAATAACACACTATTAATTGTTATTCATTTGTCAACTTGAAACAGCAAACAAACAAATGAATAACACACTATTAATTGTTATTCATTTGTTTATTTGCTGTTTCAAGTTGATTTTTTTAACCATCGATATACTTTATTTACATCATTAAATTTTGAAATTTTCATTAAAATCGTCCAATAAATGTTCTATTTTTTTTGAAAGGCAGTATATATTAAATGTTGTGTAATAAAAAGAAAATAATTCCCTTCACTTACCTTTGTATTTTATTAGCATCTTCGTCCTCGCCAGCCACCGCACACATCAATCCAAACAAAACAAGCGCAATTTTCAGATTTTCGACTAACATGTTTTTTTTTTCTTAATAAATAAACCTATCTTTATTTTGTAAATTATTGTGTATGTGTAAGATGATTTCAGTGCTGAGCGTCTTGTTGAAGAATCGTGCGAGAAATGACGCCACGATCGGAAACCGCGCTTCTTATATCTTCAGCTCGTTTATTTCACGTGTGTTTAGAGTAGAAAACGCCAATTCTATTGTCACACTCTTAACACTCGGGCATATTGTTTCTGCTCGGCCGCCCGAACAAACTATCTTTTTGATATACATTTTCGATGCGCAGAATAACACTAAGCTATAAAATACGTTGGATACTAAAGAAGAAGAAAAAAACAAATGATTTTTTTCTTGAATGGTAGATGTTACCGGAGAAAGATAATCTTCATAAAGAAAAATTGATGAGTTAGATAAGTATATATATAATCAGTATCCTCTTTTACCATACGGTAAAAATTTACTTATCTGAATCAACCCGAGGATTCAGATAAGTAAATTCGTAAAATACTTTTAATAAAATGTTCTAACACCATTCATCTAACCACAAAAAATAATAGGCTAAAGATGGCGCTCGCGTCGTCATCAATTTATTATGATTCGTAAAATACTGTTGATGCTCTTATTCATCGGAAACGTTATGGTACATATTAAATAAAAATGATTTGAAAATAATTAATAAATTATTTTATTTAATATATTTAAATAACTGTGACCAAGTGAATGAATAATACTTTTTTCTATTTATATTATGGTACAATTTGAAGTTATTCCGCGAGTACAGGATTTTTCACCAAAAACCATTTTTCCATGTATCTTTGACAACTGTAACACTTACTAACCATCTTTATTCAAATGTGTATATGTATGTACAATAATATACAAAAATTAGAATTATATTCTGTAGATGAATCGGCTATCAGCCCAACTGTAATATTTCTATGTGAATATGAAATTGATTTAAAAATATTAAAACACGTGGATTTCTTTCACTTGTTTATGTATTTAATTCAACTAGTTTCGGCGTAATTCCATTATCAACAATGAATGTACAAATGGAAGCTATATACAGGGTGATCCATTTAAAGTGTTTTCAGGAAATATCTCGGAAACAATCAATTTTACGCAGAAATTACTCAAAACAAAAGATAATCGTGCCTTACACTACACAGTGGTAGAAAGGATTAAAATATATATATATAGATGTCACTTTATCCTGTTGGACAATAAACGTTATTATTATTATTATTTATAAATAACATTAAGAAAATTGTCATATAATTCATTTTTCAATGATAAAAAACATCGACTTTGCCCATCTCTAGTAGAAATCGTTTTCTGAACCAGTTTTTTTTTAAATTCAATATTTTGTTTGAATCGAAAGTTTCCATTTGAATTAAATATATATATATATATTAAATAAAAAATGAAAAAAATATATATATATTTTTTTAATCTTTTTCCTTTCTACCGTTAGGTGTAAGAAGAAAAAAATAATTAATAAATTATTTTCACATTTATTAAAAAAAATGTTTCCTGAACAGGGCTTTCGCTTTTTTTAAATTTTTATTATATATATATATATAACATCTTTATTTCTGCAGACAATTTTATATACAATAAATTAACAATATAATTATTATAATATGTTACACGTTGTCCTTAGAAAACGGCTATCGACCATCGGTCTTTCTGCCTTAATTTTTATTATTATTATGGTTATAATAATAATAACAGTGTTAATATTATTATTATGGTGATAATAATAATATTAGTTCAATGACTTTTTCAACAATTAATAACAACAAATTATGAAGACGATCAAATTACGCAATTTTCTCTTTTATTACAAAATCGCGCTGAACAATTAAACACCGAAATTGTTTACAGTCCGGATTACTCAACCCGCCGACTCCTCGGTGTCTCCTCAAATAATTATTTAACGGCAATTAGGCCGAACGCGAAAGAACAATAACACGGGCAGAAATATAAACAATGCAGATTATTTCGCCGCGATACGGGAGATTTATATAATTTTCCAAACTAGTGTGATTGTTGTTTGTGCATGAAAGTGTGTCCGGCGAACGTCGACATTTCAAAATGCATAAAATGTCTTTATTCGATATTATTGTGTTGTTGTCGAGTGCGATTATCCGCCCAGGTCAGAAAGGACAGACGACCCATTGAAATTTGAACGAGTGCATAAATGCAATAACACGAAAGGAGGACTCACCGATTTCCCTGTTTTATGCGAACGAGGTGTATGTTCTTGTCGACTGGTAGAGAAATTGAACCCTAGATTTTCATCTAGGGTTCAATTTTACCTCTTCCTGAGGCTTATGGGTGCATTGGCACGGATCTGTTAAAATTCTGAAATAAAAAATGCTGTTTGAATTACAATTAGATTTTCTTGTTTTCTTTGTTGTATATTTTAAATACAAAAATTACAAACTTGTTTAAAAATTATTGAAATTTGTTATTCAAGTAAAATATAAATAAAATTTCGGCTGTACAGAGTTAAAAAAAAGTTTGTTTATTTTTCATAAATTAGGCAGTTGGTGTAAATTGGGTTGCATAACACACTGAACATTTCTATGTTTTCTTACCTATTTTTTCTAAACGTACTTGGAATTAATATTTTGATTAGTCGATTGCTTATTATTTTTGGTGTTAATTGTGATTTTTATTATTTTTTTGATATATTTTTATGAATTTCTGGTGAATTCACGTAAATATTTTTAAAATTCCCGCTTTGAATTGAACGTGTAGGGCGCGCTGCGTCCGCAACATTTGACATTTCCGCCTATTGTCGTCGTCGGCGTTTTTTCCCCCCGGTTCCGTTCTTAATGTTAGCGAAACGGCGGACCTCGCGCGGAAATTGTTGCAATTTCTGAAAAGGGAACGACCACCACCGACCAGTAGCGCGTACGATTGCGCCCCGCTTTTCACCAGTGAGCACCGTCTACGCAGAGGACTCGCGGAAAATGCCGTCGGCGGCCAACGTCAAAATAGAGAAGCAAATCGCTTCGGACAATAATGCCCTCGCCGACAACGCCAACAACACGCCGCTCAGGCAGGGCATCACCATCATCGAGCACAAGATCAGGAATCTGGAGAAGAGGAAGGTGAGTGTCCCCGGGGATCACCACCGGGGGGCTTAAGCGGCTAGCGAGGGTGGATAACACGGCCTCACCGCCATTGTGCGTCGATTTACCTACCGGCGATTTCGGCACGCGTGTAGAAGATACAAAAAAAACACCTGCCCAAGGACTTATTCCACTGATATTATTAATTCCATTGTTGATCATTCTAGAACAACTCTTCTGCTCCATGGGGAAATGTTACAACATATTAAAATTACCCAATTAATTATATTCGTATTAATTACTATAAGGCTTCTACTTTATTCTTCTCGAATCCTTATATCCTTTCAGGTCGGATGATTAAACATTATAATTCACAATAATATAATCGTTTGTTTTATCTACCATTCGATGTAAGGCTAATTCACAATAATCGAGGCTATATAGTAAATATTAGTGTTGGGAAAAATCGAATAATATTAATAATCGAGTATTACTAAATGTGTTATTTTGAGTATTTAAAACGAACAAATTATTTCAAATTTATGTTTATTAATAAATGGGAAGTTATTCTTGATATTTTTATAACAAATAACATTCATAAAATTATAATATATTTAATTTAGCAGTAATGAAAGATCGACTTTGCCCATCACTAGTAAATATGCCACTTTGGGCTTCTTTTGAAGATTTCCGAATCCAGTTGGTCGGATTAAACCAATCTTCTTAATTATGTTTTGTGTGTGTTTACTTTGTTTCCTCTATCAATTGTTTAACTTTTTTCTATTCTGTAGTTTCTTCTTCCAGTTGTTTATCCTCGCTTGCTGTCTATGTTTCTTGACTCGTTCGTCTTCCTCCCATTCCCCATCCCGTTAAAACTTCAATATACAAATTAATTTAAAATTCAGTTATTTAAATATATTTACATGTCTATGAAAAAATTTTATTACACACTTACGTAGTTAGTCATTAAAATAAAATAGTGACGCGAGTATGAAGAATTTTACTGATAAGGGGATTGTTTTTTTTTTGTTTGATAACATTTTTAATTACTTTTAATCATAAACAACTATTTGTATAGAAAATGAAAACAGTATTGTTTACGCAGTTTTGCAATTTTAAATATAATAATAAAATATGCAGTATTTATGAACAATATGTGCTTCCGAAATGTTTTAATGCACAAATATTATTTATTAAAATATATATATATAATCTAAAATCCCCATCTACCATAATGGTGGTGTAGGGGATTTATTAAAATAAAAAAAAATGAATTAAAACAAACAGTCGAATACAAATAAGTAAAATGAATAAAGTGTAAATAAGTAAACGTGTAACATAATAATAATTAAAAAAATTATTTTTCGTCTTGCCAATCGATCTATGAGATCTATTGGTCATTCCATTTTAAAAAATTCTTCTTATTATTATTATTTAATGGCCATGGCTACTGGGCCCTTTTGACCAGTCTCTGCACCTCTATGGTTTTAACTATAAAATATATTCAGCCGTATAGGTAAACTGTTAGTTGAGTTGAAAAAATTGAATTATGATATTTTTAAGTGGGCTTTGAAATATTGACATTTTTGAAATACCTATTGTTAAAATTGACAGATGTCAATTTTTTTAATTCTACAGGGATTTATTTGTAACAAACCAAGATGCAGCTTTTTTTTACTAGAAGTTATAAGCATTTTTCAAATCATCAATTTGCGGTTAAAATTTGACAAATAAATTTTTATCTCAAAAACTGTAAGAGTTATGTAGACATAAATTCATTCTTTTATTATACAGAGAAAGTATTGTGATCACGAGAAAGAAAAAAAATATTTATTTTATTTAGTCTTATATAACATCGTTATATGTTCTTCTCTACTTCTCAGTGAGGTGAAGAAAAAAAAATGCTAAAAACAATTGATAATTTTCATATTACTTCGTACTTCTTAAACGAAAGTCTAGTAATCATGGAAAATTTCAAAACTAGGATGAGAGTGTAAATAAATATGTCTTCCTGTGCATTTTCTACAAGCCAAATCGATTAACTTAATATTTTGAGCGCTTAACTATATTTCGGAAAGCCCAGTGACTTTTAAATAAAAACCTCTTGGTGATTTTAATTTACTCTTTTAATGATTTCGTTTGAATTTATTTTTTATAGTCAAAATTAGAATCGTACAGGGACCTGCAGAGATCCGGCAAAGATCTCAACCAGGACCAGAAGACGGCCGTGGCGAAGTACGACGAGGTGGTGCAGACGCTGGAGTTTGCACGGGACCTCTACAAACAGTTCCTCGGCATCGCCGTCGTGTCCGAGAAGGACGACAAGAAGAGGGCGAGGAAGGAGGCGATTGCCAGGAGTCAGGCTGAACTTACCAAGGTGTGTTATTAGGTTTGTTACAACTCGCATCGCTCTGAAACTGTAACAGAAATGTTTCGGACAACAAATGATATGTCTGAATTATAAATCCCTTGTGATTTATAACCGACCTCCTCAAGCAAAATCAAGCTTTTATATATATATATATATATATAATCTAAAATCCCCATCTACCATAATGGCGGGGCAGGGGTAAAATCAAGCTTTTACTGTTTTAAAATTTACTAAACTTTGTAGTTAATTTGAGATACACTGTATAATATTTATTAATCATTTCTGCATGAAAATTTTGTTGGGGGCAGTACTAAAAATTTTCCAAATTACCATTTAACAAAATGTTGAACTATGACATATGCTAATGACTATGTTTTTATAGGTTAGGGAAGTTTTATTGGTGCAAGATGCACTGGCTAATATGGGACAAGATGTGATTAGGGAAGACTTTTTGAATGGACGAAACGGTGCCTCCACGCTAACCCAGTCTGATCTCAAGTAAGTTTAATATTATCTTCAAGAACTTCCTCATTTAACACTTGATGGAACATGTTACTGCTCGCTTTTGTAAAAGATTAAGCTGCTCAAACAGATAAAGTGACTCAATCTTTTTGATCGGCTCGAATGGCTCAATCTGTTTGAACAGCTCGATTTTTATAAGCGGTTTGATCCTATTGATCGGTGATTGATTCGATTGGCTTGATCTTTTTGATTACCAGTGAGCGTAAATTTATTTAAAAGGCTCGATCTTTCTGATCAGTTCAATCTCGTCCATCGACTCGTTATTTTCGAGTGGCTCAATCTTTCTGATCAGCTCGATACTTCAACTGATCGATCATTGATCATTGAGATAATCGAACTTGCACATCACTAATATTTTTCAAATTTACTTTTACACTTTCATAAAAAAATGGTGCAAAAAGATTTTTGCTTTGTGTGTTCTTAATGTTTATTTATTTTATTTAGTCTTATATAACATCGTTATATGTTCCTCTCTACTTCTCAGTGTGAGGCGTTCTTAATGTTAATAATCATTTATTAATATTATAGATTATTAGATGATCTCTATGGAGGAGTGACGCCTAAGCACGAAGCGGGAGATCCGACAGTTTTCACGCAATCTGTACAGGCTGCGGCTGAGCATCTAGTCGCTGTCGTTGACGGCAAGCCCAAGGAAGCCTTTGGCGGCACCTACAGCCAGATCAAGGAGGTGATTGGGAAAATTCACGAGAGTGGTTACCTGGATCAGGCCGTTGAGCCCTACGTGGAGGAAAGTGTGCCTGTGGTGGAGGAACCCGCTGTGCAGGTAGTCGCTGCTGAGCCCATTCCTGCTGAAGCCATTGAAAGCATGACTATTGACTCGAGGCAGCAGCCCCCAATGGCTTCGGTTGTGGAAACGCTTCAGCAGCAGCAACAGCCTCAGCAACCTATGCCACCTCAGCAGCAGCAACAGCCGTTGCCGGTGCAGATGGAGCCGGTTCCAATGCAGCAGCTCGGACCAGAGCAGATCTACTACCAGCAACCACCACCACCACCTCAGCCAAGGCTAAGTGAGGTTATAGGAAATGGTAGCTTCTATTTTATACAAGTAAGTTGATTCTTGAATTGACTGTTTTAGCAATAGATTGTTATATTTTTAAAGTACTAAAAACTATTTATGTTTTTAGTGAAAAAGAAAAATAATTACCTGTGCAATTAATGATAAGAGTTGTTATCGGCATTCTTAGCATGAACCATGATTCTTCAATTCATGTCTATGAATACGAGCATTAATAGAGATTGATGAAGGATGAATTCATAACGTGAACATATTTTTATAAATATTCGGGTGTTTGTCAGAAATTATGTGTAAAAATATGCATAGATTTTGGTATTTTTAATAAACTTGTTAATTGTTGAGGCTTCTACTTTGTTATATATTGTAATTCAATTTTAATAAATGAATCCGAGTTATACAAAGTAAAAAAGTGTTTCATTTATTAAAATTGTATTTTTAATAATTTATAAAATTTATTGTTAATGTTACAACTGTAGAGATTTTTAGTGTAAAATTTTAAAAAAAACTTTTTGTTTTGTTTTGTTTAGGATTCTGAACTGGACACACCCCCAGAACAAATCCCCTCCCAAACGTTCACGAACCAAACCTATGTGACGGCACCTCCGCCTCCAATTCCGATGCCCCCACACTTCCAACAATTCCCCAACGCCCCTCAACAACAACAACCGCAACCCGTGCAACAGCAACTCCCTCCCCCCCAACAACAACAGCAGCAGCAACAACAGACCGTCATGCCTCAACCGCCCCAGCAACAACAACAACAGCCTCCACAACAAATGGTGGGGCCGCAAACGAACAACGGCATCGGAGGCGATCACTTACCTGAATCCCACCACGACGACTTGAACCGACAGCGCAACCAAAGGACGCAGCAACAACAGCAACCGCAGCAGCAACGCCCGAATAACGCCCCACCCCAACAGCAACAACCATTCTTCGCGAACAACAACGGCTACAACAACCGACCTAATAGGAATAGGAATAACGGACCTAGGACGAATAACAGACAGCACAACCAATAATGCCAATGACGACTTTCTTAATCGATAATTAATTAAAAACTTGATGCTTCACTATGATATTACAAAATATTGAAACAAACTAAAAAAAAAATACGTTATTTATGAAAAACAAAATGTAACTGCACTGCTGCTGGGTTTTAAAATTAAGAAATTCGAATCGAGCCCGATCGGATTTATGTGTTTAAGTTCAAACTACACTCAAAAGACCAATATTAGAATCCAATTTAGAAAAAAATAAATAAATAAAACAGCTTTAGGATACTTTTTATCCACTTTTTTTTTCGATTTTCCTATTGCAGTATAAAATTTTTATTAAAATGTATTACAATATACTGGTTGGGCCAAAATTAATTACTAAATAAAGCTGTTTGAAACAAAGCAGTCGAGTCCAGTTTTGTTTGAAAAAAAAAGACAAGCAATATATTTGTTTTTTTTAATCAAATACAATTGATTCTATAACCATTTTTATAAAAGTTTGAAAGTGTTTTAGTTACAAACGTAAAAACCAAACTTGAAATAGGGGTACGAAAGACTGCGAAAACAGATATTTTAATGGATTAAATTACTATTGGCTCATTCTAAATATATCTACATTCCTATCTGGGATTATAAAAGGATGTTGATCTTTATTATTATCCGGAGTATAAAAAAGAAACAATACATTTGTATAAATTTATATTATACGACTATATAAATCTTTAATACGAAAGGGAACGTAATTAGAAACTTTTAAAGTTGAACGAATGAAATAAATCAACAGATCAAAAATAATAGTATAGCTTATAAGCATAGTTAATCATAACTTTCACTATTTTCTCATTAATCACTTGGTGAAGCATGATTTGTTTTATTTAAAAACAGCCTTATCAATAATTTCATTTTATTATTAAACATTTTTTGTGAAGAAAATCAAATCCCAACACCTCAGACTGTGTTAAAGGGATTTAAATGATATAAATAAATACTCTTCTATTATGATTATTGATATATATGTCAGAATAAATGAAAGACGACGCAAGCGCCATTTTTCGCCTAATTAAACGATTCAATTCAATCATAATAGATGAAAGACGTCACAAGCGCCATTTTTCGCCTAATTAAACGGTTCAATTAAGCCTATTTTCATGATCGCTGAACATTTTATTGAATTGATATATATATATAAATAAATCAAAATTATTTGGTTTTGGAATATTGAGTTTGAACTTTATCACAAAAATGACGCAAGCGCCATCTTTCGCCTAATTAAACGGTTTAAATCATAATAGATGAAAGACGACGCAAGCGCCATCTTTCGCCTAATTAAACGGTTCAATTAAATCATAATAGATGAAAACCGACGCATGCGTCATCTTTCGCCTATTTTCATGATCGCTGAATATTTTATTAACTTGATATATATATAAATAAATCAAAATTATTTGGTTTTGGAATATTGAGTTTGAACTTTATCACAAAAAAAAAACAAAATATTTATACGAAAGTTTGAAGAAGTAAAAAAAAAGTGCATTTACAAGTATTTTTAAGGGATTACGCCACACTTTAACGTGGGTTTCTAATAAACAAATAAGTCACAAACACTTGTATCTCTGTGAAAGCATGTAATAATAAATAATAATGATTCCAAGTATTCGAGAGGGAGAAATCAAAAACAAACAAACAAAAAATGAAAACATTGTCAATTGTCGATTTGTCGGATTGGTTTTATTGAAACTTGTGTGGGTCGAGTTAAGTGAAAATGATAACGATCAAACATGAAAACGTAGTGAAGAATGCGTTTTCGTTTTCGATCGGTTTTATTGCCTGATTTACACGAGTCTCCGGTGATTTTTTGTTGTTGTGCGTTCTTTTCTGGATCTTTTTTGTGATGTAAATTTTCGTAAACAGAAAGTGTGAGAGAGGGGATTGGTTATGCGTTTTAGAAAAAAGGTACTCGATTGTGTATTCAATATATATCTAGATACACAATCGAGTAAGATGAAAGATACTTAATTGTGTATCCACAATTTTTTTTTTTCTTACACAAATATTTATCATTATAACTACGTACGAAAATAATTCCAATTTAAGAAATTATAAACATTTTTTTTACTCACTTTCTGTTCTAACCAAATTTAAGTTTCAGAAAAGAATAGCATGCCTTTAAAAAAAAAACAAGTATTAAATTAAGCGGGTTTGCTGAAATAAAACACGCGCCTGGATTACATTTTATTCCGAGCACAAAATTGGCTGATTTGGGGATTTTTTTTGTGACGCCCGGTCGATTCCTTATTTTAGTTAAATCGATGAAGTGAGTTTTGGGTTTTGATATGTTTTTTCGTTTATTTTTTTTTCATCTCGATTTTAATTTACGGCCCCATTTTTTAAGAGAACTGTTCCTTTTTTTACACACTTGTTACTGTTTAGGGCTAATCATTAGTCGGAAATAGTAATTGATACAAAAGAAACAAACAATAAAACTTATTCAATATAATAAAGCACATAGTTTTCTTTTACCTTCAATATTATCTTGTTAATAAAATAAACGAGAATGGGCGCCGCTACATTAGGGCAAATCATCACAGTCTAAGCAACTTTTGTAATAGAAATGTGAATTTAATTAATAATGAACACGTTAAACGCAACATTTTCAATAGGGAATAAAATTTAATGTAAAGCTCAGCGGGGATGAACAACTGAAAGAAGAAGAATATGGAGAAAATAAAGAAAACACACAGAATATAACTAAAAATGAAATAAATCTGAATAGATTATTAAAAATCAACCAATAAAACACAGATTAGATTGAATAACTTTAAATTCTCGATTTGTTTTAAATTCTCTTGAAAATGGGCTAATAACCCGAAACTAGTCAAGAATTTAAAGTTATTCAATCTAATCTGTGCTTTATTGGTTGATTTTTAATCATTTATTTATATTTATTTCATACAATATGAACTACCAATGTCTAAATATTAAAACCATTAATTAACTAAAAATGGTTTAATCCAACCAACTAGATTCAGGAAGCCTCAACAAAAACGGCTATGCCTAAAAATATGAAGATAATATTTAAATACTACATCTATGACTATTGTACACTACCGCCATCTTTGTGGATATCCCATCAACTAAAAATGCACCTATTTCTATTATGCTACCGCTAGATGGCGCTGACGCACGGTGAAAATTTCGGGGCAAGTGGAAATTTTTATTTGAGCTTTCCCAGGCAATTTCGTAAAAATCTAACTTTCTAGAAATGATCAGGGAAAAAAACAGGACTGGCGTGCATCGGTTATGTAAATAGGTGGAAATTTCTGAAGAATTTTTCGTGATTGAAAAAAAAAAATGCATTTATCATACATTTTTTTCTCAAAAACAAAATTACCAAAAGTCTTAAGCAATGCACACGATTCCTAAAAGAGGCTTTTTCTGGGAAGGCTGGACGTTCAGGACACTCGTGAAGATCTTTAATCTAAAACAGATGTATTTAATTCAACTATATATCTGCATTTATTTTATTTTTAATTACACACTCTTTGGGCCGATTCACAATCGCTTGAGAACGGAAACGGAAAAGATGAATCATAGGATTTACGTGAATCGATTCACAATCTGTTTATTATTCTAGGCTCACAACTGCTCGGGAAGGGGATGTACTTTCTGTATGGGTTTACGTTTTTGTTCCTAAACGATTGTGAATCGGCCCTTTTTTTGATAATATAAGAAGCCACGCATGAAAATGTTTTTCAACTGGAGATAATATAATCAAAAAAAAGGGCCGATTCACAATCGTCTATTCCTGTTTTACTTACATGAAATTAGTTGTTTTTTCCATCGCCGATTGCATCCTCTAGTTGAAAAACACATTCACGCGTAGCTACTTTCACTCTTACTGAACAAAACATTTAATATTTAGTAATAAATATTAATAAAGAAATTATTTAATGCAGGCGCGAATTTTCAGCAATCTTACATGTAAATAAACACAAACGTTTCAATTGTTCAAATATAAAATGGAGGCCGACGCTACGCGGAATTAACAATTGCCAACTTCGGCGCGCGAAATCATGACTTGAATTGTGTATTTATAACGATTATTTATTAATAATTTATGATTTATCCAATTGAAATTATTATATATTTCTTTTAATTCTAAACGTTTATTTGTTAAAAATTCTATTTATTTGTCAACACGTGCAGCTTTCGACGCGGTTTAGTTCGCGACGGTTGGCAACCCTTTGTTTACCGTGTTGCTGCCGACGCCATTCGCTTCGATTAAAGTAAGTTTAAATTTCGTCTTTTTTTAAGTAGAATTAGTGGTAATCTCTGAAAAAATTAAAGTAGTTAATAATTAATTGGGTAATGTTTGATATTGAAGATAAATTCGTTGTTTCGGAGAGAAGGTAAATGCGAGGGATAATCTAAAAATTCGGAAATTCGGGTGCTATCTCGAGAAGGGCAAAATGGCGTCCTTTGCATTTCAAATTCGTTAATTAGAAAGATTAAGTATTTAAGTAAACCCCGATACCAATTGGTGAAAGGGGACATAGACTATATATATATATATATATATATATATATAAGTATTTAAGTATTAATTATCACGAACGGGTACAAGGGTTATATGATAATATATACAGGGAGGTTTTTTATCAGTATACATTAGGGGAAGTGTATACTTGCAAAAATGCGAGTCAAACGCATTGAACCGATTAATGTGTGTATGTTTAGTTGATTATTTGGCATATGTGTGTTGAGTTGCGTGTTATAGGCAATCAAACACACATACATAAATGCGTTTGACTCGCCTATTTTGCAGGTATACATAGGGGAAATGTATACCGATAAAAAAAGCTCTCTCTCTCTCTCTCTCTCTCTCTCTCTATATATATATATATATATATATATATATATATATATATAAGTAATCGAAGTAATTTTATGTTTAATGAGTCCTGATTCTAACGAAAAGCTTTTTAGATCTCACAACCATTATTGAAATGCTTAGATAATACAACGTTGGGATTTAATCCATTTAGCCTTTTTGCACTATCGCGAAAACACAAAAACACACACTCACACAAACATTCAACACATTACAAAGTATACACATACAGACATTTTCCAAAACTCGACGTAATGTGTAACTACCTTTTGTTCGAGAATTAGGATTTTTTTAACGTAAAGCGATTTTAATTATGTTTACAATTTATTTATTTATTCATCAATAATTTACTACATCTCTTTCCTACACATTAAAAAAATAAATAAAATAATAAATACGGTCCGTGCGCTATAAACATAAAATACAATTACAAGTACATTAAAAAAATAGATAATACTAAATTTTAAACAAAGTTTAAGTTAAGAGCAAACGATTTGATTCA
The DNA here is from genome assembly GCA_963082785.1 of Philonthus spinipes. Taxonomy (NCBI): domain Eukaryota; kingdom Metazoa; phylum Arthropoda; class Insecta; order Coleoptera; family Staphylinidae; genus Philonthus; species Philonthus spinipes. Next base: position 2,834,137 of record OY720310.1, on the reverse strand, counting down.
CGCCACCGGAATTCACACGTTCTCACCAATCACCGAAAATATTTAAAAAAAAATAATACAATGCAATAAAATAATTTACCCACTTTGAATTAACTTAAACTTAATTTAAAACTTCTCGATTTTTAAATCACACGCGTGATTGATTGAAATAAAATCTGAGGAGATTTTATAACCTACGAAAAGTAATAAAAGGAATTGAAATAAAAATAAGTTTTATTTTAAAAGTAATTCGTTGGGAAATAATCGAGTTGAAAATATTTAAAAAAATAAAAATTATTTTAAAATAATTAATTTCTGTGATATTTTGACTTACATAGCGTGAGTAGCCTGAGAAATAATTGTTTTAATGTGCATTTATCATTAAAACAAGTATTTTTCGGGCAAATTAAATAAAAAAACGGGTGGATTCGCCGGGATTCAAATAATTTTTCTTGTGTTTTTGTGTGCAATACAGTTTTGCATTATATGAAATATTTATCGCAATTGAAGAAAAAACAAAACGCGAGCGCTTTTTTTCGTCTATTTTCATGTGTTATTTAATTAGCCGAAATTAAATTGTAATGCTTATTAAAAGATGGTAAGTACATTTAAGCAGCTCATTTGATCCCTTCCGACCACGGAATTCAGAATGTTGGATATATCGACCTTCGCTGATTGCAAGGAAACGGTAAGTAAAATTTTTTTTGATGAATCCCTTTAGATTTGAATTATTTTTATATGAAACTCTTGTTTTTATGCAAGCAGCTCATTTGATCCCTTTCGACCACGGAATTCAGAATGTTGGATATAGCGACCTTCGCTGATTGCAAGAAAACGGTAAGTAAAAAAAATGTTGATGAATCCCTTTAGGTTTGAATTATTTTTATATAAAACCCTTGTTTTTATTCAATCCCTTTTAAAATGTTTCTCCTTCCTTTTCCATTGTTTTGTTTTGCTTTCAACTTTTTCTACATACATATTCACATGGTATCACGATTCTGCTCCCTGTAATTCTCGTCGATCCTCTCCTGCACCCTCTTGAAGTACCTCGACAGGCTCTCCGTTTTGTTCTGCAGCAGCTGCAGCCCTAAACGCATCTTGTAATAAAACAAATCCTTTATCAACTCCAGAATCGACTCGGTTTTCTCAATCAGCGGGTGTTTGGTTGTCGTCGTGAAAACCGTCGTGCGCTCGATTGGCTTGGGTGTCGTTGTAACAACAGCCGGAGCCGTGTGGAAATTGTTTTCCCCCAAAATTTCATTGTCGATTTCGTTTTCCTGGGGGGCCTGCCGGCGCCGTCTCCGCGCCCTCATGTACCTGGGTTGGTTGTAGTCGTCGCTGGCCGGAATCGAGTGGACGACGAAGACTTTTTCGGAGTCCTGCTTGGTTTTGGGTTTCGCGAATCTGGAATGCTTCGCCATGTTGCGCGGCTCGAACTGTGCTTCCTTGGGCGGAAACGCCGGCTCTTCGATCTTTTGCATCTCCTTCGGGGCGGTGAATGCGTTGGTGTTTTCGAAATTCCGCGGGCCGTGCTCGAAAATCAGCGGGGACGTGTGCGGCTCGGGTTCGACTTTATTCGATGATTCGATTTCTGAAACGCAATGTTTCAATAATTGATGATCAAAAGAAAGTAAGTGGATTTATTATTTAAACTGCTAATCAAGTATGAAATGGAGTAAAGTTTATATTATTTATTTCAATTTCATATAACCTCATTTAGACGCTGTATTTAGGCATAATTTGTTTTTCGTGTGAAAGGTACATCCTTTTCCCTTTTTAACGCATATTTTTGTTTGAAAATGAAATGAATTCAATTATGTGCATTTTCTGGTCCATTTCATACTTGACAATCTGATATTTTTTCTATTATCAGAATTTTATTGCGTTAGTCCCGTCAGGAATCTTTCCCCCACCTCGTTTGTATTTTTTTATATGGAATATTTTGATATTATTATAGAAATTATAACCTTTAGCGATATCCCGTTGTGGATTCTTCGCAACCAAAATCCCATCCTCTTCAATTGTCCTCGGTCCGTGTTCGGGAACAACAGCCGCTATTGTGGAAACCTCTTGCACCTGCTTCGGTACGTTCCCAACTACGAACCTTTTATCCGTATCTCCGAACTCTTCCTTCTTGGGACTCCCAACAATGACCTCCTCGATTTTATAAGCTGCATGCGGATTCATGTGCACTGTCTCCACCGATCCTTGCATATATCTCTGATCGACCTGCCTGTATCTATGTAAGTAAAAAATAAATGTATTAGGTAGTAACAAAAAAAAAATCCAACAGCAGGACAATATACAGGATTTTGTATTCCACAAGAATTGCAGAAATGATTGCAGAATTACAGAATGAGGGGAAGGTATCCCCCCCTCATTCTGCAAACATCTTGATCTCTCCTCATAAAAAATAATAAATTTTTGAATAAAAATCTACTGTACCTATTTTGAAATGAATTCCTTGAATTATGCTGGCGGTAATTATAAGAATTCGCCACCAATCCAGCGCTGAAGGCATTCGAATTCGATGGCATACCGGCGATCACTTTCCCAATCGCTTCCTCCTCTGCGATACCCCCGGAGTATTCATCCTTGTAATAATACGGAGCGACCTTATCCTTCCTGTCGACTTCATAAGACCTCCTTAACGGAGCGAACGGATACAGGAAATAGCTAGCTAAACCGGCTGTCACCATCAACCCCACCAAACCAACCCCGACAGTAGGCATGACTTCACGGCTCAAGTAATTGTAAATCTGCGTCCCGATCGGTTTCTCCTTATGTTTGTGCGAGACTTTCGTATCGGATTTATCATCAGCCGAAGGCTTCTTCTTCTTGGTTTTATTTTTCTTCCTCTTAACGCTTGTCGCGGTCGTCGAAGCCGGCTTGCGGGTTTTCTTCGTGGTTGCAGGTAAATCAACAGCGCCATCCTTAGCTTCGGGTCCCAAAACCGAATTAGCCTCAACCGTTTCATTGCTCACATCCGGTGTTTTCGTCGTGATTTTAACAAATTCCGTGCTCGCAACCTGTGTTGTCCGCTTCGAAATCGGCGCCTCTGTAGTCTTCACCGAATTCTCACCCTTTTTCACAACGCTGGTTGTTTTCTTCACCCCCACCACTTCAGTTGTCTTCTTTGTAGTTTCAACATCCATTAAAGTCGGCTTTTTCGTAGCAGCTGCTTTAGTTGTTTTCGCAACCGGAACTTCCGTTGTTTTCTTCACAGTTAAATACTCCGTTTTCTTAACTACATCCGCGGGGGTTGTTGACTTCTTCCCCACTGGACTCTCCGTCGTTTTTTTAATTGGAACATTCTCAGTCGGCTTTTTCGTCACCGGAACTTCCGTTACCTTCTTCAACAACTCCTGATTTTTCTTATTAATCTTCTCAATCAGCTCGTTCTTCGACGGTTTGGGTGTTGTATTTATTAGCGCAGCCGCTTTTAAATCCTCATCGCTATTAAAAACCTCGTTTTTGTTGTTATTATTCTTATTCATCGCGTTTGTCAGTATGGAGGCTTTTATTTTTGTCAACTTCGTCGTTTTTTCCGGTTGACTCGTAGTCGTCTGTGGTTTCCTTGTGGTTGTGGAAATCGGTGTGTTTTTTCGCTTGAAAATGGGCTTGATGATTTTGTTGGCATCTTCCGCTATAAACGTGGTTGTAACGTTTTTAACAACACTCGTCTTCTTCGGCGGTTTAATCGTGGTGACACCCTGCCCGCTCAAAAGTATCCACGTCGATAAACCGCTATCAGTCGTGGCTTTGTCCACTTTGTAGTAATTCAGATTTTTCGCCGGTTCATCCAGGAAGATTGAATCTTCATCTATTGGCTCAGCAATACCTAAATCAATAATAATATTAAATACAGAGTAATTAGGAATTTTAAACATTGTGGATCTCAAATGTGTAAATTCGTGTAACTTAATCTAATATAGTATTTCTATACAGCGTTGAATATTTCAGCAATATTGCACTAGTGTTGCAATGATTGCTTTGTATAATTGACGCAACGTTTATGTTATTGTAACGAAAGTGAAAGAAGCAACTGCAAAGAACACACCGAGCGCGCGACGGTAAACGTGGCTTCATGGAAACTTCTGGAAAATTCGAGAAACTACCGCGCTATATAAGCGCGCGCTAGCAGCGAAGCAATCAGTCTATCACGAACGAATCTTGCTGCAATAATCTGTAATCTTGCAGTGCAATATTTATGCAATAAGTCTGTGTTGTATGGGTAAAAATTAAGTGATAATATTTACCTGGGTGAAAATCTTCCCTGCTCTCAATTTTCTCCTTGATCCTCGGAGGAGTTCGCGTGTCGAAAGTCAATTGAGAAGTCGTGTTGAGGTCGATTAGTTGTTTGGTAACTTGCTTTATCGTATCACCAATAGGTGGATTTTGTCTAAAACAATTCAATCAAAGCAGGCTGTTTAGATTTATTGATTTTACACAAAAATTAATTCAGAATATCGCCCAGTTGAAATAATTAAATACCATTAAAGGCACATATTCTTTTTTTTTGTTTCTTAAAGAAACAACAAAAACGACATTGAGATTAATAAAAAGAATATAGGAGGAGGAAAAAATAAAAAAATAATAGGAGGTATAGGAATGATTCTTCTTGAATTGAAAAACAAAAATGGCGAAGAATAAACAATTCATTCATTTAATATAACAGATGGCTCACAGTCCAGAAATCGAAATTGCTGTACTCCGTTTCGATAGCGTAAACAACCTTGTATATAAAATTTCATTTGAATTATTATTTGTATCAAATAAACTTACAAACTAAATAAATACACAGGCATGTAATTTTTTATTGATTTTTATTTTTAAAATATCATTTAAGTAATAAATAATATCACTGGAATAAATAAATTATGTACGCTTATAAAAATTAAAAAATAAAAGTACGACTTACAACTAAAGAAAGCTTAACTTAGAATAAGAATAAATAAATAAATAAATAGAATTGTATATTTTTGTAAAAGCGATTTCAATTAATCAATTTTTAAGAAAATACGGATGATTTTAATCTCAATTAATATTAAATATATTTCATTTAAGAAAAGATAATTTTTAAAGCATTTTTTTAAGAAAATTTCGTTGATAATGATCACCTTATTCTTGAAATTTTGATCCTGCGCAACTGTCAAATTCACAACTGTCATTTAAATAGAGGTTATTTAAATGACAGTTACGTACGTATCACAGACAAAATATGTTTGTTTGTGTTACGACCGAAACTTACGATCAATTTCAGGAATAATCTAATAATCTAGTGAAGAAAAGTATATGCGTTTTCGAAGTATGTTTGAGAATAGTTAGGACTATGGAACTTAAGTAATGTAGATAATCGAAGGTATAAGATGTGGACCAATTCGTTTTTGTTTATAATAATTTATTAATATCAAGTTGAATACACAGCCCGGCCGCTCAAAATTTAACAGATATTTACGTTGCGTTTTAGAACTCCTTTTTGCAAACACACTGATTGATGTTGATAGTGGTGTAGATGGGGGAGGAGGGGGTGTTATAACCGCTCCTCATTCATTCAATTATTCTTTTTATGAAAAATAAACAGTTCATGCCGTTTCTACCATTTTTCATATTTTTTGGAAATAATTCAAAAAAAAAAATCCCTTATGGTTTTTTCAGTAAAAAAATGATTTACAAAAATTATGAAAAATGGTAGAAACGGAAAAAAGACGATTTTCGACAAAAATGCAAAAATCTTCAAATCACTTCATATTCTACCAAAATGTAGCTAAAGAATGGGGGAATTAACTATGAGAATTTGAGCTACATCAACAAATTAGTTTTCGGTCAGTCTGCTTGTAAAATTAGCCTTTGTGAAGGGGGCGAAAATTTTGTTAAAATTCGCATTTTTTTCCTATCAACTACGGATGGCTTAAGAAGGTGTTCTTTGGTGAAAATGTAGTTACATTTTAGGAGAATAAAATACTGAAAACTGCGCCCATCTATCTCTTTCAGAAACCCTGTAATCTCGTTTCAATTACATATGTATCTAAAACGGTCAATCGGCGGTTCTCCTTTAAACCATTCCCATAAGGCCCCATGTTAATTTCACAGTGTTATTTAAGTGCCCCAAAATAACTAAAAATGATTATTTTTCGGGAAACTAAATAGTCTATGATATTTTTAATATTATCAAGTTTCTTCATGATTTTTTTAAGATTTTTTTAAGAAAAATAAATTTTCACCGAAATTTGAAGAAATTATAAGGGGTATGTATGGAAAAAAGTCGATTTTCGGCAAAAAAGCGAAAATCTCCAAATCACTTCATATTCTACCAAAATGTAGCTAAAGAATGGGGGAATTAACTATGAGAATTTGAACTACATCAAGAAATTAGTTTTCGGTCAGTCTGCTTGTAAAAATGGCCTTTGCGAAGGGGGCGAAATTTTTGCTAAAATTCGCATTTTTTTCCTATCAACTACGGATGGCCTAAGAAGGTGTTCTTTGGTGAAAATATGGCTACATTTTAGGAGAATAAAATACTGAAAACTGCGCCCATCTATCTCTTTCAGGAACCCTGTAATCTCGTTTCAATTACAGATGTGTCTAAAACGGTCAATCGGCGGTTCTCCTTTAAACCATTCCCATAAGGGCCCATGTTAATTTCACAGTGTTATTTAAGTGCCCCAAAATGACTAAAAATGATTGTTTTTCGGGAAACTAAATAGTCTACGATATTTCTAATATTATCAAGTATCTTCATGATTTTTTTAAGATTTTTTTGAGAAAAATAAATTTTCATCGAAATTTGAAAAAATCGTAAGGGGTATGTATGGAAAAAAGTCGATTTTCGGCAAAAATGCGAAAATCTCCAAATCACTTCATATTCTACCAAAATGTAGCTAAAGAATGGGGGAATTAACTATGAGAATTTGAACTACATCAAGAAATTAGTTTTCGGTCAGTCTGCTTGTAAAAATGGCCTTTGCGAAGGGGGCGAAATTTTTGCTAAAATTCGCATTTTTTTCCTATCAACTACGGATGGCCTAAGAAGGTGTTCTTTGGTGAAAATATGGCTACATTTTAGGAGAATAAAATACTGAAAACTGCGCCCATCTATCTCTTTCAGGAACCCTGTAATCTCGTTTCAATTACAGATGTGTCTAAAACGGTCAATCGGCGGTTCTCCTTTAAACCATTCCCATAAGGGCCCATGTTAATTTCACAGTGTTATTTAAGTGCCCCAAAATGACTAAAAATGATTGTTTTTCGGGAAACTAAATAGTCTACGATATTTCTAATATTATCAAGTATCTTCATGATTTTTTTTAAGATTTTTTTGAGAAAAATAAATTTTTACCGAAATTTGAAGAAATCGTAAGGGGTATGAGAGAACTTTTCTCCTCTAGAGTGGAAGTCTATCGGTAGTTTGTGTGAGATATAGACAACATAAAATAATATTAATTATTATTGAACATTTCAAATGCGAAAATTTCTAAATGACTTCATATTGTAACAAAATGAAGCTAAATAATGGGGGAATAAACTGTAAGAATTTGAGCTTCATCAAGAAATTAGTTTTCGGTGTAAAATGGGCTTTTGCAAACGTGGCGAAAATTTTGCAAAAAATATCTCTTATATAACAACTGGATAGTAAAGAATAATTTAAAACAAAAATGAATTGGTATAAGTGTTGTATTAGTTCATGTAACGAATAGTTCTTATAAGTTGAAATAAATGCAATTTTAGGGCGATTTCCATAAGTTTGACATAGTTCTTAGAGCAAGAAAGTGCTGCACTATTTCGTGTAAGGTACAGACGTGTAGATTAAAATAATAATTATAATAAAATAAATAACAAGATTGGTCGATAGCTTAGGATAGACCTAGCAAGAGAGATCTGGGACATACCTGGGCTATCGACCTTCTTTTTATATGTATCCTTCCTCGGAGTATTTTTTTTTTTCTGAGGATAACAATATTTCGTTGTAGAGTTCTTGCAAATAAAAGTGTACAATTTCTTTTAATAACTTTATTAAATAAAATTATTAAAATACTTAAATAAGATTGTACACTTTTATTTTCAAGAACTCTACAACGAAATATTGTTATCCTCAGAAAAAAAAAAAATACTCCGAGGAAGGATACATATAGAAAGAAGGTAATGGAAATGCCGATGAAAACCTCTCGTTGGTTAATTGTGAAGTTTCAAATAATATCTTCTTGATTTAACCAAACTTTTGAAACAGACTAGAATTCAATTGTTATTAAGCTAAAGCAATGTTTCCAATCACCTTTTTTTATACTTAACTATGAATTTTTCTATTGTTCTTGGAATTTTTGCTAGTTGTTCTATTCTATCTGGGTTAACCTCTAATATTTCAATCCTTCCTGGAATTCTACTGGCTTCCGCACTGTTTATGTGAGGAAGGATTTTCAGTATTGGGGGTGAAGTGTGAAGTAGTTTGTTAGATAAATGATTTTCTGTTATTTCCCGTTTATTTTCTTTCTTAAAAGAATTATTTTCAGTCATTTGGTTGTTTTGTAAATTTTTTCTTGTAAAAATTTCTATATTTTTTCTAATAATTATGTCTTTTATTTCTGAATATTTTTCCATGTTGTTTTTTCTTTGATTTAAATTCCTTCCCACGCTTCTTTTTCTTCTGTAAGGTCTTCGTCTATTCGCGTAGTCCTCAATGTTAGTCCAAGTTTTCGTCGCGTGGTTCCAAAACCAACCATCCGGATGGTGAATCGGCTTATGCACGTGCTTGTAATAAGCGTGCTCGCTTTTCTTCTTCAGCGGCTGCGTAGCCCACCAGAGCGCCGGTATCCACACTGGGAATAACGCAAAAAACGCCACCCCTAACGATTTCAGGAAAACGAACACGAAAATCGCAACTAAAATAGGGAAGATCCATTGCGCGAAACGCACCAGGAGGTTCCAACCGTTGCCCAGCAAACCCCCAACTCCGCCCAGGATGTCGAAAAGCCCTTTCAAATCTGGAAGCCCGGGGAATTCTGGGAAGCCCAACTGGGGTAAGCCGCCTATTCCGGAAGAACCTCCCCCGGGGGATGCGACTGGGGCTGTAGCCGGGGAAGCGGCGACTTGCGCTGGGGCCGCAGAAGCTGGCGCAACGGAATCCACTGAGTCGGAAGCAACTGCTTCAACGGGCGCTGCTTGAATCGTAGGTATCGGCGCGTTACCATCAGCAATCGGGGTGCGGTCTGTTATCATATTCTGCGAGAAATGCGAGTTGAGAACTATATTAACATCAGGACAAGCTTGTTTCATCTGCGGGCCGAATGCGTTTGAGGATAAATGGAATTCGGGACAGCGCACTCCACCAATTGGGTTTTCATCTGGGATCATATCGAAATTGAACTGTCCTAAGGGGAGGTTCAGCGGAATACCCTCTTCCTCATCCTCTTCTAAACTAGGATAACCATTCGAGGAAGTCTCAACAGCGCTTAAGGGGACGATGTTATTAACAACCTCACCATCGTCATAGCTAGGTCGTGTGCTGCCTACATTATACTGCGGTGAGTATGAAGTGACTTCTGGCATCGGATCAGGGCTGGGAATGTGCACTAAAATAAAATCAGTTTGTTTCAATCCACCCTCATTTGAAGGCTTCTTCTGTTTCTTTTTGATCCTCCTCCGGGTTGTGCTTTGTGGTTTTTGAGTAGTTGTCGGGATTCTCTTGCGTTTCGCTCCTGAACCAACAGTACCTACCTTGTACAAGCTATTCGTATTCGTTGCTCCCACTTTATATGAAACAGAATTTATTTGTTTTAAATTCGTCGAGTTTGTCACGGCTAAATCTTTTAGAGTGGCGTTGACGAAACTCATAATAATTTTATTATCATTCGTGCTTGGTTTCACGTTGATTTTAAAATGTTGGGTCTCCCTCGGTTCATTTACATTTTCACTACGTTTTTTGTCGTTTCCATTTCCCCGATTTAAATCACTCGAATTTGCAATAATTCCAATTGAAGATACGTTTCCTTTTGCTGTAGATACATTTAAGGATGACTCTTCCACTTTAATTACACTTGAAATTATTGCTGATTCAATATTTGTTTCATTCTTATTATTCGTTCTGCGAGAATTGTTTCTCTTGCTTTTATTAGTTTTTCTAGTGGAGTTAACTGTTACTTCACTTGAATCAATTTTAGAACGACTTAAATCTTCTAAACTTCCACCACCGTTGCTGTTTCTGATTGACTTCACATTTCCACCTCTCGGTTCGTTTTTTCTAGTGGAGTTAACTATTACTTCACTTGAATCAATTTTAGAATAACTTAAATCTTCTAAACTTCCACCACCGTTGGTGTTTCTGATTAACTTCATATTTCCACCTCTCGGTTTGTTTTTTCTAGTGGAGTTAACTATTACTTCACTTGAATCAATTTTAGAACGACTTAAATCTTCTAAACTTTCACCAACATTGGTGCTTCTGATTAACTTCACATTTCCACCTCTCGGTTCGTTTAAATTTAAATTATTTTTACTAATTGTTACTTCACTTAAACTACCTAAATTTTCTAAATTTTCATTTATTACTTCACTTAAATTTATTTTAGAATTACTAAATTCTTCTAAATGTGTTGCTTCAATTGAATCAATTTTAGAATTACTAAAGTTTTCCAAACTTTCATCACTGTTGGTGTTCTTGACTTCTTTCATATTTCCATCTCTCGATTCATTGAGATCTGAATTGTGTTTCTTAAATATTACTGTACTTGAATCAGTTTTAGTATTACTAAATTCTTCCAAACTTCCATCAATTGTTGCATCACTTGAATCAATTGTAGAACTATCAAAATCTTCCAAACTTCCTCCACTTTTGGTGTTCTTGATTTCCGTCGTATTTCCACCTGTCGAAACATCCAAATCTAAATTGTGTTTCTTAAATCTTACTGTACTTGAATCAGTTTTAGTATTACTAAATTCTTTCGAACTTCCGTCAATTGTTGCATCACTTGAATCAATTTTAGAACTACCAAAATCTTCCATACTTCCTCCACCTTTGGTGTTCTTGATTTCCGTCGTATTTCCACCTCTCGAATCATTCAAATCTAAATTGTGTTTGTTAAATCTTACCTTACTTGAATCAATTTTAGAATTATTCATTTCTTCCAAACTTCCATTAATTTTTGAATTAAAAAATTCTTCCAAACTTCCATCAATTTCTAATTCACTGGAATCAATTTCAGATTCATTTAAACTGTCATTTTCGTTTTCTTCATCGAAATTTGTATTATTTTGAGGAATATCAACAGCATTTTCTTCTTTCAAAATCCCCGATTTTTTAAGCGATTTTCCATCTGTATTGATTTGAATTATTTCCGCAATATTCGAAATGTCAATTAGCTTATTATTTGGCTGCTTTGAAACCATTGTTGCCGTTTGTGGTTGTTTAGAATTATTCCTCCCTTTTCCACCAGTTTTAACTCTCCCCTCTTTCAATTCAGCCTTTACTAAACTCAACGTTTTATTGAAATCAAGAGGTACATTCCTGTTGATTGATGATCTGAAGCCAGGATTGGGATCAAGCGCTTGTGATTTTGGCTCGCCTGAAATTGCTCTTAAAGTGAAGAAATTATTGCTCGAGCTAATTTTTACCAACTCTATTTCCTCATTGTTTGTATCCAAAATTGCTCGTTCAGAGCTGAAAGGGTTATTAATGACTTTACTTTCCGAATCACTCTTTATAGTTTGTAAGTCTTTATTGGAAATAACATTCCTCATGTTTTGAAAGAAATTTAAATCAGAGTCATTTTGTAGATTTTTTGATTCATTTTTCCGAATGGTGTTTAATTTTACGTCATTGTAGTGAATTTGAGTTTTCGGATTATAATTCGCGTTTATGTTTCCGTTATTGTAAAAATTTTGAGATTCCGTGTTTTGCTTTACGTTTATTTTCCCAGAATTATAAACATTCTGAGATTCCGCTCTCTGATTTGTATTTATTTTTCCGTCATTATAAAATTCTTGAGTTTCCACATTTTCGTTTATTTTTCCGTTATTATACTGATTTCGTGATTCCTCATCCCGATCCGCGTTTCTTTTCCTTTTATTTTGTAGATTTTGATTCACATTCTCAATTGAAACAATTTCTGAATTAACATTTTTATCATTTAAAGAATTGTTATTTTCATTTGAAACATTTTGACTACTTCTTGTGTGATTTTTATTAATCACTACGTGTAATAAGTTAAAATTTTCATTTGAAACATTATTTTGAATTACAGATTCTTGAATTAAATCAGCGCTATTGTTAACCGCTGAATTATTTTTTATATTATAAATTTCTTCAGCAAACGCAATTCCATAAAGGATTAAATCTTGAAGGACGCTATTTTTAGAAATATTCTTCAAACTATTTTGCGAATCTTCTTTAATTTCCGTGGATGTAAAATTCGTATCATTTATTTTAAGTCTTGTATTATTTAATTCATTCATTTTTGGAATTTTACTTCCATTAAATTCTACTTGAATATTTAAAATCATCGAATCGTTTCGATCCCCTTGAGGATAATTCGAGACATTCTTCAACCCAATAAAATCCCCTTCATTACCAACCTCGCTTAAATTATGCAAATTTTCACCAACCCTTACTTCCGAATTATCCACACTAAAATTATTTGCTAAATAATGTTCGATTTGCGTTGCGTTCGTTTCGCCTCGCGCAAATTGATTAATTGAATTCCGCGTGTTTCGTGTTACAAAAGACTGTTCTGTGTTTGCGTGTGGTGTGTTTTCCTCTGGGTACCTTGCTGTCGGGTTCTGCGGCATGCATAGCACACAAGTCGCCGAGACTAGTATGACTAGCAGCCTCAACTCTCCTAGTCGTTTCATTTTTTACACCTGCAACAAAAAGAAACGAAAATTAATTAAATTGAAAAGTAGATATGGGTAAAGTCGATCTTTTTTTTGTTACTGCAAAAACAACAATCTTCAGCTCAACATATATTTTTTTAAAGGATAGGTGATACGTGTTATTAAGGTATGGATAACGAAATGAGGATATATACAGAGAGCTTTTTTTATCAGTATACATTTCCACTATGTATATCTGCAAAATACGCGAATCAAACGCATTAATGTATGTGTGTTTAGTTGCCTGTAACACGCAACTGAATACACATATGCTAAGTAGTCAACTAAACATACAGACATTAATCGGTTCAATGCGTTTGACCGCGTTTTTTGCAAGTATACACTTCCCCTAATGTATACTGATACAAAAACCTCTCTCTCTCTCTCTTTCTCTCTCTCTCTCTCTATATATATATATATATAATGTAATAATCAAATAAGCTTTATGGCGATTTTTCAGTGAATGTAATCTGAATCTATCGGGAAGAATATTCGGGAGAGGAAACGGTCTCTTAAAAAAATACAGGTGTTTAAGCAGTCTTTTGCACATTTTCAATTTGATTATATAATTTTGAGATCATCAGCAAACGAAAGGCAATCGGTTACAATTAAGTTTAAAATATCATTGATAAATATATTAAAGAGAACGGGACCTAGAACTGAACCTTGAGGAACCGCAGAACTGTATCAGTTCTGTATCCATCATACTCTACAAAAACAGGCGTCTTTGGACCAAATAATGGTGAATTATCTTGCAAAGGCTATAATGGAAGATTTATTGTATTCACAAAATAGAAAGTCTGTTATTCCTTACTCCACTTTTTAAAAAGTGAAGTAAAGAATAACAGTTAACTTTTCACTTTTTAAAAAGTGAAGTAAAGAATAACAGTCTTTCTATTTTGTGATCAATCACTTCACGTAAACTCGAAAATATACATTTATTGTATTCAATTGTTTTTGATTTTCCTGACCTTTTTTTTTCATTTGTTTGTTTTTGTTCAGCTTTATGAACATATTACGATTATTACCACCATCATTATTAAAAAAAAAACATCCTCTATCATAACAACCTGTGAATTTCCACAAATTCTCAACATCCAACCGCCGCTTATTAAACGGAACAATAACTTTATATTCCCCTCTTTCCGGTCTTCCCAAGCCGCTTTTTCCCAACGAGTCGAAATCTTCCCATGCAAAAAAGTAATAATAACAATATTGTTATTATCGAGCTTATGACATAAGTGTGTGAGTATGTGTGTGTGGTTGGAGGTGCGGAATATCAGGTGAATACCGCTAAGTTCGTTGACTTTCCCTGACCAAGACAGTAAGTGTCAGTGTCAGGAGTCGGTGCCATTGGATTCCCCCCACGACGAATATTGTAAGTCGGAAGAACTAGGCCAAAATCTCGGCGGTTTGTCGAAACGGAATACAGCTGTATTTCCGACTGTTGGTAATTGTTGAAATTAAATGACTCAAAAATGTAAGTCAATTAATAATAATAATAATAATAATAATCAGTCAAGGACGTGCTAAACTGATTAATAATAATAATAATAATAATAATAATAATAATAATAATAATAATAATAATAATAATAATAATAATAATAATAATAATAATAATAATAATAATAATAACAATAATAATAATAACAACTTTATTGCCCAACAGATTAAACCATTTACAGGACAAAAACAAAACAAAACAACAAGTAAATACAATACTCACATTTAATGTTTAATTTAATTTAATTTAATGTTTTTATAAACAGGACAAGTTCGCCTCCCTTTAGTGGACGAAACAATGATTCTCGGTCGTCTACCTTGTAGACCCAAATCGTTGACGATGCCACTTGAAATTAGACAAAAGGTGGCGCTTGCGTCGTCTTTAATTTATTATGATAAATACAATATATATAATCTAAAATCCCCATCTACCATAATGGTGGTGTAGGGGTATTATGATAAATACAATACTATTAATTAAATCATAAAAGAAACAAAACAAAAATATAAATGTTTAAAAATGTCTTATACTAGGAATAAATTACAAAATAATATTAATCGATCAATGGTTATGTATTATCCCAAGTTGAACTTTCAAAGACTTGAGAGTGACATTTGACAAGAAATTATCATTCAACAGTCATACTGTCAAAATAGTAATGGCTGCTAATCGCTCGATAGGCTTTATTATACGAAATGCTAAACAATTTATGAATTCTGACGCCATTAAGATACTGACATATAATTTCAAATAATTTACAGTCGTTACTATAGTTTATATTATTATAAAAAAAATGAAGAATTTGATAAATAATGTCACATGTGAGGTTTTATTTGTTTTTATTCACTACTGCCAACAAAATGTAATTTAAAGAAAAAAAAATCAAAGCACTCTAGAGGGAAAAAAATCTTGATCATATTGTGTTTGAATTGAATGGCTCCCATCTTCCAAACATCTGTTATTGTTGTTCTATAAAAACAAAATAACAACACACTTTTTGTTCGTTAAAGAGGTCTTCTTTAATGATCCTCCGATCTTTCCGGTTCCAAATTTATTTTCCTTTTTTGCACGACGAGAGAAAGAAAAAACACCGATTCCATTTAACTTAACGGGACGCCTATTCAATGCGAACTTTTTCTTCGTCATTGTTGATTTTATTTTCAAACAGAATGTCCCGTTTTTTGTAACCATTCCGGCGAATTGAGAATCATCTCGGTGTAATCGCGCGGGCCGCAGAATTAACGATCGGAAACCGAGAAATGCTTGCGATCTCCGATCGGAATTGCAAATTGACTCGAGCTTTTCGAAAACTCGAAATGTAGATTTATGGGTATTTGCCCGGGAAGTAGTTGTTTTATTGTGCATTTGTTTAACGTATTTACGTAAGTAAGTCAATAGTCACAGAGCTAAATGTGGAAATAATTTATTAATTATTTTCAAATCATTTTTATTTAATATATGAGAAATTCGATTTTGAATATAATTCGAAACGAAATAATCGATTCTTGTAATCACCCGATCATGCCCATCATCAACGTTAAGTTATTTATAATTCGTACAGTTAAAAACAAAAGTGTAAAAAAATAACAAGTTATACAAACAAAGTGAATAAGTGTTTTATTTAATAAACTCAAAATTTATAACCAAGTGAAAGCCTTAACAATCAACAAATTATAATTTATTATCAATTATAGAGAAATGTAAATCTGTACTAGCATAGTAATAAATAAAATAAAGAGTTAAGGCTGCGACCAATACGTTTATCTTTCTCGAAAATATGTCAATATTATCAAGACATCCAGGAAGAAGTTTTATGTAGTTCAAACAACACAAGATATGTTTGTTAAAATACGCTATATTGTTGTTTTCTTGTATATTGTCTTGTAATTGGGAAATCTTAGTTTCCTGTTGAGCAATAAATATTATTATTATTATTATTTACAAGATTTCAAAATGTTCTTTGTTGGAATTCCTTCAAGATAAAATACTAAATTTTTAATTAAATTCTCATTTATCCCATGGTGAAATATTTTTATGTAATAATTAGCAAGTGTATTAATTAAAATACTTGCTAATTATAAAATTCTAAATTTTGATTAATACTGTTGGCGCCACGCCCACCCTTAGTGGACGTTGGGCCCACCTGGGCCATAAACCCCCACCCGGGGTTTCTTACATTTAGTTTAGTGTTTGTAGGAAATAAAGAGAGTCAAGCAACAGACGTCAACGAGTAAACATCTTAGTGTTATTACTCAAAACATCCCCTCAAGTTGAATATTACAAATACATTATTTTCACATTTAGCTCTGTGACATTTTGACTTGCATATCGGTCAGACGTTTGCCGATAGTTTGAAATTATATTATCTTTGACTTGGTTGTGAAATGCGCTAGAACGGATGGATTGTTTTTTTTTCTAATTTGTACCATTGGCAAAAAATTCTAAAAGATCGACTTTGCCCATCTCTAGAATATTCCATATAATTTTTTTTATTGCCATTGCCGTTGAAATCTGGCGACCAGCAAATTCGTGTTGTGCCGTTTGCTTTAATAACTGTACGCGAAACTAGCCTCATTCCTGGCTCCGATTTTAAAACGTTACCGTACACAATTTTCAACTCGACTCCAATTACACTTACTTCCAGTTTACTTACGGTGAGGTACGTGCTACGAACGAATAAATTAATCGCGTTTCCTCTGTTTACTATTCCCTATAAATATACCTGTTATCTTTCTATGACATTGATTTTATATAAAAAAAAATATTTTTTTGATTAAATGAAAGTTGTCTCTAGATAATCGATAGTTGAGGCTTTTATTTTTAATTTTCGAGTGCATTCCAAATTTTTGACATAAAAAATAAATTATGAAATCTTATGGGGAAAAGTTTTCTGCTTAATTGACTATTTATTTTTGTTTATATTTTCCTTTTTATTAATTTAAATAACCCCTACACCACTATTATGGTAGATGGGGATTTTAGATTATATATATATATAT
This sequence comes from Philonthus spinipes, assembly GCA_963082785.1. NCBI lineage: Eukaryota > Metazoa > Arthropoda > Insecta > Coleoptera > Staphylinidae > Philonthus > Philonthus spinipes. The sequence continues at coordinate 2,816,791 of OY720310.1, read as the reverse complement.
ATATATATTAATTTAAATTCATTCCGGAATCGCGGCTGTTTCGCATCCGATCATAACTCTCGGAAGAACATTCTTCCACGAAACGTGCGCGTAATGATAATCCTCCATCTAGACCCACATCTCTTTGAAGTGTAATCCAGAAAAATCGGCCAACGGTAAAATAACCAGTGGGTCTTTATTAATAACATTTATTCCCCTCCGGGGCACGGTAATTGGGTCTGTGTTATTCATCGGTCGTGATTCATCGGTTCTGCCGGTTCTTTCTCGTATCTAGAATACAGCTTACTTTCTTGAAACAAGTACTTTCCGGTGTTATTATGTTACTAGGATATTGTTATTACAATGGAAGTGTATCAACGATATACAGGGTGTTCCGTGTGATATTGATATCATGAAAAGTGGGTATTAGAAACTTTTGAAATTTTGGCTCTAATCGATGAGGTTATTTTAGAGGTCAAATATTCTACTCGAATAAAGTGGTATTAAAAAAAATCATAGAGATATTTCGCTAATGTTTTTGAGGATTAAACTAAAAAAAAAAACATTATTTTTACATTTCATTCACAATACATCGAAAGAAGAGTATTTTCCAAATGTAGTTGATATTTTTTTAATTGAATATAACACAAAATATTAAAATATAATGAAATAACAATTACAAAAAAAATTAAAAAAACGAAATTCACGTCTGCATGTAGAAAAAAAAAATACCTATTTGATGTATTTTTTTAGTTTATTTTTTAAACGCACCATTTGGATTTTTAAACGAAAATACTGACAACCGTTTGAAGGATCTTAACTAAATATTTTCTGGTATGGTTCAATCCTCTTCTTCAACCAACGCTCCTCTACCCTCAACAACGGTACGCTCTTCGTATCTTCACCAAACTCCGACACCCAAATAATCCATTACATAACCCATCCAACACACTCCTAATGACAATATAGTTTTTATCAACAAGATTGATACATATTTAACTATTTTGTATAATAATGTAACATTCTTAAAGAATAGCCCTAATTCTGAAAGCTCAGTGAGAAGTTGACAAATTAAATTAAATTTATTGCTTTATATTTGCAATGATAAAAAATATGTATATATTGATGTAAATGTTAAAAGTGACTTTTATCAATTTGTCTAAATATTAAATGTTATCAAACAATTCTTAAAGAAACAATTTGGCCAACGTTCTTTATTTCCATGCATCTTAATGTTTTAACATTCTCCACGCGACAGCAAATTTATTTCACATGCCATTCTCGGCACGCGTGCACTAAGTTTGCCATACCTTCTACAGAGTTGAGATTAGTTTACATTACAGTAAATCTGTTTTCAATCGAGTTGAATAACATTTTAGCAGTTAATTATTAAACAACTGTAGTTTTCAATATACAAATATTTGAGTGTTATTTTATTGCTTTAATATTGTTCAAGTCGAGTCATTTAAAAAAAACAACGTAATTCAGTAGTGAATACTGCCCGTATTAATGAGAAAATTGTTACAAAAAGGTAAATATATAAGGAAAAACAAAATAAAGAAGAACTAACTGCAAGAACCAGCTGCAGTGGTTTTTTTATAGCGAAACAGGTATCTGGCTTAGAGAGTGGAATAATTACACTTTCCATAAAAAAAGAAAAGGAAAATAAAATCTCATAAATACCTATGGAGCATAAACATTCTCTGTTTATATTCATTAATATGAGAGTATGGTTTATTAATTTCCATAATTACAATTCTTTTACGCAAGAAAAACATTCCTTTGATTTTTGCATATTTGATAATTTTTAAGATGCAATAATGGGTTCAACAACCAATAATTAAATTTACTAATTGTTAATGCTTCTACTTTGCCATACATTATTGTCCGATTAATGAAAACACTTTTTTGACTTTGTATATAATTGATTTTTGAAGAAATTATTTTGTGGTACATTTTTAACTAATGTAAAAAGAGATAAGTTTAGAAACACACTTTGTTCGTATCATATACCTGTTTTTAATCCGTAACTATAGTTTTGACTTATATGGTCATTAAGCCGTGTGACAATGACTGTATGGTTAGAGGGTTATAAACCCCCTTCCTGAAATTTTAATGACTGAATAGAAACGATGTAATAAAAAAACTTTTAATGTTGTTACAGCTTTGCTAAAACGTTATTTGTTGTTTTATTACGTAACTTATCAAGTTGATGAAAGATTACTAAAATCTGTACTCAGCTTGTTTATTTGTTTTATTGAGTTGTATGAAGACATATTTTTTTGCATAATGTTTAATTTTGTTTGTTAATATTAATTTATACTTTGTTCTCTTTTTTCTGTTTAAATTTAACTAACTTTGCTTGTACTCTTCTTATATTATGATTTTGATTGTATATTTTTAATAGTAATTAATATTATTATTATTATTTGTAATCTACGCTAGCCAGCTGAACTGTCCTGATGATTCTTACAAATGAAATGATGAATGGAGGATGTTTGTATTTAGCGTAATTTTAGAGTAATTAATTTAATAATTAGTAATAATGGAAATAATTACATTATTAACAATAAGAAGTCATAACCCCTCCGAAAATTATTTCTATCTTCCCGCCTGTATATATTTATTATAAAAGCTGTTTAGACTACAATGATTCAAAATATCGTTGAAACTAACATTTCCATAACAGAATAACTGCAATTATTTACTATTTTATTTCAAGCATAGAATACACCTGACATATAAATCGTGTATTACTTCTCCAACCATTTATTCTTCTCAGATTATTCTTCTTTGATTATATATTTTATAGACACTGTGATTTTTATAATAAAATCACAGTGTGTTTAATTAAAACTAAACCTTGAAGTTTTATTGTTTGTGTGTAAAAAAGAGAATTCCGAAATAAATAAAAAAAGTGGCCAATTGGCAGAAGAATTTATTTTTATGTTAGTTATTTATTGTATTTATTTATTTCGTCCACTAAAGGAAGGCGAACTTGTCCTGTTTATGAAAACAAGGAAAACGAATCACATTCAAAAGAAATGTTCAGCCAGCATTCATCTAGCGTATGGATAACTAGTGATGGCCATTTCGGTTTTTCGAACCTCATTAGACTAGTGTGTTCCATGTGCAATGCCTTGATGAAGGCGATTGTATTTATTTATTATTATTAGTGTTGGGTAAAATCGAATAATATTAGTAATCGAGTATTACTAAATTTGTCATTTTAAGTATTTATAACGAAAAAGTGACTTCAAATTTATGGTTATTAATAAATGGGAAGTTATTTTTGATATTTTTATATTAAGTAACATTCATAAAATTATAATATACTTAATTTAGCAATAATAGAAGATCGACTTTGCCCATCACTAATTATTATTACTTTGTTAAAAATAATCTGCCAATAAAGATTTATATATATATAAAAAAAGTGTTGACTTCGTAGTACTTTTTTAATATTAGTATAAAAAAGAACAATTTGTTTCTAACATTAATTCAAAATTATAATAATAGAAAAAAGAGGAAACATTTTATTAATTACTTATTTTCAAATTAATTTTATTTAACTAATTTATATCGATATTAAATTCTGTGGACTTACTTTTGAGCAAACTTTCTGGACGCGGTAGACACTGACACATCTGAAGAACTGGTAGCACTGATGACGGTCGGATGGATGGAGCGAGTCGAAGACCAGACGGCACGGAATAACGGAACCCATCGCGTACGCCTGAAATATTCAAACAATGTAATACCAACGACGAGGATTATGTGCTTTCTTTCCACCTTCGAAGCCGTCGTCTTCTCTTTTCATCGCGACGACGCGCATTTCTGGACGATAATTGGAGACGTTTACTCTCCTTTTAATTTACTTTAATGTTCAGCCCGCGGCAGAACGAGATTTTTTGCTGTTTTTAATTTCTTCTCGATACGAATTAAGAATGAAGGATTTTTATGATATTTTATTTCGTAATAATAATAAATGCTTTTATTAAAAAGAGGTATGATACAATATATACAGGGTGAGTCATCTTGTAGGCTGTGCCATGAAGAGGATGAAGATACGTCTTATGTACGTACGTTTTCTTCCCTCCAGATGGTGTCTCGCACTTGAACAGGCACCATCTGAAGGGAAGACAATCTAGTTCAAGGGAATCCAGTTCATTCAAAAAAAATCACTCTGTATGTGTGTATGTGGTAGTAACAATCAATTTTTATATGCCTTTTTATTTTATTTTTCTGTAATTACAGTAACAACTCTAGCGGTGGAAGGTTAGTAACCCCCCGGCCTGGTGTATAATTGCGTTCCGAGATTGAATTATTCAAATAATCCGCGTGAAAAAGCACACAGCAGTTTCGATCTCGGCGAATGCGCCATTTAATTAAGCTGTTTAGACGAGGATAATTGGCCGGCTAATTGAGACGCAATGTGAATGGAGCCGACCGGGACGGGTTCAAGGTTGGATCCGACTCCATCGGTAATTTCGAAATTGAAATTTAGAAAAATTTGAATATCCACAAAATAAACTATATATATACAGTGAGCTTTTTTTATCAGTATAAATTTCCCCTATGTATACCTGCAAAATACGCGAGTCAAATGCATTAATGTATGTGTGTTTAGTTGCCTATAACACGCAACTGAACACACATATACCAAATAGTCAACTAAACATACACACATTAATCGGTTCAATGCGTTTGACTCGCGTTTTTTGCAGGTATACACTTCCCCTAATGTATACTGATAAAAAAACCTCTCTGTATATATATATATATATATATATATAAAGGAAGTCCGAAGTGGTTCATGTAAAAAGAGACAGAAGTGGAAACAATCAAGCTGATTGGGACAACAAATAAAATTGCATACTCTCATCCTTATTCAGACTATATAAATAATATGAAGCAAAATATCATAAATTTCTGGGATATCAACCAGAGTTAAGTCTTTCTGCCATGTCATGAATTAAATAAATTAAAGACGACGCAAGCGCCACCTTTAGCCTAATTTCAAGTGGCATCGTCAACGATTTGGGTCTACAAAGTAGACGACCGAGAATCATTGTTTCGTCCACTAAAGGAAGGCGAACTTGTCCTGTTTAAGCAATGACGATGCCACTTGAAATTAGGCAAAAGATGGCGCTTGCGTCGTCTTTAATTTATTATGATTAATATCGGGTATATAACCCCAACACAATTTCCGTTCAGTCCCCTTCATCAAGGCATTGTACATGGAACACACTAGTCTGATGAGGTTCGAAAAACCGAAATGGCCATCACTAGTTATCCATACACTCCTGAATGGTGGCTGAACGTTTCAATAAATGTGAATGTCATGAATTTATGATGAAGTTAAAGAAAAAATCTATGCTAGTTAGCTGAACTGTCTTGATGATTCTTACAAATGAATTGATGAATGGTGAGGGGAGGATGTTTGTATTTAGCGTAATTTTAGAGTAATTAATTTAATAATTAGTGATAATAAAAATGAATGTGTGTGAGATTCATTTCCACTCTCACTAACTATTGCGTTTTCTGTAAACAAAAACATCGAATGACGTATTTAATTTTGAGGTGAAACACGAGGCGCATTTTGTGCCAATTGAATTAATACCCACGAATGGAATTTTTGCAACAAAAAAAATAATCAATAGCCGGCGAACAAGAACTGCTCTCGCATTCACGAGATAAGAAAGTAGTTTACTTCGGTCGTGCGTGCGAATAGATAGTGTTGATTTTAATTTATTTTCGTGTGCTTAACAATTGTGTATTAATTTTTGTTTTTCGATTTTATTAACCACAGAAAGTGTTTTATTAATTTGAATAAACAAATTAAAAATCAAGTGGTGGTGATTTTTTAAACATTTGAAATTTTACTGAATGGAATTCAACAATTTTTGTTGTTTTTGGCTATATAAAATCACATAATGTTGTTAAATTGGGCGTTAAAACGGACGGAGTTCGTTCCTGGTAGCGGAACAGGATACACGAATCCGCGCAATTATCCTTTCTTTTCATATGTATACTCACAATTTAAATTTTTTCCGTCCAAAAAAAATTTCACGACAGATCTAACTGTTCCTTAATTGTCAGTTACTTCCGAAATGTTGCCGTGGAATTAAATGGATAAACAACAATAGCAAAAATACATGGGAAAAAATATTTCAATTGAAGTTGCTAAAATATTAGATGACATTAATTAATTATTTGTTTTTTTTTCAATTATTATTAAGGTTGCGGTTTAGTGGAAAGAGATAGCTATATAGTAAAATGGAAATAATCGTTTGAAATAGAGCTATTCTTTTGGATTTCATAATATGAATGTGTATTTACATTTTTTATCTACCATGTATAAAGTGTCAGTCTAAATAAAAAATAAATCGTTAATTTTCGTGTATTACGTCAATTTACTAGTTTAAGTTAGAAAAGAAAATTGTAAGATATAATGAAATTAATAAGTCATGTCCGCTAAGTTATTTTAATGCAGAATTTAGTGAAATCCTTTAATTTTTCATTGCACAAGTTTTTATTAGCAAAAATTTAATTTAAAATTTGCTATAAATTTGATCAATTTTCATTGTTTTTCATAATTATTTTTCACAGAAACTAAACATTAAAATAAATTTTAATTTATCTCATGAAATTCCTGCTTATTTTAAGATTATTTTAATGTATAATACAATATTGTTCATTGATCACAACAACAATTTAACTCAAATTAGTGATTGCCCATATTTGTATAGCTATCTCTTTCTTCTAAACCGCACCCTTAAGTTGTAATAGTGTGGCAAAAATTTTGTATAGCTATTGTTAAGTAAGATAAATTCTAACATTCTTCTAAATACTTTTAGAGTTAAACTCTAAAAGACAAAAATCTATTTTTTCATAAATAGAAAAGTGTATCTATTCACTTGGTTACAGTTATTTAATAAATTAAATAAAAATGATTTGAAAATAATACTGTCATTCCTTACTTTTTATAATATAAAAAAAGTGAAGTAAGGAATAACAGTCTTTCTATTTTGTTACTGAAATTAGATGAGAACAAAAATCTCTGAGTATAAAACAAACTAACTGATTTTATTACTAATAATCCATAACTATTATAAAAAATAATTGTATAAAATAATTCAGAAACATAAGATTTAATCAGTATTTTAATTGACATTAAAATGATTTATTGTACTGATATATTATAGGCAACACTTCTTTCTGCGCTGTATGTTTTGTAATATATATCTTCATTACATGATGAGCATTTTAAGTTGCCTATAACATCACTCCAAACACTTATAAATATTTGAATTTAAAAGTTATTACTTCACCGATTTAGTCTTTAGTTAAATGAATATGATTTCGGGATGCGAACAATTATTCCTTTTTTTTTCATTGGGAAGGACATTATTGGTAAGATTAACAATAATTGAAGAAAAGAGTGTTTACTCACTTGGTCACAGTTATTTAAATAACTAAATAATTTACCCGGAAAGTAGTTGTTTTAATGTGCATTTGTTTAACGTACGTCAAAAGTCACAGAGCTAAATGTGGAAATAATTTTATTAATTATTTTCAAATCATTTTTATTTAATAATTGAAGATTTTTTTTAGAATAAATTGATGGATTTCGTTAGTGAGCTTTTTGAGGATGAATTCTTTAATATAGTGTATATATTAAAGAATTCACCGCAAAATTAACGCAAAATTCGAAATTTCGTTTAAAAAAATTAATTTTATTGTTTTTCCTGTATCATTGCAGTTTGTTGTTTATTTTCTCATTTTTTGTTCACAAATAAACAAATTAGTTTTAATAAGTAGCTATTAGTAACCACTTCGAAAAAAAAATGGAGAAAAACAAAAATAAAAAACAATAAAATTAATTTTTTTAAACGAAATTTCGAATTTTGCGTTGTATATATATAACAATCTTTATTAACAATTAAGTTTACAATAAGGTAACAAACATTGATTATGTATATCACACAAAAATTAATTAATTGTTAAATGGCTATCGACCAGAGGTCTTTCTGCCCATTTTTTAATATTTTGTAATATTCGGGGGTATTCTCTAAGGGAAATGTTAAGTATAGTTTGTACGTTATTGTCTATAATCACAGTCTAAGCTATTTTTTTTAAATAATATAGATTTTAAATTTCAACAGAAAATAGTATTTATTCTCACAGTCACAGTTATTTAAATAAATTAAATCAAAATTATTTGGAAATAATTAATCTACATTATGCCACAGAGCTAAATGTAGAAATAATATATTAATTATTTAATTTATTGAATCTGAATTTGTTTATAATTAATGGTTTAATTATTTAGACATTGGTAGTTCATATTGTATGATATAAATATGAATAAAATATTAAAAATCAACCAATAAAACACAGATTAGATTGAATAACTTTAAATTCTCGACTAGTTAAAAACAAATTTTAAATTCTCTTGAAAATGGGCTAATAACCCGAAACTAGTCGAGAATTTAAAGTTATTCAATCTAATCTGTGTTTCATTGGTTGATTTTTAATAATTTATTCATATTTATTTCATACTGAATTTGTTTATTTGTTCATGTTAAACTTAACGTTTCCCTTACAGAATAGTGGTGATTGCGTAGTAATCCGTCTCATCTATTAAATCATCTGATGGGAGAGATAAAGGAGTTCCATATCTTTATTTGTGTAAATAAAGATATGCACAGTCATTTATAAAATTATATTCTAAAATCGAAATATGAATCGGCTATCGGTCAGAGATCAATGATAAATTATTTTTTTCTTAATTTCCTTTTATTTTTAGCACTTCATTATTTTATTTATGTTATTTCGTAAATAATCGTGAGGATGGTTGTTTAGTATTTTTGTTTCATTTTATTGACAAATGCTGGGATCGAAAATATTTTGCCTGCACACAACAACATGAGATCATTCATATAAATTGTATAACCATTTCACGAGATTAATCAGAAATTACTTAAAAAATATGATTCGTGTATATTAAATAAAAATGATTTGAAAATAATTAATAAATTATTTCCACATTTAGCTCTGTGACTTTTGACTTACGTTATGTAAGTACGTTAAACAAATGCACATTAAAACAACTACTTCCCGGGCAAATATCCACGCCGGACATTGAATTCCATAATGTACACCTGCTGTTGCACATCAATAAAATATTGTATAATGCAACAAATTTTGATCCGAGAAAAATTTAATGTAAAAACAACAAAAGGAACGTTACGTAATACAAGGCCATCTGCAGACACGTGTTTCGGGATCTATCCCTCGTAAGTACAGCTATGCCTTACATAATTTAAAGATGTTAAAATAAATCAATTAAATTAATTCAAATACAATCAGCAAAATTAAATCAGGTATATTAAATCAAATTAAACTAAATCAATTTAAATTAAATCAAACCAAATTAATTCAATTTAAATCAAAACCGAATAAAATTAAACGAAAAGAATTGAATCAAATTAATTAAAAATATATTTAAATAACTGTGACCAAGTGAATGAATACTGTTTTCTATTGAATCGTGTAATTTTAATTACTTAATTATTCGGGGCTATTCTGTATGGATAACGTTCAATATAACATGATCGTTATATGTCAAGTATCATATTGCAAGTCGATTTTCTATAAATTATAATAAATCCAAATCTGCTTAGACTGTGATTATGAACATAACAGATACGTTAAATTTTACGTTTTCTCTTATAGAATAGCCTCGATTATTTACAATACGATATTGCGAAAAAGCTATCAACCAGAGGTCTTTCAGCCTTTAAAAATAATTTGTCTTCATTCTAATAAACCGTACTCATTCCACATCAGATTGCATTTAAGGCAATTAAAGCTCATTTTCTATTACGGAAAAAAAACTGCATAGTTAATAAGCGGGCGCACTTTTGTTTTGTTTTAATTTTACGGTCAAGCGCATTGGAGAAAGTTCCCACTGAGTTATTTTTTTTTTTTGCACACTTGAATATTGTTCTTTCTTTTATCTGTGGGAAAATTGTTGCACCACGAAGAGACAGAGGCGCGATTGTACTGGATGCATCGCAGTGACACTGTTCTTCTTTTTTGTAATTATACGCAGAGAGTTAAATAAGAGTGCAATTGGCAGTTTAATAAATACAAACAAAAAAAATGTGCATCCTTAGAAAACCCCAACAACCCCAATCTCTAAATAGAAAAAACCTGTCGATAACCCTTTAAACCCTTTACGAATACACATCCTCCTTTTACCCTATTGCGTTTGTTTCGATTTCAAGGTGGGAACCTTGATATCGAAACAAACCCAGTTCTACATCTAACCCCGAGCAAAAAGATACTGGAAAATATTTATGATCCTAGCAGAATTATATACAGAGAGGTTTTTTTATCAGTATACATTTCCCTTATGTATACCTGCAAAAAACGCATTGAACCGATTAATGTGTGTATGTTTAGTTGACTATTTGGCATATGTATGTTCAGTTGCGTGTTATAGGCAACTAAACACACACACATTAATGCATTTGACTCGCATATTTTGCAGGTATACATAGGGGAAATGTATACTGATAAAAAAAGCTCTCTGTATACAGTATATTATACATATATAGGGTTGTTGGTAAGGAACTAGTTATGAAAGAGGCGAATAAATTCTATATTTATAAAAAAAAACTGTTCATATATTTCTCGACCCAGTATATATTCTGTTGAACGGCAATTTACACTTCAGCAACCGCGTTTTTTTTTTCTTAATTAAGTTCTTAATTACTGGCCGTTAATTACATAATTACTATTTTTATAATAAGATGTTTGTTAATTTAACAATTTACGGTGTTTTCCAAATGCTTTGCGACGACAATTAATGCTACTATTAATTTAATAGCATTAACAAGTATTTTATTTTTATATATACAAACATCTTTATTCCCAAAGAATACATACATATTTAATTCAATATACAATACATGAAACAATTTACAAATATATATTCTTAAGGGAAACGGCTATCGACCGGAGGTCTTTCGGCCTCTTTTATTTTTATTTAAATCAAAAGTTATTAATAGGAAAAATTAGTCTTCATTTCGATAGCCATTTTCTGAGGCTTAACTAGAGGTTTATGATTGTAATGTAAATATTGTAATGTATATATATATATAAATCTTTATTGGCAGATTATTTTTAACAAAGTAATAATAATAAATGAATACAATAAATAACTAACATAAAAATAAATTCTTCTGCCAATTGGCTATCGACCGTTGGTCTTTCCGCCTGATTTTGTAGGCGTCTGTCCTTGTCAGTTGCTGTGTCAAAAAGGTTTTGATCGCTAATGTCGTCCATTGTCTTGTAAATTGAATTTACTCGTCGTGATCACTAAAGTCATGAAATGATGAAATGAAATCATGAATGGTGATGGTGAAACGTTTACTTTTGGGAATGATATTTTGGTTATTGTAATGTAATTTAACGTATTTCTCAGAAATAAAGATTTTATATATATATCTATTCTATATAAATAGAATCAAGATTATATATATATATATATATCGTCTTGATTCTATTTATATTTTAGTAATTTAATTATTATTATTATTTTTTCAATAATTAGTATTTAATAATTTTCGATTAGATCACTGTGATTTTAGTTTCTTATATTTTTCATCTTATTCGGAATTATTCTGTAGCGAAATGTTAACTATAAATATGTAATACATAGAATGTAAAATTACACATTAAATTTAACGGGGAATAACCCCGATTATCTATTTTTGAAATCTTTGGGATAATGAATTTATATTCTAATTTGATTTGTTCTGTAATTTTGTTAACCTGTTGAACAACAAAGATATTATTATTATAAAGGTCGTGATTGCAGTATAGTTTTTTGTGATTGCATTACTATTTGTTATTTGGTTTGTGTTTTTGTTATATATTTCTATTGTACCTTTGGATATTTTAGATTGCACTAATCTGAATGACTCCTCACTTATGTGGCGGAAAACGAGTTCCGGATGAAAATCGAGGACAGATCCATCCGAGTTGATCACTCTAATTCGCGCATCCAGCATCCGGCGACTCAATTGTTTAATTAGTGCCCCGCACGACTCTACACTTCGGAAGAAGAAAATAAAAGATTGCTTAACGGGCCTTAATCCTCATCTGCGTGCGAATAAATTTGATCTTGATCGCCCGCGAGTAATGACAGAGTTTGCGAATATTCCTCAGCGTACCGTGAAAAGTGAATGCTAAGAATGCTATAAGACTTCCGTTATATTCGCACAACCTAGAAGCGAGATAATTCGTTAAAACACGATGAGTATTTAAATAATAATAGAACAAAAATTATTTGAAAATAATTATTAAATGATTCCATCTTTTGTCACTGTCACATTCTAACTTATGTTACATAAGTACTCAATTATGGACATTTACTGTTGCATAACAATAACATATTGTATAATGCAACAATTTTGTGAATCGCAAAAAAAATGAATTAATAGCTTTAATTATTTTCTCATTAATCACTTGGTGAAAAATGATTAAATATATATGTAAGAATATTTATTTAAATAAAAACAAACCAAGTGATTTAAATTAATATTCTTACATATATAAATTAATAGCATTAGATAGCGTGGGCCAGCTATTCCCGAACGATTGTAAATTGCTCCTGTGATTTATTTTTCCAGTTTGTATCTGCACCATATTAACAAAATTATGGAATGATTATGTTTGTAACTTCAATGAGTCAATCTTGTTAATATTGTACAGATTAAATAACACAAACCAAGTTAAAAGTGTTTTATTTAATTGATAAACAAAGTTGAAGTCTCAGTTATTAATAATATTGTACAGATACAAACTGCAGTTTAAAAAAATCACGATAAATAACAAATAGAATATTACAATTTATGTTACAATTAAATGCAATATAGTAACGATTTAAAAAAAAAACGTTTAAACCGTTAATTTTGTATTTTATAGAATTATAGTTATTTTTATGGTTATTTCGATGAAGTGTTTTCTCTAAAAATAAATCATTCTCTCTTAAAATGGCAACTTAAGTAAGTTTAAACGTTTTTTTTTAATTGTTACTATATTGCATTTAATTGTAATATTCTATTTGTTATTTATCGTGATTTTTTTAAACTGCAGTTTGTATCTATCTGTACAATATTATTAATAACTGAGACTTCAACTTTGTTTATCAATTAAATAAAAAACTTTTAACTTTGTTTGTGTTATTTAATCTGTACAATATTAACAAGATTGACTCGTTGAAGTTACAAACATAATCATTCCATAAATTCACGTTTTTGGAATTTGCGCGTATAAATCTTACAATCGCAATTAAATTTCCCTAAAACGGATGCATCTTCAATGGGAGTTGTTAATAATACTGACGATTTTGGTGTACAGAAAAAGAGTATATTACATTCACAGTGATTTATAAAAATAATTTAATTGTATTTAATTGATTATAATTATGGTTATTGTTTGTCTGCTCGTTTTGACCCGTGAATCTATTGTAAGTTCGGTTAGTGATAATCGCACTTGCTTAAATATAGATCATCCGTTTTTTTTTTTAGGAGAAGATTCTTTAGTTCATATCAATTGGTTTAGCTATATATCATCTGGAGTTTTCTTAATGTAAAAAAAAACATTGTTGTAAGATTGCTAAAGAATTCTACGAACCTATATATATATTCAACCAATAATTACTGTTTGTAATGTAACTTAGTTTGATAATGATTACCGTGTAATTGAAGTTCAAGTGAAAATATCTCGAAAACAAGGCATGGGGTTTTTTTGTTTTTTACATATTCGGAAAGAGCAAGCTTTGAATAGCATCCCCATGTAGTTTCATAAAGATTCCCCACGAATTATAATTATTGCGATTTTTTAAAATTGAATTATTCAGAAAATTGCGTTAAAAATCGTCCATTTTGGGTTCAAGTGAAAGTATCTCGAAAACTAGGGATGGGGTGTTTTTTTGTTTTTTACATATTCTGAAAGAGCAAGCTTTGAATAACATCCCCATGTAGTTTCATAAAGATTTCCCTCGAATTATAATTATTGCGATTTTTTAAAATTGAATTATTCAGAAAATTGCGTTAAAAATCGTCCATTTTGAGTTCAAGTGAAAATATCTCGAAAACTAGGGATGCGGTATTTTTTGTTTTTTACATATTCTGAAAGAGCAAGCTTTGAATAACATCTCCATATAGTTTTATAAAAATTCTCTATAAATTATAATTATTGCGATTTTTTAAAATTGAATTATTCAGGAAATTGCGTTAAAAATCATCCATTTTGGGTTCAAGTGAAAATATCTCGAAAACTATGGATGGGGTATTTTTTGTTTTTTACATATTCTGAAAGAGCAAGCTTAGAATAACATCCCCATGTAGTTTCATAAAGATTCCCAACGAATTATAATTATTGCGATTTTTTAAAATTGAATTATTCAGGAAATTGCGTTAAAAATCGTCCATTTTGTGTTTAAGTGAAAATATCTCGAAAACTAGGGATGGGGTATTTTTTGTTTTTTACATATTCTGAAAGAGCAAGCTTTGAGTAACATCCCCATGTAGTTTCATAAAGATTCCCCACGAATTATAATTATTGCGATTTATTAAAATTGAATTATTCAGGAAATTACGTTAAAAATCGTCCATTTTGTGTTTAAGTAAAAATATCTCGAAAACTAGCGATGGGGTATTTTTTGTTTTTTACATATTCTGAAAGAGCAAGCTTTGAATAACATCCCCATGCAGTTTCATAAAGATTCCCCACAATTCACAATAGGATGTTTTACTTAACTTTTTTATTTAATTTTTAAACTAAGCTACTTCTCAGTTTGATGAATTTTTAAAGTCCAAAATAAACACTTTAGTAATCCTCGCGGAGACCAATCCCACATAAAATGTATAATTTTAGTAATATATTGTTATAATAAAAAAAACTACTATCAAAGTTAGTATTCTAATAAAGAATGAGCAGAATAAGAATCTTAGATGTAAGGTTAAGTCTTACCAATACGTGTTTTTTAGTTTCCATTTAGCCATTTTTATTTGATAATTATCTTTATTTTACTGCCCATTAATACTGTCGTATGTTATAATATTTACATATTTTTTCAGTTCCCAACATATTTATAAAATATTGTTTTTTTTTTGCCATCGTCATCAATTGGTTAAACTGAACTGCCACGCAATTTCTTTGATATTTCATAAAATCGTCCGTACAAATTTACTATTTAAATATTTATAATTATTATTATGAGAAACCAAACAACATGCAACAACAACATGTATAATCCATTTGTATACATATATATACAGAGGGATTTTTTTAACAGTATACATTTCCCCTATGTATACCTGTAACATACGCGAGTCAAACGCATTGATGTGTGTGTGTTTAGTTGCCTATAACACGCAATTGAACATACATATAATAATAATAATAATAAAAATAATAATAATAATAAATTTATTGCCCAATTACAGGATAATACAAAATAATTTTACATTATAATAATAGCAAGACGAACATGAATATAAATATAAATATAAATATAAATATAAATATAAATATAAATATAAATATAAATATAAATATAAATATAAATATAAATAAATACCAGTACAAATACATCTGCCAAATAAGCAACTAAACATACACACATCAATGCTTTTGACTCGAGTATTTTGCAGGTATACATAGAGGAAATGTATACTGTTGAACTTGCGTTGCATAATGTATACTGATAAAAAAACCTCTCTGTATATATGGTATATATTCAATGACCCTTTCTACCCATATGGGTGTAGAGTTATAATCCATTTGTATGTTTTTAAAACATGCAATTGTGTGTAGGTCAAACACAATTGCACGCTGTTAGGTTTCTCAATAAATAATCGAGGAAGAGCAATCGGGCTCAAACTCTGTAGAGACGAAATAATTTACTTTTACCGGACGTCGTGGAACTTGAGGTAATCTGGTTTTGTTGTTTTATGGTAGATGAATGCGATACGAAGTAGGCGCAATTTAGAAATTCGCTCCTGAATCGAAAACGAGTGTTTCGTATGTAGGATGGGTGCCACGTCCCGTTTCACGTACCAAGCTCAGGCGTACTTAAAAAAATGAACACGTAAAAAATACATTAAATTCTTTTAAAAAGAACGTAAAAGAAATACTTTAAATTGTTTAAATAAATAGTTCATGTTTGTATTCACGAAACGATTTTTCCGTTTAGAAAATCTTGAGCGTTGTTCCTACTTTGTATTTATATTAAATCAGTGTTGAAATATCTTCAGTACTATTTATACACTCTTCACATTTTAACATATCATTCTGTGTGTTATTAACAAGAAATTAATTTTTTAATTTCTGTGTGTTATTAACGAGAAATTAAAAAATTAAATTAATTTTTAATTTCTTTTTTAATTTCTGTGTGTTATTAACAAGAAATTAAAAAATGAAATTAATTTTTTAATTTCTTTTTTAATTTCTGTGTGTTATTAACGAGAAATTAAAAAATGAAATTATTTTTTTAATTTCTCGTTAATAACACACATAATGACATGTTAAAATGTGAAGAGTGTATAAATATTTTTGAAGCACTGCCAATCGAGTGCATTTATAAATAAATATAATATTACTATTTGTCATCATGCTCCAGATGCCTCACAGCGCATTATATTATTTGCAAACTTTTCCAAAACGCCTACTTTATCCGCACATCCAGGGGAACATTACGTCCCATTATCCCGGTTGAAGACCATGCTTATCTAGATTGCGCAATTTTCCGCAAACGTAAAACGACAGAGTAGACTTTTTTCACAGATTTATAGTCAGCTTTATTATACAGGGGAGATATATTTATTTATTTTAAACATGTATGTAATTAAAAAAAATCACAGACACACATAAAAGTCTATAATTGATATTAATTTACATGTTTGCTCGTTTAATTAACCGGTTGATAAATTATAATTGCATTAATAATTAACTCTGATTGATTTTTTTAAAGTATGCGTAAGACTGTATATATTTTCTATAAATTATTTGTATAATCATAGAAATATAAATAAATTACATTTTAAATATTAATAGTTTGAAAAATACACTTGATTTGTTTCGACTCACGTCTTTGAGAATGACGTGAGTCGAAACTAGTCGGAGGAAATAAAACAATTAGTGATACAAATCAAGTGTATTTTTCAAACTATTAATATTGTGATCATGTTTCATCAAGTGATTAATGAGAACCAAATCAAAGATTTACATTTTAAATTCTCTTGAAAAAGTGATAATAATCTGTAACTAGTCAAATTTAGAGTTATTTAGTTTAAACTGTTTTTTTATTTTACAATAAAACTAAACAAGGAAAATTTCTGTTAATAATCAATAAAATTAGATCAATGCAAAAAAATACTTAAATACTTACATTGTATGTTTTTGACAAACACCTATTGAAACAACTACTTCCCGAGTTAATACCCCGCCGGATATTGATTACACAATAGATATTTGTTTGTTGCATACTGGTATTACTGTACAACGGCAGAGTATATGCTCGGGAAGTAGTTGTTTTCATTGCCAGAAATTTTCCTTGTTTAATTTTATTGTAATTTAAATACCTAACATTTGCATGAATCACCTCTGTTTTGTTTAATTTTTTTATTGATACATTTTACTACTTTATTCATATTTATTTTTCAATATTGACAGGCAGCATTTTATGGTCAACTTCAAAGCGAATGCAAGATTTTCTATGTGAGAAATATTGTAGAGCAGGCCAAGGTCTATCAAGGGCTGTAGCAGAGTATATACTGTGGCTGTAGTGCCAAGGAAGAAAAAGATGATGAATCTTTTTTGCGTATAAACATTTTTTTAAAACAAATATTAACATTTCATTTATTTAAATAGAAAAGAGTATTCATTCACTTGGTCGCAGTTATTTAATCATAAAAATGATTTGAAAATAATAAGTCACAGAGCTAAATGTGGAAATAATTTACTAATTATTTTCAAATCATTTTTATTTAATACATTTCATTCATTCTTAATTCCAAAGCAAAGCTTCACCTTGCAAACTCTGCATCGAATATTTTCGCCATTAGAAAATTACAGAGTCAACACAGTTTTGCAAATATATCCATCGCAAATGTAATCCGCGCGGCGGAAATTCTCAAGCCGTAACGATTACGGAGAAATTGATTTCTCTGTGACGTCACGGAATAAGCGTGAGTCTGCTGGAATTGTGAGATGAGAAACGATCGCCTGAGTTTATACACACGCGGTCAGACTTTGTAACTGACTGACCCACAAATAAATATGTGTTTTTTTAATCATCATTACTATTATTTTTAACGAGAAGACATAACTTTCACAATTAAAAACCTGAATCGTTTCAAAAGGAAAATATTTGATTTCTTTTAAAGAGAAGAGTATTTATTCAGTTGGTCATAGTTATTTGAACCTATTTATCTTTTATTTAGACGAAAATCTGTTTTTTTTTTCTTTCTAAAAATATAATACTTTGGCGGAACGATCTTCGGTCGTAAGCCATTTCATGTATTATATGCGAACATAACTCTACAAATATTTTTTCACAATAAAAACCTCAATCGTTTCAAAAAGAAGACATTTGATTTCTTTTAAAGAGAAGAGTATTTATTCAGTTGGTCATAGTTATTTGAACCTATTTATCTTTTATTAAGACGAAAATATGTTTTTTTTTTTCTATCTAAAAATATAACACTTTGGCGGAACGATCTTCGGTCGTTAGCCATTCCATGTATTATATGTGAACATAACTCTACAAATATTTTTTTTTAATCTTTTTCCTTTCTACCGTTAGGTGTAAGGAGACTCTACAAATATATTGGAAATAATTATCTAAACTATGTATAAATGTTACATGAATAAACATATTTAGTTAGTTCTTTATACTAAATTAAGATAAATATAAAACAAACTTCTATCAATTAGACATTTTTTTTATTTAGATGTTTTAATATTACCACAGTTGTACCTTAAGGCTCAGTATTGGAACCCATTCTCACACATCCATTTCTCATACTTTCTTCTATCATAGACTTTATTATTGTGCAGATTGCAGATTAAACCCAATAATTAAGTTCCTTAAAATTTATCTAAATAAAATCTGCTTGCACCTAATTAAGTTAGTATATAATAAACATTCCTATTTTTCATCAATTTAATTAATTAGATGAAAACAGCGTTGTTGATATCTCAAATTAGACATCTCGTTTTTTATAAAGTATTTGTTCAATAATTAAGTTCCTTAAAATTTGTCTAAATAAAATCTGCTTACACCTAATTAAGTTAGTATATAATAAACATTCCTATTTTTCATCAATTTAATTAATTAAATGAAAACAGCGTTGTTGATATCTCAAATTAGACATCTCGTTATTTTTTTTAATAAAGTATTTGTTTAATAGTGTAACGGATGCGTCAATTTTCTTAACGGTTTTTTCGCCGAGTGCAAGAATGATAAATTAAAATTAATCCTATTAAATCGGTTCACAATCTTCCGGATTATTATATTTAATTAAACATCTTCAACCAGTAATAACGCGATCCGTAGTTCATATTAATGTCGCAATAATTAATTAACTCATCCTGGAAGACATGATTTAAAAAAAAATGTCTCTGTTTATCTGAGAGTAATAAATAACAGTAAAAAGTCATAGTTTTACTGCTATGAAAAAAAAAAACATAAAAAAAAATAAACAAACAATCCCCTGAGCATATTTTAATAATGTTTCATCAAAATGGAAATAATGCTTTTTCCAGTAACTAATAGTCAAGGATTTTTTCAGAATTAATTCTTGGCTGGCATTAAAATTTTAATAATGTTTCATCAACATTGAAATAATGCTTTTGCCAATACTAATAGTCAAGGATTTAATCAGAATTAATTCTTGGCTCGCATTAAAATGTATAAAATAGTCAACATAATTATATTGTTTATTGTTTATAGAATATATTCATAATAAATTAAAGACGACGCAAGCGCCACCTTTTGCCTAATTTCAAACAATCCTTATATCAACCAATAGAATTCGCGAAACCGGGATTCATAAATTCTAGATCGATTCAAGGATTAAGCTGCGGCTATTAAAAACATTTTTTTCTTTTTTTCGTTTTCCGGACAATGATAATCCCGAGATTATTGGGCATAACGAAGCAACAACAAAGGCGTAAAAAATGTACCGAAATAGCAGCAGCAAAACAGTTTAAATTAATGGCGCAATTCAATTGTTGGTCTTATTATCCCATAATTAAACTCTGCTTAATTGTAGTTTTTTTTTTTTTGGAAAAGAAACATATAACAAAGTGAATGTAAATTATTGCGATTATTATGTACATTACAAACATGTAATATCAATATTAATATCTTTTTATTATTATACGAATAATCGATTATATTTAATCGAATATTCGAATTCGATTATATTGAAATGTATTGAATTTATATATACAAGGTGTACAGAAAATGAGTGAAAACCTTCAGGTAACTCAATTCCTTAATTAATTTTTAATAGAAAATCCAAATAAAAAAATGTTGTATGGTTCTTCATTGGGGCTCACGAGGTCTTCGGAATTTTAAATATGTCACTATAAATTAGTATTGTTTTTTAAATATTTTGTAAAAAAATCAATAGCATTAACAATCAATTAGACACGTGTATAATTCCATTGATGTATATTTTTATAATTTTATAACTTCATCAGAAGCATTCTTTTAATGAAAATAGATCTGGCAACGACGCACGCTCGTTTGTAAAAGAAAAGGTGTATGCAACACCTCCAGCGGATGATGTAGCAGTTATAAACAGGATACATGCACACTTGTTTGATCCAGCGTTGCCAAATGTATAGTTCTTTTAAGTGGCCCGTGAGGCTTAAGGAAGGACCGTGTGACTTATTTTCGTTAATATTTTTATCTAAAAATTAGTCAGAGAGTTACGCTACCTAAAGCTTTTCAATCATTTTCTGTACACCTTGTATATATATATATATATATACATCTTTAGTCAGACAACAACTTTATATAATATATAGTTATATAATACAATTATACAATTATAAGTTTGTATGAAGGTGTTAGTCTGTCCTGGGCTATCGACCTGAGATCTTTCTGCCCTTGTATATATATATATATATATATATATATATATTATTATTTTATGCAACAGCAAGTGTATTTTTGATTAGAGCAATTTTTAAATAAAATGTCAGTTCAATATTAACAATCAACGAGAGTGGTCGTCTTATTTTTTTTCTCACGATTACTGTAACCTGCAGATTTATACTGTTCGACTCCAGTTATTATCAACTGATTATTGAAATAATTGATTTTGCTAGTGATTTATTAAATTTGATTAAATTTCGCTATTAACTACAGTAATATACATTTTTACAAGCGCTGATTTTACATTCAAAATGAAAATAGTTCAACCATTTACGACACACTAATTTTCAGTCAATTTCAATTTTAATTTACTTTATTAACGGAATCTCCATTTCCAAATTACAATTATAATTACATATTAAAAATTTTAATACAATTATATTTTGTTCATCTTTTAAAAAGGCTTCTTTCGATATCTAAAAAATCTGTTGATTGAGTATAAAGTATAATTAGAGAAAACTCCTGCACTCATTATAATTTATCTATATCCGGTGGCCTGGATAAAAAAATGGTAAACAAAATATTTACGGAATTATGTTTTCTTTAAGTTTTTCAAAAGAGTAAACTTTCGGGAAATCTAATTTGAAATGGTAATCACTCGTTTTATGGATTATTTAATTAACTTCGAAATGTATGCGTCTGCACTCGTGAGCTACTTCTGTATTTTAAGAAAGTTCGGGTTATTTAAATGTTTTTTTATGAATTTTAAGCGTTAGTAAATTCTTGAAATTTTTTAAAAAAAGAAAAAAATAATAATAATAGTAAAATTGTGCCTATAAACAGCACTATAATAATTCGGGAGGTGAGCCTTGCGGAACCCCGGTATTTTGATATTTAGCACTGTAAAGAGTAGGGGCATGAGAGATGAGGGCGGTGTCGTCGGACGAATTGAAGAACGTACTTTGAAGGATTGAAATATTTTGGACTAGGATGATACATGTGTGAGCAAAATATATTATGGAGGAGTGGATAGAGGTTGAGCCTTGCGGAACCCCTGTTTCTGGAGGTATTTTGATATTTATCGTCGGAAAGCGTAGGGGCATGAGAGATGATGGCGGTGTCGTCGGGCGAATTGAAGAACGTATTTAGAAGGATTGAAATATTTTGGACTAGGATGATACATGTGTGAGCAAAATATATTATGCAAGAGTGGATAAAGACTTGAGCCTTTAAATAATTTTACAAGAACACTGTATAAATTATTTGGAGTTGTCGTAAGTATTAATACATATTTATTTATTTATTTATTTATTTATTCCTTTGCCTATCTACCTTTCGGTGTAAGGCTTAAGTATTAATACATACTAAATTTTAATAATATAAGGTAACCAGAATTGTACTACACAAATTATTTTAGAATTTCTCTGATAATCCGCATTCTATTTATTATAATAAATAGAAAGATAACGCAAGCGCCATCTTTAGCCTAATTAATTCTATTAATTAACTTGACATTCTTCCTTTACTTTTTATTCAACATTCTACAAAATTTGTGTCAACCGCAATCTCCCCTTTCTTTCCTTGTAATTAAATCAAATCCTCCTATTTAGCATGATCTTAATTTAATTATCAATTTCGCCATCAATTGAAACCCAATTAAAATATTTCCTTTCTCCTGTAATTGCGAGGAATGAAAATAGATGAGTAAATATTTAAAATAGTGTAAACAGTTTCAAATTAAGACAACTACTTGCAAATTAGGCAAGAGATAGTGATGTTTGTTATTTTTCCATTTATATTATGAGAAATAAATTGATTGTATCTAATGTTTACTTTTATATATAGCTCTAAGATTTTATAAGGTGGAACATATTTTAATACATCTTTCATGACGTTTCGATGTACAAATACTTCATGTATTTTGTTAATTGTTGAGGCTTTTACTTTGTTATACATTGTAATTCAATTTTAATAAATGAAACACTTTTTTACTTTATTTGTATAATTCGTATTATCCGATTTTTACAAACAAAGTAGAAAAGTATTTCATTTATTATTTATTCATGTATGTTTGTAAAGTGTAAATAAATACCATTATTACTATTATTTGTTGTAAACATTTCTTATTCAATATTATTATATTTATCAGATAAAATTATCTATCAGTAATTCTTATTTTGAACAATATTGAAAAGTAAATATTTTGAAGAGAAGTAATTAGATTTTTGATATCCGAGAAATGTTTTCAACTGACCAATGGCTGTGTAAATATTTTCATACAAAAGGACTTATTTAGTACACGTCTCGTCCTCTCGTTATAATCACTGTGTTTAAGTTTTAAGTTTGTAATTGTTTTTGAAGCAGAACTGAGTCGGCCTTCGGGCTGATCAGATGTCTTTGCCTTTTCGTTAATATTGAAAAAAATGTAATAATTGTGTAAAGTTTGAATACAAGTATAAGTTAAAGTTTGAGCTCAGAGTTATTGTTGTTGACTTCTTGTCAATATGACCCGCAAGGTGTTATCAAAAGCTCCACATAAGGAGTGATAACATATTATTATGATTGTAACTGTTGAAGAATAAACTACGGACTTATTTTAAAAAAATAACAAGTTTAATTTTTAAAAACAAAAACTACTTCAGAACGAAATTTTCAACACACTAAAAATTGGCGACAGCAGCATACTACTATCGATCTTTCTGCCCTGTCTGAATTTATGGTGATTGATTAAAAACAACTCTGTTGTTCATCTCTAGCTAGATGAACCGTTATTTTTATAAAATATGAAATACCTTACACAAAAAGTTGCAATTAATAACAATGACAAAACCTTGCTTAAAAAATTCTGTACCAAAAAAAAATCATAATATTCCTCCAAAATGTTCTTATAATATTTTTTTTATCATTGTTATTAATTGCAAATTTTTGTGTAAGGTATTCATTTTTATTTTTCCAATATATTCTCATCTACCCTACTCTATTTTTCGATAATATATATATATATAGATAGGGTAGATGAGAATATATTGGAAATATAAATGTGAATACCTTACACAAATATATATATACAGAGAGGTTTTTATATCAGTATACATTAGGAGAAGTGTATACCTGCAAAAAAACGCAAGTCAATTGCATTGAATCGATTAATGTGTGTATGTTTTGTTGATTATTTGGCACATGTGTGTTTAGTTGTCTGTTATAGGCAACTAAACATACACACATTAATCGGTTCAATGCGTTTGACTCGCTATTTTTGTAGGTATACATAGGGGAAATGTATACTGATAAAAAATATAAATATATATATATATATATATATATATACTCTCATCGATTAATCACATCGTAATTCATATTCCATATAATTGCACGCCATTTGCGAAGCGCGCGCTGGCGTTCTTTTAGAAAGGTGGATTTAAAAAAAAGAGTGTGTTTAATATAAAACGGAGTCAACTCACCTCATTACGTCGCCTGTAGAAAATCGAAGGAAGCTGGCCACGACCGTGAAGCGGGGAAAAATTCCAAATTGTCCAACATCCAGACGATGAAATTGATCGCACAGAAAGTACCGAAAAAAGAACAATCACCTTCACTTTATAAGAGGAGAAATTTATTTTGGAACCGTGTCTAATTTTATTCGGTTATTTAAATTCACTTAGATCCATTTAGTTTGTGTCACTTTTTGTTAAAGTTCTTAGAAATTAATCCACACAATTAAACCGTTACAAATTATGAACAAATTTTTGATTCATTTAATAAACGTTGCCACATGAAATTAGTCGAAAGATGGCGCTTATTTCATTTTTCATTTATTATTGTTAAATATTTATTTATTAATTGTTTGCTATTAAAAACATCCGAGTTCTAATGTCAACAGTGCGATGGGTAATTTCCTATTTTTTTTATAATTATTATTTTTTTATTAATATTTATTATCATCCACTTTTAATTCTTATTTTTTTATCATGAAATTAGTGGAAAGATGGCGCTTGCGTCGTTTTTCATTTATTATTGTTAAATATTTATGTATCAATTGTTTGTTTTTAAAAACATCTGAGTTCTAATGTCAACTGTGCGATGGGTAATTTCCTATTTTTTTATAATAATTATTTTTTTTTTA
Source organism: Philonthus spinipes (assembly GCA_963082785.1). Taxonomy (NCBI): domain Eukaryota; kingdom Metazoa; phylum Arthropoda; class Insecta; order Coleoptera; family Staphylinidae; genus Philonthus; species Philonthus spinipes. The sequence goes on along the minus strand of OY720310.1, from coordinate 2,791,496 downwards.
TCAATATTTATTATCATCCACTTTTAATTCTTAATTTTTTTTATCATGAAATTAGTCGAAAGATGGCGCTTGCGTCGTTTTTCATTTATTATTGTTAAATATTTATGTATTAATTGTTTGTTTTTAAAAACATCTGAGTTCTAATGTCAACAGTGCGATGGGTAATTTCCTATTTTTTTTTATAATTATTATTTTTTTATCAATATTTATTATCATCCACTTTTAATTCTTAATTATTTTTCTTTATCATTTCGGTGTTGGGTTAATTCTTAATTATAATTATCCATTCATGCGTGATTGCAATCCACTCTTAATTTCTTGCGGATTCCAGCGTCCTGCAAATTCGTGTCACCGCCACTGTCTTCTAATCGAGTCGTATCCTCTTTTTAACCTTTTCCTTCAGCTAATCATCGATTCCTTTCGTCTTTATCGGTCTCCTTTCTCCTGCAAGCAAATTCATAATACTGCTTATTAATCCCGATTTAAATGCGATTCGTTTTCTACGCGGCTTTCAATAGAAACAAAAAATGTTCGAAAACCGCAAATCATTTAATGATTAAAAAAATTATAAAATATCGATTGTTTTTGATATTATTAAGCAGAAATTTAATGTTAAATTAAATTTTGATATAGAAAATACTTTTATACTTAATAAAATGTTCAGAGTGCTAACAGCTTGATATATATATATACAGGGTGTCCCACGAGGTAGTGGACAGCCGATATCTCGAAAACGGTTAGTAGTACGAACATGAAATTTGGTGGCTTTAAATGGTTGGAAATGATGCCTTTTTCTGAATATATAGATTTCATTTCCGTCTCTCTATTTCTGTGTAAATGATATCAACTTCAGAATTTCAAATGGGACACCCTGTATATTTATAGATTTTTGGAAAAGTGATTGAAAGAAAAATACAGCAATACCATATTATTAGGGAGTTTTATTGTAAAATGTGCTGAAAATGAGTTTCTTCTATCCAATGCGGATAAGATACATAAGCAGCTTGTCGACATACTCGTCGTACGTAAAACTGGGAGATATTACTTACACGTAAACAGAATGTATTGTCAACTTGACATCACACATTTGACATGAAGCATTTTCATTTTTTTACGCTTTTTTTTGTTAATCCATGCCACCGCGATTATCTATTTCAATTATTACTTCAATAATATTCCCACATTTTATAATAAAAACTCCCCAATATTATGGTATTGCTGTATTTGTCTTTCAATCACCTTTCCAAGAATAGATAAATATACAGGGTGTCTCATTTGAAAATCTAAAATTGATGTCATTTATTCGGAAATGGAGAAACGGAAATGAAATCTATCTATAGATAAAGGGGCATCATTTCAAACCGTTTAAAGCCACCAAATTTCGCTTTCATACTACTAACCGTTTTCGAAATATCAGCTGTCCACTACCTTTTTCTTAATAATTTTCATAACAGACATCTGTTATGAAAATTATTAAGAAAAATTGTTTGTTTTTTAACATAAAAGCCTTCGTTGCTTTTTTAATGTCTGTGTTGAAAATTATTAAGAAAAATTGTTTTTTTTAACATAATAGTCTTTTATTTTTGGTTATTTAATAATAAAAATATATATAATCACGTAATTATCATCCTTATTTCGTGATGAAATGGAAAATAAATAAATCAACTTTCTTAAAATGGAGAGGATAAACGCACGTCCAATTAAGTGAGTAATAGAATTCCAAAACTCTTCTTATTCGGGTCAAAATTTCCGGTTTTTATTTTACAACGCGCGCGCCTTTCGGTGGTTTACAACAAGACAGACTTCGGATGTTTCCACCTTTTTCCTGTCTTCTCCTCGATTGCTCAATTGTTCTCCACAATGACGATCACATTTAAATCGTTGTTTTCTTTATTTAGCATAAAATGGCTAATGGAGTTGAAACTCAATGATTGAAGCTTTTACTTCTTCATACATTTTTGTACAACTTTTTAATTATTTAAATAAAATTCTTGTCCTTCATACATTTTTGTACAACTTTTTATTTATTTAAATAAAATTCTTGTCCTTCACACATTTTTGTACAACTTTTTATTTATTTAAATAAAATTCTTGTCCTTTATACAAATTCCAATCCACACTACTGAAGGCGAAAACATAGACAAACATTTTTTTTTATTTTTATAAATTTTATTTTAATCATCAACACACTTCATAGAGTCAGACATTCATTCCAACGCTATTCTACAATTATTATCGATTATGTTTCAACTATCTCGACACCCAATACGGGTAAAAGAGGATAAGATTAAGAAAGAAAGAGAGTTTCAACTATTTCGGATTTGAACTCTTTTTGTGTCAAACGTGTTCACATCATCGAGAGTTAATTGACAGTTTGTTGATTTCTTCTCATCGCAACTGATGGATTATTGTTTCGGAAATGAATTGGAGATTCTTACTGTACATGGTTATTAACACACAAAGCTGGAAATAGAAATAGAAAATTAATTATGTAATATAAAAGTTGTAAGTAACCGTTATTGAGTTGTAATTTTGCACAAAAGTGAATATCAAATGTTACAAAATTAATAATACAAAAATATATAATCAAATTAATTAATAAAAAATATATATCAATTGTTGCAAGCAAGTTGTGAGATTTGACTATTGATCGTAATTCTGTGTTTTAGGATTTTTTTGTAGCTAAAGTTAACAAATAAAAAAATAATTAATGGTTTTAATATTTAGACATTGGTAGTTCATATTGTATGAAATAAATATAATAATAATATATTAAATAAAAATGATTTGAAAATAATTAATAAATTATTTCCACATTTAGCTCTGTGACTTTTCTCTGTTTTCTATTTATAATAATAATAATAATCTTTATTGTCCATAAAAGGACAAATATCAGAACAAAAGTAAAATAAATAAAAAATTTAAAATAAATAAAAAAATTAGTAATTGCCGTGGAAGTATTTTTCTTAAATTACATTAATAAAAAAGGATTGTTTAAACAATTGATTAAAGAAAATTAGAAATAAACCACCCTGTTCGGAAAATATGGCATTTTGAAAAGTGAGTGAATAAGGCGATCAGGCCATGTCGTTTTGTAAAATAAATAAAAAATAAATAATTACTCTGCAAGTGATTTCGTTCTTTTATATTTATCATAAAGCATTATTTAAACAACTAATTAAAGGAAATTAGAAATTTACCACCCCATTTGGAAAATATGGCATTTTGAAAAGTGAGTGAATAAGGCGATCAGGCCATGTCGTTTTGTAAAATAAATCAAAAAATAAATAATTACTCTGCAAGTGATTTCGTTGTTTTATATTTATCATAAAGCATTGTTTAAACAACTAATTAAAGGAAATTAGAAATTTACCACCCCGTTTGGAAAATATGGCATTTTGAAAAGTGAGTGAATAAGGCGATCAGGACATGTCGTTTTGTAAAATAAATAAAAAAATAAATAATGACTCTGCAAGTGATTTCGTTGTTTTATATTTATCATAACGCATTGTTTAAACAACTAATTAAAGGAAATTAGAAATTTACCACCCCGTTTGGAAAATATGGCATTTTAAAAACTGAGTGAATAAGGCGATCAGGCCATGTCGTTTTGTAAAATAAATAAAAAAATAAATAATTACTCTGCAAGTGATTTCGTTGTTTTATATTTATCATAAAGTATTGTTTAAACAACTAATTAAAGGAAATTAGAAATTTACCACCCCGTTTGGAAAATATGGCATTTTGAAAAGTGAGTGAATAAGGCGATCAGGCCATGTCGTTTTGTAAAATAAATAAAAAAATAAATAATTACTCTGCAAGTGATTTCGTTGTTTTATATTTATCATAAAGCATTGTTTAAACAACTAATTAAAGGAAATTAGAAATTTACCACCCCGTTTGGAAAATATGGCATTTTGAAAAGTGAGTGAATAAGGCGATCAGGACATGTCGTTTTGTAAAATAAATAAAAAAATAAATAATGACTCTGCAAGTGATTTCGTTGTTTTATATTTATCATAACGCATTGTTTAAACAACTAATTAAAGGAAATTAGAAATTTACCACCCCGTTTGGAAAATATGGCATTTTAAAAACTGAGTGAATAAGGCGATCAGGCCATGTCGTTTTGTAAAATAAATAAAAAAATAAATAATTACTCTGCAAGTGATTTCGTTGTTTTATATTTATCATAAAGTATTGTTTAAACAACTAATTAAAGGAAATTAGAAATTTACCACCCCGTTTGGAAAATATGGCATTTTGAAAAGTGAGTGAATAAGGCGATCAGGCCATGTCGTTTTGTAAAATAAATCAAAAAATAAATAATTACTCTGCAAGTGATTTCGTTGTTTTATATTTATCATAAAGCATTGTTTAAACAACTAATTAAAGGAAATTAGAAATTTACCACCCCGTTTGGAAAATATGGCATTTTGAAAACTGAGCGAATAAGGCGATCAGGACATGTCGTTTTGTAAAATAAATCAAAAAATAAATAATTACTCTGCAAGTGATTTCGTTGTTTTATATTTATCATAACGCATTGTTTACACAACTAATTAAAGAAAATTAGAAATTTACCACCCCGTTCGGAAAATATGGCATTTTGAAAAGTGAGTGAATAAGGCGATCAGGCCATGTCGTTTTGTAAAATAAATCAAAATATAAATAATTACTGTGGAAGTGATTTTCTTGTATTACATTAATCAAAAAGAATTGTTTAAACAATTGATTAAAGAAAATTAGAAATAAAACTAAAAATGGTTCAATAACTACTGTAAGTATTTAAATAAATGTTCAGCCAGCATTTATCCAGCGTATGGATAACTAATGATGGCCATCGTTGACGATGCCACTGAAATTAGGCAAAAGGTGGCGCTTGCGTCGTCTTTAATTTACTGTAAGTATAATATAAATATGAATAAATTATTAAAAATCAACCAATAAAACACAGATTAGATTGAAGAATTTAAAGTTATACAATCTAATCTGTTATTGGTTGATTTTTAATAATTTATTCATATTTATTCCATAAAATAAAAAAATAATTTGTTTTTCTATTAACTTTTTGCTTGTTTATCTATTCTTTTTCAGAATTATTTAAGTGGGATTTCTGGGGAAACTTTTATCATTTTTTTTTAACAAATCAGCAACTTTTACGCGAACATATTAAATTTATATAATAATTTATAGTAATTTAGTAATTATTTTCAAATCATTTTTTAAAATAATTACTGAATTATTTCCACATACTCTTTTCTATTTATTTTTACGCGAACATCCGAGTACTCAACATCTCGTTATAAATAAATAGTGACAGTGTGATGTAAATAAATATGTTAAGTGTACTCTAAATAAATAAATAGATATTATTTTACTTATTTCGGAATCTTATTAAATCCGATTTCGTAACAATATCATAGCAAAAAATGAACAATTTAACATTTTTACTAGTGTTGGGCAAAATCGAGTGAATCGAGTATTTCTGAATAACCTGAAGTTATTAAATAAGAATAAAATTGAGTTTAATAATCAATAGGTAGAACTTTCCAATATTAATAATAATAATAATTTTCTATTATTAATTATTAAATATAAATAGCATTAAGAAAATTGTCATAAACTTTATTTTGCAGTGACAAAAAAGATCGACTTTGCCCATCTCTAATTTTTACCCTAACATTTGGTTAGATATTTTTTGTTATTATTTTATAATAGAAGATTTTGTTAAATAGGCGATGTCCGTAAATAAATAAATAATAACAAATTCCATTTAAAGCAATTTAAACAACACTAACAAGATCATTACATTCTCCATTTATTTATTTTTTTATTATTCCTTAAGATACTTTCTCCTGCATCCTCAGATCAATTATAAATAGAAACAATTGAGAGTGGTCCAGATTTTTTTCCTTCTCTCGGTTTTTCGGATTCCGTGTCCGTTTATTTCAAAATGGATTTGGGTTAGTGGTGCCAGGTGACCAGTAATGGTCGTTTTTTTTTTCTCTCCGTACGTAAAAATGCGGAATATCTGGTTATGAAAAGGAGATCGCGCTTTGGATATATCTCCTCGACGGATTAACGAGAAATAAAAAAAAAACAGCAACAACAACAACAGGTAAAATCCATAAAAAAGAGATTTAACTGATATTTGCATAAGTTGTGTGTCTTTTTTTTATTGTATTCGCCCACTAGAAGTGTTGAATTTGATTTAATTTATGGATATATGGCAACACGTACATTTATTTGAGACATTTTTTATGTGTGGTATAAATAATAAGAGAAATTTTTGAGGTTTTTTTAAAGTGCATCTTTAATTCTATATTTCGGATATCACCAGTGAATGACAGAAATTTTTTTGTAGAAATTTTATCGAATGCTACGATTGAAGTTTCTTTAGCGAATGCACTTTAATTAATTAATTAATTATAATTATAATTAATAATTATTTAATAATATAAATATTTATAATTATAATTAATAATTATTATTAAAATAATTACAATTATAATTAATTCAATTATAACTATTTATTTATTTAGTCTTATATAACATTTTTATATGTTCCTCTCTACTTCTCAATGTGGGGTGTCAATTATAACTAAAATAATAATTTTTCTTCTTCTTCTACTATCCCTTGTTGCCCCTTAGGGCATCGGGTAAGAATAATTTTTAACAATTTTTAATAAGAATCATATTGATGTATGCGGCAGAGACATTAACCCTAAGAAAAATTGAACAAAAATAACCAGCAGTACAAGAGAGGAATATAATAAGAAAACTATTAGGACTAAGAAGAATAAGCTTAACAAATCAAACTTGTATCAAATTTCCTTGTAAATTGATAACAAAAATAAATAAATAAATAAAATACGTATCATAAATAAAGCGATTTGCGATTATTACGGCTCTCGCCTTTCTTTCGAGAGTGTAAAGAACGAACGTGCAAATCGCAATTACAATTACAAATTTCACGTTTCGAGTCGTTTAATTGTAGCTAGCTCCTATTTAATGCCATGCATCGAGCGCACTAGATCAATTCAATTATCGCTCTCTGTGATTGTTGTGATAATTAACCCTAGGAATTTGTTCATTTCGAGCTGAATTTAATAAACAATGTGATCACAACGAAAATAACAAATTAAATAATTTATTAAAACTGCTGGTTTTTAAATAATTTCCGTTGTAAACAAAAAACGCTCGATTCATGTCGATTCGTTTTTTTTAATGAAAATAATTTACTTCCTATATCAAGAAACAAACATCTAACCATTTTTTTAAGCTTGAGGCTTCTACTTGCATAACGAAGTAGAAGCTTCAACAAAAAATAAATAAATAATAAAAATAATTTCCTGTTTAAAGAAGTAGTAATAATAATAATAGTTTATTTAACGGATAATTCCTCTTTACAAAAGTAATACATTTAAACATTACAATAAATTAAAATATATATATATATATACAGAGAGATTTTTTTATCAGTATACATTAGGCGAACCGATTAATGTGTGTATATTTAGTTGCCTATAACACACAACTAAACGTCAAACGCTAAACTTCAAATTGTGTGAAATATTTGATTGAAAATATATACAAATGAAGAAAGGTCGAATTTTGAGATATGTATACTGTTAAAAAAACCTCTCTGTATATATATATATATATATATATATATATATATATATATATATATATATATACAGACACGCACACTAGTCACACAATATAACACATTTCACCTCATTGGCAAACATATTAAAACTAACTCCAAAAATATTAACTCTGTTGTGATATTTATTAACAATGTTAATCATTCTCGCCAATGGACTGTTCATAGCATAGTTAACTCTATGAAATTCAGTAGCTAATAGAAGAAGCCTTAGTCATACAAAAATGGTTAAGTGTTTGTTTATTGATATATAAACAAACACTTAAACATTTTTGTATGACTGAGGCTTCTACTTCTTTAAACAGGTTTCTACCTCAATCATAAAAAAATAGTTAAATGTTTCTTTGTTGATATACGAAGGAAATTATTTTCTAAATTAAATAAAAATAAATTATTTCCACATTTAGCTCTGTGACATTTTAACTTACGTAACGTAAGTACTTCAAACAAATGCACATTAAAACAACGCTACATAATATAAAGTCATCTGCAGACACGGGTTTCGGGATCTATCTCTCGTCAGTACAGCTCTGCTTTAAATACTTTAAAGATGTTAAAATAAATCAATTAAACTAAATCAACCTCTCAGTCAAATTAAATCAATTATATTAAATTAAAGTAAACGAAATCGATTTAAATTAAATTAAATCAAATTAATTCAATTTAAATGAAAACCAAATAAAATTATTTTATATGTTTAATTAATTTCTCACTTAACCCGTGGTGAAACATTTTTGAATTAATTCAGGATGATTTAATTGAAATTAAAACACTTGGTTTGTTTCACTTATTTATATTATCTCCAACTAGTTTCGGCCATTGGTCATCTTCAAGGAGGAATGTTTCACTTATTTATTTAGTTGGAGAAAATATAAATAAGTGAAACAAACCAAGTGTTTTAAATTCAATTAAATCATCCTGAATTAAAATTATTTTCATAAAAAAAAAACTAATCGACCTGTCCGAGCGTTTTTTTTTTCTTGTTAATTTAAAGAGTATTTAACTCTAAAAGAGTGGAAGAATTAAAATCAGTCTTCGCTCAAAAAGAGCTGGGTACTCCAAACTAACTAGCTCACTTCACTGAGCTGGCTTTTTCAGGATTTACCCATCTCTAATTCGAAGTTCCTAAACACTGAGATTTCGAACTTTAGCCTGTATATTTAGTAGACACTGTTCTAACCCATCAATGCCATACATCTAGTGCACTGGATCAATTAAATTAAATCATATTAAATAAATAAATAAATGTTTATTAACGGCAACGCCATTTTCATAATACAAAAAATAATATATATAATGATAGAAAAATAATTATAATAATAACAGTAACTGCAATATTCAATTATACATTATTAACATAAAAGCGCCAAATCAACAGTATATATATATATATATATATATATACAGAGAGGTTTTTTTATCAGTATACATTAGGGGAAGTGTATACCTTCAAAAAATGCGAGTTAAACGCAATGAACCGATTAAATGTGTATGTTTAGTTGACTATTTGACATATGTGTGTTCAGTTGCGTGTTATAGGCAACTAAACACACATACATTAATGCAATTAACTCGCGTATTTTGCAGGTATACATAGGGGAAATGTATACTGATAAAAAAAGCTCTCTGTATATTATAACAATGCTGAAATGTAAGCGGTAACATACCAAATATTAATAGCCGAACCTCTCTCTTAAGCCACATTTGGAAAAATAAAAATGGAAACAGATATAAATACAATAATGTTTATTACTTATATATATATATATATATAATCTAAAATCCTCATCTACCATAATGGTGGTGTAGGGGTATATTTATTACTTACTTGTATTAATTTTTAAATTATATTTCCATGTTTCGAAGGATCCACAGACAACTTTTAATAGTCAATAAATGTCGATCGTTATTTTTTTAATTCGCACAATTCTTAAATTACGTTTCCAAAATATTCATTTACACCACTTCTTATTTCAGACAACACACACGTATTTCAAGTTATTTGATACGTTTAGTATTTTTTTTATTAATTAATAAGCGATCCATATATTTTCAATCACTGTGGTTTAAAAAATTTTCCTTTTTGTTTGAGCTTATCAATTTTGTTTACCACTGTTTATCAAATTGTTTTTGTTGTATTTTAAATCACTTGTTGCAATTGTTTATATAAATTTTAAAAATATATATTTACATATTTTTGTTAAATTTGGGAGTAATTAGGCAAAGTTGTGCTGATGAGTTATAAATCCCGAAACAAGTCTCGATTCAGATTTTAATTTTTAGAATAAAATTCGAATCAACGTCAGATCCTATCGGTTGTACTATAAATCACTTGTTATTATTCTTTAAATGAAAATATTGATACAATTTTGTTGTATTATTATTATTAATAATAATAATCTTTATTGTACCATAAACAGATCACTTCTTACATAAATGTTTATAAAAATGTTTTTTTTTATAATTTTAATTGAATTGTTTGTGAAATTATTTTTTTTTTGTATTATGTATGAATTACTTGTTGTCTTTGTCAACACAAACATTTATAATAAATAATTCACTGGTTTATAAAAAAAATATTAAAAATTTAGTTTTATTGTTTGTAAACTCAATTTTGTTGTATTATAAATCACTTGTGTTATAAATGTTTATAAAAATATTATTATTTGCTTCATTTGTTTGTTGTCAATTTTGTTGTATTATAATTCACTCATGTTATAGATGTTTATGAAAATATTATTATTTGATTTATTTATTTCTTAAGTCAATTTTCTTGTATTATAATTCACTCATGTTATAAATGTTTATGAAAATATTATTATTTGATTCATTTGTTTGTTAAGTCAATTTTCTTGTATTATAATTCACTTGTGTTATAAATGTTTATGAAAATATTATTATTTGTTTCTTTTATTTTTTAAGTCAATTTTGTTGTATTATAATTCACTCATGTTATAAATATTTATGAAAATATTATTAATATTTCATTCAATTGTTTTTTTAAGTAATTTTTGTTTTATTATAAATCACTTGTGTTATATAAATATTGTTTAATAAAATTTAATTTAATCACAAACCAATTCAATTTCGTTATATTATAAATAAATCACTTGTTGTTTATTGTCCATGCAAACATGTATTATTAAATCACTCCACAAAACCCGAGCAAACTCAAACAAAAAATGTGGGTTGTTGTTTGTCGGTTTCGTTGTCACGTCCGTGGGATAATCCAGTGTTAATTCGGGTAATTATGAGGTCGCGAATTGTTGTCGCGTGCTCGGTTCGCGCTGGTTCTTCGTACGGCCTTCCATCTTGGCCAGCGTTGGGAAAGGTTGTGCCGGGAGAAAAATTATTCGCTGGCGAAGACAGCGGAGAAGAAGTCGGTCGTCCGGTCTGCACGTACGTCCACAAAGCGGATGGATGGTCACGTATAGTGGGGACTTTCGTAATGGTTATTGTAGAAAAGTAAATAATTATTATTAATTAATTATTTTCAAATTCATTTATAATTTGTATTGTGATCGTAAAAATTTTCGAATCGCCAATTTCAACGAATATGCACGTTTCGAGGTCCATCGAGTTTTGAAAAATGTCTGTGTGTTTCCGCGATAGCGCATAAACGGCTAAACGGATTGAACCCAATCTTTATTTATTTATTTATTTAATTAACGGAGGCCATTATATACAGTAACATACATACATGATAAAATGAATAGTTACAATAATAAAATAATAGAATTAACAAAAAAAACACATTTTTAAAAACGAACTATTTTGCACTAAGTATACGGCGCAAAATATATCTAAGTTTTTTTTATTACAGTGATTTAAAAAAGCTTTTGATTAGAATTAAAAGTCATTAAGTGCAACCAAAGAGGATATTATTATTATAATATCCTCTTTGGTGCAATTTCAATTTTCATGGAAATAAAAAATTCGTAAATGTAGGAAACTCAAGGGTAGGTTGATGAAATTTTTAGGGATTGTTTATTAAATTCTTTCTCTTTCGGAATATGTAAATATCTAAAAATACCCCATCCGTAGTTTTCGAGTTATTCACCCTCAAATATTAGAGTAGCGCAATTGTCAACTCGATTCAAAAATGGGTCATTAATTAAAAAAAAATATAAGTGTTGGAAACTCAAGGGTAGGTTAATGAAAATTTCAGGGGTTGTTAAGTAAATTCCCCTCTTTCCGTATATGCAAAAATCTAAAAATACCCCATCTTTAGTTTTCGAGTTATTCACCCTCAAATATTAGAGTTGCGCAATTGTCAACTCGATTCAAAAGTGGGTCATTAATTAAAAAAAATATAAATGTTGGAAATTCAAGGGTAGGTTAATGAAAATTTCAGGGGTTGTTAAGTAAATTCCCCTCTTTCCGTATATGCAAAAATCTAAAAATACCCCATCCGTAGTTTTCGAGTTATTCACCCTCAAATATTAGAGTTGCGCAATTGTCAACTCGATTCAAAAATGGGTCATTAATTTAAAAAAAAATATATAAGTGTTGGAAACTCAAGGGTAGGTTAATGAAATTTTCAGGGGTTGTTAAGTAAATTCCCCTCTTTTCGTATATGCAAAAATCTAGAAATACCCCATCCGTAGTTTTCGAGTTATTCACCCTCAAATATTAGAGTTGCGCAATTGTCAACTCGATTCAAAAATGGGTCATTAATTTAAAAAAAATTATAAGTGTTGGAAACTCAAGGGTAGGTTAATGAAAATTTCAGGGGTTGTTAAGTAAATTCTCTTCTTTCCGTATATGCAAAAATCTAAAAATACCCCATCCGTAGTTTTCGAGTTATTCACCCTCAAATATTAGAGTGGCGCAATTGTTAACTCGATTCAAAAATGGGTCATTAATTTAAAAAAAATATAAGTGTTGGAAATTCAAGGGTAGGTTAATGAAATTTTCAGGGGTTGTTAAGTAAATAACAAAAAAATATAAAAGTGTGTAGGTATATTTTTATTTGCATTTACATCATTACGTCTTATCTTTTAATTAGGCTTCAGTTTCCTGTTGGGTAATAAATTTATTATTATTAAAAAGTCTAACCGACAATCACTCCTTAATTAAATTTACAAGATATAGGGTTGTTTATACATATAGAAAATAATTCTGAAGTTTTAGTTTAAATTTAAAATGTAATATAGACAACACAATCTACACTTTACTTGTTACTCATTCGCAGCTATCCTGTACAGGAAATAATACATTTTTCGTGTGTATTATTAAATAATTTCATATTCGAAACTATTCTGTGAGGGAAATGTTAAGTTTAACTTGTACGTTATTTATTATCATCACAGTCTAAGCGGCGTATGTAGTAGATTCAAATTTAAATAATTTTGTAAATATTTAATAAATTATTTCCCGGGGCATTTTCCCGTGAAGTAGTTGTTTAAATGTGCATTTGTTTGAAGTACTTACGTTACGTAAGTCAAAAAGTCACAGAGGTAAATGTGGAAATAATTTATTAATTATTTTCAAATAAAATTGCGACCAAGTGAATAAATACTCTTTTCTAATTATATCATTAGCATTAGATACGTAATGCTTTATATTCAAATTATTTTGTTAAGGGCGGTCACGCTGAGCTCAATTGTTTATTAAATTTCATTGGCTTCTCATTAATCGTTAATGTGTGATATTTTTGCAGATTCTTTATCATCTTTAATCATGCATTGTTAACTTTTTTTTAAAATTATGGCTAAATTAAATCTGTACTCTCATTGGGTAAAATCGCATAATATTGTTATTGTTTAAATGAAATTGTAATTAATTTATATATGATTTATATAATTGTCTTGTAATATTAGGGATTATTAAGTAAGTTTCACTTGGTTTGTTTTACACGCAAAATTATTTATTTTCGACTAGTTTCGGCAATGTGCCGAAAATAAATAATTTTGCGTGTAAAACAAACCAAGTGAAACTTACTTAACAATCCCTAATATTACTAAAATGTTTTACCAAGTGATTAATGAGACTCAAATTGAAAATATAATTGTCTTGTAATTGGGAATGTTCTCCTGTTGAACAATAAACGTTATTATTATTATTATTATTAATCCTTCTTTATTTATTTATTCATACAATCAACGGAAATTATATTCCAATAACAGATTGCAAAACTAAATTAAATCTAAATCCATATGATACGAAACAAAATGTAATGAATTACATATAAGATCTGTAAAAAAACAAACAAAAAATGAATTCTTAGACATATTTACATAATTTTTTGGATTTAATATTATATGTCATCTTATGTTTTCTGCACTTACATTTTTTGTATATTTTTTTGTAATGGATAGAAAAATGTTTCAAATAAAAGTTGAAGAAAAAAAATTTTTGTTATAAAACTTTTATTGTAAGACCTTCAGTTTTCATTTTATAATGTAAAAATGAAATATCCACTAAATTGTACACCAATCAAACCTCTATTTAATTATCATCAATTTGCATACTGGGCATCCGTTCTATAATAATTAATATATATATAAATATATATATATAATCTAAAATCCCCATCTACCATAATGGTGGTGTAGGGATTCTATAATAATTAATACTTATATTAAAATATTCTTATTTACTGCAGATTTAAATTTTAAGTATAAAATAAATATGAATAGATTATTAAAAATCACCAAATTAAATTGAATAACTTTAAATTCTCGATTAGTTTCGAGTTATAAACCCATTTTCAGGAGAATTTGATGATTCAAAAGTTTAATGTAAGATCAGAGCAAAGAGGATGAAATACTAGTATACTTAGTTACTCAATGATCAAAGTGTGCTTCGGAACACATCTGAATTATCCAATACACTCGGAATAATTTCATATTCAATGATTTAATTAAATTGTATCAATACTTTGTTATCGTTATTTAATGAATATAGTAATGATATTATCATTTTTTGTATTTCTTTTAAAGATAACTGCTTCATGATTATTTTACGTAAACAAATGAGCAATCCAGTCTATTTTGAAATATCTGAGAATGGTTGTTATATAACAATTTTATCAGCATTATATTAACTATTAAAAAAATTAGTCTTTATCGAAACACCAAATTTTTAAAACAGCCGCAGATTGTATTGATAATTAATTAAAATTACTCAATTTACAATAATAATTCGAAATTGTTTTGAATTATTATCAATACAAAATTATTTTTGTAAACATAATTTCACGTATTTTTAATTTAACTGATTTTAGAGCTATTTTTTGAGAATTAACTTCACGTAATTTTAAATAAAATGAAACAAGGAGGCTGAAAGACCTAAGGTCGATAGCCATTTATAAGTTTAGACCAAATATACTGTATAATATGTGTATATGCAAATACAACAATAAAGATGATTGTATATGAAACAAAGATGATTCACACATTTGCAGTTATTTAAATTATCGAATTTTATTGATCATTGCAAGAATTTTTCCTTGTTTAATTTCATTGTAATCACGTAATTTTGTTTTAACTGATTTCCAATTTCAATTTCACTTAATTAACGGAATCTCCATTTCCAAATTACATATATATATATCTTTATTCAGACTATATAGATAATTTTAACAATATAACAAAATAAATAATAACAATACATGTAGGTGTTAGTCTATCTGAGCTATCGACCAGAAGTCTTTCTGCCCTGTCGTGTCGTGAATTTATGATGAAGTTAAAGAAAAATCTATGCTAGCTTCCAAATTACATTTACAGTAATTATTATTTTTGTCATACATTTAATTTTTCAGTAACAAAAAGCTCAAAAAAAAGATGGACTTTTCTCATTTCTAATTCAAACTAACAAAAACACCCGATAAATCATCAAAAAAAAATCGCCCCAATGAATTAATACACCATGCACTTTTACAAAAAAATCAAACAATAAATCCTTTTCGATCGCGCCAAACTGACCAGGAAACGCGCAATTACGTAAGTGCAAAAAAGTCCAAAAAAATTTCCCCGCTTTTCTGAATCCGCCGACTAGCGGACACACGTAGTTACAAAACCTGAGGTCGAGTGCGCGACCGATGGTTCTAATTATAGTCAGCTACAGTAATTTAGCCGGACTTTAGTGTGTTGTTAGTTATTAGTCGGCCGGACACGGCCGCTAGAGTGAGACAGCGCGCAGAGGGAGGAGACGCCGACAATTGTTGATTTTTATTATATATATAGTGGAGCGCGTGTGTGCATCGGTACCCCATTCTCTATTTGTTGTTCGGACTGCGTGCATCTAGAAAAAAAATTAAGTAAATAACGTAAAGTAAAAAAAAATAAGAAACATATGTTGGAATTAATAATTTCGTCTTATCGAGCTGGATAAGAAGGATTATTCCTTGAAAAGAAAATTAGTTTATTAAAAAAAAGTGAGTGTACTGCATCGTTTTCATTTTTTAAAAATTTTGGAATTGTGTCTAAGAAAATTTAAATTTTTGAGGATTTTGGATGGCTTGGTGAACTAAGGAAAGGAAAACAAACAATAAGGTAAATATAAATATGAATAAATTATTAAAAATCAACCAATAAAACACAGATTAGATTGAATAACTTAAATTTAAAATTATTTTAAAGATTAGATTAGATTGAATAACTTTAAATTCTCGACTAGTTTCGGATTATTAGCCAATTTTCAAGAGAATTTAATTTTTTTTTTAATTATTTCATACAATACGAACTACCAATGTCTAAATATTAAAACCATTAATTATAATAAGGTAAATATTTCCTACACATACATATATATACATAGGGATTTTACATGTAAAAATATATGCAAATTCCTGTTCATTTTAGAAAAAAAAAATTACAAGTATTGAAATGACTTCAGAATTATAATATATACAGGGTGAGTCACTGCACGTCTTCGATATCACCCTTGCCGTCAGAAATTCGGCATTAAGTTATTTTATACTGTATTATATTATTTTGTTAAATGGTGAATTTCCGTTAATAAAGTTAATTATTATTATTATTATACAATTACTATTATTATTATTACTTATTATAAGTTTTTTTTTATAACATCCTGTAATTTGTTCAGCTGTTGGGCAATAAAGTATTTTTTTTTTTGCTGTGGAAGGGGAAATCCAGTTACGGACGAAGTTATTATTATTATTATTATTATTAACAAAACTTGCTTGATTTCTGAAGACGCATAATATAAAATAATTTCCATATTTACCGAATGATCCATTTTCATGGAATTGATATCAACTTTGCTAGTTTAAATGGAACACCCTATATATTATATCTTTATTTGATTCCCATTTAAAATACCTTTACATGAATATAACATATTCAGTAGTTTTTAAATATACAGGGTTATTTAAATCCTAATGATATTTTTGTATTCTTAGAAAAATACATTTATTCATATGCATATTTGTGTAATTTATATTTTTATATTTTTTGTCAAATTGTAAATGGCTGGCCCGTTCAATAAAGAATTATTATTATTCTTAAAGGCACTTTCCAATAATTTGTTGCGAAAATTGGGTTCGATATCTATTTTTTAACGACGCAAGCGCCATCTTTCATTTATTATTATAATGATTAAACTGCACAATGTTGATTTTTAACTTTTTTATCCTTATTGATTTTATTAATTTGCTTAAACTGTTGTTTGTTCTAAATGCTACACAATAATCTATATAAATTGAATAAAACACTTTAAGCTTTAATCATAATAAATTAAAGACGACGCAAGCGCCATCTCTTGCTTTATTATTGGATCTTGGAGGCGTTCACTTCGTGGTACATTGTACCGGGTGTCCGAATAAGAAAGGTTACCGGCTATATCTCAGGAACTATGAGTGCTAGAGCTTTCAAATAAAAAAAATGTTAATAAAAGTGATCATGAGAAAATGCTGGAAATAAATTTCAAGTACGTAATACTTGCGGCAGGGGGCGCAATGAACAGTCGAAAAGTAACATTGCGATTACCCCCAAAAAAATATTTAATAAAGACATCATAAAACTACACTTTTTGAAATCATGATAAGTTCGTGAAACAAAAATGTTACAGAAATTTTTTTCTTACTCTTGAAATAAAGGGTGGGGGAAGGTCGGAATTTATAAAGAGCAAATGTCAAATAACTGTTTTGTTTTTTAACCGATTTTAATGATTTTAATGTCATGCGAAAAAACGTATCACGCTGATTAAAATTATTGGCAACAATCAGAAAAATAACTAACTTTATCGCCGCTAGGTGGCGCTAACTTAAAGTATAGATTATTTTCCTATTTTTCTTAAAAATTTCAAATGAAATGATATATTTTTCTTAATGTCTACTAACATTAAGAAAAATATATATAAATATAAAGAGGATTAAAAAGTAAGAAATTTAGTGAAAACCGGAAGTCTATATCTAAATACTATCACAAGTTATAATTAAAAGAATTTTTATAATTAAAAATTATTTATGTTAATTTTAAGAATTTTATGTGTTAATTTAAAATAAATGAAATTATAACTAAAATAACAAAATTAAATTATTTTATCACCGGTAGGGGGCGCTTTTAAATTTTAATACTACCTTTCTCATTTTTTAAAATAAAGAAATATTTCTTATAATACAGGTGAAAAGAGTATTAAAATCAAATGGAAAAACCTTTTCAATGTCAAATTTATATCAAAATTTTGTCTTTCAAATTGTAAAATGACATATTTAATACAATCACATAATTTTATACAATTAAATAAGCAGCGACATCTACTCTAGCAATAGCAGTATATCTATTGCTGAAGTTTTTGCATTTCAGATCCAAAAAAAATTATATCTTTCCTCGTTCTGGACCTGGATTGATAAAAAATATTTTTTAATTTGCCCCAAAAATAAAAATCTGAACATTCGGCAAATTGTGATGTCCAAAAAAATAAGCATCTCCATCTATTCACCTCACAAGAAAGGGTATATTCAAATAATTTAGCATGCTTTAGAAAATGCCCCCTGGTGTTGATAAACTAATTCAGTTTTGTTGTTTTTATAATAAATTAAAGACGACGCAAGCGCCACCTTTTTGTTGTTTTTGTTATAAATTTTATTAACCTCAAAAAGTTTTCCAATGACATTTGAAATTTTTAATTTGAAATTTTCTTTTATATATAACTTGTGATGGAATAAAGGTATTGAGATGCGGTTTTCACCAAATTTCTTACTATTTCACGCACTTTCTATTGATACTAAGAAAAATATATCATTTAATTTGAAATTTGTAAGAAAAATGGAAAAATTATATTCTTTTTAACTTGGCGCCACCTAGCGACGACTCAATTACTTATTTTTATGATTGTTGTCAATTGTTTTAATCAGTATGATAAGTTCTTACGTATGAAATTAAAATCGTTACGATCGGTTAAAAAACAAAAGAGTTATTTGACATTTGCTCTTTATAAATTCTAATCTTCCCCCACCCTTTATTTCAAGAGTAAGAGAAAAATTTCTGTACCATTTTTGTTTTATAAACTCATCATGATTTCAAAAAGTGTAGTTTTATGATGCATTTATTTGAACTTTTTTTTGAGATAATCGCAGAATTATTTTTCGACTGTTCATTGCGCCATCTACCGGAAGAGTTACGAACTTGAAATTTATTTTCAGCATTTTCTCATGATCACTTTTATTGACATTTTTTTTAATTGAAAGCTCTAGCACTCATAGTTTCTGAGATATAGCCGGTGACCACCTTTTTTATCTGGACACCCGGTACAATGTTGATTTTTAACTTTTTTTATCCTTATTATTTTTATTAATTTACTTAAACTGTTGTTTGTTCTAAATGCTACTGGATAATCTATATAAATTGAATAAAACACCTTAAACTTTAATTATAATTAATTAAAGACGACGCAAGCGCCATCTTTTGCTATATTATTGGATCTTGGAGGCGTTCACTTCGTGGTACATTTTCAATTTTTAATATAAAGAAAACACTTTAGTTTTTTATACCATTTTTATAAATAAAAGTGGTATAAAAAATTAAGTATTTTTTATACCACTTTTATTTAAATAAAAAATTAAAATTTATTTAATAAAAAATTAAGTATTTTTTATACCACTTTTATTTATAAAAGTGGTATAAAAAAGTAAAGTGTTTTCTTTATATCTTTGGCTATATTTTGTGTTATACAAAGTTTAAAGTATTTTATTCAATTGTTAAACAATGTATAAAAAAGTTGAAGCCTCAGTTATTAACAATTTTGATCTATTTATGTACTTTTTTTTAATTATTTTTTATTTCTTCCTCTTTTCAGATTAATTTCCATTCCATTTGGTATCGCTCACATAAAACCGAAATTTACAAATCATCAATAAAAAACAATGGATATGGAAATCAAAGATTTGGATAAACTCTTAAGCCCCGTTTTGGGCTCAAAAAAGATCAAATCCTACAAAACGAAAAACCTGATGGGTCCCGGTGAAAACTACGGGAGCATCATGCTGGCCGTCGACGTGCAAATCGAAGACTGCGACGACGAGCTGCATTTAGTCGCGAAACTCTGCCCGCCCACGGAGTTTATCAAGAAGATGTTCAACATTCCGATCACCTTCAAAAAGGAAGTCGACTTTTACAGCGCGATCATCCCGAGTCTCCAGGAGTTCCAGAAAGAGCAGGGTTGCGATGAAATCATGGATTTGACCCCCAAGTATTTCGGTTCGAGGTTGAGCCTAGACCCGGAATCGAGCGAGGTTGACGACGACGCGTGTTTGCTTTTGGAGAATATTAAAGTGAGGGGTTTCGATATAGGGGATCGGTTGAAGGGGTTTGATTTAGCGACGGCGGAGTTTTTGGTTAAGGATCTGGCGGTGTTCCACGCGGTTCCGATTGCGTTTAGGGAGATTAATCCCGAGGGTTTTAATAAGAAAATTTTGAAGTATATTCCGAAGCATATTAACGATGATACAATCAACGAGGAGATGAATCAGGGTATTATTAATACGGTTTTAGAGAGTTCGAAGAAGCATCCTGAATGCGCGAAATATTTGGAGAGGATTGAAAAGGGATTGAATCACAGCTCAGAGAAATTCAGAGCGCAAGCTAATAAACACGAAGGCGTATTCACTACTTTAATCCATTCCGATTTTTGGGTCAACAACACAATGCTGAAATACTCTAATAACGGAAAACCCATCAAAAACTCAATCGTCGACTTCCAATTAATCACTTACGGAAACCCCGCCAACGACCTGATCTTCTTCATCTATTCAAGCCTCAGCAACGAAATCATCTCAGAACACTACGACCATTTAATCCGCGTATACTACAACAAATTCATCGACGTATTAAAATCCCTTAAAGTCAACACCGAGGAGTTCAGTTTCGAAAAATTCGAAAAGGAAATCGACCGCGCCGCCGCCGACATTCAATTCTACCACATCTCGTTTATGCTAAAGCCGATTTTAACCGAGAAGGATAAAGTTAAAAATTTGAGTGATTTGAACCAAAACGAGCTGCTGGAAACGGAAAGTTTATCGGAGAGGTATTACGAGAAATTGTGGTTCACCGTTATGGAGTTTGTTAAAAGGGGGTGGATTTGATGATTAAAAATTAAATTAAATATAATGAAAAGAATAATTGTGGAGTGTAATTGATAATTTAAATATTAAACATTTTGTTTGTTTCACTAACTAAAGGTTAGTTAAACGAGATAACTAAGTAATTGTGAAACAAACTTTATTAGTTCATTTGTTTTGCAGTGGTTTTGTTTCCCTACCTAATTGTCAGTTAAACAAAATAATAAAGATGAATCATAAATAATGGAAGATGACGCAAGCGCCATCTTTTGCTTAATTTCATGTGGCTACTAAAAATTTGCGAAACAAACTTTATTAGTTAGTTTTGTTTCCCTAACTAATGATTAGTTAAACGAATTAACTAAGAACTTGTGAAAAAAACTTTATTAGTTAGTTCGTTTCCCTAACTAATGCTTAGTTAAATAAAATAACTAAGAATTTATGAAACAAACTTAATTAGTTAGTTTGTTTCATAAATTATTAGTTATTTTATTTAACTAAGTATTAGTTAGGGAAACGAACTAACTAATAAAGTTTGTTTCACAAGTTCTTAGTTAATTCGTTTAACTAATCATTAGTTATAATCATTAGTTAAGGAAACAAAACTAACTAATTAAGTTTGTTTCATAAATTCTTAGTTAATTTATTTAACTAAGCATTAACATTAACTTAATTAGTTAGTTTGTTTCATAAATTCTTAGTTATTTTATTTAACTAAGCATTAGTTAGGGAAACGAAACTACTGTAAAACGAACTAACTGTAAAACGAACTAAGTTTTGTTTCCTTAACTAATGATTAACTAAACAAAATAATTAAGAATTTTTTTGAAACTAACTTAATTAGTTAATTTGTTTCACTGTAATTTTATTTACCTAACTAATGGTTAGTTAAACAAAATAACTTAATTTGTTTCATTAACTGTTGTTGTGATTTTATTTAACTAAACATTAGCTAGGGAAACAAAATCACTAACGATTAGTTAATCAAACAAATCAAGTACTAAGTAATAGTTAGTAAAATGAAAATAACTAATAGTTAATGAAGCAAAGCAACGAAAATAGCTAGTTTTTAGTGAAACAAACCGAGTTAGTGCTCACTAATTAGTGAGTTTGTTTCATAATTGGTGAGACAACCAAAGTGTTTCCATTTAAATTATCAGTTATATTTAATCACGATTAACTAAGTGATTAATGAGAAATTAGTGAAAGCAATTGCGAAGTGCGTTAATTACAAAAGTGTGATATTAGTGTTAGATGGAATGTATATTGTATATCAGCGCTGATTTAATTTTTCGTCATTTTATTTTCATTTTGTTTAGATTTTTATGTCATATTTTATATTAATAAAAAAAGTTATAATATTTATTTTTGTATAAACAATTTTATTGTTGTTGTTAAAAATGAATTTGAGTGGATTTAAAATTCATTTTTAAAAACAATTTCTATCTACGATTTCCCTACTACTACTCTTGTAAAGTTAGTCTTTATATATTTTGCATTATTTTTGACATTTTTTTATGATGCAAAAAAAATTTATTTCATAATTTTTTTCCTCAATGACAAAATAAATCTGGTTCTTTTTTTGTTTGTATAACAGGAACACTAAAATGTAATTGATTTAAAATGTGAAATTACATAACTAAATAAACCGACAAATCATTCGAATTAATTTACTGAAATAAATGTTACAATAAATCGGGATAATTAAATCAAATGTCAAGGAGCAATTTTTAATTTAAATTACATCTCCATATATGTATACATTTTAACTATATTATGCAATTTTTTTATGAATATTTCCAATGGACTTTTTTTTATATACGCATTTCCTTATTTTATTTAAATTAAATTTATTTTTTTAAGGACTAATAATGCCTAATTATTATTCAAATATTTTTATTATTATTTTAATTGAAATGTTACTCTCATTTTAATAATTACAATGGAGAATTCCGTCAAAATAAGCGGATTTTGTTGATATTTTCGGAATATTGGGAATTTAAAAAATCGCAAAAATTATAATTTTCAGGAGATCTTTATGAAATTAATAGGGGATGTTAAGTAAAGCCTGCTCTTTCAGAATATGTAAAAAACAAAAGTTACCCCTCCACAGTTTTTGAGATATTTCCAATTTTAAGTCGAAATGAGCGAATTTTGTTGGATTTTCGGTATATTGAAAATTTAAAAAATCGCAAAAATTATAATTTTCAAGAGATCTTCATGAAACTGAGTGGGGATGTTAAGTAAAGCCTGCTCTTTCAGAATATATAAAAAACAAAAATTACCCCCTCCGCAGTTTTTGAGATATTTTTAATTTAAGTCAAAATGAGCGGATTTTGTTGATATTTTCGGTTTATTGGGAATTTAAAAAATCGCAAAAATTATAATTTTCAGGAGATTTTCATGAAACTGAGTGGATATATTAAGTAAAGCTTGCTCTTTTAGAATATGTAAAAAGCAGAAGTTACCCCCTCCATAGTTTTTGAGATATTTTCAATTTAAGTCAAAATGAGCGAATTTTGTTGGCATTTTCGGTATATTGGAAATTTAAAAAATCGCAAAAATTATAATTTTCAAGAGATCTTCATGAAACTGAGTGGGGATGTTAAGTAAAGCCTGCTCTTTCAGAATATGTAAAAAACAAAAATTACCCCCTCCACAGTTTTTGAGATATTTTCAATTTAAGTCGAAAGAAGCGGATTTTGTTGACATTTTCGGTATTTTGAGAATTTAAAAAATCGTAAAAATTATAATTTTCAGGAGATCTTCCTGAAACTGAGTGGGGATGTTAAGTAAAGCTTGCTCTTTCAGAATATGTAAAAAACAAAAATTACCCCCTCCACAGTTTTTGAGATATTTCCAATTTTAAGTCGAAATGAGCGGATTTTGTTGATATTTTCGATATATTGGGAATTTAAAAAATCGCAAATTATAATTTTCAAGAGTTCTTCATAAAACTAAGAGGGGATGTTAAGTAAAGCCTGCTCTTTCAGAATATGTTAAAAACAAAAATTACCCCCTCCACAGTTTTTGAGATATTTCCAATTTTAAGTCAAAATGAGCGGATTTTGTTGGATTTTCGGTATATTGGGAATTTAAAAAATCGCAAAAATTATAATTTTCAAGAGATCTTCATGAAACTGAGTGAGAATGTTAAGTAAAGCCTGCTCTTTCAGAGTATGTAAAAAACAAAAATTACCCCCTTCACAGTTTTTGAGATATTTTCAATTTTAAGTCAAAAGAAGCGAATTTTGTTGGCATTTTCGGTATATTGGGAATTTAAAAAATCGCAAAAATTATAATTTTCAAGAGATCTTCATGAAACTGAGTAGGAATGTTAAGTAAAGCTTGCTCTTTCAGAATATGTAAAAACAAAAATTACCCCTCCACAGTTTTTGAGATATTTCCAATTTAAAGAAAAAAAAAATATTTCCACATTTCGCTTTGTAATCAGTAAAATATTAATTTCTGAATAAAATTGATTTGGTCTATCATTGGAATTAACACTATAGATTTGAAGCCATTAATTATTTTATTGGTTTGAAATATGATACTGTTAAAAACAAATTAATCACACTATTATCATAATGGCGTTTATCTCGTGAACAAAACAGCGATAATTTTCAATCGTAAATTGTTTACTCGAATGAGAGTGCATGAAATAAATATTAGACGCGTGTGATTTCTGCTATGAAAAAATTATACCATTACTCATGATAATTTTCTATTTGTTTTTACAATCACTGAGCGCAAATATGTTGAAGGAGATTAATCAAATCATTAAAGAGAAATAATATATTCTGATCGGCAAACAAAGGGACATATTGGGAAGCGTTAAAAAATCGTGTTGCTACCGTGACAGTTAATATTGTAGAGGAAGAACCTTTAGAGATGGAGACCACGTGAAGCTAATGGATGAGAGAGTGTTTGGTGAATTTTTACTTAAATATCGTTACAGTAAATATAGTAGAGGGAGAACCTTGAGAAATGGTGACCACATGAAAATAATGGATGAGGGAGTGTTTGGTGGATTTTTACTTGACGGGATCTGTTAGAGAGGAAATTGTGAATAAGGGTAATGTGGAAATTTTGAAAGAAATGATTTCCTAAGAGATTCGAAATTTTTCAAGGGCATCGCTTATTGTGTAATACTTAATAGTGAAAAGGAGTGTTTAAGATTTAATTAAGTGGAGGAAATATAAAAATAGCCTAACACTAGATTTTCAAACGTCTGGATTATTAATGGTTTTTTAGGATTCGATCCAGCTCCTTTAACAAATACTGTAGATTATTGTCAGCTTCTTGAATTATTTTCCAATTTCACACTAAATTTCTATATAACAGCCTTGTAATATAAATAACTATTGCAATTTTGAACGCATTTTAATTATTGTAGTTTTTTCCTGTAAAATGAAGAGGGCAGCGGGAATTTCTAATAAAAAAATATTTTTACATGTATAATCCCTATGTATTATGTAATTGAGACGATTGCGTCTTCACTTGGTATAGTATTTATAATATATATATATACATACATAAACATCTTTATTTCTGAGTTTGGAATATACAGTTACAATACAATATTTAACAATACACTAACGTTTACAATGTAATTCCAACTCTGAAACTGTCTATCGACCAGTGGTATATATATATATATATATATATAATCAAAAAAAGAACCCTTTATATCCATAAGAGTGTAGGGTTAGTATTTATAATACAGTTCAATTTATTGCGGAACAAAATAATGGGGTCCGATAGTGATGACGTCACATATCGCGGCAATTTTAAAAGTGTGGCGTTTCAAAAATTTAAATGACCCTTATTGAATACGTACATAAAGATCACCTAAAACTTTAGAAATAAACTGCGCCGTTATTATACATATTTAAGAAATAAACTTTATAATTAAGATAAATTAATCTTATATCTACTTAATAAGATCAAAACTTGAAAAGAAATTCAAGGAAGTAGCGTGAAAAATAAAAATTTCGATTTTTATTAAAACGTATGTCGGACCTTAAATACACACACATGTCAGAGAAGCTGTAACATAGAGGTAGTATGGCTAGAGAATATGTTTGATGACATCTAATTTGTTAGGCAAAGAGAAAAGGGAAGACAAATATGTAAACATAATTATGTCGTTAGTGACTTTATGCTATATATTGAAGTTTTAGTCATCATATTTTTTTTTTCAAAATATGTGAAGATTTTATGTATGATTTAAGATGATGTATTCTGAATAGTGAATGGCAACACTGATTATGTTTGTAATGGAATTATCAACATTAAAATTATTTCAATAATCAAAAAATCTGTTATATTTTGAGTACTAACCAAAAGGTCTTCTTAAAAAATAATCTATTTTAATCGATATATGTCACAAAATAATCGAATCAATATCCAAACAAATAATTGATAGACATTCAACAAAATAATTACTTTACAAATGCATTTCATTCGAGATACTCACTTTTCATTTTATTTTATTTAAGAATATACTTAAAAATTTACCTTTATGTTAAATGTTTAAATATAAATTAAATATATTTTTCGAATTTGGAATCCATGATTCAATTATTTAGTTAAATGTCGAATCTATCAATAATATTGGATTAATTATTTGAACTCATATTCACTTAATAATCGATCCTAATTTAAAAACAAAAACAATTGATATCCAACACCCAAAAGGGTACAATGAGAACATTAATTATATATATATATATATATATAAATTATATACTAAAATGTTATTAACATAAAATAAACAGTTGTATATTGTAACAAGATTATTAGCTTCCCAATTATTGGAAATTAATTTGACATTCTTTAAGAAGGAATCAATTTACTGTCAAGTTTTCTTTTGTTTTATTTAGGTTTATATAAGCTATATGTATAAATATATATAATTCTAATCTTTTTTACCTTTCGGGTGTTGAGCGTTATAAGCTATATATTAAATTATAAACATTAGTGTAGCATCTATCAAATAATTCGCCTTAGGTCAGTAGCATGTTTATATATAATTTATGTCTCGATTCTCTCTTGTAAATATTATTTGAGTTTTTATGTTTTTCCATTGTTCAGAAATATTAAATGTTATAATAGTAAACAAAACGTTGTAGCCCAACTGGTAAATAAATTGTATTAATTCTAAATTTATTGTAAGAATATTATTAACATTGTCGATATACTTTAACTAAATGAAGAATTTATATTAAGTAAATGTAGTGCAGGAATGCAATTTCCTTGTTTGGTTTCTATAATTCAAAATATTTTTATACAGCGTAGTGAGAGGTGGCGCAGAGATCACATGTTGCTCGTATCACTATTATTATGTTCATATAAATATATTTTTGAAAGTGTTGTTCATTATCAAATATTTTAAATTGTAATTGATGGTCACGACAATAAAATAATGATTCAAATTAATTTATCTACGTATCACAAAGTATAGACTTGCACCACCGATAACATATCCTTTATTATAAATAAAGTAGTGTTAATTAGTTTAATGCTTCAATAGAGCATTACCCCTTTAATTATTTCTGGAAATGACCATTATAGAGCCAATAACCAAAAATTAATTACCAGTTAGGATATAACATTTAATCTACAATTACAACATTTAAAAATAATTAAACAATAGAGATAACATAAATACTTACAGTATTTAAATTGAATTTTATTTAAACAACCACAATAAATCATAAAATATTGCCAAGAGAAAACGAGAATCATTCAAACTGAGGTTATGTTTTGGTCCCAACTGACACTTGTGTGCTCTTAAGGATCGACATACGTTTGATTAAAATTAAATATTTTCGTTTTTTAGACAATATCCAAAATTTTATCTTCAAACTTTAACATGAATTCGAAGATATCAGTTTGATTTATCTTATTTATAAAGCGTATTTCTTAAATATGCATAATAACTGAGGAGTTCACTACTAAAGTTTTTGATGATCCTTATGTACGTAATCAATAAGGTTGATTTAATTTTTTGAAACGCCACACTTTTAAAATTGCCGCGATACGTGACGTCAGCACTATCGGACCCCATTGTTAAAAATATTTCATTATTTTCTTTGAAAGGTATTTATTTTAATTTAACCATTTTATCTTTATCTTAATCATCTTCATTTAGAATAATCACCAATTTCCGCAATTATGCAACGAACTAATTGGTTTAGAGTGGCGATTCCTTGGCGGTAGCTATTTCGAAAAGAAGATGCAAGAGAATCCCCTACACTTCACAGTTACATATTATGATAGTAGTGTTAAATCATTATTTTTAATTGCACGTGATTATTTAACCTTGCGTGGTTATTAATGTTAATTGTGCTTACAAACGCGATTCAGATAATAATAAACATAACATACATAAAAAAAGTGTATAAATACAATTTTTAATAACTATTTATTGTTGAGTGTAATTTATTTACAACACGGTAGCTTCTTTAAAAAAATATATTTACAGAATGAAATAATAAGGATTGTAAATACCACAATAAAGATGATTGTATATATATAAGGATTGTAAAAATAAATAAAGTGGTGTTAAATAATTTATATATACATAAAAGTAATACAACACTTACATATAACATAAAATATTACAATACATGCTGTAAGAGTTTGCCAATTGGCTATCGACACATGGTCTTTCCGCATGGATTTTGTATTTTCGTTCTTGTTTAAATAATTTAAATAACTGCAAACGTGTGAATCATATTTGTTTCATTTTATTTAATTAAAGTAGGTTGGTTCTTCTCGACGATTGTCATAATCGCCCTTGCTGTTTACGCAATTCGTATTGAATAGCAATTTATAGCATTAATAAAAACTGCCTTTATTGGCATTTCCTAAAATGACATGAATTCTATATAAAATTACATAAACTCTATACATTTCATAAAATGTTCAGCCATCATTCATCTAGCGATGAATGACGATAACACATGGAATTAGGCGAAAGATGGCGCTTGCGTCGTCTTTTCATTCATTATGATTAATTCTATACATACTATATAAACCTAATATTTTCTTTTTATTCATAAAATAACACACACATAAATACAGGGTTGTATGTTATAGAGAATAACGTCAGAAAAGCGAGAAAGAAAATGTTTTTGTTTCCCCCTTCAATATCTTAACATGAATAAGTTTTCCTGAAACGAAATAATTAATAAACAAGCTCCACTTTTACAAAAACGCAATTATCTCAACTCGAATAAATCAAAAGAAAAACTAAATCTTATCTCGAAAGATAATTTAAAGGTCGCTTTATAATTAAATAAATTCATTCCATTTTGCATTCCCGTAGTGTGCAGTGTACGAACCTTTCCAAAAAAATGGAGCCTCAAATTAAAAATCTTGAAGCTCTCCTGAATCTGGACGGTAAGATTAAATCCAGCTCGGTGAAGAATTTGACCGCCCCTGGAGAGAATTACGGGAGCCAAATGTTGTCGTTGGAGGTTGAACTGAACGACGGGGGGAAATTGAATTTGGTGGCCAAATTAGTCCCACCCAGCGATTTCATGAAGAAGGTTTTCAACACGCAGGTCACTTTCAAGAAAGAGGTATGTTTTTACAGCGAGTACATCCCCGCGTTGCGGAATTTCCAAAAAGAGCGGGGGTGCGAGAAAGTTATTGATTTCGTTCCGAAGTATTATGGTGCGAGGATTAATTTGAGTGGCGGGGATGAGGTTGATGATGATGCGTGTTTGGTTTTGGAGAATATTAAATTGAAAGGATACGGCTTGGAGGATCGTTTTAAAGGTTTTGATTTCGAAACGGCGAGGATGCTGATGAAGGATTTGGCGACGTTGCATGCGGTTGGGGTTGGGTTTAAATTAACGCACCCGGAGGGTTTTAAGAGGGTTTCGAAACCGTTTTTAGCGCAGAATTTCGATGAAGTTTCAATGCCGCCCGAGGTTTCATCAGGATTCATTGAAGCCCTGCTAAAATGCGTCGGGGAGAACAAAAAATGTTTACCCCACTTGAACAAACTGAAAAACGCGTTATACGAAACCGCAAAGTATTTCAAAACAAAAACCGACGAACTCGAGGACGATATTTTCGCGACGATAATCCACAACGATTTGTGGGTGAACAACACGATGATCCTGAAAAACGAAAAGGGAACCCCCGTGAAGAACTCCTTCCTCGATTTCCAACTAACGTCCTACGGAAACCCCGCCCACGATATCGTCTTTTTCATCTACAGCAGCCTAAGCGAGGATATCATCAAAAACCACTACGACACTCTCTTGAAAATCTACCACGAAACTTTCGTGGAAACCCTCGCTAGTCTCGGGATTGACACCTCGGAGTTCACTTTCGAGAAGTTGCGAGGGAAAATCTGCGAAGCCGCCACGAAGATGCAGGTGTTTCACGTGCTGTTCATGCTGAAGCCCATCCTGATTGAGAAGGATAAGACCAAGGAGCTGAAGGATGAGAACGA
Organism: Philonthus spinipes; assembly: GCA_963082785.1. NCBI lineage: Eukaryota > Metazoa > Arthropoda > Insecta > Coleoptera > Staphylinidae > Philonthus > Philonthus spinipes. The sequence goes on along the minus strand of OY720310.1, from coordinate 2,760,821 downwards.
GGAGAGTTTGCTGGATTTGGATGGTGTTTCTGATTTGTTCAAGTCGAAGGTGTGTTTCACAATTTTGGATTTTGTTGAAAGGGGATGGATATAATTCTTCTTATATCATCATCACTCTTAAAATAATGATTTTTTTTGTATAATGAGCATACAAAAAATAAAAAATCATAATCACTCTAAAAATAATGATTTTTTTTTATTTTTTTTTGTATAATGAGCATACAAAAAAAATAAAAAATCATAATCACTCTTAAAATAATGAATTTGTTTTTTTTTATTTTTTTTTGTATGAGCATAGAAAAAAAAAAAAAACAAATTCATTATTGAATTTGATTATAATATAAGAAGACAGTAAATTCGTTGACATTAACAGAAATATATATAGAGAGGTTTTTTTTATTAGTATACATTGGGAGAAGTGTATACCTGCGAAAAACGCGAGTCAAACGCATTGAACCGGTCAATGTGTGTATGTTTAGTAGCCTATAACACGCAACTAAACACACATGTCAAACGCTAAACTTCAAAATATGTGAAATATTTTATGGAAAATGTATAGAAATGAAGAAGTCGAATTTCAAGCGTGTATTACAATTCCAACAGTACCGGAAGATGATAAGATATTTTTCTATGAATCTAGAGCGCCCGATTACATAAATGTCACATAATTTGAAATCTCACATGATGAGTTGCGTGTTATAGGCAACTAAACACACATACATCAATGCGTTTGACTCGCGTATTTTCCAGGTATACATAGGAGAAATGTATACTGTTAAAGAAACCTCTCTGTATATATATATATATATATATATATATATATATATATATATATATAAATAAAAATCCAGGCAGAAAGACCACAGGTCGATAGCCATTTTAGCGAAAAATTTATGTATGATTATGATTTGTAATTTGTAAATATTGTTTATGTTTTCTGTAAATAAAGATTGCTTTTCTTCCTATATTTATTTCTATTTTTCATGAAATAAATCCACACTGTATATTTAGCCATAAGTATTGAAAATATGGAATAGGAAATAACCAGACACCTATACGGATTCGAAGTGAAGAAGAAATAGAAAATGAATTATTTAGTTAAATTTTTAAAGTTTTACATTGTAAACCACCTACAATGAAATATGTAATTCACATTTAATTTAATATGTACCCCTACACCACCATTATGGTAGATGGGGATTTTAGATTATATATATATATATATATATATATATATATATATATATATATAATTTAATATGTAATTCGATTTTATTAAATTTAACAATAAAATTAATTCAACAACAAATTACGTTCACAATCGTTAAAAATCCTTCTCTACATCCTCCTGTAAGAACACATCCTTGCATAATTCCATGGGAAGTCCACGGAAACGAATAAACCCCATGGAAAAAAATCGGCAAATTACGTGCTAATGAGGAGGATAACAATCGTAAAATCCACACACGCTTTTTTCTCTCTCTGTTTTTTCGCTCTTCATAATATAAAATTGCGTAACCTACTAAAAACCAGGAAGTCGAAACAAAAATTACGTGCAGGATCTTCAGAGCAATTTTTTTTTCTAAAACAAAATATTTTAAAATCACTTTACATAATGGAAGCGCTGGGTTTTAAACAAATATTACGAGCAGGATCTTCAAAGCATTGTTTTTTTAACACAAAATTACTTTACGCTTGGGGTTTACACAAAAATTCCGTGCAGCAATTTTTTTCTCGTTAATCTTGAGAAAATATCTTAAATCCTTTTTCTCGCTGTCGTTTAAATTGTTTAAATTATAATTTATCGCCTCTGCGCACGTCATCCATAACCTTTCCGTTCGGTTTGGAGCGATTGGAAAAATGCACAACCCCGAGGATCGTGAGCGGTTAATTAGCACGATTTACTTTTGCGTTTAATTAGAATTGAATGAATCGTTTATATGAATGAGCGAGGAAATTGTGTGTTTGGTTTATTTCTTACACAAACAAAGTAATCACAATTTCATCGATAATTTATCGTAAGAGATAACAAAAAAAAAGTGTAAATGGATAATTTGCATTGGTAATTGATTTCTATAGTAATTATCGTTATCACTATTAACTAATCGGAGAGTTTATAGGTAATCTTCTGCTGCTTCGTTTGAATATATTACGGTTAATGGGGATTATTAGCGTCTATTTAATAATACGTTTTATTTCCTGGTAGATATTTTACAATGTCTTGCAAGAATCATTTCCTGCTAATATAATAGTAAATAAATTAAAATTATATACAAATATACAAAATCTAAACCTCCATTCAAGAATTCCTAGCATCCTAACTGATATAGCAGACAGACAAAGGAAAATAAATATGAGCAAAAAGCAGCTCATAAGAATTATGAACGCTTTCAATCTTCAGAGAACTTCGTTTTTTTTTTTGCGCTACCGAAAACATGCAATATAACTAGTGATGGGCAAGATCGATCAAAAAAAAAACTGCTCGATTCTTGCAGTTGATCGAGCTGCTCGATCTCTATGAACAGCTCGTTCTTTTTTTATTTGCCCGATCTTTTTGATCGGTTCGTTCTCGATCTTTTCGGACTAAATTCCAGATTGGATTGATCATGATATGTAGCTCGGCTCGAGCAGGTAAGGTCGATCATTGAATCAAACAATTATTTAAGTTATTTTGGTTTATGCAAACAGTTTTTATTAATTTATATTTTATATGTAGTTATTTATACTACTTTACGTCACTATTTTCCCAAAAATTGTAATTCATAGTCACTATTTTTGCTAGAAATTAAGTTTAAAGTCACTTTACGACACTACAATTGTCAAAAACATCTTTAAAGTAATTAAAAGCCACTATTTTCACTATAAATTGACTTTAAAATCATTTATAATCACTAATTTTGCTAGAAATTAACTTTAAAATTGACTTTGTAGTAATTATGTTTGCTTGAAATTCACTTTACTTCACTATTATTGTCAAAAATTGACAATACAGTAATTGAGGTCACTATTTTTGTTAAAAATTGTCTTTAGTCATTTATAGTCACTATTTTCATTAGAAACTGTCTTTAAAGTCATTGATAGCCACTATTTTCACTATGAATTAACTCTAAAGAAATTTTTCGTCACTATTTTTAGTAGAAATTGACTTTAAAGTCACTCTACGTCACTATTATAGTAAAAAATTCACATTACAGTCACTGGTAGTCACTATTATTGTTAAAAAATTACTTAAAAGTCACTATTATTACTAAAAATAGATTTTAAAATCACTTTACTTCACTATTATTGTCAAAAATTGACATTACAGTCTTTGATTGTCATTATTTTTGTTAAAAATTGTCTTTAGTCATTTATAGTCACTAGAAACTGTCTTTAAAGTCATCGATAGCCACTATTTTCACTATGTATTGACTCTAAAGAAATTTTTCGTCACAATTTTTGGTAGAAATTGACTTTAAAGTTACTCCACGTCACTATTATAGTAAAAAATTGACTTAAAACTCACTATTATTGCTAAAAAATGACTTTAAAGTCATTGATAGTTTCAATTATGGTCAAAAGATAACTTTAAAGGCTTCATAATCACTATTTTCACTATGAATTTAAACACTTTAAAATCATTATTATTGTCAAAAATTGTCTTTAAATAGTCACTATTTGTACTAAAAATTGTCATTGAAGTCATTTATAGTCACTATTTTTTGCTATAAATTAACTTTAAAATCTTTTATATGCACTATTTTCACTAATATTGTCTTTAATGTTATGTATAGTCACATTTTTTCACAATAAATTGTCTTTAAAGTCATTGATAGTCAATATATTCACTAGAAATTGACTCTTAAAATCACTATTTTTGGTATAAAGTCACAATACGTCAACATTATAGTCAAAAATTGACTAAAGTCATTGTCACAGTTTTCACTAGAAATTGACTTTAAAGTCACCACTATTGTCAAAAATCGACTCATGAATATTTTTGTCGAAAGTTGACTTTAAAGTCATTCATAGTCATTATTATTATTAAAAATTGACTTTAAAGTCATTGATAGTGTCTATAATGGTGAAAAAATAACTTTAAAGTCATTCATAATCACTATTTTCACCATGAATTTAAACACTTTGTCACATTTATGTCGCCTTGCAGATTTTGTTTCTTTTTAAGATTTGTGATTTTACAGATACGTTTTAATATGAATAACAGGTAAATTTTAATTGGAGGGTGTTTTTATAGGTGTTATTTTTGCGGTGGATGATTTTATACGATTTTCGAGGAGTAATAAGTTTACAGGGGTGATTTTTGAGATGAATTGTAATTTTCCAGATACGTTTCACAGCATAGTTTTCTGAGGGAGTGATGTTCCATGATGGATTTTTTTAGGGGTTTACTGATCAATTCAATCGGCTCGGTCTGTTTGATATCCCTCTAATCGATCTTTCTGATCAGCTCAATCTTTACGATCGACTCGATCTTTCTAAACAGCTCGGGCGGCTCGATACTTCAACTGATCGATCTTGCCCATCACTAAATATAACCATCAGTCAATGCTGATAAAGAATTGAACATTTTGCGTACGAAATAACCCCGATTGATTACCTACATTTAGCTCAGTAGGTTGTATCTCACTCGTGTATTATGGGCCATAAATCACTCAGGCGATTTTCTCCGCTCACCTCCAACTCGCTCCATAAACTTCGTCACTCGTAATTCATGACCATCATAATACACAAATAAAATCCATTTTTTGTCTACAATGGTTCAATATTTAACATGCACTAGAGGAGGCAAAAGTCGATTTTATGCAATACAAATTTTTGTAATTTACAATTTGCATACGTGTTACCTAAATATAACATTTAACAATGATTAAATATGCATTATATATTAAATCATTCCAGACAAACGTGGTTTTTATCTAATGCACATTTTCGTAACTCCCACTTTGTATGCTCATCACCTAAATATTTAATCTACGCAAATAGATAAGGAGGTTATTTTCGCCACGAGATGATTGTATGAAAAGCGGCGCTCATCTCTTGTTTTGAGCACCGAAAGACATTGAATCAAACGTAATTAGTGGGTACAGCAAGGTAGGAGAGTGAAAGTTGAGCCGGAGAACACGTGCAAGGCAAAAAAACACAGTCTATTCGCGTAGTTCCAACTGAACAGCTCGTAGATTTGTTTAATAAAAATCGAATAAATTGTATTACGAGTAATTAAACAAAATAATCGGATAATTGTGCTGCGAGTAATTACAATTTCTCATTGTATTGCGAGTAATTAAAAAAAAACATTTCGAATAATACGAGTAATAATTTTTGTAAAAAAAGTATTCCGAGTAATTAAAAAAAATATTACGAGTAATTAAAGAATCGTAAAAAATTGTAATTAATGTGAATTTAATAACAGCGAATAAAACTTCTCATCATTGTTTTTAAAAGTTGGTGTTTTTAACGTATTAAAAAAAAAGTGCGAGTTTGTGTAAAATGAACAGGAAGTAATTAAAAATACAAGGGCGATCGGAGAGGACTCATCACGGGGCAAGCGACCAAAATTAAATTTCTTTACAAACTTTAATTGTATAACCGAGCTTTCGGGACTATATTTTGTCCCTTGCTCTGGTAATTAAAAATACACACACACATATTCATAAAAGCAGTGATTATAAATAATACGGTATACTTTAATTTTAATCAATGACAAGAGAATTCTTTCTTTCTTAATCTTATCCTCTTTTACACCCAATCGAGGTAATAAGAGAATTATTAAAGGAAAAACCTTCGAAAATAGCTTTGATTATGATTTCCTGAAGGAAAAATGGATTAGAATTACGTTGATTCTGATTTTTTTTTTGAAGGAAGAACACAGAGGAAAATAATAAATTAATTATTTGTTGAACAATAACGAGTGGAATAAAAGAAAACAATAAAATAAATTTTTATTAAACCGTAACACACTTTAATTTTTGTATGCCTTATATAAAAGAAGAGTCCATATTTTATTTCTTAAACAATAACACGAGGAAATAAAGGAAAGTAAATGAAGAAAAGCCTTTAATTTTTATTAAACACTGGAAAGACGAATATAGAAAAAAATAACAGAATAAAAAAATCCATTATTTTTTTTTAAACAAAAACAAGAGAAAATATCGAGGGACAACTTTTTATTGTTTACTAAACAAGAAGAGGAATATATAAAAAAATAACTGAAGGAAAGTCTTTAATTTTTGTTGAATACTGGAAAGAAGAATATAAAAGGAAATATCAGAATAAATTCCTTTAATTTTTTAAACAATAACAAAAGAAAATATCGAGAAAAATAAAAGAAGGAACCATCTTTTATTTTTATTAAACATTGAGAAGGGAAAGGAATTTAATTTTTGTTGAACTCTGGAAAGACGAATAAAGAAGGAAAAAACAGAATAAAGTCCTTTATTTTTTTTTAAATAATAACAAAAAGGAAAATAAAAGAACAAACAGCATTTTATTTTTTTATTAAATACTAATAAGAGGAATATAAATTGTAAATGGACTTCCGTAAATAAATAAATAAATAAATAAATAAAGCAAGCTAAAAAAATAAAACGTTAATATTTATTAAACATTAACAAGAATAATATAAAATAAAATTATAAATTATTATTTTTTTTATTTAAACAAATAAGAAGAATTATATTAAAAACGATTTTTTAAGAGGAAGAATTAAATTGGTGTTATTTTTTTTTTTTATTAAACGCAAGTTTATTTTTGTGTGTGTTTAAAATGGAAGTGGAAATAAAAGATTTGGACACTTTACTGAAGCCGGTTTTACAAGGAAGGGAAATTGAGCATCTGAAAACGCGGAACTTGGTGGATCCCGGTGAAAACTACGGAAGCGTAATGGTGGCCCTGGATATCAAAACTAAAAACAGCGACGGGGAAATCAACCTGGTTGCGAAACTCTGCCCCCCGAGCGAGTTCATCAAGAAGATGTTCAACATCCCGATCACCTTCAAGAAGGAAGTCGGCTTCTACGGCGTGATCGTCCCGGCGTTGCAGGAATTCCAGAAAGAGAGGGGCTGCGAGGAAGTGTTGGATATAACCCCGAAATATTTCGGCTCGAGGTTGAGTCTAGACCCGGAATCGGCGGAAGTGGATGACGACGCCTGTTTGCTTTTGGAGAATTTGAAAGTTAAAGGGTTCGATACGGGTGATCGTTTTAAGGGGTTCGATTTGGAAACGGCGGAGCTTTTTGTAAGGGATTTGGCTAAATTCCACGCTGTTCCGATCGCGATGAAGCGCACCGATCCTCAGAAGTTCAAAGAAAAAATCTCCCCGTATATAATCCAGCACATCGAGGAGGAAAACATGTCGGATGGTTTAACGAAGGGGATGGTAAACGTCGTTTTGGACGCCGCGCGGAAGCACCGCGAATGCGCCAAACACGTCGGGAGTCTTGAAAAAGTTCTCCTCGCAAACACAGCCAACTTTAAATCCACGGATGAAGAACACGAAACGCCCTTCTGGACGATAATCCACAACGATTGCTGGGTCAACAACACGATGCTGAAGTACGTAAACGGGAAACCAGTCAAGAACGCCTTAATCGATTTCCAGCTTGTAACTTACGGAAACCCGGCTCGGGATCTTATCTTCTTCATCTACACCAGCTTGAACAACCAGCTAATCCAGGATAACTACGACAATTTAATCAACTTGTATTTCGAAACGTTCATTGGGACGTTGAAGGGTTTACAAATCGACACCGGGGAGTTTAGTTATGAGGGGTTTAAAAAGGAGATAGACCACGCTGCCGTTTGGACCGAATGCTTCCACATCCTGTGCATGATGAAGCCGATTTTCCTCGAGAAGGATAAGGTCAAGGATTTGAGTGATATCAACGAGGAGGAGATGATGGAGGTGGAGGGGTTTTCCGATTTGTATTACTCGCGGGTTTGGTTTACGATTTCGGATTTTGCTAATAAAGGATGGTTGCAATAAAATTTTCATTTTTGTAACAAGAAAAAAAAAATATGCTGATTTAGAAAAAAAATATTGTTACTTATTTTATAATAATAATAAATTAAATAGAAAAGAGTATTCATTCACTTGGTCACACTTATTTAAATATATTAAATAAAAATTATTTGAAAATAATTTATTAATTATTAATTATTTTCAAAATAATTTATTAATTATTTTCAAATCATTTTTATTTAATATAAATAATAAATTAAGCAAGAGATGGCGCTTTTGCTATCTTTCCAACATCATTGGTTGGAAAGATAGCAAAAGCGCCATCTCTTTATTTATTCCATTTAAAAAAATGGAAAAGGAGGAATATTATTTTTTTATTGTATTAATACAAAATAAAACTAAAACTAAATAATTATCGTTTCATTATTCGATTATCAATTACCTCACTGAAAATAAATTATTATTTTTTGTTTATAATTTTAACTTAGGGCTTATAATCACTCAGACGATTTACTTCAATCGTCTACGACCAGTGGCGTAGATAAGGGGATGATTAGAGGATTATAATACTCCCCAAATTTTAATGACTATTTAAAAAAAAAGCGTTTTAGCAACGCTGGAACAACATTTTACATATTGATGAGACATTACTAAAACGTGTGCTCAAGTGGGTTGTTTTTGTTTTTAAATTTTATTCCATTTGTATTACATTACAAATTACATTTAGTTGTTTTAATGTGCATTTGTTTAAAGCAAAACTGTCAAAAAGGATGATAGATTCGTATAACTTACGATCTTTTGCACGTTTTGTCAGAATACTTTCCAAACATGTTTGCACACTCACCTAACCTAACCCAAACTAACCTAACCTAAACTAACCCAAACTAACCTAAAGTAACCTAACCTAACCTAAATTAACCCAAACTAACCTAACCCAAACTAACCTAACCTAGACTAACCCAAACTAACCTAACCTAAACTAATCCAAACTAACCTAACCTAAACTAACCCAAACTAACCTAACCTAAATTAACCCAAACTAACCTAACCTAAACTAACCCAAACTAACCTAAAGTAACCTAACCTAACCCAAACTAACCTAACCTAAATTAACCCAAACTAACCTAACCTAGACTAACCCAAACTAACCTAACCTAAACTAATCCAAACTAACCTAACCTAAACTAACCCAAACTAACCTAACCTAAATTAACCCAAACTAACCTAACCTAACCTAACCCAAACTAACCTAACCTAAACTAACATAACCTAACCTAAGTCGACAAAACGTGCAAAAGATCGTAAGTTGTACCAATCTATCCAATATTTTCATTAAAAAATCATTAATTAAATATGTATGTATTATTTATAATAGTCGATGAATAATTCTCTATTATTTTTTATTATATTGTACAAAATACATTCGGTTTAGTGGAGTGGTGACGCTATCTATGTTTGATATCGTAAATTAAAATATCTATTATTTACAAATGGATCTAAAATATATATTGATTTTTTTTTTTCATAAACGTCACTTTCTGTATAAAATTAAAATCGTGATTTTGGCTGAGGAAATGAAAAAATCGCAACAAATCTGTTAACTTTCGTCATAAATTAGAAGATTATTTCATCACGTGTACGATTTATACTCGCAATGTGCTTATTTAGTCGAAAATCGGATCAATTATAACCTCAAAATTGGAACTTTAAATGCGAATTATGACCAAACGGTAAGTTTCCTACAGATTTTGACTTAGGATTCGTTCATTTCACGCACGTTTACCCGTGATTCCGTTTTCAAAATTTTAAAAATCCCGTGACACCATTCGGAAACCTTTCCATTTCCACATTTAGCTCTCTGACATTTTGACTTACTTTAAAGTAAAAGTGGAAAATTTATTTATACATATATATATTCAATGACCCTTTCTACCAAAATGGGTGTAGGGTTTTTATTTATTATTATTTATTAATTATTTTATTTAATTTTCATCCAACTATCAAACGTTGTCATCCTTTTTGACAGTTTTACAATTTCCATTAAAACATATAAAAAAAAACATTTTCGTTTGAGACTGAATAATTGAAATAATTCAGTCAACATTATTTTGTTTATTTAATTTATATTACAAATTATATATATATATATATATATATACAGAGAGGTTTTTATATCAGTATACATTAGGAGAAGTGTATACCTGCAAAAAACGCGAGTCAATTGCATTAAATCGATTAATGTGTGTATGTTTTGTTGATTATTTGGCATATGTGTGATTAGTTGTCCGTTATAGGCAACTAAACATACACACATTAATCGGTTCAATGCGTTTGACTCGCTATTTTTGCAGGTATACATAGGGGAAATGTATACTGATAAAAAAAGCTCTCTGTATATATATATATATATATATATATATAAGTTTACAATAAGGTAAGAAAAATTGATTATGTATATCACACAAAAATTAATTAATTGTTAAATGGCTATCGACCAGAGGTCTTTTTGCCTCACAAATTATATTTTCATTATTGCAACAATATTTAAAGAATATAAATAAAAACACCATGTATTACCTTTGTATAAAAATTAATTGTTACACAAACAGTGTTTTTTTATTTTATTAATATTCAACGTATGTATAACGAAGTAGAAGCCTCTATAGTAAATTCCAAACAATGGCTTATCTAATTGCGTGCATTTCTCGTACAATGTCGATAATAATTGAACAGACGTCCCTGACACTAAACAAACCATTAAAAATAATTTCTGCTGTCTGTTTATTCATTTACTCTTTTTTTGTATTCATTTCTAATTGCGAGCAAAAATGTTTCATTGACTCGAGCGTGGAGAATTTAAAATGCAATCAACTCTAAACGCCCGCCAAGGTCGGCTTTTAAACATTTCGTCGGATGTTTCAGATGAATTATCCTTAATTTCCTCTGCGGTCTGCGGCGGGATTTCAACATAACAATGCGTTATGCAATGGTTGCAGTGAGTGTGTGTTTTTGTGTGCAGAGATGATTTACAATTGCGATGAGCGATTCGGCAAAGCAATAAATTGTGGTTAATTCGTTTGAAGGATGAAAAATATTATTCAGAAATATGTTATTGATCCTTTATATGTGCAATGAAAAAAAGAGAAAAAAATCTGGTTTTAACTGTGAAATTTATTGAATTTCATGTGTATACACTCATCTTAATTCAGATTTTAATAATATTTTAATAATAAAAAAATAACATACTGTAAATAATTGCAACATATGTGAGTGTTAGTTTGACCTATCGACCAGAATTTATGATGATTTCATAGAAAAAAATCGATTCACCAGGAGAATTCAGCTAGCCGAATATTAAAATCCGCTTGAGAGCCAATCATAACTAGCTGGATGTCTTAATAAGACTCTAAACTATTACATAATACCAACTGTTTGTACTTGCTGAACCCTACAACCCTCTCACAACAATCTCAATTTCGGTTATTTTCCCTTAGTTCGACACTTTAGACTGCAATTAAAAAAATCCAAAAAAATATTAAAATCCAGTTGAGAGCTAATTTAACTAACTGGATGTCTTAATAAGATTCCAAACTATTATACAATATCAATTGTTTGTACTTGCTGCACCGTACAACCCTCCCAGGGCACCCTCAATTTCGGTTATTTTCCCTTAGTTCGACACTTTGGACTCCAATTTAAAAAAATCCAAAAAAATATTAAAATCCGGTTGAGAGCTAATTTAACTAGCTGGATGTCTTAATAAGACTCTAAGCTATTACATAATACCAATTTTTTGTACTTGCTGCGGCGTACAACCCTCCCACGATACCCTCAATTTCGGTTATTTTCCCTTAGTTCGACATTTTGGACTCGAATTAAAAAAATCCAAAAAAATATTAAAATCTGGTTGAGAGCTAATTTTACCAGCTGTGTGTCCTAATAAGACTCTAAGCTATTACATAATACCAATTTTTTGTACTTGCTGCACCGTACAACCCTCCCACGACACCCTCAATTTCGGTTATTTTCCCTTAGTTTGTCGATAGCCATTTCCCAATATGTTACATATATGTATTGTAAATAAAAAAATAATTATGTAAAATTACATGAATAGAGATGTATTTATGTATAATTAAATTGTGTAATTCATAAATCCCCCTAACAAAATCAAACAAACAATCGCTTAAATTACAACACCGACTGGAATGAAAATAATTTAATCAATAACGTCCTTGACAATGATAATGATCTCCGTACTACGAATGTGTTTTTATAAGCAATTACACTTCAACACTTTATTCGCGTGTCGGGGATCGAGATAAGCGCTGCAATTGTATTTTTCGTTTTTTACTCATTTATTATATATTTTTTTTCCATTGCACCCGAACGTAATCATTCACGTAATTTCGTGACTGGCTTTCCGCGCGAGTTATTTATAAATATAAACTTTGTTTTTATTTGAATCGTAATCGTTATTAATGCTGTAATTTAGTGGGAGGAAGAATTGTGTAAACAAATTTAAATTTGTTTTTAATGCGTCGGCGTTTAAAGGCGATTTGGGGTGTAATTAGTGTCTGAATTGCTGGAATGAAAAACGTAAAGATGAATTTTGTGTGATTATGATGATGATGATAATAATAGTGATTATTTACGTTATTATCTTTTTTGTTGTATGTTTAAAATAAATTAAAAAAAAAAAACGAAATCAGCATTTAAAAATATAACAAGAGGAAATTATTAAGAATACCCACGACGTTTATATAAAACTTTAGTTTAATTATAAATCAGAAATTATAAAACACAGCTTAAGTTTTATAATTTCTAAACTTTGTTTTGTATAACACTTTATTTTTAGTTATGAATTTGCTGAAACTGTAATCACATGAAAAAATAAAGTGTTATACAAAACAAAGTATTTTTCTTATCATATTTAAACATGTATAACGAATCATAATAAATGGAAGATAACGCCAGCGCCATCTATTGCCTAATTTCATGTAGCATCGTCATCGATTTTGGTCTACAAGGTAATCTACCGAGAATCTACTAATGCCCACTTGCACCAACTAAGACTATATTCTCCGATTACTTTTTTTTATTTTTGAATAAACATAAATAAGCATAAACAATTTGTTATAAACAATATAAAAATATAAAATGATAGCACAACTAGGATATTTTTTTAATATTTTTTAGTGAAAATTGAAAACGTCCCTAAGTTAGAATCAGTCGCTGCACGTATTTCTCACGTTTGCAAACTAAGGTAAATCAAATTTAATTGGATTATATATACAGAGAGCTTTATTTATCAGTATACAATTCTCCTATGTATACCTGCAAAATACGCGAGTCAAATGCATTAATGTATGTGTGTTTAGTTGCCTATAACACGCAACTGAACACACATATGCCAAATAGTCAACTAAACATACACACATTAATCGGTTCAATGCGTTTAATTCGCGTTTTTTTTTTGCAGGTATACATAATCGATATCCCCTTTTACCAATTGGTGTCGGGGTTTAATTGGATTATTTACTTCTAAATTATCAATTTCGTCGATTCTTAATCGACGCTTGAATATTTCCGTTAAATCTCTATCTATGATCTCTATCAATTGTAAACAACTTCACGACTATCCTCAATCGACGTGAAGTTGTACGCGTATGAGTTAATCTGCCAAATTTGGCTGATTAAATATTTGTTGTTTTTAAGTTATCTTAATCATGATTAAACAAATTTTAGACTTAATCGTGATCAGCTATTTAACCATGATTTAATACCCGCGGTGCAAGTAATTCATTAATTAGGCAAAAGATGGCGCTTGCGTCGCCTTTAATTTATTATCATTAATTTTAGTTTATTAAGTGATTCATTAATTAGGCAAAAGATGGCGCTTGTGTCGCCTTTAATTTATCATCATTAATTTTTTGTTTATTTTCTAAGAAAACAAACTGATGGGTATCGTTGAATGAAATCATAATGAATTTAAATAAAATTTTATTTCATGTTTTCATCGAAAAAACACCTCCATTAATTTGTCAACAGTACGGCACAATTTATTTAAAATGTAATTGCAAAATAAAATAATATAAAACATACAATTAACAAACAATTTAATATAGGCCAATGAAAACGACCCACATCATGCGGGCTTTTTAAGTCTTATATATTTCCTTTTTTCTCTTTTTCAGTTGTGTATAAAAATATTGGATATGTAAAAGCGCTTAAACGTAAAAAATAATAATTAATGAATCAATCCTGGATCAGTTGGTTGTGTATATCGTATAAACTCTGAAACGAAATAACAAAGGAATTAATTAACACAAATGTTACAAAATTATGTAACACAATATTTTTGTTATGCAGGATATTATTATTATTTTTTTAAATAAATGAATTTAAGAAATTTCTGATTGCTAGAAATCGAGGGACATGGATTCAAATCCCATCATATTCCACTTTATATTTAATTGATTTAAATTATACCACAATTTTGTGCATTGAAATTTCTTCAATTTGAAGAAATTTCTGATTGCTAGAAATCGAGGGACATAGGTTCGAATCCCATCAGAGATGCTTCTTTTCCACTTATATTTAATTAATTTAAATTATATCTCAATTTTGTGCATTGAAATTTCTTCAATTCATATTGTATTACTGCCACATTTCCCTTCACATAACCAATAATAAAAAAGTACAAATTACAAAGTAACACTTGAATAATCTTGCACTAACCTAAAATACACAGTTTGAATTACACACACCAAATTCTTGAAACTTCAAATTTCAATGATTAAATTAAAAGAATACAGACTTTACACACACTTATGAAAATAGTAAATATTACCACAAAAAATATATAATAAAGTAAGCATGCGATTAAAGCTAATAAATTAAATCCAATATTTTTAAAAATGAAAAAGCTTACGCCACAATTGCAAGCAATTAAATAAAAAAAAAATACTTTTACTTTGTACAACTGATTTTTTTAGGGGTTATAACTTCTACAGTTCTTCAGTTATTCAGCAAATAAATAATTTGCAAGATTGATTTGTTAATATCGTCGAAACTATTAAAAATTTGGATTAAGGATTTAGGGGTAGGAGCTCGCTTCCATACAGGCTATAACCTCTGGCCCATTGTAGTGCCGTCGAAACTATAACTCCTAAAAAAATTTCAGTTGTACAAATTACGATGTAAAACACAGTAGATGCCTCAAAAATAAAAAAATTAAATAAAAAATCAAGCAAGCACATTTCAACATATATTTACAACACGTTTTGGATAATTGTAACACTTTTTTTTTAATTTTATTTATTATTGCTCTGAAAAAAGTGAATATTTTAAACTTCTTCTAGAAAGATTGATAAAATTGATAAAAGCTGACTTGAAAGGTGAGATTATAATAGAATAAACCCGGCACCAATAAATAAACAAATGACTTTTTTACCATTTCAATCATTAATGAATAATACGGTATTGGTCAAGGCTTGTGTCTTCTTCGATCAATTTATGGTGAACTGCACTCAAAGCCTGCACACACAGAAATAAAAATAAAACCAAACAAAAAAAAAAAATAATAAGTAAAATTATTCAACACCCAATTATATAGTTATTGTTAGACACGAAAAACAACATGGGATGAAAAAAAATATGATTTTTCAAACATTGAAACTTTTTTTTCTAAAAAATAATAAACCCACAGATTTCTCTGGCTCCTCCACTGTAGTGGATTCGCCGGGTAAACTATTCATACTAAATAGCTTATAAACGAATGCGAATAACCCAACTGTACAAGAATTGTGACAAGATATGTCCAACTTAATTTAAAATAATTTTTATTTTCAATTATTAGCTTCAAATAAAGGCTTAAACATATAAGATTCAAGGTACAAAATGAAGGTGTTTGTCACAATTCAGGAACTTATTTTTGTTCTTAGATTGTTGCTAAATGTCTTAATAATCATTTAAAAACAATAAAATCAGGGGTATGTATTTCATAACTTATATATTATCAAAATCCCATTTACTCTTTCGGGTGTCAGGTAATTTCATTACTTAACAAAAAAAAGTTCAGCCAGGGATTCCCTATAAAGAGACGAAATTTTCTAAATCATTAACTACAATATATGTTCCCAATATATGCAACTCTATATACAGCAAACAAATAAAAAATTCATTCCTTAAAAAAACTATTCTATTTACAATTGTGCTTTTGGCAAAACAAAACAAAACAAATTATGGATATGTGCGTGTAAATGCACGGTGGTTATCACACAAAATCACACCCCATCATCAAACAAATTTTATTTAAAATTAATTAATAAATTATTTTCCCTTTAGCTACTGTGTTTATTTACTTACCTTAAAATATTTCACAGTCTTAACTCGCAATTCCAACGTGGCATCCTCATCGCAAATCATCAGAGTGTGCGGATGCTGTTGGAACGCGGAAACGGTCCACATGTGGTTGACGCCCTCCTCGATCGCCTTGTACAGGGCGAACGATTTGTGCGTGCCGGTGATGAGAATCATTACCTCTTTGGCGTCCATGACGGTTCCGACTCCGACGGTGAGGGCTTGTTTTGGCACTTTCGCGATGTCGTTCCCGAAGAAACGGGCGTTGGCTTCGAGCGTGTCCTGAGCTAGGGTCTTGACCCTCGTTCTTGACACGAGGGATGATCCGGGTTCGTTGAAGGCGATGTGTCCATCGGGACCGATACCTGAATTATTTAGAGATAATTTTAAATAACAAATTATTTATTCCAACCCCGACACCAATTGGTAAAACATCGATTATATATATATATAATTATTTATTCCAGTGAAATTGTGTACACAACGGGTAAAAAAATATTACTCGATTTTTTCAAACGCTATAAACAAGAATGTAATTGACTAAATAAAAATATTTGTATATATACAGGGTGTCTCAGACTTGACTATTCAGGTCTATAACGTTCTTATTTTTAAAGATAAAAATATAAAACCCAGAGCAAATTCTCTTTAAAATGATAAGAATAAAATTTTCAAAAATATCTGCTCATATTATGACAGCAATGTTCATATTTTTTCTTAAAATGACACTGGGCTTGATTTTTTCCTTATTATAATAGCATTTTTTATTCTCTTTACAACCATGTAAACCAATATGGTTGTTACATTAGAATTTTTTTTTTTCTGAGACACCCTGTATATTTACAAATACAATTGTGATAGATTTCAATATAAAAATGATATATTTAGGATGTTTGTGAAAGATTTAACTTGGAATTGCAGTCAATTTCGCTAATTATTACCTCCCACGAACAATTCAATTCCTCCAGCTTCGTGAATTTTCTTTTCAAAGTTGTTGCACTCGGCGACCAAATCGGGTGCGTTTCCGTCCAAAATGTGGGCGTTTTCCGGGTCGATGTCTATGTGTTTGAAGAAGTTGTTCCACATGTAGTAGTGGTAGCTTTCCGGATGATCCCTTGCCAAATTCACGTATTCGTCCATGTTGAAGGTTTTCACATACTTGAAGGATACTTTGCCGGCTTTGTGGTATTCGATTAGCTTTTGGTACATCCCGTAAGGGGTACTTCCTAAAATTAAAAGAAATGGAGAGCAATGAAATTAATGTCAATTTTATGGGGAATATTTTTTAAGAAGCAATTCTTCCTTTATAAATTACAGATCACATTAAATAAAGTCTCGTAGAATAAAAATAACATAAAAATAATGTCAACAGTATTGGTAACTGTTACTTAAATAAAAATCATTTGAAATAATTAATAAATTATTTCCATTTTTAGCTCAACAGATTTTAAAGTTCGAAACACATTTTAATTCATTCAATTTTTCTCTAATATGAAGAGTGAAGCAGAAATTTCCAAAAAATATTTTTTTTTTTAATAAATACAACACGCTAAAAAGTAATTTAAACTAAAAATTGGAGCAGTGATTTTTAATTTAAATTAAAACTAACTTTATTATATATATGTATTTTTCCATGTTTTTTATTGTTTAATCATTGCAAGCTTTAATACTGTAAAAATAAAACATACACAACAATTGCGGACAATCTTGAAATAGGGTCAATATTTTATTTATATTTTTCCACTTGTGATAAAAGTCTACTTATCTAAATGGATTATATTACGCACACAACAAACAGCATCACATTTAGCATTTTAAAACATCCAACAAACTATTTAGAGCAAATTAATAATTATCTGTTCGAGATAAAAATGTGCAGATAATAAATTCGCCAATTAAAAAAAAAAATAGATATATGTAATTATTGATTCTACTTTGTTATAAAATATTTATTTATGTAAATCTAATTTAAGGAACAGAAAGAGCCCAGGTCGATAGCCCGGACAGATTAACACAATATTTATTCTTGTTAAGTAAATATAAATGTATGTAGAAGCTTATGTAATGTTGTCTGAATAATGATATTTGTATAATATAATATAATTAAAGTGTATATTGGGGCTAGTCACTCTTCTAACTGAAATATACCCAAAAAAAATAGTGAATATCCTTTCACTAATTGTTTTGTAACCCCGACACCAATTGGTAAAAGGGGACATCGATTATATATATATATATATATAATTGTTTTGTATTATGTAAAGTGCCCAACACCCGTAAGGGTACAAGGCTTTTTGATAATATATATATACTATAAACCCTGACACCAATTGTTAAAAGGGGACATCGATTATATATATATATTATATGGAGTAATAAATCATTAATAAAACACAATTTCATTTCCTTTCTTCACTTTTCTATTTTCACCGTTAGAAGTACATTTCGAGCACCGCCAAAGGAAATCAAATCGTGTTTTATTAATATTTAAAGGATATTTTAAAGTATGATTCATATTTTAAAATTATTTTATTATTCAAACATGACATAAAATAACAGATTACATTATTAGTAGTGCTATAGTTTGAGATCATAAAGATTGATTTAAATTAAATTTTATAAAAAAATTAAAAACTATACAAACACCGAAAGGAATAATTATTTAAAAAAAAAAATACAAGCAATTTCAACAGACAACAAATTCAAACATAAACATATATTGGAAGAGAAGGTAGACAGAACTCGACCTTGGAATTCCAATTAGCCGACCATCACAATTCCAATTAGATCAACAGGTATATTGTTCAATACCCTTGAGTGGAGTTGCATATCACGAGTAAATATGTACATCCCGGCCATAACAGGAAAATTCATTTCGACGTTATTAAAACGATAAGTTATCAACCCGTGTTGATAAAAAAAGAGTTATATTTGTATACGCATGAATTCACAAAAAAAAAAGTAAACAGTAATCGATGAGATATTTTTTTTTTATTAGATAAATATCTGAATTAAAATATAGGACTATTTTTTTATTTTTTTCAAAATTAACATTTGATGTGATTGTTTGATAATTGTTAAACAAATATCTGATTTAAAATGTGCGACTATTTCAAGATATTTAATTAAAATTAAAACACTTGATATGTTTCACTTATTTAACATATGTAAATAAAATAAATAATTCAGGATATTTAATTAAAATTAAAACACTTGGTATGTTTCACTTATTTAACAAACCGAGTGTTTTAATTTTAATTAAATATCCTGAATTATTTATTTTATTTACATATTACAATAGATGGCAGAAAATGTTCTGGTGTCATGCAGAATATTACAATAGTGAGTGCTGCCACTAACTTTTAACTTATAAAAGTGCAATGGGGCCAGTGCAAACTGCCATTCCGTATGGCTAAGCAGGATCACAGTTGAATTAGATCAAAAAAATTTTACCACGGATAAAGTGAGAAATTAATTAAGTTAAATATGTAAATTATTGTATAATGTAATCAATTATAATGGAGAATTCCGTAAAATAAAGTTAAAGTTGTACGAATATTTTTATATTTGACACTTTTTCTGTGATTATTTTCAACTACACTGTACAATCATTATCAAACTAAGTTTATAAAATAAAAATAGTTAAGTGAGAAAATAATTAGATATTTATTGATTGTTATTTAATGGTCATTGACTTTATTGTTATTAGATCAAAGCATATATAATTAATATAGTAGCTATAATGATTTCAAGGTGATTAACATTTTTTTATATATTATTCCACTTTTATATTAATAAAACTGGAATGACAAATAATTTATCAGTATACAATTAATTATAAATTTACCACATATTATTAACAATTAGTTATCATAATTATGTAAAAATTAAACACATTGTTTGTTTCACAATAAATAATATTTTTTCTGAGTAGTTTTGATTTTACATCATTTTCACAGAATAATGCAAAGATTGATGTAAAAATCGCAAATAGTCAGAATAAAATATTATTTATTTTAAATTTAATATGAAAACAAACCACATGTTTAATTTTTACCTAACTCTTTAAACATGTCCTACCAAGTGTTAAGTGAGATATTAGTTGAAAAATAACAGGCATTTAAAGGATTGACTGTTTTTATTTTAATATGTAATTTATTATCGATATTATTACAAATCTCTAGGTCTTACCTGTTGGTAATCCAAGTACAAAATATTTATTTGGACCTGGCTTGAAGTCGTTGATCCTCTTCATTACATATTTGGCAGCCCATTCCGCAACGGCTTCCGAGGTTTCCAAGATTACGAGACGCATTTTTATTCTATAAATTCTATAAAAATAATTATTCATACCAATTTTTTAATAAAAGACAAAAAAATATTCTCATATATACAAACATTTTTAACTGGTATGAAGTTACCAATAGTTTTGCCAAAAGAACATAAAAACTTTAAAAATTATTATTTTCAGTAAAATTCTTCGCTAGAGTATTCAACATAATCTCTTCTATAGGTTGAAATTAATAAAAACGGAATTTCCAACCATTTTTTTACCCCATAACCACCTTTATTTCTCTTTATTTTTGATTTTTCTTTATGTGCTCCCTTCGCAAAAATTTTACTTTTACCTAGATTTTCAAGAATAATTCTTGAAAATGGCATTATTCAATCAAAACACCTATGGATTAATAAAAATATTTTACCAAATTATCAATAAAAAATAAATTAATTAAAAGGAAAATATATTTGAGATAAACTGAAATACAATTAAATATTTTTAATTACATTTAGAAATATATCTACGTTGACATCTGTTATGCTTAATATATAATATAAATTTTATTAAAGTTTATGCTAATGCATAAATGCTTTATATTATTACAACTATTATTTTGCCACATGGTAAGCTTCTTCAGATGAGAAATAAAATCGAAAATCCTACAAAATCAACCCTTTTTTATGAGGATTTGCTCGGCAAATATGCAATGGCTATATATTTATTTACAAAATTTCTGAAGAGAACGAAATAAAACTATATTTAAATTATTTTACAACGAAATTCCATTAAAAAAATATTAACAATTTTCATACAAGCACTTTTCAACTTCTCTTTATCTGGACAAAAAGATAAAAAGAAAAATAATAACCCGGGTTTATTGACCTCCTGGCGGACGACTAAAGGTTGCCGTTGGTCGTGAAAAAACACAATAAAAACTTTCAAAATAAAAAAAATCCGGCAGGTGCACAAAGAGACGTCTCGTGCATAACTAATTAGATTTAGCAACAATTTAAGTGTAAAATGGGGAGGTATTAGGACGAGGTTGTTTGTTGTTATTGAAGATATGTATTGTTCGAACGTACTCACCGGTAAGGTCAAGGTGATCGAAATGATTGGGAACGGGACCACGACGGAGCGTCCGAGTTTTGTAATTTTATTTTCTTTTTTTGAAGCCGTTATGAACGCTGCTGGATATTTATCGCAGGTTATATACAAGTTGATCTTGTATATTCGGTGGCATAACGTTAATTTTTGTGCGAACATTGGGTTGCATATGTTAAATGATAGAATGTTGCTAGATTTGCAATTGGGTCAAATAAGAAAATGTTTGCGTAGACTAAAACTAGATGGCGCTATAGTTTCTATCTATGAATAAAACGCGTATATTGGGTTGCATACATGCAATGATTCATAGATAATATATTTTAAGTTCGTGAAACAAACACTGGGGGCGCGCAATTTTTATGGGAAATATAAATAAGTTTATAATAAAGGTTTTTTTTTTATTACAGGAGCATCATAATGCATTCTAAAGGTTGAAATCAATAAATACAATTTTCAATAACTGTTCAAAATTAATTTAGCACAAAATTATTATTATAATGATATTTTATTGGTGAGGGTAGGAGGTGGTTTGAGGGTGAAATTTTGGTGGTACGCAACTGTTTTTAAATCCATTTTTCTCAGTTAACAAGGAAAAATAATTAATATATATATAATTTATATAATATATATTCGAGCCTACTCTGTACGAAAAATGTTAAGCTTAATATTATTAATCAACCTCACATTCTATGTATATATATATATAGAAGAAATTATATATATATATTATTATATATATATATTATTATATATTATATATATACAAAACTTGCTTAGACTGTGATAATAAAATACAACGTACACATTAAACTTAACATTTTACTTAGACAATAGCTCTGATTATCAAAAAATCCTTTATACCCTTAAGTGTGTCGGGTTAATAAAATTTATTAATATTAAACAAAAATATTTAAACAATAAATAAAAATATTTAAGAAAAATAACTTTGAGGATTTTATTTATTTATTTTTACATTATATAACTCACAATTCCTTTTTCTTCTTTAAACATTTTTATCATATTAAATGGAATAAAATACATTCTTTTATTTTAATTATTCGAATAAATGATTTACACGAAATTACAAATTAGTAAAAATATCACAATGCAGTACTGCTTCGTTAATCAATTGTGATCGGGCTAGACATTGAAAGCATCGATTACAAATCAGAGTGGATATGAATTTGGTTCTATTTAAAAATCAGTAAACAAAGCAATAACAAAAAAGAGAAAAATCATGTGGATTTTCATTGATTTAAGAATTAGTGAACAAAAGATAACAACAGTATAAATATTAAGAAACTAAATAATAGTAAATGGAGAAAACAACACCACCTTCCTAATTATGACTATAGAGAGATTTGAAAAATTCAAACATGGAGAATAATTATTTATATACGAAATTAGGTATTAGCCATAAAATAATGTTTCAGAGTTGGTCAGGAATTTTAAATATTACACTTTCTTTTATAAATATAAACAAAATTATTCATGCCCTACTCAGAAACTGTTTCTTGGCCCACAAGATTTTAATTAGAGTATAGTATTAATTTCATTTATTTCTTTGTTAGTATATTCAAGCAGTTGTAGCAGGCAGAGCCTTATCGACTATATCGTAATAATAAATGCAGAAAACCGTACTGTTGTGCGAGACTATTTTCAGGAACTGTCCAGCGATTTGAGAAAACTCCTTCTGGAGTGCGTTCAAGCCCAAGGGTACCTGCTGAGGGGCGGCCGTCGACGAGCTGATGATTTGCAAGAAGAATTCCCTGATGCGTTGTTTTACTAGCTGTTTGATTTTGTGGTCTTCCCGGGCAATATCAATGATGATTCCCTCCAAGACATTCAGCTGGGATTCAGGCATTTCGGGAAAACCGAATTCTGTCTGGGCTTCTTTGATGTCTTTGCTTACTTGTGCTACTATGTTGGGTAGTAAATCTTTTAAATCACTATAAAGTAATTTTTGTTTATTAACATAATCTAATACATATGCTTTATGATTAAAAAAAAGCTCACCTTTCTTTTGTGTACGATTGCATTATAATTGTGCAATGATCTTTAATTTTTTGCTTGAAAGCAGCAAGTGTTTGCAGGTTTGATCCAACATTGCTGATCGTGCTTAACAAAATCGTTCCAATCACAATTAAGCGCTCGGTGCGTACTTGAAGTTCTTTCAGTCTTGCTTCGTCCAACATGAATGTCTACAAAATGAAAAAAACGGAGAGAATAGCTTTTGTCTTAACCGAAATAGGAAGAAGATAATAGAGATTTTTCGTACCTCAGGATAAGGCGCATTTGAATCCCAATCAAGTAAATCGATTGCGGCTTTAGTAAGGCAATCCTTAACGGCACTTCTTATGAAGGTTGTACGGTCAATATTGCTTGGTTGTGTTAAAGTAGTGTCCAAATGTTTAAGCAGCCAAGTTGTAGTGCACTGAAGCCCATCTGAAATTGTATGAATATTTAATCATTAGAATTTTTGCATTTCTTTTTCTTAAAAAGCTCTCTACTATTCTCAAATGTACAATTTAAAATATAAAAAAATATTAACCTGGACTAATTGCTAAATATTCTGAAAACTTCTTCCTTTCGAGCTGGACACTTTGCGCAATTATTTCCGGCTTAGCAATTTCGATTGTGAAGTTGGCCATGTCGAGGGCCATCAAGTCCAGCATCTCCATGATTCCACGAAAAACCTCAATAACATCGGTCTGCTCGGACAGCTCCTTGATTTTATCATCCCTGACCGGCGCGCACAATTTAGCCATTGTGGAAATGACGTACTGGGCGTAATACTTGAAATCCAGGATGCCCTTTTCCGCTTGCTGTTTGATCAAATCAATGTCGAGCACCTCGCTGATTTGCTGTCGGATTTTCGTATGCTCCAGCAGCAGAACGTCAAACAGACCATCTTTAATTTCTTGTAATAACACAAGCGCCTAAATATAATGTTTTAATAGATTAATTTTACAAGTTAATGAGTATTTCGACTCACATGAGAATAATTGGGTGGATCTTCGTTGAAATCCTGACGCAGCATATCCCAGTAAGCTTTGTGCATGTTATCTTTGACGGCCTTGTGAAAACTGTTCGGCGGCGGTTCGTAGCGCTGCAGCCGGAACTCCTTATCGACGACGATCTCGTGGACTAAGGCCATATCTTTCATCCCATTCGCAGCCTGTATAATCTCGGCCAGCGAGACAAACTTGGGCGGTGAAGCTGAAGTGAGACTGCTCACCATAAACGTCTGAGACACTGTCCTTTGCCTTTAAAGAAAAATATTTAAAATTAAATAGCCGTAATATCATGAATTCTTGATTTAAATTAAACTGTAATAACAGTAATGTAATCCTTATGAGTGATTTCACAAATTTGCACTAAATTTAGTTTAGTGCAGAAGAAACTAATAAATCCATAATTTATATGAATTTTTGCCGGTTTAAAAATTAGCGATGGAAAAATCCATTAAAATAGCTAATAGTGTATTTTTAAAAGAGCAATTAATAAATAACAATAAATTGGTGTTTACTAATAAATAATGAAATTAAGGCAGAAAGGCTTCTGGTCGTTAGCCGATTGCTATTTTATTTGATCTCAAAATCTATTAAGTTGAAATGTTATATATTATTTTATTAAGATTATATCAAAACAGTGATAAATATATATAATGAAATTAATTTAAAAAGTTCATCTGCATTCATTTGTATTGCTAAAATAAAGTTGTGAAAGTTAAATATTATTGTGCAATGTTTCACCATTTTAATGATACTTAAATTAATGTAAACATCCGCATACCTTTTCCCCAAACCGGACGAGGTCCCATCATCACTAGCCAACGAGCACTCGCTCTGCGTCCTCACCCTGGAAGAGCCCCCCTCGACATCGATCGGATCCGAACTCGGATTATTACTCATGATGACCGGTTGGGATCCTCCACTGGAATGCTGCGGAGTACAAAAACGCACTAATTAGGACACGACTGCGAAAAAGAGGTCGGGATTCTATAAAAAGACGCGTCGTAAGAGTGAGCGTTGTGCAAGAGGACCAGGAAGTGGTCATGATTCGCGCGTCGCAATTAATCGACGCTAGAAAGTGGCGAAACTGGACTTACGTGAACAATAGTCGGAATGCTTGCGCGAAGAAATGTTAACTGGAATTTCCCTTTCGTGCGAACGTGTTTTGTGTCTGCGGACGAACGTCAACTCGAACAGCTGATTCCTTTGTTTGTCAACATAACCTTGATTGGAATCCGTTTTTTGTTGTTTTCGTTTAGGTTTGCGAGGGAAACTGGTTCTTTGCGGGTTTCCTTTTGCGGTTGAGAAAGGCTTTCCGGTAAAATCGAGAAGTTTTCCTTTGTGTTCGGTCGAAGATCGTTAGGCGAATGAATCATTTGATGAGAAATTAAGGGGTATGGAGGGGTCATTTGCGAAAGACACCTTGGAAAGGACGTGGGCTGGTATTTTTTTCGCATAAACTCATAAACTGTTTGGGTGACTAATTTCCAATAACAATCAAATCCCTTAAGGTTAAAAAAACATACAAATTATT
Organism: Philonthus spinipes; assembly: GCA_963082785.1. Lineage (NCBI taxonomy): Eukaryota > Metazoa > Arthropoda > Insecta > Coleoptera > Staphylinidae > Philonthus > Philonthus spinipes. Next base: position 2,734,573 of record OY720310.1, on the reverse strand, counting down.
GGAAAGGTCAGCCAAGGGTACAATAAAAAATTCGTATGGAATTTATTCTGAATTCTTCTGTTGAAACACACAGAATTATTAGAAACTCTTCATCATAGAAAATTTATAATGCTCTTCATAATTTTGTGTTTAGTAAAGTAAGTAATTATTTAAACGCAGGAAAATTCCTTACTTCGCTTTAAAATATATCAATGAAATGAAATCCTTGACTTTATTTGTTTAATTATTTAATTTCTAAGTTTGGCCTATTAAATATTAAATCTTATGCATGTTTAATCAACTAGTATTATAATTATCTGGAATCGTCCTTTTTTATTTTATTATCCATTAAATAATTACAGCGGATTTCTATGTAACATTAAATAAATAATTTTAAAAAATTTAATATTTTTCATATAAATTTTATAGTTTTCTGTAACTTTGATATACAGTTTACTTTAATTTGACTATACAGTTTACTATAATTATACCATATAGTTTTCTATTATTTTACTTTCCAGTTTCCTATTATTTCGCTATACAGTTTACTGTAATTTTACAATATAGATTTCTATAATTTTGCTATACAGTTTACTGTAATTTTACAATATAGATTTCTATAATTTTGCTATACAGTTTACTGTAATTTTACAATACAGATTTCTATAATTTTACTATACAGTTTTCTGCAATTTTACAGTACAGTTTTCTAGAATTTGAATTTTATTTTTTTAAATTAATTTTCAATATTTTCAGCTAATTCTTCTATAAATATACTTTATTAAAATCAATTATAAATAGTATCAATAATCTAATTATTAAAAATTTAAATATATCAACATTTGGATTTCGTTTTACATTTTATCTATTCTATTTTAAATAAATACGTATTTAATATTAATATAATTTTTCTGTCACTTGGGAAATGGAAAATTAAAATTCATATAAGTAATTACGCACATTTAAAGATAATTGCTGTATATTCGAGTGAAATGCATATTGATGAGGGCCGGTGTGGTACTGCCGGGTATAAATTCGGTATTTTTACAATCCGTTTGCATATCAAGAATATCCTTTTCCGCAAGATGAAAGCCGTAGCGTTTTTTGTATTGTGTGCTGTGTTCGTCGGGAGTCTGGGTAAGTTTCAACTTTAAATTATGGGACAAACATCAATTAGAAACTGGGTTTAATTATATTAATTTCAATGGGAACACTCTAAGTTCATTTTAACTCATCTAAAGATGATATTAGTCTCGCCCAGAGTTTCTGTTTAAATTCTCTAAGAACTCAATTTTGTCAATCCCAACTGAATACTCTAAGTTAAATTTATTTTTTTCTAAAGGCTTGAAATTCAATTGTATAAAATTCAACGAGAAAAATAACAAAGACAATTTATTCTCATTTGCTACAATTTTATTATTTTCCAGCATACCCCGCAATTGAAGCACCAGGGTAGGTTTTATATTTTTGATATAATTTTAGCAAATACCTCACTGTTTTGCTGTAACTAATAATATGTATTTATTTATTTTTACAGTAAACGCAACTTCCAGTGCCAGTAATTTCCAATACTTACGTTTAAATTTACATCCAGGATTTTTGCACAATTATAATATTGAACATTATAATAATAAATATGAATAATTTATTGAAAATCTAATAATAAAAAAGATACATGGCTGAATGACCTTTTGTAAACCTTCTGGGTTTAATAAATGGATTTGCTAAAAAACACACATTAAATTAAATAACTTTAAGTTAGAAATTTTAAGCTCCAATATTACGTATATATATATATATATATATATATATATATAATTCAGTATATATTATACTTTTTTTTTCGTAGCAATAGTACCAGATATAGACATTCCAGATGTGGATATTGAGATGTAAGACAAATGAAAAGTTTTACTTTGTGTAATGTTAAACAATTTGAATTATTTTTAGCTCTGTAATAAACCCAGCGATATTTGACAAAGGTAAGGTTTATGTAGGATTGTAATATTTATGGATATAGCTGTTAATAAGTTTCACATTACTAAATACTTAAAAATAACCCCTTCTTAAACATACATTTCTGGAAAAGCCACCCCCTTATAAAACATTGAATATATAACCGTCCCGATAAATAATAAATTACATTTCTTTACCTGAAGAAGTACAAATTTAGACGGAGATTTATGATTAATTAATAATTATTAGTGTTACAATATTAAAATATTTTTTTAATCTATTTATAGCCATTGATGTAATTTCCGAAGTGGTCAATGTTCCAATCGAAGAATATAACGAAGAAATTAAAATGTTAGCAAACATGATTTGTAAGTAAAATCGTCTATGCATTTATAGTTTTATTATTAATTTGATTTTGTATTAAAATTAAACGATGTATTTTTTTTCTTTCAGGTAAATTCGCCAAAATTCAATTCATCTGCATTTGAAATGTTTTTTCAATCAAAAATAATTTAAAACTGTAATCTTGATGCAGTAAAATGTATAAGAAAAATAAATTCATAAGAATACAAATTATTTTTATTTTAAATTTTAATTCCCAAATTTAATAAGAATGAATAAACAGTAGAATTATACAGTCATCTTATAAAGAATGTAACAAACTTTTAATTAGTTCAACATAGTTATTGCGTATTAATATTAATTATTTATGAATTATATAGTAGATATATGCAACACTACATACTTGTAAATTGAGTTGCATATGCTATTGACCATAATCATAGAGATAACATTAAATAGATAAATAGAACAAGTTTATACACATAAATATTTATTACTTTTTTTTACATAGTTTATTTTTCATCATCTCGTTTTTTTGCTGTGTTCTAAATATGATTTGTTATATTTTTCCATGAAAAAATATTTTGTTTGGTGTAAAACTATCTTTTTTAACATATGCAACACAACATGCTCCCTAATCCCCCACAACTGTCAAATATGGTTGATTTCTCGGCCACCACGGTACGTGATTTAATTTCGCAAAGTCTTCGAATCGCATTTTTTTTTAAATTTCGAGTTATTTTTCACGTGCGCGTCTCCCCAGTGTGTTCCTAAAATAGTTAACCCTTAAAATAATATATAAACCGTCGCGAAATCGGTCCGTAGATGGATTCAGTGTGGTGGTTACATTCATAACCTAAAAGTTTGCAGTTTATGAGGAAAGAGAAGAGAGGCGAGGGAGGATTGCAAAATGACCACGTCGAGTGAGGACGTGCTGCTTCAAGTGCCCCAAGTTAAATACAAGAAGGGGGATGGCACGCTCTTCCTCATGGATTCCCGGCTGGCGTGGATGGTCGAGAATAGGGATACCGTTGCTGTTTCGCATCTCTATGCTGATATTAAAAGTAGGTTTTTCTGTGATATTCTAGGCTAGGCATGGTGGAGATTAGTATAATGTTTGTAGATATTGTTAATATATATTGTTGTGGATTTTCATAAATGAAACACTTTTACTTTACAATCAAAGTAAAAAAGTATTTTATTTATTGTATAACAAATTAGAAGCCTTAACAATTAACAAATTGTTGCGGATATTCATGGGGTTGCTGCAAGCAGTCTGTTCAGTAACTTCGTAATAATAAAAATTCAATGGAGTGTTTTTAAATGAGTATATTCGGTATCTGTTCCCCTTAACGACTATACACCGAATGAATAATTAAATGGTTATTTATTTCAATTCAATTTTTATAGGTCAGAAGATATCACCTGAGGGGAAATCAAAAATTCAGCTTCAGGTGGTGTTACACAGTGGGGCAACATCGACATTTCACTTCACCAATAAAAACGGAGCGGCAGCCCAGGCCTCCGATAGGGATCGGGTGAAGGAGCTATTGCAGACTTTGTTACCCAAATTTAAACGAAAGGTACAACTAAACCATCACACATAAATATAATTTGAAATGCATAAAGAAAGCAAGTTGATTTCACAATAATCGAGTATAATACAAACATATTACATTATACATATTGAAAATTTCAGGGGATAACAACGTGAATACACATTCTTTTATGTTTTATTTACAAAGTTTCTGTTGTTTAATATGGTTAAAAGTAGGTCATGCCAATAACTTGTTCAAATCGCATTTTCCAGGTCGATAGAGAACTAGAGGAGAAAAACAAACTATTGTCCTCGAATCCCGCGTTGCTGCAGCTCTACAAGGACCTCGTCATGACGGAAGTTGTGTCTTCCGAAGAGTTTTGGGCGCAGCACGCAACACAGTATACTCAGAAAAAGAATTCACAATCTCAGGAAATCGGTGGGTAAAATAAAAACAACTTTGGATTTATATTTTTTTAACAATATCAAGGGCCTAAACAATCTTGTGTAATTTGTATAAATTTTCTTCAGGTGTCTCGGGCGCTTTCTTAGCAGACATCAAACCACAGACTGACGGCTGTAATGGACTAAAATACAACATAACTGCCGATATAATAGAATGCATATTCAAGACATACCCTGCCGTAAAAAAGAAGTATCTCGAACACGTGCCGGCCAAAATGACAGAATCCCAGTTCTGGACCAAATTTTTTCAATCTCATTATTTTCACAGGTTCTTATTTTTTTACTGTTGAATTTTAAATCAAATATACTTTCATCGGTGTTTTATTTTTGTGTATTCGAATTTATTTTTGTTTCAGAGATAGGAAATATGCCGAGAGCAAAGATGTTTTTACAGAGTGCGGAAAGTTGGATGACCAGGAAATGAAGCGTGATATACAGAAGGGCGTCGATGACCCGCTTGTTGATATTACAGAGTTTGAGGATAAGTTCATCGATGAGGGGTATGGAACACAAGCGGAAAAAACGAACACGAGCAATGGAACAGTCAGCCAGGCTATGATTAAAAGATTCAATCAACACTCCATCATGGTTGGTTTCTTTAGTTTTTTTTCTATTTAATATACACTTTTTTTTAAAAAACACCTTCTATAGTTATGGAAGGAATGTCACAAAATATTCACAGTAAATGGGTCGGTTTTGGTTCTCTTGATAATACAGTATTTTAAAAATAATTTACCAATTGATAAAGTTATTCAAGAAATGTTAATAAGTTAATTATTTTCATAATTAAGGTGTTGAAAGCATCAAAAAACAAGCCACCACCGACTGAACAGCAAAATGGATTGGACATTAAGCATCAGGAAAACGGCACGGAAAACAATTCGAAAAACAAAACGAACGATACATCGGGTGATACTCTGCACAAAAACAAAAAACAGAGGATACAGGAGAAGACTGTTTATGAAGATTTGGACAGTGAGGCCGACAAAAATTCAAACTCTGCACCGCAGCTAAATTTATCAAAGGTACATAAAATGAAACTGTAGTATTATATAAAATTAAATCGCAATTGATTTTGTAGATTGAGAGGTATTTACATGGGCCAATGCCGGGTTCAGCCGCAGAACAGCTGTCTCCAAACGAAGTAGCGATCGTTTCACGAAATGTCCACCAGGAACTGAAGCAGTGGAGGAGCAGATTGCCGACTAGTGCTCTGGTGAGTCCGGCTGCTGCTGTCGGGGCTCTGGGTGAACTCTCACCGGGTGGGGCCTTGATGAGGGGATTCCAAGAACAATCATTAGCCCGTAAGTGCATAATTATTATGACGAAAAACTAAAACACTTTATTCTTCCCTAAAACTCTAACCGGCAATTATTTTTAATGGAAAATGCAAAGGCATAAATTAATATTATCAGTCTAGAAAAGTTTGCCTTTTAATAGAAGAGTTAAACCTACTTGATAATTAATTATTATCCTTTTTCGTTAGAATTGGTGCCTTCTGACACGGAGAAGGAAGTCCGGAACCTGTATTTGGGCCTGTGTGAATTGCTGAGTCATTTTTGGAGGTGTTTTCCTGTGACGACGCAGGCGTCCGAACAGAAGCTGGTCAAGATGCACGAGGCACTGCGGAGATATCATGTTGCAAGACTGAAACCATTTGAGGTGAGATTAATTTGAAAGTAGTTGCACAACATCCATTCAGAAATTAAATGATCTTCACTAATGCTCAAGATATCTAGTATTAAAATACACAGAAAGTATTAAATGCAAAACATTTATATACAGAAATTTTAATTAAGGGATTAAGGGATTTTTTTTTATATTGGTAAATAATAATAGTAACCCTACACCCATATGAGTAGAAAGGATCATTGAAAATATATATATATATATATATATATATATATAAATAATAATAGTTGTTGTATTATTATATGTTAGGAATATATATGTGCGACGTTTTCTTATGGTTTATAATTTATATTATTTATTTTTTTGTTTAGGATAAATTATTAAGAGAATTATCACCATTATCACAACACTTGACGAAACACCTAGACCAGCTACTCAACACCGCCTATCAGAAGTTCAACACGTGGCAGAAGATCAAGATGAACCAACGGTAGCACAACTCCGACTGTAGTCATTAGGTACAATGTTTTCCTCATTCTTGTTTCCGAATTGTACAATAAAACTTTTTCACAAAATAGGAGATTTTATATGCGTAGGCCCCAATGAGTGTTCACTCGTTTGTTTTGTTTATTTTTCTATTTATATACGTGTATATAAAGAAACGCCAGTCCCTCTGTTTCCATTTTAAATGTTACAAATAATCTCTGTGTTATGTGTACACACAGCAAGCGAAATAGGTTTGAACCGAGCGAAGTTTTCCGACTTCACTTATCACCCTAAAAACGAGAGTTAATTGTTTTGGTAACAAACGATATCTTTGTTGTATTTGTTGTTGTTAAATGTACTATGCGATACCTAATTTAGTTTAGGTGTTGATAACAAGGGCATATAATTGGAAATGCGTGTGTTTCTTTTTTGTATCAATAACAGTGTTTTTTTTTTTTATTTATAAATCCTTTATAAACGTAATATTTGTGAGTCCAGTGTTATTAATTTTCAAGCCAAACATTTTGTTGACTATGAAACATCAAAATGGATACAGCAATTTTATATGTCATAAAAAAATTATACAAAATATTAGTAGAACAAATTAAGTGTTTTAATTACATATTAATATTTTTTATTTTACGTGGTTAGTTTTGATTCATTAATGAATAAAAGAGTGTGTAAATACAGTCGACACACTAATATAGTGAAAGACCAAAATATTAACCGAAATTTCACTATTAAGAGTTTTTCACTATATAGAGAAAAAAAAAATCGGAAAATTGAATATTCATATTTATTGTTAAAATATAATCATATGCATAATATGTTGAAACTTTGGAAATATTAAATATCAATATAAATGATTTATACTCCATTTTGTTTTTATAGTCAACACAATGATTGTGGAATAACCGATTTCCTCTCTTTTGTAATTATTTTTAAATGTTTTCACTCTCTCATGTTCTTTAATATTTCTATTTTTTTTAATATAAATTAGGTGTGATAAGTATTCATTCTGGCCTATTCTGTAACTAAATCTTTATGTGAGAGTTGCTGGATGTATTAAGATCTGTTAAAAGTTGTGAATTTTTGTTTCAATCTAGTAGCCTATGATTCCCGCGGATGTTTAGTCCAGTCATGAATGCTCAAATCTTCCCAAAAAATCCCTTATGATTTTAAATCCAATAAGATGAAATGCAATATTTATATTTTGCTCATTCCTAAGAATTTATTTTTTTATCAATTGTTGAAATTCAGCCGATCTTAATGTTTTCAGTTAACTATTCAATATTTCACAGTTTTCTTGTAAAGTACACCTGATTTCAACTAGCTGTTATTTATTTATTCATTGTTTCACTCATTAATTTGTTTATAAAAATTTGTGTAATTTTATAATGCTGAAAGAAGAATAAATGAATTTATTATTATATTATTATGTGCAACTTGATTGCTGTTCCTATATACTTCCTTGGGGATCATATTTATCCTGAGACTTCCAGAATTTTCTTTAAAATCCTCTGTAAAATCTCCCATAAATCGTTAATTAAAAGTAGTTAAAAATTAAAATTACATCTGGTTTAATAAATCGTAATATAAAATCCATTACGATTTTAAGTAAATAAATTATTTCAGGATGATTTAATTCAAAAATGTTTCACCACGTGTTAAGTGAGAAATTAATTAAACATAAATAAATTATGTTATAAATTAAATAAAAATGATTTGAAAATAATTAATAAATTATTTCCACATTTAGTCAAAATTCAACTTACGTTACATAAGTATTTTTGCATATTAAAACAACTACTTCCCGGGCAAATACCCCGCCGTACATTGAATTACATAATGTATACCTGCTGCTGCATATCAATAAAATATTGCATAATGCAACAAATTTTGATTCGAGAAACATTTAATTTATTTAAATAACTGTGACCAACTGAGTAAATAAAGAGTATTTACTCAGTTGGTCAAATAAATTAAATTTTTCTCGAATCAAAAATTTGTTGCATTATGCAATGTTTTATTGACATGCAGTAGCATATATAAAGAGTATTTACTCAATTGGTCACAGTTCGGTTCAAATTATGTTATTTTAATTTTTTCAGAATGCTTCATTAATTACTGATTTTATTTACAAATAAATAATGTGTTGTAAAATTATTGTGATAAACGAAGAAAACATAAATTTATTTAAATTTTTTTCAGATCAAGTTTACTTCCTTTTTTTTTTCAATGTGAAAGATTTATTATTCCCAATTGAATGTATGAAGTTCTTCGGTGATTCGCGCCTGAAGAATTTTTGTTTCGTTTTATTGAAAAGACAAAGTAATTGTTAATTATATGCAGTGTTTATTTCTTTTTTAAATACAAAATCAGCAAAAAACATATTTTAGAAATAAATAATACAAGCAATAAATATTAACCTTCAGTTATTTTTTCTCTTTGCAGATATGCCAATCATTTTTTTATGAGCTTCGTTTAATTTGTTTTAGTAATAGTAATCATAACCGCTGGGTCTTCTATCGTAGTACCTGTCCTCGTAATAAGGGTGCGCAGTCGGTGGCCTTACGTCCAATCCATCGTCGTAGTAGCGATCGAATTCCTGGTACCTTTCGTCGCCGATCCTAGGGTCTTCGTAAACGGTGATTTTGTTGTGGGGGAAAGTCTGCGGGCCGTAGGAAACCGGTGCGATCGGGGCTACCGGCACCGGGGCTTCGTAAGGGGTGAAGTACTGCGGGGTGTGGATTTCCTCGGCGAATTTCCTTCCGCCGGCTCCGAAGCGCGCCGCGGCGTTGTTGCGCCCCGCTTGCTTGCGGTCATCGTAGAACCGTTCCCTGTTGAAGTTCCTGCGGTCAGAATGATCTTTTTCGAATCTACCCCCATTCGCGTAACCTCCCCTGTGCGCGTTGTCTTTATTATAAGCGATTCCGTTCAGGTAGTGCCCGTTATTCCTGCGCGCTCCCGAATCTGCGAAGGCGTTCTTCTTCGTGGCGTGATTGTAAAGCCCGCCCTGATCATCAGCATCGTCGTAGAAGCTGCTGTTGCTTCCGCTTTCATCTTTATGGTAGCTATTGTGGAAGCCGGATTTGTGGTGGCCCTTTTTGTGGCCGGATTTTTGGTCGAAATCACTCACGGAACCGCCGCCCACTTTATGCATCTTCTGCCCGCCGAAAGCTCCGGAATTAACTTTTTCGACTTTCTTGTGGTCTTCTTCGCCGAATTTACCGGAATCACCGGCCGAGGCGTAGTTGCGCTGGCCTTCTTTATCGAAACCGGCGCCGGCGTCGAAATTCGTCACAGCTTGCGCTGTTTGAGCGTTGAAGGCCTTTCCAGACTCGCCGCCGCCGTGGTCTTCGAGTTTTCCCACACCGGAACGGATGATGATTGGCGTTGAAGATGTCTCCAGGAAGAGGACGGAGAGGATTAAAGCGCACACTTTGAAATCCATATTGTTTTTATTCAAAATTTGAAGCAACTAAACCGATTTTCTTCTTGGATTCGGAAGAAATAATTATCTTAGATAGAATTGAGTATCTATACGAATTTACTTGTTGCTTCACTTATTTCACTATTAATCACTCAATTGATAATGAAATCAATTGAGTATTAACGTGCTGTTTTCGTTGTTGTTCTTCGCAGTTGGTTCGTTGGTTGTTGTTGGTTCGATACTGATTGTCTCGAGACGCGCCCGGGGTTTTATAGGGGATCACCAAATCCACCTGACCTTACGATTTTTCGTCGGCATCCTGTTGTCGCCGACGGGAGGAAAAAATGTCTTCACGCTTCGATCGGCCGTGCCGAATCGCCGGGATTGTGTCCATTGTTTTTCGGAATTTCTACGCGAGGTTTTCTGGATCTCGCCGGCGGATGGTTTCGTTTAACCGTTATGGTTAGACATTAAAATTTTCGTCCCCAAATAATATAAAATAAATAGGAATGAAAATAATAATAAGAATATAAAACACTTGGATTATACAAGTAAAACACACGGTTTTGTTTTTAAGTTTCACAGATTTATTGTAGAAAACACTGCTACAATTGTTTCGATACACAATATCATCATTAGGCAGTTGATGCAATAACAGTAACGTTATAAATAGAAAACAGTATTCATTCACTTGGTCACAGTTATTAAATTGATTTAGTTTAATTTAATTTTATATAATTGATTTTGCTGATTGTATTTGAATTAATTTAATTGATTTATTTTAACATCTTTAAATTATATAAGGCAGAGCTGTACTGACGAGGGATAGATCCCGAAACACGTGTCTGCAGATGGCCTTATATTATGTAACGTTCCTTTTGTTGTTTTTGCATGAAATTTTTCTCGGATCAAAATTTGTTGCATTATGCAATATTTTATTGATATGCAACAGCAGGTGTACATTATGTAATTCAATGTCCGGCGTGGGTATTTGCCCGGGAAATAGTTGTTTTAGTTTGCATTTGTTTAACGTCCTTACGTAACTTAAGTCAAAAGTCACAGAGCTAAATGTGGAAATAATTTATTAATTACTTTCAAATCATTTTTTTTGCACAACCCATTAAAAACAGTTTTTTGGTTTGTTTCATTAACGTTTTTTTTTCTTCTGAATTAATACTTCAGCAGGTATTATTATTATTATTATAGAAGCAGCCTTCTATAACTGTATTTGATTCGACATCAGTGATAGTGAAACAAACTAAATTCGCACACTAAATTTTTGAGGTGTTAAATTTGAAAGGCTAAAACCGACTATATATATTGTTTAGTGGAAAAGTGTCAACAAGTTTTATAACTTGTAGATATGTCCTTATGAAAACGGATCACATTCCATATGAATATTAAAGTGGATAATAACCATTGTCACATTATACAAATCCCCGTTTTAACGACGCGACGCAGGGGAGGGGGGGAGGACCCTTCGCGCCTGCATAAATAACTTAATTTTTAATTAGTCCGTTAGAACGCTTAATTTTTCAAAGTTACCGCATAAAAATAAACCCTCTTCTCGTGAAACACGGCGACCACTCTGGGGGCGCGTAACAAGGGCGGCGTGAATATGCAAACAGCTTGTAAACGACCAGAGAAGAACGAACGAACGAGAGGGTAGTGAATACAGAAAAAAAAGGAGGAAAGAAAGAAACCGTTTCGCGCAACACATTAAAAAAAGTTGAGGCGAAAGGATTTGTAAAAGTAATTAACCGTGGATGGCTTGATTATGCTGAATTGTTAATTTATGCAAATGGGGTGAGTCCCGAGTTGCGAACGCGCGCGACTGATTTCCCGTCTTTCGGGGGGGAAGAAGAGCGGGATTATTGCACGTGTGCCAATTCCCAACGAGTTATTCGGGTGTTTGGGACCCTTTTAACTTTTCCCCGGGTGTCGCTTAATTAGTGACGGAAGGGCTGGGGAGCGAGCGAACTGCAGCGTGACTTAATTGGGTGTATTGGGGAAGTTCCGTTACTTTATGCTAAGCGTATTCAGATCCGCGATGGAAAATAAAACATTTCATACCGAATCGAAATCAGACTGAACTAGTTATAATTTACATTCAGTCGAAAAAATAAATTTTTATTAATAAATTAAATAAAAAAAAAATATTTCCACATTTAGCTCTGTAACATTTTGACTTACGTTACGTAAGTACTTTAAAAGTAAAGTACTTACGTAACGTAAGTCAAAATGATTTGAAAATAATTAATAAATCATTTCCACATTTTGCTGTGACATCTAGACTTATATTACGTAAATACTTTAAAAGTAAAGTACTTACGTAATTACTAAAAATTGACTTACGTTACGTAAGTACTTTAAAAGTAAAGTAAAGTACTTACGTAACGTAAGTCAATTTTTAGTAAGTCCGTAACGGACTAATTAAAATGATCTGAAAATAATTAATAAATCATTTCCACATTTTGCTCTGACATTTTGACGTACGTAAGTACTTTAAACAAATGCACATTAAAACAACTACTTCCCGGACAAATACCCACGCCGGACATTGAACTACATAATGTACACCTGCTGTTGCATATCAATAAAATATTGCATCATGCAACAAATTTTTGATCCGAAAAAAATCAATGCAAAAAAAACGTAAAACAGCGCTACATAATATAAGGCAATCTGTAGACACGAGTTTCGAGATCTATCCCTCGTCAGTACAGCTCTGCCTTACATAATAAAGATGTTAAAATAAATCAGTTGAATTAAATCAATCACTCAGTCAAATTAAATCAAGTATTAATAATAATTTAAATTAAATTAAACCAAATTAATTCAATCTAAATAAAAACCAAATAAAATTAAATTAAATGAATTGAATATTACTAAAATGTTTTTTAGTTAATTAATTCTTTATTTACGGAAAATCACCTTTTTACAAGTAATGACAATCTGTAATTACAAAATACAACAATATATTCAATTGATTTGATAAAATTTAGACTAATAAGTATAACCATTGAGTTTTCCAATCAGAATCCATAAACACAATAACAATAATAATGCGCACCGTAAATAAATATATACCAATTAATGAGAATAAAATTGAAGATAAATATTTGTTTTTCACTCGCTTTTTATCGAAAGCATTTTCTTCAAGACAAAAAAAAATATAATTTCAAGTTTCACGCTATTACGTTTATACAGTAAGAAATTAACAACTGCGACAGTTATTTTTTATACCTCGCAACAAAACGATTGTAAAAAATTCCTTAAGAGTTTTAACACCCGAGATTTCCCTTTCTCTCGTCCCCCTCCCTCCTTCTTTTTATTTCTTATTCCACGATTATTTCGAGCCGGGCTTAATCCCTCGAAGGATAATAAAGCGAAAGGATTGTAAAAATATTAATTGGCAAAGTTGGCGGCGGTGGCGGCGGAGTTAAGACGGCGCGACCGTTTGGGAACATGAGCACACTAAAACTCTATCTTTCCCGTTGCTCCTGAATAACTTTACTACAATTTGCCCGTTGTTCCGGTGCGGGAGACATTATCTTTATTAACTTTTACTGCTCCTCTGCTTCTTTGCGCGCTCGCGAGGAAGCGATCCCCTTACGAAATCCGGGAGTTTATGGAGGAGACGGGGAGCGGGAAATTCTTATTGAATATAAAAAGGCCGCTCGTGTTTTTGATTTTGTCTTATAAAGCAGGAAATGATTATTTAAATTGTTTTTCGCTAAATATCCATACATTAAGGACAATTGCTGTTGCGTATCGATAAAGTATTGTATAATGCAACTATTTTTTCATTCGAGAATGTTTAAGGGTGCGGTTTATACGAAAGAGATAGCTATATAAATATTGGCAATCACTAATTCGAGTTAGATTGCTGTTGTGATCAATGAACAATATTGTATTATACATTAAAGTAATCTTAAAATAAGCAGGAATTTCATCAGATGAATTAAAAATTATTTAAATTTTTAGTTTGTGCGAACAACAATTATGAAAAACAATGAAAATTGATCAAATTTATAGCAAATTTCAAATTATATTTTTGCTAATAAAAACTTGTGCAATGAAAATTTAAAGGATTTCACTAAATTCTGCATTAAAATAATTAAGCAGACACGACCTATTAAGTTCATTATATCTTACAATTTTCTTTTCTAACTTGAACTAGTAAATTGATGTAATACACGAAAATTAACGATTTATTTTCTATTTAGACTGATACTTTATACTTGTTAGATAAAAAATATAAATACACATTCATGTTATTAAATCATAAAGAATGGCTCTTTTCTTCAAACGATTATTTCCATTTTACTATATAGCTCTCTCTTTCTACTAAACCGCAACCTTAATATAAAGAGCAAAAGACGTCTGCAGACTTGTGTTTCGGGATCTATTCCTCGTCAGTACAGCTCTGCCTTAGAAACTAATCTCAATTTGTTTTTCACTCGCCGCTTATCGCATGTATTTTCTTTAATAAAATAAATAAATAAAAAAAGTTATTCTTTATATTAAAATGAAGAAAATAAAATGTGTATTAAGTAAAATATCGCTGAGGATTTAGGATCATCAATAATACCTGGAGATAAATAGAGGAGTGAGAGTATTAATGATTCCTGCGGAGATATTAGCGAGTCTCCCCCTCCTTTCGCGTAAGGTTAAACTGGTGGGAATTCCTCCTGTCGAGATGGCGGAGGTAAATCCCGGGGCAAATTACCCGGGCGCGCGGCACCTGTGCGTTTTCCCAAAAAAAAAACCAACCACCCATCCCCCGCGAGGAGTTAACAAATGATGGGCCATTTGCGTGGTAATCGAGAGACTAAGCGCGCCCAGATAAGTCTGTCAGTCTCCGAGATAATGGGGAGATTTTTGCATAAAACTGTTTCAACTTTAAGAAAGATTAATGACGGCGGATCGCGGATAAAAGGGTAGTTTCGAACATGCTAATTTTGACGGAGGAATATGTAAAAGGGCTCCAACTTCTCTCCTGCTGTCTGTCGGGACTGGGGGACGGAGGGAGGTTGTTAACAAACTGCGGCGCGCAAATATGCGACCAGTTCAGCCGCAACAACCGAGAGCCCAGAGGGATGAGGGTTCGGAATAAACAGTGATGAACATTTCGGAAGGGCTTTGATTTTGAAATATATCATATTATTTTCAAATTGTTAAAAAAAAATACAGACATTTTAATAAATTAAATAAAATTGATTTGAAAATAATTAATTAATTATTATTAATTAATATCTAGCTAAAGGGAAAATAATTTCCCTTTAGCTAGATATTTTAAATTGCTATTCTATATTCATCATACAAAATTCAGTATATATATTTATGTTTAATTAATTTCTCACTTAACCCGTGGTGAAACATTAATTTAGGATGATTTAATTGAAATTAAAACACTTTGTTTGTTTCACTTATTATTTCATGCATATACAGGGAAGAAAATTATCAATCAAGCCATTGGCCTGCTAGGCTCGTAGTGCTAGTTTATATATATAAAATAGTTCAATATATTCTAGTGCTAGTTTATATATATAAAATAGTTCAATATATTCCACCAACTGATAAATGAGAAAATCATTCAAGAAATATTTCTTGTTATTATTATTATTTTTTTTTTCATTTATGGCTAAACATGTTGAGGGCCGGTCACAGCCCGTCCATAAATATCGCATGCTCCTCCGGGACACCACACACACACACACACACATAAATAAACGTACGAAGAAAAAAAATCCCATTTCATTCGAAGTTGATCTGTTATGTTCCAATATACAGTCCGTATATAATATTTAATACCCGATCGGATTTTATAATGCGGGACACGGCCTGAATCCCGAATCTTTTGCTTCTCCCTTCCGGCAGCTGAGACCGTGAAGATGAAAAAAATGGTCCGAGCACCGCACTTTACACGGATATTTGACACTTTTAGGGATGTTATTAAAAAGGTAAAGATGTAGTGAACAAAAAAAAAATGGGGAGAGTGCGAGGGGAGGAAGTTGGAATTTACGTGGTGAATTCGCAAGCGGGTTATTCTCGAGTGTAATTCAATTGCTTCAACTTGAATATGTAACGTAACTAAATGTGGAAATAATTTATTAATTATTTTCAAATCATTTTTATTTAATATATTGAATATGTAGTTGTTGTGACACTTGCTGTGCGCGTTTTAATATATGAATAATTTGCTTCTCATTGATCATTTGAAAACTAGAATTTGCTTTACCAGAATAAAAAAAATGGCAATCAATATTGAAAATGTGTGCGAGAAAGACAAGCAACTTCTGGAGGAACCGGCGCGGAAGAAAGCCAAACTCGATTAACCAAAAAAAAAAAAAAAAACTGAAGGGTCAGAATAAAAAAAAAACGTGGAAACACGTGTTATTGTGATCGTAGCACAGAATTGTGCAACATGGGCTATTTACTAATTATTTTCAAATTCTTTTAATTTAATTTAAATAGAATAAATATTTAATGTCTGTCGGGGTATTTACCCGAGAAGTAGCTGTTTTAGTGTGCATTTGTTTAAAATACTTATGTAACGTAAGACAAAAGTGTTACAGAGCTAAATGTAGAAATAATTTATTAATCATTTTCAAATCATTTTTATTTAATTTAATTTACAGACGATTAAAAATAATTAGAATTTAATTTCAATAATAATCGAAAATTATTTAATAAGTTTTTTTTTGTAGATAAACCTAGTCCTTTATCTACAAAAAAAACTTATTAAATAATTTAATTTAAATAATAATCGAAAATTATTTAATAAGTTTTTTTTGTAGATAAACCTAGTTCTTTATCTACAAAAAAAACTTATTAAATAATTCAATTTAAATAATAATCGAAAATTATTTAAATTAAATTATTTAAATTATTATTAAATAAATATTAATAAAGAACTAGGTTTATCTACAAAAAAAAAACTTATTAAATAATTTTCAATTATTATTTAGATTAAATTCTAATTATTTTGAAACGTCTGTAAATTAAATTAATTTAAATAAAAATGATTTGAAAATGATTAATAAATTATTTCCTGCTAGGAAAATTCAATTCATTATTCATAATTAGCTGCAAGCTACTAAAGCAAATAGTTTTTGGTAAAAAAGTAAGCGAATAACAATGTAAATTTTCCACAACATATAATCTTAGTTATATTATTCGTGCGGGAATTTAATTTCCCTCCACGCCCTTCGCCCGCTCAGGGGTTACTCTAAGGTTAGACGGTATAATCTTAAGGCAATATTGTCTCTAAGTATTATTGGTGTGTTAGGTGCGGTGTGTATCCACGGTAAGGAAGACACTGTTTATTCTAACCCGAACATTCCTTGTTTGCCTTATAACCCGTGATCACCTTAGGATCTTGCTAATCTTGTATTCTAATTAAGAAACATGTATATGTACATTATGTATGTATATGTATGCGGGGATCGCTCCATAGTTTCTCAACTAACACACACACACACACGCACACCTCTCTCATCCGTATTCAAGTTGGTTAATTCCCGACTCCTCGGAAATTATCTTTATCTTCGCGGGCTGGATTGTAAATCAAATTAAGGCAACCCTTAAATTCGATCAATAGGAGTGTGTGGTGTGTTATAATTGCTTTAATATATTGTTTCCCGGGGTATACGGAATGTAATAATTAAATAAATTGTCTTAAATAATTATATACAGACAGCTTTTTTTAACCTTTCTCCTATAGGTACTGATAAAAATGTGAGTCAAACGCACTGAACCGATTAATATATATTGTGTTACATGCAACTAAACTCACATGTGAAACGCTAAATTTCAAATTGTGTGAAATATTTCATTGAAAATGTATACAAATGAAGAAAAAGTCGAATTTCTCGTAGGGAAATGTTTACTTTAAAAAAAAAGCTCTCTGTATATATATATAATCAGTATCTTCTTTTACCATATGGTGTCGGGTTTCTTAAATAATTTGTTGTCTGAAATTGTCTTAGAAATATATATACAAATAATGAGAACAATAACCAAGTGTTTTACTAAAAAAAAAAAAAAAACTGTCCTAATCAGGGCTATTCTACAAGGAAAATCTTAAGTTTAACGTGTATGTTACTTTTACAGTGTATCCACGGATTTAATGCAAATAATGACATTTTTTTTAAAAGTTGGAACTTCATGTTCTGAGGATCGCTCCTGCTTAGTATCAACAAATGAGGCAAATCAATTATTATACAATTTTTTAGCCAAATTATAAAATTAGTCAAGAGTAAACTGTTGCAGATATTTAGCAGATATAACAATATAAAATTAAAAAGTTATGGAAAACTTTCATTTTTTATACAAATCAACATCCAATAAGTATTGTTATTTATTTATTATTATTATTATTATTAATAATAATAAATATATTTACGGAATCACCTTTTTACAAAACATATGCTAAAAAAATATATATATATATAAATAATATTCTAACTGATATACAAGGTGTACAGAAAATGAGTGAAAAGCTTTAGGTAGCGTGACTCTTTGACTAATTTTTAGATAAAAATATTAACAAAAATAAGTCACACGACCCTTCCTTAAGCCTCACGGGCCACTTAAAAGAACTATACATTTGGCAACGCTGGATCAAACAAGTGTGCATTTATCCTGTTTATAACTGCTACATCATCCGCTGGAGGTGTTGCATACACCTTTTCTTTTACAAACGAGCCTGCGACGTTGCCAGATCTATTTTCATTAAAAGAATGCTTCTGATGAAGTTATAAAATTGTAAAAATATCCGATTTATTAATCATTTACATCAATGGAATTATACACGTGTCTAATTGATTGTTAATGCCTATTGATTTTTTACAAAATATTCAAAAAAACAACACTAATTTATAGTCACATATTTAAAATTCCTTTTTTTTTTATTTGGATTTTCTATTAAAAATTAATTAATGAATTGAGTTACCTGAAGGTTTTCACTCATTTTCTGTACACCTTGTATAAATATAAAATAACAGTGAACGATACTAATATTTGAAATCATATTTGTAACAAAAATTAAAGTTGGCCGATTTGCTTGATTTCTCATTTACATCTTATGTGCACTAAATCCGTGGACACACTGTATATAGAATGTGAATTTAATAATAAACACATTTCCCATACGGAATAGCACCGAATCATGTTTTACCAAGTATGAGATGAGTCAAAAGTGAATAGTTGTGTTTCGGTGTCATTTACTTTATAATGCATCGTTATCACAGACTATGGTGAGGAATCCCAGGCGTTAGACGTTATCAAGGACTGTCTTAAGAAATGTACCTGAAAATAATAAGAATAATTTTAACAATGTAATTGGATCATTGTTTTGAAAAGATTTAAATAAAATATGAGCATATTTTTTTTTCTTTATACAACCATTGATATTATTCGTATTAAAATAATTACGGATTTTCTTATACGAAATATCATGCATTTTTACAGGACAATAATAATTGTAAAATGCAAATTCATATAATAATAATAATAATAATATAAATAACTGTGGTTATCTCCTCTTTTTTGCTATTATTATGCAAATCATAAGAAATATACCTGA
The DNA here is from genome assembly GCA_963082785.1 of Philonthus spinipes. Taxonomy (NCBI): domain Eukaryota; kingdom Metazoa; phylum Arthropoda; class Insecta; order Coleoptera; family Staphylinidae; genus Philonthus; species Philonthus spinipes. The sequence continues at coordinate 2,715,151 of OY720310.1, read as the reverse complement.
AAATAATAAGAATAATTTTAACAATATAATTGGATCATTGTTTTGAATAGATTTAAATAAAATATGCGCATATTTTTTTTCTTTATACAACAATTGATATTATTCGTATTAAAATAATTACGGATTTTCTTACACGAAATATCATGCATTTTTATTGTCCAATAATAATTATATAATACAAATTCATATAATAATAATAATAATAATAATAATAATAATTTAAATAACTGTGATCATATGAATAAATCCTCTTTTTTGCAATTATTATGCAAATTCATTATTAGAAAAAGCCATCACAATATTTATATTAAAATAATTTGTTGGATTCAATAAATATTGCAAATCACGCTCGCGAAACCGCAAATATATTTCTCATCCGTTCTACTTGAGCAAATGTGTCCAAGGTTCTGTTTCCTATCCTCCGTTTTTTTTCTAGAAGAATCTTCTTCGTGGAATTTCACGGATTAATTCAATTTCTTAAATCGGCACATTGCGAGTCATTGTCGCTCAATTTATTTCTATTCGAAATTGATTGAAATAACAAATTAAATTTCGTATATTAATAATGATAAATTAACAGATATTTGATTTTTTTTTAATTTTTATGGGTTATTTACTACTTATTTTCAAATTCTTTTAATTTAATTTAAATAGAATACATATTCAATGTCTGTCGGGTTATTTACCCGAGAAGTAGTTGTTTTAGTGTGCATTTGTTTAAAGTACTTACGTCAAAATGCCAAAGAGATAAATGTCGAAATAATTTATTAATCATTTTCAAATCATTTTTATTTAATTTAATTTACAGACGATTAAAACTAATTAGAATTTAATTTAAATAATAATCGAAAATCATTTAATAAGTTTTTTTTATTAATAAACCTAGTTATTTATTTACAAAAAAAAAACTTATTAAATAATTTTCGATTAAATTCTAATTATTTTTATTATTTGATTATTTGTTTTGTATATATTTTATTTATTACTAAAGATTTTTATATATTTAAACTTAGTATTATGTTTAAAAGATTAAATAAATAAACGTAAGTCAAAAGTCACAGAGCTAAATGTGGAAATAATTTATTAATTATTTTCAAATCATTTTTATTTAATATGTTTAAAAGATTATTAAAAAATAGTTGTCCTTTCTTCTACTTATGTATATATATATATATATATATATATATATAATTAAAATCCTCCTGTATGATCTTATCCCATTCTTCTACTTATAAGTATTTTTATTTAAATAATTAAAGTCTCCAACAACCGATGTAAAGTAGATTATTAAATATCTATCATTAAAATAAATAACACAAGAAAACACAGATTAAATTGAATAACTTTAAATTCGAGAATCTCTTGATAATGCAGTGATAACCCGAAACTAGTCGAGAATTTAAAGTTATTCAAATTAATCTGTGTTTTTTTATTTATTTTATTGGTAGATTTTTAATAATCTATTCATATTTATTATATACAATATGAGCTACCAATGTTTAAATATTAATAATATTAATTAGTGTTGGGCAAAATCGAATAATGTTAGTAATCGAGTATTACTAAATGTGTCATTTTAAGTATTTAGAACGAAAGAATGATTTCAAATTTATGTTTATTAATAAATAGGTTATTCTTGAAAATTTTATGATAAGTAACATTCATAACATTATAATATACTTAATTTAGCAGTAATAAAAAGATCGAGTTTGCCCATCACTAATATTAATTGTAACACTTTTTATTCGAGTTAATTTGCGCACGTCAGACGACGATTTTAATAATAACAACATTTTTTTGAAGTATTTAAAAGAAATTGTACTTTCTAAAAAAATATGTTAGGTAAGGCTGAAAGACCTCCGGTCGATAGCCGATTCATCATCTACAGAATATAATTCTAATTTTTGTATATTATTGTACATACATATACACATTTGAATAAAGATGGTTAGTTAGTTATGTTAGGTATATATATATATATATATATACATATTTTTAATAATAATAATAATTTATAAACAGATATATACAAAAAATATACAAAATAAATAAATAATAAAAATTACAAACTCCAATATAAAATTTATATCTGTTAATTGGTTATCGACCAGTGGTCTTTCAGCCTAGTTTTTCGTATTTACGTTCTTCTCATGAAAGAAACATATTTTTATTTTTTTTATTATTATTAATAAAAAGGAGACGTAATAAATTTCGAAATATCGGTGCCGCTTGTCCGCCGGTGGAATTCCAATAAAGTGAAATACATATTAGGCGGACGTGATATGGAAAAGTCGGACACAATAACTTGGAGGATATATACTCCAACTCAATGTCCGGATGTAATAAATTGAGTCCTCTTGTAACCCTAGTGATATATCCTTTGAAAGGACAGTGCATATTACCGACATGCTAAAATGCTAAAGGACACACATACGTTCGCAGGGAGAATACGGAATACTTACCTGTACCTGGAATATTTTCATTTCGACGTCCTAACAACGAAAATCCCGGCGAGCACGGGTGGAAATATTCCTTCAATTTCGCGTAGTCGATTGCAAAAATGGCCTTCGGGGAGAATAAGAAATCGTGAAATATTTGTTTGAATTATTTTTTATATAAAATTATTCCCTTTTACTAAAATATAAAAGGAATTTAATTATTAAAGTCGGATTCAATTTAGCTAATGTGATTCTAAACAATTAATGCAGTGATTCATTGTTTATTGTTTATTTATTTATTTACGGATTTCTCCTTTTTCAATATTACAAAAAATATATAATAACATATATATATATATATATATATATATATATATATATATAATCTAAAATCCCCATCTACCATAATGGTGGTGTAGGGGTGTAATAACATATACGTACAATATAAATAATTACAGTTAGTAGAACATTCCGCTATACACTAAAAAGAGAGAGAAAAAAATACAAAAAATGCTATGAGTGACTAATATTGGCGAGATCAATAAATTATAAGTGGCGTTTAAATAAATGATACTAATTTGAAAAAATAAAGTGATAGAACAGTTGTTTTCTGTAAATTCTAACGATTGTAGATTGACAGACACAATCTTGGTTGTTTTGATTAGAAATGAGTGAAATGAATTAAGAGAAGGAGCTGTCGTAGATATCTTGAAGAGTCTGAAAAGGGAATATAAAATAAGAAGAAGGGAAAATTAAATCTGGAGTGATGATTAAGTTATGCTATTTTTATTTGGATTAATTGAATAGATTTTTTGTGTTAGATAAGGGTGTAATTTTATTTATTTTGGATGGCAATAATTTTTTTTTGTGAAATAAAAAATTTTCAATATTTCATATAGGATGAAATATTGAAAATTCAACCAATCATCTCAAAGAGCGAAATTTATTTCGTGAGAAGAAAAAGGAAAATATTTTTAATTAAAAAAAATTATAAATGTAATATTTTGAATTAATTTCCCACTTAACCCGTGGTGAAACATATTTAATTAATAGACTTTGATTAAAAACACTTGGTTTGTTTCACTGATTTTCACTGATTAAATCAGTGAAACAAACGAAGTATTTTAATCAAAGTCTATTATTATAAATGTAAATTAATTGATGGTCTAAATTAATTAACTTCAAATGTATGAATTATCTTCGTTAACAATTATTTGGAAACATTGCAGTAATGTTGGTAGCAGTGAATAAAACTTTTTAGAGATCAACTTAAATACCTAACAATTATTTTGTACCCCTTAACATTATTAATTTTTGAAACGTTGCAGAATTGAGTGTTTTCTTCATCATGATATTGAAAATGTCCCACGAAGTAACTTAAAGTTTCAATAATTTTTAGAGATTATTCACCTCCCTGTGAACAATATTATTTTTTTTTTCTCAAACAACACAATAGATATTTCGTAATAAAATCCAAACGCGTGTGTAATAAAGTAAAAATCCGAAGGAAGTGAACGCAGAATGGAAATATTAAAAGGCAATTGTCTTTAATGAACCGACACAGCCTTCACGTCGAGCGGTTTTTCGTTCCGTCCGGATCCACGGATTTCCACTCGGGAATTAACAACGGGCCTAAAAAAACGGGCGACGAAGTGAAAATTTACCGGAGGAAACCCCATTAGGACATTTTTGACGGATGTAAAATTGGATTCCAAATTGTTTTTAATTTAAACGCTGTTTGTAGAAATTAATTTCATATGGATGATAAATTAATTTTCGAACACTGGTAGATAGCCGTCGTGTAAATAAAAAATGTAATTCTTGTCATAGTAAATGCAAACAAGGTTTTTCGAATATTTTTAAGAAAAACTCAAATCTTCGTGAAGTTTGGAATCACTGCGTTCACCCTCCATCCACTACAATTTGAATTGAACGTGGAATAGTCTACTTGGACCTCGCACGCATCTTCCTGCGCTTACGCTGTAATGTTTTGTAAACTTAATGTAATTGTAAATATCACAATAAAGATGATTATGTATATGTATTTTTTTTTTAATTCAACATCATGCCAAAAGTAGTTGAAAGTAATAAAAAATCATTAACTTAAGTAATAACGAATAACAAATTTCTCGGTAAAGGCCTTACTCATGAGATCTTCAGGCCTGTATATTTAGTAGGCACTGCTAAAACTTAACATAAAGTATTATTTGTAAATAAAACAACGTTTTTTTTAAGTTTCACTAAAATGTTTATTGTAAGACACAGCTATTCGTAGAAAATACAGTAATCTAAGTAAAAAATAATATATTAAATAAAAATGGTTTGAAAATAATTAATAAATTATTTCCACACTTAGCTCTGTGACTATTGACTTACACACGTCACAGAGCTAAGTGTGGAAATAATTTATTAATTATTTTCAAACCATTTTTATTTAATATATTTAAATAACTATGACCAAGTGAAGGAATATTGTTTTCTATTTATAAAAAATAATACATAAATATTTTTTACGTAGATTACTGCATTTTTTTTAAGAAGGAAATATTAGAATAGGTTGAATAAATCCATTTTTGTTAACATAACTACTAGAGTAATAATTACATTTTAAAATCCAACGGCTCCCAAAAGCCTGACATTTTATTACAATCCCCATTTGATGGCCGTCGGGGGCGCATTTTTTCCCCACAGCTCCCGCATAAACTTTTACACGAAAAGAAAAACCAGCGCATAAAACACATGTATTTCTAATAACACACCCGCGCCGCATATGTGTACGCGAAAAAAAAAAGTCGAGAGAGAGAGAGAAATTTCATTTCAACTTTAATCTGCACAGACAATTTAAATCTCAGGCACGTAGCCACGAATCGGACGCCGGAACGGCAGATGTGATCTGATATTACACATATCTACAAACGGGTATTACATACCCGCTTTACGTCCCCATAACGTAACGCTCACCCCTCCCTAACATGTTTATAAATGACACGACACCCACTAAATGCCAATCTTATTTATATTTCGATGGATCCGCGATGTGCGGGCGCGCATTTATTATTTAAATGCTCCCGGCTCGGATGCGGAGCCGTTGAAATCCCTAACTGGAGATATTTCAAGTTTTGTGACGGGGAATAAATACTGAAAAACCAGAAAGAAAATGATTGATTTACTGTATGCTGTTATGTAATAAATACATTTCTTATTAAAAAAAATGAAATCATTTCAAATCGAGTTAGTTCAATTTCAACTTTGAAAAATGCCCTAAAGAGGGTTAAGATTGTATATATATATATATATATATATAATCAATATTCTCATTGCACCCTTTCGGGTGTTGGGTGGGGTTAAGATTACAAAAACTAAAATTTTCCGGCGAAAGAACGCAGCTGTAAAAGTGAAATACATGATTGAAGTGTACGGCTCTATGAAAATGGTCACTGCAAGGGCGACAACATCACTCTAATGATTAGGTGTATTTATTAAAAACAACTGCCTTTCTAAAGAGGGTTATGATTACAAAAAGACAAATTTTTCTGCGGACAATCGAGAGTATTTATTAAAAAAAAAAACAAATGCTTTTTATATTTTCAAACCATTACATGAAACTCAAGATGGTTAAATTTCTGCATTAAGAAAATGTTTTGAAGAGGATTACGATAACAAAAAGACACATTTTTCGGCGGAAAAACGAAATGCACGCAGCCGTGAAAGGAAAATACGTGATGGAAGTGTACGACTCTAATAAAATGGTCACTGCAAGGGCGGCAACATCGCTATAATTAATAGGTCTATTTATTAAGAACAACTGTCTTTTATTATTTCCAAATCATTGCATGAAAATCAAGAGAGTTCAATTTTTGCATTAAGAAAATAAATGTTCTAAAAAGGATTACGATTATAAAAAGACTAATTTTTTGGTGGAAAAAACGTGATGTACGTAGCCGTGAAAGAAAAGTACGTAAACAAAGTGTACGTTTCTATGCAAATGGTCACTGCAAGGGCGACAACATCGCTATAATTAATAGGTGTATTTATTAAAAACAACTGCCTTTCTAGAGAGGGTTATGATTACAAATGCTTTTTATATTTTCAAACCATTACATGAAACTCAAGATGGTTACATTTCTGCATTAAGAAAAAAAAATGTTTTGAAGAGGATTACGATAACAAAAAGACACATTTTTCGGCGGAAAAACGAAATGCACGCTGTAGTGAAAGGAAAATACATGATCGAAGTGTACGACTCTAAGAAAATGGTCACTGCAAGGGCGACAACATCGCTATAATTAATAGGTCTATTTATTAATAACAACTGCCTCTTAATATTTCCAAAGCATTGCATGAAAATCAACCATTACATGAAACTCAAAATAGTTAAATTTCTGCATTAAGAAAAAAAAATGTTTTGAAGAGGATTACAATAACAAAAAGACGAAGAAAAACGAAATGCACGCAGTCGTGAAAGGAAAATATATGATCGAAGTGTACGACTCTATGAAAATGGTCACTGCAAGGGCGACAACATCGCTATAATTAATAGGTCTATTTATTAAAATACATGATCAAAGTGTACGACTCTATGAAAATGGTCACTGCAAGGGCGACAACATCGCTATAATTAATAGGTCTATTTATTAAAATACATGATCAAAGTGTACGACTCTATGAAAATGGTCACTGCAAGGGCGACAACATCGCTATAATTAATAGGTCTATTTATTAAGAACAACTGCCTCTTAATATTTCCAAATCATTGTATGAAAATCAAGAGAGTTCAATTTTTGCATTAAGAAAATAAATATTCTGAAGAGGATTACGATTATAAAAAGACTACTTTTTTGGTGGAAAAAACGAGATGAACCCAGTCGTGAAAGGAAAATACGTGATCAAAGATTCTAGATCCTATACAAATGGTCACTGCATGGGCGTCAACATTGCTATAATTATAATGTTTTAGTAATGTTGTTATTTAATATAAATAGAAAAGAGTATTCATTCACTTGGTCACAGTTATTTAGTTTATTTTTATTTAGTCCTATATATAACATCGTTATATGTTCCTCTCTACTTCTCAGTGTTGGGTGCACAGTTATTTAATAAATTAAATAAAAATTATAATTATTTTCAAATAATTTATATTAAAGTTCTTATTTAATTTAAGAATACATATTTTTATTGTCCGAATTTAATAAAAAAAATGTTCAGTATGTCGCGTCCCTTTTTTTATTTCCCTGAACCTACATGTTTGTACATAAACAATTCAGTTTGCCCATTTAATATTTTTCCTGGCAGTGAACATAAACAACATAAACAATATCAGTGGGGCTATTTGCGCAGCGCGAGGTGCGGCGATATATATTCAGACGGTTGTGTAAATATTGAAGAGATTATTTCGGGAAAAGGGAATGAGGGAATGAAATGTGTGAGCTTGCATATTTTACACATGTCAGTCGGCTGTTTGACTGCCATCATTTCACCCAATTGATAAATGGTGTTAATAATTCACCCGCGAAAATCCATCCAGTCAGCCCCGGCACGGCACGGACACGACGACATAAATTAATTTTTCTACACTTCATGCATACACACTCTGGATGAAAAAAAAAAAAAGAGTACACGCGATTCACGTAAACAAGAAGAAAAATTAATAACGGGCGGGTTTGTGCGCGTTTGCGGAACGAAAGTTGGGGGGTGATTAATGGGGTTTTAAGTATTTTTTAAAAATTTAAATGAAACGAATTGTAAATAAAAATAATTAGTAAAGTGATAATCAAGCAGTGAATTAAATCAGAAACACTCGTTTATTTATTTATTACCCAACAGATACAGTACATCCAATAAAAGGTAACATCAGTTTAACAATAACACAACATTGGTATATATTAGATAAACAAAATTTGTTTTTTTAATTCACAGCGCGATTTTTTTTTCGAAATTGGCTATTACTTGAACAGTAATAAAAAATACTGTATATATTAAATAATTTATATTTATATATATTCATGTAAAAATAATTTTTTGTACACTCTTTGAGAATTACATTGTTTAATATCATCTACATTCTTAATATTCAATAATATCTTACATTATTTAATATTCAAAAGCAACACACAGGCGTTCTGTACTAATTTGTCTGCATTATTAAGTTCCGTATGCTATTGTTTTCCATCGCCCATAATCGCCTATTTTTTCTTAAAGCCCCTGCACAAACGTGTATTTCCACAATATTTTTTTTACGAATGCTACCGCATTTAGGGAGGCACAAAAAAAGTGCGACGAGCATCGCCAATCGCGAGCCTTTGAAAATGATCATTGAAAAAATGTTTTTTTTTTTAACCCAAATATTAAATATATATACTCGAAATTAACTAACATTTTGGGTATATTTATTTTCAGAAATTCTTTATCTAAGTCACGGAATAGATTACTTTTTATTATTCGAATTATTTATGAAGTTATGTAGGTATAAAGTAGAGGAAGCATTTTAGGTATTTTTTTTCGCACTTTGTTGTATGGCAAAAACCACAATGGCCAAAATAAATACAAATTATCTAATAGGTAACCTTTTCCAATCATTAAATCACTCTTTAGAGGAAAATAATTTAAAAAATATTTAATAACTTAATTTTAATTCGGGTTAACAGTTTACATTGAATTCTCCATAAGCGTCCACATACATACACATTTTTTAATCAGCAGTTTATATTAATTTTTAATTTAATGTATATTTTCGTTTTGTTTTATTGCAAAATTTGTTTATTTATTTATTTTTATTTATTTATTTATTTATTTGAACGTATAAACTTTTTACAATTTTACAAACTTATAATAATGCTAGATAAATAATAATACAAAAATCACAAAAGAATGAAACAATATCGCATGCATGCTGAAATTATTTATAGAAACAAATATTCAATAGTTATTAAATGGTATTTAATAGTTAATTCATATTTATTATTAAAACAAATAAAATAACGCTGTAAAATTTATTACTTTCGTTAAATATCACAACGGCATCGGAAAAACGTCGATTGATATTTGACGCGAGACACGCGAAAAACCGTGGGCGAGGGGCTGAAAGGTACGAATCGACAGACCGCATGTCAATCCGGGCCCGTATGGCTATGAGGAGAGGGCTAACCTTTCCATTTATTACCCTTATAATTTAATCAGACGCTTTACTAGCAAGGACGACCTTTCCGATTTTCATTGTGATTTCATTATAATATCACGATGACATTATGCGCACAAAGAAGTTTATTATGTATTAGGCGGGCATGATAAACCGACCAGAAAATCTAATAATCGAAATATACAAAAAAATAATTAAAATAAATTATTGAATTCATCAATATTCAAGAGAGTTAAGTACGTACATACAGGAACGAAGAAGAATTAAATAAATTACTTTCAGGCGTTACCATCTGTACAACATTCAGGCGACGCTCCTCCCGAAAAAAACCGAAAAGAAACCCTAAGCAAATGAAAGGTTTTCTTTTTTTTGTCGTCCACAACGTCTATGCAGAGTTAAACAAATATCTGACAGGGGATTTTGACATACGAGGCTATTCTGTAAAAAAAAGTTAAGTAGCGTGTACGTTATTTTTTATCATCACAGTCTAAACCGCTTAAAGCCGAAAGGGAAGCTAAGGCCAAGGGCAAGAAATAGAATGTAAATGATCCATTAAATTAATAAATAACTTTTTTTTTTATTTAATAAATTTATGATACATTGAACGTGAAATTAATTAATAACGTACAAGTTAAAGTTAACATTTCCTATATGGAATAGCCCCGATAGACTGTCAATAAATACAATAGTTTTCCTTAGCTTAGGAGAAAATAAAATTGAGTTTATTTTCCCGGCGCATTCACCATTAATTTATATATGCGCACAATAAAAATAATTCCCGGCGCATTCGCCATTAATTAGACGCGCATTAAAAATAATATTTCAACGAAATCGTTAAATAATAACACAAGAGTTTTTTCATTACTTCACTTTTTATATTTATTGTACATCTAACGTGTTAAATAAAAAGTGAAGTAAGGAAAAAACTCGTGTGTTATTATTGATACTAACACTTCACGTGAACTCAAAACCCATTTATTTGAAATCGTTAAATTTATACGGAATCGGCGTGAGAAAAGTAAAGAAAATATTCATAAAATAATTAAAGCAGAGGTTTTTAATGATATTTTGATTTTAATCAAAATATATATAATCGTAACTCTAGTAAAATAATTAAAGTAGAGGTTTTTACTGATATTTTGATTTTAATCAAAATATATACAATCGTAACTCGAGTAAACTGTAAAATTCTGTCTGTTTTTATGTACATCATTTTTTTGAATAAGAAGAGTACAAAGAAAGCACAGATTTTTAATGTTGTTTGGGATTAGAAGCAAATTTATGGAATGATTTGACAACTATAAGTATTTAAAAAATCGAAATTTCGTTTGGAAAAAGGTTACCGGCTGCTAGTAATTGTATAAAAATGCGAATTTAAAAAAAATCAACATCCCGACGCATTTACCCATTAATTTACAAACACGCACACAATTTTTTAAATTAATTACACCGTATAATCGTGTTTGGTTTTTCCTCGTTAACGACGGATGTTTATCTAGTGGAAACTCTGGCGAAGACTAATGAGTCAATTAAGGGCTAATAGAGTAGATCGGTAACAAATCAGGGCCGGCGGGCCGGAAGGGCTCTCCGTTGCAGAGAAGAGGCGAGAGAGCGGGGCCATGTTTCACGGTGTCCAGTTCCGACGGACGATTCGGCCTCTCTCTCCCCGACTGTACTTAATTAATCGGATCTGGCCGGTAATTATTTTACCCTCGTCCGTCCCACCTTCCACCAGAAATTACATAATCGCCAGCGAATAATCGAGTTCGAGCTGATTCCGATTTGTTAATCGGCGAGGGGATTAGGCATGGATTTCACGCAAAACAAAAATTTCGGTTTTAATTTGGTTTATGTTTCAGAGAGTTATTAGTAAGACCTGCACTAACTGTTTACAATTTGCAATAATGTTGAAATGTATACGTATATGTAAATATTATTGTAAATAAAGAATTAATTCCTAAAAAAAATATTTTTTATATAATAAATATGAATTAATTATTAAAAATTTACCAATAAATAAATATAATAAATAAAACACAGATTAAATTCAATAACTTTAAATTCTAGTTTTTAGATTAATTTTTAAATATTCTCAATTAAAATAAGTTATAATAACCTTAAAATCTGGTTATTATAACTTATTGTAGGCAGAAAGACCGATGGTCGATAGCCGTTTTCTAAGGACAACGTATAACATATTATAAGAATTATATTGTTAATTTATTGTATATAAAATTGTCTTCGGCAAAAATAAAGATGTTATATATATAACTTATTGCAACTGAACATATTTTTAGTATAAATATTATGTAACTTTATCCTAGAAACATTACAACAAAATTTATGGTTTTTTTATTAGGGATTGTTAAGTAAGTTTCACTTGGTTTGTTTTACACGCAAAATTATTTATTTTCGACTAGTTTATGGTTTTTTTTTTCAGGATTTTGTTAATTACAATTACGCCTCTCGTTTCGTTTCGTTTCGTTCCGTTTCGTTCCGTTTCGTTTGTTTAAGAACAATCCGAGCAATATTTAACCCATGCAGATGTCCGTGACAGGGCGTCGGGTGCGGTTTGGAAGTGACCGCAAGTTCTCCTCGGCCGTGTCCACCCCCGCATCCAGAGGGTGGACAAATCGCGGCCAGATGTTGCATGTTTTATACTTGTTACCCAAACTAACTTACCCCATTTGTCAGGCCCTTAGACACACACATACATCCACAAACGCGCGCACGCGGCGCGATTTAACACGGTAACAATCGCACAAAACTTGAGTAATAAAATATTCGAAAACGGGTTGTAATTTATAATTTGGTATACTTTTCAAAAACGAATGTTTTCATCAATTACATGTTGTATTTATTTAGGTAATCAATTTCAGACAGTTTGTGATTATTCTTAAACATTTGATTATTCTTAAACATTTGGTTATTCTTAAACATTTTGTGATTACTGTGTAATCATTCCAATGCAGCTTGATATTACCTTGTAAGCATCCTTAAAAGGTTCATGGTTAATGTGTAATCGTTCTCAAACAATTTGTGATTACTGTGTAACCAATTTCAGACAGTTTGTGATTATCGTGTAATCATTCTCAAATACTTTGTGTAATTATTCTAATGCAGTGTGAGATTACCGTGTAAACATCCTTAAAAGGTTTATGATTACTGTGTAATCGTTCTCAAACAATTTGTGATTACTGTGTAATCAATTTCAGACAGTTTGTGATTATCGTGTAATCATTCTCAAACACTTTGTGTAATTATTCTAATGCAGTTTGAGATTACCGTGTAAACATCCTTAAAAGGTTTATGATTACTGTGTAATTGTTCTCAAACAATTTGTGATTACTGTGTAATCAATTTCAGACAGTTTGTGATTATCGTGTAATCATTCTCAAATACTTTGTGTAATTATTCTAATGCAGTTTGAGATTACCGTGTAAACATCCTTAAAAGGTTTATGATTACTGTGTAATTGTTCTCAAACAATTTGTGATTACTGTGTAATCAATTTCAGACAGTTTGTGATTATCGTGTAATCATTCTCAAATACTTAGTGTAATTATTCTAATGCAGTTTGAGATTACCGTGTAAACATCCTTAAAAGGTTTATGATTACTGTGTAATCGTTCTCAAACAATTTGTGATTACTGTGTAATCAATTTCAGACAGTTTATGATTATCGTGTAATCATTCTCAAATACTTTGTGTAATTATTCTAATGCAGTTTGAGATTACCGTGTAAACATCCTTAAAAGGTTTATGATTACTGTGTAATCGTTCTCAAACAATTTGTGATTACTGTGTAATCAATTTCAGACAGCTTATGATTACCGTGTAATCATTTAAATGCAGCTTGATATTACCGTGTAAGCATCCTTAAAAGCTTCATGATTAATGTGTAATCGTTCTCAAATAATTTGTGATTACTGTGTAATCGTTTACAGACAGTTAATGATTAAAGTGTAATCATTCCAATGCAGTTTGAGGTTATTGTGTAATCGTTCTCAAACAATTTGTGAACATTATGTAATCATTCTAATGCAGTTTGAGATTGCAGTGTAATCATTATGTAATCATTCTAATTCACTCTAAAATCATTTGGGATTATTGTGTAATTACACTCAAACAGCATTTTTTTATTGTTTAAAAAACATTAAATAAAAATAATTTTAAAATAATTAATAATTTATTTCTATTATTATTATTATGAAAAAGTTTGTGATTGTCGTGTAATCATTCTAAAATTATTTGTGATTATTGTGTAATTATGCTCAAACAGTTTTTGATTACAGTGTAATTTTTCTGTGCAACCATTCTCAAACTAATAGTAATTACAGAGTAACTATTCTCAAACAGTTTGTAATTATCGTGTAATCATTTTAAAATTATTTGTCATGATTGTGTAATTATGCACAAATAATTTTTGATTAATCATTTTGTGTAATCATTTTCAAACTAATTGTGATTACAGAGTAATTACTTTCAAAAAGTGCAGTTTGATGTTCTAACATAAAAAACAGCTTAATATTCAACTATTAAAAAAATAACTGCAAAGATAAAAATCCTCTCTGGAAACGGCGAGCATTAAGAAGAAGCAGAAAAAAAAAAAGGTAAACGAGGAAATAACGAACACTCTCCGCATTTTCACGTATATACATGTGTCGAGTGTGAAAATCGAGGAAATAACGTTCCGTTATTTATAAACGTTTAGAAAAGCGAGCGGGGGGTTCGTGGGCGTGGGAGGCCAGACAGCTGGCGGACATTAAGCCCCCCGCTATCTCTTGCGTTTTGTTCGCGTTTTCCTCGACCTCATCAGGCCTAAATGTCTTCATTTCCACTAATATATACCGCTGATAACAGACACTATATTACGCTTTCTATATCGCGCTCCGGGACATTACCTACCTACAGTATATCGCTTCTTTTTTTTTACTTCTGCGACCCTCCGAAAAAGTTCGCCGCAGTTCACAGGGTGGCGGGAAAACAATGTAGGCGATGGGATATTATTTTTCGTATTTAAATTAGTCGAAATTAAAAAGTCTTATCTCGTTTCGCCGCTTTTTGTTTCAATTGCTGTTGTTACAAGTGAATTAAAGTCGTGTTTGTAATAATTGCGCGGCGGAAATAATTTATGTTAAACATGACAAATAATTATATTAATTAAATATGACAAATAATATTTATTTCTTTTTTGATAATTATTGTTCTGTTTAATATAAATAATTTGCACTAACTAATGGTTAAATTTAGCTCAAGTATTTTTAGTATTATTAATTCATTTTTTTCATAAATAAATTAATAATATTCAAATGGCTGAAAGACCGATGGTCGATAGCCATTTGGTAAGAATATTATATAAAATGTATTTGTGATTACTGTGTAATCAATTATAGACAGTTAATAATTAAAGTGTAATCATTCTTAAATACTTTATGATTATGATGTAATCATTCCAATGCAGTTTGAGGTTATTGTGTAATCGTTCTCAAACAATTTGTGATTACAGTGTAACCAATTTCAGACAGTTTGTGATTATCGTGTAATCATTCTCAAACACTTTGTGTAATTATTCTATTGCAGTTTTACAACATCCTTAAAAGGTTTATGATTACTGTGTAATCGTTCTCAAATACTATGTAAATTCTACATTTATTGTAGATAGATGTAAATATTGTAAATAGATGATAAATATAATATTTAAAGGATAAATAAAACACTTGGTTTGTTTCACTATTGTTTTCTATTTACTTTACTACACTGACCAAGCTTATGGATAAGTGGTGATGGTTATTTCGGTCTTTCGGATCTCGTCAGACCAGTGTGTTCCATGATTTTAATAAATTATTGGAATGATTAAATAATTTGTTTTGTAACAATTTTTGTTACCTTCTGTCGGAAGTGTTTCTGCTTAATTGAAATGATTTTGTCGATCCACAATTATTAACACGCGAATAAGATGATGAATAGTGAATGATATGATGAACTAGAAATTGGTTTGAATTTAGAATGTAAGCATCTATGTAGCCGGAATTGAGAAATGCAACGCTCGCGATTTTTTTTTGTATGCTTGTATGGTGTTCCTTATCATCACACGCGATGAAATATGCAAAAGCCCCAAAAATCACCGCCGACGATTTTTTCCTCATCTGTCATCGGAAAAAAGCCACAGGAGAGAGTAAAAAAAAAAACAAATCCCGCAGATATCCAACCCGCACCCCCGGCCTGCTTATCATATGGATCACGTCTGAATTCCAGAACGATTCCTTCCATATAAATAATACAGCATTTTTTATTCTTATTCAAGGTGAACCCCAGTCTGAATCCTAATAGTATATTCATCGTCTCGGCATCCAGGATGCGGACTTTTGATTTATCGAGTTGGCAAAACTGCGCGGTGTTATCGCGGGGAGTCCCCATTATATGCACATATAGAGACGCTTCTCTCGACTAACTGTTTGATGGATGGGCTCGCGTATCTTCCACCGCGCTGGATGGAAGTTGCGGCCGCTCCCATTTGATTCTATTTCCTATCTCCCGGCAATTATATGATAAGGCCGCATAAATCCTGGATTTTATCTATCTTATTTTTTTATGTACGGAGAGATATGTCGAACTAAGAAAGTTTTCGATAGTAATACACTCAACTTATATATATATTTTATACAGACAAAAAAAGAGAAAATGTTTGTTTAAATAATGGGAACATTTTTACAAATGTTTCAATAAGGATAAGTGAGAAATTAATTTAAAAAGATATTACTTTTTCACACTTCTCCGATTTTGACGCCAAAGAAATAAATTTCTACTCCCGCTTGTGTAAAAATAAAATTATTTCGAATGTAATATTTTAATCCGAGATGGACGGAAATGGACAGCCCAGACAGACTAACTCCTACATGTATTGTAATTATTTATGTTATATTGTTAAATTTATTTGTATAGTCTGAATAAAGATGTGTGTTTACAAGGTGGCGAGAAAAGGTGTGATAATCTTAAGATAAAGAGGTTCATTGAATAATTTCAAGTAGAAAATTCATGTAAAAAAGTGTTGTTTTTCATTAACACTCACGATAATAAATAAATATGTGACTATAAATCAGTAATAACTAACTAACCATCTTTATTCAAATGCGTATATGTATGTACAATAGTATTCAAAAATTAGAATTATATTCTGTAGATGAATCGGCTATCGACCGGAGTTCTTTCAGCCAATCAGTAATATTTTTTATTAAAATTAGTTTTACTAACATCCAGCTAAACATTACAAATGTTTATTTAATGATAAGTCTATTATTAAAAGCAATAATTATAGATAAAATGTTAAAAACAAATTCTAGTCACATATTTAGGAAATTAATGGCCTCATTAAGGGAAATGGGTCGACAATGTTTATGATTTTAGATATTTTAATGTGTAGTGATATCGTTTATATAGATTTATTGTAAATTTCGAAAAGGAGATTCTTTAAATAAATAATTAAATAAATAAGTAATTTCCGAATGAACTAAATAAATGTAGTGCTCTATTATATATCTCACTCTGTATTGTTCGTTTCTTTCTTCCTATATCCAAATTAATTCTGCTTTTTTAATTGCAATTTTGGCGGATTTTGAATTTGAATTTGATTTGATAAAGTTTATTGAATACTTACTTAACATTTTTTGTATTTTATTTTATTTAATTTTTTATTTTTAAAACTTTTTTTTTAGTTTTTGTTCCTACTTGATTAACGTACCCGACGCTCTAAGGGGCAACAAGGAATAGCAGAAGAAGAGGAAGAACATTGATTAACGAACTACTTTAACTGTAGATTATCACACCTTTTCTGGCCACCCTGTAATAAACCGAGATTTATACTCAAATTCTAGTTTAATGTATAACGTGAAAAACCTGAGCTTAAATTAAAGCTAGAATTAAAAAATCATAGGTGATTTTATGTGCATTCATAATATAAATCTCTCAATTACAAAAAAAATCAATACATAACCCCATCAGCGTTTCGATCCCAATTAAAACTTAACTGATTCCACTTCGCGAAGAGACCACCGTCTTAATCCAGTTCCCCGTTGGAACACGGCTTCGGTTTTATATTAATCGTCGGTGATGAAATATTGAAGGGACGGGGGCCCTTTAAAGGGTGCCGGTTCGTCGTCTTCGGCCATCAATAGTTAAAGCGACGAGGATTAGCGGGGACGGACGCCCGAGTGGATATACTTGTACGACTAATTCGGTCTTGTCTTCCCCAACTTAGGCCGAAGGAACCGAAGGAAGGCCCTTTTAGTCCTCGTGCACGCCGGACCCGAGGATCACCGATCCCCTTACTTAATCACGACCTACACTGATTGCTACTTAGGATCAGACCACGGCAAAAAAAAAGGTGTGCGTTAAGAGAGGCAAGAATAAAAACTGAAATTAAATTACAGTCGTCAAGAATTTAAATTGTAATAAACATATTACAATTTAAATTCTTGACGACTAATAAAACTTGACGACTATAAAAGAGAAACAAATTTCTATTCCCGCTTGTGTAAAAAAAAGATATTTCCATTGTAATAATGTAATATTTTTATAATAATAATATTATATATATATATATATATATATATTCAATGACCTTTTCTACTCATATTCTTCATGAACTTCTTCCAGGTCTTTCTGTTTTTTGCCATTCTTGCAGCTTCTTTATAATAATAATAATAAACTTTATTTTCTTAACAGGCAATAGCTTCATTATAAAGTTAAAATAATTATGAATTTTTAAGAATTTTAACAATATTGTATATTATTGTTGATAATAAAAAAAGTGCATTGGGTTAAAATTCGTAACAATATTTTTTTTACCATTGTTGCTAATAAAAAATATTGTTACGAATTTTAACCCCATTGCACTTTTACGACATTTTTTTATCATAAACTCAGAAACACAACTTCTCAAAATCTCACTGTATATTATTAAATCCAATTAACCCATTCGCGAAATTTCTCCCCGTAAAGCACATAATAGTTATGACGGATTTCGCCGGTGCATGTAAGTGGCAGTTGTGTTTACTTGCGCGAAATGTGAGCGCTTTCGGACAAAGCCGCCCGCCCCCTTACCCTTCGTCCGTTCTCTTGGCCGCCCTTTCAAAGTCGAAACTTTGGGTTGCGGCAGTCGCCCAAGGGGCGCGCTCACGTCAAACGCAACGCGGACCTCCAGCTTTACGGCGAATTAAAGTTCAACTCGAACGATAAAAAGATCTGAAGATCCTTTCCTGCTCTCTCTCTGTGCCGATGTTTAGTTTGTCGCCTCCGGCGACGTTTTATGGCCGCGTCTAGTTTTACGCTCAGGGTTAAATAAAATTGCGACTTGAATAAAGGGAGGGGATTAATTAAATATGCACTCACTATTTGTACGAATATAAAAGTTTATATATATCACTATATTCTGGATTATTTTTTAGATTTTGTTCTATAAAGAAAATTAACTTCATTTAAAGTGGCAAAAACGAATATTTGTTTTTTTTTTATATTAAATCAAAATAAAAAAAAATGCTACGTCCGCACACTAAACAGTCCTGGTTGTTGATATTTGATCACACAGGCTGAATCCGCTCAGTGTAGATGGGGCTAGACACACGCCATCTTCACTGATTACTTAATTAATTAATTGTTACTTTTTTAAAAATTTTGGGCATCACTTGATTTTATATAATTATCGCCAGAATATTTCAATATTCTGGCGATAATTGTATAAAATTAAGAAAGAAAGAAAGATTTTGTTGAAACAAAATCTTTCTTTCTTTCTTTCTTAATTTTAATTATTTGTGAGTGCTTGAATACAATGTTTTGTTTATTGTTTCTTATTGGGAAAAAAATAAATGAAAAATAATTATTTCTCTTGGGGAAAATTAAACATTAAAGAAAATTAAAAAAAAATTATATGAATTTTTTAAATTTTCTTTAATGTTTAATTTTTTCCAAAAAGAAATAATTATTTATCACAAACTCACAAACGCATTGATATGTGTGTATTTAGTTGCCTATAACACGTAATTGAATACACATATACCAAATAAGCAACTAAACATACACACATTGCGTTTGATTCGCGTTTTTTGCAGGTATATACTTCCCATAATGTATACTGATAAAAAAACCTCTCTCTCTCTCTCTCTCTCTATATATATATATATATATATATATATATATAATAGTGAAACAAAAGCAAGTATTTAATTTGAAAAGTTTTAAAAAATGATTTCTAAAATATTCAACGCATTTGAATTATTATTTTTTTCTGAAATGATGAAAATTCACTAATCTCCTTAATGCTAGTAATTCAACAAAACCGCATACATACAGGAGGAGAAAAGACGCGATATCTCCTCTATAATTTTTTATGATGTTGTGTGCAGAAATGATCTTGATGTGCCGGTTTAATGTGTGCTGCGCGAGCGCCATTATCCGCGGGTTATGAACCAGAAACGCGATAACACCCCACAAAGGAAGTGACGTAACGCCTGTCTGAACCGCCGGGATTGATTCCCAATCGATCAAATGCCAATACTCCCCCGCTTGCACACACACACACACAAGCACGCGCCTTATCTTTATAAATGATCCTTGATGTTTTTATAATGCCTCCCATCGTGCGGGATCATCAGCTTATCTCTTTATTATCACGTTATTACCAAACGTCCCATTTTTATTTTTTTTGCAGGAGAGATCCCGCTGAATATTTCATGTTTTAGAGCCGGGGTCAAATGCGCGCCTCTTATTTATATTTATTTATTCATTTATTTTTTGCAAAACAGGAAATAAATCTTATTAACAATTCCGAGATAGCGGCGGTGTTTTTTTCAATAATTGAGATGCTGGGAGGGGGTTGCTGACGACTCATTTCCGGTGCGAGAGAGGGTTTTTGCGTTCAATGTTTTTTTTTTCTCGCTCTCGCTGCTTTCTTGTCTTGGATGATTTTCCAGCTGCCAAAGCGTCGGACATGCAAATTGAATTTGATTGCTCTTATATCTCGATAGAAGTGATTATATCGACTTTTTAAAGGGGTTTTATAATTATATAAAAATGTAGACATTTAGAAATGCTTTACCTGAGGTTTCATTTCAATAGAAAGAAACATTTCTATTTCATGTATGTAGTGTAAATATTTAGTAATTAAATAAACAAATGAAGCAAGGAACACAAAGTTTGTTTTTAATTAAATAAAAATGATTTAAAAATAATTAAAAATTATTTTTATTGCATTTGTTTAACGTACTTACGTAACGTAAGTCAAAAGTCACAGAGCTAAATGTGGAAATAATTTATTAATTATTTTCAAATCATTTTTATTTAATATAATTAAATAACTGTGACCAAGTGAATGAATACTCTTTTCAATTTATAAATGTGTTAAAATAAATCAATTAAATTAATTAAAAAGAGCGATCCTCACCTGCCGCGCGCTCTGATAGTAATTACGGATCATTCCATGCGACTTGAATACTATACTTCTATTACAAAATGCAAAACGGAATATACGCGCTTGAGGATTGCAGCTTCAAACACACCATACAGTAGAATACAAATTATTAAAGTACTTCAACAGAAACTTTCACAATTTTCTAGTCTCCCAGGTGATATTTAAACAATTTTTATTACCCTAAATACAGGTGTTTAAAGTCGCAGTTTCGAAATTAAACGGGGTCCCGGGAAACTCCTTGCTCGCCGACACGTCGATTTATAATTCAGCTAGTTAAAATTTCTTGCGACTTCGGAACGTCCTCAATAATTAATCCCCTTTGCGTCCGTTAATAATTCATGCCCCGAAATTCGCAGTAGTCGGCGGTCAGCTAGGTCTTAAACTTTATACCTTAATCCCGGCCCCTTTCGGTCCTCCCCTAATTTGTGTAATTCACAAGATCCATTTAACAAGATATTAAACTATTAATACTCAGGAGTTATTATACAAAAAATAAAACATGAATTTATTACAGTTTTGTTTGTAGGGAAAACTTGGGCAATAATATTTATTTATTATTAAGTGAAACAAACCAAGTGTTTTAATTTCAATTAAATCATCCTGAATTAATTCAAAAATGTTTTACCACGGGTTAAGTGAGAAATTAATTAAACATAAAAATATATATATATAGAGAGAAATAATGATAGCTTGTCTATTTAAAAGCATATTAGTATATGTGAAAATGTGTTGAAATGAATAATAATAAACAGGACGATATTGTAATCAAACATTATATGTTTTCAGCAGTGATGAAAATTTATTAAAGTTGGATCAGTTAAAAACGTAATGAAATATTATTGTGGTTTCGACCGAAAAACAATTCCACCGGTGAAACCCTCCTGATAAATAAACGCAAACCGCCCGTATTATGCAAATGACGCAATCATTATGTGAATCGAGATAAAACTAAAAATTTCCAGAGCGAGAAATAATGGTTGAAAAAAAAAAACGTTTGGTTAAACGTTTTGATATCGTGACCAAATGTCGCCCCGGAATAAATCTATTGAATCTATCAATCAGTTTAATCGCGTTTCAATGGAATAATTAGCGTCGGTCGGTGCGCGTGTTGTACCAACAGAGACCACCGGGTTTCCAACCCCTCAGTTGTTGGAGTGCGAGCGGGACGGAAAGCCGGTTTTAGTCGTCCGGCCAATCCGAATGACAGCACATGTTTAGGACCATTTCATATGCGATCATGTGCTATCGCCAATTGTTTATGACATGATCGTAATTGCCAGCGCCCGGTGCGCCGCCACTGTCAGCCCCATCACGTTCGCGTTTATCTTGCCAACCGAACCGGCCGCCCCCCCGATAACATGAAAATAAGCGAAATTAATCAGCGCTAGTTGGAGAATACCGCCCGCAATGCATTTCGGTTAATTTCATTATGCAACCGATCTCTATCTGAATATACTATATACGCACAATTTGCAAATGACATACATACTCATTTATTAAACAAGGAAAAGTTATGTCTGTTACATATTGCAGTTTTCAATATGTAATTTATTAATTATCTAATAATTTATATAATGAATGAAAATAGAAAATCCGGGGCACAAAGACATGGTCGATAGTCTATGACAGACTACTAACACAACTGTATATATTATAAATTTTTGTTATCAAATACACATACAATAAATCCTTTTTTCTATTTTTTGTTATCATATTGTCTTAACAAAGACGTTTTTATAAAATATCCAAAATGTTTTATTGCTTATTAATTTAATTGCTAAGATAACTTTATTCACAGATGCGCGAGAATGAGCAAACTATAAGATTCAGGAAAGATTTGTTTATATTCTACATAGAAAATTTATGAAATATGAGTTTCACAATCTTTAATAAAAAATTTCAAAGTTGGACATTTTTTTTCACTCATTTTTCAAAGGTCTATTTTACACGCCTCCTATACAAAAACTGTATGCTTCACGTTGCTGAAATTTACACAGTTGATGCTCCAATTCATTAGGAATATTTTGGTATAATTTGAAGTTATTCCGAGAGTTTCGAATTTTTCACCAAAATCCACTTTTTTCCAAGGGGTACCCCTTAGAAAATATTCAAATTTCGATGAAATTTTTTTTCTTCCGGAAAAATCGGAAAAAATTCTCAAATACTCTTGAAGTTGTTAGAAAGGGCGTGGGGTGTTTATTTTTCTCAGAAAATTTTAATTTCCGGTTGATTAACGCTATTTAAATTGATGATTTCTATTTACATGGAGTCTTATGGGAACGTTTTAAATGAGTCGCGCAGATTGAAGTATTTAGATGTAGTTTCAATTAAACTTAGATAACTTTGTTCAGAGTAGAGATAAAATACTGGGACTTAAAACATGCGAATCAGGAAAGATTTACCTATATTTTACCGCAAAATTATTAATATTGGAGATTTATGTATATCCACAAAAAAATCATAAAGTTAGACATTTTTTTTCCAGAATTTTCAGAGGTCTACTTTACACGCTTCTTATAAGAAAACGGTGTCTTCCATGTTGCTCAAATTTACACAGTGGATGCTCTCATTCATTGAGAACATTCTGGTATAATTTGAAGTTATTCCGGGAGATTCGATTTTTTCACGAAAATCCACTTTTTTTAGAAAATATTCAAATTTCGATGAAATTTTTTTTCTTCCGGAAAAATCTGAAAAAAATCTCAAATACTCTTGAAGTTCTTAATAAGACCGTGGGGTAATTAATTTACTCGACAAATATCATTTTCAGTTCAATAAGGCCATTTGAATTGGCGAAAGCCCATTTACCTGGAGCCTTATGGGAACGGTTTAAGCGAGCTGCGCCGATGGACGTTTTTGGCTGCGACGTTGATTAAATTAAGATAACTTTCTTCGAAGATGCGATAGAATATTGAAACTTGAAGAATCGGATTCTAGAAGGATTTATCTACATTCTACCCAACAACTATTGAAATGCGGGTTTTCTGCTTGTCTACAAAAATTCTCAATTTTTTACATTTTCTTGGCCAATTTTTCTTAGCCCCAATTTACGAGCCTGCTGTACGAATACTATTTGTTCCACATTGCTTAAATTTATACAGTTTATGCCCCCATTCATTAAGAACATTTTGGTATAATTTGAAGTTATTCCGAGAATTTCAGATTTTTCACCAAAATCCACCACTAATGAGTATTCGCATCATGACAATTCGAATAAACATGAGTAACAAAAGAAGTATTTTCTTGAAAATGGGCTAATAACCCGAAACTAGTCGAGAATTTAAAGTTATTCAATCTAATCAGTGTTTTATTGGTTTTAATAATTTATTCATATTTATTTCATACAATATGAACTACCAATGTTTAAATATTAAAACCATTAATTATTTCCACATTTAGCTCTGTGACTTTTGACTTACGTAACGTAAGTACGTTAAACAAATGCACATTAAAACAACTACTTCCCGGGCAAATAGCCACGCCGGGCATTGAATTACATAAAGTCACAGAGGCAAATGTGGAAATAATTTATTATTTTCAAATTATTTTTATTTAATTTATTTAAATAACTGTGACCAAGAGAATGAATCCTCTTTTCTATTTATTTAAAGTTCTATTTTAATTTCACGAAGGAATTAAAGTCCCCAAAAATATTTACTTATCTGTAAACTGTAAACTAAATAGTCAATGTTTTTTGCATTATCATAATTGTACATTTTATCTACAAATTACTATTTTTTTTAATTCAAAGTGAAGAATTCGTTATTAACATCAATCGCTTGTGCATTTATTTAATTGCGACCGGTGAATTTATGCGATCCGCTCGAAAACTCATCGGGACGCCCCCCTGCTTCCTTCCAATCCATTCCACCCTCGTTCCGGTCCCCAGTCCCATCGACTCCATCTAAAACTAATACAGATAATGATACCCTTGTTTCCGAAGAACTTCATTCCGGGAATGGCTCAGCGTTAATTTTTACGAGTGTGTGAACAAACTTTACAAATAACTGTTTCCCTCCCCCCTACGTTTGTCCCCCGCTCTTTTACCCTCCGTTTAATTGCAACTTTTCCGAACAGATTAATGTGTTTTCTTCCACTCAAAAGATTTATCCGTGTTATTAAATAAAACTTTATTATCGGCGAGTTTGTGTTCGAAGATTTAAGGTTTTTAAAGGATTAAAAAATCTTTTTAAAAAATATAATAATTCAAGATAATAACTCCTGGTTGAAAGATCAAAAAATAAATAAAAATAATAATAACATGAATTGTATTGTATTATACAATATATAAATACCTCAATAAAGATGATTGATCAGAGTTATTTAAATGAATTAAATAAAAATGATTTGAAAATAATTAATGAATTATTCTCATATTTAGCTCTGTGACTTTTGATTTACGTTACGTAAGTACGTTAAACAAATGCACATTAAAACAACTACTTCCCGGGCAAATACCCCGCCAGACATTGAATTGTTCCAATTTTAAAAAAAGGAATTTGAAAATAATTAATTAATAAATTATTTTTAGCTACTGCGAAATTATAAGTATATTAACAAATGTCAAATAATGGACATTCGCTGTTGCATTTTATAATAATTACTAACTTCCGTTAGTAATAAAAATATCAAACAATATAAATCCAGATCAAATCTGTTGTATTTAACGCGACATACTTAATATGTTAATCAGCAATAAAATAAACACACGGCGGCTCCGTTTTCGGTTTTTCGTGGTGGCGTTCCGTCCCGATAAATCTACTTTAAACCCTTTTCCGCCGGCGGCTCGTTTAAATGCGCACCCTTTTCTGCTCATAGCCGGCAATCATGAGAAAAGGGGGCGGATTAATTAAGTTGGCGCGACCAAAGTAAATGAGTTTTAAAAACGCTGAATATTACTGCCGAGCATGGAACACCCCCCAAGAGAGAGATCTCTATCAGTTTATAACATTTCGACTCGGTTCTCGGATACTGTTTTTTTCCTTTCTTTCTTTCGACCCCGGTCGTGTAAAGGGTTGATTAACACGCTACGTGTATGGCGTAAGTCGTGTTCGGCGACGTTTATTAATTTTTTTATGATTTTTATGGATTTATTAAAGCCGTTTCGATGGAAATAATTGGTGATAAATCGTGTTGTGTTTTTTTTTCCATATGGGGAAAATGTAACAGGGGTGAATTATGTTATTTAAGTAAGCTTAATATACCGAAAATGCCAACAAAATTCGCTCATTTTGACTTAAATTGAAAATATCTCAAAAACTATGGAGGGGGTAACTTTTGTTTTTTACATATTCTAAAAGAGTGGGCTTTACTTAACATCCCCATTCAGTTTCATGAAGATCTCTTGAAAATTATAATTTTTGCGATTTTTTAAATTCCCAATATACTGAAAATGCCAATAAAATTCGCTCATTTTGACTTAAATTGAAAATATCTCAAAAACTGTGGAGGGGGTAACTTTTGTTTTTTACATATTCTGAAAGAGTAGGCTTTACTTAACATCCCCACTCAGTTTCATGAAGATATCTTGAAAATTATAAATTTTGCGATTTTTTAAATTCCCAATATACCGAAAATGCCAACAAAATTCGCTCATTTTGACTAAAATTGAAAATATCTCAAAAACTATGGAGGGCGTAACTTTTGTTTTTTACATATTCTGAAAGAGTAGGCTTTACTTAACATCCCCACTCAGTTTCATGAAGATCTCTTGAAAATTATAATTTTTGCGATTTTTTAAATTCCCAATATATCGAAAATGCTAACAAAATTCGTTCATTTTGACTTAAATTGAAAATATCTCAAAAATTGTGGAGGGGGTAACTTTTGTTCTTTACATATTCTGAAAGAGTAGACTTTATTTAACATCCCCACTCAGTTTCATGAAGAACTCTTGAAAAATATAATTTTTGCGATTTTTTAAATTCCCAATATACCGAAAATGCCAAAAAAAATCGTTCATTTTGACTTAAATTGAAAATATCTCAAAAACTGTGGAGGGGGTAACTTTTGTTTTTTACATACTCTGAAAGAGTAGGCTTTACTTAACATCCCCACTCAGTTTCATGAAGATATCTTGAAAATTATAAATTTTGCGATTTTTTAAATTCCCAATATACCGAAAATGCCAACAAAATTCGCTCATTTTGACTTAAAATTGAAAATATCTCAAAAACTGTGGTGGGGTCAATTTTGTTTTTTACATATTCTGAAAGAACAAGCTTTTCTTAATATTCCCACTCAGTTTCATGAAGATCTCCTGAAAATTATAATTTTTGCGATTTTTTAAATTCCCAACATACCGAAAATGCCAAAAAAATTCGCTCATTTCGACTTAAATTGAAAATATCTCAAAAACTGTGGAGGGGGTAACTTTTATTTTTTACATATTCTGAAAGAGTAGGCTTTACTTAACATCCCCATTCAGTTTCATGAAGATCTCTTGAAAATTATAATTTTTGCGATATTTTAAATTCCCAATATACCGAAAATGCCAACAAAATTAGCTCATTTTGACTTAAATTGAAAATATCTCAAAAACTATAGAGGGGGTAACTTTTGTTTTTTACATATTCTAAAAGAGTAGGCTTTACTTAACATCCCCACTCAGTTTCATGAAGATCTCTTGATAATTATAATTTTTGCGATTTTTTAAATTCCCAATATACCAAAAATGTCAACAAAATTCGCTCATTTTGACTTAAATTGAAAATATCTCAAAAACTATGGAGGGGTAACTTTTATTTTTTACATATTCTGAAAGAGTAGGCTTTGCTTAACATCCCCACTCAGTTTCATGAAGATCTCTTGAAAATCATAATTTTTGCGATTTTTTAAATTCCCAATATACCGAAAATGCCGAAAAAAATCGCTCATTTCGACTTAAAATTGAAAATATCTCGGATAGAAAAATGTTTCAAAGTTGATCAATAATTTTTTTATCAACTTCTGTGAAAAAGTTAATAAATATTCTTCTACTGTCATATTTTTTATGTCATGATAATAAAAAATTATAAATCTACAACTTGATTAATATTTTTTTATTTTCATGACTATCTTATAAAAAATATGATAAGAATATTAACTTTGTTAATAAATATTATTTTTAGTTTTAGAAACGGACACAGAGTCCGGTATTTCAGACAGCGATGGAGACCAAAATAAGCGGGGCAAACATTTTCTCCTTATTTAATGTAAAATAACATATAATAATAATACAACTCTTTACTATGTAAAACACAACCTTCTTCGGTAAAGTCTTTATAATTGACTTTCGGAGAGTGTCGCGTTTGACTAATCCCCGTTCCGTGACCGGAATGCCGCCCCCGTCGCCCGAACACTCGGACATCCATCCCTGTCACCGGGGGAGACAAAGCGAGGAAAAAATGCGCAGATAAAATCTGCGGCTTTTCCCCGACATTCACTCACCATACATATTATTGAATCAAATATGAACGGGGCCACCATTTATATTCCCATTTTTCTGGAGGGGAACGTGATTTAGGACACTCGCTTGTCCGCCGAAGAGAGATAGAGAGGGGACAATGAAAAAACAAAAAAAAAAGAGGAAAGAGAGAGGAATAAATACTATGTGGACCGATTTAGTCGAGTCGAAACAGTTGCGTCACTGTTTGAAATGAAGGGTGGATTATTTTAATGAAATCATGCATAACTTATTAGGATTACTGAAGGAAGAAGTTATTTAGTATTACAATGAAATTAAAGAAGGAAAATTTCTGGCAATAAAATTCGCTCTTTGCTTCATTTTATTTAATTATTTTTTTTAATAATAATATATTTAATAAAACACTTTAAACTTTGTTTGTATAACCCTAAATTATATTTATTGTGACTATAGTTTCAACAATTTACACTTGTCATTATCAAACTAATATATTTATTTACGGTATCTCCTTTTTACAAAACATATGCAACAAAAATCAATATTATTTCTTAAAGAAAAGAGAGGATACTAAAGAAAAGAAAAAAAAAGAGTCTTTTCTTTAAGACAGAGGTGGGTCCCAAGGAACTGTTTGTTAAATGGATCGTAGACCAATCAATTTTTTCAACCACTGCATTATTTTCAAATCATTTTTTATTTAATATATTTAAATAACTGTGACCAAGTGAATGAATATTCTTTTCTATTTTGATTTGTTAATTCTTGAGGTTTCTACATTTTAATTCAATTTTAATAAATGAAACATTTTTTTTTTAATTTGTATAATCCGAGTTATACAAAGTAAAAAAGTGTTTAATTTATTAAAATTGCACTGCATTAGATATCTAAAAAAATTGTATTATTAAAAAATAAGAGAGAAAACATTGCGTACATCTCGCAGAAGATTATATTTACTGTGTAAATTCGTAATTTCCCCTTTCCCCGTTCGAAAACATATTTTGTGCGGCTCTTCATCGACGATAGGAGATTGGCAATTATTATAATGAGGAATTTCTCTCGGGCGGGACGAAAGAAAAAAAAAATAAGTAAATGGAGACACCATATTGCAAGTTAACTCCGCCATTTCCCGCGCGGGGAGCGGAACGGAAAAATTTGCTTATTTTTAAAAACTTCCGATTCATTTGCTTTCAGCGCGCCCGGCTCGGCGTCGCGACGCCTGAATATTCATGGGGCGAGCCGCGGATTGTTTTTCTCATGCATTTTTATACATAAAAAATAAATCTAAACAAACGACGAATGCGTTTTTAGAGTTAATATCATCAATCATCTTTATCGAAGTAACATATATAGTTTTAAATACAATAAAATTCGCTCATTTCCACTTAAAATTGAAAATATCTCAAAAACTGTGGAGGGGGTAATTTTTGCTTTTTACATATTCTGAAAGAGCAAGCTTTACTTAACATCCCCACTCAGTTTCATGAAGATCTCTTGAAAATTATAATTTTTGCGATTTTTTAAATTCCCAATATACTGAAAATTCCAACAAAATTCGCTCATTTTGACTTAAATTGAAAATATCTCTAAAACTGTGGAGGAGGTAACTTTTGTTTTTTACATATTCTGAAAGAGCAGGCTTTACTTAGCATCCCCACTCAGTTTCATGAACATCTCTTGAAAATTATAATTTTTGCGATTTTTTAAATTTCCAATATACCGAAAATATCAACAAAATTCGCTTATTTCGACATAAAATAGAAAATATCTTAAAATCTGTGGAGGGAGTAATTTCTGTTTTTTACATATTCTGAAAGAGCAGACTTTACTTAACATCCTCCCTAAATTTCATGAAGATCTCATGAAAATTATAATTTTTGTGATTTTTTAAATTCCGAATATACCGAAAATGCCAACAAATTCGCTCATTTTGACTTAAATTGAAAATATCTAAAAAACTATGGAAGGGGTAATTTTTGTTTTTTACATATTCTGAAAGAGCAGGCTTTACTTAACATCCCCACTAGGTTTCATGAAGATCTCTTGAAAATTATAATTTTTGCGATTTTTTAAATTCCCAATATACCGAAAATGCCAACAAAATTAGCTCATTTCGACTTAAATTGAAAATATCTAAAAAACTTTGGAGGGGGTAATTTTTGTTTGTTACATATTCTAAAAGAGCAGACTTTACTTAACATCCCCACTCAGTTTCATAAAGATCTCTTGAAAATCATAATTTTTGCGATTTTTTAAATTCTCAATATACCGAAAATTCCAACAAAATTTGCTCATTTTGACTTAAATTGAAAATATCTCAAAAACTGTGGAGGGGGTAACTTTTGTTTTTTACATATTCTGAAAGAGCAGGCTTTACTTAACATCCCCACTCAGTTACATGAAGATCGCTTGAAAATTATAATTTTTGCGATTTTTTAAATTCCCAACATACCGAAAATGCCAACAAAATTCGCTCATTTTGACTTAAATTGAAAATATTTCAAAAACTGTGTAGGGGGTAACTTTTGTTTTTTACATATTCTGAAAAAGTAGGCTTTACTTAGCATCCCTAGTCAGTTTCATGAAGATCTCTTGAAAATTATAATTTTTGCGATTTTTTAAATTTCCAATATACCGAAAATATCAATAAGATTCGCTTATTTCGACATAAAATAGAAAATATCTTAAAATCTGTGGAGGGGGTAACTTTTGTTTTTGACATATTCTGAAAGAGCAGGCTTTACTTAACATCCCCACTCAGTTTCATGAAGATCTCTTGAAAATTATAATTTTTGCGATTTTTTAAATTCCCAATATACCGAAAATGCCAACAAAATTCGTTCATTTTGACTTAAATTGAAAATATCTCAAAAACTATGGAGGGGTAACTTTTGTTTTTTACATATTCTGAAAGAACAAGCTTTACTTAACATCCCCACTCAGTTTCATGAAGATCTCTTAAAAATTATATTTTTTTCCTTTATTTCAGTTTCAAATCCTAAAGCACTTTATTACGATTTACATGAAACATCCATCCTTTTGTATTATTATTATTTCTTTCCTCTTCGGAACCAAACACGCGTTCAGTTATTATCTTATTATCGCGTTTCCGTGATTGAGGGCCATTAGTAAGCGTACACGGACGAACGAGCGAGAGGGAATCCTTGGAAAAAAAAAGCTGCGGGGTTTTCAGGGATTCTGACACGCAAGTGAACGCGCGCTGCTTGCATGCAGATAAATTTTCAGTCCTCATTAAACTGATGATTTATTTGCAGGTGGGGATTGCGGATATCTGTTCTTACATAATGATTAATTATAATTCTCTAAATTAGAAATAATAATTATAACAGTTATTACCCAACAGGAAACCAGTTTAGAAACATCCAATTTGGGTCCATTTCGATTAGTGATTATAGAAAGCAATAATTGCATGCGTATTGTATACCATACTTTTACTCAATTATCCATTGTTTTCACATTATTCATTTTAAATCGTAATATCAATATCAATCAATCATCATTTTTTTTTTTCGAGTCAAGATTATTAATTTTCAACGGAGAAAACAAAACACACAAACATGAAAACCGCCCCCTTTAATTTAATCCAAACGAATCAGATAAGCGTATTTATAAGCGTTCACAGATCTCCCGGTGGCGATAAGCGGATGATATACCGAGGGTGTTGAGACACAGCAGTGGTCTCCGGAATCTCGGGACCGGATCTTCCGGGACGGTTTTCGTGCCCCGCCCCGCGTTCCGGTCACGGAACGGCCGGATTCTTCCCCCCCGCCCGCGCGGAAAAACTCTTTATCGCCACCGAAGTCGTCCTCGTTGCGATTCTCACCTCGCGGAAAGTTTGCCTACCGTAATTTATTTCCACGTTTGATAAAAACGAAAAGGGAGAGGGTTTATCAAATAATTCGAAAAGTTTTCGGGTATTTCCGAGCTTTGAACGCCGCGGAAAGTTAATAAACGGTTTGTTATTGTGAACTATGCCTTTGTTTAAATTTTGATTTTATTTAATGCTAGAATCAAAGTGAGAAATGTTGTAATTTGTGTTACTGTTCATATTTTACTTATATACAGTGGCTTAGATTGGGGGGTGGTTAAGCAGTAATTAAAAAAATATATAAAAGAAAAACTTGAAAAATGGATAATAAGAAAATTAAATGACTATGAAAGAAAATTATTGCTTAAAACAATTGTTCAAAATGCCTGCCTTGAGATCGAATGCAAGCATGACACCTGCGAAACATTGAATCGTGAACACGCATCATCTTGTCATTTTTTTTTTAAATCTATTTGGTCAAGTAATTATTCTCATGTATTAATTACGACACTGTAAATCAGTTGCTTCAAATGGTCCGAAAGAAAAAAATCCAATTTTAGGTCGGGAGATCTTGACGATAAAACATTCCCGAATAATGTACATTCAACCATTGATGTACTTGTCTACCATAGTGAGGTGGAGCGCCATCGTGCTGAAACCACATTTGTTGCCGAACAAGAAGAGGAATATGTTCAATCTTCTCAAAAAGCGTTTCATAAAGAAATTTAAATAGTATTCCGCATTTAGTCTATGTGGTACAACTTTTAATTGAAGCAGTTCTCCGTTATAAACTGGTAAGATCCCAGTCCAAGTATTCATGCTAAAACGGTCTTTTAGAAGTCAGAATCAAATAGTTGTAGTCATAAACTGTGAGTTTGAAGTCAGAATTAAGTGGTACCAAGAGTATAAGACTTTAAAGACAATTTAAGTCACTTTTAGTGCTTGTAAATTCAAAAATAGTAACTTAGAGTCATTTAAAAGACAGAATCAGATAGTTTTAATCATACAATGTGACTTTAAAGTCAGAATTTAGTGGCACCAACAGTCTATATTGACTTTAAAGACGATTTCAGTCACT
Organism: Philonthus spinipes; assembly: GCA_963082785.1. Taxonomy (NCBI): domain Eukaryota; kingdom Metazoa; phylum Arthropoda; class Insecta; order Coleoptera; family Staphylinidae; genus Philonthus; species Philonthus spinipes. Next base: position 2,681,808 of record OY720310.1, on the reverse strand, counting down.
TTTAGTGCTTGTAAATTCAAGAATAGCGAGTTGCAGTCATTTAAAAGTCAAAATCAGATGGTTGTAGTCATAAATTGTGACTTTGAAGTCAGAATTAAGTGGTACCAAAAGTATAAGTTAACTTTAAAGACAATTTCAGTCACTTTTAGTCCTTGTAAATTCAAAAATAGTAACTTACAGTCATTTAAAAGACAGAATTAAATTGTTTTAGTCATAAAATGTGACTTTAAAGTCAGAATTTAGTGATACCAATAGTATATATTGACTTAAAGACGATTTCAGTCACTTTTAGTGCTTGTAAATTCAAGAATAGCGAGTTGCAGTAATTTAAAAGTCAAAATCAGATAGTTGTAGTCATAAACTGTGACTTTTAAGTCATAATTAAGTGGTACTAACAGTCCATATTGACTTTAAAGATGATTTCAGTCACTTTGAGTGAGTGTAAATTTAGGAATAGGGATGTACAGTCAATTAAAAGTCAAAATCAGATAGTTTTAGTCATAAACTGTGACTTTAAAGTCAGAATTATTTGGCACAAACAGTATATAATGACTTTAAAGACGATTTCAGTTACTTTTAGTGAGTGTAAATTCAAGAATAGGTACTTACAGTCAATTAAAAGTCAAAATGAAATAGTTATAGTCATAAAGTGTGACTTTGAAGTCAGAATTAAGTGATACCAACAGTCTAAGTTGACTTTAAAGACGATTTCAGTCACTTTTAGTGAGTGTAAATTCAAGAATAGGTATATAGAGTCAATTAAAAGTCAAAATAAAATAGTTGTAGTCATAAACTGTGACTTTTAAGTCAGAATTAAGTAGTACCAACAGTTTATATTGACTTTAAAGGCGATTTAAGTTACTTTTAGTGAGTGTAAATTCGAAAATAGGAACTAACAGTCATTTAAAAATCAAAATAAAATAGTTGTAGTCATAAACTGTGACTTTGAAGTCAGAATTAAGTGGTACTAACAGTCTTTATTGACTTTACAAACGAATTCAGTCACTTTTAGTGAGTTTAAATTCAAAAATAGTGACTTACAGTCATTTAAAAATCAAAATCAGATAATTGTAGTCATAAAGTGTGACTTTAAAGTCAGAATTAAGTGGTACCAAGAGTCTATGTTGACTTTAAAGACGATTTCAGTCACTTCTGGCAGGTGTAAATTCAAGAATTGGGACTTACAGTCAATTAAAAGTCAAAATCGGATAGTTGTAGTCATAAAATGTGACTTTAAAGTCAGAATTAAGTGGTACCAACAGTCTATGTTGACTTTAAAGACGATTTAAGTCACTTCTGGTGGGTGTAAATTCAAGAATTGAGACTTACAGTCATTTAAAAGTCAATTAAAAGTCAAAATGAAATAGTTGTAGTCATAAACTGTGACTTAAAAGTCAGAATTAAGTGGTACCAACAGTTTATATTGACTTTAAAGGCGATTTAAGTTACTTTTAGTGAGCGTAAATTCGAAAATAGGAACTTATAGTCATTTAAAAATCAAAATGAAATAGTTATAGTCATAAAGTGTGACTTTGAAGTCAGAATTAAGTGATACCAACAGTCTAAGTTGACTTTAAAGACGATTTCAGTCACTTTTAGTGAGTGTAAATTGAAGAATAGGGATATAGTCAATTAAAAGTCAAAATAAAATAGTTGTAGTCATAAACTGTGAATTTTAAGTCAGAATTAAGTAGTACCAACAGTTTATATTGACTTTAAAGGCGATTTAAGTTACTTTTAGTAAGTGTAAATTCGAAAATAGTGACTTACAGTCATTTAAAAATCAAAATCAGATAATTGTAGTCATAAAGTGTGACTTTAAAGTCAGAATTAAGTGGTACTAACAGTCTTTATTGACTTTACAAACGAATTCAGTCACTTTTAGTGAGTTTAAATTAAAAAATAGTGACTTACAGTCATTTAAAAATCAAAATCAGATAATTGTAGTCATAAAGTGTGATTTTAAAGTCAGAATTAAGTGGTACCAACAGTCTATAATGACTTTAAAGACGATTTCAGTCATTTTTACTGAGTGTAAATTCAAAAATAGCGACTTACAGTCATTTAAAAATTAAAATCAGATAATTGTAGTCATAAAGTGTGACTTTAAAGTCAGAATTAAGTGGTACTAACAGTTTATGTTGACTTTAAAATCGATGACAGTGAAGAAACGTTTACAGTGTTTATTCTTTAAACAAAATTGATAATAATAAACAGATTTATTTGTAATTCCACAGATAATATAAAAAATAAACAATATAATTATTTTACATTACAAATCATAAGGTGCGATTCAGTCTGAGTTGTAAATTGGACTCATACTGTTCTTCCATCTAATCCTTCTCTTTTATAAAATGCCAAAAATATACATAGTTTGATTAATTTAATAATCACCAACAAAAAATCGTGTTAAATGATTTTTTTGTTGGTGATTATTAAATTATCTTATTAAAGAGACGATACAATCTGATACTTGTGAATAATAATATTTTTTTTTTAAATAGACAACAATCCTTTTCAATTCTTTATAAAATATGCGAGTTTTTGAACACTTCATCCCTTCCCCTTTCTTTCACGTTCCTCTCTTTTCCGTCCTCCTTTTTTTTTCCTCCTATTTTTCTTTCTCGTGCGAGCATTTTATTCAACTGTAAAGGGGGAGCCCCCCCACCCCCGGGCGCCCGTCGTGTTCTGTTGCGAAGGGCAGCGACATAAAACGTCAATAAATCATAACATATCTCCTTAATGCAAAAATATACGGAAAAGTGTATTTTATCAGAAGTCGGGACACAAAGCGGGAAAGCCTCGCGCGCGCTCTCACAAAAGATTTCCCATTGTCGGAATGGGAAGAAACGGGGATATGCGAGCGCTTAGATAAAAAAAAGAAGAGGAAAACAACCGGGCTAGAATGGATGGAAGTTAAACGCGCCCATTTCCTGTATGTGTGTATAAAGTTTTCGGTATGAATTTCAATGGGTCGGGAATAGAAAGGAAGTTCACTTGAAAGATTTTCGTTTTTTTTTTATATAGTGCGAAAATTTACTCGAGTTAATGTGTTGTTTTGAGTTATATGAAGAGATTTGAACAATAAAAATAGAAACTTTGAATTTCTTTCTTCACTTGTTTGAAGAAAGGAATTCAAAGTGTTTTATTTTTAATTTACTCGAGTTATTATTTATTGAAGAATAAAATTAAATAAATCGTTTTATTTGTATGTACTAACTGAGTGTAACTGAGTGGATTTCTATAAATTATAATACATTCTTAAGAGGAATACTTTGAAATTAATAATAATAAGACTTACTTGATTTTTATTAAATGGATTGACTTTTCAAATTTATAATCATATTTTGATTATATATTTTATAATTGAATATTTTGAAACTAATAATAATAAGACTAATTTGATTTTTATTAAATGGATTTCTATAAATTATAATAAATTCTTAAGAGGAATACTTTGAAACTAATAATAATAAGACTAACTTGATTTTTATTAAATGGATTGGCTTTTCAAATTTATAAATAATCAGCTCATTCTTTTGTCTGTATGACATAAGGGGCTACTCGGCATGGATAACGTTCAACACAACATGAATGTTATCCGAGAAGTGTCATAGTTCAAGTGGATTTTCTATAAATTATAATAAATTCTTGCTTAGACTGACTATGAACATAGAAGATATGTTAAATTTTACGTTTTTTCTTACAGAATAGCCACGAATGTGTAGATAAAAGAATTAAACTTATTCTTTTATCTACACATTACGTTTAATACGATTAACTTTTAATACGTCTAATTCTTTTATCTACACATTCGTGACTATTCTGTAAGAGAAAACGTAAAATTTAACATATTTTTTATATTCATAATCAGTCTAAGTAAGAATTTATTATAATTTATAGAAAATCCACTTGAATTATGACACTTCTCGGATAACAGTCATGTTGTGTTGAACGTTATCCATGCCGAGTAGCCTCTTATGTCATACAGACAAAAGAATGAGCTGATTATAAATTTGAAAAGCCAATCCATTTAATAAAAATAAAGTTAGGCTTATTATTATTAGTTTCAAAGTATTCCTCTTAAAAATCCTAAAAATTAATGTTTTTTTTTATATACATCGTATGAGAAATGGATATTAATTTTAAAAGGAATGGGAGTTATATATCACGCTATTATTCTAATTGAATTATCAAAACAGTTGTTTAGCCCATATGAAGGAAATGAAAACGATGGGGGAGACCTAACGTACGTGTGTAGACACCCTCCGCATGATTTCCACCCGTCGATGATTTCGTGCGAATTTTTGCGGTCGTAAACGACGCGGCTCGCGCGTGTAATTTCTGGCTGGCATTAGTGACATTTCGGGTTTTGATAATGAAGCGAGAAGGGCCGCGATGAATGCGAATAATGTAACATATTGGCCGAGAGATAAAGGGCGTAAGGGTGTCTGCCATGTTTGCATTCAGAAAGTTAAACAATGAACAGTCGAGGAGATACGAGCGAGCAACTTACACATAAAGCGCGTTACATATCTGAAGTTATCTGTTGTTGCTGTTTGCCGCCACCGCCACCGCCACCGTTTCAGCTTTCGTGTTTCTGTCTGTCTGCAACAGGATGCGGAATGGATACGCGGTCCGCTGTTGTTTGTTATTGAATGTTGTTTATTTTTACATTTTATCGGAACCCATTGTCTCGAAAACGCTTAGTATTTTATATATTCTATTAACGAATACAATTTAAAATCATTGCTATTTATTTTTTTATTTATATTTATTCATAATAATAAATACGAACAGATTATTTGAAATCTACTAATATTAATTTTAAATTCAGTATCAGTTAAAATATTCCATCTAGTGATCAATGAGAAGCACATTAAAATAATTTTATATTATGCTCCTTCAGTAATTGAACAAATATTATTAATAAATTAATACTGAAAATAAGAAAGTTGATGATCGTCCAGAAGAAACGAAACATGCTATTAGTAAAATGATTACGCCATCGATTAGATCATAAAAAAGTGCTATAAGAATGTCTTCATTGTATTGAATTATTGCTTCAAATAACGAAGATATAAATAAAAAAAGAAAATCGCATTTTTCAGTTTTTTTTTTCATTTTTCTTGAAAACAAAGAAACTTAGTACAGTTTATTAATCAGTATGAAATTCTGCAAAAGTGCCAAATTTAAACATACCCTCTATCTCTTATAATAAGCGAGATCCCCATGGTGAGACTCGAATTTGAAACATCCTGTATATACAAACATCTTTATTCGCAAAGAATACTTACATATTTAATTTAATATAAAATACAATTTAAAACAAATATATATTCTTAAGAGAAAGGGCTATCGACCTTCTTTCGGCTTTATAATTTTTATATATACAAACATCTTTATTTGTGAAATTGAAACAACATATACACAATACGCTAGGAAACCATTACATTACTATATAATAATTTTTATTTGTGAAATTGAAACAGCATATACACAATACGTTAGGAATGGTTTCCTAACATTACTATATAATAATTTTTATTTTCATTGTTATATATATTTTTTGTGGCGTTTTATGTTAGTGCGTAGCATATATCACGATTTCGCCGGATATAACATCGTGGATCCCGGCGAAGGAGTGGGCGAAGACAATGGGGGTATATAAATGGAATGGAGTGAGCTGTGGTTGTATAGGGGTCGTTCTAGTTGTAGTAAGGACGAGATAACGGAAACTTATATGACAGGGTTAAGGGTGTCGAAAATGATGGCCCTCCGGCTGATAATGCACGGCCACCGCAATAAACCAATTCGACGTTTAACACTCCATCCGGATGATATCACCACCACAAAAAAAAATAATGATAATAATAATAATAAGTGGATTTATATTTTTGCAAATATATGAGAAATAATTGTGCCTTATATTATGTATTTTTTATATAATATATAATTCAGTGATTTCAAATTCCAAGCGGCACAATCAAAGAAATGAAATGGAGATTCAGCAGTATTTCCAGCCGATGCAACTCCAAATATCCATTCTGCTGCTGTACATCGTCCCACGTTTAGCCATAATATCAACGGGAAACCTCTTGTGGTTCATGGTGATTCAAGTGGACGAGGCTTCGAAGAAACTAAGGCTGACCAACAGGAAAATAATTGAGAACTCTTCCTCAATATGTTGAACGGAGATAAGTGTTATATTTACGATAATAATAAAAAAGCTTGGTTTGTTTCACAAATTATTTTTTAACCCATTAATTTACTCAACTAATTTCGCTTTTTACAGCATTTTTAAGAGTGTAATGTGTTAAAAAAATATTTGTGAAACACACCGAGTGTTTTTACTATTACCGTAAATATAATTTTAATAATGTTTCACCAAGTGATAAATGAGAAAGTAATTCAAGAAAAGAAAAAAATGGGATAAGTGTATCGAATAATTAAAGTTAAACTATGTTTAAGATAAATAATATGAGTTAATTGATTAATGTAATAAAATGTTTTATGTGTATTTGATTTACTTATATAGGTATTTATTCACGGTGCGCATCATTATTGTTATTGTGTTTATGGATTCTGATTGGAAAATTCAATGGTTATACTTGATCAAGGAGTTATTAGTCTATTTTTTTGTCCAATCAATTCAATATATTGTTGAATAAAACACTTACTATGTTTTTACCACAAAATATATAGTTACGGTCGCAACCATCATTATGATTCAATTTATTCTTGTATTTTGTAATTATAAATTGTCATTAATTGTAAAAAGTTATATTTTTTTTCCGTAAATAAAGAATTAAAGAATATTAGTTTAATAACTGTATATTTTTCGAGTTTACGTGAAGTGATTGATCACAAAATAAGGAAGGTAAGGAATAACAGTCTTTCTATTTTGTGAATATTAGTTTGTCAATATATATAACAAATTTCTCTTCAATAGCAGTAAAAATCATTTAATCGCAACACCTTCATTCCTTTCCGTTCAGGTGAGAGAGTCCGATTTACAGTTATCGCGTCGTTTATTCCGCGCCGGGGGGTTAATCCGTCCCCTGGAGGGGCGGGCGGGGGCGCACAATGGTCAGCTGCATTATTTAGCCGGCACTAACTAGTAAATCGCAGACTCGCCCTGGGACTCCTCTATAAAATAAAGTGTTTAGGGACGAGTGACCGTCGGCCCTCCGGCTCAGCCGGCGCACCACGTTTTTCCCCCCAGATTTATGCCCTGGCATTTTTCACCTTTATCTCGCCATTTTTTCCATTCTCTCCTTTAACTACGTTTCCATTATCGGATTTCGCCCCGGTTCTACGGTTCGATTTATCGCGAAAAACCCCCCGGCACTCGGACACCGGGCTCTAATCTGTAACACATTGGAAATGTTGTTCGGGAGATATTGTTTATCGTTCTCAATGGGATTTTTTTTAAAAACAAAAGCAAAAAAAAAATACTATGGTTTTCATTTAAAATATATATCAATACTATTCCATATACAATTTTTATTATAAAGTTTATTTTAACTTTTTATATACCGCGTGTAGCATTTAGTAATAAAAAGGAAATAATTTAAAAATAATAATCATTTTTTTTTATTTAAGGTCCATTTAAATAAATTAAATAACAAGAATTTGAAAACAATTAATTAATAAATTATAATAGAAAAAGGATTTATTCACTTGGTCAAAGTTATTTAAATAAATTAAATAAAAAGAATTTGAAAATAATTAATTAATAAATTATTTTCCTTTAGCTACTGTGACAATTTGACTTATCTACATAAGTACTTTAACAAATGTCTAATAATAGATATTTGCTGTTGCATAACAATAACATATTGTATAATGCAACAATTTTTGAATCGAAAACATTTACTGCAAAAAACAAAAATTTAAAAAAAATAGAAAATTAAAATAAAAGTTACGTAATATAAGGCTATCTGCAGACACGTGTTTCGGGATTTGATCCCTCGTCAGTACAGCTGTGCCTTATGTAATTAATTATTATTCATTTTAGCCTGACAAGTCAAAATAACTAAAAAAAAAAACGTTACGAGATAAAAAATGAATGCTTCCTAAGAGGACTAATAAATTATTTTCCCTTTAGCCTAACAAATCAAAATAACTAAAAAAAAAAACTTTACGAGATAAAAAAATGAATGCTTCCTAAGAGGGCTAGCGCGCGCTTATATAGCGTGCTTGTTTCTAGAAATTTCCAGAACTTTCTATGATGTTTACCGTCGCGCGCTCGGTGGAATATTCCAGAGTGTTCTTTCCAGTTGCTCCTTTCACTTTCGTTACAATAAGAATCATTCGGGTATGCGTGGTGATACACTTGTTGTAAGATAACAAAAATAAATTAAAACTGTTATAACTTTAAAATTCAAATAAAATTTATTATCGTTAAATAAATCGTTGCCATTTTTTTTTATTCCTGCTTAGACGAAAACGTGTTAAAATTTTCCCATCCATAAATCCGACGGGAATATTTAAATAAACATCCCTCGCGATCCGATGTCGATCCCCCCGCCCCATCGAACTAATGGAGCGCGGATCGGAATTGATCGCGCGCAATTAAAGCAATTTTTGCCCGGTCGCCCATGCGAATGTTGAACTCCCGTGTCCGAAACGCGGGCCACCATCAGGACTAATCGGCGTGCGCGACTGCCGCCGGTGTTTGCTTTAAACTCATTAGCTATCAAATTGGATTTGTTGTAATTCGGTATTTGCATTTCAAATTAACAATAATTAATTGGGTGATTAGCGTGATGTATACGTTTGCCCGGGTTTATTATAAATAAATATTTAACGGGCCGTTTAGATAGAATTGGCCGTAACCGATCAACCTAAAAATAATTACACACGGCACACGAGCACGTACAATAAACACACGCGCACGTTTATGCACACAGTTTGTTTTAGTGTGTGCGTGTGTGTGCTGGTTGGTTTAAATAAATTCGGCATTTTGATTCCTATAAAAATGATAAAAAAGTATGCTTTTATTAAAACTTCTCTAAATTAGTTTTTAAATCAAGTGTGGCGGAAAGACTATAAAATATAAAGGTAAACTGCTAAGTTATCATACATCTTTAAGAAATTTATTTTATAAATAAAATATATTAAATTAATATTATTCGAAAATGATTTTTTTTATTGTTAAGTATGGCTTTGGAGGGATTTAGGTAAAGGACGAAGAAGCGTTTTATAGATTTAGTTGGTTCTACATAAATTGTTTACTTTTAATAATAATACTTTTAATAATAAATTGTAGTTATCTACTATCTCGCTTAAATTTTAATATACCGAGCAACACACGTAGTAAGGCATTATTTCGTGAGCATTTCAGTCGCACTAACTATGGTAGAAATGAACCCATTAATAGAATGATGCGTTACTACAACAATATATGTAATGATAATCCTAATTTAGATATGTTTAAAATTCCCATGTCAACATTTAAAAATATATTAAATTGTATGAACCTTATTTAGCTCCTTTGTTTTATGCAATTTGTATTTTTCTTTTATATATTTTGTTTTCATTTTGTAAAATGGTGTACCGTTTGAATAAATAAATAAATAAATAAATATTCTATTTGAGTGGGTACGGACAGCCCCTCCACCGCGATCAAACTGTCTATTGTGGCTCATACATCTCGTTCTTCAGATCCATAGTTCCCATGATCTTGCTCAGATGGATCCTATGGATTGCACTCAGGTCCAACTCAGTAGACCCACGAACCTAAACGGTTGGTTCGTGCGTCGAACCAACCGTCTGACGCCCCGCTGGGCAGACACATATTACATAGCTCTAGTGTCTCGTCATCTTCCAGACATAGTCCACAGGTCGGGTTATCCCGGACTCATATTCCGGTAAGATGGTAATTGTGTCCACTTAGTGCGGCCATTGCAGCTCTGAGATCGCCTCTGCTCATATCTAGTAGAGCTTTGGCTCTGTTCCCCAATGGTTCACTCTCATGCCCTTTCCTTGGTCAGTGCATCCGCTCTCTCATTTCCTGGTATTCCGGAGTATCCCACGCCAGGTTGACTTTTATAATCTTAGACAGATTGAGAACCTCCAGTGCCAGTGTTGGGGTGGAGCTCATTTCTCTAGTGATGGAAACGGTAGCCAGTCTCTGCAAATTGTTCATTTTTTCCTCACCCCTATACGTCTTGTGGATGTCCATCACACCACGCAGCCATACGTGATGATTGGCTTAACATCTGTTAAGCACATTCAGTGGATGCTAAACCACAGTTCTTGCCACAGATTGTCTTACATTTATAGAGGAATGTCCGGACCTTGCCTGCCATTTTCTCCAGATGCGGATTCCAACATAATCTAGTTAATGCCTAGATATTTCTTACACCCCCCCCCTACGCATGACCGGTTCGCTGAGTCTTTCTTTACTCTTCAGCGAGTAAAGGGAACTATTACAATTTTGTTAGGGTTGACACTGAGACTTTCTGTCACGTACCATACAAAGTTGTTGAGTGGGCAATTCTTATGGCATGCTTCCTTGATGACTGTCTCCATGTATTCGGACCCAGCCAGACTGTTCCCTCGCTCAGATTACAAATGTAAAATACAGTAGTAATCTCCAGTGCTTCCTGCATCTTTTCAGAGATGACCTGGTCATCATTTACTCAGACCATAAACGCATTGTCGTCAGCATATGGCTCCACTTCAACATCCAGGGAGTCAATTATTGCCAGCAAATCATCCACCAGCAGCAATCTCAAAAGGGGTGACAGAACCTGTGGACATCCCCTGGTAGTTTTTAGTTGAAGCGAGTGAAAAGGAACATGGTAATTTTTCTGGAATTAAGCATAGCTTTAATTATCACCAGCGATATAAACTGTTTTTATTGAAATTCAGAATACCTATAATTTAAATTATTTAAAAAAATGGTGGAAGCGCCGGGATATCCCTTGAATTATTACCAGCGATATAAACAGTTTTTATTGAAATTCAGAATACCCGGCGCATGCACCATTAATTTCTGACAAGAATTATTAATCATAGAGAAAATGCTGAAACTCAAAAACGTCTGTTATTATTATTTAATATATACTAAACCCATAAAACCCCCTTTATTTCGAGGGGGTTGCTGTTGGGTGTGGAAGTTGAAATATTCAGGGTTTAAAATAATTAACACTGTTGCATCCTTTCTTCACACTTCAATAACAAGTTGTTATTGAAGTTAATGCTTGTTGCGCTACACTCTTGATGGAAACAAATATTTCTATTAGATGAAGAATTACACTTGTTTTGTTCCATAATGTTTTTATTTTCAGTTTCCTGAAAAATTGAAAATAAAAACATCTAAAATGAAGAATTACACTTGTCTTGTTCCATAATGTTTTTATTTTCAGTTTCCTGAAAAACTGAAAATAAAAACATCTAAAATGAAGAATTACACTTGTTTTGTTCCATAATGTTTTAATTTTCAGTTTCCTGAAAAACTGAAAATAAAAACATCTAAAATGAAGAATTACCCTTGTTTTGTTCCATAATGTTTCTATTTTCAGTTTCCTGAAAAACTGAAAATAAAAACATTATGGAACAAAACAACTGTAATTCTTCATCTAAAACTTGTTATTGATAATAACTCGAAATATATATCTAAACATTAGAAAATAAAGTGTGAAGAAAGGATAAAACAGTGTTAATTATTTTATTTATTTATTTGTTTTTCACCAAGTAAAATTAACAAAAAATGTTACATCTCATATTACAAGAAATAATTACGAAATGATCCTACCAGGGGAAAAACTAAAGGGTGTGAATTCAGCGCAACCGAAGTGCGGCTGATCTTCCATTCAACCTATAAATTAAATTAAATTCAACCTATAAATTACTAACGCAAATATGATGGTTTTTTTTTTGATTATACTCTTCACGTAACTCAAAACCCATCATCGAATATAAATAAAAAACAGTATTCATTCACTTGGTCACAGTTATTTAAATATATTAAATAAAAATGATTTGAAAATTATTAATAAATTATTTCCACATTTAGCTCTGTGACTTTTGACGTAAGTACGTTAAACAAATGCACATTAAAACAACTACTTCCCGGGCAAATACCCACGCCGGACATTGAATTACATAATGTACACCTGCTGTTGCACATCAATAAAATATTGTATAATGCAACAAATTTTGATCATCGAATATTTAGGGTTTGTTTTCTTATTATAGATAAGTATTATTTTTTATAAAATTTATTAGAAGTGTTGCTCTGATGAAATAAATTATCCATACCTTAACTTAAACTTAAATTTCTAAAATAAATTGTTCATCCGCCTGATGAAGCCACGCTGTGGTGAAACATTCGTTGCTGTTTCAACTAATAAATAGTTCAATCTTAATAAAGTGTGATATATATATATACAAAAAATGTTGAAAGCACCGTAATACTCACAACACAGTTCACACACGTGTGTGCGCGCACAATAAATCGCAAAGATAAATTTATGATAGCAACAACCTTCCTCATAAAAACCAACAAATCGCATTCGGCCACCGCTGAAAATATAAATATAATGCGCAATCCCCGTCCATTAAGACAAGACGCATCGCCCCAGCCGCCAGTTTGTCTTAATTCAGCCCGCCCGGGCGGAAATACACACTAAATAATAAAAAAATAAATAAAAGGTGAAGAGGAGGAGAGCGAAACAAGAAGAGCGTAGGGGGGAAGGGAGGGTAACGACGATTTATGAATAAAGTAATGAAGCCGTTACAGCGGAAAAACGCCGGAAGATTATGAGTGAGAGGACACATCGGGCTTTATTCCGGGGTCGGCGCGGATTATTACCCTCTTCCTCTCATTATAATTTGTTTTACTCGAGCTTTTGAGCATTCCGTAATCCCCGGGGCTCTTCAACTGAGTAAAAGATGATGGAGTGAGTTTCTTTTTCTCTATTTTTTTTTAAACAGTCCCAAGTATAAATTTGTGTAATTTATTTTTTTTTTATTTAAAGACGTTTTTTTTGTAAATAGAAAAGAATATTCATTCACTTGCTCACAGTTATTTAAATAAATTAAATAAAAATGATTTGAAAATAAATAATAAATTATTTCCACATTTAAATGTTTGTCATCTAAATCATTGAAACTATTCAATTTTTACCAAGTAACAGCCTCTATAAAATACAACAGAAACTAGCGGATTACAAATTTATAAGGATAAATCAATCCTTATAAATTTGGGGCTGTTACTTAGTAAAAATATATAAATATACATATACAGAAAGGTTTTTTTTATCAGTATACATTTCCCCTATGTATACCTGCAAAAACGCGAGTCAAACGCATTTAACTGATTATGTGTATGTTTGGTTGACTATTTGGCATATGTGTGTTCAGTTGGGTGTTATAGGCAACTAAACACACATACATTAATGCATTTGACTCGCGAATTTCGCAGGTATACATAGGGGAAATGTATACTAATAAAAAAAGCTCTCTGTATATGTGTTGCTCACTTAACTCATGGTGAAATATTTTGAAAATAAATTAATTTGAGAAAAATTCCTCGTTTATTGAATGTGTTTATTTCTAATTATGAACAGATTATGCGAAGCAGTCGGCTATCACACGCATGTTAAGGCATGCAAATGAATTTATTAAAGTATCCAGCTTCAACATGTTTGTAGATTCTGTAAGTTCTTTGCGCCGTATACTTAGTGCTAAATAGTTCGTTTTTAAAAATGTGTTTTTTCTGTTAATTCTATTATTTTATTATTGTAACTATTCATTGTATCATGTATGTATGTTACTGTATTTAATAATAATAATAATAATAATATGTCTTTATTTTCAAAGTGTCAAAATTTGTACAAAGTGAAAATTGCGTCAGAATACATTAATAATGGCCTCCGTTAATTGAATAAATAAATAAATAAATAAATAAATAATTACTCAATTTTCAACTTCCACAATCCAATAACAAAAGTACAATTTTCTTAAACGTAAGTAAAAACGACCCATTATTGGATTTCACACGCAAAACATGTCGAAATTTTATTACACCCTTCGGCGTTCAGCATTTATTTTTTTCTTTCTCCTTCCCTAAGCCATTCCCCCTTTCGTTTTTCTAACCGTGTTTCTTTGAAACTTCCCTTATCGCCGACGACATTTCGGATTTTCGCAGCCGCACAAAACAAGTTATAAAGAGTTGCAGCGCGGGACGTTAAGATCGGATCGCGGTCGGACAATGGAGACCGATTGGAAAATTGCAGACGATCGCGGGGCTCGAGGGGGAACGGGGGATGATAATAAAAACCGATCCGCATAAAACGGCGGAGGCGAGCTGGCTGATAAACGGTCGGGGAAATCAGCGGTTATTGTGTTCGGCTGTCGTGTTTTCTTTCGCCTTTATCTTTATTGGATTGAATAACGTGTTGTTGAATAATAGGAATAAAGGGAATGTATGACTTTTGCTAGATGTTGATCGGATTCATCAATAAAACAAGAAAATCAAGAAAATAGCGGTGAAATATATTTTATTAAAAATTTATTCTACTGGATTAACAATATATTTTTTTTCATGAATTTTTCTCAAGTTAAAGCTTTCACATTCTTGGATTTGGAATATAAATAAAACAAGAAAATCAAGAAAATAACGATGAAAAATATTTTATTAAAAATTTATTCTACTGGATTAACAATATACTCTTTTTTCATGATTTTTTCTCAAGTTAAAGCTCTCACATTCTTGGATTTGGAATATAAACAAAACAAGAAAATCAAGAAAATAACGGTGAAAAATATTTTATTAAAAATTTATTCTACTGGATTAACAATATACTCTTTTTTCATGATTTTTTTCTCAAGTTAAAGCTCTCACATTCTTGAAAAATATTTTATTAAAAATTTATTCTACTGGATTAACAATATACTCTTTTTCATGATTTTTTCTCAAGTTAAAGCTCTCACATTCTTGGATTTGGAATATAAACAAAACAAGAAAATCAAGAAAATAGCGGTGAAAAATATTTTATTAAAAATTTATTCTACTGGATTAACAATATACCCTTTTTTGTTAATCCAGTAGAATAAATTTTTAATAAAATATATTTCACCGATATTTTCTTGACTTTCTTATTTTTTTTTTTATATTCCAAATCCAGGAATGTGAGAGCTTTAACTTGAGAAAAAATCATGAAAGCTTCAGCTAGGGAATAAAATCGAAACAGCTATAATTAGAAACAAAAATCACCACAGCTTTAACGGACTTTCAAAGCTGTCGTGATTTTGTCTCTAAAATTTCGATTTTATTCTCTAGCTGAAGCTGTCATGATTTTTTTCGACCGAAAAACACAACATTTTTGGTTTGCATTTCGTAATCCTTCATAAAATATGCCCTTTGAAATGGTTTTTCAAAATTTCCATTCGTTTTGAGTGAAATCGCATCTTGAATAAAAAAAATATGCACAAATCGGATTTGGCTTCTTTTTTTTCAAAGATCGTCGTTTTGATTAAAAAATTACAATTTTGTTCAACGTCAAGCTCCCAAAGATTTGTTGTACTTTTTAGACAATAATCTTATTTTTCATTTCAACTGAACCGTTCGGACTGCAGGCTGCACGCCTTGAAGGAAAGGATACGCTATAGGGGCACAGTTGAATTTTTTTAATAAAAATAAATTCTTAAAATATAGCTAAAAGAATTTTTAATTGAACACAGTAAGCCCGAATGTACCAACTCTAATAAATTTAAAAAAAATATGTATAAATAATTATATATAATTACCGAAAAAAAATTCTTAAACCAGCCGAGTTTTTTTTTCTCAAATTTCAAATTTATTCTGCAGTTAAAGCTGTCGTAATTTTTCTTTATAATAAAAAAAAAACTATGTATGTATCATTCGTCTGCAAAGTGGAATCTTAAAAAACTAAGTGTTTTTTTTTCTACTAAAGTGTTAAAACTATTATTTTTTTGAGTAATTTTAATCTTTAAATACTAACTGTTTTTTTCTACTAAAGTGGCTATTTTTTTTTAGTTTTTGTTTATTCTTGAGTAATTTCAATCTCTTAGAAATTACATTGATGTATATATACAAACAGTTTCAATTGAACCCGAAGAATCGACCTGGCCCATTACTCACATCATTAAGACCGAATGAAATACTGTTTCAATAAGACACCGAAATATCCATCGTTTATTTAACCCGCAGAAAAATAGTTTCGATTTATTTCCGGCGGGCGATGCCGTCGGGCTCCCCCCTCCGGGCTCGGTAAGCCCGAGTTCATAACAAATGAGGATATGTAATAAAGATAAAGGGCAGCGCGGGTCTGCGGTGAATGCAATGCGTTTTTTTTCCTCCGGGCCGCAACGTCCGGTTTCCCGATATTATTCCCGTGGAGATCCAAAACTAATGGCCGGCGACTTAATCCGCAAATCCCGGCGGATTCCGCCCCCGCTCCGACGTTTATATACTGGCGGTCAAGACGGCTTCCTGCCACAATGGGATACCCCCTTGATCGAGGGTACGGTCAAGGCTTTAAATAAGTTACCTTGGTCGGGTTTAATTATTTAAATCAAGATTCCGCGAGGAAGCCGTCTTGTTTAAATTTATACAACAATTTGTTTTATCCTGTATGTATTCTTGAATTATCTTAAGATTATAGTAATAATAAAAAACGGTTAGATTATTTTCTTCACTGTTTTTATTTAAGCACTGGATAAACATTTCGGGAGCTAACGAATAGTTTGTTTGTTGCGTTGTATGTTACATGCTTAAATGGTGAATGCGCCGGGAGAAATTATTTAAAATATCGTCTCCCGGCGCATTCACCATAATTACGTGTGGGATTTAAAACGAATACTCTTCATGGTAGATATAAATATTAATTGAGTGGCTTCTACACCTGTATCATTACGATTTAAAAAAATCTATTGTGGATAGATTTTCTGAAGTACACAGGCAAAATAATAATAATTCATTTTTTTTTTAATAAAACAACTTTAAGGATCAAAAATACATAAAAAGTACATAAGTACTTTAAAAATTTATTTATTTAAAAAATGTTAAAATATAATTATTATTCTATAATTATATTTTAACATTTTTTAAATATTTACAAAATAAATAAATATATATGTATATAATCGATGTCCCCTTTTACCAATAGGTGTCGGGGTAAAAAAAAAATAAATGAAATAATAAAATAAATGATTTCAAAGAATATTTAGAAATAAAACGGAACGTTCAACATATTTAAATATTATTTGAAATCATTTCTTAATTATTTCATTTTTTCTTTAAATATTTATGCTATTTATAACTAATCATATTTTATTTTTTCATAACAGCGTTTTCAATAATAATGATAATAATCTTTATTAACAGATATATATAGCAAAAAATACTAAATAAAAAAAGAAAAAATACTAAATAAAATCAAATGTACATTTTATATCTGTTAATTGGCTACGAATGGTCTTTCCGCCTAACGTTTTAAATATTCTATGAATTCATTTCTTCAGTTTTTCAATTTATTAAAATATTTATGTAATGCTAAATGATATTTATAATTAATCACATTGTATTTTCCCGCAACAGCGTTTTAAATTTGATTAATCATTTTATAAACTACATTTTTAATCAAACACCCTGAGCAATATTAATGTACCCCGCGATTATAATCACCTTAACAGAAAATTAATCCAACATTTCCATGCTTGAAAAATATCACCCCCTAAAAAAAATCGCAAATCATTCCCAACGTACAACAAGATTATTTGCAGTGTCATTCCTTCCAATTTTTTTTCTTGTTGATATCGTTGTCTAATTTTATATTAATAATCGGCTCGCGTTCGCGCAATCTGCCCGGCGGAATCGTGCATAATTTAACAATTATGTACTCGGGACTCTCGAGTGTACGCTTTCCTACACACACATACAGAGGGGGCGATTATGCAGTCTGCAGTTTTAATGCGCCGGTTTAGTTTACCAAACTTAAATCTCCGTCGCGGAATGGCGCGCCGGAGCGGGGATTTCGAGTTTATGTTGTGTTTGCGAAAGGATAAAATGGAAATTGTGTAATTTGCACGGAATAACAAGCGGGAGTTTACGGCGTGTTTAGGAATTTTTGCGCAAGAAGGGATTGAAAAGTTGAGCTATTTAAAAAAAAAATGTATTGCTTATTTTTGAATCTTCTTCTTCTTCTCGAATCTTTATATCCTTTCAGGTACCGAATGAAAACACTTTTAACTTTGTTTGCATAACTAATTGTTTGATTATGAATAAACGAAACACTCGAGTAATTTCTTGATCAATTTCTCGAGTGTACCGGATGGGTGAATTTTATTCATAATTAAAATTTTTCTCGAGAAATTCCTCAAGAAATTACTCGAGTGTTAGTCTATTCATATTCAAACAATTAGTTATGCAAACAAAGTTAAGAGTGTTTTCATTAATCGAATAAGGTTGTAGAAGGTTTAATAATTAATGAATTTCTTGAAAGTTTCATTGAATTAGCACGAAAAATAATTTCCTTACGATTTTTTAAACTCAAAAGCACAGAATTTTCAACGAAAAACGTTTTAATGTTGCTTTAAGTTGCAAATATCTCAAAAACTATTGATGGGGTATTTTTAGATTTTTACATATTCTGAAAGAGAACGATTTGCTTAATATTCTCAGTAAGTTTCATTGAGTTAGCGCAAAAAATAATTTTGTTATGATTTTTTAAACTCAAAAACATAGAATCTTCAAAGAAAAACGTTTTAATGTTGCTTAAAGTTGCAAATATCTCAAAAACTATTGATGGGGTATTTTTAGATTTTTACATATTCTAAAAGAGCACGATTTGCTTAATATTCTCAGCAAGTTTCATTGAGCTAGCGCAAAAAATAATTTTGTTACGATTTTTTAAACCAAAAAGCACAGAATTTTCAAAGAAAAACGTTTTAATGTTGCTTAAAGTTGCAAATATCTCAAAAACTATTGATGGGGTATTTTTAGATTTTTACATATTCTGAAAGAGCACGATTTGTTTAATATTCTCAGCAAGTTTCATTGAGCTAGCACGAAAAATAATTTCCTTACGATTTTTTAAACTTAAGAGCACAGAATTTTCGAAGAAAAACGTTTTAATGTTGCTTAAAATTGCAAATATCTCAAAAACTATTGATGGGGTATTTTTAGATTTTTACATATTCTGAAAAAGCACGATTTGCTTAATATTCTCAGTGAGTTTCATTGAGATAGCGCAAAAAATAATTTCCTTACGATTTTTTAAACTCAAAAGCAGAGAATTTTCAAAGAAAAACGTTTTAATGTTGCTTAAAATTGCAAATATCTCAAAAACTATTGAAAAACGTTTTAATGTTGCTTAAAGTTGAAAATATCTCAAAAACTATTAAAGGGGTATTTTTAGATTTTTACATATTTTGAAAGAGCACGATTTGCTTAATATTCTCAGTAAGTTTCATTGAGTTAGCACAAAGAGTAATTTCCTTACGATTTTTTAAACTCAAAAGCACAGAATTTTCAACGAAAAACGTTTTAATGTTGCTTAAAGTTGCAAATATCTCAAAAACTATTGATGGGGTATTTTTAGATTTTTACATATTCTGAAAGAGCATGATTTGCTTAATATTCTTAGTGAGTTTCATTAATCTAGCGCAAAAAATAATTTTCTTACAATTTTTTAAACTCAAAAGCACAGAATTTTCAAAGAAAAACATTTTAATGTTGCTTAAAGGTGCAAATATCTCAAAAACTATTGATGAGGTATTTTTATATTTTTACATATTCTGAAAGAGCACGATTTGCTTAATATTCTCAGTGAGTTTCATTAAGCTAACGCCAAAAATAATTTCTTTACGATTTTTTAAACTCAAAAGCACAGAATTTTCAAAGAAAAACGTTTTAATGTTGCTTAAAGTTGCAAATATCTCAAAAACGATTGATGGGGTATTTTTAGATTTTTATATATTCTGAAAGAGCACGATTTAATTAATATTTTCAGCAAGTTTCATTAAGCTAGCGCAAAAAATAATTTCCTTACGATTTTTTAAACTCAAAAGCACAGAATTTTCAAAGAAAAACGTTTTAATGTTGCTTAAAGTTACAAATATCTCAAAAACTATTAAAGGGGTATTTTTAGATTTTTAAATATTCTGAAAGATCACGATTTGCTTAATATTCTCAGTGAGTTTCATTAAGCTAGTGCAAAAAATAATTTCTTCACGATTTTTTAAACTCAAAAGCATATAATTTTCAAAGAAAAACGTTTTAATGTTGCTTAAAATTGCAAATATCTCAAAAACTATTAAAGGGGTAATTTTAGATTTTTGCATATTCTGAATGAGCACGATTTGCTTAATATTCTCAGTAAGTTTCATTTAGCTAGCGCAAAAAATAATTTTTTTACGATTTTTTAAACCAAAAAGCACGGAATTTTTAACGAAAAACGTTTTAATGTTGCTTAAAGTTGCAAATATCTCAAAAACTATTGATGGGGTATTTTTAGATTTTTACATATTCTGAAAGAGCACGATTTGCTTAATATTCTCAGTAAGTTTCATTGAGTTAGCACGAAAAAAAATTCCTTACGATTTTTTAAACTCAAAAGCACTGAATTTTCAAAGAAAAACGTTTTAATGTTGCTTAAAGTTGCAAATAACTCAAAAACTATTAAAGGGGTATTTTTAGATTTTTACATATTCTGAAAGAGCACGATTTGCTTAATATTCTCAGTAAGTTTTATTGAGTTAGCGCAAAAAGTAATTTCCTTACGATTTTCTAAACTCAAAAGCACAGATTTTTTTAGATTTTCTGTGCTTTTGTGAAATTTAATTTTTTTGTCCTGAGTTAAAATAATAATATTTTTGATATTTTAGGAAAATATGGATGAATTAAAAGTTAAAAAGGTTCTAAGAATTTCCATCATACCAGTCTGCAAAGCTGACACTACCCCATTCCTGCTTATCTCCAAGAATACCTAAATTTAGTTAATAAAGAAGAATGTATGCAGAAAAAAAAAAACATGTGAAATGCAAATGGAATTATCGTGTATGTTTAATAAAAAAAATTGCCAAAAAAGTGTTTTAAATTCAATATTTTTTTTTGTATCCATTTATTATTTGCATTTGGCGTAAACTCCTCGCAGTAAGTTTCAATCCGAATTGCATCCGAATTGCATGCGGTCGCATTCGGCGGGGGTATCTTTGTCGGGGTGTTAAAACGGCTGGCGAGTAAAATTAACGCGGTAATCAAATGGGAGTCAGTGCCGGAGACGACATCGATTAACTGGGCGATTAGTCGCCGCTAAGCCGTACTTTACCGCCCGGAGCCCCGGACTTAAACCCGGACTAATGTGACCATTCATTATGCGGCGGTGCGGCCACCCCTTCCGACGACGAACCCCTTTGTTTCATTACCGTTCGCTCGCTACCTCACCCCCCAAATACGACGTTCCAAACAAGACATGACGGATTTCGCCCTGCGATAACGAAAATTACATAAAGCCAGAAGATGAAATGATAGATGTTATTAATTTCGAGATATTTTATTAAATACACTTGGTTGGTTTCGTTTAAAAAAAAATATTTAGTTTTACAAATATAATTAACTTACCCTTATTACTCATTATCAATATCTGCTTCCTCTCGTAATTGATTAAATTCCTGATTCAATTCCGCAATTCGAAGCTGCTCATATAAAGTGATCCAGATCACATGTGTAAGAAAAAAATCCACACACACACACACACACACACATTATCACTAAGTATTGCTGTCCACGAACGAAAACGAATTGTGTTATTATTTATCAACTATTTCATGCGCTAAAGAAGGACCGAGATGTAAACACCTCGCGCATTATCGTTAAACTGGATTGAGATCTGCAAACGCGATTATTGCAAAAAAAAAAAAATCGATCTGTGGAGCGGCCGCATTCCTGAGATAAGAAAGCAATTAGGCCAGGTCCAAGTACGCACCAAAACGTACAATTTATTTTAGTACGTGTGTGTTTGTTAATAGTGCATGATTTTATCGATTCGTCTCGATTTCGTTTGTGAAAAGTGATTAATTATGGTTGGATTTAGGAAAATAGGTAATGATATTTTAAAATAATAATAATACTTTATATGTTAATTAATTTAGATATATTTTAATCATGTTTCAAGAGAATCAAACTAAATATATAAATTAAATAAAAAGAAAAGGTCTCACTTATTTAATAAATTAAATGCGGAAATAATTTATTAATTATTTTGAAATTATTTTTATTTAATTTATTTAAACAACTGTGACCAAGATAATAAATCCTTTTTTTCTATTACCTAAGATATAATAATACTTTTTTGTATAACATGTATAATAAAAGAAAAGAATATTTATTCAGTTTCAAAAGCCTTAACAATTCAATTAAAAAATATATATTTAGTTATTTAAAAATGAATTATTTTCGGGCAGTAATTGTTTCAACCGATGATTCTACAGAATTTCCATTTTTTGTGTGGAATTATTCAATTTCAATTAAATTTCGAATAATTAATAAATTTACTAAACAAACCCTTTCAGTAAGTTAATGAACGCGACGGGAAATTTGCGCGCGGGCGAAGAGTAACAGCCTTCACCCCCCGTGAAATCTTTTATCAATCCGGCCGGATCGGCGCACATCTTCCGGTCGGTTGATGCCGCCGCGTCCCTTTCACGTCCCTTTTTCCCTTTGAGTTTGAGCGACGGATGAATGCCCGGCGCGCCATGCAGATGAACCAAACCAGTGGCGTAGGGGGTGGGTTAATTTAATACCGCGTCATCGGCCTAATGTACCGGAAACCGTGTGAAGTAAGCTAAATCCGATTGTTAACTAACCCGTGCCTAAAACAAGCTTTCCTCTCTTGTTGTTTTTTTTAATACACATAATATGAATCGGTTAATAAAACAAGAAATAGTTATAACACATGATAAAAATAATATATTTATTTCTGTTTCGTCCCTACGATCTCTGTTTTAAATTATTTTAAAGATTTAATTAAAATAATTTAAAAGATCTCGGTTTTAAATTATTTTAAAGAATTAATTAAAATAATTCAAAATATCTCTGTTTTAAATTATTTCAAAGAATTAATTAAAATAATTCAAAAGATCTCTGTTTTAAATTATTTTAAAAAGTTAATTAAAATAATTTAAAATAGAGATCGTAGCGATTAAAAAGAAATTTCTTTATATCAAAATACAAAATCAGGAGGTATTAATTAATAAACAAACAAAATTGTATATATATATTTTATTCGTCGATACACTCAAATACGGAATTCCAGCAATATTTTCTTGTGTTATCCTAAATGACAATTGTTACGAATTAATTATATATTGAAGAAATTAAAATAAAGAATGTTTACTTACCAACTAAAATTGAAACAAAAAATGGAATACATAAAATAATTAGTCGTGTGGAAAATAAAATGTGAATATTTATTTGAATTGAAGTACTTACACAATTTTCCAACTGGAATAAAGAAAGAAAACTCCTTTATGTAGATATTTACATTAAGTGATAAATGGGAATATTTTTTGAATAACTTGATGAAATATTTTGAATATTAAATGAGAATTTTATGCAGCGTACTTCAAGTTTTTCCAATGTGAATTTTACCTGACTACAATTAAGTTCACCGAAAATTAGCCTCTTTCAACTCAAGTAATGTGCGTAAAAATAATATTATATGCGCGTTTTTTTTTTAAGTCTTTGGAAATACTTTCCCTGTTTGGTTCGTTTTAATTGTTTACTTACCGAGCGGAATTTTTTGCGCAACGCTTAGCGCGGCTGAAATATTTAAAATAAAAATTTGTTTATTAAAAAAGACACTTTTTAAATTTGTTTGTATAACTTGTTACTCAAAATGTTTAACCAAGTGAAAGTCTTAACAATTCATAAATTAAAAATTTGTTAATTGTTGAGGCTTCTACTATGTTATACATTGTAATTCAATTTTAATTCATTTTCTTTGTGTTTTGTTCAACCAAACAAAGCGTTACTAATTAACATCACTCACTAATATACCATAATTAGTTAAGAAAATGTTTTACCACGGGTTAAGTGATGTTAATTAGTAACGTTTTGTTTGGTTGAACAAAACACAAAGAAAATGAATTAAAATTGAATTACAATGTATAACAAAGTAGAAGTCTCATTGAACAATGGTATATATATATATAACCCTTTTACCCTTTCGAGTATCGGGTAGGTATACCTCCATAATATACCATAATTAGTTAAAAAATGTTTCACCGCGGGTTAAGTGATGTTAATTAGCAACGTTTTGTTTAGTTGGATAAAAAGAATTTGAAGATAATTAATTCTTGGCAGAAAGACCTTTTGTCGATAGCCATTTAATAATTAATTAATTTTTGTGTGATATACATAATCAATGTTTGTTACGTTATTGTAAACTATTCCCTCCTTGTTTGGTTGCCTATGCTGTAAAGCTCATATTACATTCGCTGACAATGTTTGTTCCATTAAATTGATACTTATTTTTTATTATTATTTTTAATCTTATATAGGCTAGCAGTATGTATATTTATTTAACTCTCTCACTTATGTATGTATCTAATATTCTTGTAATGTAAGAATTATAAAATGGAGTATTCCGTAAATAAAGAATTATTATTATTACAAATTAGGCAACAGATGGCTTTTTGTGTTATTTTTACAATTTGACTTATGAAATAGTTAAGCCTCGGAAAAATAGCTTCCGATCAGTGGTCTTTCCGCCTGGTCATAATTATATATTATTACAGTATTTCTGATCTAAATTAATTAACATATTGTACTTACTTCCACCAATTGCTCCAACGACTAAAAATAAAATAATATATTAAATAATTATTAAAAAATATATTAAACTAAATTCATTTATAAGAAATGCATTGAAGAATTATATATAAACTCCACAAGGAGTGTAGTGCGCTGACACTCCTTGTGGAGTTTATCAAATTGAAGCTCTATCAATCCATTTCTTAGAGTGGGTCAGTCCCTTTCATTGGCTGTTTATTTATTGTTCCGTGTCAGTTCTTTATGATTTATTAACGAATTAATAATTTATTTATTTCAACAGCGTGCCATTTACATTAATAATACAATATACAACACAAAAATACAAATCAAATTAAAAGACAAGATTTTTAAAATAATTAATGAACTAATTGTTTTCTTTCAATTGTTACGAAGTATGCACTGAAGAAAAGTAAAATAGTTGTTTTAATAGATATTTTCCTTCAGTACTTACTTCATAATTCTATAAATAGCAGTGTTTGAAAATTGACAAATTATTTACTAAATAAGAAAATAATATTAATTCCTTCCTCCTACGCTTATTTTTTCTCTAAATATACTTCTGAAATAATAATAATTATTATTTTTAATAACATTATTTTATTTAATAGTATTGAATATTATTTGACTTGATCTTGTTTTGCTCTAAATATACTTCTGAAATAATAATTATTATTATTTCAGAATTATATTTAAAGCAAAAATAAGCGTAGGAGGAAGGAATTAATATTATTTTCTTATTTAGTAAATAATTTGTCAATTCTTTATTTAATAGTATTGAATATTAAATAAAATAATGTTATTAAAAATAATAATTATTATATTGACAATTAAATAAAAGTCACTTGGTTTGTTTCACTACTATTTTTTATTCTCTTCGACTAGTTTCGACTTATCGTCATTCTCAAGGAGTAAGGACTTTTATTTAATTATCAATATTGTAAACATGTTTCATCAAGTGATTAATGAGAACCAAATTGAAGATAAAATAATTATTATTATTTCAGAAGTATATTTAGAGCAAAAATAAGCGTAGAAGGAAGGAATTAATATTAAATTTTTATTTAGAATTAATTAATGTTATTAAAATTATTATTAATATTTTTCTATCTACATGGTATTTTTCTCATTTTGTTCTTTTTCAAAAACGTACCTCCTCCAACGGCGTCGGTAGCTTTAAAATAATAATAAAAAACATCATTAAGATTAGTAATCTAAACATTTTTTTATAATGACTATATTTTTTATTTTATTGAAAGAAATCAACATAATTTTTGGGTGATTTTTTATAACATACTTTAACCAGCTTTAAATGTTGCATGGGATTTACAAATCACATGCAATTAAGGAGAGAAATGAATTATACAAAAATGGGATTTTTTTCTTTTAATAAACATATTTCTGTTTCGTAAAGAAATGCTACTGTTTTGTTTACCTGCTCCAATTACTCCACCAACTAGAATAATATGAAATGATTAATTTAAATAAATAATATTTGTAATATAAGTAGATGATATTTTAATAATAAGTGTGAATGAATCATTAAAAGTCTGCTAATGAAACAGAATAAATTGATACGAATAAATTCTCGAGAATTTAGAATGTAATTATATTAAATAAAAATGATTTGAAAATAATTAATAAATTATTTCCACAATTTGAAAATATTCATTATTAATTATTTTCAAATCATTTTTATTTAATATATTTAAATAACTGTGACCAAGTGAATGAATACTCTTTTCTATTTATATTAGAATGTAATTTTAATTTTCTTGAAAATTCTCAGATAATCCTTAAACACTCGAGAATTTAAGGTTATTTAATTTAAACAGTGTTCTTCGAGAATTTAGAGTTATACAATTTATTCTGTTTTATTAGCAGACTTTTAATAATTAATTTATATAAATGTATAATAAATCGACTTTTAAGAAAATTTACATTTTACATTTTCGAAAATTTACAGTTATACAATTTATTACAATAATTTTATAATTTCAGGTTGAGCTTCCCTTCAATTTGACTACTATACTTACGGTAAGTTATTTATGTATAATAATATATTTAATAATAAATTTACCTATAGGAATACTCTTTCCGGCTAGAATGAATTTAAAATATGTTAATGAATTTAAAAAATAGCATAATAAATACAGATTTTATCCTGTATAAGATATTTTGTTATAATAACAAATTTGTTTAACTTTTATTTGTAATTGTTTCTAAAGGATTTTAGATTTTAAAGAAAACAATTTAATCTGGAAACATACCATCAGTAATAATGTCAACAGCTGGAAAAAAATATATTTGATTTATTATTTTCTATGATTCGTAAAGGGTTAATAAAATAAATTTATCTTACTGCCTTGAATTGTTCCAACAGCTACAAAAACAAAATTAAAAAATATAACGTTATATTTCTTAAATAAAAAGAATTTGAAAATTTTATTATTTCGAGTTTACTTCACATTAATTCCCTCTTTTATTAGAAATAAATATCCACACTTTATATGACAGTATTTTAGTAAGAAATATAATAATAAAAGAAGAAGGAAAATAATTTTTTAGTAAGAAATATATAAATAAATAATTTCTTAATTAATTAATGAAGAATGGTTTTAATATTTAGACATTGGTAGTTCATATTGTATGAAATAAATATGAATAAATTATTAAAAATCAACCAATAAAACACAGATTAGATTGAATAACTTTAAATTCTCGACTAGTTTCGGGTTATTAGCCCATTTTCAAGAGAATTTAAAGTTATTCAATCTAATCTATGTTTTATTGGTTGATTTTTAATAATTTATTCATATTTATTTCATACAATTAATGAAGACATTATTTTATTATTCTTAATTAATTAATTAAGAAATTATTTTCTTTTTTCTTTTATTATTATATTTCTTACTAAAATACTCTAATAATTAAGCGTGGACATTTATTTCCATTAAAAGAGGGAATTAATGTGAAGCAAACTCGAAATAATTTTATTTTTCAATAATAAAAAATAAGATTAAATGATTCAAATAAAATATCTTATAGAATTACTTACTCGCTGACACCGTATTTTGCACTAATTAAACAAGAAAGAAAGTATTGAATTATTTATTAGATATTGATAAGAAATACTATGGTATAATTGATAAAAAAGCATTAATATCATTTCTTCACACTCTAGTGCTATTTTATCAATTACATTTGATCTTCACGTAACTCATTCAACTAATTTAACACTATGATATAAGTATAAATAAATAAAAAACAATTGGGCAGGAAGACTTTTGATTGATAGCCCTTACTTAAGTAAATTTTGTACATACATATCATAAGTTGTATATAATATAATTACATGTAAATTCGTAAGTAATAAAGATTTGTTAGTAGTAGTAAAAAACAATAGATATTTGTTTGAGAAATAATCTGTGAAACAAACGAAGTGTTCTAATTTATTCTATAAATTATTTCACAAAAAATATATATTAATCAATAAAAATGGAACTTTAGTTTTACTTACCTGCACTCACTAAGCGGAGGAAACAATATATATATTTATATTACTATAAAACGTAATTATATTCTTCAATAAAAATAAATCCTTGTTTCTATTAATTCTATTCTGTTTTATACATTAATTCTATGTATAAATCAAATAAAACAAAACTGCGATATAAAAAAAAGTCTGTTTTGTTTTATTTAATAAGTGGATATACATTTCCATCCATGTAATTGACTTGACTTGAGAAATTAATTGAAATTAAAGTACCTGTATTTTTTGCTCCAGTTCCTGTAAAATGTAAATTTAATAAATTTCCAAACTAATTGTTATTTGTAGATGAAAATAAGTACATATTAAATTTTATATTACCTATCGCATCTAATATAGCTTGAATTAAGAAAAAGGAAGAGATTATTAAAAGAAATAAGAAAAAATATTGTTCAAATCATAATAATGCAATTCATTTGTAATTAAATGAAATTAAATACGGAAATAATCTGTCATTTAAATTTTTCAGTAATCAATTAATCTATAAAGAAACATAACATTATAATTTTTACAATTATGAATAACTTACTCTTATCCTTTGATGCTGAAATTTAAAATGGACTTTAATAAATAATCTAAATTCTGAATGCATTTTGAAATAAACAAAATCGGAATAAATAATTACAAAAATACTCTGACCGATAGCCAATTTCAAAACAAGATAATCATGTTTTATGTAAAATATCAAAATCATAACAATGTATAATGTGGAATAAAGATATATTATTATTATTAATTACAATTTTGTGCATTAATTCCTCTTGATTTCTTCTAATGTACAACTCTACATATTTCCCCCAAGAAGAATTCAAAAAGAGTATATGTAGTTATATTATTTTTTTCTCCAATATTTTATATTTTTTTTATTAAAGTGATTGGAGAAATATATAATCAAAACTTACTCGTCTCTGAAGCCTCAATAGCTACCGGTTTGGGTTTATAGAATCTTGAAAATAATAATTCTGCAAGAACAAACAAATACATAGACAGAAATGGCGACTCATTCAAATCACGTGTATAAATTTTGTAATGTTATTCCATCATAACAATGCATACAAACGTTATTATAATATGAACTATAAATGTTTAAATATTAGGAATATTAATCACAATAATTTAAATAAAAAATGATTTGAAGATAATTAATAAATTATTATCAAAAAATCATACTTAAAATAAATAAATTATATTTTATACATTTAACAATTATGATTAATATAATTCTATTTATATTAATCATAATTATTAAATATATAAAATATAATTTATTTATTTTAATCTCAAATTTATTTTCATGTAATTTAAGTAATAAATTCATTAACTTTTTATTACTCACTCAGAGGATAATGCACTGAAAGGAACACGAATACAAAAAATAATTATATTGTAAGAAATTATATATATATATATAAAAAAACTGAAAATAATTGTTGAAACTTTAAATACCTACCTATTTTAATTCCGTAATACACTGAAATAAAAAAGGAATGATTAGCAATTCGCAAAATATTATATTCTATAAAATTATTATTAATTGGCAGAAAGACATTTTCTGAATCTTAACTATTTATAAATGATTGTAATGTTGTAAATAATAATTTAATAATTTAAAATTAGTTAGTAATACATATAAATTTATTGCATTTTACATGTATGTCTTATATTTGTAAAAATGGTATATTCAGTTAATTAAATAAATATTCTAATGAAACTTAATATAACGAGATAAAGAGCACGTTGTGCTTGAAATGTACTTATAGTGATAAAAATAAAAAAAGTGAAGAAAGAAATAAAATATTATTATATTATATCAAGAAACTTCACGTACTCATCAACAAATATCTTTAATATAACTCGCAGAAATAAATATATATTTCTAATTATAAATTTCCTTCATGTTTATCAACTCATGTGTCTGCCAATAACTTCACGTAACTCACAAATACAGAATTATTTATGTTATTAAATATTAATGAAAGATAATAATAATAACGTTTATTGGTGCTAGTAACATACAATGTTTTACACACGTCATTATAATGTAATGGTCATACAATAGATTGTTCTATAACTAAGACTAAGATACAGATAAGATGTGGTAATTTTATGAAACGTTCAGCCACCATTCATCTAGCGAATGGATAACTAGTGATAGCCATGATTAAGATGTGGTAAATTATTATTAATTGCATAATAAATAATGTTTACCTGCTAATGGTGGATAGCCCAGAATTTTCCCTAAAACATATCCAGAAATGTGAATGAATACATAAAGCATTTGATTTCGTTGAATAAAACTTCTTACATGGCATTGGCAGCTTCTCTGAAAATATTGCAAAAAAATAAAAACAACAGTTGGAAAATAGTTTAATTTATACAAACGAGAGTATTAAATTGAATATTTATATAAAATATGTTTAGAGAATAACTCACCACTTGGATATATTACTGTAATATTAAAGAAGAAAATTAAATTATGAAATTAATTTAATGCTTTATTTCACAATTTTCGGCGGTCCTTCACTTATCCATTCTCATAAGACGCAATGTTAATTTCAAGGCGCAATTAAAATGCCAAAAAATATTTAAAAATTATTATTGTTGTGGAAACTAAACAGCATAAGTTGTTTTTATTATTATTATGCATCTTTCAGAATTTTTTCAGATTTTTTTGAGAGAAAAAAATTTTTCCCGAAATTTGAAAAAATCATAAGGGGTATGCATGGAAAAAAGTGGAATTTCGGCGAAAATCCGAAAATCTCCAAATAACTT
This sequence comes from Philonthus spinipes, assembly GCA_963082785.1. Taxonomy (NCBI): domain Eukaryota; kingdom Metazoa; phylum Arthropoda; class Insecta; order Coleoptera; family Staphylinidae; genus Philonthus; species Philonthus spinipes. The sequence goes on along the minus strand of OY720310.1, from coordinate 2,650,675 downwards.
CATATTATACCAAAATGTAGCTAAATAATGGGGGCATAATCTGTAAGAATTTGAACGATATTCAGAAATTAGTTTTCGGTCAGTTCGTTCGCAAAATTTGCATTCATAAAATAGGCGAAAATTTTGATCATGTTTGAAATTATTTTTTGGCGGAATCAGGCGACTTAGAAAAATGATATTTGGAGAAAATATAGCTGGATTCTTTAGGAAACGAATGCTGAAAAATTCATTCTTTTAAGTTATCTGCTTACTTAGTAATTTCGATCGAATCATAGGCGCATACAAAACAGCTCATCGGCGGTCCTTCACTAATCCATTCTCATAAGACGCAATGTTAATTTGAAGGCGCAATTAAAATGCCCAAAAATATTTGAAAATGATAACTTTTCTAGAAACAAAATAGCCTATGTTGTTTTTATTATTATTATGCATCTTTCAGAATTTTTTCAGATTTTTTTGAGAGAAAAAAATTTTCCCCGAAATTTGGAAATATCACTTTAAGTGCAAGCTTGATAAAAGTGTATCTTCTACCCTTCAATAGATTAACATTTTTTTTGCAAATTAAAAGTGAAAAAATAATAAACTTACACGCATACATAATAGAGCCAGCAATCACATCATCTGAAAAATGTATTAAGTCATGATTTTTATATATCTATATAATATATATTTTAAATAGCAAAATTTGTATTAATGTTAATTTAACTTACGAAATCCAACAGTTGCGTCTGATATAAAAAAAGAAAAAGAAATAATTGTATGTAAATAATATTTTCCTTACAATTAAAGCCCTTCATCGTAAGGCAGTTTTTTTTAAATTTGTTTTATTGCATCATTGTTAATTCCACGTAGGATTTATTTTACTTTAAGATTGTTACATTAAACGATAATTAAACGACAACGTTACACTTACTCAGTGTGTATTGCACTGAAAGGAAAAAAGAAACAATACATAAAAATTGGAATTAAGTAAGATTTTGATACATATTATTAATTAAGTATCCTACACCAATATGTGGTAGAAGGATATAAGATTATATATATTATTAATTAAGTACAGTAAAACACTTGAAGTGTCAATTAAATTTGATCTTCACGTTACTCACTTAATCAAATCAGCCTACCATTTTAATTATAATTTATTTATTTACGGACTTCAATGAGAAATGCATAATATCCATGCATTTCTTATTGATGTACACGTCTGTGCAATAAAATTAACTAAACTAAAATATCGCTTATATTAAATAGTGTTATTTTATATAAGTAATTATGAACTTTCAAAAATTATCAGCCTCTTCAATCAATTATTTCAAACTAAAATATTGTGAAAAATTGTTATGAGACTTGTGCTCATAACAATTTTTCACAATATTTTAGTTGTGTAATTCGGGCCTAGCAGCAGTTTCAATAAATGATAAAATAAAATTAGTTAATTAAAAAAGCTTTATTACTGTTGATTTAATTATTTTAAATGTAATTAAAGACTATGAATTATTAAGTAATAAATTAAATTAATGTGAATCATTACTACTATTTTCATTAAGTATTGATTGATTAAAATTATACAATAAATTAATAGAAATAAAAAAAATACTCACGTATATCTTTTCCTTTTTCTGGAATACGATAAATGAAAATAAATATATGATTCAAAAGGTTTGTCTCAATTATTCAATTCAGGTAATTGTTATCAATAAACTTGTATGTATTTAATTAAATAAATATGAATAGATTATTAAAAATCAACCAATAAAACACAGATTAGATTGAATAACTTTAAATTCTCGACTATTTTCGGGTTATTTATATGTGATTTACAGTCATGCTATTTATCTAAACATTTTGAATATTGTTATTATTCTGTATAAAGGTGATTTACCGTAAATAAATGAATTGAATTGAATTGAAATAGCCCATTTTCAAGAGTCGAGAATTTAAAGTTATTCAATCTAATCTGTGTTTAATTGTTTTATTGGTTGATTTTTAATAATTTATTCATATTTATTTAATACAATATGAATAATATATTTTAAGTAAAAAAACTTAAAATGAATGTTTTAAATAAAAATGATTTGAAAATAATTAATAAATTATTTTCACATTTAATGAATGTTATTTCTAATTTAAAACTAATTATTCATTATGCTTTACCAAATGATTAATGAGAAGAAAGTTACAGAAATAATATATTGTTAGATTTTCTTTCTTTCTTAATCTTATCCTCTTTTGCCTATATTGGCTGTCAAGGTTATTGTTTGATTTTACGATATTTAAAATTGCAATTATAATCAATGTTTTTTTTTACATACCAATAATAGAAGCTGAAAAACAAATGTTATTATAACAACCTTTAAGTAATTTCGCAATAAATAAAATAAAAAGAGATTGAAAATAATTAACCTACTGTGACATTTCGACTTTTTCTTAATGTTTCACCAAGAAAGTAATTTAAGAAAAAAATATAATTATCGCTGCAGAATACTTACAGCTCTCATTTGCTGATACATTAGGAACTGCATTAAACAAAAACAAAACACAATAAATTATTTTTTGGAGTTCAAAGTTATATTATCTGAATGTTTCATTACTTGCGAATAGAAATATAGCGGCGGGAATCAGCAGGGAAGCTGCCTTCATGTTGAGCGGACGATAATGACTCGCGTACCGATTTCGCTCTTGAAAACAAGCCTGCTCAACAGATACATACGATTAAAATACATTAAGGTGAAAACAGTCCAAATTTCGTATTTAATGAGATGCTCATTTGTTTCGGGTACACGCGCAATTTTGCAATTTTATTAAAAAAAATATATATTAAAGAAAGACTTTCATTCTTATCAAAAAAATTTGCCACAAACCCCATAAACATAGAAATAATATAATGAGAAGCTCATTTGTTTCGGGTACACGCGCAATTTTGCAATTTTATAAAAAAGAATATATTAAAGAAAGACTTTCATTCTTATCACAAAAATTTGCCTCAAATCCCATAAACATAGAAATAATAAACTCTCTATGCATTCCTTGTAACAAAATTAACTGAGGGAAAAATATATATTTTTTTAAATCCATGATAACTTTAAATTAAACTCAGTTTTAACTACAGTATATAAAGAAAACAAAATTACTTTTCCATACCACTTGGATTTTTTTATTAATCGTGACTAGTTTCGATTACACAGTAATTATTCTCAAACAATAGTTTTAACTATTTATTTTATTTTATTCTATTTTATTTTCATTAATATTAATATTATATATTATTATATATATTAATATTATTAGCTGTAGCTTCAGGTAAAGAATATATTAATTATATATTAATATTAATACATTCTTTACCTGAAGCTACAGCATAGCGAAAATAATTATAGTGAAATACAAGAAAAAGTCGAAAATCAGATACAATATTTAATTAAAAAAAATGAAATAAATATGAATAGATTATTAAAAATCAACCAATAAAATAATTAAACTTTAAATTTTCGACTAATCTGTGTTTTATTGGTTGATTTTTAATAATCTATTCATATTTATTTCATACAATATGAACTACCAATGTCTAAATATTAAAACCATTAATTATATTGAAAAAATGAATTAAAATAATATAAATGGTCTAAAATATATATTTTTCATATATTTAGCCACTTTGCATCAGCGTCTAATTTATGAATAACGTTCAATTTGGAAAAAGATAAGGAATAATTGGACGTCATATGTTTAAATGAATATTAAGGAGAGTATTAAGTAATTTATATACAAACATTACATTCATTTATTTACAGAAAATTTTATGTACAGAAAGATTAAACAAATACATATTTTATTGAATCATTTATTTCTTCTAATACATACGAATTTTGTTGGTCGTTGAGGTTTCTACTTTGTCATAACAATAAATACACTTTTAATTTGTTTGTATAAAACTAAAAAAAAAAAACATATTTTCATTAATCGAATTTCCTTACTTTTTGATTATTTCAATAATAATCGACGCCATTCGTTGGTTCGTCATATTTCCATGACGAAAATGTTTCGAGTTTGATTTTAGCAATCTTTATTTTTTTATGGTTAAAAATAGTGTGCGCGCATGATCTAATTATTACTAAGAAATATTATCCCAATGGAATGTTTTTTCCACAATAAATTACATCATCTGTGAATACCCGTGGTTTAAATTAAATATGAACGAATGTTTATGAAGACATATATATAAGCAGAGTTGCGAATTATGATACATTCTATAAACAGTCTCGAAATGAGGTTTGCTACGATTTTAATTTTTATTATTTTAACCGCTTGTGTTATTGCAACAGGTAACATTCAATTAATTTAATTTAATTATTAATAGGTTGAAAAATACACTCGAGATTTGTTTTACTACTTAATTTATTTCCTCCGACTAGTTTATACTTTCGAGAGTACAGAAAATTATTTTTATATGAATAAATGACGAGAGACGAAACTACCTTCTACTAGTTTCGACTCTCTTAATAAATTAAGTAGTGGGGTCCAGGAAATCTTCCTTCCAATACCATTTATCGTGAAATCAAGAGTATTTTTCGACCTATTAACATTGTGATTGTGTTTCATCAAGTGATTAATGAGAACCAAGTAAAAGATGAAATTTAATTGCATTTAGTAATTAAATTAAAACAGTTTATTTTAATAAATTAATAACAAATAAAAGTAAGGAAAATAATTAATTAATAATCAATTATTATCCATTAATTTATAAAAATATTGTGAAACAGTACTTACGTAACGCAAGTCAAAAAGTCAGGACTTGCGTTACGTAAGTACTGTTTCACAATATTTTTATTTGATTTATTTTAAATAACTGTAAACATGTGAATAAATCACATTATTTTACTTTTTTGTTAATTTATATTAAATGAGGTTTGTAATTGATATGTACACTTAGATTGTGAGGTGAATAATAATATTTAAGTTATGTTATTTTTTATTTGTATCGAATAACTCTGATTACGTGAAATGTTAATTAAATTAAATACATTTAATTTAATTACTAAATTTGTGATTTAAACATTTCACGTAATCAGAGTTATTCGATTCAAATAAAAAATAACAAGGCAGAAAGACCGATGGTCGATAGCCGTTTTCTAAGGACAACGTATAACATATTATAAAAATTATATTGTTCATTTATTCTAAATAAAATTGTCTGCAGAAATAAAGATGTTATATATATAAAAAATAACATAACTTATATATTTTTATTCACCTCACAATCTAAGTGTACATATCAATTACAAACCTCATTTAATATATTGGATACTTTCTTCTCATTTATCAGTTTGTAAAACATTGATTTGAAAATATTTAAACACGTAGATTTTTTTTTCTTGGATTAATTTCTCATCTGGCACTTGGTGAAACATATTACACTATGTAAAATAATTTAAAGAAAAGACACTTGGTATTGTTTCACAAATTAATTTCATTCAATTAATTTGTGAAACAATACCAAGTATCTTTTCTTTAAATTATTTTACACACGTAGATTTATTTACTTGATTCATTTAAATACAACATTTCTCGTATGAAATATTATTTTTATACCTAATATATTTTAAATTTAGTATACTGTTAATTAATTTTTAGTAATGGCAGCGTGCAAACCTAACACAACAAAATACAATGGGTGCAATAGATGTTTCTGCAATAGGGGAGCTTGGGTGTGCACCCTCAGGCATTGCGTACCAAAAGGACGACGAGAATTACATTACGTTTAATATTACTCTTATGTTTAATAAATAAATAAAGTAATGCAAGTAGAATAAGTTCAATAAGTATAGTTTTCTTCTCAAATTTTTACTGATTTATCATTGTATACCTCCATATCAGAAGTATAACTAACGTAGATTTTTTTGATGGGTAGAAATTGTGAAACAAACCAAATATAGTATAAAGTTAATGCTTGTTGCGCTACACTCTTGATGGAAACAAATATTACTATTAGATGAAGACTACTATTTTTTTTGTTTTGTTCCATAATGTTTAAATATTATGGAACAAAACAAGTGTAATTCTTCATCTAATACAAATATAGTATAGTAATTGTTTAGCTATACATATACAGAGAGCTTTTTTTAACAGTATACATTTCCCTAATATATACCTGCAAAATACTCGTGTCAAATGCATTGATGTGTGTGTGTTTAGTTGCCTATAACACGCAATTGAACACACATATGCCAAATAAACAACTAAACATACACACATTGCATTTGACTCGCGTTTTTTTGCAGGTATACATTTCCCATAATGTATACTGATAAAAAAAAACCTGTCTGTATATATATATATATATATATATATTATTTCGGAGCTTTATTGGCATTAATTACAAAAATAATACAACTCTATATATACTATATAATCATTTATATACCCTTAACTCAATATTTTTGTTTGTTTCCCTTCCCTATTTTTTCCCAATTTAATTTAACCTCGTCAATCCCAACTACTATAAATACAGTTAAAAAGAAGAAATCATGGGCAGAAAAATCCATGGTCGATAGCCCTTCTTTGGGAATATATTTTTTTAATATTCATTATATTACGTCAAATTATATGCATTGTATAATTATCTCAGATAATAAAGATTGAGAAGTAGTAAAAACATTAGAAACCCTTATCTTTTGTTCATCATTTAGTCGTGATTGTTGATACGTGAAATATATTGATATACTCCGTTGGATGTTGGATTTTATATAAATATATAATTATGTTTAGTATAAATAGAAAAGAGTATTTATTCATTCACTTGATCACAGTTATTTAATTGTTTAACGTACTTACGTAGCGTAAGTCAAAAGTCACAGAGCTAAATGTGGAAATAATTTATTAATTATTTTCAAATCATTTTTATTTAATATAATTATGTTTAGTGTTGTAATATTTATTCTGTTTTAATAAAGATATAAATATACAATGAAACGGGATAAAGGATAAAATAAAGCGATATAAACGATTTTTTTTTAATTATTTATCACAAAAAACATTTTAAAATCATAATCATTGCAATTCCTTATAAAATTTCAGCCGCTTGTTGTATCGTACGTAATTAATCGTTGTTTCGTTGCAGTAAATTTATCCTAAAAATCGGAGAAGTTTATGTATTTTTCCAATAAATGAATGAAATAATAAAAGTTATATAAATTGGTTTATGATAAAGAAGAATATATATTAAAGAAACTTACCGAATACTGCAACAAAAAAATATATTTTAATAAAAAATAACAATATAATTGATTGTTGAAGCCATAATAATAATACACATGTATCACAAAGTGTGATACATGTGTATTATTATTATTTTTTAATCATTGACCTTTCTACCACTGTGTGGTGTAAGGTATTATTGTTAATATGAAGGTGAAAAATTAATAAAACACTTTGCTTGTATCACGCAATTTGATGCTTTATTACTTTTGCCAACTGCAATGTGTCGCCTTCATATTACTGATATTTTTTTTTATTAAAACTTAAAACAATGTTTGACGAAGTAGAAACTACTATATAAATATATATATATATATATATATATATATATATATATATATATATATATGTGTGTGTGTGTGTGTGTGCAATAAAAATAACATAAATCAAAATTATCGGTGTATTATCAACGTATCACATAAAATTATTGCTACTATTTTAATAATAATTTTGATTTTGTATTCTTTAATAATAACAACGTATGATTTTAAAGTAACTACATAAGTTATGATTTTAAAGAATATATACTCACTGCTTTTGACTGTAATTAAAGAAAAGAGTGTAAATAAATTATTTTCAAAAATTGTGTTTTTTAATATATAAAGTGTGTTAATTTGTGAATCATGACATCCATCCAAGCACGAAATATGACATATATAATGATAATTCAACGTATCTCCAGAAAAACATTCAAGGTCAAGAATGTTTTTCTGGAGATACGTTGAATTATCAAAACATCTTAAGATTTTAAATTCCTCTTAATAGTCTAAATTATTCACCCATTAGTCTAATATACTGGTACAAAATTTCATTTTTTTTTATTCGCCCATTTTAAAGTTATGTTTTTTTTTTCAAAACGTCAATTTTTCCAAAAATATTTAAATATTTAAAAAAAAATATTAGGGTTAGGCATATGAACATATTAGAAAAGTTAACTTTATTTTTGATGTAAAATATATTAAAAAATATAAAATATGGGGTATTCCATTAGAAAAATATTAACTATGATACGTCATGCTTTTATGGGACACCCTGTTTGTTTGAAACTAATTTTAGGTAAACCATTTAGCCGTAAAGCTACTCGGCGCGCACGCTGAGACACCCTGTATATATTTTATAAATTAATAAACTACTTACAAACACTTTTTGTGGCGTTCACTGTAATGCATAAATTAATATTGTATAAGAAAATTTGTGAAAAAAAAGAGTAACAAACTCTAATATTTTTCGTGTGTTCTAAATATACTTACTTGCTGCTTTGGTTACACTTTCTAAAAAAAAGAAGCGAAATTAAATTTTTTAAATTAAAATGGCAGAGAAAAATAAATGACATCTGGCTGATTAACGAATTTAATCGTTAATCATAATAATATCAAAAATCGTAATCATATCAAAATTTTGATATAACATGATTAGAGGTTAATGCTTATTGAGCTACACTCTTGTTGGAAACAATTATTAATATTTGGTAAATTTCAACAATTGTTTTGTTCGTTTCACGATTTTCACCATTCAATATAAGATTTCATGGACCACGTCGGACTCCTACAAATTATTGACATTATTTTACTGTCTGGAGTTTAGTTAAGCGATTATTTTAGATAAATTAACTCTGCAGCAGTTTTTTGTTTTTTTTTAAATAGAGTCGACCTAGTCGAAACTGCAAAATGGCTATCTACCGGAGGAGGTCTTCTAGCCTATTTGTAATTTTATTATAAGATTCCCTTTTTTTGCAATCAAGCCAACAAAATCATTTTTTTTTTATTGTTAAAAAATGTTGTTTTTTTTATTGTGTCTAATTAGATCATTTAAATTCAATACAATTTTAATAAATGAAATACTTTTTTACTTTGTATAACTTGGATTGTTTTATTATTGATTATAGTTTAAACAACCTTAACGTGTCATTATCAGAAGAAAATAATACTTTTGTTTTGATAATGTATAACAAAGTAAAAGTATCAATAACTAACAAGTTAAACTGAATACAATTCAATTACAAAAATAGGGTAAATATTTTAATACTTACTCATCCCGTTAGCTACCGAAAAATATAGTATTAATAGAAGTAATTGCATATAAAAAATAATAATTTGTTAATTTAGGAAAACAAATCTTACTCATTGAACTAGTTGCACCAGCTATAACAAGAAATATTTTAAATAAATACAATTGTAATTAATAAATTTTATTTTTATTTTAATGTTTTGTTTTTTTAAATATTGCTTCAATTCATTCCACTTTTTTTATAAATAGAAAAGAGTATTCATTCTCTTGGTCACAGTTATTTAAATAAATTAAATAAAAATGATTTGAAAATTATTTATTAACCACTTTTTTATTTACATCGTTAGATGTAAAATAACACATGATGATTATAATAATGTTCCACTCACCAATCATTTTTCCTATGCCAGCTAAAGAAACAAAAATGTTTTTTTTTGTAATTAATTATACACAATAGATAGTATTTATCACTAAGATAAATACTTTATATTTGATTTGGACAAAGAGTAGGTTAAATGAATTAACTAAAAATGATTTGAACGTAATTAATAAATTACAGGGCAGAAAGACCCCAGGCCAGATAGCCCAGGACAGACTAACACCTTCATACAAACTTATAATTGTACTATATTACTGTATATTATATAAAGTTATTGTCTGAATAAAGATGGATATATTAATAAATTATTTCCACATTTAGCTCTATGACTTTTGACTTACGTTACGTAAGTACGTTAAAAAAATGCACATTAAAACAACTACTTCCCGGGAAAATACCCCGCCGGATATTGAATTACATTATTAGACAGTTGTACTTTAAAACAACTACTTCCCGGGAAAATACCGCGCCGGACATTGAATTACATAATGTACACACATTAAATACTACGTTATTTCATTATGAACTTACAAATTCCGTCCGCTGTAATAGACAAAAAAATATAAATTAGTTTACATGTTATTCCTTACTAAACGTGAAAAAGAAATATTTGAATAAAAGGAAAAAAAACTTACTGATGAAACCAAAGAATGAATCAATGGGACCTGAAAACGTTTATTATTTAAAGAAATATCATACATGCGGGATTTTATTTCAATGAACATTAGTGAAAATCAAATTGTATAATATAATTACAATGAAATTAAACAATGAAAATTTCTGGCAATCATCAATAAAATTCTATCAATCATTGATCATTGCCAGAAATTTTCCTTGTTTAATTTCATTGTAATTTAAATAGCTGCAAATGTGTGAATCATCTTTGTTTCATTTCAATTTATTTAATTGTATAATATAAATCGTTCTATATGATTAATATTCCTAATACAATTTGTTTTTCACTAATGTTCATTGAAATAAAATCCTGAATGTATGATATTTTTTATCCTGAATAATTGGCAAATAATTAGAAAGAAATAACAAACAATAATTTCATCATAGAATAAGTTATTTCATGATAAGAAATAATGTTAGTTGCTTAAAAGCTTTATGACTTCAAAAAAGCAAATATAGGACGAAATTTAATGGAATAAAATTGGCACGTATTGTTTTTGTTTAATTAAATTATACTCACCGCCTTCTGCTTTTACAGACACAATGGATACTGCAGAAATATAAAAATTATTAGTGCCTTTTCCTTGTTCGAGAATATATTATGAAGTTATTTATTTTCATATATATTATGTTAGATTATATATAATGCATTTTCTCTCTCTCAGATAATAAAAATGATTTCTTAAAAAAAATAAACGTGCAATATATAGTATTTAAGAAATGTTTAAAATAAACAAAAATATATAAATTATAATAAGCAAATATATTAAATAAAAATGATTTGAAATTGATTTTATTTTTCTATTTATATAACAAGCAAGTCCATTTATTCTTATTTAAATCATCGGTAAATATAATAAATAAATACTTACTGGCAAGAATAACTACGGCAATGGTAATGAAGAAGAAAATGGCCTTCATGTTGTTGAGCTGGTGGTTCGGACTGGAGTATCTATTGTTTTTTTTTTCAAAACGATCTGTCGTATTTAAAACTTCTCGGATACATGTTATTAAAATATATTAAACGGAATGATTTAAATGGGAGGACTGTGCGCATCTCATTAACGGACGTCACCTAGTATTGCTAATCTATTGTAATCACATGTATTTATGGATTTATTATATTGGTTTACAGTATATAAATTATTTATGCCTTGAGGAAAATTAAAAATTCCGCGCTAGAACAACTTCATTACACAAGGTCGAAATAAATAGTATGATATTGTTAGGTAACATAAAAAAATACTGTAATTAATATACAGAGAGGTTTTTTTATCAGTATGCATTTCCCCTATATATACCTGCAAAAAACGCGAGTCAAACGCATTGAAACGATTAATGTGTGTATGTTTAGTTGACTATTTGGCATATGTGTGTTCAGTTGCGTGTTATAGGCAACTAAACACACATACATTAATGCATTTAACTCGCGTATAGGTATATATAGCGGAAATGTATACTGATAAAAAAGCTGTCTGTATATATATATATATATATATATATATAATCGATGTCCCCTTTTACCAATTGGTGTCGGGGTTGTAATTAATATGTATATATAAATATCTTTTGGGAATTGGTGAAAGGAATTGCAGCGAGAAAATGGCGAACTTTTTCCATAATTCCATAACCCTCATTCTTTGACCCTTCAAAATATGCAAGTTGCGGAAAGAAAGAGTTATTAAAATCAAAATTATTTTTGATATATGGTAAATAGCGGACGGGAGGATTCAGCTGAAAATGATACAACCTTACTGACAATTCGATGTATATACAGAGAGCTTTTTTTATCAGTATACATTTCCCCTATGTATACCTGCAAAATACGCGAGTCAAATGCGTTAGTGTATGTATGTTTAGTTGCCTATAACACGCAACTGACAAATAGTCAACTAAACATACACACATTAATCGGTTCAATGCGTTTGACTCGCGTTTTTTGCAGGTGTACACTTCCCCTAATGTATACTGATAAAAAGAAACTCTATGTATATAGACTGCAGTTTCAGTAGAAATACCTTAATTCCAATATGTAAGTCCCTTAAAGTGTTTTGCCCTTGTCTTTATTTTGGATTTTTAGAAAAGTATATGCGGTTTAAAGGAAAGTTTTTGTGTCGAGGGAATATACTGGGAGCATTGGGGTGTTATTAAAGGACACGAGTAGTGAACTGGGAGTGATTTTATGGTGGGGAAGGAAGATTTGAGGTTTTAATGCGCCACTCGGAATACCATTTTCGTATTGCATTTAGGGATTTTTTGGAGGGATATTAGTGCTTTTTTAAGGGTAGTAGCATGGGGATCATATTTGATTAATTAAAATTATATAAATCATATATTATTTACACTTAAACAAATCCTTGATATAACATTTTGTAATAATTTAGTAGTTGAATGTATTATAATAATAATTTGTCTAAACCATCGAGGATGTTCTCCAATACAGTTTTAAAAAAATATTCTATTTCATTTAACTTTTGCTTGTGGTGTATTTCTTTAATTTATTATGCAAAAAATACTTAATTTACTTTATTGTAGTAAGTTCTGTTTTTTTGCATGTATTTTACAATATGGGGTAGTAAGACGAGAAAATCGAAAATGTCGAAAATTGTCGATTTGAACATAAAGATCAACCACTGGTATATTGTCAAGCGTCTCAAGTAATTTTAAGTGTTTTTTTTTTGTCCCGATAGTATGCCCACACTAAAAATTATCCAATTTCGCTTAGATATGAAATTAATGGAACTATTGATAAAAAATGTCAACAATTTTCAACGTGTGTTAAGTGAGAAATTAATTAAAGATAAAAAAAATTATGGAATAAATCAATATAAATTTATTTATTTCGAATATGCTCACGTCCTTTTTTTTCCTTAAGGCATTCCGCCGGAAATATATCATTCATCTAAACTGAAATTGTACCTAATAGATTATTAAAAAGTGGAAACTAATGAGAAATAAGAAATAATTTACAAATTTGCATTTTCGTTTTGTTATTAAACAGCCCGGGTTTTGCGTAATTGTTTGTTTAATTCATGAATTGCGTCAAATTAGCGGAGATAAGGAATAATTGGACTTTATACGTTACGCAAATAAACAGACGCAGTAGACAATGGAAAGGGTAGAGTAAAGAAGAATATATTGTTACACTCATCGATTTTAAAACGTATATGTTTAATTAATTTCTCACTTAACCCGTGGTGAAACATTTTTGAATTAATTCAGGATGTGCATTCCTCCCTGAAGATGACCAATGGTCGAAACTAATTGGAGAAAATATAAATAAGTGAAACAAACCAAGTGTTTTAAATTCAATTAAATCATCCTGAATTGATTTTAAAACGGTCTATTTTATTATATTCAACATAATACGGTTTTATATATATTTTTTCTTCTGACACCAGGGTGCTTTAGTCTTATTTGACCCGAAATGGAAATAGTTTAAATTGAAACAAGTACTTCTCGCAAATAAAAAGCCTGTTATTCTTTACTTCTCAATTTATTTTTTATGTTAGACACAATGTGCTCATTATCAATAACAAATTAATCAGTTTAAATAAAAATGTTTTTTTTTATTAAATAACTGTGACCAAGTGAATGGATACTCCTTTTATTCATATTAATAAATTTGTTATTAAATAAAAATGATTTGAAAATAATTAATAAATTATTTCCACATTTAGCTCTGTGACTTTTGACTTACACTGCCATTCTTTCGGATTTAATAATATAAATATGTATTTACATTTTTTATCTATCAAGTATAAAGTATCAGTCTAAATAAAAAATAAATCGTTAATTTTCGTGTATTACGTCAATTTACTAGTTCAAGTTAGAAAAGAAAATTGTAAGATATAATGAAATTAATAGGTAATGACTGCTAAGTTATTTGAATATAGAATTCAGTGAAATCCTTTAAATTTTCATTGCACAAGTTTTTATTAGCAAAAATATAATTTAAAATTTATTATAAATTTGATCAATTTTCATTGTTTTTTCATAATTGTTTTTTTTACACAAACAAAACATTAAAATAATTTTTATTTCATCTGATGAAATTCCTGCTTATTTTAAGATTATTTTAATGTATAATACAATATTGTTCATTGATCACAACAGCAATCTAACTCGAATTAGTGATTGCCAATATTTATATAGCTATAAACCGCACCCTTAAGATGAATGCATAGGGTCTGTGTAGAAAAAGAGGGTGATTGATAGATTTTTTAATTTGGAGTAGATGTTGGGATCTTTGAGGATGCATACTTTTTTTTAAAATAAATTAAAATTGTTATTATTGTGCGCAAATCTTTCAGCAAGAATCTGAATTCGTTTTCTAATGGGGGAAACTTTGTATATATGAAAGGGTTGTTCATTTGAGGGAATTTTTTATTATTAATAAATATTTTTGCTAAAGGAGGAAACTTTGGATATATAATAATAATAATAATAAATTTATTACCCAACAGGAAACAGTAGCCCAATTACAGGATAATAAAAAATAATTTTACATTATAATAATAGCAAGACAAACATGAATATAAATATAAATAAATACCAGTACAAATATCGATACGAAAACAATAAATAAATATGAAAGGATTGTTCATTTGAGGGATTTTTTTTATTATTAATAAATATTTTTGCTAAAGGGGGAAACTTTGTATATATGAAAGGGTTGTTTATTTGAGGGAATTTTTTATTATTAATAAATATTTTTGCTAAAGGGGGAAACTTTGTATATATGAAAGGGTTGTTTATTTGAGGGAATTTTTTATTATTAATAAATATTTTTGCTAAAGGGGGAAACTTTGAAAATATGAAAGGGTTGTTCATTTGTGGTAATTTTTTATTATTAATAAATATTTTTGCTAAAGGGGGAAACTTTGAATATATGAAAGGGTTGTTTATTTGAGGGATTTTTTTATTATTAATAAATATTTTTGCTAAAGGAGGAAACTTTGGATATATGAAAGGGTTGTTCATTTGAGGGAATTTTATATTATTAATAAATATTTTTGCTAAAGGGGGAAACTTTGGATATATGAAAGGGTTGTTCATTTGAGGGAATTTTTTATTATTAATAAATATTTTTGCGAAAGGGAGAAACTTTGGATATATGGTAGGGTTGTTCGTTTGAGGGAATTTTTTATTATTAATAAATATTTTTTGAAAATAAACGTATTTTCGAAATTTTGGATTTTTAATAAAAAAAAATATTTTCATGGATACAATTTATTGTTAAATAATTCTACAAGCTTATAAATTATTTTATTAACAATTTAAAAGCCTATTCATATAAATTATACCTTCAGAATTTTTTATTTCATCTCAAATCCTTTGATTGCATTCCGACTATTTTTCTCATCGTTCATCCACTTGGAATTATCCTAAAATATAAATAATAACATTGCATGAAATAAATATGAATAAATTATTAAAAATCAACCAATAAAACACAGATTATATTGAATAACTTTAAATTCTCGACTAGTTTAGGGTTATTAGCCCATTTTCAAGAGAATTTAAAAATAAAAAAAATAATAAAACAAATTTTAAATTCTCTTGAAAATGGGCTAATAACCCGAAACTAATCGAGAATTTAATGTTATTCAATCTAATCCGTGTTTTATGGGTTGATTTTTAATATTTTATTCATATTTATTTCATACAATATGAACTACTAATGTCTAAATATTAAAACCATAATTAACATTGCAATTATTTTTTTTAATCTTTAGTATTGTTGATCTTTTAATTATTTAAATAAAAATAATTATCCTTTCTCCTACACTTTTTATTCAACTAAATATATATTTTGGAAACTATATATATATTTAATTCAATGAAAAGGGTAGGAGAACGAACTATAATTTTTATTTAAATAATATTTTTTTTATTAGAACATTTCTTTTTGCGTTTATATTTGCGTTCAAAGTGTTTACTATTGTATTTAAAATTAGTTAGTAACACATATAAATTTATAACAGAAATGATTCACGCATTTGCAGTTATTTAAATTACAATAAAATTAAACAAGGAGGGCAGAAAGACCTCTGGTTGATAGCCCAGACAGACTAACACCTACATGTATTGTTATTATTTGTATTGTTATATTGTTAAAATTATCTATATAGTCTGAATAAAGATATATATATATACATATATATATATATATATTCAACAAGGAAAATTTCTGGCAATGATCAATAAAATTCGATCAATCCTTTTTTCCAACTGCAAAAAATACTTTAATCGAATTTTATTGATCGTTGCCAGAAATTTTCCTTGTTTAATTTTATTGTAATTAAAATAACTGCAAATGCGTTTTTCTGTTTTATTTAATTTTAATATTTTATTAATACTAGAAATTAATATAACATATTATTTGAGTAAAACTTACCGACTGAAACAAAAGAAAGCACGTATATTAAATTAAATATAATCACATAAGACATAAGTTTCATCATCGGTCGCACCGATGGAATCTGCTGAACGCGACGAATGTAAACCTTATGGTCAAAGTCATAAAATTGCTTGAACTTGCTTAAACTTGATGCAGAACAAACGAACAGTCCTTTCAATTTATATAAAATAGAGCAAAAAGTACTTACATAACTTAAACACTAAATGAGGGATATTAGAAAAAAAAGGATTAATAACATAAACAAAGGATTATGAAAATATTCGAAGAAAGTAATAAATTAAAACACAATTGAAACAAAACAAACAATATATATATATAAAATGAGGAAAGCCGAAAGACCTTCCGTCGATAGCCGTTTCTCTTAAGAATATATATTTATTTTAAATTGTTTCATGTATTGTACAGAGTGCAGCAAAACAGACAGTGCAGTTTTGAAGAGCTATTAATAGAACGGCGCAATTTAAAGAAATGGGGTTTAATCGGAACATAATGCCGTTTTATGCATTAAGACACGACCTCCCCGAGTACATAATGAGATTCTTCCCAGGTACCTCCACCACATGGGATGTACTGGGGGTTCCAAACCACACTCTCTCTGTTTTGCCGCACTCTGTATATTAAATTAAATATGTATGTATTCTTTGGAAATTTAATTATTCACACATAACACTACCAACTATAAGAACATTTTTATTTGAATTAATATTAAACATCATATAATGTTTTGTTTGAATAATAAAAGTGAATTAAAAATAAAATTCTTACCTCCAGATACTGCAAAATTGTACAGAAAAATTTAGTTTATGGTAATAATATACTACTAATAATAATGTTTATTGCCAGTGTAATAAAAATAAACACCGTAACACTGCGGTTGGTGCCGGGACATTCAGGGGAGGATGGCAATGAGAAGGCGAATGCTCGGGCTAATAATTTTAAGATATTGCAATACACCGTAACGCAATTTGATAAATAAAGAATGCTCTAGCATAGAAAGGTTCACTATATTGAGCCAAAACTGATGATATGAATATCAAAGAAAATGCGTCAAAAAGTGGAGCCTAAATAGTCACGTCCAGGGCTGGAATAACCTGACAGGGCGCAGATACAGCAAACTAATGTAGGAAAAACCCTTTTATAAATTAGCAGCAATCTCAGATTCAGCAGAAATAACCTTAGAATATCTATGAATTGTAGAAATTTCCAAAGTACAGCATTAAGGTATAATTTTAAATTTAATTAAATATAAATTGGAAAAGAAATATCTATGGTGGGATTTTATCCTATGTTCCCCGATTGCCAGTCGAGTTCGCTACTAACTACACCACGGAGACCTGTGATATCAAATCTCCATACAGTACTTCAAATCCACCTATATTCAATTCATACAGATATTCGTGATGGGCCCGAGTACGATACACAATCAGCTATTATCTGTTCCCATCTGAAGTAGTAGTTGGTAACGCACTCGACCGGCAATCGGGCGACATGGGTTCAAATCCCACTAGAGATGTTTATTTTCCACAGTAAAAAATGGAGATCTTTTAATTATCAGCCAACCGGCCATCGAGACTATGCTGTGTCTACTTACCAATATTCGAGCCTACATCAACTGAAATATGAAGAGAATATTGTAATTAATTTAGAAAAGAAAAACGTTTCAAGTTTACATAACGGAAGCAACATTTCTAGTCCCCAGCCTCGCACCTCCATTCCGGTTTTTAGTGAAACGCCCTCATTTTCACGAAAAATAATTTCCGCGTTATCCAAATTTATTGAAATGAATTGATGAGTTCGTATAATTGGAAAATATAGCAGAAAGCGGCATGTTATATATTTTATAATATTATATAATTCTAAAAGTGGCAACAATTTGGGTCTACTATTTTTTCTTGTTGCCACTTATAAAATTATATAATATTATAAAATATATAAAATGCCGCTTTCTGCTATATTTTCCAATTATTACTAACTCATGAATAAATAAATGGTGAGTTCATATTTGATTGTTTGTTTTTAACTGTACTTTTTTTTATTTTACTAGACTTACCAATAGCTTTTCCAGTATTTACTAAAATAAATTTGGATTAATTAATTAATATTATTATTTATGATGATTTATGTAAATGTTTACAGTTTTTTGTAGAAAGGAGATTTCCGTAAATAAATGAATTAAATAATATAACTGTATTGTCCATTTTTTAAATATAACACTTACCTACTCCAGTACCTTAACATAAATAAAATATTGAATATTAATAAAAGTTGGATTTTTATTTTTACGGTATGATAGTTTTGATTGTAAATTAAATAAAAAGATTTACAAATTTTTTAAATGAAACGTATGTTGTAAAATGGAGATTCCGTAAATAAAATAAAATAAAAATTATTTATGTGAAATAAATATGAATAGATTATTAAAAATCAACCAATAAAACACAGATTAGATTGAATAAATTTAAATTCTCGACTAGTTTCGGATTATTAGCCCATTTTCTGTGTTTTATTGGTTGATTTTTAATAATTTATTCATATTTATTTCATACAATATGAACTACCA
Source organism: Philonthus spinipes (assembly GCA_963082785.1). NCBI lineage: Eukaryota > Metazoa > Arthropoda > Insecta > Coleoptera > Staphylinidae > Philonthus > Philonthus spinipes. The sequence goes on along the minus strand of OY720310.1, from coordinate 2,631,376 downwards.
GTGTCTAAATATTAAAACCATTAATTATAAAAATTAATTATTAATCAATTCGTAGTGTATTTAAAATTAATTTAAAATACGCGCCATGCGCTATGTCAGATACGCCACCACTTAGGGTGAATTGATTGTGCGTTTTAGTTTGGCGTTTGTATCACGCGTATCGGCCTTAAAGTTGACAGAATAAAGTGTTTGAGTTACTTGCGCGATTATTATTTAAAATGCCTCAACACCGTCAGACATAAAACAAGTATTGAAAAAGAGAATTTAAAATTTGTTTTTTAATTCTCTTGAAAATGGTCTAATAACCCGAAACTAGTCGAGATTTTAAAGTTATTCAATCTAATCTGTGTTTTATTCGTTGATTTTTAATATTTTATTCATATTTATTACATAAATTGTCATTGTTAAATTTTGGTCCATAAATAAATCATTTTCACTCTTCAATACCCGGCGCATCCACCAAAAATACCGTATAAACTTTTTAATACAAATCAAGGAATCTCATCATTTCATGTGTGAATGAATGAATAAAAGAATATTCTTTTTATATTATATAGTTTTAATTGTATTTATGATTAATGAAGAAATAAATAAAATTAAATCGATATGCCGTATAAACTGTTATTTTTAATACAAATCAATTAATCTCAGCGTTTCATGTGTGAATGAATGAATAAAAGAATATTCTTATTTATTATATAGCTTTAATTGTATTTATGATTAACGAAGAAATAAATAAAATTAAATCGATTAAATAAAAAATGATTAATAAATTATTTCCACATTTATCTCAGTGACATTTTGATTTACGTTACGTGAGTACGTTAAACAAATGCACATTAAAACAACTACTTCCCGGGCGAATACCCCGCCGGACATTGAATTACATAATGTACACCTGCTGTTGCGTATCAATAAAATATTGCATAATGCAGCAAATTTTTGATCCGTTTAAAATTAAATCACTTACCAATTGCTATGCCTGTATCAACTGTAAAAGTTTCAAACGTAAATCTGACTTATCGATATTACAATTTTTCAAATGGTTGGACAAACCAACCAGGACACTTCGAGTTAGCCAATATAATTAGTCACAGTATGCAAAGCTACAAACTGGAATAAATTAAATGTAAGACAAATACATTCAATTCAATTCATTTATTTACGGTAAATCACCTTTATACAGAATAATAACAATATTCAAAATGTTTAGATAAATTCAATTTAATTCAGTTGGTAGCTTTGCATTTTTTTTTTCAATTTTATAATTAAATTATTCGATTGAACGCTCAATATTATAACATTTTTTTTAATTCTCTCGACTGTATATTCTTATTGATTCGTGTTTTACTCACCAACTCCTAGTGCTAGAAGTAGAAAATATTGTTTTTAAATAAAAAAATCAGTCTGTATTATGAAATGATAAAATAGAAAAAAATCGACGGCCAATATTTGTTTCTTAAAATTAAAAATAAAATTGTCATGTTTCACATTCTATAATTTTTATTATGTTAATTGTGTAATTTGTGTATAATCTAAACTCTCATAAAATTAGTGTAAAAAAAGTTAAAGCACTGTGTTTTTACTCTTTTCCAGAGCCCTTCAATTCTTCCAAGAATTTATTAACAAACTTAATTTTAATTAAGGCCGTATAAAATAAAAAAAAGATTATTTAGAGCCCTTCAATTCCTCCAAAAATTTCTTAACAAACTTTGATTAAAGCCGTATAAAATTAAAAAAATAAAAGATTATTTTTATACCTGCTGTTTTGCCCATATCAACTGTTAACATAAAATTGAAGATTAATACATTATGTAAATCATTCGTGGAGAGAAATTTTATTAAAACAATATTTACCAACGGCTGTTCCAGTTCCGACTGAACATGAAATATTTTAAAAAAAATCAATTAATACAAATTAAACAGTAAAATTAATGATAACATGTGGGTAGGCTTCCAGTTAATATCACTTTAAAGTAAACACGTTTGTTATAACTTTCAAAAATTGTTTATTTTGTATTTCACTAGAATTGTTTCGCCATCTTGTGGCTTCTTCAGGTGAAGATAAGTGAAGAAGCTACAAGGTGGCGAAACAATTTATTTATTTATTTAATTAACGGAGGCCATTAAATACAGTAACATACATACATGATTCAATGAATAGTTACAATAATAAAATAATAGGATTAACAAAAAAACACATTTTTAAAAAACGAACAATTGTATTGAAATACAAAATAAATAATTTTTGAAAGTTATAAGAAACGTGTTTACTTTAAAGTGATAAATATGAACTTTCAACAACTATCAGCCACCTCGATTAATAGTTCCAGTTAATATAAATAAAAACACTTAAACTTTGTTTGTATAACTGAAACAAACAAACAAAGTTTAAGTGTTTTTATTTATGTTAATAACGATGTATAACGAAGTAGAAGCCTCCACAGTTAACAGTTCCAGTTAATATCTGGCTGGAAGGAGTCCTACACTTCGTTCGTAAGTGCATTACCCCTTTCAAAGCAAAAAAACTTAAAAAACAATTCATATTTTGTTGTTTTTAGAAAATAATACATTACCAACTCCTTTTACTGCAATAAAAATGTATTTTTTTATTATAGAATATATTTTTTTTAACAATAGAAATAAATAATATTTTCACTTGGTCACAGTTATTATTTAAAAATTCTTTTTATTTAATGTATTTATTAAATAAAAACAATTTTTAAATAATTAATAAAATTATTCCCTCTTTAGCTACTGTGACATCTTGACTTACGTTACGAAAGTACTTTATTTAATTAATTAACGGAGGCCATTAACCCCTATCTTCCCCTTTCTGGTGTTACGAATATGATTGTACAATTAAAAAAATCCGTTGCGTGTCTTAAATTATCTTTGATCAACTGATGATATGAATAATACTTACCGACAGTGTCACCAGCTTTCTGCAAGAAGTCTGAAAAAACGCAGATATTTCTTCAAATATTTTGTGAGCGATTATTATTTAAATTAATGACAATAATTAGTATCGGTCTTTGTATTTTCCATTTGTGAGATTCAAAAATTCAAAATTCCCTTCAAAAAAAGGAGGGGAGGGATGTGCTATAGTTTTTTTTTCTTTAATTTTTTATTACTAACTAAGGGATGTGCTATAGTTTTTTTTTTCTTTAATTTTTTATTACTAACTAAAGGATGTGCTATAGTTTTTTTTCTTTAATTTTTTATTACTCACTTTTGTCATCTCCATCATCTTTGACAGCAGGCGCGGGTGTTGTAGTTGCTGCTGGTTGGCTTGCTTCAGCTACTTGCTTGGATTGCGTGGCTTTTGTTGAAAATAATAATAATAATAATAATTAGAACGAGTAATTAAAAAAGAATAATAGAAATTTTCACGTAAACTCGAAAATATACAGTTAAAAAAGAAAAAAAGGATTAAAATACCTTCACTGGCTTCACCTTTGGGGCGATTCATAAATTTGCCTAATATAAGAACAAAAATACGTGAAATTAATTTTCGCTACTTAACGTCTCGAAATTAATTAAAAATTAAATACTAATGCACACTTGCAGCGCGGGTACTTAATCATGATTAAAAACTTAATCACGATTAAGTCTGAAATTGGCTTAAAAGTTACGGCTATCTGTAGACACGTGTTTCGGGATTCCATCCCTCGTCAGTACAGTTTTTCTATTATTAGAACAAATATTTTTAAACGGATATCGGCCGGAGGTGAAAGACGATTCATTTACAGAATATAATTCTAATTTTATACATTATTGTACATACATATACAAATTTGAATAAAGATGGTTAGTTAGTTATTTTTAAATGATACATTTATAGATATAAGCAATACTCACGCATAGCTTCAGTTGCTGAAAATATATATAAATTATAAATCATAATAAATGAAAGACGACGCAAGCGCCATCTTTTGTCTAATTTCAAGTGGCATCGTCAACGATTTGAGTCTGATATTTTATTAATTATAATTAATGACTTTAAATGAATGGCTAATATAAAATTAAATGAATTTAATATTTACAATTCATTTAAAGTATATTTCATTAGCTAATTATAAATCTAATAATTTCCTTTTTATGCTTCTGCAATTAGTTATTCAGAAATTATTTTTTTACTTACTCATATCCATCAATGTTTGCACTAAAAAAAAAGATAGATAATATATTATATATATATGTTATATGTTTCGATATATTATGTAAATTAAGTAATAAACTTACTAGATTTAAACGCTTGCCCCGCTATATATAAAAAACAACATTTTTTATAAGATCAAATTATTAAAAAAACAACATATAAATAAAATTAATTAAATAAATATTAAAATTCAATTTAAGTAACACTAAAACCATAGAGTAATGAATACACAGAGCGGCAACTAGTGGGGATTTTAGGGATTAATTTTATAGGAAGTTCACGATAATTTAATTTTTATATTCCCGTTTATGCACCGCCTTATTTAAGTCCTCCTTACAATTTTTTTATATATATTATAAAATTAAGCCTTTTATTTATAAAGCTTCACGCGACTTTGCCTTTTCTTTGGTAATTCGATGTCTAGCGTGGATATTCGTCCATTTCGATCACAACAACTATTTGGTGATTACCATATTTCGCACTAGATACTGACAATGCTGATCAGTTTGGAGAAGCACGACGCTTTTTTTTACCCGTCATTGCCGCTCTTGGTATTATTTCCTCCATGGCAATCTCAGCATTAAATTAATATTTAATTTAAATATTAGTTTTATTTATTTACTTACTTTCGCAATCTGGACCTTCAGTTTTCTCCACGTGATCTATAAACCAACAGACACAAATTTCAATAAAACAGTAAAAGAAAATAATGAAAGTTAATTGATTATTGTATAGTTGTGCTTTTAATTGATCAATAAAATCAAAATCAATTGTAATAGTAAGAAATCACAGATAAAATTTGAAATGATATTATTCTGCATAAAATTCATTTTTAATAAATTAAATTAAAGACGACGCAAGCGCCACCTTAAATGTGAAATTCATTTTTATCTTTTATCTTATAAAACTTCAACTACTGAAGATGGAAACATAGTTTCCGAAATATATGTAGTGAAATAAAAAATAAGTAGGAGAAAGGACAAGTATTTTTATTTAAATTATTAAAATCTCCACAACCAACAACCAACATAAAGAAGATTATTTGAATAATATTATTTCAAATTTTGTAGAAATGAAAAATAAAACTCTTTTAGTAAATGCATAAACGATTTGTTTATGCTTTTACTAAAAGAATGTTAATAAAAGAATAAGAATAAAATATAAAGTATTTGTTCATACATACCAATCATAATTTGCACTGTAAATAGAATACATATAGAGTATTTAATTCAAAATGAAATGAAAATAATTACTATGTTTTTTTACCAAACAAAAAAACATAATAATAATTTTCATTGAAATGGATATGGATTACCCAAAGTTATTACTTATATATATACTTCTTAGCATTTATTTAATTTGCTCATAATTCGAAAATTACATATTTATTTCAAACAGCATGAACTACCAATGTTTAAGTATTAAAACTATTAATTATCGAAAATTACAAATCAGTGGGAATTTCATTTTACTAAAAATAATTGTATTTGTTATTTTAAGAATTCTCTTCGAAAATTACATATTTATTTCAAACAACATGAACTACCAATGTTTAAGTATTAAAACTATTATTTATCGAAAATTACAAATCTGTGGGAATTTCATTTTACTAAAAATAATTGTATTCGTTATTTTAAGAATTCTCTTTATAGGATTTTAAGAGCTTGTACTCACTGGCTTCGTGGAAGTTCTCCTCTGTTAACAAAAATACAATCATTGTAATTAAATAATTAAAAAAAAAATCGGTTTTCTAACAAATATTTATATACTACTCACCGCCGAATTTGAGAACTGCAATATTAAAATTAAAATATTACAATGATTTAAATTTCATATCCAGGTATTACTGAAATGCTCCAGCAAGTAATAATAGAGAGTGTTATTGAAGAAATATTCATAATGATTTTATTTTTTGCGAATCGTCGTTTTTTTTTTCTTATTTAGGGTCATCAGCTCTCAATATTTATTGCACTGTTTACTTACACGAATCAATAAAATCTGTAAAATAAAAGGAAATCTTGTTGTTATTTCTGTTTATTTATTTCATCTTCGAAATTTATTAAGATTTCAAAAGAAAGAAACAAAATTCTAAATTTTCGCATGGATTATTATTATAGTGCTATCATTCATATTAACACTTCACGTTGAAAACAATGATTTTCTGGGCAAATACCAATCAGAAAAAGTGAAAGATAATTTTATAATTCCCTTAATTTTGCATTTATAGGTTTTAAATTATACAATTCATTTTTTTAACAACATCTCATGGGGAATAACATAGTTTCCCTTAATTTTGCATTTATAGGTCTTAAATTATACAATAAATTTTTTAACAACGCCTCATGGAGAATGACATAATTTCGTCCACTAAAAATTTGATAGTAAAATTCTTTCATTATTATGAATTAATATTTATTATTGTTATTAATAGCATAAGTTGATGTTTTAGCTTACCTGCATTGCCTAAAAAATAAATAATACAATGAATAAATCATTTTTTGTAATTTAAATAATTTTAAATAATAAATATTTTAATGAAAAATATGATTAAAATTCTACGAATAAAACACTAATTAAATTGAACTACTTTAAATTCTCGACTAGTTTGGCCCTATTCTCAAAGAAATTTAAAATTTAATAATAATATATATTTATTCTTCACAAGTAACAGAATTATTTACATTATTTTATATGCACCATTAAAATTTAATGTATTTATATTATATTATTATTAAGATCTGTGTATATGAATATATTTGTAAATAGAAAACGTCACATTTATAAATTGCATAATCATAATACAATTTATAAATGTGACGTTTTCCATTTAAAAATATATTCATATGCATAGATCTTAATAATAATAGTCTGTACTTTTCTACTAAATAATTTAATTTTTGTCTTCTTATATACTTGTATCTTTAATTTGTAATACTGTTTGTAATATTTTTATAAAAAATGGACATTCCGTTAATAAATAAATTAAATTAAATAGTTATTCACACTTTAGAAATACACAGATTTAAAGTGTGAATAAATATTATTATTATTAAGATCTATGTGTGTGTGTGTAAAATATTTTATTTGCGCATTAAAATTTACCTGAATTAGCAAAGGCAAGGAAAACAATCAAAAACGGAAAGACGGTCTTCATTGCTCTCAATGGACTTACTAATTGCGGCGTGTGCTCGAAATCAGGTTATATATTCCCCCTCGAAAACGAAAAAATATTAACGGGAGAGATACATCGTATTACAATAAATTAAAAATGTAAAATTTTCGAAACGTCCTTTCGCCGTTTACTTGCGTCACTTCATCTGGGATAAATTTCGCGTGCCGTATGATTTAATCGGTTTTACGGGGATTGTTGGTTTTTGCCTGAAATTTACAGGCAATAATATCCAAAATAGCGGTGCGGTTTCTTCCAATATATATAAAAAATAATATCTGTTGTGTTATTACATACTGCAACAGATAATGATTTTTGCCAGCTTGACCGGTGAAATCTTGAGCAACCTTTTTTTGTTTCTATTTGTTTTGTTGTTATTAAATATGTTTTACTAAGTGATAAATGAGAAAAAAGTATACAATATATTTATTTGTTTCATTTTATTGTTTTAATATATGTATATATTTTATTGTTTTTGTAAAAAGGTGAATTCGTAATAAAATTATTATTATTATTATTATTAATATAGCATGTATTTCGGCTCGTTAACAATTTTCTATCTTGAAAGACGAAATTTCTCGTCAATACATTTTACCTTAACTAAGGTGTTCCACAAGGTTCATTCCTATATCCCATATTCCAAAAGCATTTATGGACAGTTTGTTGTTTCAAAAGAATACACTTTTCCAATGACTTCTCTAGAGCATTCTTTAATCCAAATTATGATTGATTGTATTTTCACGTTTATCTTTATCGGTTTAATATATGATTTAATAAATATGGATCATATAATCAAGCTCTTTATGCCGTGGAGCAGTGAAAGACGGAATTCCCAGCAATTCAGGAATAATTTGGTAAATTATGGGAGATAGGAATGAACCATGGAGAACATCAAAGTTAGGGTAGAATGCATTGACCAGATATTTTACCCTAACTTTGGTGTTCTTCAAGGTTCATTCCTATCTCCTATAATTTACCAAATTATTCCTGAATATATTTAATCATTTTTTTATGACGTAGAACATTAAAACATACATTATTTCTAAAAAAATAAAAATAATTGCGCGATATTCTACTTACTGTTTATTTAAACAGTAGAATATAATAAAAGTTATTATTTCCATTTTAAAAATGTTTTTAATTTATTTACATTTCGTGAAATTATCTATAAGGAAATACATTTTGATATTATGGCATTAAGCGGAAAGACTATTGGTCGATAGCCATTTAACAGATATAAAATATACATTTTATTACATATTGATATTAAAATATGTTATATATGTAAAATTGTTTATATGTGATTTACAGTCATGATATTTATCTAAACATTTTGAATATTGTTATTATTCTGTATAAAGGTGATTTACCGTAAATAAATGAATTGAATTTGATTTTGTAATTATCTAATATTTATTTAGTATTTTTTGCTGTATACATCTGTTAATAAAGATTATTATTATTATATTATGGCATTAATTTACAAGTTTTCATAAAACATAAAAAAATAATTAAGGAATTTGACGTATTCGTTAATTATGAGTATGCATAAATAAAGATTAAATTATCAACAGATTATTTTTTTCAATCTGAACTTCGCCTACTCCTATACTATTTATATTTGTATTGTAAAATTTATGATGAAATAAAGGCATTTATTACATACATAAACATCTTTATTTCTGAGATTGGAATATACAATTACAATACAATATCTAACAGTACACTAACGTTCACAATATATTTTCAACTCTGAAACTGGCTATCGACCAGTGGTCTTTCAGCCTGTCTTTGTCCAGTCTACGTCTGCTTTTTAAAAATTGTGATCGCTAACGTCATTGTCAAGTTCCGGTTGATGTAATGAGATGAATTGATGAATGGTTGAAATGGGATATTTGAATTTGGGTTGGGTGTTAGGGTTGCAGAGTAGACATTTATTATTATTATAAGATAAAACACTAATTACGTTCACGCTTAACATGGAATAGCGTAATGGCATTATATTGATTACTGATTTACAAAGTCCAAATTATTTAAATTACGAATTATTTAGTATTTCCAATGTTGTCTGTGCATCGTGATAATTACAAAATAAAAAATGTATATTAAAAAGAAATAAAAAAGTATAAATAAAAGTCTGTTTAATTCGGAAATTATTTTATTTCATTTTCAAGAGGAGTAATAAAATTATAAATATTTATAATCTGTTTCTCCTTATTGTTTTTTTTTAGGTCGGTCCATTTCCATTTTTAGCGTCTCTGGAGTATGCTGCCATTTATCCCCATTCTGTAAATGAATTATTAATTAATTACATTCCATTTAGATATTTTGCAGGTGCATAAAAATTGTCATGTTTTATAAGCAAGTAATATTAAACGTTAGCAATCATGACAAGTAAACGCAATGACAGGAACTAGATAAAGAGGCAGGGGAAAAAAAACTTACTGAATGGATTCAATGCATTGATCACTGAAAATATAAATTTGAATTAAAAAACTTGATATAATTAAACCACTTTTATTTTTATTAAGAGAATAGAAATCACACAGTGACAATTTGTGAAATTTATAATGTAGCATAATGGTTTTCTAATATGATAGTAAATGACAATTAATAGAAGAAAATCTAATGTAGCGTAATGGTTTTCTAATATAATAGTATGAAAATTAATAGAAGAAAATCCTTTCGATTTCCTTCATCTAATCCAATTCATTAATAAAAGTGGAATATTCAGTTTGATAAAAATGAGATCTTATTTACCTGTTCCAGCGGCGTTGATCGCTGTGAAGAAATACACAATTTTAAAAAATAACCATGTACAAAGTGATCGTATTCATAAGCGAAAATTTGTTGGAACACTTTCATAGTTTGATAAAGGGGCACGAGTTTACCATATATATTCAAACATAGTGGGAATTGGTATTTTTGATCTTACAATGAAATTAAACAAGAAAAATTTCTGGCAATGATCAATAAAATTCGATCAATCCCTTTTTTTTTCCAACTATTTATTTTTTTCTTTAAAAAAAAAAACATAAGGGATAGAAAACACGTAACTTTTTCTACCACTTTTATTTTATACCGTTTCTGCGATTAGTTTCGAATACAAGGTAATACTAGTCATAGAAAATATCAACCCTTTCACTTTTGAAATGGTTGAAAGACCTCTGGTCGGTAGTCCAGGACAGGCAAAGCTTCATTTTAGTGTATATACTCAATGTTTATAAATGTTTTGCACAGAACAGCTGTGTCTATCATTTTTATTTTTACTCCTATTCCGAAAGATATTCTCATTTTGTTTGTTTATAAATGTAATTGTCTTCATAAATTATTTTAAATGTTTAACGTATTTATTATTACTATTTTATTGCATTTTTATTGTAATATTCTATGGAAGACCACCGTTAATAAATAAATAAATAAATAAAGATATTTGTATATAAAAGTGAAAGTGAAAAGTTGCGTGTTTTTTTTTTTTCATTTTGTAAATTTAAAATATACCGTGAAGTGAATGGCTTTAATAATCAAGAAAATTAGGGAGTTTTAATATTTCGTGATCGCCGATTATAAAATCGATACAATGTATTATTGAATTTTGTATTTTAATATTGTTAATAATAATAATAATAATTCTTTATTGTCCAACGGAAAAACCAAAACAGGACAAATTACAATGGTCAGTATAAATACAAAAAGTAAAGAAATTAATTATAAAAGTATGAAAGTTTGACAAAAGTAAACTAATTAGAAAAAACAAATCTGTTAAACGTAACTTATAAAATAAAAGGAAGAGTAAATTATTGTTTAATAACATGTAGTGCAAATATGAAATAATCGAACATATAAAATTTGAAAAGAAATGAAATATTATTTAATTAATACTATTCTTCTAATAAAAAACGAAAAAAAAAATAGAATAAAATAATAATTTAATTTATTTTATTTTTTAATATTAACTATTTCTCTATTAAAATTCCTATATTTGAGGCAGCTGACAAATAAAACTAATTCGAAAAATCGTACGAAAGAACGTTACGACAACAAAAATTATTGTTTCCCAAGGGGACAAAGTTCTGTTCTAAATTCAGCCCCCTGCTGCACCTTCAGTGAGTGGGACGAGGCTCAACTTTGGAATTCTAAATTGCAACCCCCACTTTTTTTACAGTAAACTCCATATTAATTATTTTTTATTAATTACCTGCACTGGCACCAGCTTCAACTGTGTCATGAAAAGAAAGGAAATATAATAAAATATGTGTAGCGAATTTTATTATTATTAATTTACAAATAATTGCTAATTGAAATAACTCACTAATGCCCGTAATAGTCATTGCTGGATCCAGAATTTAATATTAATTCTTGGATTGCGTCAAAATGTATAAAATAGTCGACATAGTTCTGGAATATATCTGGATCCACCAATAACATTCGCGAATTCACGATTCATAATTATGGTTTCGTAGATTTCTCTTCGCTCCATTAATTCAATATATGTAGTGTATTCGAAGATATTTGTTGGTGAGTTCGTGAAGTTTTCTTGATAGTAATATTTATATTATATTTTAAAAAAAACTATATTTGCATTTCTAGCGTTGCACTGAATGATAATAATCATTATATATATAATCGTAACTCGAGTAGACTGGAAAATTCTGTCTGTTTTTATAGACAACCACAGGTTACAATTTTTATGAAGTACTTATATTTAATTCATTAATCCTAAATTGATTAAACTACGACTATTGCTACGGACATAAATAAAATAATGGAACCCTACACTAAACAGTAATTTATATATATGATTATTTGTAGAAAATAATTGCAAATGAAGTTGCATCAACGTTAAAACAATATTAAACGTTAATGTAACATTCATGTAAGCAATATTTGTAAAGCTCAATAGAAAATAATAATTAATAATTATCTTCAGCAATACCATGTGTGTTTACTAAATATTAGGGTAGAATATTTTATTACTTACTAATGTTTTTTTCTGCAATAAATATAATGGAAACATTTCAATCTCAAAATTAATTTTACTATCACAACGGAAGGACTTTTGAATTAATTTCTCACTTAACACTTGGTGAAATATATTTAACGTATTTACGTAACGTAAGTCGAAAGTCACTGAGCTTAATGTGGAAATAATTTATTAATTATTTTCAAATCATTTAATATATTTCATTATCTAATTATCATAACAGATGTTATGTTAAGGATAATTATTAATTTAAATATAAATGTTTGCTCTTTTATCTTCATAATAAATTCATTTTTTTTAAATTAAAACATACTGTATTCAATAAGCCTACTTATGGGAAAATAAAATATGAATGTTGAATATATTTCAGTAGTAGGAAATTATTTAATTATTATAACAGAAGTTATGTTAATGATAATTATTAATTTAAATATAAATGTTTGCTCCTTTATCTTTATAATAAATTCATCTTTTTTTTTAATTAAAACATACTGTATTCAATAAGCCTACTTATGTGAAAATAAAATATGAATATTGAATACATAAGTAAAAACCTATACAGTTTTTGAGTTTACGTGAAGTGTTTAATCACAAATAAAAAGACTGTTATTCCTTACTTCAGAATTTATTTTTTATGCTAGATGTACATTTCGAGACACAATGTGCTCATTATCAATAACTAATTGCTTGGATTCTTCTCGAAATGTACATCCAACGTAAAAAATAAATTGTGAAGTAAGGGATAACAGTATTTTTATTTGTGATTAAATACTTCACGTAAACTCAAAAACTGTATTGGTTAGTGAATTTAATTTACAAGTTTAATATTTTACGAAGTGATTAATGACAAAAAGTGTCCGATATATTGAATATTGTTTCTATAATTAAATAAATTATTATTATCAACTTGAAGTGAGAATAATTCATAAGTTTCCGTTTTCATTATTTTTATTACCTTCTGGTTTCGCTGTTGTAGTCGTTGTAGTTGTAGGTGCTGGTGTAGTTGTCTTTGTAGTTGTAGGTGCTGGAGTAGTTGTCGTTGTCGTAGTTGTAGGAGCTGGCGTAGTTGTAGAGGATGCTGGTGCAATCGTGGTCGTTGTAGTTGTTGAGGATGCTGTTGCAGTTGTAGTTGTTGAGCTTTTCGGTGTGGTCGTTGTAACAGTTTCTTGTGTTTTTTCTGCTGTGGCGGTGCTTACAACTGGAGGTGCTACAGTTGTTGACTCCACTGTTTGATCAGCTACAACAATCGTATTGCAAAAAGTATTTATCAACCATTTAAGTATAAGAATCACCAAATGAGGTAAAGCAGGCAAAAAGTATCAGACAAATGAAAATAATTTTAATTAATTAAATAAAAATAATTAATAAATTATTTCCACATTTAGCTCTATGACATTTTTGACTTACGTTACGTAAGTACTTTAAACAAACGCATATTGCAACAACTACTTCTCGGGCAAATACCCCGCCTGACATTGAATTACATAATGTGCACCTGCTGTTGCACATCAATAAAATATTGCAGCATGCAACAATTTTTCAAAATAAAATCAATGTAAAATACAACAAAGAACGTTAATTAATTTAAGACCATCTGCAGACACGTGTTTAGGGATCTATCCCTCGTCAGTATAGCTCTACCTTACATAATTTAAAGATGTTAAATTAAATCAATTATATTAAAACAAATCATACTAAATCGATTTAAATTAAACAATTAATGCAATTTAAATCAAAATCAAATCAAATAAAAAGAAACGAATTAAATTAAATTAATTAAATTGAGCCAGCCCTCTTTAGCTAATGTGATATTTTTGACTTATTCGAAGTACTTACATAAGTCAAAATATCACAAAAGCTAAATAGGAAATAATTTATTAATTATTTTCAAAATATATTTATTTAATTTAAAAATAACTTTGTCCTGGATATTGCGATCTTCCATAACAAATATACAACAATAACATATTGTAAAAGCAGCTAAAGAGGGAATAATTTATCACCCGAGTATTTAGCTAAATTGTAAATGGTACGCAGTATATTGAATAAATAAATAAATTATTTTCTTTTTTTTTAAATTTAATTTATTTCAAATTGAGCTTTTAGAAACGAAAATTGCTTTCACATACCTTCTTCCGATTCGTCAGTAGTCGGAAATTTTACTGAAAATGTAAGTTAATATTTTTTTTTAATAAAATAAACTCGAGGAATGGGTGGTGGTTCATTAATAGTAAGTACTTACCGTCACTATCAATTTCAAGAACAGCCTTGATAATTGGAATCACTAGGAATTGAATAATGAATGATTAATAATTTTAGAATAAAACAATATATTTATATTTTTATATCCTTTAAATTTTACATTTTTGAGATTTATATTTTAAAATTAATTTAATTTCTCTTTTTATAATTAAATTATAATAGTTTAAAAAAAAAACAAAATGGAAAGCATGAAACAAGTACTTATACTTAAAATATCGACCATTGTATGTACCAATTTAGCAAATAAGAAGCCAAAAACAAAAACGTGATTTAAATAAATTGTGATTATATGTAAATCTATTAGAGTATTAAATCGTATTTTTTTGTTTGTTTGTAAATTACAGAATTTCATCAATACTTCTTGCAAACTTCGGCTGCCAAGTCGGGTTTAAAACAGAGCCTTTCAATTATGAAAATAATTGCAGCGTATAAACATGGAGTAAAGAATCATTTACTCGATGGTATAGTATTTATTTCTTGGGAGACGCATCCAACATTTTTTTTGAATTATTAAACATTTTTCAAAAGAACTATAAGTTTGATAATAATAATATTTTTTATTACCTGGGTCAATTATATCTTCAACTGAAAATAGTAATTATTTTGATTTTAATAAATGCAACAATGTTTATATAATTTACATTAATTCAAGTTGAATTACTCTGCATAAGAAAGTAAAAGCGTCAATAATTAATAAATAAAGGACAAGTATTTTTATTTAAATAATAAATGAAATGTTTATTATTATCTTTATTTACGGAATTCACCTCTTTTTTGTAAGAAAACTCAATTAACTATACATATACATATGTAACTCATGTTTATTAAATTACTAAATAGGATACAAATGAAGGCACTAAACATCATAAAATGAGAATGGAATAATCTGAATCTAAAACAGTATCCCTCTACGGTTGAATTCAATTTATAAAATTCGTTACTTTTTATCTTGGTAAAATAAATGTAATTACCTTTTTCAATAACACTTTCCACTGAAAACAAAAATTTATTATAATTAATGGTTTTAATATTTAGACATTGGTAGTTCATATTGTATTAAATAAATATGAATAAATTATTAAAAATCAACCAATAAAACACAGATTAGATTGAATAACTTTAAATTCTCTTGAAAATGGGCTTTTATGAGAATTTAAAATTTTAAATTCTCTTGAAAATGGGCTGATAACCCGAAACTAGTTGAGAATTTAAAGTTATTCAATTTAATCTGTGTTTTATTGGTTGATTTTTAATAATTTATTCATTTTTATTTCAAAAAATTTATTATTACATATAAATATTTCATCATGGGAGATTCATTAAAAAATATAAAAATGATTCCATATAGACATATCAGAGGCCAAAAAAAGTGAGAAAAAATATATATAAACCGCGACAATTGTTTTTTTCCGGAGTGAGGTTGGTTGGGTGGGTATTTAATTTGAGGATTTAATTTATTCATTTAACAAATTCCCTATTGATAAGTGTTTGTTAATTTCTACGCTTTACTATTATTTCAAGTCGCAGAAGAAAGATTTTTCAAAATTACTTACCCACTTTTGTTACTAAAATTATAAAATAAAAAAATATTAGTTGAACTCTCACAATCTACTCACTGAGCAGATAAACGTATAAAATATCACATTAACGTTTAATTTTGTTATAATCACCCTAGTATTTAGCTAAATTGTAAATGATACGCAGTATATTGAATAAATAAATAAATTATTTTCTTTTTTTAAATTTAATTTATTTCAAATTGAGGTTTTAGAAACGAAAACAACGTAATTTATGAATATTTTCACAACTTTCTTCAGTGTGAATTTATAAGAAAATATTGTATTGCAAATTTACTTACCAGAACCAATTACAGGAATACCTATTAATAAAAATATATATAAAATATTAGATTTTTAATCACTGTTAATATTACAACATCATTATTGTGAAATTAATATTCTATTTATAATCTTCTAACAAGAATATAGCATTTTTTTTTTTATTTATTTTCCTCATTTCCTCCGTTTCTCCACGAAACTAACATAGGTTATCCGTATTTGCATTTTAATAAAATTATAATAGTAACAAGCTGTAAATGTAGTGGAATACATAAATACTCACGATTTAATGTAGAAACTGAAATAGTAATATATTTTGTAAACGCAATAAACCATGTAATTATAATTTCATAATAATTCAAGAAATTATATTTTTCAATTAAAATTCTAAAAGGGTTGTGATTATAATAATAAAATAAAGACAAAAAACTTACACACGTTGTGGATAAACTCTGTAATGGAATTTTTTAATTGTTACTTTGATATACACCGCAAGAGAAATTAAATTCACAATATTAAAATATTGTGAATTTCACAATATTTTAATATTGTGAAGTTCTCTTATACAAATAAAGTGATAATGTTTTAACATTATCACTTTATTTGTATAACCGATTAATTGTTAGAATTTAAAAAAAAATGTGGTTAATAGTATAAAAAAATTATATAATTGTATCAATAAATAATATTAATCGTTTGTATAAAAAACGTCATAATTTAATTAATTGGCAAAAAGACCGATGTTCGATAGACATTTTCTGAGGCTTAACTAGATGTTTATGATTGTTATGTAAATATTGTAATGTAATTTAACGTATTTCTCAGAAATAAAGATTTTCTATATATATTTAATTAATTTATATATATATATAACATCTTTTTTTCTGCAGATAATTCTATATAAATTGGTGAGGCAGAAAAGATGGACAAGAATAGAAACAAACGGACGAAAACGATCAAGATCTAAAATAAAATAACAACCCCAACACCTATCGGTAGATGTATTAGATAATCTCCATTTTTATTTTATTTTTTAAATAAACCCCAACATAATTATTATTAAAGTAAGCCCATAAAGAAAATGCTTGGTACTGTTTCACTGTTTTTTTTTTACACTATATTCTAACTAGAAAATCTTAGACCATTATGAAAGGAGTAATCCCTCCTGATCATGGTCTAAGAAATTGAAAACGAAACAAATGAAATGGTTTCTTAGATCATTATCAAAGTAATAATCCCCTTTTATCTTGGTTAAAAAAAAAAAACTAGCCAGAAGGAAATAATCAACTTTGATAATGGTTTAAGAAACTGAAACTAGTCAGAATAAACAAAAACTAGCCAGAAAGAAATAATCGCTTTTAATAATATATTAAGTAACTGAAACTAGTCAGAATATAGTGTGGATAATTGTTAAACAACACCAAGCGTTTTCTTAATAAACATACGTTAAATAAAAAAGATTATTCATCCACTTGGTCACAGTTATTTAATAAACTTACGTTAATTATTGCAATATATTTCACCAAGTACCAGACGAGAAAACATTTTTAAATTATTAATCCCGATATAATTAGTCAGTTTTAGAAAAAAAAGAACTGCAATATTTTATATTCATGTGTGTAATAGAAATGTCATACTCACCATAATCATTGCTATCTGTAATTAATATTATTTAATTAGATAAAAAAGAATAAAAATATTAATCAATTATAGAAATTTTCAATATACAACAGGTATAATTTAAATTGATTAAATATAGAGTTTTAAAAAAAACATATCTGATGATGGAAAATTTCTACAATTCGTAAATTTAGATTTAAAAGGAATATCAATTTAATTTAATTTAATTAAAAAAAAAATATTTGTAAAATTTGTATAAATATCGACACAAATATAAATTTTGTACATATCTCCCTGAGAATGACCTAAGGTCGAAACTAGTCGGAGTAAAAATAAAAAAAATCAGTGAAACAAACCAAGTGTTTTAATCAAAGTCTAAAAAAAATATTAGTTTTGTTTGTCACATGAATTAATAAAATAAATATTTAGTGTTATTGAATAGATTTCAACACAAAATTCGATACTTGAATTAATAAAATATTTATAATATTCAACACTTTTCAATTTAATTTCACTACAAATGTTTCGCTACGCTGTAGCTTCTTCAGGCGAAGAAAGTGGAACAATTGTAGTGAAATTAAATTAAAAAGTGTTGAAAATCATAAATATTTTATTAATCCAAGTAACCATGGATTTTCAAAAATTTAGTGCCTCATTAATCAACGATACAAAATTCGATCATGTATTTTTTGTTTGTTTCTCAATAAGAATTATCTCGGGTTGTTTGTCCAACCCGGAATGGGTTTGCTTAAACTAATATTTTATATTAAAAAAAAATCATTGATGTTTCTACATCTCTGCGGTGTAAGGCATATATTAAAAATAACAATTATAAATTAAATAAAATAGAATCTCCCATCCTTCATTAACAATTCATGTTTAAAATTTTAGTAATGCATGAAATAATTCAACCGGTAGAAAAATAGTAATTGAAGTTTAACGAGTTTTTTTTTTAATGTAGAAAGTCATGATGAATCAAAATAATTTAGTAAAGCATATATTAAAAATAACAATTATAAATTAAATAAAAAATAATTTCCCATCCTTCACTAACAATTCGCGTTTAACATTTTAGTAATGCATGAAATAATTCAACCGGTAGAAAAATACTAATTGAAGTTTAACTTATTTTATTAATGTAGAAAGTCATGATGAATCAAAATTATCTAGTAGCGATTAATTAGGGAACTATAATGGTGGATGATCTTAATATGGTTTAATAAAATTGTAAACTCGATTCAAGCTGTTATTCGTTTATAGGTTGAATTAAGCTACATTCGAAATTCTTACCTGCGACAACTATCGCCTCTGAAAATTAATTTTAAATATAATTAATGGTTTTAATATTTAGACATTGGTAGTTCATATTATATGAAATAAATATGAATCTAATCTGTGTTTTATTGGTTGATTTTTAATAATCTATTCATATTTATTTCATATAATTTTAAATATATAAATAAGTGCGCGATTCATTTAATTAGGTTTTTTTAATAAAGCGTAAAGACAGGTGAGAAAATTCGAGCAAACGTTAATTTTTAACCTATGTAGACAGATATCACTCCATAATTTCATTCCTAGCAAATGGCTCATAGATGTAGATGAATATATTAAATAAAAATTATTTGAGAATAATTAATAAATTATTTCCACATTTAGCTCTGTGACTTTTGACTTACGCTATATAAGCTAAATGTGGAAATAATTTATTAATTATTTTCAAATCATAGTCCATGTAATTATTACGTAACAAAAGTCAAAAGTTACAGAGCTAAATGTCGAAATAATTTATTAATTATTTTCAAATCATTTTTATTTAAAATATTTAAATAACTGTGACCAAGTGAATGAATACTCTTTTCTATTGATGTGGATGAATTAATCAAATTAGGGCATAATAATGTAGAGTATGACATACTTACTCATAGCAAATTTGACTGGAATTAAATGTTGGTTAATATAAATATTACAAAAATTAAATTATCATGTATAGATAGAATCGAATAATTTAGAAATAAATTTTTAAATAATAATCCAAATGCACATTACGTTGAATATCTACTTACGATTATTAAAGAAATTACTCTCTGTTAAAAATTAAATTAATTACAAATTACACGATTAGAATTGTGATTGTATTTTTAAACAAATTGTTAATTACGAACAGAAAAACAAACTTACGCGCATTTATAGTTTGCACTGAAAATGTAATGAAGAAATGTGTTAAATGTTATTATCAAAATAGTAATAAATATTAATTCAGGATGATTTAATTGAAATTAAAACACTTGGTTTATTTCACTTATTTATATTGAAACAAACCAAGTGTTTTAATTTCAATTAAATCATCCTGAATTAATTCAGAAATGTTTCACCGCGGGTTAAGTGAGAAATTAATTAAACATATGTAATAAATATTATTCGTTATTATAAAATCCAGTAACCCATGTATTTTATTTTAATCCATCTTCTAATCATTTTCTAACGCTTTTTTTTATAGAAAATTGTTTTTTTCTTCAATATTTGGTGTTTAAATTTACTTACCAGTTAAAGTGCATGCTAAAAATCCGAGCAAAACCGACGTAAACCTCATTATTTTCAATGAAATGTGGCTAGTGCGTTCGTGAAAAATATTAACATGTAACTTATATCTCCCGCCCCGCGCAGATACATAACATTAAAATAAATGAAAGTGAAATTAGACGCAATTAAGCCAATTACGTGCGCTCTCATTGGATTTCTCAGGAATTATGTCAATTTAATATTAAGAGTTTTTTTTTTTCTTGAATTATTTTCTCATCTGGCACTTGGTGAAACATATTACACTATGTAAAATAATTTAAAGAAAAGACACTTGGTATTGTTTCACAAATTAGACTTATTCCGACTAGTTTCGGTTTATTAGACCATTTTCAAAGGAGTTAAGTTATTATTCACAACTGCATTTAAACATGAGTTGGAATTATTTATATGAATAGCAAAAACGAAAAATATTGTATAAATATATAACTTGTGATGACGATATAAACATTACATAGAAGAAAAGAAAATGGAAAATTGTTGGCGGAAAGGATGGAATAATACAACAAAATTCTTGATAATGGCAACCAAGTGAATTTAATTAACAAACTAATATTTAAAAAAAATGTTTTACCAAGTGAATAATGAGAAAAAAGTGTCCGATGTAATAATTGAATACAAGATGCTCAGAAAATGTGTATAAGCACAATTAAATCAAGTTTAATTCATATAACTAGAATCCCAGATTATTAAATACATAAATTTTGTCTGAAGGAGTTTCGAGATTTCGCAACGCTCGAATGCAAATATTAAATTCGGTCCACAAGACAGAACACTTTATCCCCAGATAATATCATTACCCAAACCGATAGTCATCAATAGTTGGTTGTTTGCACGGAATGGAAACTATATTAATAACATAGATCTCTCTCACTCTCACACACACATACTCTGTCTATGTTTCTGTGTGTGCACGATATCTCCACGTAGTATTAGAAGTCAATGAGAGTTGTGACAATGCGCCCTCGGGGAGTCTTTGTTTGACTAAATGTTACAATTTAGAAGTTAGCGAGTTGTTTGCGGGTCCCGTCCCGCCCGGGGTTTCCATTATTGTCCTTATTAAATTGGAAGTTGCCATTTGCGAAACTGGCTGCGCGCCCATTGTTCGGCCGGGAAATCTTATAAACTGCTGAATAATAACGTGCGGCGCATTGTGTCGCCCGAATAATTTGTTTGTCCTCATCGCGAATGAATACGCCATGGATGGAATGACAGGATATACACGGGATTTGTTTGTTGGACTTTTTTTTTCGGGTAGTTGGAATTGCGATTGAATCCGTAAGAGTTTTTAATTTGAATTTATGAATGTAAACGAAAATCACACTCCGATATGTGATTTGCGTTTTCAATTACTTTTATAAGAGTTTTCTTGCGTGGAATTTAATTTCACTTCGATTTAATTTTTTTTGTGTAATTTATTACGAACATTATTTTCAGAATTTTTTTACAAAATAAAAAAAAAGTGTCAACTAATCAATTATCAAACTGTAGATATGCCAATTTTATTGCGATTTTCTGCATAGTTTCAATTAAAAAAATCACAAAAATTAAAATTTTTGGGGTATCTTCATGAAATTTACTTGAGATATTAAGGAAAGCTTGCTCTTTCAGAATATGGTAAAAACAAAAAATACCCCATCCACGGTTTTTGAGATATTTCCATTTTAATGCAAAAATTCGAATTTCATTGCGATTTTCTGCATATTTTCAAATTTAAAAAATCACAAAAATTATAATTTTTCGGGTATCTTAATGAAACTTTCTTGGGATATTAAGAAAAGCTTGCTCTTTCAGAATATGTTAAAAACAAAAAATATCCCATCCACGTTTTATGAGATATTTTCAATTAAATGCGAAATATGTCAATTTTATTGCGATTTTCTGCATGTATTCAATTTAAAAAATCACAAAAATTATAATTTTTTGGGTATCTTCATGAAACTTTCTTGAGATTTTAAGGAAAGCTTGCTCTTTCATAATATGTTAAAAACAAAAAATACCCCATCCACGGTTTATGAAATATTTTCAATTAAATGCGAAATATGCCAATTTTATTGCGATTTTCTGCATGTATTCAATTTTAAAAAATCACAAAAAATATAATTTTTGGAGTATCTTCATGAAACTTACTTGAGATATTAAGGAAAGCTTACTCTTTCATAATATGTTAAAAACAGAAAATACCCCATCCACGGTTTTTGAGATATTTCCATTTTATTGCAAAAATTCGAATTTCATTGCGATTTTCTGCATATTTTCAATTTTAAAAAATCACAAAAATTATAATTTTTGGGGTATCTTCATGAAACTTACTTGAGATATTAAGGAAAGCTTGCTCTTTCAGAATACAGTAAAAACAGAAAATACCCCATCCACGGTTTTTGAGATATTTCCAATTAAATGAGAAATATGCGAATTTTATTGCGATTTCCTGCATATTTTCAATTTTAAAAAATCACAAAAATTATAATTTTTGAGGTATCTTCATGAAACTTACTTGAGATATTAAGGAAAGCTTGCTCTTTCAGAATATGTTAAAAACAAAAAATACCCTATCCACGGTTTTTGAGATATTTCCATTTTATTGCAAAAATTCGAATTTCATTGCGATTTTCTGCAAATTTTCAATTTTAAAAAATCACAAAAATTATAATTTTTGAGGTATCTTTATGAAACTTACTTGAGATATTAAGGAAAGCTTGCTCTTTCATAATATGTTAAAAACAGAAAATACCCCATCCACGGTTTTTGAGATATTTCCATTTTAATGCAAAAATTCGAATTTCATTGCGATTTTCTGCATATTTTCAATTTTAAAAAATCACAAAAAATATAATTTTTGGAATATCTTCATGAAATTTACTTGAGATATTAAGAAAAGCTTGCTCTTTCAGAATATGTTAAAAACAAGAAATACCCCATCCACGGTTTTTGAGATATTTCCATTTTAATGCAAAAATTCGAATTTCATTGCGATTTTCTGCATATTTTCAATTTTAAAAAATCACAAAAATTATAATTTTTGGGGTATCTTCATGAAACTTACTTGAGATATTAAGGAAAGCTTGCTCTTTCAGAATATGTTAAAAACAAAAAATACCCCTTCCACGTTTTTTGAGATATTTCCAATTAAATGATAAATATGCGAATTTTATTGCGATTTCCTGCATATTTTCAATTTAAAAAATCACAAAAAATATATTCTTTGCGGAATCTTCATGAAACTGACTAGGGATATAAAGGAATGCTTGCTTTTTCATAATATGTTAAAAACAAAAAATACCCCATCTACGGTTTTTGAGATATTTCCATTTTAATGCAAAAATTCGAATTTCATTGCGATTTTCTGCATATATTCAATTTTAAAAAATCACAAAAAATATAATTTTTGGGGTATCTTCATGAAACTTTCTTGGGAACTTTTTAAAAAAGTGGTAAACAACATAGTAATTATTTTCATTGAATTGGACATTCTTTAAAAGTTTGTATAATTTTGAGAAATTAAAGAAGCAGCAAACATTAAACTGTATTCCATTTAATTTTTGCTGCTGCCACAATTTCTTAAAATTGTACATTTAACGTATGTCCCTTACAACCCCATATATATCATTGAAATGTCAAACATCTGTGTTTCATTAAAAATATTTAAATCAAATTTATTTCAGCCGCACAAAATCCAATAAACTGGACATCCCTTACACAAACTTTTCTCCCAACTCCTCATACGTGAGTCCGTGTCCAGTTACACACAATAACTCCAACCACGAAAAAAAAAAAAGAGAAGCTCTCTCCATCATCAATAATTCATGAAAAACTCTGTTTGTCCGCGCTCGGAGCGAGGATTAGTTACGGTTAAGTTTAGTTTAGTTTGTGTGAATGTAATCATAATTAAACGCAGCGTTATCGTTGGCGTCACTTAGTGTCGGGAGAAAGGGAGGGCGCGCGGGGGACGGGCAATGAAATTAATGTTTATAACATTATTAAAGGCACAACTCGTGATGGAGGAGCGGCGTAATCCAATTGTGTATGTACAATATTGTATTCGAGTGTTTCCGACAGGTAGATCTAATTAAATTCCGTTGATTTTGACAGGTGGAAGACCTTGCTTGCGCACGTGTAACGGACCGAATTAAATGTATCCATCGTGTAATTTAAATACATAAATAAATACATTAAATTAGAAAAAAAATATAGATTTTTGTAGGTGTATTTAAATATTTATCTCGACACTCAATATGGGCAAAAAGAATACGATTAAGAAAGAAATAATTTATTTATTTATTATCATCTTTATTTTATTTATTTATTTACGGAAAACTCCTTTATACAAAGCAGATAACATGTGTGTACAATGGAAGATTAAAAATAAATATACAATTATTAAATATAATGTAAACTATATTATAATAATAAGTGGTGGTACAAAGTGGCAAAAAAGATAAGACTAAACATAAAATGTATCTACATATATATATATATATATATATATATATATATATATATATATATTAAATGTATGTAAGGTGTAATGCAATAAATTTTATATAAAATTCTTCTTAAATAGCTATCGATCATCGGTTTTTCCTACATTATTTAGTTATTTTTACAAAATCCCCATTTTATAATATACATACATTTACAAAAAAAAATCCAAAAACTTATTGGTGCAGCGAATGCCAATTATTTAATTAGAGATTTACCAAAAATGAAATCTTTAAAGGATACATTAAAACTTTAACTTAAATATTTATTTTTTACGGCCTTATCAAGATTATTAGTTCAAAATGTTTGATTATCTTATCTTGATAAGGTTACTGACGACAATTTACATTTTTAGATAGTTTTCTATTGTTACTAACAATAAAATTATATTATATGAATGTATGAAATAAATATGAATAAATTATTAAAAATCAACGAATAATTTGTCTTAATGTTTTATTGGTTGATTTTTAATAATTTATTCATATTATACAAACAATGTAAAATAATTTAAAAAAAGACACTTGGTATTGTTTCACAAATTTAGACTTATTCCGACTAGTTTCGGTTTATTAGACCATTTTCAAAGGAATGTAATGTAAATTTGTGAAACAATACCAAGTGTCTTTTCTTTAAATTATTTTACATAGTGTAATATGTTTCACCAAGTGCCAGATGAGAAATTAATTCAAGAAATTATACAAACAAAGTTGTTTTTTTTTTTGTTAGTTTCATATTTTCTAGGTGAACAGTTATCGATGAACGATTGTGCGGTTAAATTAGAGCGGCGAGGAATGATGGATGTTCGGTAAATCTCCATAATTATTAAATGAGGCGAGAACGTTGCTCGATATCTTAACAAAGTCCCGTCCGTTTTCGTCTGCCGGAGGAAAGTTGGCAGAAAGTCCCGCCATGCGGAACTAACCGGGTTTCACGGACACGCTCCCCTGCACTAAACCAATAAGTAGTTTCCGATGTGCGCCTGCTTTACTTATTAACCGGCCCACGGATGCAAATCGACCACACTTCATATCCATATAAGTAAGCAAGCTGGGAAGGAGGGTGGAGGGAGTTAATTTAATAACGTCTGGGCTGAGTGTTAAGTTTCAACTCGAGTGTGTATTTATTTAAATAAGGTGTTTGAATATAAATAGAAAACTGTATTCATTCACTTAGTCACAGTTGTTTAAATATATTAAATAAAAATGATTTGAAAATAATTAATGGTGTTTGAAGTATGAAAGGATAGGAGAGTTGATTTATGCCAGGTCAGGGATTTTAGATGCAGATGACTTTGCGAAAAAACGGGCTGAACTTATTCCTGAAAAAAATACATCACTACATAAAAACAAGCACTAAACGAATAACAGATCTTATTAGTTTAGTGCTTGTTTTTATGTAGTGATGTATTTCTTTTTAAATGTTATAGGAATATTAAAGAAAATACTCCTTGCAACCCGGCGCATTCACCAAAAGAAGGCAACATTAGAAATAATGGATTTTGCAGCTGCCTTCTTTTGGTGAATGCGCCGGGTTCAATTCATAAAGGCAGAAATAAGGGACATTGAGGCTAGAGAGAAAGAACGCTACTTGGATGAGTATAGAGGAGCTGAAATAGCAAAAAATCCTCACTGGGTGGTCATACTCCACTTCCAATAGGGATTTCTGGCTACCCAACAAGAAAGACCTCAAAATACTAACAGGATTCAGAATGATTTAATTGAAATTAAAACACAACGAAGAGTTTTAATTTCAATTAAATCATCCTGAATTAATTCAAAAATGTTGAACCACGGGTTAAGTGAGAAATTAATTAAACATATACTAACAGAAATTTTAACAGGGCATGTCCCAGTTAGAGACCTCCTGAAAAAAAAATGGGTTAGTCACTGATGAAACGTGTAGATTTTGTGGAAAGGGAGACAGTTATCCATGCGAGTCTTTAGCTCGTGTAAAACAAAAGTTTTTGGGGAAATACTTCCTCTCTCTTGGCGAGCTAAGATGTTTCAAGATTAAAAACCTTTTATTTTATTTTTTTGTAATGTACCGCTCAGCCCTTCGAAAGTGCTGAGGGCTTTAGGAAGGGTAGGAGCGTGTGATATTAACGCTGTATCATCGGCACAAAGGAGAAGATAAGCAGTTTTGTCGATATGTTTGCGATCAGAGTGGTATATGTCGTGTACTAAGAAATTATAGAGGAGCGGTGATAAGATGGAACCTTGAGGTAGACCTTATTCGGGAATAAAGGTTTTATAGAAGGATTTGCGTATCTTAACTTTATTCCCTTCAAGTTAAGATACGCAAATTTTATTTTTATTTTTGGATCAGAGTGGTATATGTCGTGTACTAGGAGATTATAGAGGAGCGGTGATAAGGTGGAACCTTGGGGTAGACCTTGTTCGGGAATAAAGGTTTTATAGAAGGATTTGCGTATCTTAACTTTATTCCCTTCAAGTTAAGATTCTATAAAACCTTTATTCCCGAACAAGGTCTACCCCAAGGTTCCACCTTATCACCGCTCCTCTATAATTTCCTATTTATTGGTTAGGAAGCTGTCGAAGAGATTAATCAAGTTTAGCGGGATATTCAGCGAGTTGCACTTGTGCGAAATTTTTTAATAAAGAGCTTTTTTGAAATTCGGTTCTGGGCCGGAGTTAAATATTTTTGAAAATTTCACTGATCGATAGATAGATAGTGTTTTCAAGATTGTGCTATAAATTAGACTGGAGGTTCTAGCCCTATACTCGTAACTCGTAAAAAAGATTCCGTTAAGAAATAAATCTTTCTTTCTTTCTCTCATTCTTTCTTTCTTTCCTTCTTACTTTCTTTCTTTCTTTCCTTCTTTCTTTCTTTCTTGCTTTCTTTCTCTCTTTCTTTCTTTCTTTCTTTCCTTCTTTCTGTCTCTCTTTCTTTCATTATTTCTTTCTCTCTTTCTTTCTTAATCTTATCCTCTTTTAACCGTATTAAGTGTCGAGGTTTAAAAAATAAATAATAATATATATTAAAGAATTGCTTAATTGATAATTAATTTAATTATATTCTAGATTGCTCGTTAAACTCGCAATAGGACACTTGGATTAATAATAATTATAACAATAACGAGAACTCGTATGATAATAGGAACGTTCGTTCAAACGTATCAGTTGTCAAATGGGGCTGATCAAAGGCAATTTAATCGCGCTTCCAATACATATGCGCGAATCTGAGCGCACGTACATGTGCGTGCGTGTCGGTGAGTTGGGCTCGGTGCAGTAGTATCGAGGAATGAAGGGGCTAACAACGGATGAGGGCCTCGGATTCCACTAGACGGGGATCATACCGCCAGTTAATTTGCATACCTCACGATTATATTGCCCCGCTGTTGTTTGCCTCGATTTTCAATCAGTGGCGGAACGTTCACGGATTTCGCATCGGGTAATTTTGCCTGAACGAACGTAATTTGACACATAAGAGAATAGAAAAAAAACTAAAATAGTACGCACCTCATTCAGGAGTTAAAAAATAACTTTGAAAATAATCGTAACGGATCGAAACACGCATCACTTAATAAGTGGTGAAACAATTATAATTAATAATGATAGGAAATTAAAACATTAAAAATGATTTGAAAATAATTAATTATTTTCAAATCATTTTTATTTAATATAATTAAATAACTGTGACCAAGTGAATGAATACTCTTTTCTATTTAAATTAAAACACTTTACAAATCTGTGAAAAAAAAACAAGTCTTTTAATTTCCTATCATTATGAGATTTTTTTGTTATTCTTTTAGTGCTTGTTTTATGTAATGATGTATTTTTTTTTAATGTTATAGGAATATTAAAGAAAATACTTTTTGCAACCCGGCGCATTCACCAAAAGAAGGCGCTTAAATAAATAAGCGCTTTCAAAATGAAAGTTTGTTTAATTTTTAATTAAATAAAAAGATTTGGAAAATAATTAATAAATTATTTCCTCTCTTTAGCTACTGTGACAGTTTGACTTATAATGGATAATGGATTCTGTGTTTAAGAATAGCTTATACATCTTAGAACCCGGCGCATTCACCAAAAGAAGGCAACCTTAGAAATAATGGATCCAGTAGCTGCCTTCTTTTGGTGAATGCGCCGGGTTCTAAGATGTATAAGCTATTCTTACACACAGAATCCATTATTTCTAAGGCTGCCTTCTTTTGGTGAATGCGCCGGGTTCTATGATATATAAGCGATTCTCACGCACAGAATCCATTATTTCTAAGGCTGACATCTTTTGGTGAATGCGCCGGGTTCTAAGATGTATAAGCGATTCTCGCACACAGAATCCATTATTTCTAAGGCTGCCTTCTTTTGGTGAATGCGCCGGGTTCTAAGATGTATAAGCGATTCTCACACACAGAATCCATTATTTATAAGCCTGACTTCTTTTGGTGAATACGCCGGGTTCTAAGATATATAAGCGATTCTCACACACAGAATCCATTATTTCTAAGGCTGCCTTCTTTTGGTGAATGCGCCGGGTTCTAAGATGTATAAGCGATTCTTACACACAGAATCTATTATTTCTAAGGCTGACTTCTTTTGGTGAATGCGCCGGGTTCTAAGATGTATAAGCTATTCTCAACCTGTGGTACATTAAATAACACCTGATGGTATGCAAAATCTAAAAATATATACTCTCCTCTAGCTAGCATAGATTTCTCTTTAACTTCATCATAAATTCATGAAAGACCTCTGGTCGATAGCCCCGATAGACAGACTAACACCTACAAATATTGTAATTATTTACACTGTTAAAATTATCTGTACAGTCTGAATAAAGATGTATATATTAATATATATATTGTGAGCACACATTTGAGTCAGGCCATTTCTGATTCCCGTAAATTTCGATAACACCTCCGAACAGGGAGCACCTATACATAAATCGGGACGCTGAATACGTATTATTAATGTGTCTCCATTCAGAGGCGTCGTGTAAGTGTCACGTTTGCAAAGGCACTAATAGAGATAAGAACGTCCCAAAATGCCACTCGATATTAAGATGACAGGTTCCCGCGGGGGGGTGGCGGGGGAGGCTGCGGCTGAGATCTATTATGCGGATTTTAGCCGGAACAATATCCTCCCCGCAGACACACGGACGGGCGGGAGGGGGAACGGAAACACGGATGTGCTCAGACACAACACGACACGCTCTAATCGGGAAATCGATACGGTTTAAATATTTTGTGTTAATAATTATAGATTCAAGATTTGTTTCGCCAGCCCTGTTAGTCGTATATTAAGATCGGCTAATAAATTAAATCAGTACGAGTGGTTTAATTTATTTGATTCGTGTAAATATACATTTAAGCGCGTTTTAAAGAAACATGTACTTCTTGTGTAATATAATATTAGAGTCAATTTAGAATTTAAGGTAATAAGTAAAATATTTTTGTAAACTGTTTTTGTAAAAAGGGGTTTTCCCGTAAATAAATAAATAAATAAAAAAAAATGTAACCTGCACGTTTTGTACATGTTAATATATTCTATTGTATATTAAATAAAAATGATATGAAAATAATTA
Organism: Philonthus spinipes; assembly: GCA_963082785.1. Lineage (NCBI taxonomy): Eukaryota > Metazoa > Arthropoda > Insecta > Coleoptera > Staphylinidae > Philonthus > Philonthus spinipes. The sequence goes on along the minus strand of OY720310.1, from coordinate 2,600,735 downwards.
ATAAATTATTTTCACATTTAGCTCTGTGACATTTGACTTACGTTATGTAAGTACGTTAAACAAATGCACATTAAAACAACTACTCACGGAGCTAAATGTGGAAATAATTTATTATTTTCAAATAATTTTTATTTAATTTATTTAAATAACTGTGACCAAGTGAATGAATACTGTTTTCTATTTATATTCTACTGTAGATATCCGGTACTATTATGTATAGGAAATGTTAAATTTAACGTGAACGTTATATACAAACATCTTTATTCAGACAACATCATTACATAATCATATATATATACATTTATATTTAAATAAGAAAACAAATATTGTGTTAGTCTGTCCGGGCTATTCAACCAGGGTCTTTCTGCCCTGTGAACGTTATTTTTTATCATCGCAATCTGAGAAACTTGCGTCAGTTATCTAAAAACGAAATTATGTAATAACTTAATTGTCGAGGCAGTTATTTTTGAAAGTCCATAATTAACATTTTAAGGTTTAAACAAAATTAAACACTATTAAAAGTAAAAATAAGATTTATTCACTTAGTCACAGTTATTTAAATAAATTTTCCTCTTTATCTACTGTGACAACAGTTGCAACAGCAAATATTCATTATTGGACATTTTTTAAAGTAAATTATATAAAATGAAACATCATCTTTTGTTTCATTTTATATAATTTACTTTAAAAAAGTATGGAAATTAAACAAGGAAAATTTCTAGCAATGCTCGGGAAGTAGTTGTTTCAACAGAAGTTTGTAAAACTTACAGTGTAAGTAATTTTTGCAGTTGGAAAAAGGGATTGATCGAATTTATTGATCATTACCAGAATGTTTAAATTCATTGTAATTTGTAACATAAGTCAAACTGTCACAGTAGCTAAAGAGAGGAAATAATTTATTAATTATTTTCCAAACCTTTTTATTTAATTAAAAATCAAACACACTTTCATTTTGAAAGGGCTTATTTATTTAATCGTTAGTTAGGGCATTTATCATCCACAATAGATTTGCAAAGATCGCGGTGGTACAGGCCAAGAGGCCACCCAAACTTTATCTATCTTATCTGGGGCATTTATCAGTAATACTTTTAAAGACGACGCAAGCGCCACCTTTTTGCCTAATTTCAAGTGGCATCGTCAACGATTTGGTTCTACAAAGTAGACGACCGAGAATCATTAATTTTTCATTAAATGTGAGTAATACTTTTGTTAATTAAAATTCCTTGATGTAGCTTTCTCATTGCAAAATATATTTTTTTTAAATAATTAATTAAACAATTATCGTATTATATTAATGTATAAATGTGTTTAAAATAAAATCTCGATAAAAAGTAATCTTATTAAGGTTGGGAAAAGCGCGAAAGCCGTGTACGTGGATCTCGTTAATGCTAATAAATGGAAAGCGGGCCTGACCCGACACCGCAAAACCGCCCCGCCGTTTTAAAACCACGTTCCGACGATAAAAATCAGTAATTAGCAACGATAATTATGGCCACTAACGAGCTTTTCAGCTTTCCTGATATACGACGCTCCATTCAGAAACTTACACATTCAACTAAAATGGTACAGCTTCCAATAAAATATTAAATAAATAACAAACAAAAAATAATTTAATATAATGTTCAACCACCATTCATCTAAACTATGGATAACTATTGATAGTTATTTTGGTCGTTGGAAATATATTTTTCATGAAATAAATATGAATAAATTATTAAAAATCAACCAATAAAACACAGATTAGATTGAATAACTTTAAATTCTCGACTAGTTTCGGGTTATTAGCCCATTTTCAAGAGAATTTAAAATAAAACAAATTTTAAATTCTCTTGAAATTTTAAACTTATTCAATCTAATCTGTGTTTTATTGGTTGATTTTTAATATTATATTCATATTTATTTCATACAATATGAACTACCAATGACTAAATATTAAAACCATTAAGTATATATTTTTCAATTATTATGATAAAAATATTATTACTCAAAGTAATAATTATCATACAATGATGTTCTAATTAAGTATGAAAAGCTAAAACTTGAGGTTAACTCCGCAAATCTCCCGCCACATACATATTAGCTTCATATTGATCCAGGTTTTTACATTATTAATCTTGTCATGGCCACAAATTATACAATAAAATTTCATAGTATTAAACACACTTAACATTTTACAAAATAACGTAGTGTCAAACACACAAACCAAAACTACTAGATATAAAAGTAGATGTAAAATATTTGCATCAACTTTCAAAACTATCTCTGTCTGACATCGTGTCCGTGGCCCAGGTGGCGCTAGTTTTGAACGTTGATGCAAATCCACCTGGGCCACGGACACGATGTCAGAGAGAGACAGAGATAGTTTTGAAAGTTGATGCCAATATTCCTCATCTACTTTTATATCTAGTAGTTTTGGTTGGATGTTAGAGAAAGGCAGATTTCCTAAAGAGCTAGCCCAGCCTGTTATTGTATATAAATATCCAATGCTTAATTATTTAAATTTGAGTTATGTGAAGTTAGTTAATCACAATTAAACACTTTTTATTCCTTACTTCACTTTTATAATAAAAAGTGAAGTAAGGAATAAAGTCAAACAGTTTATTATAAAAGTGAAGTAAGGAATAAAAAGTGTTTTAATTGTGATCCAATGTTTACATAACAAAATTAAAGAATTGCAAATACAAATTTCTTTAATACAACAATAAAAACCCTGACAATTATTCGAATATTCACACACACACACACAAACATAATGCCCACTCAATTTTCCTCCCCTAAAACCACACACATAAAAAAAAAACGTCCACTTATAAGCATTTTCGAAAACTCTCTCTTTACAACAATTTTTCTGCATTTTTTTAAAGCACATTTCGTATGCATACTTTTGTCTGGACGCTGGAAAAAAAATACATAACATATAACAGGGGTATAATTTCTCATTAATTTCAAGTTGCGGAGGAGCGAATAATTAAAATTTAAATTGGGGACAGATCCGATAGGACACTGGCGTCCGCAATAATATACGAGGGGAGTCGTAAAAGGGTTAAACGTAAGGGTGATTCATAAACGGGGCAAGATAATGAAAATGTTTGTTTGCTTTTTTTTATTCTGCTTCGATGAAAAAATTAAATCGAGATTCTTTTTTCGTATAATTATTTATGAGAGGGGGATTGTATTAATTTTTTGTTGTTTTATCTTTTGAATTAATTTGGTCGCAATAGGGGGAGACAACTGATTCCGGAATCTCCTCCTTTATTCAAAAAGTCACTGACTTATCGAACGGTTTGCGTATTTTAATATGTGCCAATTGAAAAGTTTGAAACTGTTCGACCCCCGGTATTGAACAAATTGTCAAAATTAAAAATGATGCAGTCACTTCAGTCATTTTTATTTTATACTTAAAATATTTTTCAACAACCTTAAATGTGACATAGATTTAAAAAAATAGCAGCAAATATTAAAGTAGAGTATTTCCGCTTTTTATAGATTTAATTTTAAATGATTATCCTTTCTCCTTATTAAACTGCTGAACATGGAAAGATAGTTTCGAACCATTTTTATTTAAATAACAGCTTTCCCAACGTTGAGTTCGCATGTAACTCAACATTGCGATGAATCCAAATAATTTAGTTAATAACGAGCAACAAGCGGGCCGGAATAGTACGTGCGTACGCGCGTTTTGTTGACTGACAGGACAATTAAAGCGTAGGAAAGGGGACGGGGGGTTGTAAGGTCTGGCGAATAATATATACAAGGGCCAAGTATTTAGTAGCGCGCCCCGGGGCCGGCGGCAGACATGTGCCATTCCTGGCGAGGAGGGACGTGGAGTGAGTTATGCGAAAAGGGCGCCCCCGGACATTAACCGTGCGCGTAATACTACAAACAGATTGTTCGGCTTAAAATTTTAATTAGATATATGAGCGAATGTCCACCTAGTTTTCGGGGACGTGAATTATTGCTCCTTGAAGGGTCAGCCGCGCAAAAGGGTCCACTTACTCCCTTCGAACGGCCCTCGCCTACTCTCCGGAGACTTAATGAAAATTTCAGGTGGTCTAAGGATTGTTCACCGTGTGTAATTACAAAGGCTTGAGGGGGTATTTAATATTTGTTTTGTGTTTGCTAGAATTAATAATAATTATTTTTAGCGACAATTAGAAGGGCACACATTTTCAAAGATAAATTTTGGTAAAAAAGACCTCGGGTCGATAGCCTATTGAAGGATAATCTCTAAGTGCTGTATTATACAACTAATGTAATGTAAAAGTCCTTGAATAAAGATATTTGTATATATATATATATATATATATATATATTTAAGATTAGAAAATTAATTGTAATTATATATATATATATATAATTATTATATATGTATTAAACCACATTATCCTTTTTCAGATAGAATTACTACATAGTAAGTATTGATAATATATATAGCCACAAACAACGAACCTTGCGAATTAAATTAACACAAAGTATAAATTTTGACAATTTGTTCAATACCGGGGGTCGAACTCTTTCAACCTTTTCAATTAGCACATATTAAAATACGCAATAAATTATTATATATATATAATAATTATTATATATATAATAATTGTTGAAAGAAAATTACAATTTATTTTCTAATCTTAAATTTAATATTTTCTATTGAAGAGGCTGTTACTTGGTGAAACTCCATTATAAAATACTTTAAAATAAGCCCATTTTTTTAAATTTATTGTAGAACACCGCTAAACTTGTTTCAGCAAACAGTATCATCATCATGAGTGATGCTGATTCATACTTTAAATGTTGATCATGATTCATCATCCGCCTGATTCTGATTCTGTTCTACAATAAATTTAAAAACATTGGGTTTATTTTAAAGTATTTTTATAATGGAGTTATATAGAGGAAGAAAATAATGTCTATGGAAGAATAATGGAGTTATATAGAGGAAGAAAATAATGTCTATGGAAGAATAAACGAAAAATGTTACGCCACTGAAAGCATCCCTAGTATATTACAGACAATTAGAGGCCGGAATCCGCCGGTTCCGATTTGATATTTGGTTATTTCATTAGTGCTGTTTAGGGATTGTTGCAGTTCTTGTTTAATTGCAACGGTTTAATTAAATCTGTATCGATCGGCGTGTGCGGCCCTACGCCGTGCCATTCTGCCACGGCTAATTAATAACGTCATTATTCCGCTGCTGTTATTCAACAATCGCGAATCTGTGTATCTGCCCTCCGCTACCGTCGCCAACAACCGCCACCCCCTCCTCCTCATTCCAACCACCCTCGCCTGCCAGATAAGGGCTCATCCGTATGCACTAATACTGAATCATACAATGCACGCAATTTCCATTTCCCGTGGACGGGAAGTCGAAGTAATTGTGAAATATTTCGGAATGGTTTTCAGAAAATTTGATTGTTAATAAAAAAATGTAATTTATTTAATTCGGATACGAAGAATTATCTGACTTATATATAAATGGATAAATCATTTTAAATAAAATCAATCCACAGCATTGTCATAACAAATAACATTTAAATTTAAAATGCTTAACAAAATAAAATACATGGAAGAAGCAGATCTGGGGGACATCTGGTTTCAGCAGGACGGGGCTACGGCCCATACTGCTCGATTTTCAATGACGAAACTGGGCGCCTTGTTTTTCTCTGAGAGGTGATGTGGAGTGGCCCGCACGTACCCCCGATCTGAGCATTTGTGACTTCTTCCTGTGGGGCTACCTGAAGCAAAACGGTTTTTAGGCACTTGGAAGAACTCAGGGATCGAATTCTGGGGGAAATCGCCGCTATACCCATCGAGATGTGCCAAAATGCGGCTGAAAATTTCATAAATCTCCTTCATCAATGTTTCGCTGCTGGAAGTCCCTTATCGTTAGAAATTCAGCATTAATTTATTATTAAAACTTGCTGAAGATGTATAATATATAATTATTTTCATATATATATATTCCATTTTGACGGAATTTATATCAACTTTTTTAGTTTAAATAGAATCCCCTATTTATTATATTTTTATTCAATTAGGGGAGTCGAATTAAATTGTCTTAACACTGCAATATTGGTGTAAAGACAATTTAATTTTAGTTAGTAGTTTTGACTAGCCGTTACTGCAGAAAAAAATATTTTATAAAAATTTTGATAGTTGCAGTAGTATACCAAAAAAATCAATACTTTTTTGTGTTTTGAGATGGTGAAATGAAATTTGTTACACATACTGACTCAACCTGTATATATATATATATATATATATATATGTATATATAATTCAAAAACTTTTCCAGGATGTACAACACGACTCATCTGATTACCAACGTGAAATTCCAGAATCCCGCGGGACGCGCGAATACGCTCAGGACAACGCTGATTATGTTTTTCACTCAATTTTTTTTTTAACAATTTTTGTTATTTTTTATGCAACGTTCCTCCCTCGCCGCCGCGCGCATTTCCTCTTTCCTCTTTTTATTTCCCCTCATTATTCACGATAAAATACACCCGGACAACAACCATGGTAAAAGAGGGCAAATACAATTATGCAGTTTACGAACCGTGCCCGGAAATTGAAAGCGAAATAATAATGATGAAAAAAAAAAAAAACAACACTAAATAATAAAATTTGCGAAACAATGGGCGGGAGAGTTATTTAGTTTAGTTTTACAAAATATTTGTCTGTGTGTATTGCGTTATTACGAATATTTGTAAATGTGCGTGTGCTGTAAATTGTTTTTTTTTTGCATATCAAATTTTAGATTAATCGTTCCGAATTATTTTTTTTTTGTTGGAAACAATTGAAATATTTTATAAATAGAAAAGAGTACACAGTTATTTAATAAATTAAATAAAAATGAAAATAGATTTTTTCAGAATGTCAGAAGGAAAAATAATTTTCAACGAAATTTTAAAATTATTGGAAAAAAGTGAATTTTCGGTGAAAATACGAAAATCTCCAAATGACTTCATATTATACCAAAATGTAACTAAATAATGAGGGAATAATCTGTGAAAATTTGAGCTTTATTGAAGAAGTAGTTTTCGGTCAATCCTCTCGCAAAATGGGCCTTTGCAAACAGGACGAATTTTTTTCTTAATTTTATGATTTTTTTCTGCTCGCCATGAGTGGTTCAGACATATGGCTTTTAGTGGAAGTATAGCTGAATTCTTTGAGATTCTAATCGTGAAAATCGCGTCCTTTTATCTTATCTGTAGACTCTGTAATCTCTATTGAACTGCAAGCGCGTCCAAAACGGCCAATCTGCGGGTCTTCATTAAAGCGTTCCCATAAGGCTCCGTGTAAATTTGACGCAATAATTGAAATAGCCCGAAATGAATGAAAATTATATTCTTTTCTGGAAACTAAATAGTCAGTTGATTTTGTACTATTATTAAGGGTCTTCCAGATTTTTTTCAGAATTTTTGGAGGAAAAATAATTTTCACCGAAATTTGAAAATATTGTAAGGGTATTGTATGGAAAAAAGTGGATTTTCCGTGAAAATGCGAAAATCTCCAAATGACTTCATATTATACCAAATTGTAGCTAAATAACGAGGGAATAATCTGTGAAAATTTGAGCTTTATTGAGGGAGTAGTTTTCGGTCAATCCTCTCGCAAAATGGGCCTTCGCAAACAGGACGATTTTTTTTTCTTAATTTTACGATTTTTTTCTGCTCACCGTGGGTGGCTCAGAAACATGGCTTTTGGTGAAAATATAGCTGAATTCTTTGAGATTCCAGTCCTGAAAATCGCGTCCTTTTATCTTATTTGTAGATTCTGTAATCTCGATTGAACTGCAAGCGCGTCTGAAGCGGCCAATCTGCGGGTCTCCATTAAACCGTTCCCATAAGGCTCCATGTAAATTTCACGCAACAATTGAAATGGCCTGAAATTAATGAAAATTATAATTTTTCTGGAAACTAAATAGTCAGTGGGTTTTGTACTATTAATAAGAGTTTTCCAGATTTTTTTCCGAATTTTTGGAGGAAAAATAATTTTCACCGAAATTTGAAAATATTGTAAGGGTATTGTATGGAAAAAAGTGGATTTTCGGTGAAAATGCGAAAATCTCCAAATGACTTCATATTATACCAAATTGTAGCTAAATAACGAGGGAATAATCTGTGAAAATTTGAGCTTTATTGAGGGAGTAGTTTTCGGTCAATCCTCTCGCAAAATGGGCCTTCGCAAACAGGACGATTTTCTTTTCTTAATTTTACGATTTTTTTCTGCTTCCCGTGGGTGGCTCAGATACATGGCTTTTGGTGAAAATATAGCTGAATTATTTGAGATTCCAATCGTGAAAATCGCATCCTTTTATCTTATCTATAGACTCTGTAATATCTATTGAACTGCAAGCGCGTCCAAAACGGCCAATCTGCGAGTCTTCATTAAAGCGTTCCCATAAGGCTCCGTGTAAATTTTACGCAATAATTGAAATAGCCTGAAATTAATTAAAATTATATTCTTTTCTAGAAACTGAATAGTCAGTTGGTTTTGTACTATTATTAAGGGTTTTCCAGATTTTTTTCAGAATTTTTAGAGGAAAAATAATTTTCACCAAAATTTGAAAATTATTGGAAAAAAGTGGATTTTCGGTGAAAATTCGAAAATCTCCAAATGACTTCATATTATACCAAAATGTAGCTAAATAATGAGGGAACAATCTGTGAAAATTTGAGCTTCATTGGGGAAGTAGTTTTTGGTTAATCCTCTCGCAAAATGGGCCTTCGCAAACAGGACGATTTTTTTTCTTAATTTTACAATTTTTTTCTGCTCCCCATGAATGGCTCAAAAACATGGGTTTTGGTGGAAATATAGCTAAATTCTTCGAGATTCCAATCCTGAAAATCGCGTCCTTTTATCTTGTTTGTAGATTCTGTAATCTCTATTGAACTGCAAGCGCGTCCGAAACGGCCAATCTGCCGGTCTTCATTAAACCGTTCCCATAAGGCTCCGTGTAAATTTTACGCAATAATTGAAATAGCCTGAAATGAATGAAAATTATAATTTTTCTTAAAACTAAATAGTCAATGGCTTTTGTACTGTCATTAAGGGTCTTCCAGATTTTTTTCTGAATTTTTTGAGAAAAAATATTTTTCACCGAAATTTGAAAATATCGAATGGAAAAAAGTCGAATTTCGGCGAAAATTCGAAAATCTCCAAATTACTTCATATTATACTAAAATGTAGCTAAATAATGAGGGAATAATCTCTGAAAATGTGAGCTCACTTTAAGAAGCAGTTTTCGGTCAATCCGCTCGCAAAATGGGCCTTCGCAAACAGGACGATTTTTTTTCTTAATTTTATAATTTTTTTCTGCTCGCCATGAGTGATTCAGACAAATGGCTTTTGGTGGAAGTATAGCTGAATTCTTTGATATTCCAATCGTGAAAATCGCGTCCTTTTATCTGATTTGTAGATTCTGTAATCTCGATTGAACTGCAAGCGCGTCCGAAACGGCCAATCTGCCGGTCTTCATTAAACCGTTCCCATAAGGCTCCATGTAAATTTCACGCAACAATTGAAATGGCCTGAAATTAATGAAAATTATAATTTTTCTGGAAACTGAATAGTCAGTGGGTTTTATACTATTATTAAGGGTTTTCCAGATTTTTTTCTGAATTTTTTGAGGAAAAATAATTTTCACCGAAATTTGAAAATATTGTAAGGGTATTGTATGGAAAAAAATGGATTTTCCGTGAAAATGCGAAAATCTCCAAATGACTTCATATTATACCAAATTTTAGCTAAATAACGAGGGAATAATCTGTGAAAATTTGAGCTTTATTGAAGAAGTAGTTTTCGGTTAATCCTCTCGCAAAATGGGCCTTCGCAAACAGGACGATTTTTTTTTTCTTAATTTTACGATTTTTTTCTGCTCACCGTGGGTGGCTCAGAAATATAGCTTTTGGTGAAAATACAGCTGAATTCTTTGAGATTCCAGTCCTGAAAATCGCGTCCTTTTATCTGATTTGTAGATTCTGTAATCTCGATTGAACTGCAAGCGCGTCCGAAACGGCCAATCTGCCGGTCTTCATTAAACCGTTCCCATAAGGCTCCATGTAAATTTCACGCAACAATTGAAATGGCCTGAAATTAATGAAAATTATAATTTTTCTGGAAACTGAATAGTCAGTGGGTTTTATACTATTATTAAGGGTTTTCCAGATTTTTTTCCGAATTTTTTGAGGAAAAATAATTTTCACCGAAATTTGAAAATATTGTAAGGGTATTGTATGGAAAAAAGTGGATTTTCCGTGAAAATGCGAAAATCTCCAAATGACTTCATATTATACCAAATTGTAGCTAAATAATGAGGGAACAATCTGTGAAAATTTGAGCTTCATTGGGGAAGTAGTTTTCGGTTAATCCTCTCGCAAAATGGGCCTTCGCAAACAGGACGATTTTTTGTCTTAATTTTACAATTTTTTTCTGCTCCCCATGAATGGCTCAGAAACATGGGTTTTGGTGGAAATATAGCTGAATTCTTTGAGATTTTAATCCTGAAAATCGCGTCCTTTTATCTGATTCGTAGACTCTGTAATCTCTATTCAACTGCAAGCGCGTCCAAAACGGCCAATCTGCCGGTCTTCATTAAACCGTTCCCATAAGGCTCCGTGTAAATTTCACGCAACAATTGAAATAGCCTGAAATGACTGAAAATTATATTCTTTTCTGGAAACTAAATAGTCAATTGCTTTTGTACTATTATTAAGGGTCTTCCAGATTTTTTTCCGAATTTTTGGAGGAAAAATAATTTTCACCGAAATTTGTAAATATTTCAAGTGTATTGCATGGAAAAAAAGTGGATTTTCGGTGAAAATGCGAAAATCTCCAAATGACTTCATATTATACCAAAATGTAGCTAAATAATGAGGGAACAATCTGAGAAAATTTTAGCTTTATTGAGGAAGTAGTTTTCGGTCAATCCGCTCGCAAAATGGGCCTTTGCAAACAGGATAAATATTTTAGTTAATTTTAAATTTTTTTTTTCTGTCGATCACGATTGATCCAGAAAGGTAACATTTAGTGAGACTGTAGCTAAGTTCTTTGTGAGTGAAATCCTGGAAATCGCGTTCTTTTATCTCATTCCTAAACTCTGTAATTTCGATTGCACTACAGACGCGTCTAAAACGGATGTTCCCATAAGGCTTCGTGTTAATTTCACTGAATGTTTTAATTTTAATTTATTTTTTATTTTTTTCAGATTTTTTATTGAGTGATTGAGTGTTTCAATTTTAATTTAATTTTTATTTTTTCAGATTTTTTTTAAGATAAGTTAAAACAATTTTTACCGACATTTAAAAATATCTCAGGTGAAATGAATGGAAAAATTTTAAACTATCATCTATCCTATTGATGATAGTTTGCAATTATTTTTTTTTTTTTACGAGAAAACACCTAAATTTTAAAATTTCATAAGGGAGATGTATGAAAAAAAGCAATTTTATTGAAAATCTTCAAATAATTTCATATTTCTGAAAGATACATTAAATTACATTACAATCATAAACATCTAGTTAAGCCTCAGAAAATGTCTAACGACCATCGGTCTTTCTGCCTATAATTTCATTTTATACCAAAAATGTAGCGAAAGAATGGGAGGATAAACCATGATATTAAAAAAATCTCTCCTCTTTGTTTCTTTAATTTCCCAAAATAAAAAAAAAATCGTGCTGAATATGTGGCGAGTCCCCGGGGGACTAAATCTCCTGCCGGAAAATGGTGGTCAAGAGGAAAATGAGGGTAAGATTTAGTGTGTCCTCCGGTTGTAAGTACACCTCGGAGGATATACCTGGGGATTTTTGGGTCTCGGAGGGACCGAAACAAGGGACGCGCACATTCGATTCCTGCGCTAATGGCATCGTTAAGATTACATCAGCAGGGCTTTAATGGGGGTGAGGTTCCAATGATTTGATTACGAAAATTGCTACACTATAACGATGTTGTTGCCTTTTTTTTTGAAAACTAATTATGTGAGTTATTTTAATAAAGAAAAGATTTATAAACAGAAAATTAATAACGATTAAAAAAGAGAACTTATTCACTTGATCACAATTATTAAATTCTTGATGGTTGAGGCATGTTAATTTAATTTAAAGGATATTTAAATAAATAAATAACTTTGTTTGCATAACACACTGTATATATATATATATATAAACATCTTTATTCAGTATTTAAATAAAAATAGTTGTCCTTTCTCTTTTATCACTTGGTCACAGTTATTTAAATAAATTAAATAAAAATGATTTTGTAATTCAATGTCCGGCGTGGGTTTAACTTACTTACGTAACGTAACTCAAAAGACACATAGCTAAATTTGAGAATAATTTATTAATTAATTTCAAATCATTTTTATTTAATTTATTCATTTTTTCATTTGATGTAATTATTTGCATCGATTGATAGATGCTATTAGTATTCTCTAATAAATATAAATTTTATGGATTTAATATTATTTCTGTCGATCGCCGTTTTCTAAGGACAACGTATAACATATTATAAGAATTATATTGTTAATTTATTGTATATAAAATTGTCTGCAGAAATAAAGATGTTATATATATATATATATATATATATATATTATTTCTGTCTCTTTTTTATATATATATAACAATACAAAACTCCCGAAATTAAAACGAAACATTTCGAAATCCCCAAATTCGTGCCGCGACTCATAAATTCAAGCTAATTTCCTCTTTTAATCCCTTGAACTTTTTCGTTATCAAAAAAAAAAAAGAGGAACGCGTGCGTGTAAACAAATGAAATCAGCTTAAACGCCCTCTCCGTATCATTGAAAAAAAGCAAACAAACAAAAACACGGGGGCGACTTTCCCGCTTTCGTACGTATGTGTGTGTGTCACGGGGATTATGAAAAGAATAAAAAATTTCGCCCACGCACCCGAATGAACAAAAAAAAAAAAAAAATACGGAGAGGATGAATTAATGCGGCCAATTGTGCGAACCTCCCTTCGCCGAAAATAAAAAATTATTAAAGCCGGAATTACGCAATGGGGATGAAAATTAAAGACTTTAAGCCGATTTGGGAACATTTACATATTAGTATGATATTAGCTGGTATTTATTCAAACAATATAATCTATCAAATGGTGGAATTTATTGGTGCGATGATAAGATTTGTGTTAAATGAATTTGATAGAAAATTGCAGGAAATTATAAAGAATTAATCAGTTTTTTTAATATAACCAAATTTAGGATGAGCACCATAATAATTGGGAGATAGTTAAGTACGATGCCACTGAGTTGGCGAAACAATTGTAGCAGGATCTTTACAATACATTTTGTGAGACTTTGAAAAAAATGTTTATTTTTCTATTTAAATTACATAATTGTAACCAAATGAATAAAATGCCCCTCTCTTTTATGATTATGAAGTGTTTTCATCATCATCAAATTTTTGAGTTGTGAAGGTTTTGGACTTTTTTCGAACGCTCGTCAACTTCAATCCGATTTCCCTGCGGTTCCTCGATCTAATGACAAAGGAAACAGAATTTATTAAATAAAAATGATTTGAAAATAATTAATAAATTATTTCCACGTTTACAGAATTGTTGAAGCAAGAATGTGAAGGTTTTGTTTATTGATCTATTTTTTTTTTAATTCAGTATTTGTTATCTTAAAGCTTTGCGAAATATGTGTTATGAACGGAATCAAAAATGGGTATTTACGGCAAAAATTCTTTATGATTTGTTATCATACCCCGAAAGATAAATCGCCCGGATTATCAGACATCCCCTAAAAATACGAACTTTTTGCCGTTGCGGTGATAAATACATCCGAGATTAAACCGTCATCCGTAACACAAGAACTGGAAAGCATTGATAAACGAGAAAAACCCGATCCCTCCCCAACAAAAAGAAGACAGGTAGCAAAAAAAAGGTGGAAAAAAAAGAAAACGCCGATTCTGGAAAATATAATCGGCCGGCCCCGAAACTATAAATCCCTCACCCGAAAACCGAAACGGCGGTCCCGGCGCGAAGGAAGCGTGTAAAAATAGGAGGAGAGGACGAGAAGGAGCGGCGCCGTGGCCTGGCGCCCCAGCAGGACGACGCAAGCCCGACCCGCCTCGCATTCCGCCCCGTTCCCAATCCGGGCCTCGGCGGGACCACGTGATCCGCGCACCGGGACGAACCCGTGAACGGGACCTTTTTCTCGACGCCGGCTATCCAGACGTCCTCGCCGCATCCAGCCTCCTCCGACTCCACGACGAATCCTCTGGACACCCGGAGAGACGCCCCGCCGCACCACCCAACGCCTCTCCCGCTTATAGCTTATCTCCGCGTGCATTAAATTTCCACCCCGTTCCCTTTTATTGTTAACGCTTTTTTTTTTTGTTAACAATTGCTCGGGAATTATGCAGTCGCCCGGATCGTCTTGTCTTATCTCAAGTGCGGGGGTAATTAAAGCGTAAAGAATTACTTAATTAAAAATTGGTGGGGATGGAACGACTTAATTTTGCCTCAGATGATTCAGATAACGTGTAATTACTTGCTTGTTTTATTTCCCCGGGAGAGTAGAGATTTATATTAGAAAAAGAACTTTCTGCAGTATGATAAAACGATAAGCAACTTTGGTGGATGCGCCGGGACGATTATATTTACATTATACATTATTTTGTTACGAATAATCCAACAAAAATAATATATTATTTTTCCTTATTGATATTTTTTATACAAAATTTGTTTTATATAAAAAAAACTATTGAAAAAAGGGAAAATATTATATTATATTTATTAGATTATTTACAACGAAATAATGTGTAATCTAAATATAATGGACAAAAAATTAACAAATTTTTATATATAAAAAAACTATTGATAAAGAGCACAATGTACTCGAAATGTACATTTAGTATTTAGAATAAAATACAGAAGCGAAGAAAGGAATAAAATATAAATTTTACATCAAGAAAATTTCTCAACAAATATCTTCAACAAAAATAAAACGACTTAAATATATTAAAGGATTTGTTGGGTTATGAAATTAAACAATTTAAAAAGTCACAAATTACTAAAATATTAAAGCAGTTAATAAATTTAATTTACATCTTTATTCCCAAAGAATATATACATATTTAATTTAATATAAAATACATGAAACAATTTATATAAAAAATTTAATAGATAATTTATATTTATACATAAATTATTATGAGAAACGGCTATCTACCGCAGGTCTTTTGGCCTGTCTTTTTAGGTGGTTTTAGGACACCCTGGGTATTGTAAATTTATAACAGAAAACAAAAAATCGGTTATTTTAATTAAAAACAGACGATTCACTTATAAAATACGATTCGATTTCCTTTCTTCACTAATTTATTTTGCAGCTTTAGATGTATACATGAATTATTAGCCGTTAGGCCGACACCAGTACAAGCTTTTGTTTTTAGGAAAAAAATTCTTTCCTGTTAGTGGTCAAATTGAATGCACTTATCTTACTTATTAATTATTAATAGTTAAGGAATACTTACCTGATTATATACAAATATGTAAATTATTGTATAATGTAATTAATTATAATGAAGAATTCCGTAAAATAAAGTTAAAGTTAAATTATCCCTAATTGAAAAATGTTTCACCATGTGTTAAGTGATTAATTAATCAAATATATCCCTAATTCGTTTAAAGCGGAAAGTTTGGAATGGTAGATGCCTCAAAAGAATGACAAAAAATTAAAAAAAGCAAAGCCTAAGTCATAAACAAATGATAAATACCAGTTGGTGTCCCGGCGCATTCACCATTTATAGAAACGAACGTTTTGTAACTTTTTTTCTATAAATGGTGAACGCGCCGGGAATTCGGTCCATTAATATGGAGTTAAACCCCGATACCATTAAAGCTTTAATTTTTAGGGGAAACATAAGAGATGTGTGGATAAATTAAATAAACATAATTTGAAAATATTGTAACATTTTCTATAAATGGTGAATGCGCCGGGAATTCGATCCATTAATATTGAGTTAAACGCTAATACCAGTAGAGCTTTAATTTTTAGGGGGAAAATAAGAGATGTATGGATAAATTGAATAAACATAATTTGAAAATATTGTAACTTTTTCTATAAATGGTGAATGCGCCGGGAATTTGATTACTATTGAGTTAAACATGAGGTATTAACCATTACGCCGACACCAGTAGTGCTTTATTTTTTAGGGGAGAAATAAGAGATAAATTAAATAAACATAATTTGAAAATAATTAATAAATTATTCCATCTTTAGCTACTGCTTTTATTTTTCTTTAAGAGTAACCATCTGAATAAACCCTTTTCTCTATCATGTTGTACAGATAGTTTAAATATTATTAATTAATATATATAATCTTATATCCTTCTACCACATTATTATTAATTAATAATATTATTAATATGAATTTTTGATGGACCTCGAAATCAAAAAAATAAACATCCCCATTAAACAGCGGGAACGTACAGCGGGCGTACATTGTTCTGGAGTGTTTGGCCTACACACAAGTCTAAACGAGCTGATCCAACGGAAAACAGAAAACGGTTATTATCGTTAATAACAGATGAGTTATTAGCCGTTACGCCGACACTGATACGCGAGAGGGAAACATTTATTTCGCACGATTGTTTACATGATTGTGTGCTGGGGGAGTGCTTAGATAAACCCGCGCCCATTACGGGCAAACATTCGGCCCGACATAAAGGAGGGAGCCACGAAATAAAAAAAAAATGCGTCGTATTTGTGTTTCGGTGTGTGCTTAAACAGCAATTTTTCAAACAAACAAGAAAAAAAAATACTTACAAATAATGTGAATAAAAATTATGGCTGCAACGGGGTGAATTAATATTAGGAATTATCGATGAAATAACGATGATTTATTTTACATTGTTAATATGTAATAAAATCCCTACACCACCATTATGGTAGATGGGGATTTTAGATTATATATATATATATATATAATATAAAATATAAAACTTCAATGTTAGTAAAAAATGCGTAATTTAATAAAATGAAACAATGTAATGTAATCCAATGTCCGGCGGGGTAAATGCTCGGGAAGTAGCTGTTTCAATGGATGTTTGTAAAACTTACAGTGTAAGTAATTTTATGCAGTTGAGAAAAACCAGAAATTTACCTTGTTTCATTTCATTGTAATAAAAAAATGCTGTTTAATCGAAAATATTTGTTGTGATTTTGAAGACTCGTCCTGTTAATTTTTGTATTAATGAAAAGGTCGTAGTTGAGTTTAAATCACTTACTTTGAATATTTTCAAAATATTCTTTGGTAGCAAAATAAGAACTCAATTAATACTAAAAAAATATTTATATATTCTTCATTCCGACAAGAGATAATAAAAAAATAATTTAATATAAATAATTACAATATATGTGGGTGTTAGGGCTATCTGCCCTTTCATAATTTATGATAATTTGTGATTGGTAATTTGCCTTTTTTATACATATGTTTTGTAATGTTTTTAGAGCGTCACACTTTTCTTATAAAATTTTTAATATGTAATTATAATTGTAATTTGAAAATGGAGATTCCGTTAATAAAGTAAATTGAAATTGAAATCTCAAAGAAAAAAATCTAAATAGAAAAGAGTATCTAAACACTAGGTCAGGTTTTGTTTGTATTAACATTAAACGAGCAATTGCATTAACTGTCCTTTTTAATTAATCCTTATATTTCCCCGACGTAAAATTAATGGTTTATTGTTATAATGAATAGCTTTATTATTATTGTTATAAATAAACATGTAAAATAATATTTAAAGAAAACATTTAAATCAGTTAGTTTACATAACGTAAATTATTTAGTTAATTAAAGCATATCACACTGGACGCAAATAATGTGTATTATAATTCAATTTTCGCAATTAAAATTATTATTTAACAATTTTTTCACATAGCGCTTATATTATTTCCCAGGCAATAATCCGCGCACACTTAAAACAATATTATTATAGATAACACGCAGAATTAATCAGAGTTTAATTAACAAAATTGATTTATTGTTTTAAAAAAAAAGTTTATAACTTTGTATATTTATTTATTTATTATCCAACAGATTTATAAAATCTAATTACAGGATAAACTAGAAAAATACAATCATAAAAAAATCTATTAAATAAAAATGATTTGAAAATAATTAATAAATTATTTCCACATTTTTATTTATAAAAAAAATCAATTTCACATTTTAGTTCGTCGTACGCAATTAAAATGTGTGTTTGTTATTTTCAAAAAAAAATAACAAAAAAATGTGTTTTGTTAGTTTCAATTCAATTTCGTGGTCATATAATCCTGAACTCAAGTGATGGGGAAAGTATTCTATCTTTTTTTAAAAATATGATAAGAAAAAAATTAAAAGTAATTAAAGCTTAATCAATTCGGTGTAATAAATCACGAGATATAAGTAATAGAACAAAAGATATAAGATATAAGTAGTAGAACAAAAGGTTTCTCAACGAGTTGAACAGTCCTTCCGAAACTCAGGCGTTTATTGAAAGATAATATACTTAGAATTCGTGCATCAATAAGAAAAGCTAAGCTTTATAGAATTAATTTCCGACGTGGTCCAGGAAATCTTTCATAGAATGGTGAAAATCGTGAAATACGACAGAGAGAATGATGAATAAAAACCCATGTGGTATAGAATTAATGACGATATTAGTTTTATAAATAATTACAATACTTTTAGGTGTTAGTCTGTCTGGGCTATCGACCAGAGGTCTTTCTGCTCTGTTATGAATTTATGATGAAGTTGAAGAAAAGTCTATGCTGTTTAAATTCTATTTCACATATATTTTGGGAGCATCAAAAATTGTATTGAAATAAATTATTTCTACAAGGGAAAACAAACATAACGGAGAAATTAATTATATTCCATTAATGAAAAAAAATTGATTTGTATGCAACTTAAAAGCAATGTTTATTTCGTTTAGTTCACAACTCGTCAAGCTTATTGACTGATATGGACAATAATCACAGTCTAATAAATCAGCCAACAAGCTTGACGAGTTGTGAACTAAATGAAATAAACATTGCTTTATGCTTTATTAATTTCTCCGTTTTTTTTTTATTTTCCCTTGCAGAAATAATTTATATCAATACATTATTCATGCAGACACGTTAAATTTTACGTGTTTTTTCTTACAGAAAGCCCGAAATCCCGGCGCATTCACCATTTATACAAAAGTTACAAAATATATTGTAGTTCAAGCGGATTTTCTATAAATTTTAATTAACCCAAATCTGCTTAGACTGTGATTATAGCCATTGGACATAACAGGCGTTAAATTTTACGTTTTTTTCTTACACAAAGCCCGAAATCCCGGCGCATTCACCATTTATACAAAAGTTACAAAATATATTGTAGTTCAAGCGGATTTTCTATAAATTTTATAAATCCAAATCTGCTTAGACTGTGATTATCGATTATCAATTCGCCTTTTATAATTTATTGTTCATTGCGTAAAGGTTTGGTGTTTGATGTAGTAATTAAATACAGTGTATATATTTCTGCTGAAACAATATGCCAGCCAGTATAATGGAAATTGTTGGATAAAATTGGTCCAAGCACATTTCTGGGGTTTGATTCATTCGGATTTCTCTGGTCATTACATATACCATTAGGGTAGACAGTTATATAGCTTATATATATTACAATATATACAATAGGTGGCGCTTGCGTCGTCTTTAAGTAATTATATATATTATATGAAAATAACAGTTATGCATTTTGTTGGTGATATTAGCCCCTTAAACTTGACATTGATATTATGAATATCAGCTTACTAATAAAATAAGTAAATAAAAATGACTAATTTTAAATTAGTCAGAAGTTAGATAGTCTGTGCAGATACAGTATTCTTGATATTATTGTAAATTAATCGTGATTAAAGGAAAAATGAATAGGAACGTTTTATAATTTAATTCAAGTTGGTTGTGGAGACTATTAATTATTTCAATAAAAATGGTTCAATAAAAAATTAGTAGGAAAAATAATAGTTTTTTATTGAACTAATAAACTAGTAGGAGAAATACTAGTTTTATATTGAACTAAAAAACTTGTAGGAGAAATACTAGTTTTTTATTGAGCTAGAAACTTCAACTACTGAAGATGGAAATATATTTAGTTCAACAAAAAAATGAGTAGTATAAAAGATATCAAATTTTATTTAAATAATAAACGTTTTAATTAATCCACCAAGTTGAATCATTCGGGCCGTCCTTAGTACGAATTAAAGTGCCTAGATGTCGGTGTCTGTTTGCCTGGGCGCCGTCGCCGGCGCCGCTTTGACGTCGCTCCCTTCTTCCCCGTCCTCCCGTCGCATTCTACCTGTTCGACATCCGCCGCACATCCGTGGACTTTGTCGCGAAATATGTGCTTAATTAAAACACACGGCGCGTCACGACAAATACTTAACCGAGTATGCGAGAGCGCGAGGGGATGACGGTCCCTCCTCAAACGGACGTTTCTCCCCCCAGGAATTCGCGCATTTAAAAGCGCGCGCGCCGTTAAACTTTGCCTTTGATTTCCGCAAATAGCTCCGAAACCAGAAACCCTCATCCCGCAGTAAATATGCGAAGGTTTTTGTTTATGTTTAAGCGCACACACTCGCATGCATGCACGCTCCAAGAGAACTCTTCGCCCCGGCGAGACGGATATTTCACTTTTGTGTGCACAATGAAAATATTTTACAAAAGAGAAACCAACGTTCTAAATTTAATATTTATGGCATTTAAAAAAAAAAGTCTACAAAAAATACGACTTGTTTTAATAAAAGAGAGACAATCATTATTAAGTAACACAAATTACAAAAAAGTTAAATTTATATAGGTAACAATTAGAGTGAGGTTAGGAATTGGTTGAGGGTGACTTCCCATGTTTTTTGTGGTCTTCCTCTTTTTTTATTTTTCACGTTCCCCGTCTTCCATACTACTTTGGTTTTTTTATTTTATTCTATTTACCTCTTAATAGAATAAAACGTTTTAATTAATCCATACTACTTTGGTTTGTTCATTTTATTCTATTTACCTCTTAATAGAATAAAATGGACAAACTAAAGTAGTATGGAAGACGGGGAACGTGAAAAATAAAAAAGAGGAAGACCGCAAAAGACATGGGAAGTCACTATTGATGTAATACTCGGCAGGAACAATACTACCAGCAGAGAGAATAGCGAGAGATAGGAAGAAATGGAAAGAATTTGTCAACAAAATAAAGTGAAGAAAACATGCCAATCTCGACACCCTAAAACAATTGAGGGATTTTAAATTTTGCAATTTAAATTAGATTTTTTTTATTCAATAAACAACAGTGTTCTAAAAATTAATTGTGACGTTGGATAAATTAAAATATCACAAAAATTCAAAAATAAAAATTTTACATAACTGTACAAAATTTAAGAAGAATTTTTACATATTTTTGCAATAATATATATATAAGCTGTTACATCTCTTATATGTAACAGCTTATATATATATTATTAATTTTTTTTACAATTTTTGCGGATGCAAAAATTCTTCTTAAATTTTGTACAGTTATGTAAAATTTTCATTTTCGAATTTTTGTGATATTTTAATTTATCCAACGTCACAATTAATTTTTAGAATACTGTTGTTTATTGAATAAAAAAAATCTAATTTAAATTGCAAAATTTAAAATCCCTCAATTTTTTTTTATATCCCGCAGAGAATACCCAATTAGTCCAGCATGCTGCCGAGTGATTGATTTCGTAATGGCCCGGTATAATATATCAATGATGGCAGTGTCGTTTGGTCATTTGTGTATTAAGGGCTGGTTTTAGAGCGGGATGGAGTGAGGGGGGGATCGGTTGCGATTTGCGATTGTCGGGCCATCTGTCGCCCCGGCCGCAGCGGTGTCGGCCCCTGTTTTGGGGCCGGGGGGGACACAAGTTCGGACAGTGGTCCCTCCGACGACGGGGTTATTAATTACGTGGTGCCGTTATTAAAGTTGTCCATTCCACCGAAAGCCCAGCGAACCCCTTCCCCCGATTCCGCCGAAACTAATAAACTAATATTTAACGGTCGCACGGATGGCCGTTATGCAAACAACGGATGCTCCCCGGTTATCTTCCTTGCGCTTGACCATCGTTAAGAAGATGGGGGAAGGGCTGATGGATCGGGCTTGATTGATTCAGTTATAATTTCGGAATACTAATTATGAACAATCTGAATTGATTATTATATCAATATATAATTTTAATAAATTTAACATTTTCTACTTTAATAAAAAGAATTTCAAAATAATTAATTATTAATTAAATAAAAATTGCGAATGAAATTCCTCCCTCTACGGATTGAATTGAAAATAACTCGAAAACTATCGATGGAGTATTTTTTGATTTTTACATATTCTGAAAGAGGATGGTTTACTTGATATTCCCACAATTTTTCATGAAGCTAGCCAACGAAAATCGTAACTTACAATTTTTTATATTTTCAATTCACAGAAATTACGAGTGAAATTCCTCCTTCTGCGCATTCAATTGGAAATAACTCGAAAACTATGGATGGGGTATTTTTTGATTTTAACATATTCTGAAAGGGGATGGTATACTTGATATTCCCACAAAATTTTATTAAGCTAACCCAAGAAAATCGCAACTTACAAATTTTTATATTTTCAATTCACAGAAATCGCGAGTGAAATTCCTCCCTCTGCGCATTCAGTTGGAAATAACTCGAAAACTATGGATGGGGTATTTTTTGATTTTTACATATTCTGAAAGAGGATGGTTTACTTGATGTATCCACAAATTTTCATGAAGCTAGCCAACGAAAATCGTAACTTACAAATTTTTATATTTTCAATTCACAGAAATCGCGAGTGAAATTCCTCCCTCTACAGATTCAATTGGAAATAACTCGAAAACTATGGATGGGGTATTTTTTAATTTTTACATATTCTGAAAGAGGATGGTTTACTTGATATACCCACAAATTTTCATGAAGCTAACCAAAGAAAATCGCAACTTACAAATTTTTATATTTTCAATTCACAGAAATCGCGAGTGAAATATCTCCCTCTGCGCATTCAGTTGGAAATAACTCGAAAACTATGGATGGGGTATTTTTTGATTTTTACATATTCTAAAAGGGGATGGCATACTTGATTTTCACAGAAAGTTTCATTAAGCTAACCCAAAAAAATCGCATTTTACGAATATTTATATTTTTAATTATGGAATCAATCTAGACAATTGCGGTTTGGAATCATCATATTATTATTACATAATCAACAGTTAGAAGTTATAACCCCACCCCCGAAAATTATTTCTATCTACGCACCTGATTCCACAGGTATCAATGCGACATTGATGATTCCAAACACTTCGTTATTTCAATTCGTCAAAAATGGTGAATGCGCCGGGTTACCGCTGGAATTATTGCCAGCTCCACAGACATAATTTTTTACACAATACAAGAAAATCCTATTCTATTAATGATAATAATAAATATTATATATTTTAATATTAGGCAGAGAGAGCATACGCAAATCACCGAGAATAATAGGAGATTTTACAAGTGCAATTTAATATTAGAAATGTTTCACAAAGCGGTTATTAAAAAAATTGTCTGTTTGATTTATCATTATTCACTAAATGTTATGTTTTGTGTGCAATCAATAAGCTGAAAATCAATAAAACTAGAGGAGACTCTAAAGTAACTCTTTATTTAACTATTTTTATTTTTATTTTCAATAAACATTATTTTTCGCAACAATTATTTCTCTACACAGTAGCTTCTTCTTTAGGCGAAAAAATATAATAATATCATTTACAAAGTGAGCACAATATATACAAGTTGGTGGTATGAGTTTTAATTTTGAGAAGAGGACAGTTCGATTTATTCATTTAACAAATTTCTAGTTGAAACGTTTTTGGTTAATTACGATAGTCGATAGCCATTTAGTTCATACTAAATTAAATATTCTAACTAAATTGTATCAAAGCCTCAATAAAAATAAAGATGTTATATATATAAAAATATTTTTTTTTTAAATCCGCGTCGAACAATTATTCCAAATTCATCGATTTTGCGCAATTAATTCCAGCGTGATATCTGGGATTGTCGACGAGGCGAGTCACAACTATATTCGTTTACATTTTCTGTTTTAATTACTCCATAAACCGAACGGCCCTACAAGCGTATCCGGTTGCCTTTGAACATTTCGGCTCTATTAATTGGTAATATAATTCGGATGTTAGTTTATTTACTGCGTTAAAACCTATCGCGGGATTTAATTGTTTTCCGTGATGATTATAAACAAAATTACAGAATTCACCGTGCTTTAAATAATGACAATTTCAAATATTTTTAAAGCTTTTTTTATTTGTTGTTTTATTATTAAGAAAAGATCAAAATGTTGCTAAGTTGATTGACTCCGTTCCAGCAGTTTTATTTTTTTAATTTAATATATACTTTTTTTGGTTGTTTGTATTTTAATTAATTTTGAATCTGAATATATAAATCGAGATCTTATCAACATCCAATTAAAATAAGCGCAATTTTCATTCCGCATGATTTACTACCCGTCCCGTATAAAACTTAAGGCACTAATCTCCTCCGCGCCATTTTCTCCTCCTCTTTTTTTTCCTGCATCCCCCTTATTAGAATCAAGACGGCGGAAAAATGCAACATTAATTACCGCAATGGGGATTTCCTTTTTTTGTGCACCGCAGACTCATTTCAATTTTTAATTCATTAATAAGACCCTCCGGAAGAAGATGTATGGCTCCTTTGTTTTGCATTTTTACAGTTATCTGCGTCCGCGTGGTGTTGAGGCTCCTTTTTTGCGGCCGTTTTGATTAATCGCCCTTTAATGTTGAATAATGGCCTAATTGATAATTCTTTTTCAAATAAGACGATTAAGGATTGGTGTGATAAAAAAATCTAGAATATTTTGATTTAAAAATAAATTATTATTAAACATTTATATTACAGTTTTGATACAATATTTATACAATATTACATCATTTTTCTGATATTTGTTCTTTTATGGTATATCTGTTGGACAATAAAGATTATTATTATAATATTTCAGGTTAAATAATTTTGAAATCAAACAAAACAGTAATATATTTAAATTTGGCATTATTTTAATACAAAGAGGTTTGAGGTTTGTAGTGCGCTTAGACGGCAAAGGTCATTTGCGTTTAATATAAAGAAAAAATGAGGGAAGGGTTAGAGCATCTATAGATACAAACTGTTGACATAAATTTACTGCTATAGTTAATCAATTTAAGTAATTTAACTAATATTGTAGCAGATTTTTTTTTTATTTTTTATGTTTGTTGCTTACTAAAATCAAATTTGACGAAAAAGCTACGAATTAAAATTGCTGTGAGAGGTTTGAAGGATGTTCTGGATACAAACTCTTACCATAATTTTATAGTTTGTAGTCTAATTAAGCAATTTAAATATTTGAATTAAAGTTTTTTTTGTATTTGTTATTATTATTATTTTTTAATCGCGCTAAATCTGATCACTCGTGCGAAAATATCAGAAATTCAGTTGGCTGTGAAGTAGTTGTCAGCTGTATTGGCTACAAACCATTCACGTAATTTTACAACTTAGAATCTGGTTAATCAAGTTAAGTAGAAAAATTAACATTGTGGCAGAATTTTTATTTTTTATATTGTTTTGTTCTTACTTGAATCAAATCTGACAATTAATAGTTTTAATATTTAGACATTGGTAGTTCATATTGTATGAAATAAATATGAATAAATTATTAAAAATCAACCAATAAAACACAGATTAGATTGAATAACTTTAAATTCTCGACTAGTTTCGGGTTATTAGCCCATTTTCAAGAGAAATTAAAATTTGTTTTATTAAAATTTCTATGGATATTTTTTTTAATAATTTATTCATATTTATTTCATACAATCTGACAATTTATGCGAAAAAGACGCAAAGTAAGATTGCTGTGGGAGAATTGAAGGGTGCATAAAATACAAACTATTGACATAATTTTACTGCTAGGAGTTTAGTTAATCAATTTAATTAGTTGAATTAATATTGCAATATTTTATTTTTATTTTTTATATATTTTTTGCTTACTGAAATCAAATTTGTCGATTCATGCGAAAAAGGCATGGATTAAAATTGCTATAGATGTATCAGATACAAACTATTCACATAATTTTATAGCTTAAAGTCTAGTAAATCAACTCATGTGGTTAAACTTATTTTGGCAGTTTTTTCTTATTATTTATATATTTTTTTTTTCTTACTCGAATCAAATCTGATGATTCATACGAAAAAGGCGCAAAGTAAGATTGCTGTGCGATGGTTGAAGGATGTATCAGATACAAACTGTTGATGTAATTTTATAGTTTGTAGTCTAATTAAGCTATTTAAGTCTTTAAATTAAGGTTTTAACATTTTTGGAATTTTATTTTTAATATTATTTTAAATCGCGTCAAATCTGATCACTCTTACGAAAATAGCAGTTGGCTGTGAAATAGTTGTGAGCCGTGTTAGCTAAAACTATTCACATAATTTTATAAGTTTGAGTCTAGTTAATCAACTTAAGCAGTAAAATTAACATTTTATCATTTGATTTTTTTTAATAGTCTTTTAAATTGCGTCAAATCTTATCACTGGTATGAAAACAGCAGAAATTCAGTTGGCTGTGAAATAGTTGTGAACTATCAGAAAGTTTTTATTCCGTGTAGAAATATTTTTTTCTAATCTGCAGAGATAGTTTAAAGTCTGCCGAACAAGAATCTGCTGTCATAAAATTTTTATTCCGTATATAAATATTTTTTTCAAATTTTTAAAGAAATATGAAAAATTTCAAAGAGGTATCGCTTACAACTTTTTTCATCAAAAAATAATTTTATGCTGCAATGGGCTGAAACTTTCTACAGAGATAGTTTAAAGTCTGCTGAACTTGAATTTGTCATCAGAAAGTTTTTATTCCGTCTAGAAATATTTTTTCTGAATTTTCAAAGAAATGCGAAAAAGTTCAAAGATGTACCTCATACAACTTTTTTCGTCAAAACAATATTTTAAGCTGCAAAAGGCTGAAACTTTCTGCAGTGATAGTTTAAAGTCTGCTGAACTCGAATTTTGTATCAGAAAGTTTTTATTCCGCGTAGAAATATATTTTTTTTAATTTTCAAAGAAAGGCTGAAAAGTTCAAAGATGTACCCCATTCAACTTTTTTCGTAAAACAATTATTTTAAACAGCAAAGGGTTGAAACTTCCTGCAGTGATAGTTTAAAGTCTTCTGAACTCGAATCTGCTATCAGAAAGTTTTTATTCTGTGTAAAAATATTTTTTTTAGAATTTTTAAAGAACGACGAAAAAGTTCAAAGGGGTATCGCTTACAACTTTTTTCGTCAAAAAATTATTTTAGCCTGCAATGGACTGAAACTTTCTACATGGATAGTTTAAAGTCTGCTGAACTCGAATCTGCTATCAGAAAATTTTTATTCCGTGTAAAAATATTTTTTTCGATTTTGTTAAAGAACGGCAAAAAAGTTCTATGGGGTACCCCTTACAACTTTTTTCGTAAAATAATTATTTTAGGCTGCAGTGGACTGAAACTTTCTACAGGGATAGTTTAAAGTCTGCTGAACTTGAATTTGCCATCAAAAAGTTTTTATTCGATACAGAAATATTTTTTTCGAATTTTCAAAAAAATATGAAAAAGTTCAAAGGGGTACCCTTTATAACTTTTTTCATCAAAAATTAATTTTTAGGCTGCAATGGGCTGAAACATTCTACAGTGATAGTTTAAAGTCTGCTGAACTCGAATCTGTCATCAGAAAGTTTTTATTCCGTCTATAAATATTTTTCCTGAATTTTCAAAGAAATATGAAAAAGTTCATACAACTTTTTTCCTGATTCCTTATAAGAAAACATCAGATATTCAAGTGGCAGTAAAATGGCTCTGAGCTGCATCAGCTATGAATTATTTACATAATATTAAAGTTTGGAATTTTGTTAATCAATTTGAGTAGGTTTTTTTTTAATTAAAAAGTTTTTTTATATTTTTTTCATATTTTTTTAAACTGGTAGTACGCGAGTAATCACTCGTACGAAAACAAAAAAAACAGGTGGCTGTGGAATAGTCGTTAGGTGTAAACCTAATAATTTGATAAAACTCACGACATTCATGGTTTTTGTATATTTTTCGCAAAGAATTTATTGCCCCAACATCAATTAGGCGAGGTAATTATGTTTTTGTGCCGGCCTCATTAGAACCCGCCGGTGAGGGGGGTGTTAATTGGAAAAACCGTGGATGGTGTTGGTGTCATGCGTGCGTTGTGATTATTATTAATTAAAAAACAACATCGGGGAAATTGCTAATTGCCCGTATTCTCCCCAGTGAGAGAGGGTGCGAAATCGCCGATTATCGTTAACTAATCGGCGAAGGAAAATCAATACTTTCCAACAACACGAATAATTGGAATCTGTATGTACACACACATAAAAAAATAATACTATAAATACACGTGAATTCCTTAAAAAAATAATGGCATTCTCATCGTTGGTTTAAAGGTTACAGTCGTTTTAGTTACCTGAGCATTATTATACTGAAATAATTTTATTTTAAAATGTTATGAATGTCAAACATTTTTCTCTGTATGTGTGTTAAAGTGAGAGGGAGAGATTGGAGCATTAATTAAAGCGTAACGAGGCCGCCCTCTTAATATATACGGCGCGCTGGCAGGGGGTGCACTTATTAGCCCGCTAAAATAATTACTGGACGGAGAAAAATCGGCGATTATATTTAAGCTCGGAGGGATCTACAAGTAAATTGGCAATCTTGTTAGAAACTGTTAATTGGGGAGCTTAGAACAATTCGTATTCCACGCGGCAAAGAGGCAACTTCACAATCTCCAAACACTTATAAAACCTTCTCGAGGATTAACCGGCAGCACAGACGAAACTATTCCGCGCGTCCTTTTGCGAGCGACAAGGAAGGGACTGTTTCGGGTCGGAAACAAGTGAATTATTCAGTCAAATGGAATTAATGTTGATAAATCATACAAAGTAATGATTTTTTTTAAATAAATTTATGCAACTAAAAATTCTTAGAATTATTTTTTCCTGCAATAACGACTAATCAAAAGTACCAACAATGTTATATTGTTGTAAAGATAATTTAATTTAATTTTATTTAGTTTATTTATATAAAATTAATCTGAAAATTATCCTCTTCTGTCTACCTGTGTATTTTTTTTGTTTCCCTCTCCATTTTTCACAATTCTTGTTTGAAATACAAGTCACAAAATAAATTGTGTACGTGAAACCAGCAATGTGTTTCATTTTAAAAAAATATTAATTTAAACATGTATCACAAAGTAATGGTTTCAACCATCTATTATATGAAATAATAGAAAAAAAAATATTTTCATATTTTCCTTTTATATAATTTATTCTTGTTTGAAATTTACAAATTTATTCCGGCGAAAACACACACAAAGCGGTTTACAAATATTAATTAAACATAATCAAGTTTAAACTCGCACATCCTTTATCTTGTCTATTATAACAAACTTCCCACTTTACACTAAACGCAACGTATGTTGCACAACCTACATAAAAAAAAATAATGCACCCAAACAGAAAGTTCCGACATTTTCCACTTTATTAAGCGCATCATACTTTCCAAGTATTTATTATGCACGTATTATAAACTTCCAACCCCGGCCGATTGTTTTTCGCTTGTTGTTGTTTTTGTTCGGAGGGCGAGATCAAGGGGAGCGCGTGTAAAGTTTCAAAAAGGGGCATCTCAGGTTGAGCCACTTGAACGCATAGTTTAACAATATGCGCTCGCTTGCCCTTGTGTGTGTGTAGTGTAGTGTACTTTGTTAGGAAATTTTACCTGACTCGGCTCAAGAGGATAGAGGGGGAAGTTAATCAACGCTAATTAATTAATTTCCATCGACGGGTTTCGATTTTGTCGGCGGAGTGTTGCTGTTGGCTTTGTCCGCATATCCGACACCGCCGGGTTTCATTTCACAAGCGTTTCGAGAATTTGATACAAGTTTGTTTTATATTTTTGAATATCTTACAATTTTTGTATAAGCGTGCAAAATACACATTTACGCCACTTTCTTACACTTTGAGTGAAAACTGTTTATTTTGAATACATTTTTGTATTGAACCCAGGACCCTCAGTCAGAAGTCCAATGCATTGCGCCATACACCACGCCAGAAGATTTTTTCAATAATAATAATAAGCTCTTCAACATCCCCTACTATATACACATCTTTCTACAAAAAGCTATAATTCTCTCAACACTGGCTATCTCATGACATTTTTGTATTATTTCACTATTTATTATTGCCACTGCGACAATTGTTTCGACAACACAGAGGCATCATCAGCCAGATTGTGAAATTTTATACAAACGTATATACAAACGTGAGATTTTTTTTCAGATTTTTTTCGGAAGAAAATTTTTTTTATTTAAATTTTAGATAGATTTTTTTATCTATTTTATACAAACGTGAGTTTTTTTTTAGATTTTTTCGGAAGAAAATCTTTTTATCTAAATTTGGAAAAAAGTGGATTTTTGTGAAAAAATCAAAACTCTCGGAATAACTTCAAATTATACAAAAATGTTCGCAATGAATGGGAGCATCCACCGTATAAATTTGAGCAACATGGAATAAATAGTTTTCGTATAGGAAGCGTGTAAATTAGACTTTTGAAAATTGGCCGAAAAAATTGTCTAACTTTATAATTATTTCGTAGATAAGCACAAAACCCCCGTATTAATAATTTTTAGTTAATATGTAGATAAATCCTTCCTGATTCGGATGCTTTAAGTCCTAATATTGTATCACTTCTATGAAGAAAGTTATCTTAGTTTAATCAACACTACGTTTAAAAGCGTCAATCGGCGCGTCTCGCTTAAACCGTTCCCGTAAGACTCCATGTAAATAGGACTCATCAATTAAAGTAGCCTTAATTAATAGGAAATGAACTTTTTTGGGAAAATAAATATCCCGGCCTCTTTCTAATATCTTTAAGAGTATTTAAGAATTTTTTCAGATTTTTTCCGAAGAAAAAAAAAATCATCGATATTTGAATATTTTTAAAGAAAAAATGAATTTTGGTCAAAAATCCTAATTTCTCAGAATAAGTTAAAATTATACCAAAATATTCCCAATGAATGGAAGCATCGACTGTATAAATTTAAGCCGCATTGAACAAACAGTTTTCGTATAGATCGCGTGTAAATTGAGTCTTTGAAAAATGAGCGAAAAAAATGTCCAAATTTGGATTTTTTTCTAGGCAAACACAAAACCCGAATTTTAATAATTATTGGTTGGAATGCAGATAAATCCTTCTTGATTTCGATTCTTCAAGTTTCAGTATTCTATCGCATCTGCGAAGAAAGTTATCTTAGTTTAATCAACACTATGTTTAAAAGCGTCAATCGGCGCGTCTTGCTTAAACCGTTCCCATAAGACTCCATGTAAATAGGACTAATCAATTAAGGTAGCCTTAATCAACAGAAAATGAACATTTTTTGGGAAAATAAATATTTCGCGCTCTTTTTAATGTCTTCAAGAGTATTTGAGAATTTTTTCAGATTTTTTCCGAAGAAAAAAAATTTCATCGATATTTGAATATTTTTAAAGGAAAAAAATGAATTTTGGTCAAAAATTCGAATTTCTCGGAATAAGTTCAAATTATACCAAAATATTCCCAATGAATGGAAGCATCGACTGTATAAATTTAAGCTATAAGGAACAAACAGTTTTCGTATAGCTCGCGTGTAAATTGAGTCTTTGAAAAATGAGCGAAAAAAATGTCCAAATTTGGAAATTTTTGTAGGCAAACACAACACTCGAATTTTAATAATTATTGGTTGGAATGTAGATAAATCCTTCCTAATTTCGATTCTTCAAGTTGCAATATTCTATCGCATCTGTGAAGAAAGTTATCTTAGTATAATCAGCGTCGCACCCAAAAACGTCAATCGGCGCGTCTTGCTTAAACCGTTCCCATAAGACTCCATGTAAATAGGACTAATCAATTAAAATAGCCTTAATCAACAGAAAATGAACATTTTTCGGAAAAATAAATATCCCGTGCTCTTTCCAATATCTTCAAGAGTATTTGAGATTTTTTTCAGATTTTTTCCGAAGAAAAAAAATTTCATCGATATTTGAATATTCTAGGAAAAAAAGTGGATTTTCGTCAAAAATCCGAATTTCGCGAAATAAGTTAAAATTATACCAAAATATTCCCAATGAATGGAAGCATCGACTGTATAAATTTAAGCCGCATTGAACAAATAGTTTTCGTATAGCTCGCGTGTAAATTGAGTCTTTGAAAAATGAGCGAAAAAAATGTCCAAATTTGGAAATTTTTCTAGGCAATCACAAAATTCGAATTTTAATAATTATTGGTTGGAATGTAGATAAATCCTTCTTGATTTCGATTCTTCAAGTTGCAATATTCTATCGCATCTGCGAAGAAAGTTATCTTAGTTTAATCAGCGTCGCACCCAAAAACGTCCATCGGCGCGGCTCGCTTAAACCGTTCCCATAAGGCTCCACGTAAATGGGATATCGCAATTTCAAATGGTCTTAATTAACTGAAAATGAAATTTGTCTGGTAAAATAATTACCCCACGCTCTTTCTAACATCTTGAAGAGTATTTAAGAATTTTTTCAGATTTTTTTTTAGAATGTTCAAATTTCAATGATTTTTTTTTCAGATTTTTTTTTAGAATGTTCAAATTTCAATGAATTTTTTTTTCTTCAATAAAATCTGAAAAAAAATCTTAAATACTTTTCAAGATGTAAGAAAGAGCGTGAGGGTAATTATTGCGCAGACAAATTTCATTTTCTATTAATTAAGACCATTTGAAATTGCGAAATTCCATTTGCGTGGAGCATGGAAAAAAAATGGATTTTTGCGAAAAATTCGAAATTCTCGGAACAACTTGAAATTATACCAAAAATGATCCCAATAAATAGGAGTATTAATTTTTTATTGTTTATTAACGGTAAGTCCATTTAAATACATATTGCTTTGTACTAACTGTACATTATAAGATAATGGAGGGTTACAATATAAGTATAATTATAATTGTATGTCTTTTAGTAATGTGAAATAAATAATTTTCGTACTACAGGCGCAGTTTTCTTTAAAAAATAAACGAAAAAATGGTTCAATTTTGAGAATTTTTGCATTTGCTATTGCATAAAAATAATTTTCGAAATTCATTTATTATTAAACGCAATCCTCAAACGCTCATTAATATACAGAGAACAATTAAATCGTCGGTTTCGTGGATTCCACACAACAATGGCGGATTTCAGTGTGGGATTTCAGTTTTACGTGCATCTGCATGGAAAGTCCCGAAACGGGGAGCGGGCGAGTGCAGAAGAGCATTTCCTCCTCGTTCCAAATGAGGGGACTACAAATCCTAATTCTCCCAATTTAGTCAAGATAATTGGCGGCTTTGCCGTTCGCTTAAGCTCCCCCCCGACCCCGCGCGCGCCCCCCTTAATTCCCGGTTAAATAGATTGCTTAATAAGTAGTTATACTCTAATTGTTACTGCCTAACATTTGAGCTCGGATACCTTAGCGTGCGTTTTCCATCTCTCTCTCTTCCTCTCGCTCTTTAGAGTTAGCGAGAACACTATTTCTCTAGCGTTGCTGAATGCGTCGAAGTAACTAAGCCGAATGTTTTTTTTTTTTTAATTTAAAACCTCTTAGTTCTATCATAGAATAAATGGATTTATTTATTTTTGTTTAATAGTTATACATTATGTTTCTTCAAGTGCCTAATGAGAAACTAATCGAAGAAATTAAATAGAAAGAATGTGAAAATAACTAACAAAAGGGCAGCAAAAAAAAGGTCGATAGCCCATGACAGACTACTAACACAATTGCACATATTGTTATAATAAATTTTATAAAATTTTGTTGTAATTAATAAATTATTTCCTTCTTTTTCTATTATAATCGAAGAAAATAAAAACGATGCTTATACCAGTCAAATTACCTGCGTTTTCAGATAAAAAAAAAAAAAACACTACATCATTTGTGATAATATGACCAATATCAATCAATATCAAGTATAGAATACAGTAGTACCACTACGTAAACATTTAAATATTTTTTATTTGGGCATAGAAATGAATTTTAAAAAAATACTTAAAAGAACGGTTAATTTGAAACATTTTTGTTTCTTTTTGACGTTTTTACTTGATTCTTAATTTTTAAGTATATATAAGGACTTCAATCTTAATTTTAAGTGCTAGGTTTGACTCGCTGACTAGTCGAAATTAGTCACTGTGAAAATAAAAAGTGAATACAAAAAAGTAATTAGTGTTATTAATATAAACATTTTTGTTTCTTTATAATTTTCGATAAATTTTAGAGTATTCGCACAAAAAATAAAATTAACATCAATTACATTAATTAAAATGTATAACAATATAATAATAGCTAAAGAGGAAATAATATATTAATTATTTTCAAATTGTTTTTATTTAATTTAATGTATAACAAACTTCAAGTTTCAGTTATTAACAATATAATCTTTGTTTAGTTGGTTGTGAACACTTTTAATTATTTAAATAATATTTTTTGTTTTGTTTTATTTATGCATGTAATTTTTCATTTTTGTTTTGTTTTAGTTTTGTTTTTTCTTTCTATTCATTGTGCTTAACATGCTGATTCCCCTCGCCGTAACTTTAATAACCTCAGCACTTAATTCCGAAAAAGGCGAAACCGCCATTCATATTCTAAAATATCCCGAAAGAGTATTTAAACGCAATTAATCAAGATTAGCGCGTAAATAAAGGGCCGTTTTCATTAAGTTTGATAAATCGAGATTGGCCCTCGAGACCGACGCCACCGCCGGGCGAAAAAGGATGAGACTGTTTTGTATGCATTATTAAGTCACGGGCGATTCATCCCGGGGATTAAATATCGTAAAACAAGCCTTAACCCTTTTATTGCCGCCGACGGGAATCAGACGACGGCGGCGGGGGCGCGACCCCATTAATTCCGGCAATCGGCCCGGATCGGGCTTAAGTGCACTTTTGAGGACGGCGCTGATTCGTAAGACGGGCGTTTGTAATTAAATATTCAGGTTATTGCCGTGTTTTGGATTAACGAGATGGATGAGTGTTTGTTTTAAATTCCCGGGGTTTGATAATGAATTATGCAGTGCGTTCTGATAAGTTTATATTCTTATTACCTTTCTTTGTAATTTTGACTGCCATTTTAATTAAAATTAAGAAAGATCATTAATAAATGTTTAGTTTTGTGGATTGGATGAGAGAGGATGGGGTTGGGGTAGAGATATTGAAGAGGCTGGTGTGGGAAAAGAAGAAGAGGAAGAATAGAAAGTGAATATGTATAAGGAATACCTTTTGTTTTGTCTTTTTATAACTGTGGTTGTTATGTTGTGGATTTATGCCAATAAAGGTTTTTTTTCATTAATAAATTAAATTATTTTTAAATTAAATTATAAATATTTATGGCAATAAAGGTTTTTTCATTAATAAATTAAATTCTTTTTAAATTAAATTATAAAAAAATGCGCTAAAATCAACTTACTTACGTAAATAATAAATATTAATAAGCATACAATTAATAATAGATCAATAGACAATATATAGTAAATAAATACAAAATTAACAAACGAATAATGTATACAAATTATAATAATAAGCAAAGTTTTTCATTTGTAAATCACTATAAATTCATGACAGAGCAGAAAGACCTCTGGTCGATAGCCCATGACAGATACTAACCCATCTATATCTATTGTAAATATAAAAATGTGTAAAGAATTGTAATTCTACTCTCTGAATAAAGATGTTTGTATATATAATAATAATAATTTTTCTATCAATGTGAGAAAGGCCAAAGCCTACTAAATACACAGATCGGAATGTTGGATTGGGGAGTTTGAAATCTCGGAGTCCACACGGGAGAATTCATTTTATTTAAATCTTTAATCTGGTTCTCATTTTATTTATTAACAAACACACTCCTCAAACATTCATTAACATACAGAGAACAATTAAATCGACGGTTTTGTGGATTCCATACAGCAATGGTGGATTTCATTATGAGATTTCAGTTTTACGTGCATCTGCATGGAAAGTTCCGAAGCGGGGACCAGGCTAGTGCAGAAGAGCATTTCTATAGATCCTAATTCTCCCAATTTAGTCAAGATAATTGGCGGTTTTGTCGATAATAATAATTTATCTATCAATATGAGGGAGCCCAGAGCCTACTAAATATACTGGCCGGAATATTGGAGTGGGAAGTTCGAAATCTCGGAGTCTACACGAGAGAATTCATTTTATTTATTATTAAACGCACTCCTCAAACGTTCATTAACATACAGAGAACAATTGAATCGATGGTTTCGTAGATTCTGCATGGAAATTCCTGAAGCGAAGAGCGGACTAGTGCAGAATAGCATTTCCTCTTCGTTACAATTGAGAGGACTATAGACTCTAATTCTCCCAATTTAGTCAAGATAATTGGCGGCTTCGTCGATAATAATAATAATGTATCTAATATGAGGAAGGCCAGAGCCTACTAAATATACTGGCCGGAATATTGCAGTGGGAAGTTCGAAATCTCGGAGTCTACACGAGAGAATTCATTTTATTTATTATTAAACGCACTCCTAAAACGTTCATTAATATGCAGAGAATAATTAAATCGACGGTTTCGTGGATTCCATACAGCAATGGTGGATTTCATTATGGGATTTCAGTTTTTCGTGCATCTGCATGGAAATTCCTGAAGCGGGGAGCGGATTACTGCAGAAGAGCATTTCCTGTTCGTTACAATTGAAGGGACTATAGATCATAATTCTCCCAATTTAGTCAAGATAATTGGCGGTTTTGTCGATAATAATAATAATTTACCTAATATGAGGGAGGTCAGAGCCTACTAGATATACTGGCCGGAATATTAGAGTGGGGAGTTCGAAATCTCGGGGAATTTATTCGCCTACGAATCACCGTGACAGAAACATCTGCCGTTCACTATGATTTCTATACTTAATTTGAAAATGTATTTTCATCTAAATAAAATAATTTCAATTATTGATCATAAGTCTATTGATCATTTAAAAATGATCATTTATACATGCAAAAATAATTTTTACAATTTAATCTGCTTGTATTAGAGCAGTGCGAGATACGACCAGGCGCTCCTAGGTATGCATCTCGGAGTTCTCCACTTTCTGACATAAGTCAAAGCCTACTAAATATACAGGCCGGAGCCTGTATATGAATCAGGCCTGTATATTTAGTAGGCTTTGACTTACTCCATTGTTAAAAAATGCAAGTTCAGTAATACAAAAAAAATGCTTGATAGTCTCTTACTTCCGCCACTCAATAATCCCCCACTTACATCAATTTATTGAAGCGTTTGGAAAACCGAGCCCGGGCGCGCGGGTTTTTAGCGGAGGGTGAGAGTTAATTACGCCATCAGCCGAAAATCCTGCATCAATCATTCGATTAGCTATTTAATTGCGCTATCCATTTTGTTTGTCAATTGGAAAACCGCTCCAGTCCGCATTCATCAATCCGCGAATTAAGCGCGCCGAAAGGGGGTGAAAAAACGGGGTGGATTTCTTGGATTCCCGCACACCCGCGTTATTATGATTAATTGTTTATTATTTATTCGGGGAATCAAGACGGATACGCGCGGGATGGGGGCGGGGGAGAAGGTTAATTAGCCCGCGCGCCCGCACGAAAAGTGGCGAGTTTTCCGCGCGGTCCCCAAAGCGGATATTATTCAATTATTTACGAATCTATTTTCATAAATTTTCCGTTTGCGGCGGCCGTAAAATGAATATTTACATAAATTGAGACAAAATCAGTGAGGGATCGTTTTAATTATAAATACTTTTAAATAATAATAATAAGTAGAAAATGGTATTCATTCACTTGCTCACAGTTATTTAAATAAATTAAATAAAAATGACTTGAAAAATTGATTTATTTTGATATATTTAAAAAATGTAAGGCAGAGCTGTACTGACGAATTGATTTATGTTGATATCTTCAAATAATGTAAGGCAAAGCTGTACTGACGAGGAATAGATCCCGAAACTCGTGTCTGCAGATGGCCTTATATTAAGTAAATAACAAACACGACTTGTGTCGCCGTTGCAATAAAAACCGCGTCTACAACGAGCGAGCGAAAAATGTTATTATTTCCCCCCTTTCAACCCCTCCCGCTCATTCCCCACCCCGAAGCCGGGGGGACAAAAACGCATAATTAGTGATAAGGTCGCGGGCGAGCGGGGGTGGCGGGGCCGCGCGCGGAAGGCGAGTTATTAGATCCCGGGGGTTGATAATGTCCGGGGAGAAAAGTAATGGTCCCGATTTGCATGTAACTCCCGTCTTGTCCGTCGGGCGTCGATTTTTAATTGGACCCAGCTCGGCGTCGCGACGGTCAAGACCGGAAGCGATGTCGTCTTTGTTCATCACGCGAAAACGTAAACATGCCGGTCGCGTTCGAGTCATTCAATGGGCGAGATTTATTATGCGATTAATTAAGAAAAAAAATCAAGGCAGAAAGACCGATGGTCGATAGCCATTTTCTGAGGCTTAACTAGAGGTTTATGATTGTAATGTAAATATTGTAATTTCTCAGAAATAACGATTTTCTATATATAAAAAAATCACAACTGTAGATTTTTCGGAAAATAAACCAAAATTAAAAATTTAAAGAGAAAAAAAATATATATGACTTTTAAAGAACAATACGGATTCATAAATGCCCGTAATAAAAGTCATGGATTGATTAATAATTGAGAATTAATTCTTGGATCGCATCAGATTGTATTATGGCCGTACCAATAATCGCAGATTAATCCTGGAATTAATCTAGGATTCATGAATCGCGGATACACGGATTGTTTTCAATATAATCACGATGGTTCGTGTAGTTTCGAACATTTTATTAAAAAAAACAGAGAAAACATATTAATTTATTAATTTTTAAATTGCTCTATAATAAAAATAATCAACAATCAAAAATCATTACAAACAATCAGAAAGCAGTGTTAAAAGGTGAATAATCTTGACTAAAAGAAGAAACAATTAGCTTTCAGTGTATTTTCTAAAATCAGAATTAACATATAAAATACATATTTTGTTAATTCGTCACTCAAATGAAATTAAAAAACCGTTGATTGTAAAACAGCATTCGCGTCGCAGCCGTTCCAATTACTAAACAGTAATAACGGAAACAAGTCCAATAAATTAATTTCAGCGTATTACATGTGCCCGTAATACGGCTGGAGGAATTAACAGTGGAGAAAGAGTGGCGTAATTAACTATTGAATAAATTAAGGGCGCTATCAGATCCGCCACGCCAGAGGGATTATATCGATTGAGCAGTTCATTAGCTGCTCCCTTAATTAAGGGTGACGGACATCTAATTACAAAAAGAAAGTAATAATAACAAACATAAAGGAATTAATTGCGCTCGTAAAAAGCTTTTTTTGAAAATATTAATTTAAATTTTTAATAATGCCACATATGGTTAGTTAGTAACACATCTTAATTGACAAGTTGTTTGAGTTTACAATGATAATAATATTAACAATATATATTTTTTGAAAATGTAAAGGTTTCTTATCAATCGATCCTTGCGGAACACCTTGCTGTGGGCTAAATGAATGGGAATATGTGTTTTGACCCTTGCAAAACACCTTGCTGTGGGCTAAACGAATGAGAATACATGTTTTCATCCTTGCGGAATACCTTGCTGTGGGCTAAATAAACGAGACTACGTGTTTTGAATTCCTGCGGTTATGGATCTACTCGAGAGGATTTTTTGGAATATTGAGCGAGCAATATTTATATAAATTTATTACAAACCTCTAGGTATTTGTCATAAGGGTTTGCTAAAAAATCTTGTTTAAAAGTGTCAAGAAAGTTTTTATAACTCCTAAAGGAATATTTGGTTTATGAATTTTCTAAGAATCTAATTAATCCTTTTGGTGTGTGAATTTCCTTTTTATTTAAGACTACCGGCAAAACTCGTGTTAGAAATGTTTAATTAATTTCTCACTTAACCCGTGGTGAAATATTTTTTAATTAATTCAGGATGATTTAATTGAAATTAAAACACTTGGTTTGTTTCACTTATTTATATTTTCTCCAACTAGTTTCGACATCTTCAGGGAGGAATTTTTCCCTGAAGATGACCAATGGTCGAAACTAATTGGAGATAATATAAATAAGTGAAACAAACCAAGTGTTTTAATTTCAATTAAATCATCCTGAATTAATTCATATTAGAAATATGAAACAAAATTCCTGGTCGGAGATTTTTTAGAAAATTCATATTAGAAATATTCCATCGGGATTTACAACTCCGTATGGAATATTCATAATATGAGTTTCCTAAAAATCTCAGATTGGGAATTTTGTTTCATATTTGTAATACGAGTTTTGCCGATGGTCTTCAATAAGAAGGAAATTCATACACCAAAAGGATTAATTAGATTCTTAGAAAATTTATATAACAAATATTCCTTTAGGATTTACAACTTCTTATGGAATATTTCTAATATGAATTTAATAAAAATCTCCGACCGGGAATTTTGTTTCAATTCCTGAAGGATACATCAAAGGCTGTAACTTAATTATAAAAAAAGTTATACAAGTTTGTCGTAGCTTTTAATAATTTGCTCGATTTATTGTTTGAATGGATATAAATAAAACTGAGAAGATTTTAGTGCTAGTAATTCGTTGGATTAATAGGAAACGTTAGCATGAAGAAAATGAACGGTATGCGATCCAGCTAGCTAGCTAGCTAGGCTAGAGCGAGTCAGTGGTAGAGCGAGAGAAACGAAAATGATCAGATAATAGGTGAAATGCACGTCGCCCGATGGAACAATAATATTGTTTAAAACACAATGGGACGGGCCCGGGTTGACAATGCCATTTAATTAATTTTAAACAAGAGGGGGGTAGATTCCGTTAATTCAGAATCCGGCGTATTTAGAAACAATGTAGCAATGAGCATCAATTAGTGCGCGGCACTGAGTTTGTTTAGTCTCAATTACACGCAACAGACGGCACTCTTCTCTCGTCCTTCTCTCGCAATTCTCACCTCGTCCTCGTCCATGCCGCGTCCGTCCCTCTCTTCGAGGGGTGAATCAAGGAGCTGGCTTCGGATGGATGGAATGGGGGTGAGATGGAAAGGGGGGAAGGGGGGGGGGGGGACGCATCCTAGAATCTCGCATCTGTCCGACGCTGATAAATTATAACACGGCTCGCTCACTCATTAAATCGACGTTTCGAATGAATATTATATACACAATAGATAACTAAGCTTTAATGCTTTAATATTAATTGCTAACAATAAATAATAATAAAAACTTAATTAATTAAAACAAACGAAATATTTTAAATAATTTATGCTACTTTTTTTAGGCTTCTACTATGTTTTGTATATTTTTTCCTCATTTATTATTTGGCCTGAAGAAGCCACAGTGTGGTGAAACAATTGTAGCGATATTACAATAGACTTTGAAAGACTAAATAGTGTTATTTAATATAAGTATTTAATAACCGTTTGCTATTATGAAATCACTTCGTTTTCTTTTACTAACATGTTTATTATATTTTCGACAAGTTTCGGCTAAATGCCATTTTCAAGAATAAATATTCATTATGTTATAACACTATATATATATATATATATAGAAAATCTTTATTATTAATTAAGTTCTCACTTAACCCGTGGTGAAACATATTTAAATCGATATATATATATTATTTAAATAAAACTCTTGGTTTGTTTCACTATTTATATTTGTACATTCTTCCCTGAAGATGACCAATGGTCGAAACTAGTCGGAGAGATAAAATATAAATAGTGAAACAAACCAAAAGTTTTATTTAAAACATCTTTATTTCTGAGAAATACGTTAAATTACATTACAATCATAAACCTCTAGTTAAGCCTCAGAAAATGGCTATCGGTCTTTCTGCCTGTTATAACACTATAATTTACATAAATAGAAAAGAGTATGTATTCAATGTCCGGCGCGGTATTCGCCCGGGAAGTAGTTGTTTTAATGTGCATTTGTTTAAATTACTTACGTAACGTAAGTCAAAATATCACAGAGCTAAATGTGGAAATAATTCATTAATTATTTTCAAATAATTTTTATTTAATTTATTTAAATAACTGTGAAAAAGTGAATGAAT
Organism: Philonthus spinipes; assembly: GCA_963082785.1. Classification (NCBI taxonomy): domain Eukaryota; kingdom Metazoa; phylum Arthropoda; class Insecta; order Coleoptera; family Staphylinidae; genus Philonthus; species Philonthus spinipes. The sequence goes on along the minus strand of OY720310.1, from coordinate 2,558,498 downwards.
ACTCTTTTCTATTTATATAAATAATTACAATACATGTAGGTGTTAGTCTTTCTGGGCTATCGACCAAAGGTCTTTCTGCCCTCTTTACAACACTTCCAACTTTTAAAATAGACGTGTTAATTAAATCTAGAAAACCAACCCCCCGTATGTGGGCTCAGTAATCGCCGGTCCGAGCTCGTTTCGTCCCCTTTTAATCATCCCCGCTGCCATAGGGGTAGTTATTCTAGACGGGAGGGGAGCCTCCAATTAGTGGTATTAATTAGCAGACACTTGAAATTCTCCACCGTTAGGAATCGTCGTGCACGTCAGTGGCGGCGCCGGTTCAAACCCGCGCAACGAAGAGTGAGAGAGAGATTTCGTTTCATTTCGTACCGTTCTGGGGGTGATTTTAATAACGTTAATTTTGTAATTTTCCCGCTGGAGGACACTCGTAACTTCCGCGCTGCGATTTTCACTGTTAAATTGCACGGCATATCAAACGGAAAATTTTACACGGCTGCGTGTGTATATATTTTAAACCCCCACCTCGCGTTGGTTTTTTTTTTGCGCTCTTAACGGGGTTCGCGTATAAATTTATGCTAATTACACTCGTTTGCGTACGAGAGCGTGATTAATTATACGCTGAGAACTAATTGTATGCATGGAATGTTAAAGGTTTACATTTTTACGAGCGTTTATTCAATTAATATTTTAAGTACACTGAGCTCATTCAAACTAATTAAAACTGTTGTCCAGAAAACGTACAACAATTTTATTAGATTTATATAAATTTTAAAAAGACAATACGAACAAAATTTAAAAAAATCAAATTATTTTTAAATTTATCCAAATCTTGTTCACATTACTTTTTTTGGCGCTTCAAAAAGTAAAGTATACTCTATGAAATAAATATGAATAAATTATTAAAAATCAACCAATAAAACACAGATTAGATTGAATAACTTTAAATTCTCGACTAGTTTCGGGTTATAAGCCCATTTTCATGAGAATTTAAACTAGTCGAGAATTTAAAGTTATTCAATCTTATCTGTGTTTTATTGGTTGATTTTTAATAATTTATTCATATTTATTTCATACAATATGAACTACCAATGTCTAAATATTAAAACCATTAATAAAGTATACTCTATTTATAGTAAATTAGTTAAAACATATTAACATAATAATTTTATTAAATAAACTGTTCAACCACCATTCATTTTATTAATTAAACATTTTTTTAAATAATTTTCCTTTCGTGTTCTCATAAACAGGACAAGTTCGCCTGCCTTTAGTGGATTAAGCAACGATTCTCGGTTATAAACTCGAATTTTTAAAGATGTCACTTGAATTAAGCAAAAGATGGCGCTTGTGTCGCTATATTTTTATGTTTGGTAGTTTACAAATTTATTAAGGCAGTAAAGGTGAAGTATTTCGGGATGGTGAAAAGATAGAGCGATGGAATCTGACCTTTGCACCGGTGCTGCTCCCGTTTCTGCTATTGGGGTTGCTAGAGATACTACAGACCTTAAACTATGCCTGTAGAAAGTTTTAGCCATTTGCAGCCTAAAATATTTTGTTTACTGAAAAAGTTGTAAGAGATAAACCTTTCGACATTTTCGCCTATTTTTAAAATTAAAAAAAAAATATTTCTAGACGGAATAAAAATTTTCTGATGGCAGATTCGAGTTCAGAAGACCTTAATATAAACGTGTAGAAAGTTTCAGCCCTTTGAAGCCTAAAATAATTTTTTTATGAAAAAAGTTGCAAGGGGTACCCATTTGAACATTTTCGCCTTTCTTTGAAAATTCGAAAATAAATATTTCTACACGAAATAAAAACTTTCTGATGATAAATTCGAGTACAACAGACTTTAAACTATCTCTGTAGAAAGTTTCAGCCCTTTGCAGTCTAAAATAATTTTTTGATGAAAAAAGTTGCAAAGCGTACCCATTTGAACTGTTTTGCCTTTCTTTGAAAATTCAAAAATAAATATGTCTACACGGAATATAAACTTTCTGATGGCAGATTCGAGTTCAGCAGACTTTAAACCATCTCTGTACAAAGTTTCAGACCTTTGCAGTCTAAAATAATTTTTTGATGAAAAAAGTTGCAAAGCGTACCTATTTGAACTTTTTTGCCTTTCTTTGAAAATTCAAAAATAAATATTTCTACACGGAATAAAAACTTTCTGATGATAAATTCGATTTCAACAGACTTTAAACTATCTCTGTAGAAAGTTTTAGCCCTTTGCAGTCTAAAATAATTTTTTGATGACAAAAGTTGCAAGGGGTAGCCATTTGAACTTTTTTGCCTTTCTTGAAAATTCGAAAATAAATATTTCTGAGCGGAATAAAAACTTTCTGATGATAAATTCGAGTTCAACAGACTTTAAGCTATATCTATAGAGAGTTTCAGCCCTTTGCAGCCTAAAATAATTTTTTGTTGAAAATTCGAAAAAAAAAAAAAATATTTCTGCACGGAATAAATAAAAAGTGAAGTAAGGAAAACCATGTCCTCTTATAAATTTTTTTAATCTGTTGTGTTATTATTGATTTATATAGTTTTGAGTTCATGTGAAGTGTTAATTCCCATGAACTCAAAACTCAACTATTTCAAACCCATTAATTTATGTACCAAACAATGTTCAACCACCCTTTACTAAGTAGACCAGTTGAAATATTGAGCGGTGTATATCAATGCCTTAATTTTCTATATAATACAGGATCAGAATAATTGTTTCGGAACGTTTATAAAATTCCATATAAACTATCAACACAATAAACGCAAATTATCCGTTTATATTTCCGCGTGGGTTCTGAAAAATTCGCGCACATTTTCCAGCGACACGTCCAGCGCAGAAAAGCCGATTTAATTAACTGTTTGTTTCGATCTCGGTGACATTTTCTAGGGGAGAGGGGTTATCGGCCGGTGCACGCGAGCGTTTTCAATTTAGGGGTGGCGCGCGTTAAACGCGGGGGAATCCCCCTATTATTTTCCGCGCGTTTTCCGCGGCCCCCTTTCACCCTCCCCGACGGCCGCTGGTCGGTCCGCAGATGCATATTTATATTAATAAAACGCGCACGGTTAAGCAGCATAATTAAAACGGTCGTGCCAGACGTGAGTGAATGTACGGCAGGAGGAGGAAGGGGGGCGAGGGGGAATTAGGCGCGGCGGGGGTGGCTGAGGAGGAGCGAGGGGGTGTCGACTGCCACGGACAGATTGCTGTCATGCAAATACGGCCTCGGTTAAATTTAATTAACAATCTACATATTGGAAATAATAATAATGGTTAAGTATTGATTCTTCTTAAAATCATATATTTACAAAATGTGTAAATTTAATTGAAATTAATACACAATTATTTGCAGCTTTTAAAAATTAAGTATTTTTGTTTCTATTTTTTTTTTTATGAATGATTCATATTTTGAATCGCGCTCCCCTTAAAGAAACACAAAAATCCCCCGCAAATCGTTAACCGGTCGGATCAAGCGAAATGAAGAAGGAGAAGAAAAGAAAAGGTGTCGGCGCAGCTTAATCCTGGAAAAGTGCCGTGTGATAAATGCCCCGGATGGGGGACGCACGTACCTATCGCATTTAAACGGTCTTAAGAGAGTCCCTGATAAATTTAAAAAAGCACCTTAAAGTCGTTAAGACGACGGCCCGCCGGCAAATTGAGCTGAAAATATGCACGCGCCCCTCCGTTCCCCGCCCGCCGCCACCGCGCGCTCTCTTCCCTTTTTTTATGTATCCGCCCGTCCCTTTTCACTTCATCTCCGCTTATTCCCCGTGACAGCGGTTCACCGTAACACTTATCTCCCTCGATCCCGTTTTAATTCTTATACATTCTTTTCGCCCCCTCTCGTGTTCCCCCACCATTCAGGATTTTCCGGCCGCGGGGAAAACATTTTTGCTTATCACGGTGGGATTTTCACGAAAATACACTTTTTTTCCTTTTTCAAAAAATCTGAAAAAATTCTCTAATACTCTTCAATATGTTAGAAATATCGTGTAGTATTTATTTTTCCAGAAAAAATCTTTTTCAGTTCATTAAAGCCATTTGAAATAGAGAAGTCCTATTTACATGGAGTCTTATGGGAACAGTTTAAGCGAGCCGCGCCGATCTAGGCTTTTGCGTGCGAGGCTAATTAAACTTAGATAACTTTATTCATAGATGTGATAGAATAATAAAACTTGAAGAATAAGATTCAGGAAGAATTTTTCTACATCCTTCATAAAAATTATAAAAATTGGAATTATGGAATTGTCTATAAAAAATCACAAAGATTGACAATTTTTTCACTCACTTTTCAAAAGCCCATTTTATATGCCTGCTATAGAAAAACTATTTGCTTCATGTTGCTTAAATTTACACAATTGATGCTCCCATTCATTGCGAATATTTTGGTATAATTTGAAGTTATTCCGCGAGTTTCGGATTTTTTACGAAAATCCACTTTTTTCAAGAAAATAATCAAATTTCGATGAAATTTTTTTTCTTTCAAAAAAATCTGAAAAAATTCTAAAATACTCTTGAAGATGTTAGAAAGGGCGTGGGGTATTTATTTTTCCCGGAAAATGTTCATTTCTGCTTGATTACAGCTATTAAATTGTTGTGTCCTATTTACATGGAGTCTTATGGGAACGGTTTTAGCGAGACGCGCCGATTGACGCTTTATGACACGATGTTCATTAAACTAAAATAACTTAGTTCACAGAAGCGATAGAATATTGGGATTTAAAGCAAATGATTCAGAAAAGATTTATCTATTTTTCATTCGTAATTATATTAATTTGGTTATTTTTTGCTAGTTTACAAAAATCCCTAGAGTTTATCAATTTTTACGCTCATTTTTTGAAGTCCTAATTTACAGGCCAGCTGCAGGAAAACTACTTGTTATATTTTGCTCAAATTTTTACAGTTGATGCTCCCATTCATTACGAACATTTTGGTATAATTTGAAGTTATTCCGCGAGTTTCGGTTTTTTCACCAAAATCCACTTTTTCCAAGGGGTACCCCTTACAAAATATTCAAATTTCGACGAAAAATTTTTTTCTTCTAAAAAATCTGAAAAAATTCTAAAATACTCTTCAAGATATTAGAAAGATCGTAGAGTATTTATTTTTCCAGAAAAAAATCTTTTTCAGTTCATTAAAGCCATTTGAAATAGAGAAGTCCTATTTACATGGAGCCTTATGGAAACGGTTTAAGCGAGCCGCGCTGATCGTCGCTTTTGGGTGCGACGCAGATTAATCTTAGATAACTTTATTCATAGAAGTGACAGAGTGATAAAACTGGAAGAATAAGATTCAGGAAGCATTTTTCTATGTTTTACATGATAAAATATTAATATTGGAGTTTTGCAATTATCTATAAAAATTCCCAAAGTTTGTCAATTTTTTCACTCTCTTTTCAAAGGCCCATTTTACATGTCTGTTATACAAAAACTATTTGCTTCATGTTGCTTAAATTTACACAGATGATGCTCGTATTCATTGCAAACATTTTGCTATAATTTGAAGTTATTCTGAGAGTTTCGGATTTTTCACCAAAATCCACTTTTTATTCAAAATATTCAAATTTCGATAATTTTTTTTTTCTTCCAAAAAAATCTGAAAAAATTTTCAAATACTTTTCAAGATGTTAGAAAGAGCGTGGGATATTTATTTTACCAGAAAAAAATCATTTTTAGTTCATTAAGGCCATTTGAAATGGCAAAGTCCTATTTACATGGAGCCTTATGGGAACGGTTTAAGCGAGCCGCACCGATCGTCGCTTTTGGGTGCGACGCTGATTAATTTTAGATAACTTTATTCACAGATGTGATAGAATCATGAAACTTAAATAGTAAAATTCAGGAAGAATTTATCTATATTTCTTATAAAAATTATGAAATTTTCAATTATGGAATTGTTTATAAAAATTTTCAAAGTTTGACAATTTTTTCACTCACTTTTCAAAGGCCCATTTTATATGCCTGCTATAGAAAAACTATTTGCTTCATGTTCCTTAAATTTACACAATTGATGCTCCTATTCATTGCGAATATTTTGGTATAATTTGAAGTTATTCCGAGAGTTTCGGATTTTTCACGAAAATCCACTTTTTTCAAGGGGTACCCCTTAGAAAATTTCTAAATTTCGAAGATTTTTTTTTCTTCCAAAAAAATCTGAAAAAAATCTCACATACTCTTCAAGATGTTGGAAAGAGCGTGGGGTATTTATTTTTCCAGAAAATTTTCATTTTCAGTTCATTAAATATATTTGAAATGTTGAAGTTTTATTTACGTGAAGCCTTATGGGAACGGGATAAGGGAGTCTCAAACTGTTTTTTTACTAATTTTTGTTATATTTTCGACTTGACAAGAGTCTTGAAAATGGCATCTAGCTGAAACTAGTTGAAAATATAACAAAATTTTAGTAAAACAAAACCAAGTGATTTCATTATAACTAGCGCTTAAACGTTTATATTTCATGCTACGGTTGAAACAAAGCAAATAAAAAAGTAAAAATAAAAGGTAGAGATGTGAGTATGAATTGAAAACAGCACATTTCGATTTATCCGACGACTGAGCCGTGAATGGGAATCGCGTCGGATTTTTCGTTCAATTTTCCAGTGTCAATTGATATTTCAGGTCGCATGTGCGCCGGGATGATAAAGTACGCACACACACACGCAAACACACAAATACCCGGCATTCGAGAGTTGCAGCGTTAAACATAGGTAGCAGTAATGAGATTACGTTAGTCCGATAATTTATGGTGCGGATCAAGTGGCAGTGGCGGGTTGAATTCGAACTGTGTATAGCACAGCGGCGGAGGCAGCAGCGCTGCGCTAATCCGCGCCGACTATCAATTGTGGGATTGCTACCTGTGTGTCATTTATAATACAAACAGTGCATAGAGTTGGTACGGATTTTCTAGACTACGGACATTCACGTCTGATTTTGTATTTTTATACGGAGAGAAAGAGGAATTTATCCCAATTTACACGGGATGTTCTCCGAGGATTAGTCGGGGTATTATTATACCTGCATCGCTTTATTTATGGTTGGATGGATTAAAAATCGGGAAGCTTTTTTTTTAAATTTTATTTTCATTCTTACAGATTATTTCCATATCGATAATTTAAAATAAAAATCCAAACAATTAATTTTATATTCCCTTCGCGGAAACCAATCCACTTCCTCCACACCTGAAAAATATTTCAATTAGTCCCGGTGTAATTCGCTTCCTTACCCTCCTCCCTCCCCCCCGCGTTTTAATAAGCGTTCACCGCGAGAAATTAATAAATGAAAACAATTTTTTAATTGCGCACATGAAACTTCTTAATTAAAACCCGCCCTCTCGTCCAGAATTCAGAATTCGTTAATTATAAGAATTCCAGGTGAAATGCCTTTGCGATTCTGTGCACCCCTTGAAAAAGCAAACCGGCCGGGAAGCCCGCTCACCCCCAACCCCCCACCCTTTAACTTTTATTATTAAAACATTCATTTGCTTCGGTAAATTATTTGATTTATTTAACTTCAATAGTAATTGTTTGCCTTTTTTATAATAAATGGAAAATCTGATGTTAACGATGACAAAATATTAAGCTCGCTATCGCTCGCAAACTTGATATTAAGCTTTACCGGTCTGAAATCCTTTTAAGCTCGCTATCGCTCGCAATCTTGACACTAAGCTTTGCCAGTCCGAAAATTTTTATAAGCTCGCTATCGCTCGCAATCTTGACACTAAGCTTTGCCAGTCTGAAATCCTTTTAAGCTCGCTATCGCTCGCAATCTTGACACTAAGCTTTGCCAGTCCGAAAATTTTTATAAGCTCTCTATCGCTCGCAAACTTGATACTAAGCTTTGCCAGTCTGAAATCCTTTTAAGCTCGCTATCGCTCGCAATCTTGACACTAAGCTTTGCCAGTCTGAAATCTTTTTAAGCTCGCTATCGCTCGCAATCTTGACACTAAGTTTTGTCAGTCTGAAATCCTTTTAAGCTCGCTATCGCTCGCAAACTTGATATTAATCTTTGCCAGTCTGAAATCCTTTTAAGCTCGCTATCGCTCGCAATCTTGACACTAATCTTTATAAGCTCGCTATCCCTTGCAAACCTGATACTAAACTTTGCCAAACTGAAATCCTAATAGGTTCGCTATCGCTGGAAAAATCCTAATACAAAGCTCTGCCTGTCGAGAAATATTAAAGGTTCGTTATCGCTCGCAATCTTGACACTAAGCTCTGCCAGTTAAAAATACATTTAAGCTCGCTGTCGCTCGCAATTTTGACAATAAATAATGCCAGTTGGGTTTTTAGAAGGCTCGCTATTGCTCGTAAACTTGAATAAGCATTGCCAATTCAAGATCCTCGCTACCGAAAAAATATAAGATAAATAATTACAAGAAGTTAATTTTTCCGGGCTATCAGCCAGAGTTAAGTCTTTCTTCCCATGTAAAATTATATATATACATATATATATATATAATCGATGTCCCCTTTTACCAATTTTAACTTTGACTGCACAACTATTTTTTTTATTTAGTGACTAGTGTTTAGTGTAATGTTGTCGAAACTATGTTGTGCAAACAAAGTTGTAGTATAAATAGAAAGTTATAGTGTTTTATTTGTACAACCAAGTGGGAGCCTAAATAATTAACAATTTAAAATTTTATTATCATCATTATTAAAGTATTTATAATATGTGAATTAATTAAATTATTTAATTCCATTTGTAAGTAACACCGGTTGAGGGTACTAGGGCTATCTGCACGGCAGCAGCTCTTAATGGAATAGCAATGAAATTAGCGAAATAACGACCTTAAGTTTAATTGCCGGTCACCGTGGATATTAGTTTTGATTAAAGGGTTTTCGTCCCCGAGATACGCAGCGCAGATAAGGCTCGAAATACCGCCGAAAATTATTACACCCTAATCACTGGAATTATTACACCGACGTGAACGTTAGTTCGGTATTCAATTTGCATTAATTTTATGTTGATTGCACATTACGAGATATTTATTAGCTCGCCGCCGTTTCACCATTTCGGGATTTGCTTCGCTAAGAAAATTATTTTACAACATTTAGTGATGTTAATTATAAAAGGGATCTTTTAACAATATTTTCTAAAATTACATTAATTCCAATTCGCGTAAGTTTTTTCTCATTGTTTAGCACCCCTATTGAAAAATGCGCGCACTTGTGAATTTTGCATGAATCCCGAAAGTGCGGGGTTGCAGGGAATAGGTAGCAGGAAATAAAGAGAAGTGAGTAAAAAAAAATAATAATGCCGAAACGCACGGAACAACAACCGTAATAATAACGTTGCGCTGTTTATATTGTGCTTCTTTCAGCGAATTGTTTCTTTCCGTTGCGCCGCCACCTCTATGCCTTCCTTCCGGCGATCCGCCCAAGGCTCTTGCTTTTGCATATGAATTATTTTCTCAACTCTTTCATGCCCCCATCCCACGGCCCGGCATTGTTTTCTTCTGCAAGAACAAAATATAACAACACTCCGCGTCGCAGTTACAACCGCGTGCATTATTCAGACGCACTAATTACCGACCGACCGGCTCGTGTTTTATAATCAAAAGTCTGCGAGGATATTAAAAATTAAATTTTTATAAATTAAATAAAAAAATATTTAAAAATAATTACAATGAAATTAAACAAGGAAAATTTCTGGCAATGATCAATAAAATTCGATCAATCAAACAAGTAGTTGTTTCAATAGATGTTTGTAAAACTTACAGTTTAAGTATTTTTTGCAGTTGGGAAAAAGGGATTGATCGAATTTTATTGATCATTGCCAGAAATTATCCTTGTTTAATTAAATTACAAATGAAATGTTAAATTACAATGAAATTCATTGTAATTTAAATAACTGCTAATGTGTGAATCATCTTTGTTTCATTTTATTTAAATTAATTAATTATTTCCATATTTAGCTGTGTGATATTTTGACTTACGTTACGTAAGTACTTTAAACAAATGCCCATTAAAACAATTACTTTTCGGGCAAATACCCCGCCAGACATTGAATTACATAATGTACACTCTTTACTACTACTGAATACTCTTTTTTATCCGAATTAAAGAATGAATAATCGCTAAGAGTAAAGTTGCACTTAATGAGATTTTATTCTGGCCAAAAGCTTTTCAGATCATCCTACTGTTGTAAAAACGTAACGTTTGCGTTCAATCCACACACAGGCACAGAAAACACACATTTTTCAAAACTCGATCGAATGGACTCAGGAGACCTCAAAACGTGCATATTCGTTATCCGAACACAAACAAATATTGTATAATCCAATGTCTGGTGGGGTATATGCTCGGGTAGTAGTTGTTTCAATAAATGTTTGTCAAAAACTTACAGTGTAATTTTTGCAGTTAGAAAAAAAGGGAATGATCGAATTGGACAGGGGTCGGGGAAAGTAAAAAACGTTTAATGCACTTATGTTTTTTTATTTCCCATCACTACACACCAAGAATAATAACACAAGAGTTTTTACCTTACTTCGAAAAAAAAGTGAAGTAAGAAAAAAACTCTTGTCTTATTATTGATACTAACACTTCACGTGAACTCAAAACAAAAATTTATTTGAACACATCAAGAACTATAACTCCTCGAAATTATGGTTATTAGTCAAGAATCACCCTGTATATATAACACGTTTTAATATATATTTTTATTTAATACAAATCCCCCTTACATTTTAGATAATATGTCTGGAGATTTTCGCCTCTTTCCTCTTTCACGACGTTTCCTTCCTTCATTCCACTCACCGACCTCTCCTTTTCCATCGCGACAGATTTTAAACCCTCGTATTTCACGGTTTTATAGGTAACAGGTGCGACAATATAAGTTATTAAGCTGGTATAACAGTATAACAGTGTTACTCCGACCATTCTTTGATTCTGAGGGTGGCGAGGACTTCCATAATTCAACTCGATTGCGACCCTTGCGTCCTTACGCCGGGAACGAGGGGGAGGGATGGCGGGACGGGACGAGACGGGACGCACGTGCCTCTGACTTTACTACATGCACATACACACACATATTGAAGCTATTAAATGTAGTGAGGAAAAAAAAAAGTTTATATATGGAGAGAGAAATTATATAACGTGAAAGTGTATGTTGTGAATAAACAAAATATTTTTTGAAATAGGAGAAGAAGATTGAGAATAATTAAAAAAAATGGTAATGTGTCCATACACTTTCTTTCTTTCTTAATCTTATCCTCTTTTACCCGTATTGGGTGTCGAGGTTGTGTCCATACACTAAGAGTTGTATTTAAAATAAAACAGAGATGTATATTGTAGACAACGTATTATAAATTCGTATAAGACAGGGGTTTGAACCATTACAGCATTCGTGGGTAGGTCTTTCATCCTTTAACAACTCAAAAAGTGCGACGGATTAATAAAACGGTTACTGTAATATAGAAAACACAGCGTATATTGTAGACAACGAATTATAAATTCGTATAAGGCAGGGGTTTGAACCATTACAGCATCCATGGGTGGGTCTTTCATCCTTTAACAACTTAAAAAGTGCGACAGATTAATAAAACGGTTACTGTAATATAGAAAACACAGCGTATATTGTAGACAACGAATTATAAATTCGTATAATAATAATAATAATTCATTTATTTCCAGTAATAATATACAAACATTCGTGGGTGGGTCAAATACAGTATTAAAAATATTAAAATTGTTTAATTCAAACACATTAAAACGTACATCTATTTGAATTAAAATAATAAATACAATATTTGTTAAAAGTTAAAATATTAAATTAAAATATAAGATTAAAAATATAAAAGGCAGGGGTTTGAACCATTACAGCATTCATAGGTGGGTCTTTCGCCCTTTAACAACTTAAAAAGTGCGGCGGATCTGCGAATACTTGAATATTCTAATAGTTTAGATTATACCTGTTCTTTCTTATTTTTCTTACCTCACATGTAGCTGAGCCTTCTTCCACATTTCCGCAAATTCCATTTTAAACTTTCTACCAACGCTGTTACGATTTCTTCTGTATTATAAATTCCGACAGCATTTTCATCCCTTATCCGGCGGATAACGCTTTTGGTACATTTAATTTAATCGCGTTTTCGGTCCCGTATTAATGAATTTGCGGGACAAACGACCGGAAAAACGGGACACGGCCGCGGTTTTCCTGCGTTTATCTCGGCGAATTTAAATGTAAATAAACGGTCTTAAATCATCCGGGTACGGGCGAAGTCCCGCGTCGGGCCACTTCCGGGATCGCGTATAGATAATGCCGACTAATGACCGTGAACGGAGAGTGAACCGTTCATTTATTTCGTTAACCATGCGTAATGTACATTTCTGGCAGTGCACTGTGTGACACGATTCGCTAAATTTAATTTAAATAAATAAATAAATTAAAATTAGATACGTTTGATAATTTTTTAATTCTTAAACTATTCCACATATTAACGTGGTTCTTTCGGCATTTGAAGCGCACGTCTTTAAATTTAAATTAAAAAAATTTCAAACATATTTTCTGAATAAAATCCTCACTTAACCCGTGTGAAACTTTTTAATTAATAATGACCGCTCTTGTTACCTGTAATTAGTAAATATGATGTAATCCGCTCAATGTTATATACATTGAGCGGCATTCTTGTTCCTTTTCTACATTACTCCTTGATAATGATCATTGACTAAAGCTAGTCGGAGAATAAAATTATACAAAAAAAAAGTAGTTTAATTTTCTAACATTATTGTAAATATATTTTTCGAACGAAAATCGATACTTCAATAAAAAATTATATCTTTGTGATTTTTTTATTAAAGTATCGATTTTCGTTCGAATTTAACTTTTAAAATAAAATTAGACCCGACGCCCTAAGGGGCAACAAAGGATAGCAGAAGAAGAAAATAAAGTTAGAAAATAAACAACATTTTGTGAAACAAAGTGTGTTTTTTTTTTTTAATTTTAAAGATTATTCAAAAACGTTTCACCTTGGATTAAGTGAGAAAACGTTTTGATTAATTCAGTTTTTATTCTAATTTTATTTAACTGCATTTTTAAAAGGAAATTTGATTTTTTTGCAAATAGTTTTGAAATCCATAATTACATTAATATGAACCTCAGGAACGTGTTTAGGAGGATGCCATGATTGTTGCGGGGGTGGTTTCGGATGTGATGTAGATGCCCGGGTAATCTGGCGAGGAGTCTGTTAATGCATCCCGGGTGGGTCGTAACGAGCCGTTCTTATCGGCGGCTCTGAGCCGCTGAGCCACTGATTGCTTCATTTCGTACAATTGCCTGTTTATATTCGACGGACCGCGACCGCACTTGCCGCAGAATACGCCCGATAAAATCGGCAGAGGGGTAGGGGACGGGGGAATCAACCCCTTTTCTCCTCCACGGAGATCCTCGCTTTCAGATTATCTGCCGTCCTAATCGCACGCCTGTTGGCTCTTGTCACTTCTATTATGTCCTCCTTTCGCCCTTCCGAAACGAAACAAGCGACGACCCGTTTATACCGGTTTCACACTTTTATTTCCTTGTTCCTCTCAAGATGTATTTATAACTAAATTACATGATTTATTCAACAAATTAAATATATAGTAAATATAAATTATTATTAATAATAAATATGAATAAATTAGAAAACCAATAAAATAAATAAAAACAATATTTTAATGTATATACTCAATATTTATTGAATTATTTGTTTATTACAACTTCTTAAAAGTAGCTCACTCACATCTATATATCTTCAATGTTTGTAAAAATGTAATTGGTGTGTAATGGGTCAATTACTGTCCAATTCATCTTTCCAGGAATTAATCAAACTTTGTAAGTGATAATAATACATATTAACGTGAATTAACGAATCTGGCCTATTTATAAAACGGTTACTGCGATATAAAACACAGCGTATATTTTAGACAACGAATTATAAATTCGTATAAGGCAGGGTTTTGAACCATTACAGCATTCATGGGTGGGTCTTTCACCCTTTAACAACTTAAAAAGTGCGACGGATTAATAAAACGGTTATTATAATATAGAAAACACAGCGTATATTGTAGACAACGAATTATAAATTCGTATAAGGCAGGGGTTTGAACCATTACAGCATTCATGGGTGGGTCTTTCATCCTTCAACAACTCAAAAAGTGCGACGGATTAATAAAACGGTTACTATAATATAGAAAACGCAGCGTATATTGTAGACAACGAATTATAAATTCGTATAAGGCAGGGGTTTGAACCATTACAGCATTAATGGGTGGCTCTTTCATCCTTTAACAACTCAAAAAGTGCGGCGGATTAATAAAACGGTTACTATAATATAGAAAACACAACGTATATTGTAGACAACGAATTATAAATTCGTATAAGGCAGGGGTTTGAACCATTACAGCATTCATTGGTGGGTCTTTCACCCTTTAACAACTTAAAAAGTATTAAGTAAGAATTATTTGTTTATTACAACTTCTTCAAAGTAGATCACTCACATCTATATATCTTCAATGTTTGTAAAAACGTAATTGTGTGAATAAAGAGATTTGTATGGGCTGTTTTAGATAAAATTATGAATATTGCATTCTGTCTTCAAAATGGATAAGTCACAGTTGTTTAAATAAATTAAATAAAAATTTACTCATATTGTCGCGTCCCGCTTCGGTGCGTCGTTTAAAATTAATTATTCCAACAACAACAACGTAAAGAAAACTATTCAGAAAATGTGTCTTTTAATCCAAAGAAAACCGAACCGTTTACGTTACGTGTTTCCGTTATCCATGCACTCGCTCAATGTGCGTAATGACTGCTGCCGTGCAAGCGCGATTGGCTCGCTCGAACTAACCCTTTGATCTATTGAAACAAAGTTCAAAAGGGAAACTTAAACTCGGGCCAACTTCTGGGCAAGCGGTGAAACCCCCGGAACGCCGGCGCTGTATTGTAATAAATAGCAATTGTTTTGGGCGACAATGTGGGGGCTTGCGAAAGTTTCACGCCGCACAAAAGGTGCTAAACTGCGACAATTATCACGAAGTTATGTAAACTTGCATTGTGATTGTTATTAATCAAAAGCGTCACGGGGTGGAATAAAATCGAAATGATTTGAAAATAATGAAAACATTTAGCTCTGTGACATTTTGTGGAAATAATTTTATAATTATCTTCAAATCATATTTAATTTATTTAAATAACTGTGAACAAGTGAATGAATACTCTTTTCTATTTGGAATAAAATCGTTTCTTTTTAATCAATAATAAATTTATTAATAATTTTTAAAATCTTATATATAAATAATCTTTATTTCCAAATATTAGATATATTTATCTATATAAAATGAATTTGAAAATAATTAATAAATTTATTACTTTTTTTTTCTTCTTTTCTACCGTTAGGTGTAAGGAGTTTTTGTTTAGTGTCTGTTTCTATATTTTTCTCTCCATGTCTTTCTGTCCAATAAAACACAGATTAGATTGAATAACTTTAAATTCTCCACTAGTTTCGGGTTATTAGCCCATTTTCAAAACAAATTTTAAATTCTCTTGAAAATGGGCTAATAACCCGAAACTAGTCGAGAATCTATTTAATCTAATATGTGTTTTATTGGTTGATTTTTAATATTTTATTCATATTTATTTCATACAATATGAACTACCAATGTCTAAATATTAAAACCATTAATTATAAAAAAGAAAATGGTTAATTAAATATTAGCTGTTTTATTTATTATCCAATTTAAATTAAATAAAATAATAGAAAATAATCCAATTGCTAAGATGGTTTGAACATATCGTCAGTAAGGAAGAGAGCAGGTTATGCAAGAAAATGATGAACTGAGTGCCTGCGGAAGTAAGGAGCAGTAAAAGGGCAAAAAAGAAATGTAAGGATGATCTAATAATAAAATTGCGCAAGATTAAAATTATAAATTGGACAGAAATCGTCAAGGATAGGGCTCGAATAAATAAATAGATTTATTTATTTATTTAATAAAGATAGGGCTATCTGGAAGAGGATAGTGGAGGAGGATAAGACGCACAACTGGTTGTAGCGCCACAGAAAGAAGAATAGATAAAAAATAATACGAAATTATTTAATTTTATAAAAAAAATATATTGTTGATAATTTCATAAACGTTGATTAAATACGAATAATCCGGGGTCGAGCTGTTAAGTCAATCGGGCGTTTTGCGGTGGAAAAGGGAAACTGATTTGCTGATGGGCCTGATAGCGGCGTGAAATCAGCGCATAACGGCGCGGTTTACCCCATTATAACCGGCCCCGGGTCCCCTTTAATTTCCCTCCCCGCCGCCGACGCCGCCGCCGTTCGCACACATAAACACACATCCGAGCCCCTCGCTGTTGCGGGGGGTTGCCGCCGTGCACGCGCTTCCTTCCAAATGCATTCCAGATAAATCGCCTCTGATAAAATATGGGCCTCGGTTTCGTAATATTAATGCGGCCACGGATATGATGCATGGACCGGCCAGCGCACAGTGTTTTATTTGGAGCCGCGAAGGTTCAGGCGTGGTGGGGGTATGCAAAACTCAAATTGATATTAGACGAAAATTAAAAATGTCATATTATTAAAAATACTTTAAAACTTATAAAAATGAATTTCCAGATTTTTAGATGCACCGGTGTAAGTACAATGAACCGTCAAAGTCGAACATTTCTAAAAGTTGTTCAGCGCGCGGTATTGAGTATCACATTTAATAATTTCCCAGCAGGCCCCCAAATACTTTGTCACAACCATTTTGTAACACAATCATAAAAATGAGTTGCTTTATTTAATGAGATATGTTTCAGTACATTATTTTAATTTTGATAGTAGTTATAATTAATTAAAGTTGCGCAATTTTTATTTTTAAATTTCAACTTTACAGAGGCCGAAATAAATATTATCAAAAAAGAGCAGTATGACGTTAACTTCAAAAAATCGCCCGCAGATTCCTCTAGATGACTGTGTAAAGATCATGTATATAGCGATCCATGATCAATAGTTATGATTTTTTTCTTCCGCAAATCATGTAACGAAAGCGACGGCGGGCGCGCGGAATCTGCTGCCGCTTAGTTTACCGCACGCGGATTATTGTTTGAAAATATAAGAAATACGGCGCGCTGTCGCTTTCGTTACATGACTTGCGGAAGAAAAAAAATCATAACTGTTGATCATGGATCGCTATATACACGATCTTTACACAGTCATCTAGAGGAAACTCTTGGCGATTTTTTGAAGTTAACGTCATACTGCTCTTTTTTGATAATATTTATTTCGGCCTCTGTAAAGTTGAAATTTAAAAATAAAAATTGCGCAACTTTAATTAATTATAACTACTATCAAAATTAAAATAATGTACTGAAACATATCTCATTAAATAAAGCAACTCATTTTTATGATTGTGTTACAAAATGGTTGTGACAAAGTATTTGGGGGCCTGCTGGGAAATTATTAAATGTGATACTCAATACCGCGCGCTGAACAACTTTTAGAAATGTTCGACTTTGACGGTTCATTGTACTTACACCGGTGCACCTAAAAATCTAGTAATTCATTTTTATAAGTTTTAAAGTATTTTTAATAATATGACATTTTTAATTTTCGTCTAATATCAATTTGAGTTTTGCATACCCCCACCACGCCTGAACCTTCGCGGCTCCAAATAAAACACTGTGCAGCGCCCGCTTGATGAATCGCGCGCGGCCCTTAACTACACAAAACGGCATTTGCATAATTGTCATTTCGGAATTGTTATTCATATTGTGCTCGCGATTATTTATTCAGATTAGGGTTTATGTTGACAAATTGATTGGGAGGGGCTTTGTCTCTCTTTCTCTCTACCTCTCTCGACTAACAAAAATAAGTAACTGTTAAAAATATAAAGTATAGAGTTCTAACTATTTTGTACGAAGCTAGAAAAATCACGTTAGGAATGAACATGTACTTGACGTTAAATACATGTAGGTGTTAGATCTGTTTTGACTACCGACCAGTCATTATATCAAACATTTTTTATTTACTTATATACAGTTGTTTCGTCCCAGCATGGCCTACTAAAGTGCATAGAAATGTAATTAAATGGATACTTTTGTGAAAAATATTGAATATCTCAACAACTATGGGGTTTTTAGCCCCATCAAATTGAAGAGAAGAAAAAGACCTATCGAATAATGACATAAAATGGGGAGCATTCCATTTAAAATAAAGGGTTATACCGCTTTGAAATTTGCAAAGTTTGGCATGTTTCTCTGAACATCCTGTACTACTAAATTTAAATAAAACATTGCTTATTAACCACACGGAGATATTTGCTAAAAGTTATTCTTACCTTCAAAAAACGAGGTCGCTGCGATTTTTTAAAGTTGAGCTTGCTTATGCATGATACTTTAAGAAAAAAATTGTAAATTGGCAACACTGTAACATAATAAAAATCTAAATGGACAACAATGTAGAGGTTGAAAAATGTCATTAGAAAAGTTGAATAAATACAAGGTGTTCCATTAAAAAAACAAATATTTTTGTTATAATATATGTCTGCAGATGTAATTACGAGGTTTGTGGTCCAATTTGTGGACGATTGTTTTGGGGATTGACTGATCCTCAGCTATTATTCTAATTTCCATTCTCAGCTATCATTCTAATTGCCAATCGACGGTCTTTATTTCTTAAGTTACAAAATTTTTAATCACTTACAATCCACTATACATAAATATTATTAATTATATTGTAGATTTATAAAAAGGTAAAATTCGTTAAATAAATTTTTATTGTGAAATCCCGTTTAAACTCACCTTTTATTTTTATTATATTCTTCTCCTCCGCACAAACACATAAATACAGAATCGGAAAAGCGAAACAGTCAGAAAAAAAAACGATGCGAAGTAAAATAAAAGCCGCTTTTAAAAGCGAACGGATTGAATTAGCGGGATTACCCTTTTATATACTCCGCAGCGAGAGGAGGCAAATGGAGTAAACGAAACGATTGTGTTCGCAATAAATTCCTTAATTTTTTTTTTCGCTCCGCCCGTCTCTCGGAAAGAAAAAAAAGAACGAGACGACGGTTTAAAGCGTTATTCAATTGTTTACTAATTATCCACCCCCTGCTTCGCCAAGCCGGTTGCGAAAGTAATCGGGCGGGGGAAAGCGGACGGGGTGGAAGGAAGGGGGGCGGTGAAATCTGCATTTTCTAATTGCATCTGAATGTGTAATTGCTAATTTTAAATACGGATAAAAAAAATAATCTAAAGTGACTAATTTGTAAGTGTTAAATAAATGTTGTTTTTTTTTTTAATGAGATTTTATTAAACAGCCTAAAATTTAAATTTTTTTACATAACCTAAAATTGCTAAAACGCTGAAGAGAAGTGTTTTATATAACTGTGTTGCGCAAACTTTTTGTGTGGTATATCTGCTAAATCAAGAAATTTTAGAGGTAAAAAAAAGAAAAAAAAAACTATTTTTTATCAGTATACATTAGGGAAAGTGTATACCTACAAAAATGCGAGTCAAACTCATTGAACCGATTAGTGTGTGTATGTTTAGTTGATTATTTGGCATATGTGTTCAGCTGCGTGTTATAGGCAACTAAACGGACATAAATCAATGCGTTTGACTCCCGTTATTTGAAGGTATACATAGGGGAAATGCATACTGATAAAAAAATCTCTCTGTATATTCGTAATCTTTTTTTGTAGCACATTTTTTGTAACAAGGTGATTCCGTAAATAAATATATTATTATTATTACTTGTTAAAATACTTGTGTAATAAGTCATTATGTCACAGTAACAAAAGAGAAAATAATTAATAATATTTAAAATAAAATTAAAATAATTAATTAATTAAAAAAAGAATTTAAAAATATTAATTAATTATTTTGAAATTCTTTTTATTTAATTTATTGCCTTTTATTTATATAAACAAACATCTTTATTCAGACAACATTACATAAGCTTATACATACATTTATATATATATCTTTATTCAGACTATATAGATAATTTTAACAATATAACAATATAAATAATAACAATACATGTAAGTGTTAGTCTGTCTGGGCTATCGACCAAAGGACTTTCTGCCCCATACATTTATATTTACTTAACAAGAATAAATATTGTGTTAGTCTGTCCGGGCTTTCTGTCCTATTTTATTTATTCAAATTCTTCTTTCCTATTTAATTTCAGGCTATCTATTTATTTATAATCGCTCAATTTATACTGTAATGATTTGCTATTTTTTTTTTTCCTAGGAGAACCACACAGAGTGTAATTCTAGGACAGTCCTTGATCATTATTAAGATAATATAAAGCCAGTATAGTCGTTAGGATGTAATCAAGTTGTAGCGTTGTAAATTTGCATGCAAATAGCTCCGGCGGTCTTAACGACAACAAACAGCGCCATCAAGCGCCCCATCCCTCATTCAACACACGAGAGGACAAGACATGCATGCATCCCCGAAATAAGAAATTCCGGCAATTAAATTTTACGATTGCTTAACTTACAACGCACACACACAGAATGAAACACAAGAAAATAACAGAGGCGAGTTAATAAAATTTACTATTGCTACATGGGGGGTTGTTTTGCTTTTGCATTTTATTTTCCTTTATGCACGCGCTTTTTCTCTCCGTCTCTGTCTCCGTATAAGGGGGTTGGAAATAATAACGGTGCAGCGGTCCGTGTGCAAATCTGCCGTCAAGCCGATTCAATTACGATCTTATCTGTCCGAAAATGGATGACAGTTATTTCCATGAAAGGGGATCATATTCGCCCTCGGAGGGCGACTTTGAGGACGTTTTTCATTTTATTTAATTTCGTGTGTAACCGAAAAGGATGGGGGTCGTTTATTCTTTGTTTTTTTTTTTGTATCCTCCATAATTTCCATTTGTGCGTATACATTTTTTTCAGAGTAGAAACATTCGTTTAAGGTTTGTAAAATTAAAATAACGAACGCAGCATAAAATCAGCACATCATAACAAATTTAAAAAAATATATTATTCCTCACTTTACTATTTTATTGTTATCCAGATTAATTTTATTGTAGATTTGTAAAAAGGTAAATCCGTTAAATGCCTTTGAAAATTCATAAATAGTTCTGAATTTATATTGATAGCTATAAATCACAAGGGATTTATAATCCTTGAGCAACTTCAGGTTTATTTCTGTCTTTGAGGAATTATTTAATTTTTCATATAAAAAAAAAATAATGAATACTTGCTAATTTCATCGTGGCCGCTGAAAATTTCGCTATTTAGTGAATAAACAAAACGGCCCTACATTATTTATCCGTCTCTCAATTAAGCCCGTCATTGACCGGGCCGGAACCGGAGCCGGCTGAATAATTGAGCGGCGGGATCGAATAAAATTAATGATAAGTAAAATGCGTCGACTTCCCTATTTTATTCATACGTGCCCCGTCATAATTTTAAACGGCGATCCATAATTGATCCGCGACCGCACCACCGAAAACTGTTAGCCGCCCCCCTTTTTGACACCTAAATGACACCAGTTAAAATTCGGACCGCGCCGCGTTATCGACGGTGGACGTTTCGCAGTGTTTATTTATTTGTATTGGATTGTTTTAAATAAGTATTCAATGTTTCGTTGAACGTGTGATGAAATGGTTTTAATTATTTTATGGTGTAAGCGCTGTTTTTGAATTACCCGCTTGCGCGCGCCATCTAACACCACAGAAATGAAATATATTTTATGTTGGCTACACTTATAACATTTTAGGGTAGCTATGTTCAGGTTGAAAAATCATAGAGAATGATTAGAAGATTAAGGTTATGTTGCGTTATGTGAAATTGTTGTTAGCGGTTATTAAACAAATGCAATCTGACTTTTAAAAACTTTACAAATTAAACACTTGATTTTGTTTCACTATAGTATAGTATATTCCCATTTTGTTTGTTGTTCCAATCAGGTTGATTGTTTCCACTTTTGTCTCTTTTTCCTGAACCACTTCGGACTTCCCCTTAGGAAAGCCACAGTCGTGATTACAGGAAAGTGTTTTGCACAGAACAGCTGTGTCTAACATTTTTATTTTTACTCCTATCCCGAAAGATATTCTCAGTTTGTTTGTATACAATATAGTATACAGAATACTATACAGTATAGTATACGGTATAGTATACAGTATAGTATGCAGTATATTATAGTGAAACAAAATTTAATTTTATAATTTTTTTTTAATAATTTCTAAAAGTTTTTAAAAATTAGTAAAAATATTTCACCAAGTGATCAATGAGAACCATATTGGAATTAAATGCAATTCGTCTAATTTCCAACCCCACGAAGAGGTCATCCCCGAGTACAATGAGAAAAAAATTAAAATATAATGTAAATATTTGTCTGTCGTGACTAAGATTAAGTCTTTCTGTCCTTTTTGAGGAATTTTTTTTTTTCTAAAATATTTCCAATGTCTTATCATGGATTTATATTAAAGTTGAATGCAATAGAATCATCACTGTATTATTGTTGTCGATAATATTATTTGTTGAATGTATTTCGATTAATTTTTGTGTATGTAAATCCGCAATAAAAAGCAAATTTAAAGCGAAAATTCGAAACAATGGCATTTGAATACCTCAATTACAGCTTCAGTTTAAATATTTACCCATTTTACCCCATTCAAGACCGATAATGAAATAAAAGTGGCGGAAATAAAAGCCCCGTCCCTCTCGCCCACCCCCCGACCCCACCCCCCGCTTTTCGTTTCTTTCCCGCCCGCACTATCCCCACCATTTCCGTCCCTCGCTCGTTTAAACCGTCGAGACTATACAGCTTGTTAGGAATGCGTCACTGTTGTGTTAATTAAGAGAAAGAGTTAATTACGCTTAACAAGTTATTCCGCGGAGTTCTCTCCTCTTTCTCCGTTTTACGCGCTTTCCCGGACGACGACGACGTCGGACGGAGGGGGGGAAATTAAGGGAATTGTCGTTTTCCTTTCTGGATTGAACGTTTTTGAAATTCTAAACCGGGCGAGGTTGCGAGGAACTCGCGGGGGAGGGTTTTTCTTTTTGCCCCGGTCCTCTCTCCGTCGTCGCGTTTTAATCATTTCCCCCCCACCCGTCCGCGAATTAATGGAGATAATGAATCGCTCCTCGAGACGCTGCGAGATGATTGTCTCTTCTCTTTTCTAAGATTGTGACAGTTTTATTCTTAGAAATACCATAAATAATTAAAAGTGTTTAAACATTTTATATTATATATTTTTTTATGTAAATATCATCATTATTTCCATTACTTCAAAACAGTGACTCTAAAACTTTTTTGTAATGAGTCATCATCATTTCCATTACTCCAAAACAGTGACTCTCAAACTGTTTTGTAATGAGATATAATCATTTCCATTACTCCAAAACAGTGACTCTCAAACTTTTTTATAATGAGACATAATCATTTCCATTACACCAAAACAGTGACTCTCAAACTTTTTTATAATGAGACATAATCATTTCTATTACTCCAAAACAGTGACTCTCAAACTTTTTTGTAATGAGACATTATCATTTACATTACTCCAAAACAGTGACTCTCAAACATTTTTGTAACGAGACATAATCATTTCCATTACTCCAAAACGGTAATTCTCAAACTTTTTTTGCAATGAGTCGATTGATTCTTCCTTTATATTTTTTTATAAACAGCATCGACATTTCCATTACTCAAAATCAGTGAATCTCAAACTGTTTTTCTAATGAGTCATCATCATTTTCATTACTGCAAAACAGTGATTCTCAAACTGTTTTGCAATGACTCTTCTGTTTTCCAAGATTATTTCAGATTCATTCTTAAACACACCATAGAAAGACAATTTTTAATCGATTTAATAAAATTTTATATTTTTTTTATAAAAATCAGATTGAGAATCACCGCTTTGGATTCGTGAAAATTGCGATGATTTTGACGTTTCCAGAGCAGGGGTTCTTAATATTTTTTTTTTAGTGAATTGTTCGCTGTACTGTGATTTAATTGTTTGTTCAGTTTTCTAAAATAGTTGATGTAGGTGAGTGTAGTTAATAGTCTGTTGAATTTATGACCTATAATACACAAGTGAGATACTATACTTTGTTTGCGATTCCAACACAGAATTGTTTCAATTGTTTCAAATGATATATTAAAATTCAAGCAATTTAGCTTGAATTTTATATTAAAATTATATATTAAAATTCAAACAATTTAGCTTGAATTTTAATATGTCATACACATAATTAAATAACTGATAAAGTATAGTATCTCATTTGTGTATTATAGGTCATAAATTTTACAGACTATTGACTACACTCGCCTACGACTCGTTTTTCGTATCACACTTTTCAAAAGTTTTATATTTTATACATTTTGTTACGATATAATTTATTCATAAAATTAACTTAATTTTTGTTTTCGTAATATTTTTTCTGTAATATATGTATTCAATTGTCTAATATAATGTTCTTAATATTAATAGTTTGAAAAATACATTTGATTTGTTTCACTAATTGTTTTATTTCCTCCGACTAGTTTCGACTCATGTCATTCTCAAGGAGTATAAAAGGAAATAAAACAATTAGTGAAACAAATCAAGTGTATTTTTCAAACTATTAATATTGTGATCATGTTTCATCAAATGATTAATGAGAACCAAATCAAAGATTTATAATGTTCTTACGTAACATATTCTTTTTAACATACAAAAAAGCTTCAGAAAAAATATTTTCCGTAATACGATCAAAAATACTTTTACAGGACTAGCAGGATTATTTACTTGTTACGTAAATTACTATTATTTATATTATTTATGATATATTCAGAGAAATATAAAAACAAAACACGAATCTTACTTTTGTATTATCTACATTTATTATATATACAGATAAAAATAGAATAAAAACACAATTAAACCTTTGTTTTTTTTTTTTTTGAAATTATTCTAAATTTGAAAGTCCATCGAGTTTCTCTTCAACTCCCCTAAACAAAAATAAATATCCGAATTTATTACTATTGCGTTTCCATGTTATATTTATTTTTTTCGGGTCCATTAAATCGTCATGGAACAATTTATACGTTTCCCTATTTTATTTCGCAGCCGATTAATATAAATGAGCCATCTATCATAATGCGGAATCTTATAAATAAGTAAACTTTTCCCTTATCATTCCTTCTTCCTCCATTTATCCCTCCTTCCATGTGTATGCGGATGTATCTGTATCATCCCGTATAACATTATAATATTTTAGCAGTTTGCCCCGTCGGCCATGATTCTTAATAATGCACTAACCTCTCCATAAATCTGTGTTGGATCGTGGTATTTTCAGTAACAATAATAAAGTTTATTTTGATTGTCTGTACAAAAAAAGAAATAATACACTTTTTTTGTAAATAAAACAACGTTATATTTTTAATCAATAGAATAAATTATGAAAATGTATTAAGTCGTCTTACATGACTTAATACATTTTCATAATTTATTAAAGTTTCATAAAAATGTCGATTGTATACACTGCTAGAATTGTTTCGCCAATCACTTATCAGACAGATGATAAGACCATAGGTCTGATTGACATTTAACAATTAATTTTTTTATAGAAAAGAGTATTCATTTATTTAATATAATTTTTTTGTGTGTGATATACCTAATCAATTATTGTTATTTTCTTATAAACTAACTTATTTGTTAATAAATATTGTTATATATATAAATAATAATAATGCCTTAAATACATATACAGAGAGGTTTCTTTATCAGTATACATTAGGGGAAGTGTATACCTGCAAAAAACGCGAGTTAAACGCATTGAACCGATTAATGTGTGTACGTTTAGTTGACTATTTGGCATATGTGTGATCAGTTGCGTGCTATAGGCAACTAAACACACATACATTAATGCATTTGACTCGCGTATTTTGCAGGTATACATAGGAGAAATGTATACTGATAAATGAAGCTCTCTGTATATACTTCTTTATTCAGACAATAACTTTATATAATATACAGTTATATAATACAATTACAAGTTTGTATGAAGGTGTTAGTCTGTCCTGGGCTATTGAAATACAAATTATTAATTTTAATTAATTAATAATTCTCTTTCTATTAACTTCTCAACATTTTGATTATTTCGTCAGTCGATGAATTAATAATTTGAAGCGGTTGTTTGCGGATTATCCAAGACAATAAGTTTAACAATCATAGCATCCGATCCAATTACGAGCGCGGGGCCAATTTACATATCTATGTCCGGTGTAAATTGGTTTATATGTAAACAAGTCCCCGAGCCGTAATTCATGGCCGCTGTACACGGCTACCAACACCTGTATCTTACCAATATTACACGGCAAATGATAATTATTTGACCTGTACGATCGGCCACGCTAATTACTTAATTGAAAATTAAACCACGCGTACACGCGCTGTTTAATTAATCCAATGATTACGCTAATTTATTCATATTAATTATTCTCAATACACATGGATATTGAATCAATAAATTTGGTGCGTTGTTGTTGTTATTAGTAATTTAATATTATATATTAATTATTGCTCATTACGTTGCGTTCAATTAAGTTGATGCATTTATTTTACCCATACTTAATTAATTAATTAATTTTATTGCGTATTTTGAAATTTAATTAATAACTAACAATTTTTTCCCGTAGTCCTAATATTCCTTTTTTCTTTACTTTTTAAAAAGGACAACATATAATATAGTATAAGAATTATATTGTTGATTTGTTGTATATAAAATTGTCTGCAGATGTTATATATACATTTTTATTCAACAATATGACAATTTTTTTGATGTGCATTTGTTTAACGTACTTACGTAACGTAAGTCAAAAGTCACAGAGCTGAATGTGAGAATAATTTATTAATTATTTTCAAATAATTTTTATTTAATAAATTTTACAAAATTTATTATAACAATTTGTACAATTGTGTTAGTCATGGGCTATCGATATCCATTTGTATTATTCTTTTCTTTTAGTTTAAACATATCTAATTATATATTTCGTTTTTTATTTATTTTTTTATTTATTTTTGAGTAAATACACAAAGCCGAATTGAATGTTCACAGGTCGGATACGTGCGTTATTTAACGTATAATCCGCGTAATCTAATTTAGTTATGACAATTCGAAATTACGAGGGGTCGGGTTTTAATGCAAGTGGCTGTAGGTCCAGTAATCCCCCCACTGTCAGTTTCATAATCTGTTTCCAACTCTATTGCGGAATTATATTGTCAGGATTGAAATTTATAGCCAGACTATCACATCTATACACACTTGTATTTACAATGCGTATATCCAATGATTTTGCCATGACAAAAAAACGGGTAGCGAAAAATAGGGAAAAAAAAAACAATGCGCACGTCGGAATCGAAATAGTTGGAATCATGTTAAAATAAAATGAAAAATGTTGGAATAACAATAAAAATATTGTATTTTTTTTGTTTTGTTTTCAATTAATTCAATAATAATAATATAAAAAAAAACATTACTTTTATTTTGTTTATATGCGGTCAAAATTGGTGTATTTATTACTAATCTGGTATCCCCAAATCAAAAAAGATACGTTGTATTCAGTATTTCTTTAACGTTTGGGTAACATTTTCAAAAGGAGGTTTTAGATCGATAATTAAATATTACTATCAGTAGTTACCCCTACGCTAGATGAATGGTGGCTGAATATTTTATTAAATTAATATTAAACTGATAAATGAAGCACTAACAGCCTTTCTTCACACTTTATTTATTTTACCAAATGTAAATTTCGGACCATTATCAATAGATTTAACTAAGAGTGCGAATAAAGTGTGAAGAGAGATTATTAGTGCTTTATTTATTAATAAAGTGCGAATAAAGTGTGAAGAAAGATTATTAGTGCTCTATTTATCAATTTAGTTTGATATTCACGTAACTCAATCAAATAATTTAAATATTAAATAATTTTGAGCAAGTGATAGAGATTTTTTTTTAAATTAAAATATATATATTTGTATTTCGGCTTAATTAAAGGATGGCTTATTTTTATTATTCAATACAATTCAACCTTTAATAATTATGGTGTTATAAGAAAACCACCCTTCAATTCACCCTAAATATTTTATTTAATAATTTTAAAAAATGTGTGGAATCGAAATCATCAATTATTAAAATAAATTATAAAAATGAACACTTGCGACACCACTACAATTTTATTAGCCAATAATGCACTTCAACCCTTAGTGGATATGGTGCTGTAAGAAAATCACCCTTCAATTCAGTAGAAATATTTTTTTTTATAATTTAAACAAAAATGTCTAAAATTGTGAAATCACGAATTATTGAAATAAATTATAAAAATCAACCCTTGAGTCACAACTACAATTTTAATAGCTGCAAATGCACTTCAACCCTTATATGATATGGTGCTGTAAGAAAACCACCCTTAAATTCAGTAGAAATATTTCTTTTGTAATTTAAACAAAAATCTGTAAAATTGTGAAATCACGAATTTTTTAAATAAATTATAAAAATCAACCCTTGGGTCACAATTACAATTTTATTAGCTACAAATGCACTTCAACCCTTAGATGATATGGTTCCGTAAGAAAACCGCCGTTCAATTCAGTAGAAATATTTGTTTTGTAATTTAAACAAAAAATGTGTAAAATTATGAAATCACGAATTATTAAAATAAATTATAAAAATCAATCCCTGTGGCACCACTAGGATTTTATTACCCACAAATACACTTCAACCCTTGCTGGATATGGTGCTGTAAAAAACACCCTTCATTTCAGTAGAAATATTTCTTTCGTAATTTAAACAAAAAACGTGTAAAATTATGAAATCACGAATTATTAAAATAAATTATAAAAATCAATCCCTGTGGCACCACTAGGATTTTATTACCCACAAATGCACTTCAACCCTTGGTGGATATGGTGCTGTAAAAAACCACCCTTCAATTCAGTAGAAATATTTCTTTTGCAATTTAAACAAAAATGTGTAAAATAGTGAAATCACGAATTATTGAAATAAATTATAAAAATCAACCCTTGAGTCACAATTACAATTTTATTACCCACAAATGCACTTCAACCCTTGGTGGATATGGTGCTGTAAAAAAACCACCCTTCAATTAAGTAGAAATATTTCTTTTGTAATTTAAACAAAAATGTGTAAAATAGTGAAATCACGAATTATTGAAATAAATTATAAAAATCAACCCTTGAGTCACAATTACAATTTTATTACCCACAAATGCACTTCAACCCTTAGTGGATATGATGATGTAAGAAAACCACCTTTAAATTCTGTAGAAATATTTTTTTATAATTAAAATAAAAAATGTTTAAAATTGTGAAATCACGAATTATTAAAATAAATTATAAAAATCAACCCTTGAGGCACCACCACAATTTTATTAGCCATAAATGCACTTCAACCCTTAGTTGATATGGTACTGTAAGAAAAACACCCTTCAATTCAGTAGAATATTTTTTTTGTAATTTAAACAAAAAATGTGTAAAATTGTGATATTACTAATTATTTAAATAAATTATAAAAATAAACCGTTGAATTACCACTATAATTTTATTAGCCACATATGCACTTCAACCCTTAGTAGACATGATTCTGTAAGAAAACAACCTTTAAATTATGTAGAAATTTTTTTTTATAATTAAACCAAAAATGTGTGAAATTGTGAAATCACGAATTATTAAAATAAATTAATAAAAATAATAATTAAAAAAACATATGCACTTCAACCCTTAGTGGATATGGTACTGTAAGAAAATCACCCCTCAATTCGGTAGAAATATTTCTTTTGTAATTTAAACAAAAAATGTGTAAAATTATGAAATCACGAATTATTGAAATAAATTATTTTTATAATTTATTTCAATAACCCTTGAGACACCACTACAATTTTATTAACCATAAATGCACTTCAACCCTTAGTTGATATGGTACTGTAAGAAAACCACCCTTCAATTTAATAATTATTTTTTTTTTAATTAAAAAAAAATGTGTAAAATTGTGAAATCACGAATTATTAAAATGAATTAATAAAAACTAACGCTGCTGTAAAAAAAACTATTTGTTTATTGGAATATAAAACTTATACAAAAAAACAATGAAAATTTTAAGAATTTAAAAGCTGCACCAATAATCCCTCCCTGAAATCCTAATTTTACAATTACTTAACATTCCCTCTGGCCGTCCCGTTAATGTCTTTGTATGCATAGTGTTTTTATTGCGGCGTTTTCGGTAATCCGTTGATGGTGGTATTAGTTGTCGTTAAAACTGAACGGTATCAGGGATGATCGGCCATTATCGGGGGCTCGGCGTGTAAAAGTGCCCTAAGTTTTAATTCCAGTTTGACCGCAAACGACACGTAAACCGGCGCTGCGGTCGTCGGTTTAACGAGATACTGCCGCATAACGCTCCGGAATTGCCATTACCTCCATTATAGCCAATATACACCGGATTTAGAGTGTGTAAAGGGGGCCCGCCGCACACCCCCCGCCACCTTCAAGCACTGACTCACTATTATATTAGTGAAATTAACTATTTAATATTCACACTGTTTTAAAAAATACTTAAATATTAATAAAACGTTATATATTTTTCAGAGTTGGAAATATATTGTGAACGTTAATGTATTGTTAGATATTGTATTGTAATTGTATATTCCAATCTCAGAAATAAAGATGTTTATGTATGTAATATTTCCTTAAGAAAGAAAATCACAATTATGGTGCATGCGCCGGGCCATGAAATCCGTTTGTTGAAACAATGTTTCAACAAAGGATTAATGAGAAATTAATTTCTTTTTTTATCAGGCGGATGTGTTTTACGTTTCCCGGAGACTTGATAATAATAAAAGTATCCAATATAGTAAATATAAGTATTTATTGAATAAATTAATGAACACGATGTGTTAATATCAATAATATTACAAAAGTATTTTTCCTTACTTCACTTTTTATTTAACACGTTAGATGTACATTTCGACACACAAAATGGTGATTATCAACAAGAAACTTGAAAATTTGTTAATAATAAAAAATAAGTAAGGAAAAAAACCCTTAACTAAAAATTATATTTTTATTAATACGTTTTTATTTATTTAAATTAAATATTATTATTTCACGAACGCCAACACAAAGAAACAAACATAAAACTTGGCATCAGGGCGACTCTTAAACAACTCATCCGTTTATCCACAATACATTAAGTCCCCCGTAAAGGCGAGCTGATTCGGAAATAATGAGCGAACGAGACGACTCGCTCCGTTCACTTTTTTTTTTTGTTGTTGCTCCCTTCCTTTCGAGTGCAGCGCGGACTTTACGACAATCCGAGAAACCGGCGCGAATGGGGTGAAATAAAATCATCGGATCGCCGCCGCCGCCGCCGCCTCCACCCCCGCGGCGAAGTTAAACTTAGTTCCCCCTTTGGGCTCTTTCGTTTTTACAATGCCGGAGGACGCAAGAAACCCTAAACCCGACAACAGTGTTGTTCTTCTTCTTGCGGCTAATTCCGCCGTTTCACAATTATGTGCCCGATTATGGCCCCATCAAAGTCGTGCGGCGGTGGAAGGGGCGCCGGGAGGGCTGTTTCTTTTTGTGGGGATTGCGTCTTATATACACACACAGATGCCCACTTTTGATGTTACAACTTCTCTTTCATTTACAGGGTTATTTAAGAATACTCATCAAGAAGTATACACAGAAAATTTACAAAAATAAAAAAATCAACTATGATTAATAGCCAAGAAAGACTACACAGAAAATTTACAAAAATAGAAAACTTAACTCTGATAAATAGCCAAGAAAGACAGACTAACATTTTGATCCTACATTTAAAAATCAAAACAAAAACTAACTAATTCGAGCACCAGCGAGTTACGTATCCACATATTCCGTGCAGTCGGTAAATCACTTGGCCGTCGATTTTTTTATTTATTATTATTTTTTATTCCGGCTTTTTTTTATCAGGCGGACGCGTTTCGCGTTTCCCGGGGACTCGATAATAATAAATAAATATATAAATAATGGGGGGATTATCGCGGAAACCGGGGGATAACACGGGCGCCACGACAAAATAACAAAATACATAATAGCGCACGGTGTGTTTTAATAGCCATT
Organism: Philonthus spinipes; assembly: GCA_963082785.1. NCBI lineage: Eukaryota > Metazoa > Arthropoda > Insecta > Coleoptera > Staphylinidae > Philonthus > Philonthus spinipes. Next base: position 2,526,400 of record OY720310.1, on the reverse strand, counting down.
ATCTCATAACGGGGGCATTTAGACTATGAAATATTGAGTAGGATGTTGCACATGTAATGCTCCTGCCAGACACAAATTACACATACACGCAATTTAATGCTCGTTGCGTATCAACGTGTATCACTGCGCGGATTTAAAATGGATGCTGGATAGGGGGAGGATAATAATTTTACCACACTTTCAAAGTGGATTCTTAATATTTGTTTGCAAAAAAAAAAAACCGAAGCGTCCTCGGGTGGACTTCATTGAATTTTTATTGACATTTTGTGTATTTCTTCAATTTTGTATACGGCTGAAGCGCAATAAGCTATTGTTAAATTTTTCTAGAAATACAAAGGACGCCGAGCAGAACGTGCGTAATTAGGCTCAATTCGAGATAATCCTCGGGCGAAGGATTAAGTTGTAAACCATTTTCAACCCCGAACCATCTCAAAAACTTCCCGTCATATGTTTCTCCTTTCTCTCCTCTTCTCTCTATTTACCCGAGAAGTATCCTTATCAAACTAAAATAGTTTGATGATGACAGACTAATGTTGTCGAAACTATAGCCATTAAATAAAAAATAGTTGTGCAAACAAAGTTAAAAGTCACGTTTAATGAAATGCAAAAGGTGGCGCTTGCGTCGTCTTTAATTGATTATGAAAGTTAAAAGTGTTAACATTTAATGAAACGTTCAGCCAGCATTCATCTAGCGTATGGATAACTAGTGATGGCCATTTCGGTTTTTCGAACCTCATCAGACCCAAATCGTTGATGAAGCCACTTGAAATTAGGCAAAAGGTGGCGCTTGCGTCGTTTTCAATTTATTATGATTAAAAGTGTTAAGTTATATAAAAAAATAATATACAATATAAAGAATCAGATACAATTAAATAAATTTCTGTATTAGATATTTTTGTATTATTGCATTTATGATTGAATAATTATCCATTTTTTTTTTATTTGCGAAAAAAAATTATTAGTTGAACAATACCTCTATTGTTATCAAATTTTTGATAAATATTTATCATATCCATCCGCGGGGCGCGTGCAGTTCATACAGGCCGTCGAGGATTTCGGAATGCGTTGCATTGTTTTCGGAAAAACATATTTTTTGCGCCGCCCAGCTTTATATTAATAACGCAATTTGTAGGAATGCGTCGAAAATTCCCGAATTTCACTGCCAGATCTCGATTTTTGCAGCGGGCGCCCGGAAAGCGTTCGCGCCGAACGGGTGAATTTTATTAACAGAGTTTTTCAGCTAAATTTCATTAGTTGAAACGCATTATATTTACACAATAATACGGAATTTATATAAAAAAATAACGATAGAAATTATATGTAATTATAGAGGATTGCTATTATTTTTTTTACAATTGCTACAATAATAATAAAAATACTTTTTATTCTGAATAAATTCCTCACTTAACATTTTTAATTAATAATGATAAAGAATTAAATCACTTGGTTAAATCTGTGAAACATAATAAAAAGTGTTTTTTTTTTTTGCAACACTCACACATGGATATCGTTGATTGAGTTATTGAGTTATATGGTTGAATAGTTAAATTCAACCATATAACTCAATCAACTTTGTTTATTAGTAATTTCAAATGTGGGGGACAATTACACCATTCATACAACGACCAGTCCAATCCTGTAATCGAACCAGTGACCTCTAGCTTACTAGCCAATAATATTTTAAACAAAAGTAATTTGAAAATAATTAATAAATTATTTCCACAAGTGAAAAAAAAATCTTTTTTATTTATTAAAATATTAATTAAATAAAATTTTAAAATAACTAATAAATTATTCCCTCTTTAGCTGCTGTGACATTTTGAGTTATGTTACATAATTATAATTCTTTAAAACATCCGCCACATGCTCAAACTGTATTCCATACAATATCCAAGTCAGTGAACGAATATCGCTGAGATCTTCTTACATTATTTCGATACACAAAGTGGTCAGAGAAGGTGTAATAATCTCCAGGTAGGAATTAATTTTGGATGCATAATGAAAATAATAATTGAATTCTTCAATTATATAATTTTATTAAGGAGGCATAGTACTTTTTTTGGGGGGGGGGGGGGAAACGTAGTCCATTTTCATTTTTTTGTATTCTCAATGACGGGAAGGCGTAATGCATAGAAATATAGAAAAATAATGTGTACTTCAGAATTTAAAAAAATATTGTTTAATTTAAAAATAATCTTAATTTGATTGTGCGAGCAATTGAGCTGTTTTTATTTTCCTAATAATATTTATTATTTTCGGCGCGATTTTATTTCTCCTATGATGTTGACATATTTCGATTGCCATGTCCGTCCTTAATAGTAACATCATTCCCGTTTAAAGAAATCAATGTCCCCGAGGGTGTCGTTATCGTGATCGCGTCGTATATTTTTTTCCCAGCGAGTTGTAAGTGTATTTGTCATCCTTTCCGCCCTTTCCGGAGGACACACGTCCGAGCGTGCGAGAGAGAGCGAGAGGAGAAGGGCAGGGAGTTATAAAAGCTGACATGACAGTGTATTATACTGCCGCCGCAGGGCCCTTTTTATTGCCATTGAAAGACAACTGTTTTTATACATCAAACTTTTGACGTATCCATTTTACGATCCGCGCGCGGGGGCGGCGGCGGCGTCGTCCTCCTCGTCGGCGTCGGCGTCTCTTTGAATAGATTTCCGCTGCGAATGTTTGTTAAGTGTTTTTATTCCTCCATTTAATCGCCTTTATTTCCCCAGTTTTACTCATGTTAACTCGTCATCGCGTCGGTGGCTTTCTTTTACGATGCGACAATAAAAACCGCAAAGCGGGCGGGTGGAAGAAATCCCGACAACATCCCTTTTACTGATTGTGTGTGAGTGTGCTCGTCTTTTTCGGGTGGAAATGCGGGCTAATTTGCCCTCGTGGCCGTGAATAGGAGCGCTACTGCTAATTTCGGGTTCGCCGTTTCTCGTTTACTCGATTACTGTTTGTGTGTGTGTGTCGGGGGGTGTTTCGGGGGTGGCTATTATCTGCCCCTTAACTGCTATTATAGCGGATGGAATTGCCACGAGGTTCCACTCTAACTAATACTAATTTCAGCTCAAATGGTTAGCGTAAATAACGATAAAACGCAATTCTATTATTTTTTATGCCACTCCTCAAACAACTCTATACTAAAAAAATGTTATTTTAAAAATTATACCTAAATAACTTCATAAAAAAATCGAACAAATATTAAATAAAAAAAATTGTAAGCATTTCCATTTCACTTTTTCAGAATTTCTTTATTTACTGTAATAACATACATATAATTATATATCTATACAGCTGTGGGGTATGGCGATGCCGGGTCATATACCCTCTTCCTCACCTCAGGATTTTTGGGCAAGAATTCCCATCTCGGGCTAACGGTATTAGGGAAATGTATTTTTGTTCTGGGAGCGGTCAACTTCGAAGGTATATTTAACAAACTCTGTCGCAGGAAAATTCGATTTATTATTTTTATATTGTTACAAGATGGATTAGAAATAAATTTAGTCAATTTCTAGAAGGCTGCTATTTGTTATATATTTTTTTACAAAATTATTAATCATCCGCGGATTTTAATATAAGGAGGGGTAAATTCCAAAGCGAATTTTGGCAAATTTTGTCGCGAGATAAAATTGATTTCTTATTTTTATTATTATTAGATGTATTAGCAATAAATTAAGACAATTTATAAATGGCTGATGTTTTTTTTTTATTTTTTACAAAAATATTAGCCATCCCACAATTTTAACATTGAGAGCGGTTAACTTCAGAGGTATATTTGACAAACAATTTCGCAGGATAAATTCGATTTTTTATTTTTATTTTGTTACTAGATGCTTTAGCAACAAATTAAGACAATTTCCAGGCGGCTGCTATTTTTTATAATTTTTTTACAATAATTTTATTCATCCACGGATTTCAACATTGGGAGCGGCCAACTTCGAAAGTATATTTAACAAACTTTATCGCAGGATAATTCGATTTCTTATTTTTATATTGTTACAAGATGGATTAGAAACCAATTAAGATAATTTCTAGAAGGCTGCTATTTGTTATATATTTTTTTACAAAATTAATAATCATCCGCGAATTTTAATATAAGGAGGGGTAAATTCCAAAGCGAATTTTGGCAAATTTTGTCGGGAAATAAAATTGATTTCTTATTTTTATTATTATTAGATGTATTAGCAATAAATTAAAACAATTTCTAGATGGCTGTTGATTTTTTTTTATTTTTTACAAAAATATTAGCTATCCCAGAATTTTAACATTGAGAGCGGTTAACTTCAAAGGTATATTTTACAAAAATTGTCGCAGGATAAATTCGATTTTTTATTTTTATTTTGTTACTAGATGCTTTAGCTACAAATTAAGACAATTTCCAGATGGCTGCTATTTTTTTATAATTTTTTTACAATAATTTTATTCATCCACGGATTTCAACATTGGGAGCGGCCAACTTCGAAGGTATATTTAACAAACTCTGTCGCAGGAAAATTCGATTTCTTATTTTTATATTGTTACAAGATGAATTAGAAATAAATTTAGTCAATTTCTAAAAGGCTGCTATTTGTTATATATTTTTTTACAAAATTATTAATCATCTGCGAATTTGAATATAAGGAGGGGTAAATTCCAAAGAAAATTTTGGCAAATTTTGTCGCTAGATAAAATTGATTTATTATTTTTATTAATATTAGATGTATTAGCAATAAATTAAGACAATTTCTAGATAGCTGATGTTTTTTTTTATTTTTTACAAAAATATTAGCCATCCCAGAATTTTAACATTGAGAGCGGTTAACTTCAAAGGTATATTTGACAAAAAAATTCGCAGGATAAATTCGATTTTTTATTTTTATTTTGTTACTAGATGCTTTAGCAACAAATTAAAACAATTTTCAGGTGGCTGCTATTTTTTTATAATTTTTTTACAAAAATTTTATTCATCCACGGATTTCAACATTGGGAGCGGTCAACTTCGAAAGTATATTTAACAAACTCTGTCGCAGGAAAATTCGACTTAGTATTTTTATATAATTACAAGATGGATTAGAAACCAATTAAGATAATTTTTAGAAGGCTGCTATTTGTTATATATTTTTTTCAAAATTATTAATCATCCCCGGATTTGAATATAATGAAGGGTAAATTCCAAACAGAATTTTGGCAAACTTTGTCGCGAGATAAAATTTATTTATTATTTTTATTGTTATTAGATGCATTAGCAATAAATTAAGACAATTTCCAGATTGCTGCTATTTTTTATTATTTTTTTACAAAAATATTAGTCATCCCAGGATTTTAACATTGGGAACGGTCAACTTCAAAGGTATATTTGAATAAACTTGTCGCAGGATAAATTCGATTTCTTATTTTTATATTGTTTCAAGAAGGATTAGTAACAAATTAAATTAATTTCTATAAGGCTGCTATTTTTTAATTTTTTTTTACAAAAATTATTAGTCATCCACGGATTTGAATATAAGCAGCGATCTATTTCAAAAAAAAATGATAAACTTTGTAGCGAAATAAAATTAATTTCTAATTTTTATTATTATTAGATGTAATATAATTATAATATTTAACAATAAAAGAAATGTCTCATATTTTCACATCTTTACTGCCACAAGGAAGCCAAGAATTTCGGCATTCACAGAAGTGTAGAAATTGACAAATTTTATCGCGAGATAAATTCGATTTTTTATTTTTATTTCGTTTCAAGATGCTTTAGCAATAAATTAAGATAATTTCCAGATGTTCGGTATTTACGAATAACAAATTGGTAAAAATACTTTTCAAGATAATTTTTCTACTGTAAGTGAATCGCATCACATTTTATTCTGTTTTGAATATTATTACTTCCAATTCAAAAATATTTAAACCTTAGAGGCGGCTGTCGCCCCAGCAGCCTCAGCCCCATCGCCAGCAGGAAAACTACTAGAAATCAAATCCCCGGTGAGGGCGATGTAACAAAAAGCCCCGTCGTCGGGAATGGGCTGCAGCGCCAAAAAGTCGTTATGCTCGTGCCCCGTAGGATCAGTAATTGGCTTCGTATCGGCCGTCAACTTGGCCAACTCCGCCAGCGGCGGCAGCGACTCCAGCGGGGGATACTCCGTGAACGGCCCCACCAAGCGCAAATTCTGAACATACCTGCAACAAAACAATTCATTTCATTCCCACCTGTGCGGGCGGGCGAATGCGCGCATCACAATCACAATAACAAACGAGCAATTATATGTTATATTGGGATTAATTACCGATATATTGCAAACATGTAACAAATAACCCGCGTAATTAGCCGTATAAAACATTGCTGCACTGCATTTAACAATGCATTAATTTATTACCCGATGCGTGCATTAAAATCGAAACTTTTCTCTTTGCGCCCGCTGTTTGTGTGCGTTTTGCGTGTGTGTGTGTTTACGGAATCCGGCCGCGGTTGTTGTTTAATCTAACAATATTTTATGTATCTGTTTGCGATAACTATTTGTTTATTTCATATATCGTAATTAATGTATTATAAAATCGGCCTCCCTGGGTCGTATTTTGTAAATATGAATTATGTTGAATTTATATAACAAATTTACAAATATTCAAAACATTTCCCATTTCATACTACAAATATATATTATGTAATAATACGCAGCCGGACGTGTTTTTTTTTTTTTTTTCATTCAATTTTAAATATAAACGTGAGTTTTAATTACAATACATATAAATATTTTGTACTGAAACATAAAAAAACTATAATTCCTATAATATCATAGAATTAAATTTATTTCATTGTAAAATATACGTTTTTTTTATAATCCAAATTCAACATGTAATAATAGAAAAAGGATTCATTCAGCAAATGACTGTTAATAGACATTTGTTAAAGTACTTATGTAACATAAATCAAAATGTCGCAATAGCTAAAGTGGCAATAATTTAATAATTATTTTCAAATTCTTTTTATTTAATTTTATGTAATTTTAAACACATGTTATTTGTTTTTTAACTAACAAACATATGAATCCTTGGCTACTGTGCATTCAATCTTCCAAAATGCCCGCTTTTTATAAACTGCCGAGAAATTTCATAATTATTTTCAGTACATTTCCTTATTAAATTTTTATATTTATGCGTTGCACTTAATAAGCGTCATTGCGAATCGACTTTGAAGCTTTCTTATGGGATTTTCTTAATAAAAATGCTTGAACATTAGAAATACACATTTTTTTTTCGCATCGAAATTGGGAAATCGTGCGGTTCGATTTTTATTCTGTGTATGCTGCTGAAATCTGACACTTTCCGAAGTAGATAAATTCAGCACACCCGCGTGTTACGGTTACGTTTAGGAACGAATTGTTATTTTATGCGTAATAAAAAAAAACATTTAGAACTATAAATTTGAAAAGAAATAATTATTTTTTATAAAATTAATAAAAACAAATAGGGCAGAAAGACCTCCGGTCGATAGCCCATGACAGACTACTAACCCATCGATACGTATTGTAAACATAAATATTTGTAAAGAATTGTAGTTCTGCTGTCTGAATAAAGATGTTTGTAATTTTTTTTTTTTTTTCATTGGGAAGTTCTAGAAGAAAAGTCATAAGATTTTGCAGAAAAAAAAAATATAGCTCGTTATCTCCACTAATAAGCTTTCTAAAACTGAGCATTTTTATTAAGAAAAAAAAAATAAATAAATAAAAAATCTCCATTCGTAAGGATACTTCTTAATATTATTAACATTAATATCCATCAATTTTTAGAGAAATACATTTGCATGGTTGATAATGTTTACAGTCACGCATTTGCAAATCTATCTTGAGTAACTTATTCGTGTTTTACAATGTACTCACTCTTATTCAACTAATAGAATATTGTTTCGTGTTGAATTATTTACCCCAGCAACGCCATTATGTAGTCATTCCTGACCCCCTTCATACTCGAACAGACTTCGTTTCCACTGATCGAGCACAATGACTGCATCCAAGTGGCCACTTTGCTCCTATCCTGGGCGTTTTGTAGCAGTGCCGCGTAAGGCCTTAAGATGTACAACAGAAAGTGAAATTCTTGATCTAAAATCTAAAGGGTCCAATAAAAATTAGATACATAAAAAGAGCACGTTGTGCTTGAAATGTACATATAGTGATAAAAATAAGAAAAAAGTGAAGAAAGCTATAAAATATTATTATATTATACGTTAAACATCCTTTTTTACATCTAAAAAAAGCATGCATTCTTAATTTGTGCTTTCCATGCTCTTATTTCTTGATACCTCGTGATGATAGCAGTTTTTTTTTACAATGAAATTTAACAAGGAAAATTTCTGGCAATGATCAATAAAATTCGATCAATCCCTTTTTCCAACTGCAAAAAATACTTACACTGTAAGTTTTACAAACATCTATTGAAACAACTACTTCCCGAGCATTTACCCCGCCGGACATTGGATTACACAATAGATATTTGTTGTTGCTTCGCAGCACTGCTGAGAAATTGCAACGGTTTGAATCGAAATTATTTAATGAAAGGAAACAACAAATAATAGTTACAAGGCTATCTGTAAAATACAGATAGCCTTGTAATTAAGTTTTTTATAAGCTGCTGGAACTGTCTTTACTTACTGCGTCCAAAAGATGATCGGCGTTGCATTCCTCCGGTGTATCGTGGATGCAACATTTGTACCTCTTGTAATTTTCACCCAAATTAGCCAACGTGTCCCTCCATGTAGTGTCCAGTTCCCACTCGGCGGCCGGAATTTCATCGTGCTCAATCGTTTCTAAGTCGGGGAGAGCCCCCTGAGGAGGGCTGGTCCGGAATACCCCGTAAGCCTCGTCATTCAGTATGGTTACCATTAAGTACAGCAAATATCTAAATACAAGGTGTACAGAAAATGAGTGAAAAGCTTTAGGTAGCGTGACTCTTTGACTAATTTTTAGATAAAAATATTAACGAAAATAAGTCACACGGTCCTTCCTTAAGCCTCACGGGCCACTTAAAAGAACTATACATTTGGCAACGCTGGATCAAACAAGTGTGCATTTATCCTGTTTATAACTGCTACATCATACGCTGGAGGTGTTTCTTTTACAAACGAGCGTGCGTCGTTGCCAGATCTATTTTCATTAAAAGAATGCTTCTGATGAAGTTATAAAATTGTAAAAATATCCGATTTATTAATCATTTACATCAATGGAATTATACACGTGTCTAATTGATTGTTAATGCTATTGATTTTTTACAAAATATTTAAAATACAATACTAATTTATAGTCACATATTTCAAATTCCGAAGACCTCGTGAGCCTCAATGAAGAACCATACAACATTTTTTTATTTGGATTTTCTATTAAAAAATAATTAATGAATTGAGTTACCTGAAGGTTTTCACTCATTTTCTGTACACCTTGTATATATAAAAAATTAAGGGCAGAAAAATCTCTGGTCGGTAGTCCAGATAGACTACTAACACCTACATGCATTGTAATTGTAATCTTCACGTAATTCCATCCATTTATTTTTTCGAAGGCTGAAAATACTTGCCTGTTTCTTTTCTCCCTGAATTGCGAACTGTGGTACTCCGGCCTGAACAGTTTCTTCGCCCACGGCAAAATTTTGTACTTGTCCAATTCGTTTGTTAATGTGCCGGCGAGGATTTTCAATATCGAGCTGTAATACATGAATTCCGAATTGAGGGAATCCGGTTTTCCAAATGTTCTAAAAAAAAAACAATTTATGAATTAGAATCCTATTAAGAGGGATGAAAAAGAGCCTTATAAAGTATTGTAGGAAATACAAAAGACGTAATGAGAAATTACTGAGATATAATTTAAATTAATTGATATATTAATATTAAAGGATAAATCAAAAACACTTGGTTTCACAAATAGTGAAACAAACCAATATTTTATTCTGATTAGTTTCGAGGAGATCATTAAAAATGTGAGAAAAAAAAAAGAATTTTATATAAATATTTCAACTCCATCCATTTCTAATATTTTTCTTGAATACCTTGGTGATGGTTTAGGCGTCTTGTTGCCTCCTTCGACATTTTTCCCGCTAGGTCCCGGTATGGGAGTCGGAATCTCGGTTTCGCTCATTGTTCGCGATTCACTTCAATTTATCCCTTCGCTAGTTTCCGAAAACAAAACCTTCCAACGTAACGCGCGATGAGTTTCCGGCCGGTTTTTTTTTTCTGACACTGTCAAATTTTGATTAGATCAATCAAACACGCAATTATCTAGTTGCATCTTTGAAAATGCACTTTTGCACTTGCACTTGAAAATGCACTTTTGAAAATAATAATGATGACTACGTTACTAATTTTAATTAATAAATAAAGTGCAATTTATTATTTAATTCGAAACCGTATTTTAATTATTTTATTACGAGAGAGACAATACATCTTTATTGACAGATTGCGTATAAAAACATAAATATATATAATAATAGAAAAAAAGGATCTATTTACTTGGTCATAGTTATTTAAATAAATTAAATAAAAAGATTTAATGAAATAAATTTCGTTTTCCTTGTTTTTATAAACAGGACAAGTTTGCCTTCCTTTAGTGGACGAAACAATGATTTCTCGTAGACCCAAATCGTTGACAATGCCTCTTGAAATTAGGTAAAAGGTGGCGCTTGCGTCGTCTTTAATTTATTATAAATAAAAATAATTTGAAAATAAGTAATTAATTAATAATTTTCTTTTAAAATTTTCGATAAAAAAATTGTTGCATTATACAATATATTATTGTTTTGTAACAGCAAATGTCTATTATTAGACATTTCTTAAAGTACTTATGTAACATAAGTCATAATGTCACATTAGCTAAAGGGAAAATAATAATTTAATTTATTTTTATGGAAATGATAAGTATTTACATAAATACATTACAAATAATAATTATACATAATAATATTACATAATAATAATTACAAATAATAAATACACAAATAAGTCAACTTTATCCCAAGTGGTTCGACAGTTCAAAATTAAAATGATTTATTAGTAATAAATTATTATGAATTATTGACTAAATTACACTTAACTTGTTAATTGTTGAGGCTACTACTTTGTTATACATTGTAATTCAATTTTAATAAATGAAACACTTTTTTACTTTGTTTGTATAACTCGAATTGATTTTATTGTTGACTATAGTTTCGACAACATTAACTTTTGTTTTGATAATGACACGTTAAGGTTATCGAAACTATACTCAACAATAAAATCAATTCGTGTTATACAAAGTAAAAAAGTGTTTCATTTATTAAAATTAAATTACACTTAGTTTGTTTTACATTTAAATAATTAATATTATTTTCAAATACTTTTTATTTAATATACTAATAGATGTTTGTATATATAAGAAGTATAATTTAAGAAAAAGAAATTAATTCGTAAAGTATTTAAGAAAGAAAGAAAAAAATGGAATAAACACTTTAATCCGCCGGGTGTATATTTACCCGTGGAATAATTATTCACGGTGTAATTTTAATGAATTGATGCTCTTAATTTAAGCGATCCCAATCAGGGCGAGGAGCGCGGGATTAAAATGATAAAATGACGGCGCGAAATCCCCCAATCAAATATGCAAAACTCGGGTGCGCGCAAAGTTTTCCGCGCGCGGGTTAAGACAGAAGGACGAGGCGAAGGGAAGGAGAAGGGGCGAAGTTTTGAGGGCTGCACTTTCCGAAATAATCTTATGTAAATCCGCGAAGGAGATTAGTCGAGAAAAGTGTGAGCTCACGAACTATAAAAGACTTAACGCGAGGCAACCTTCCCCCAGCCCCCGCGCTCCTCAGGCTCGAATATAAGGAGATTTTCGCCGTGTTGTTTAACAGGTTATATCAGTTAATAAATAGTGTTATCGAGTGGGAATTAATAATGTTTGTTTTTTTACTTTTCTGGGGAGAATTTTTATTTGCTTACCAGCAGGATTTCTATAATAATAATAATATTTATTTACCCAACATGTTTAACCAACCCAGTTACACAATAACTTACAATATATATATAAATGTGTAAATCTTAAAATTAAATACATATATTTTACTTAAATTAGAAATTAATTAATATATAACATGCTAAGTTGAAAATATTTTTTTAAATTCCTTCAAACTACACTTGAATAAATCGCACTTCATTGGTACTGTATTATGATATTTACAAATGCTGAATATAGAAGAGTGTTCCAATATATTTGAATGCATGGTTCTTTTATAAAAGCAGTATACATTTCTTCCAAAAATTGAAGGAATATTAGAAGGGTTGTTAACTCAACAAATCTGGACAGTTATTCCGATTTCTTAAACTAAGTTATCAACCAAAGACAGTTCACATTAAATTAAACAAAATGTATTTTTCATTGAGAATATTAAAATAATAAGTATAGTAATGATGGTTGAATATCATTATTACAATATAATGATGTTTGAATATCATTATTATAATATAATGATGGTTGAATATCATTATTATAATATAATGATGATTGAATATCATTATTATACTTTTTTTTTCAAATCAAATCATATTTTACTTATTATTTTAATATTCTGAACGAAAAATACATTTTGTTTAATTTAATGTGAACTGTCTTTGGTTGACAACTTAGATTAAGAAGTTGGAATAACTGTCCCGATTTATTCATTCATAATCACAATATACACATCTTCATGGTGGCTTTCGACATTACGTAAGCTCCCCTAAAAAAAATACATTAAAGGAAACAAGGATCATTATTCCTTTAAAAAAAAGATAAATAAAATAAATCCGAAAGTTAACATGGATATAGTACATTGTTCACCCCCTAAAGTAAATATAAATTAATAAAGCAAACACGCGGCGAGGAGGGACGGATGACGATCCTAATAATAAAAAGTGCGCCCCTTGATATGGCGATGATAGTAATAGTAATAAAAGAGCTCAGTGTTTTATTACATCGTTTTCATTTTAAGTAAAAGTCCGCAGTTAAATTTATAATATAAACCGGCGAGGGCCTTTCGCACCGCGCCATTTGCGTTAAGTAAAATGCATTCCGTGTATTTATATGCGCTTTTCCCCGCGCTGCTGCGCTTTTTTTTTCTGCACGGACGTAATAATGGAGTTTGGGGAGGATGAGTGAAATATCCGATTTCGGTTATTTTTTTTTTATTTCGCTAACGACTCGATTTTCGTTATGCGATTTTGACGCGAAAGATGGAAATTTATACGAAATAAAAATAGATAATAAAAAATGGAGTCAATTCACATTTTTGCAGATTTTTTAAATTCAAATTATATTCATATATGTACATGTTTATTCAGACTAGCATTTATTAATTTTTTTTTTTTTTTTCGTGGAATCCAATTTGTCGAACTAAGGGAAAGTAACCCAAATTGAGGGTGCCATGGAGAGATTGTACGGTGCAGCAAGTACAAACAATTCATATAGTGTGACAGTTTAGAGTCTTATTAAGGCATCCATCTAGTCAAATTAGCTCTTAAATGGTTTTTAATATTTTTTGAGATTTTTTTAAATTTGAGCCCAATTTGCTGAACTAAGGAAAAATAATCCAAATTGAGGTTGCCGTGGAGGGGTTGTACAGTGCTGCATATACAATCAATTGATATAATGTGACAATTTAGAGTCTTGTTAAGACATCCATCTAGTTAAATTAGCTCTCTAGTGATTTTTAATATTTTTTGAGATTTTTTTTAAATTTGAGCCCAATCTGCGGAATTAAGGAAAAATAACCCAAATTGAGGTTGCCGTGAAGGGGTTGTACAGTGCTGTATATACAAACAATTGATATAGTGTGACAGTTTAGAGTCTTGTTAAGACATCCATCCAGTTAAATTAGCTCTCAAGTGGTTTTTAATATTTTTTGTGATTTTTTAAATTTGAGTCCAATCTGCGGAACTAAGGAAAAATAACCTAAATTGAGGTTGCTCTGGAGGGGTTGTACGGTACTGCATATACAAACAATTCATATAGTGTGACAGTTTAGAGTCTTATTAAGACATCCATCTAGTTAAATTAGCTCTCAAGTGGTTTTTAATATTTTTTGAGAATTTTTTAAATTTGAGTCCAATCTGCGGAACTAAGGAAAAATAACCCAAATTGAGGTTGCCGTGAAGGGGTTGTACAGTGCTGCATATACAAACAATTGATATAGTGTGACAGTTTAGAGTCTTATTAAGACATCCATCTAGTCAAATTAGCTCTCAAGTGATTTTTAATATTTTTTGTGATTTTTTAAATTTGAGCCCAATCTGCGGAACTAAGGAAAAAAAAAACAAATTGAGGTTGCCGTGGAGGGGTTGTACGGTGCTGCATATACAAAAAATTCATATAGTATGATAGTTTAGAGTCTTATTAAGACATTCATCTAGTTAAATTAGCTATCAAGTGGTTTTTAATATTTTTTGGGATTTTTTAAAATTCAAGCCCAATCTGCAGAACTAAGGAAAAATAACCCAAATTGAGGTTGCCGTGGAGGGGTTATACGGTGCTGCATATACAAAAAATTCATATAGTGTGACAGTTTAGAGTCTTATTAAGACATTCATCTAGTCAAATTAGCTCACAAGTGTTTTTTGATATTTTTTTGGATTTTTTTAATGGGAATCCCATCTGCCGAACTAAGGAAATATAACCCATATCGAGGGTGCCGTGGAAAGGTTGTACGGTGCAGCAAGTACAAACAATTGATATTGTGTGACAATTTGGAGTCTTGTTAAGACATTCATCCAGCTAAATTAGCTCTCAAATGGTTTTTAATATTTTTTTCGATTTTTTTAAATTAGAGTCCTATCTATCGAACCAAGGGAAAGTAACCCAAATTGAGGGTGACGTGCAGGGGTTGTACGTCGTTGCAAATACAAACAATTGGTATAGTGTGACAGTTTGGAGTCTTATTATGACATCCATTTAGTTAATTTAGCTACGAAGCAGGTTATAATATTTATTTAGATTTTTTAATCAATACTACATCTATACCATATGATCGAGAACTTTTCGCCTCTAGAGTGCTTTTTTTTATTAAACAAAAAATGATGTTGGCAATAAAAGGAACCACATACTATAGGTTATGTTATTCTAACAAATTGAAGAATTTGATTTGATAAATAATGACACGTGACGTTTTATTTGTTTTTATTCACTGGTGCCAACCATATATAAAATAAACAACAAAATCAAATCACTCTAGTGGAGGAATATTCTCGATCATATGGTATAGATGTAGTATTGGTTAAAAAATCCAAAAACCTGAGAATTTCAGAAAAAATTCATGAAAATGCTGTATTACAAATTACGCCGTCAATATCCTTCTTTTCTCATTCTCAATCTTTTGTCATTTTTTTTTTAATATAGACTCTCTGAAACATCACCGAAATGTTGCATCTATATTTTTTATTAATGGTGTTTTTTTTTATTAATCCAAACATTTTAAATTAAATATAAATAATTTGAAAATTCTATAATTAAAGATTTTCCTTTTAGCCACTGTGACATTTTGATATTTTAATTATGTTGAATATTTGTGTTCCGTTATCTAATATATGTATATTTTATAATGAATCATCGTTTCAAGAAGTCACAAAAAAAAATAATAGGAAAATCAAAAGTAGGAACAGGAACGAGGGGATGAGAGTGAGAGGGGGGGAGGTGGTGAGCTAATAATTGATAGGGGCTACTTCAGATGCGATCTGGGGGGGTGGAAGGAATGAAGGATGGGCGAGCGGAGCGGGTCCATTAGCGGGACAACCTGCTGTTGGTTATTTTAGGTCGGAAAAATGGAAGAACAGTGTTCCGATGTCCCGCGTGACATGGCGGTTAAAAGTTTTCACTTATTCCGAGGGCCGGACTGAAATGTCGGAATGTCGGGGCGGTCACCGCCGCCGATGACACTGTCAATAACCGAAAGGCAAAAACTCGCCGCCGCCACCGCCGCCGACTCGACACACGGGACCAAATTAAAACCTGTAAATAATTTCAAAACTTGCGACCGTTAACCGGAAACATGCACGTGGGAGCGCAACGTGGAGGTTTATAAATCATAAGGGGTACATCAGATTTTTTGTTTTTGAAAAAACGTTGAGTGTTTTGTAAATTCAGTTGCGAATAAATTAAAAAATAATTCACAAAGAAAAAAACCAAATACTAACAATCATTTTATTGGAGTTATGCCTACCCTTAACGGGCCATAACGTCATCTGGGCCATAAACCTCGGATGGGGGGCTAACCAGATTAGTAGTAAGTAGTTTGTAATTTAAAATTTGGCAATAGATGGCGTTTGCGCTATTTTTCCAATTATTATAGCGCTTATTTAAATATACCTTTACAATCATCTTAGATGATGAAAATTGTTGAAAAGGGCTCTTAAAATTTGGCAATAGATGGCGCTTGCGCTATCTTTCCAATTGTTATAACGCTTATTTCAATATACTTTTATAATAATCTCATATTATAAAAATATTTCATCTATTTATTTATCTTCATGATTAAAATAAAAAATTAATAAATGAAAATTTAATAACAAAGAAATGAATCACATTTAAAAAATAATATTTTTTTTATATATTTTTTCTTATTATTATTTAAATCAAATCCAGTACGTTTTCCTTCCTTTTCCGTAAATTTACGACGTGATCGAATGATCGTGCAGTTAACAGTTCCGGGTGGATTATTCCCGCAAGCGGGCGCATCCTTATGGGATAGACTCGGTGAAGTCAATGGGGCGGCGAGCGCGCGATTTACGCGGCTCAAACGGCCATTTATATGCAGTATCGGTGCAAAGTTAACATCCCCAGATGAAGTATTTTGCGGATTTTAACTTATTTCAGCGTTTGCTTTATGGCCTGGGAACAAAAGCTCCAGATAACAATAATAACGGTAATCATGTTTTCGCCGACTTTATTGCGCGTGCACGGAATCCGCAGACACTACAGAAATCCTAATGCTGTTACATCCACTTCGACGCGTCGATGGTGGGAATTTATGGGGGGAAATGTGATTTTATTAAAAAAAAATCATTTAAATATTTAGAGATATTTTCTAACCAGTGATCATTCACTACTAAGCAGAGTTAACAACAACAAAAAACTCCTTTCTTTATTTCTTAATCTTATCCTCAATACGGGTAATTGGGTGTCGAGGTTAAAAAAATCCTACAATAATGCATTATTATGTTTCAAAAAAGTCCTTTCTTTCTTTCTTTCTTTCTTTCTTTCTTTCTTTCTTTCTTTCTTTCTTAATTTTATCCTCAATACGGGTAATTGGGTGTCGAGGTTAAAAAAAATCCTACAATAATGCATTATTATGTTTCATACTTTAGAGACATAATTCAGTAATTTTAATAAATAAAATTAAAATAATGATTAAAAATAAATCAATAATTGTTGACCACTTTTACAATTTATATGAGGCCTTAAGAAAACGGCTTAATTTGAGCTCGTTGATCAACCGTTTCGAACATTCTGCGTTCGTATCAAGAGTACTCAGTTCACAGACAAGACACAATGACAACATTTTCAGCAGCCTATTTTGCGTGCGAACAGAAATTAACTCGTAAAGTTGACCATCGCAAAAACTAATGAAAATCAGTTTTTAAAAAACAATATTTAAAAAATATTATTTTTAAATATGATTTATTTCTTCTTTATTAAATTTCCATTTATTTATTTCTTATTTTAATCATGAAGGTAAATAAACAGATGAAATATATGAGATTATTATAAAAGTATATTGAAATAATTGGAAAGATAGCGCAAGCGCCCTCTATTGCCAAATTTCAAGTGCCCTCTTCAACAATTTTCATCATCTAAGATTATTGTAAAGGTATATTTAAATAAGCGCTATAATAATTGGAAAATTAGCCGATTTTCATTAGTTTTTGCGATGGTCACTTTACGAGTGGACTGACTGAAAATTAATTTGTCAACGAGGCTAAAATTCTCACAGATCATTCCCCCATTCTTTAGCCACAATATGACAATTTATACAATTGATATAATATGAGGTCATTCGAAGATTTTCGCATTTTCACCGAAATATGCCTTATTTTCCATTACGATATTTTCAAATTTCGATGAAAAAAAAATTCTTTCAAAAAAATCTAAAAAAAAAGACCCTTAATGACAGTACAAAACTAATTGACTATTTAGTTTCCAGAAAAATTATAATTTTCATTCTTTTCAATCAAAAAGCTTGAAATTAATGAAAATTATAATTTTATGTGAAATTTACACGGGGAACTGTTTAATGAAGACCCGCAGATCGGCAGCTTCGGACGCGCTTGCAGTTGAATCGAGATTACAGAGTCTACTAATAAGATAAAAGGACGCAATTTTCAGGATTTAAATCTCAAAGAATGCAGCTATATTTCTACTAAATATCATATTTCTGAGCCAGCCACAGTTAACAGAAAAAAATCGCAAAATTGAGAAAAAAAAATCGTCCTGTTTGCGAAGGCACATTTTGCGAGCGGATTAATCGAAAATACACTTCTTAATAAATCTCAATTTTTCACAGAATATTCCCTCAGTATTTAGCTACATTTTGGTATAATATAAAGTCATTTGAAGATTTTCGCGTTTTCATCGAAATTCGATATTTTTCCTTATAATATTTCCAAATAGAAAGGCTGTTGGCCGATAGCCGATTGTCGGTAAATAAAATAATAATATTTATTGTTAATTTCTTTCACATTTATATGTATATTCTACTGACAATAAAGATTCTTTATATATATATATATATTTCCAAATTTCAGTGATTTTTTTTCTCTCCCAAAAAAAAAAATCTGAAAGACTTTTAATGATATCTACTTAATTCCCCGAAAAATAATATTTTATCCAAAATCTTATAGCTTATTTTATTGTTATTTAACTACATTTTGGTGTAATATGAACTCACTAATGAAAATATTGCAAGAAATATCCTTATATGAAAATTACCTGCCAAATGGCTAGCGACCCAAGGTCTTTCAGCATATATTGTATATATTCCTACAGACTTACTTATCGAATCTTTCGTTTATATGGCAACAAAAACCTTTAGGTCTAAGCTTAATTAACTGTATATCGACTTTCTTCGTATTATCAGAGATACGAAAACTTTCCAAAATTAATCAAATTACTGATCGCTGAGGCTTCTACTTCGTTATACATTGTGTAAAATTATAATAAAAGATTATTAACAAACAAAGTTTATGCAAACAACGTCGAGAAGTGTTGTATAATAATAAATTTATTACCCAACAGGAAAATGAAGCCCAATTACAGGGTAATACAAAAACATAGTAAAAATAATAATACAAAAAGAGAATGTAAATACTGCTTGTATTTAAAAAATAATATACTTCGATAAAGACATAATTATACCATATAATTGAAAACTTGTCTCCTCTAAAGTGCGTTTTTTTTTTATATTTTACATTTCGTTGGAGCCAGTGAATAAAAACAAATAATAATTATAATAATTTATTCTGGTTTCATTAATCACTTGATGAAACATGATCACAATATTAATAGGTTGAAAAATTTTTATTTGTAAATATACAGGTGAAAATAATAAAATATACAAACAAAAATTTACAAAACTCAAAATTAATCAATAAATTACCCCTATCACATCTTATGTTAGTACCCTGTATATTAATAAAGCAATAATTATTGTAAGCATTAAATAATCTCGCAATATAAATGTGAGAATATCCCTTGGATAAATTCCGTGTTGGTCTCCCGTAATCTTGCGTTATTAGTTTGTACAGGAGAGTGTCTGTTTATGTGCCGGTAACAAATGCCGCGTGTATTCTCCGCTTTGCGTTATTTATGCATTAGAGGATTTCCCTATAATTTAGTCAATCATTAATATAGATTACTGTTTGGGAATACCGTAATCTGCCACAGCGAGGGAAATAAATTGGCTCTAATCACTTTACTTCAGCTAATGCTGATGATGATGCTGCTGCTGTACAGAGGATGCATCAAAGGTGCTTTCTATATATATAACATCTTTATTTCTGCCGAAGACAATTTTATATACAATAAATTAAGAATATAATTCTTATAATATGTTATACGTTGTCCTTAGAAAACGACTATCGACCATCGGTTTTTCTGCCTGGTGCTTTCTATATACACTCGAATAAAGATTTAACTGAAAATTAGTGGATTAATGATAAAAAATGATTAGATGAAAAATTAAATTTTTCGCTCTATCGATTTCATTTTAATGGATATATTAATCGAAATATTATTTAAAATTCGACCCATTAATAACGCGAATCTAATTTTTCAACCTAATTATAAAGATCCCCGTTTGAAGACAACCGCGCTATAAGTGAGCACCGCGAAGTGAATGAAAAACCCCAGTTGGGGTGAGCGAGCGAGTAAGAGAAGACGAGGAGGAAAGGAAGCGGTAGTTAGTTTGAAGAGCACCTGGCTCGTTTCCCAGATTATTTAAACGTTTCTTAATACAGCCCATTATTTAAGATCACAGCACCGTAATTAGGATCGGACTCCCCATCCTTTTCCACTCACCTTCCCTCCCTCTCCATCCAGCGCCTTACAATAATAGGTAAACGCACCCCGGGTCTGATATCTTAACTAACTAGGTTATAATGTATGATTCAGCGCGAGCTCCCGTGTACTATACAGTATAATTTATACAGTAACAGTCTGTTTACTTACCCCCCTCGGCCTGCTTGATTTAATATACGCACAGGAGTGCTCGAATGTATAAGGGAATATTAAATTATCTCCGTGCAACAATCATATTCCTCCTGATTTAATACACACGCGGAGCGGAGCGGAGCGTCGGGCTTACACACACTTTATTTTCGCACCTCTCCGGCACGTAAACACCGCTCGGGATAATTAAGGCGCTAATTTACTGGAGCTACTTATCTACTTGTGTGCAAGAGCCGCCACTTCTGCGCTTCTGGTTGCTGTTTCAATTTATTCTCTTCAATTAATTAGGCAACAGATTGGGAGAGTTAATGCTGTAATTAATTTCACATAATTATACAATTTTATAAACTTGAATTACTTGATGGATAACAATTATTTCATTCATAAGGAAACTTTAGAAAATGCATTGAAACTGTTTATTCATGGGTAAGATATAATTAGTAATAATAATTTCATAATTTTTCGTATGAATTAAATCAAAAAATATCTTAAGCAATTATTATTATTTAATAATATTAAATAAGTTGATGGATGAATACATAAATTGACTATTCGGCCATTCAACCATTAACCTGGACGAAAATTAATCCAAGATCTCGAGGTATATTTTTACTATAGTGAATTTTATCTGACGAATAATGAAATTCAACTAAAAAACTATGTTTATACATTATATTTATGATTATTTTCAATAAAACGTATGGTGAAGTTTCTCCCAGTAACAGCCTCCTCAATTGAACTTATGACTAAAAAAAATCCGATGCTTCCGGTTGAATTCCAATTAAAGTCGGCCGAGTTTTATCGTTTATTATTGTCGTTCCGAAAATGTGTTGAATTGGGCAATTAGGGTGTCACTTGTGGGTCACTGGAATCGGGCAGGTGTTTTGACAAATCACCCTCGAGAGAAGGGTTGAGGGAGTTTTTCGACGCTGGATGACCACTGCACGAGTTTGTCCACCCTCTTTGTCCGCGCCATTATACTGTCACCGGGCATGATTGGCAGCGCATTATCGACATGACAATTGCCCCGAAAAGTGCCCGCCGCCATCCGCAGAAATACACGGGAGCGGGCTATTTCTTTCCCACACTACACACTATCAATAAATAAATATTTAAAAAATAATATACTTCGATAAAAACATGATTATACCATATAATTGAAAACTTTTCTCCTCTAAAGTGCATTTTTTTTCAATATTTTACATTTCGTTGGAAACAGTAAATAATAATTATAATAATTTAATCTGGTTCTCATTAATCAGTTGATGAAACATGATCACAAAACTACTTAAGTAGTGAAACAAATCAAGTGTATTTTTCAACCTATTAATATTCGTCATTATTTATCAAATCAAAATTTTCAATTTGTTAAGGTAACATAACATATTCTGAAAGAGCAAGCTTTCCATAATATCTCAAGTAAGTTTCATGAAGATACCCCAAAAAATATAATTTTTGTGATTTTTTTAATTGAAAATATGCAGAAAATCGCAATGAAATTGGCATATTTCGCATTTAATTGAAAATATCTCAATAACCGTGGAGGGGGTATTTTTTGTTTTTTACATATTCTGAAAGAGCGAGCTTTCCTTTATATCCCAAGTCAGTTTCATGAAGATTTCTCAAAGATTATATTTTTTGTGATTTTTTAAATTGAAAATATGCAGAAAATCGCAATAAAATTGGCATATTTCACATTAAATTAAAAATATCTCAAAAACCGTGGAGGGGGTATTTTTTGTTTTTAACATATTCTGAAAGAGCAAGCTTTCCTTTATATCCCAAGTAAGTACTTAAGTAGTGAAACAAATCAAGTGTATTTTTCAACCTATTAATATTCGTCATTATTTATCAAATCAAAATTTTCAATTTGTTAAGGTAACATAATCTAACGAAAGTGAAAGAAGAAACCGGAAATATCACTCTAGAATGTTCCACAGAGCGCGCGACGGTAAACGCGGCGTCATCGAAAGTTCCGGAAAGTTCGAAAAACAAGCACGCTATATAAGCGAGCGCTAGTGGCGCTAAAGTCAGTCAGTCTATCACGAACGTCCGAGCGCTCAACATCTCATTATAAATAAATAGTGCTAGTGTGATGTTAATAAATGTGTAAATAGTGCCAGTGTGATGTTAATAAATGTGTTAAATGTACTGTAAATAAATAAATAAATAGACAGTGTATACGATATTGAAAATGTACCAGCAAAATTAAAGATTTTTTTTTTCTTTAATAACACTTGATTTATTTCTTCTATACATTTCCTCCTCAACATGATATTGTTTGTGATTTTGCAATAAAAACGATTACACTCTTCTCTTTTCACTCATTCACATCCACCCTTATAAATCCCATCAATGAACAGAGCATCCCCAGCAATTCGCAAGAACCAACCCTCTTCTCTCGATCCTAATAATATATGTACACATTAAAACGTGATGTAACGTCCCGATATTAATACCCTTCAAAAAAGGACTCTCCCGTTCCGTGTATGTGTATACAGAACGTATAACCGGCGACCATATTATATAGAGCAATTTCAGATTTGCGGCGTAAGAAAAATTATACCGCTTCCCCCAAATAGCGCCGTCTCCGTCCGTCCCGAGGGCGCGCCCGTGCCTCCGTCCCCTTTTCCCGTGATGAAAATATTATCAGCGCAATCTTTAATTTCAAACCTTGTAAACTCCGAGTTACAACAATAAACGGGGGGTATATTTTAGGGGTGACGTCCGGAAAGTGGCTCTCTCTTTTTCCCCCAGTCAGTGGCGTGTGGGTGAGTGTGTGTATAAGTGGATTTGGGAAAAGCTACTTGTGAAATTGCTCCTTAGGATTGATCTTTAAAATATCGTAACAAAAAAAGGATATAAAAACATTGCTCTTTCAGAATATGTCAAAAACAAATAATTCAATTTCAATTTAATACGAAAAAATACGAATTTTATTGCGATTTTCTGCATATTTTCAATTTTAAAAAATCACAAAAATTATAATTTTTGGAGTATCTTCGTGAAACTTACTTGAGATATTAAGGAAAGCTTGCTCTTTCAGAATATACTAAAAAAAAAAATACCCCATCCACGGTTTTCGAGATATTTTCAATTTAGTGCAAAAAATGCCAATTTTATTGCGATTTTCTGCATATTTTCAATTTTAAAAAATCACAAAAAATATAATTTTTGGGGTATCTTCATGAAATTTACTTGAGATATTAAGGAAAGATTGCTCTTTCAGAATATGCTAAAAACAAAAAATACCCCTTCCACGGTTTTTGAGATATTTTCAATTAAATGCGAAATATGCCAATTTCATTGCGATTTTCTGCATATTTTCAATTTAAAAAATCACAAAAAATATAATTTTTGGGGTATCTTCATGAAACTGACTTGGGATTTTAAGGAAAGCCTGCTCTTTCAGAATATGCTAAAAACAAAAAATACCCCCTCCACGGTTTTTGAGATATTTTCAATTAAATGCAAAATTACGAATTTTGTTGCGATTTTCTGCATATTTTCAATTTAAAAAATCACAAAAAATATAATCTTTGAGGAATCTTTATGAAACTGACTTGAGAAATAAAGGAAAGCTTGCTCTTTCAGAATATGGTAAAAACAAAAAATACCCCCTCCACGGTTTTTGAGATATATTCAATTAAATGCGAAATTACGAATTATGTTGCGATTTTCTGCATATTTTCAATTTAAAAAAATTACAAAAAATATAATTTTTGGGGTATCTTCATGAAACTTTCTTGAGATATAAAGGAAAGCTTGCTCTTTCAGAATATGGTAAAAACAAAAAATACCCCATCCACGGTTTTTGAGATATTTTCAATTGAATGCGAAAAATACGAATTTTATTGCGATTTTCTGCATATTTTCAATTTAAAAAAATCACAAAAAATATAATTTTTGAGGCATCTTCATGAAACTTACTTGAGATATTAAGGAAAGATTGCTCTTTCAGAATATGTTAAAAACAAGAAATACCCCCTCCACGGTTTTTGAGATATCTTCAATTTAATGCAAAAAATACGAATTTTGTTGCGATTTTCTGCATATTTTCAATACTAAAAATCACAAAAAATATAATCTTTGAGGAATCTTCATGAAACTGACTTGGAATGTAAAGGAAAGCTCGCTCTATCAGAATATGCTAAAAACAAAAAATACCCCCTCCACAGTTTTTGAGATATTTTCAATTAAATGCGAAAAATACCAATTTTGTTGTGATTTTCTGCATATTTTCAATTTAAAAACATGACAAAAATTATAATTTTTGGGGTATCTTCATGAAACTTGCTAAAGATATAAAGGAAAGCTTGCTCTTTCACAATATGCTAAAAACAAAAAATACCCCCTCCACGGTTTTTGAGATATTTGAATAAAATGCGAAATATGCCAATTTTATTGCGATTTTTTGCATATTTTCAATTTGAAAAATCACAAAAAATATTATATTTGAGGAATCTTCATGAAACTGTCTTGGGATATAAAGGAAAGCTCGCTCTTTCAGAATATGCTAAAAACAAAAAATACCCCCTCCACGGTTTTTGAGATATTTTCAATTTAGTGCGAAATTACGAATTTTATTGCGATTTTCCGAATATTTTCAATTTTAAAAAATCACAAAAAATATAATTTTTAGGGTATCTTCATGAAATTTACTTGGGATATAAAGGAAAGCCTGCTCTTTCAGAATATGCTAAAAACAAAAAATACCCCCTCCACAGTTTTTGAGATATTTTCAATTAAATGCGAAAAATACCAATTTTGTTGCGATTTTCTGCATATTTTCAATTTAAAAACATGACAAAAATTATAATTTTTGGGGTATCTTCATGAAACTTGCTAAAGATATAAAGGAAAGCTTGCTCTTTCACAATATGCTAAAAACAAAAAATACCCCCTCCACGGTTTTTGAGATATTTGAATAAAATGCGAAATATGCCAATTTTATTGCGATTTTCTGCATATTTTCAATTTAAAAAATCACAAAAAATATAATCTTTGAGGAATCTTCATGAAACTGACTTGAGATATTAAGAAAAGCATGCTCTTTCAGAATATGCTAAAAACAAAAAAATACCCCATCCACGGTTTTTGAGATATTTCCATTTTAATGCAAAAATTCGAATTTCATTGCGATTTTCTGCATATTTTCAATTCATATTCATATTCACTTTAAAATTGAATAAAACACTGTTGAATATCATTACCTTTCCTTGTAACCCTTCTTGTGATCCTCTTCCTGGCCTCCTTTTACACCTCATGAGATTTCCTCCTTCTTCCAGGGGACAGAAACAGTTAAGGCCGTCTGGTCCAAGTGCAGCCCTACCTACTATTACTTCTTCACCTGAAGAAGCCACAGTGTGGCGAAACACGTGTAGCGTTTCAATATTATATTTTTGAAAGTCAACAGGTGTATTATTCCTTCTTATAAATACTATATTAATTAATTAGAGGATAAGGATTTTTTAATTAATAATTAAATCGAAGGATTTTTGCATGTTTGTGTGGAAATTAAAAAAAATAAATAGAGTATAAGGATTTTTTTAATTAATAATTAAATCAAAGGATTTTTTGCGTGTGTGTGTGGGAATATAAAAAAGAAACAATCAATATATTTTATAAATGTTTAATATTTCTTCTTTGGTCAAAATCATTGGCATGATTAGACAATATATTTATAATTTATTTACAATCGAGAAATTCGAAATAAACTCAATATATTTTTTTTTTGCTTATTCATTTCTTTTTTTACAAAAATTGGCACCTAGATTAATAAATAACGTAATGGATCGTCGCGAGTCGTCATTTTATCGTCTACCCGTGCGCTGAACACGAGTGGAACGGAGGAAGGAAAAACGGGCAACAAGTTTAACGAAAGTCGCGACGAGAAAATGATCGGCTTTTTTTTTGTTCGAGTAAAAATAATAATAAAATGGCAACAAGTAACATATTTAAATATAGTGGATTTTCATAAACGCTCAGCCAGAGAATTCTTCTGTATGGATATATTGCAAATATATTCAAGTAATCAATGAAATTTATACATATATACAGTGAGGATTTTATTACATTTAATCCTCACTGTATATTTATTTTATTAATTAAATTATCGGTTTTGTTGTTTACAAGTAAATGTATGACGGACTGTTACCCAAGTGGCATCGGACCTCCCATTAATTAATTATTAAGGCTTCTATTACGTTACACATGGTTATTCGATTATTAGATTTGTTCGTTGCATGAACTAGTGCAACACTTTCTGCGCTGAAGAAGCCTAATAACTCTCAGTTTTATAAAAAAAAATAAACACGTTGAAATTATGGTCACTAAATAAATTTCATTTATACAAACAAAGCTTAAAGTGGTTTCATTGCGAAAAATATATTGAAAAAAAAAACGCTTGCATAAACTTTTTACATTTCTTCATTATTAATTATTTAATGAATTTCAGTGAGAATTATTTTGTGTGTAAGGCAAGATAATTAATAATATCTTGCCTTATACACAAAATAAAATAATAAGGCAAGATAATGTTAATTATCAAAATAATTCTTTCTTTTTTAAAGTAAAAAAAATATATATATTATAAGAGTAAAAATATCTCTGGGTGATTGTATGAAAATCCATTATAATTTAATCAACATTAATCATTATTCTCCATTATGAAAAACAACTAATTTGCTTCCTTTCTTCATTCGTGTTTTCTTTTTTTTTACTTTTTATACAATTCAAATAGTATACTTATTAACATACATCGTATCACTAAATCTAAACAAATTATTTACAAACACCATCCAACGCATCCCCTCCTCACACTCGAAATAATAATTAATATTGCACAAGTCACGTTTTATTTACTTCATTTTTTTTTTCTTGAGAGAGAGAGTTGGGAAAAATTGAGATCCGTTTTTTGTTGTTTCTTCTCTTCGCGGATCGTGACTTAAATTTCTTGAGCATTCTCTTTCTTTTGTTAAAAATTTAATTGAGTATCTATTTACATGTAGAACGGAGCATTTTGATAGCGTCTCTTGCGCGGTTTGTTCAAAATGCACTATTGCCTTCAGCTGGTCGCCCCCAGGGACATGGGGGTGTTTTTGAGGTGGCTGGCGTTCGGGTAGGGTTGGTTCGCCATGGAGGAGTTCGGGGGCGGTTGGCTCGAGCCGGACATGTTGTTGTTGAGGTCGCCGTTTGAGGCGGGCGCCTGGGGCCGGTGGCCGTTCATCATCTGGTTGGGTAATGTCGATGGCTGCAAAGAAAAAAAAAATAATTAAATAACGGAAAAATAGTCGAAACTAGTAACAGTGAAATTAATCACTATAAAAAAAGTTACTTTATCCTAATATTGAAAGTAAAAGTCCTGAAGGATTCAAGAATTAAAATAAAATTGAAGTTGTGTTTAAATTTTATTAAACTAAATTAATCAGAATTATTTCTTACCGGTGGAATGGCCGTCTGTCTTTTAAGGTGTGATAGAGGGGGTGGATTGTACGCCATGTTTGCGAAAACCAGCCTCTCCTCGTAGTCGTACTCGCAGAGGATTTTGTTTTCGCACAGATAAAATCTGTCGCCCACGCAGAACCTGCAACAATGAAAAAAGAACAAATTGTAAAAAAAAAACGAACAAAATAACTTCAGATTTATAATTAAAGATTTATTTTTTGTTTAATTTTTATTTCATATTCAGCTGTCATTATTTTTTTTTTTTTGTTTCTGTTAGATAATTAGTTCCTCACTCAGCTCAGCTTTTCGCAAATTAAGAAATTCGAAATTTGGAGAGATTGAGTTACGTGAAATAAATTATAAATACTGTCAATTTCCTATTGGAGTATTGGAAGAACATCTAATATAGGTTTTGAAACCTTTATAAATAAACTCTGCCTTATTTAAATACACCATCTATTGTCTAAAATCTAGAGTTGTTATTAAAAAAATATATTTGTATTATTTAATCGTCATTATCATATTTCAAAACCTCAGCCGCTTCAACACATCGCAATTCCCCGCTCTCGTTACTAAATCACGTCTTGCAATTTGTACAAATTTCCGAACATCTCGTAAATTATGAAAACCTTGTAATTCCGTTGCCCCTGGAATTACAATGGCGCGGCGCGCCGCGTAATGGAATTATAGTGACCGTAGTGGGAACAATAGGTCATCAGCCATAATACTTCTGGACGAGACGAAAGAGAGGGGGCGAGGGGAGGGAGAGGAGCGACGGAGGGTCGGAGGTAGTCGAATGGTAATTCCATAATTAATTGTATAATTAGGAATCGCACAAAGCGGCCACGGTTCAATTGATTAATACTAAGACTAATTAATTGCCTTTCGATATGTAAGTCTTCCTATAATTTGATCATAATTGCTTACAAGGTAATATTGTGCTTAATTAATCTAATTGAATCAGTAATTAAAAAGTATCAATTCCCGTCCCTACATCGCGCGTCCCTTGTGTTAGTGTTCGTGCAATTAATTTACAGAAAAAAAAATGTCCATCATTGAGAAATGATAATATTTTTTATTTCAGAGTGTTATTACGAAATATATAAAATAAAATAGTTGCAAAGTCTATTCTAACTTATATACTAACTAAATTAAATAATAATAAAACACTTTTTTAACTTTGTTTGTATAACAGAATTAATAAGTTAAAAAAGAATTAATAATTCTGTTATACAAATAAAGTTAAAAAATTGTTTTATTATTATCTTACAAAATGTATAACGAAGTAGAAGCCTCAGTGATCAGTAATTTAAATCAAATAATTTTAAAATTGAAGCTATAATTATGACGAATTTCATTAAGAAATGATTTTAAGAAAAATAATCCGTTTCGCAAGAAATTCAGAAACGCAATCAAAATTATACCAAACGTGCCATTTACGACAATCCCTTTTTTTAAAATTCCATTCCATTTAACTCAAAGGAATCCGAAACGAATCGCCGTAATAACCGAACAAGGCGGCCATAAAACGGCTAATTTATGCCCTCTCGTTTGTGAACGTCCCTTCATAACCTGATATCCTCTCCCTGTGTTCTGTCCTGTGTGTGTGTGTGTGTGTGTTTCCTCACTGGAATCTGAATGGGCCATGGCTGCAGCTGAATGTGGCCCGAATGTAGCTGAATGCAAACAATAGGCCAGATATACGCGAAAAGCCCTTTTATAAACATTTTAATTGGCGCCCCTAAATCACACTCATTACACCCCATTGTGCCACTTAAAACACCGGAGGTGCACACTTGTATGTGTGTGTCTGTGTGTGTGTGTAAAATAATAATTGAACAAAAAAATATACGGAATGTTGTGAAAACACGAAAACCTCAACGCTTTCAATGATTTGTTGGTATAATTGGATACACACTCGTGTGACTGCAAAAAGGGATTACTTTTATGGTTCAAATGAGGTCGAATAATTAAAATCATTAACTAATTTTTAATATATAATGAAATCGTTGAATGTCACTTGAAATTAGGCGAAAGATGGCGCTTGCGTCGTCTTTAATTTATTATGATTTTTAATAACTTATTACTTTCAATAGAAAATATTACTCATTCATTTGATCACAATTATTTATCATAATAAATGTAAGAAAACGCAAGCGCCATCTTTTGCCTAATTTCATGTGGCATCGTCAACGATTTGAGTCTACAATATAGATAGCATTTGTTTAAAGTACTTACGTAACGTAAGTCAAAATGTCACAGAGCTAAATTATTATTTTTTTTTTTTTCAAATAATTTTTTATTTAATTTATTTAAGTAGCTGTGACCAAGAGTATTCATTCACTCTTTTATATTGAAATTAATAAGTTATTAAAAATTAGTTAAGGATTTTCATTATCCGACCTCATAAACATATTCCCTTTTTACAGCCACACGAGTGTGTTATTTTTATTTAATTTAACTTATTAATTATTGAAGCTTCTACTTCATTATGCATTGTATTTCAATTGCAATAAATGAAACACATTTTACGTTGTTAAAGATAATTTTTATTTTATTATTTTTTTGTTTTTCATTCAATTATATACTTTGTTATATATTGTAATTTTTTTGTTTTTCATTCAATTATATACTTTGTTATATATTGTAATTTAAGTTTAATAAATGAAACACTTTTTCCTTTGTTAAAGACAATTCCTCCCTATTATTATTTTATTTTTATTGTTATTTTTTTATTTCATTCTATTATATACATCAGTTAATTAAAACTGATTCGTTTTGCGAAATAAAAAAGCGAGTCTCGACTATAAATTCGTGAATCTGTGGTGGTATTGCAGTGCGGCTCGATTGGCTCCACATTAACGGCCCTTCAAATCGAGAAATATGGGATACATCGGTTAGTTTTTCATTGGTTTTAACACCTTGATTTATGGCTTTTGCCCGGTTAAATCGCTTTGTTTCGCCAGATTTCACCGTGATTTAGTTGACTATATTCGATACGTAACCATTACATACTGCCTGGATTATTATATCTAACAGAAACAAACAAAAAAATAATGACAGCTGAATATGAAATAAAAATTAAACAAAAAATAAATCTTGTATTATAAAATCATTTATTTCGCGGTATATTTTTAGTTAAACTTTACATTCTTTCATTCTTTATTTCTTTCTTACTTACTGTAGTGTTTAGTTCATATTCGCGCTAAAAGTCTGAGCGAATACGCAGGTTTCTGATTTTGCCGGAACCGGCAACGCTGTATTTTGGTGGTAACATTTAACAGAGTGTGAAAATGTCCGCCGTGCAGGCAAAGCGAAATAAAAAATAAAGTTCAGTTATATTAAAGAGTACGGAGTTATTATTAATTCTTTTCCCAAGTTAAAGGAGACATTACACTTACTTTCTTTCTTTGTTTCTTTCTTACTTTCTTTCTTTCTTTTTTTCTTTCTTTCTTTCCTTCTTTCTTTCTTTCTTTCTTTCTTTCTTTCTTTCTTTCTTTCTTTCTTTCTTTCTTTCTTTCTTTCTTTCTTTCTTTCTTTCTTTCTTAATTTTATCCTCTTTTACCCGTATTGGGTGTCGAGGTTTACATTCTTGCCAGCAAATAAAAAAAGTGAGTGAAACAATTATTAAACTTTGAAAATTTTTATAGCCAAGGACAAAACTCTAATTTTAATATGTTTTTATCTGAAATATAGACAAACTCTTCGTGAATCTTAATCTTAATTTCGCGGTGTATTTTTTAATTAAACTTTACGTTCTTACCAGCAAATATCTCCGATGGGTCGATAGCCAGTTTGTAAATTTTGCTTTATTGTAACAGACAGTATTATAACATATATTAAAATGTAAACACACACCTCATTGTACAAAATTCATAAATAAAGATATTTATATATATATATATATATATATATATCTCCGATATTATTTATGGTGAATGCGCCGGGAAATCAATTTTTATTCATAATTTATTCTAATGATAATACAAATAACATGGCTTAAAGACTGATGTTCGATAGCCATTTAGGAAGAATATTATATAAAAGGTATTGTATTATACCAAATGTAATTTTTTTCAGATTTTTTGGAAGAAAATTTTTGTTTTCGAAATTTCAATATTTATTCAGGAAAAAAAGTGGATTTTGATGAAAAATCCAAAACTCGCGGAATATCTTAAAACTATACCAAAATGTTCGCAATGAATGGGAGCATCAATTGTGTAAATTTAAGCAGCATGAAGCAAATAGTTTTTGTATAGCAGGCATGTAAAATTGGCCTTTGAAAAGTAAATGAAAAATATGTGAAATTTTGGGAATTTTTATAGACGATTGCAAAACTCCAATTTTAATATGCTTTTACGTAGAAGATAGAAAAATTCTTCCTGAATATTATTCTTCAAGTTTCGTTATTCTATCACATCTGTGAATAAAGTTATATAAGTTTAATCAGCGTCGCATCCACAAGCGTCGATCGGCGCGGCTGGCTTAAACCGTTCCCATAAGGCTGCACGTAAATGGACTTCGCCATTTCAAACAGTCATAATGAACTGAAAATGATTTTTTTCTGACAAAATAAATATACCACGCTCTTTTTAATATTTCGAAGAGTATTTGAGAATTTTTTCAGATTTTTTGAAAGAAAAAAATTTTTTTCGAAATTTGAATATTTTCCAAGGGGTACCCCTTGAAAAAATGTGGATTTTGGTGAAAAATCCGAAACTCCCGGAACAACTTCAAATTATACCAAAATGTTCCTATTGAATGGGAGCATCAATTGTAAAAATTTGAGCAATGTGAAACAAATAGTTTTTGTGTAGAAGAGGTGTAAATTGAGGTTTTGAAAAAAGAGTATAAAAATTGTGCGATTTTGACAATTTTTGTAGACAAGTACAAAATTCCCACTGTAATATTTTTTTAGGTAAAATGTAGATAATTCTTTTCCGAATTCTATTCTTCAAGTTCCAACATTCTATCGCATCTATGAAGAAAGTTATATCAGTTTAAAGAACATCGCGTCTAAAAGCGCCAATCGAC
Source organism: Philonthus spinipes (assembly GCA_963082785.1). NCBI lineage: Eukaryota > Metazoa > Arthropoda > Insecta > Coleoptera > Staphylinidae > Philonthus > Philonthus spinipes. The sequence continues at coordinate 2,493,242 of OY720310.1, read as the reverse complement.
GCGCCTAACTTAAATCGTTCCCATAAGACTCCATGTAAATAAGGTGGGATAAATTAAAATGGCCTTAATGGACGGTAAATGGCATTCTTGTAGCAAAATAAAATTAGCACGCTCATTTTTGATATTTTTAAGAGTCCGTAATTTTTTTTTCAGATTCATTTAGAGGGGAAAATATCCATAGAAATTCAAAGGGAGAAAAAGTGTAAGTGAAAAACTTCTTTTTTACTAACTTAAGTCATCGCAATATATAGAAACCTAATGTAAGGTAAATATCCTACCCTATCCTAATCGAAGTCATTCGCACGGCCTACTCTGTATTTAAATACAAAAAAAATAGCAGCCTTTAAATTCATGGCGCCCGGCGCATTCACCATTTGTCTATTTATAGTATATCAAAATCGTTCCTTCTTTCATCTTGTCAAAACTGCAACCCCGTGAATATTTTCGCCGTTTTAAAACGCAACAAAATCCGAACACCATCCCTTTCGGGTGCACTAAACAGGCGGCCGACATTTATTTCGATTGCCGTTGTTGAAATATTCAAGCCGAGTCCGGAATGACGAGTGCACTATTGAGAATTCCTTCCCACCTCCTATAAAAATATATACTCGCTATAAAAACGAGGAGTTACCTTAAATGACGAGTGCACTATTGAGGATACGGAGACAAAAAAAAGCATATTTTCGAGGAGGTTCTCTGAATACCGATGCGACGGAGCAGGGGGAGCCCGCAAATCGACAATTACACGCGTCGTTTGTCTCCGTAAAGTAAAATCGCGCCGGGGATCGGTGAAAAGATGAGGGATTGTGTGAGGTTCTCCCGGTGGTGGTTAATTTGTTTCGGTAATTGGTTTATTGCCCACGTTTTGTTTTATTGAAGGGTGGAATTTTAGTAGGTTTGATTAATAAAATGTTAATTTATGAAAGTAATTTTTATATTAGGTCCCCTTCTTCACTTCTTTATTTTTAAAATACTATATGTACATTTCGAATACATCTATATCAATATTTTTTTAGAGATGAGCAAAGTTAGTCTTTTCGATATTTTTTATTAATAAAAAATAAATGTATGATTTATGTATATAAATCTATAAAAAACCCTGTTTAGATTGTGATGATAAAAATAACATACACGTTAAACTTAACATTTCCAGTACAGAATTCGCAAATAGTGAATTTCAATAAAAATAATCATCAACGATAATAAAACACAAACACAAAGCAAAATCTGTAATTACACAAATTGTGCAAATTGTATAGAGATACAGACCTATGCATGCATTTACGTATGTGTGTGTGTTTGTGCGGATGTGTGGGGTGGGTGAAGGAGAAGGGCAGGTAACGAGCAACAATGGGGGGGGAGGTGGGGGTTGGTCTGGTCGGGTGTGTGCAATAACGTGTCCCCATTCATCGGCGTTTATTAGCCCGGACTTTCCGGCCAAATGCGCCCATAAAGTCGAAATCTGAACATCGCGATAAACCGGCCCATTGTTTACATGATTGTTAAATTTATGTTTGTACAAATTAAATCTGCACACGAGCGCTGTGCACTGTACAGCTATCTAGTTACTCCCCTCTTCCCGCTTACGACTCCAAACACACACAGACAAAAGTGTTCCAAAGCCACCCTCGTAGAATCGCACAGGAGTTGAAAGCGCTTATTGTTGAAAATAGTAATTTGTTAATTCCTCGTGGGTGAAAAAAAGTCATGTAAGTTATTAATTTAATAATTATGTCTCAAGTCACGTTAGAGATAACGATCGTTAATGAATTAATAGTTTTCGAAATCGTAAGCTTTCTACATTTTCAATCGTTTTATTATATATATATTTGCATAAACTTCGACTGTCTATAAAATCGAAATAAAAAGTCCCTTCGGCGAGCGAGCAAAAAGCTTGAAACGAGCGGACAATGTCCGATTTTCCCCGGCGTTTCCCAACAAAACGCGTTGCGACATAATTTAGTTAAATAATATAAATAATTACAAACAATAAAAGTGGATTATTCCGCATGAGCAATTGCGCCGAACTGTTGCACAAAACGATTATTCTGCAACGATAGAAACGCACGGGCTGAATAATAAACACCCACGCGCGCATCAAACCGGCTACGGGAGGCAACAACAACAAAAAAATCGCGAAAATAAAACAATACGCGCGCATAAAACGGTCAGGAATCAATTTTTCATCGCGGCCGTGTAAAAATGAATACGCGCACACACACAAACAAACAAAAAAATAAACACAACTAACAAAAAAAAATACTGTATTGACGCGCGCAATTCACAATATCCGGGAAGGAGTATTGTTTGTCATGTAGGCGATTAATTTAATCTATATGGGATGCGCTGTAAATTTTATTGGGGATCGTACTCGTATATAATTTCGGATTATATTTAGACATTAAATGTACACGCCGCATTTATATTTGAACAATGAAAATCGGAAACAATTCGGCCGTTTCATATATTCACCGCGACACGGACGGATAATCCGTTACAAATCTAACGTGTTATTGTTTAGCGCCGGTTGATTGGACAATATTTACCTGTTCCCGATTATTTCCGCGCCGAGAAAATTGGATATGCGTGTAGAATTATTGTTTTGCAAATAATACAACTCATATATTTATTCCTCATAAACCACTTAGGGTGATCATTAAAAAAAATCCTTAATTAATAAGCTCAAACAGTATGTTTTAATATCACAAGAATCATCGTTAATCTGCGTGTAATATATTTTACACACAAAATCAATCAAAATACATATATATATATAATAATTTTAATCTACCAAAGCGGGTGTAGAGATTTTCACTTCACTCGATCATGAAACTTCTTGGAGATGTCAAGTAAAGATTGCTCTTTCAGATAATGCAAAAAACAAAAAATACCCAATCCGTAGTTTTCGATATATTTCCAATTAAATGAAAAATCGGCGATTTTATTGCAATTTTCAGCAAAGTAGAAATTCAAAAAATCACAATAATTATTATTTTCTAGATATCTTCATGAAACTTCTTGGAGATATCAAGTAAAGATTACTCTTTCAGATAATGCAAAAAACAAAAAATACCCCAACCGTAGTTTTCAAGATATTTCCAATTTAATGAAAAAATCGGCGATTTTATTGCAATTTACTGCAAAGTAGAAATTCAAAAAATCACAATAATTATTATTTTCGAGAAATCTTCATGAAACTTCTTGGAGATGTCAAGTAAAGATTGCTCTTTCAGAAAATGCAAAAAACAAAAAATACCCCATCCGTATTTTTCGAGATATTTCCAATTTAATGAAAAAACCGACGATTTTATTGCAATTTTTTGCAAAGTAGAAATTCAAAAAATCACAAAAATTATTATTTTCGAGATATCTTCATGAAACTTCTTGGAGATGTCAAGTAAAGATTGCTCTTTCAGATAATGCAAAAAACAAAAAATACCCCATCCGTAGTTTTCGAGATATTTCCAATTAAATGAAAAATCGGCGATTTTATTGCAATTTTCTGCAAAGTAGAAATTCAAAAAATCACAATAATTATTATTTTCGAGATATCTTTATGAAACTTCTTGGAGATGTCAAGTAAAGACTGCTCTTTCAGATAATGCCAAAAACAAAAAATACCCCAACCGTAGTTTTCGAGATATTTCCAATTTAATGAAAAAATCGAGGATTTTATTGCAAAGTAGAAATTCAAAAAATCACAATAATTATTATTTTCGAGATATCTTCATGAAACTTCTTGGTGATATCAAGTAAAGATTGCTCTTTCAGATAATGCAAAAAACAAAAAATACCCCATCCGTAGTTTTCGAGATATTTCCAATTAAATGAAAAATCGGCGATTTTATTGCAATTTTCTGCAAAGTAGAAATTCAAAAAATCACAATAATTATTATTTTCGAGATATCTTCATGAAACTTCTTGCAGGTATCAAGTAAAGATTGCTCTTTCAGATAATGCAAAAAACAAAAAATACCCCATCCGTAATTTTCGAGATATTTCCAATTAAATGAAAAATCGGCGATTTTATTGCAATTTTATGCAAAGTAGAAATTCAAAAAATCACAAAAAATATTATTTTCGAGATATCTTCATGAAACTTCTTGGAGATATCAAGTAAATATTGCTCTTTCAGATAATGCAAAAAACAAAAAATACCCCAACCGTAGTTTTCGAGATATTTTCAATTTAATGAAAAAATCGAGGATTTTATTGCAATTTTCTGCAAAGTAGAAATTCAAAAAATCACAATAATTATTATTTTCGAGATATCTCCATGAAACTTCTTGGAGATATCAAGTAAAGATTGCTCTTTCAGATAATGTAAAAAACAAAAAATACCCCATCCGTAGTTTTCGAGATATTTCCAATTTAATTAAAAAACCGACGATTTTATTGCGATTTTCTGCGAATTAGAAATTAAAAAAATCGCAATAATTATTATTTTCGAGATATTTTTATAAAACTTCTTAGGGCTATTAAGTAAAGGTTGGTTTTTTCAATATATATATATATATATATATGAATATACAGAAAATGCATGTGTTCATGGTAATAACTGGTCCGATAGACCGGAATGGCCATCGTCTTCTAAACTTTGGACATTAAGCATCTTAAATTTAAGGTTGTCGAGAAGAATGTTGATTTAATTGCTGAAAAAAAAAAAATGCTCACGTACAAAAAAGAAGCATAAGAATAATCGGGGATTGTTATTATTTATCAACTGCTTCCATGTTTTTCGGCCTTCCACTGTTTTTATTCTTTATTTTTCCTATCTGATAAATTAATGTTATAATATATACGGCAGAGCTGTACTGATGAGGGATGAAAATCCCGAAACACGTGTTTTCAGATTGCCTTATATTATTGTTTATTTATATTTGTTTTTTTATTAAATATTTCGAATCAAAAAACCAAAAATTATTGCATTATACAAATTAATGTTGGTTTAAGGTCAGCGTCTCGTGCGGGTATCTGTTTTGCGTCCCGTCGCTTCCTCGCTTCCTTCCTTCTTTTTTAAAGCAGTTTACAAGCCATGGGGGAAATCATTCCCGCGTTCTATTTGTCTTTGGATAGATATGTGCGGTGTCTATTCTCACAACGGTCCGCCCGTCGCTGTAAATGTCCGCCCTGTCAGGCGCCCAATTCGTCCTGGTGGTGCACTTTTAATATTAGACTACGCTTTTAAATCCTTACAATTCGCAGTCCCCCCGTTGAATTATTTAAAACGCCCCGGCACAGCGAAATGACGACATTAAATCCACAGGACTAAAACAGTAAAGTCACTCCCGGGATGGACCCTCGAAATACACAAAAAATATATATATAGAAATCCTGCCGAAGGGTTTCTAGTACTGTTTGAATATTGTAAATTTGAATATAACTTACAAAATAATACATTATAATTAATAGTTGCCTCGACACCCAATACGGGTAAAAGAGGATAAGATTAAGAAAGAAAAATAATTAATAGTTTTAGTATTTAAACGTTGGTAGTTCAATATGAACTACCAATGTTTAAATTAAATTAAATGTATAAATTAAATAATAAAATAATAATGATAATCCAAAACTAGTCGGGTTCTCCTGAGAATAAAGAAAACTTTATTTGATTCGCAAGTTTAAAAAGAAAAAAAATAAGCTATTTGTCCATTGGTTAATTTATTATGGAATAAATAGAAGATAGTATTATTCATTCCACTTGGTCACAGTTATTTAAATATATTAAATAAAAATGATTTGAAAATAATTAATAAATTATTTTCACATTTAGCTCTGTGCATTTGTTTAACGTACTGAGGTAACGTAAGTCAAAAGTCACAGAGCTAAATGTGAAAATAATTTATTAATTATTTTCAAATCATTTTTATTTAATATATTTATTATGGATATTCTCCATGCTGATAAATAGAAGAACCAGTATGCAGACTTTGCAATGAAGATGATGAAGACGCCTCACATGTGCTATTCGAGTGTGGAGGGAAGAAAATCTGAACCAAGGGTATCCACATCAACTCTTCCTTCCCAAAAGACAAGATGATCAAGAGGAAGCTCCAGCAAAAACCACAAAACTTAACTATAAGAGCAAAAGCAGTACAATAAGGCTGCAGTGCTTGGGCTACCTAACCCTTACTTTTTCTTTGGTCCCCTTAAAAAAATAGACATTCTCGCAGTAACAAATTTTAAAAGATAATTATGTTTACAATTTAAAAAAAGATACACATACCGATGATTACATTGTTGGCAGGCGAAGCACTCGAGATGGTAGACGTTACTCCTGGCCCTCATGACCATCTCGAAGGCGGGTATGATTTTACTGCAGGCCGCACAGTAGCCGATGTTGCCGAACAGGCGTAAATAGTCTCTTTTGCACAGGATTAGGTTCGCCTTTGTGTAGAGAGTCGAGCCGACTTCGCCCAGTCTGCAGTCGCAGCAGCCGCACTTGAGGCAGTCCTCGTGCCAGAAGAGGTCGAGCGCCTTCAGGAGGTAGCGGTCGGTGATGGGCTTGCAGCAGCCGGCGCACTCCTGCGGTCCGCCGCTCGAGTTCGGCTTGGCCGCCTCCGTTTTCGACACGTCCATCGTCATCATCGGGCCGTTTGCCCTCCTTTTGATCTGTAACAAAACGAAATCAATCACTCAAATGTTCAGCAAAAAAAAAACACCAAAATTATTATTTTTTTAATTAACTTCATCAAGGCATTGAAAATGGAACAAACTGACGAGGTCTGAATGACCAAAATAATAATCAACACTTATACAACCGCTAGAATTTTTAAGGATAAAAATCGATTTTTTCAATCAACAATTGTAAATTCAACCCATGGATTTTTTTCAACTGAGCATACCATGAAGTGTTCTTTATTTATATATAATATTATATATGAAAAATGTACCACGAAGTGAACGCCTCCAAGATCCAAGAATTAATATTATATTTTTTTTAATTTTTATTGACGGAAAATTTCCATTTTACATAATACATAGCAATACAATCATAGACTTATTATACTAAATATAATAAATATATATATATATATACAGAGAGCTTTTTTTATCAGTATACATTTCCCCTATGTATACCTACAAAATACGCGAGTCAAATGCATTAATGTATGTGTGTTTAGTTGCCTATAACACCCAACTGAACACACATATGCCAAATAATCAACTAAACATACACAGATTAATCAGTTCAATGCGTTTGACTCGCGTTTTTTTTTTGCAGGTATACACTAAGGGGTAGTGACACCTACAATGTATACTGATAAAAAAACCTCTCTGTATATACATGTCTACAAATAAGGCAAGTCAGAAAGAACAACAAACATTTATGTGCTTATATATTAATATTAATTAATATTTATATATAACATTGAACGACAATTGGTTATTGAAATTAATGGAGTTGCTATTCCATTCAAGAAATCTGCTCGAAATCAAGACCTGTTTCGAAATTGACATTACCTCAATCCATTAAATATTTTTAACAATTAAGCATGCTGTGTGAAGCATTGATTTTAAGTGATTTCAATTTTGAAGAACACCCTTTTCATTTTATTTAATAAGCTCCTACAGAAAATGTCGTTTCTTCCAGCTCATCCACTTCAACATGAATAGTTCACATGATATTTTACATTTCAAACGGCTCGATTTAGCTTCTAGATTTACTAAACAAGTAGATGAGTTGAGATTTTCTGCAAGAGATTATTAAGAAAATTAAGAATGAGAGCACTTGTTTGTTGGTACGCAAATGGTCTAACAAACAACTCACTCTTAAAGAAGATTAAAATGAAGAGTGGGAGCACTTGTTTGCTCTCACACTTAATTTTAATTTTCTTAATAAACCATTGCAGAAAATATTTCATTCGTGAATATGCAGTTTCATGAAGTGAATTTTTATTACGTTATTTGTAATAAGTTATCCTTTAATCATAATAAATTAAAGACGACGCAAGCGCCATCTTTTGCCTAATTTAATAATAATAATAATATTTTTATTTTTTCATAACAGAACAAAAATTTTATTTAATTTCATTAAATATCCTTTAATCCTTAATTTTTGTTTAAATAGTCTTTTTATTCATCAGTTATGTATCTTTAAATGCTTTTACCAATTAAAGCAGAAATAAATTCCGAAGAAACCCGCAACAGTAAAATCCCCCCATTTAATTGACGCAATTTGTACGCATTTACATTTTGCACAATAAAAACCGGCAATAAACGTTTTTCCAATACATCCACGTCACTTAATTATTCCATCAATGCTGATACCCCCCTGTAATTCGAATGTTTATTTAATCGCAATAACATCCTCCCGGCGGAGGCTCAGCTCTTCGCAGGCGGAACGATTAGAATACCTTTTTGGCGCGGCGTGTTAATTACGGCGAAAAGAACCGAAACCGTGCAGACGACGCGGCCGGCTTTTTCGGAATCCTCGCGACAAAAAGCGACTTAATGTCCAGCGCTTAAATATGGAAGTCGGCCGTCGTTAACCACTTAATAGTTCCGCCGTGCGCGCGCGCGTGCTTTCAGAACCACCTACCTGGCGCGCGGACGGTGGTCGCTCATGTGGATGGGGAAAAAAGGAAACGTGATGGTTGCGAAAAAGCGATGATGAAGAAATAATCGAAAGGGAGTGGGGTTTTTATAAAGTTAGATGGGTTGCTATTTTTAGTTTGGTTACAACCTAATGAGGATTTTTTTTTGATACATACCACAACTGTTTGATTATTTGTAATAATTAAGAAAGTATACGAAACTTGACACCAAATAGGGGTAAAAGAATATAAGATTAAAAAAGAAAGAAAGAAAGAAAGAAAGTATATGAATAAAAGGCCTTCCTGGACAGGTAGGGTGAAATTTAGCACTACATTATTTAGATCGATGATTGGTTTTGAGTTACGTCAAGAGTATAATCAAAATAGGAGGCACAAAAGATGTTTAGGTGGTCCAAGTTCTGCACCCGAGCAGAAAATTAAAAAGCAAAGCCAGCACGTGGTCGATCCAAATCCTAACCCATCCTGTCTTTTCCTTCCTTTTTGCATTTCCTTTTCCTTTTTTTTCCTTCTAAATGTCCTTTTCGAACCGATTTCACGTGTATTTTCCTTTCCTCGGGTTTTTAATTTAACATAATATTATAAAACATTAAAATATTATATATATATATATAACAATCTTTATTAACAATTAAGTTTACAATAAGGTAACAAACATTGATTATGTATATCACACAAAAATTAATTAATTGTTAAATGGCTATCGACCAGAGGTCTTTCTGCCTTAAAGAGGTTTGTATGGCGCTTCGACGGCAAAGGTCATTCGCGCAATTTCTGCCTTAAAATATTATTAATTTAAATATTATAAAAACTTTGTGACTGGTCAAAAGGGCTATATTGCCGAGGCCATTAAATAAAAGGAAGAAGAAGAAGATTTTTAGGTCGAAGTACCACCACAGCCACACAAGTCAAATAATAATAATTCATTCATTCATAAAAAAAAGACGTATTCCTATGAAAAACTCGTCCAGTACAGAAAGTGGATAAATTTTAAAAAAATGCAAATTCATCTACAACGAAGTCATCGAGAGGGAAAATCAGTTTTTGTTTAGGGAAAAAAAACAGGGCGATCATTTAAAATTACGTTTCTATTACAAAATAAAAACCAATAGATATTTTTGAACGTCTTTAATTTTCACTCGAGTTACAATGTTAAATAATTTTCTCATTTTATTGATCCAACATTCCGAAAACCCTAAACACAATAAAAATCTTCAAAAGCCAAACCGTTTCCATCCGATAAAATGATTGTATTTTCCGCGGAATTTGATATGATTACCTATATTTCCGTTTTTCATTCTACTTACTTTCTGTGCAACAATCTCTCCCTCTCTCTCTCTCCTTCTCTTGGATTGAATAAAACCCTAAAACAATTACGCCGAAACAACGGGGAGAAATAATGAAAAATAAGATCGGGATCGTTCCGCGGTAACGATCAGGAATTCCACGGAATAAAAACAATCCGATTCGAAACCCAATAAACTTCGGCGGCGCGCGTGTGTGTGTGTGTTGTTTTTTTATTTATTTATTTTCCTTTCCCGTTTCATTTTTTTTGTTCGGGGGACGTTAAGTCGTTAAAACGAAAGTCCCCGCAAAATGTGGGTTTATTGCGGAATGTCGAGGGAAAATTGATTTTAAATCATCATGAGGTTAATAAATAATTTAAAAATCAATAAATAATATAGTAATAGGCAGAAAGACCGATAGTCGATAGACATTTTCTGAGGCTTAACTAAATGTTTATGATTGTAATGTTGTAAATATTGCAATGTATCTCTTAAAAATAAAGATTTTATATATATATAAAATATAGTAATAGAAAAAGAGTATTTATTCACTTGGTTGCAATTATTTTAATGAAATCAAGTAAAAGTTGATCTTCACGTAACTCACTCCCTTTTTTAACTTCACAGAGCAGAATGTGGAAATAATTAATTAATTATTTTCAAATCATTTTTATTTAATTTATCAAATAAAAGTTGTTCATTTTTAAAGTAGTTACGTAACGTAAGTAAAAAAAATCTTGGATCTTAAAGGCATGCACTTCGTGATACTTTTCCATACTAACCCAGCAACGACCATTGCATTTTTTTTAATAAAGGATAAACTGTTTAAATAACAACTAAAGTAAGGAGTACATACTAGAAAAAAATATTTTGTTTTACCAAGTGATTAATGAGACTCAAATTGAAAATATATTAAACTCTGTACATTAATTAACATGTAATCTTATGGAAACGATATAAAGAAGGCCTACTAATTCGTCGTTTCGGACGTATCTATTGTTAGATCAAGATTACAATCATAACACAAAAGATACAAAAGACGAGGTTTTCATCATTGTTTTCTCAACGAATTCAATTCAAAAATGTTGAAAACCGCTGCTTTACCTATATTTTTTTACTCAAATACTAAAGAAAGGGGCGAAAAAAACTTTTTTTAAAAAATCCCAACCGCATCCGACAATTAATCCAGAAACCCCGGTCTTTTCTCCCCACCCCCATCCTCTTCATCCTCTCCTTCTCAGTAGCGAGGGTGAAATAATTCAAATTCAAATTATAAAGATTAATCATCTTAACGGGGAATTAAGAAAATTGTTTCCACGCGCCGTGCAATTAAGATGATCCCGGGCGCGCCGACTTTAATTCCCGCCTATGTAGATGGAGGAACAGGAATAATCCTCACCCCCGGCGACCCCGCAACCCACCTCCATTCGATATATTTAATTAATAGGAAAAGGGGTTAATTTCGGACCCGATCGATCTCCCCCGTCCACGGGAAATTAAGAAATATATATATGAGATTCCGGATTTAGTCCGGTGGATAGGGGTCGGCTTTCAATTAGTTTTTTGATTGATTCTGTTTGGATCCCAGGGAGATATTTAATTTGGCGGGGGAAAGGAAGGGGGTGAGACGGGGATGTGTGCGCGTTGATTGCTTCTTCTTTCGTTCTGTTAAACTATACACAATGATTGGAATCCTTATGGAGACGGGTTTTCTTTTTTGTAATGTTGGTTTACTTATTTTTTGGAAGGTTTAATTAATTTATTATACATTTTATCTTGAATTTAATTCTGGTTATTCACATGTTTCTCAAAATTTCTTGTAAGAATTTTTAAATAATTCAAAATTTAATTAATTAATTTACATTGAATTATAAAATATAACGATACAAAATTCTTACAACAAATTTGAGAAATGTATGAATAACCAAACAATTAACATTACCTTATTATCCGGAGTTAATATAATGCTGTTGAATTAAACTTGCTAAAGATTTTTTAACTAGAGATTAATTAGAATCTGTCGACCCAAATTGAGTGGGTGCTGTGCCCTTAGAAAGTGTATCAAGTACAAAAAATTGGCATTATCTTACTGCCTATAGTCTGTATAAGCAATCGATGTAGTTATATTAACCTTGTAGCACTTTTTGATTTTTTTAGAATTTTTAAAAGTCGAATCTATTGACCCAGACGAAAATAACCTAAATTGAGGAGGTACTGTGGAAGGGATGGAGGGTGCATCAGGTATAAACAATTGACATTATTTTACTGCCTGGAGTCTATATAGGGAATGTGTGCAGTTAAATTAACATTGCAACACTTTTTGATTTTTTTAGATTTTTTTTAATTAGAGTCAAATCTGTTGACCCAGACGAAAATAGCCCAAAATAAAGTAGCGCTATGGAGGGGTTGAAGGATGTATCAGTTACAAAAAATTGACATTATCTTACTGACTGGAGTCTGTATAAGCAATCTGAGCAGTTAAATTAACTTTGTAGCACTTTTTGAATTTTTTACAATTTTCTAATTGGAGTCGAATCTGTCGACCTAGACGAAAATAACCCAAATTTAGGGGCTGCTGTGGAAGGGTTCAAGGGTGTCTCAGGTACAAACATTTGACAATATCTTACTGCCTAGAGTCTGTATAAGCAATCTGAGCAGTTAAATTAACTTTGTAGCACTTTTTGAATTTTTTACAATTTTCTGATTGGAGTCGAATCTGTCGACCTAGACAAAAATAACCCAAATTCAGGGGCCACTGGGGAAGGGTTCAAGGGTGTATAAGGTACAAAAAATTGACATTATCTTACTGCCTAGAGTCTGTATAAGCAATCTGAGCAGTTAAAATAACTTTGTAGCACTTTTTGAATTTTTTACAATTTTCTGATTGGAGTCGAATCTGTCGACCTAGAAGAAAATAACCCAAATATTCAGGGGCTGCTGTGGAAGGGTTGAAGGGTGTATCAGGTACAAACAATTGACATTATCTTACTGCCTAGAGTCTGTATAAGCAATCTGAGTGGTTAAATTAACTTTGTAGCACTTTTTGAATTTTTTACAATTTTCTAATTGGAGTCGAATCTGTCGACCTAGATGAAAATAACCCAAATTGAGGGGCTGCTGTGGAAGGGTTCAAGGGTGTATCCGGTATAAACAATTGACATTATCTTACTGCCTGGAGTCTGTATAAGCAATCTGAGTAGTTAAATTAACTTTGTAGCACTTTTTGAATTTTTTACAATTTTCTGATTGGAGTCGAATCTGTCCACCTAGACGAAAATAACCCAAATTCAGGGGCTGCTGTGGAAGGGTTCAAGGGTGTATCAGGTACAAACAATTGACATTATCTTACTGCCTAGAGTCTGTATAAGCAATTTGAGTGGTTAAATTAACTTTGTAGCGCTTTTTAAATTTTTTACAATTTTCTGATTGGAGTCGAATCTGTTCACCTAGACGAAAATAACCCAAATTCAGGGGCTGCTGTGGAAGGGTTCAAGGGTGTATCAGGTACAAACAATTGACATTATCTTACTATCTGGAGTCTGTATAAGCAATCTGAGCGGTTAAATTAACTTTGTAGCACTTTTTGATTTTTTTACAATTTTCTGATTGGAGTCGAATCTGTCGACCTAGACGAAAATAACCCAAATTAAGGAGCTGCTGTGGAAGGGTTGAAGGGTGTATCAGTTACAAACAATTGACATTATCTTACTACCCGGAATCCAATTAAACGATCTGTGTACTTAAATTATCCCTCCAAATTTTTTTCATTTTTTTATAAACGCCTCGATAAATTAACATGGGATCTTATGGGAACGATTTAAAGAAGCACTGCTGATTGTTCGATTCGTACACATCTACGGTTAAATCAAGATTGCAAGAATCACACAAAAGATAAAAGAACGCGGTTTTCAGCATTAATTTCTTAAAGGATACAGCTATATTTTCAGTCATTATCATCTTTTGTGGACACCCGCAAGCCCTATAAAAAAAATCGCAAATTCGAGCAAATTTTCGACGCACTTTTTGAAAGTCATTTTTGCCAGCGTGTAAATCGAAAAATATTTGTTTGTTGCAGCTTAACTTCTCACAGACTATTCTCCCATTCTTTAGCTATATTTTGGTATATTATTAAGACATTTGAAGATTTTTGAATTTTTTAAGGATTTTCGCTTTTTTTTTTCGAAAATTCGATGAAACATTTTTTATATAAAAAAATATCTGAATAAATTCAAATAAGCTCTTTATAATGCCAATAAGAATATTAACTATTTATATAACCCTAACACCAATTCGTAAAAGGGGACATCGATTATATATATATACTATTTATATATACACAGACAATCCTTTTTGTGAAAGTTAAAATAAATAACATGACAATATTTACATCTAATACATATATTTTCAATTTCTTGTACATTTATTCTTGATAATGGCAATGTGCCGAAACTAGTCGAAAATAAATAATTTTTGCGTGTAAAACAAACCAAGTGAAACTTACTTAACAATCCCTAATATTACATCTAATACATCTAATAATAAAGAATCCAGCTGCATTTTCACATTAAAGAAATATTTCTTTACACTAACTTTGTAATCATCCTCACCCATCCATTTAATACCATTAAAATCAATCATCCAAAAACTCGTAAGCAATCAACAATGCCCCAAAATCAATGAAATCGCGTCCATACGGAGAGATTAATACCCGTCGTGGTTCATATACGAATCGAAAATACAAATATAGTTCCTCTTCTTGAGCGTGATTAATATTTTAGGAAATTGAATACTCCGTTCCGAGCGATCCGGGAAGCACGCGAAAGAAAATATGACGTCGTCTAGGGGGGGAAACCTATAAAATGACAAGGATGTATAGTCGCAGGAAGCCGGCGCTGTCGGTTAATCGAATTATACAATTAATTTTCGCACGATAGGTGTGTCTAAAGTTGGCGTGTTTCCAGTTTTCTCTCTCTCTATTATATATATTTTTTTATTCTTTATTGTTCCGTTTTACACAATGGGAAAACACAGGAATTGTTTTGTTTGTAGGAATAGTGAGTGGTATTGTTAAAAAATAGTAAAAATTGGATTAAAAAAGCAACGTTGTTTTGTGTTGTAGATTTAAAACGTTGCCGTAAAGACAAAAAAAATTATAAATGATGATGCAACTGTGTTGGCGAAACAATTGTAGCATTTTCAGCAAAAAAATTGTGGAACTAAAAAAAAACATAATAATAGAAAAAAGTGGGAAGAAGGATCATAGCCATTTTCTTAGGTTTAACTAGTTGTAATTAATTAAAATGAAATGATATTACAAAATTATTTCTAGTGTAATATTAATATATTTTTTTTATATAATACTTGTTTACGGTTTGTTTGTAATTCAATTTATCGTGAAGACGAATTGGAAAATCCGCATATAGACACTCTCCGGATAGGCGATATATTATCCCCATTCAACAAGAACAACACGAACTGTAATAATAAAATGGACTGGTCGTCATCAATACCATCAGTAATACACTTACGAGTCCGTGCATATATCAAACATCTGACCATTATCCAAATTGACTGCCGTAATCAAGTAAAAAGAATTCAATCCACTTCCAAACATACACACACAAACAGCATATATCCATCGTGTATATGTATATAAAACACACGCCCGACGAGAGAGGAGTCCACTTTGTGCGACGTCCGCCTCCTCCGTCTCTTTCCAGCTCGCTTTTTGTCACTCCCGAGTACATTAATCCCCCCTTTATTCCTCCACCGCGCGCCCAAGAACAAGTTTTCCTCCTCCCCGCGTTTAAGGAACGAGGTGCTTAATTAACATATTCATATAAATAACTTTTAAGTCCCTAACTAATTACCGAAACGAGAGTTTAACGTAATGTGTCGGATTATATGGCTGTTTCTCGAAGTTGCACAGCGGGACTTGGTTTAAGTCAAGACTGTTGTTTTTTTTTGTTTCGTTCCTGCTTTCTGTATTAAGCGGATGCAGAATGTACGTGGTTGCGCGGATTTGTTAAAGCTTTCGAGAAAATCAGTTTGATGCAATAAAGCATTGTTGAAGAAAAAATCAGGAATTCATTAAAACTGTTTTCTTTTTTATGTTTCAAAAATGAAGAGAAAGTTTTTAATTTTTTAACATATTTATTGAGGCTTTGATACAATTTAGTTATAATACAATATTTAATATAATAAGAACCAAATGGCTATCGACCATTGGTCTTTCAGCCAGAAGTTTCATATCTTTATGATATGTCAGTCGATCAGTCGTTGATGAGTGATGAGATGAATGAATATATTGTGGATTTGGGATATTAGAATTTAGGGGGAATATTTGGGTTTCGTTTGATACAAGACCTAGGTTGTTGAGTTCATGGCAAATTTTTGCGATAGTTGTAGGGATGATTTTTTTATAATCCTTTCTGGAACAGCTGACGTAACTGGCGGAACAGCTGATTTAAAAAAAAAACGCGTTTTATGTCGTACAAATAATTCACAAATCAATGTTTTATCTGGAAAGAAAAAAAAGTGGCGTTTCAATCTTTGCCACTTCTCCATACCCATCAGCTGTCATTTCTGGAAGAGAGCTACAATAACTCGTTATGTGGCTTTGAAAAAAAAGTGTATCGTGCTTCATTAAGAATTCATTTAATCAGGTATAGATGGCGCTTATGTTATCTTTCCAATTATTATGTTTCACATTAGAAATTCATTAAAACTTTTTTTTTTTTTTTTTCGTGAAAAATGATTATTAAAGCTGGAGAAATATAGTGTTTTTTCGCGAAAATTTTTCAAAGAATAATAATAACTTTTTCGCCCAACACTTATTATAGGATAATTTACAGGACAAGAAAATTAGAATAGAGAATTTGTAAAGTACTTAGGACGCAGAATTGCGGCTTTAACCAACTACGGGAAATATATTTTTTATTCTTGAACAAATGTCTCCCCAAGTTAATTTTAAAACCTGCATTTTAGTCACTAAAATCGTCAAATATTTCTTAAGAAAATATTTGAGGATTTTACATTTTTACTAATTATTAATTACTAAAATCGTCAAATATTTCTTAAGGAAATATTTGAGGATTTTACATTTTTACTAATTATTAATTAATTAGTAGTATTTTTACTAATTATTAATTATTAATTAATTATTGAAAATGTAAAATCCTCAAATATTTCCTTAAGAAATATTTGACGACTTTAGTGACTAAAATGCAGGTTTTAAAATTAATTTGAGGAGAGTTATAATTTGAGTTACAATTATAGTTAATCTTCTTTATGTTGGTTGTTGGTTGTGGAGCCTTTAATTGTTTAAATTAAAATAGTTGTCCTTTCTCCTACTTATTTATAATTATCACAGATTTTCAAACAATTCCTTCACAATCAACCAGATTAAAATATATAAATCTCGCTCCCTTTTATGTTCACTAGTTACGTCTATGGAAACAATGCGGCAGCTTTTACCCCACTCATGAAAATAGCCATTCCAAACGGTTCTATTTCCGCGAACACTTCTATTTTCAAACCAATCCTAGAGTTCCGCGAGAAAATAATTTCCTTCATATTCTTAAACGGCGAATAATCCATCCATTAATCATTACAACAATAATTCATCTCCGGTTTGCGCAATTGCGCATTTCATCACAATTCCTCACTCATTATGCAAATTCCCTGCAGTTTATTAAACCGTTGTTAAAATAATGCCCCTCCCCCCTCCCGACGAGCGGAGAGGGATTTTTTTAACGAGCGCCCACTAAAACAAAAAAAGGAGCGGAATAGCCGGTAATTTTAATTAAAAACTTGAAAAGTGCTCTTTGTTTCAGTCGCAGGAACAAATAAAAAAAACGTGGGGCGAACGGAAACGGGTTGTTTTGTTCTTGTAATTAGAAGGAAATTAAACGGTCGGAAGGGGATGAGGGTGGATGGTCAACCGATCCAGGATTTATTTTTACCACCCACTCTTCAACTCTTCTTCGTGCGACCGTTGATTTGCAAATTGAAATAGAAAAAAAAAATAGAATGCATAATATAACTAAAATTATCCTTTATTACTCACATCTATGGTACTTAATAGTAAAAAAAATTGAATAAAGTTTTTATTTTATAAATCATTTAAAATCATAAGTATGTATAAATAAATTAAATAAAAATGATTTGAAAATAGTTAATAAATTATTTCCACATTTAGCTCTGTGATATTTCGACTTCCTCGACACCCAATACGGGTAAAAGAGGATAAGATTAAGAAAGAAAGAAAGATATTTCGACTTACGTTATGTAAGTACTTTAAACAAATGCACATTAAAAACAACTATTTCCCGGGCAAATCCCCCGCCGGACATTGAGTTACATGATGTAATGTTTTATTGATATTTATTAATCATTTTTATTTAATTTATTTAAATAATTGTGACGAAGTGAATGAATATTCTTTTCTATTTATAGTAAGTTTTGAATTTTAATAAGTAAAAGACAACGCAAGCGCCATCTATGAATGGTGGTTTAATATTTAATTAAATGTATGAAGTTATAGAAGGGAAAAACAGTACTTAGTTTGCGATTTGTAAAGAGTGTTGAATAATGGCAAGTGTCCGACAATGGCCGGGCAATTTATTAAAGAAAATGAGGGTAACTATAATTCGTAATTAAATCGAACCTCCCCTCCCGCCCCGCGTCCCCGCTTTAACTCGCACGAAAGTTGGCGCGCTTTTAATTAGAGCCCGTTGGCTTTTCATTAACATTCATCCCTTGCCCGAGTTCCTCTTTATTATTATTTATTTCGCTGCTTTTCGACTATTTCCATAATTCAGGCGCGGGGGATTAAAGAAACGGCGGGGAATGATATTAGTCGAGTAAATTAATTTCCAACATAATATTTTTATACTGCCCGGGAAAAACTTCGCTCAACTATTTTAATTTTCATTAGGCTAATTAAAATGAAAGTCCCGCCGACCCTTTTTCCCTCTTTCTCTCCGTTGTTTTTTCGCTGCACACAGCGGAAACGGCGCTTTTGTTTCGCTCTCTTTTTCCCTACCCGGGTGTTGTTTTTTTTTTGCGCCCGCTGAAAAGCGCCGCTCTGTTTTATCCCCTCGTCGCGGGGCCGCATTTTTAACGCCAGACAGGTGATTTAATTTTTTGTTTCGTTTACAATTAAACATATTGACTTTGAAACGAATAAATTTCAAACAATTTATTAATTGTTAACGCTACTAATTCTTAATTGATTATTCGGGGCTGTTCCGTAAGGGAAATATTAAGTTTAACATGTACGTTATTAGCACTGTCGTTTTTGTAATAGATATATAAAAACGTAGATTGTGAGATTATTTAATAACATACACGTTAAATTTAACAGAGCTGTACTGACGAGGGATTGATCCCGAAACACGTGTCTACAGATGGTGGATTATTGTTCTTTTTTATTGTTTACATTGAAATTTTTCTCGGATAAAAAAAATGTTGCATTATACACTATGTTATTAATATGCAGCAGCAGATGTATATTATGTAATTCGATGTCTGGCAGGGTATTTGCCTGAGACGTAGTTATTTTAATGTGCATCTGTTTAAAGTACTTATGTAACGTAAGTCAGAATGTCACAGAGCTAAATGTAGAAATAATTTATTAATTATTTTCAAATCATTTTTATTTAATTTATTTAAATAATTGTGACCAAGTGAATGAATTTTCTGTTTCCAATGTTACTGTAATAATTTAATTTAATTTTTTAATTTATTAACGGAATCTCCTTTTTTTACAAAAATATTACAAACAGTATTACAAATTAAAGATACAAGTATATAATTACAGACAATTACAACTATTTGAATAGATTTATCATTTTTTTGTAATAAATGAATCAATTTTTTTTTCTATAATTCCATTATCTTTGATCGTAATCGATATTTAAACAACGCGTTAAATTCAGTCGAAATCCGGAACAATTACATCGGGGCATAATCGATTTCGCCCGGCCGTATTATTCTGGCGAATTTGGCGTCCGTGTGTCTCGGAATTGGACTTTCGGGGCGGAATCCCTGATCAATTTCACGGTAATATTGTCTGGAAAGGGCGGCCGTCCTCGTCTCACTCGCCGCCGCCCGTTTCCCTCTCTCGCTCTCGTTCTCCCCCGATCCGTCACTTACCGCGTCCGGCACTTAACTCGCCACCCCTCCGACTTCTTCCGGTTATTTATCTCGGATTGGCCTCTCATTCAATTTATCATTTCGTTACTTATTTACAGAAAAAAAAAACTCTATAAACTCACGCGTAGAAAATGTAATAAGAACAAAAAATATATATTGAGTTCATTTTTTTGTTGCTGGAGGTTTTTAACATTCATTTATCAATAATTAAGATAAATAAGAAAACTAAAATATTCTGCGTTTATTTTTTGTTTTAATTCGAGTAATAAAAACGGATTATTTTTACTCGTAACTCATTACAATTTACATTTACAAACGTAATATTTAAAAAAGTGGAAATAAGTGAAATATTGAATCTCTTTCTTTTCAGATTTGTGTATCTGTATCTTAAATACTTTATATTTAATTAATTTCTCACTTAACCCGTGGTGAAACATTTTTTAATTAATTCAGGATTATTTAATTGAAATTAAAACATCCTGAATTAACTTAAATACTTTGTTTCAGAAGTGTATGAAAAAGGAAAAAAGTCTAAAAACAAAGATTTAAGGAAAAACAAATTTGTTTAGGATTCTCAACTTTTTATTAATTTCACTACAATTGTTTCGCTCTGCTGTAGTTTATCCAATTCGTCACCTGAGCTATTCGATTTCACTACAATCGTATCGCTACGCTATAGCTTCTTAAATTCCTCACCGAAAGAAGTTACAGCGGAACTACGCTGTAACTTCTTTCTGCACTACTCGTATCAATCAGAATACGATTTTTTTTTTTAAATTCAAATAGATCTATGAAACCAGGATTTAATTTAATTTATTTTTACGGAAATCTCCTTTCTACAATATGATAAATCATCACAAATAATAAATACACAAGTAAGTCAACTTTTTTTTATGAAAAAAGAATATTTTTACGGAAATCTTCTTTCTACAAAATGATAAATCATAACAAATAATAAATACTTGTCTGTTAATAAAAATTTCTGTATATATATAATAAATACACAAGTAAGTCAACTTTTTTTTACGTGAAAAATATTTTTTTCACGTTCTTTCTAACATTATCAAGAGTCTCTGATAATTGTTTCAGATTTTTCGGAAGAAAACAAAATTCGTTAAATTCGAATATTTTCATGAAAAAAATCGATTTTCGTGAAAAATCCGAATTTCGCCGAATAACTTCAAATTATACCAAAATGTTCCTGATAAATAAGAGCATCAACTGTGAAAATTTGAGCAATAAAGAACAAGTAGTTTTTCTGTGGCAGGCGTGTTAATTGAGCCTTTGAAAAATAAGCCAAAAAATTGTTCAAATTTGCGAATTTTTTTAGACTTTCTCAAAACCACCAAATTAATGAGTTTCTAGTGAAATATAGATAAATCTTTCCTGAATCATTTACTTTAAATCCCAGTATTCTATCTCTTCTGTGAATAAAGTTATATTAGTTTAATGAACATCGCAACCGAAACCATCAATCGGCGCGGCTCGCTTAAATCGTTCCCATAAGAATCCATGTAAATGGAAATCCTAAATTTAAATGGCCTTAATGAAGCGGAAATGAATTTTTTCAGGCAAAATGAATATTCCACTCTTATTCTAACATCATTAAGAGTGTTTTTAATTTTTTTCATATTTTTTTGGAAGAAAAATTTTTTTAGCGAAATTTGAATATTTTCTAAGGGGTACCCCTTGGAAAAAAGTGGATTTTGGTGAAAAATCCGAAACTCTCGGAATAACTTCAAATTATACCAAAATGTTTCTAATGAATGGGAGCATCGACTGTAAAAATTTGAGCAATTTACAACGAATAGTTTTCCTGTAGCAGGCATGTAAATTGGGCTTATGATAAATACGCCAAAAAAATTGTTCAAGTTTGCGAATTTTTGTAGACTTTCTCAAAACCACTAAATTAATGAGTTTCTAGTGAAATATAGATAAATCTTTCCTGAATCATTTACTTTAAATCCCAGTATTCTATCTCTTCTGTGAATAAAGTTATATTAGTTTAATGAACATCGCAACCGAAAGCATCAATCGGCGCGTCTCGCTTAAATCGTTCCCATAAGACTCCATGTAAATGGAAATCCTAAATTAAAATGGCCTTAATGAAGCGGAAATGAATTTTTTCATGCAAAAAGAATATTCCACTCTTTTTCTAATAGCATTAAGAGCGGTTGTGAATTTTTTCATATTTTTCTGGAAGAAAAATTTTTTAGCGAAATTTGAATATTTTCTAAGGAAAAAGTGGATTTTGGTGAAAAATCCGAAACTCGCGGAATAACTTCAAATTATACCAAAACGTTTGTAATGAATGGGAGCATCGACTGTGAAAATTTGAGCAATTTATAACGAATAGTTTTCCTGTAACAGGCGTGTAAATTGGGCTTATGATAAATAAGCCAAAAAAATCGTTCAAGTTTGCGAATTTTTGTAGACTTTCACAAAACTACCAAATTAATGAGTTTCTAGTGAAATATAGATAAATCTTTCCTGAATCATTTACTTTAAGTCCCAGTATTCTATCTGTTCTGGGAATAAAGTTATTTTAGTTTAATGAACATCGCAACCGAAAGCATCAATCGGCGTGTCTCGCGTAAATCGTTCCCATAAGACTCCATGTAAATGGAAATCCTAAATTAAAATGGCCTTAATGAAGCGGAAATAATTTTTTTCAGGCAAAATGAGTATTCCACTCTTTTTCTAACATCATTAAGAGTGTTTGTAATTTTTTTCAAATTTTTTTGGAAGACAATTTTTTTTAGCGAAATTTGAATATTTTCTAAGGGGTACCCCTTGGAAAAAAGTGGATTTTGGTGAAAAATCCGAAACTCACGGAATAACTTCAAATTATACCAAAATGTTCCCTATGGATGGGAGCATCAACTGTAAAAATTTGAGCAATTTAGAACAAGTAGTTTTCCTGTAGCAGGCGTGTAAATTCGGACTTCAAAAAATAAGCGACAAAATTGTCCAATTTTGGGAATTTTTATAAACTAGCACAAAACAACTAAATTAATGTAATTTTAAGAGAAAAATAGGTAAATCTTTTCTGAATCAATTGCTTTAAATCGCAATATTGTATCTCTTCTGTGAACTAAGTTATTTTAGTTTAATGAACATCGTGTCATAAAGCGTCAATCGGAGCGTCTCGCTTAAATCGTTCCCATAAGACCCCGTGTAAATTGAAGTACTCCATTCAAATGGTCTTAATGAAGCGAAAATTAACTTTTTTTCTAGAAAAAAAGTATATTCTACTCTTTTTCTAATATTATTAAGAGTGTGAATTTTTTCATATATTTTTTTTTTTTGAAAGAAAAAAAAATAGCGAAATTTGAACATTTTCAAAGAAAAAAAAAATAGTCTTAATGAAGCGAAAATTATTTTTTTTTCTGGAAAATAGTATTTTCTACTCTTTTTCTAATATTATTAATAGTGTGAATTTTTTAATTTTTTTTTTAAGAAAAAAAATAGCGAAATTTGAATATTTTCAAAGAAAAAACAAAAACATACTTTATAGAAGACTATTTCAAAGTTATCAGAAGGTCTAGTTCTCAGCTGATGAAATATAGTGTTCGGTTTGCCAGCTATATCGAGCTTCTTATAAGTTTTCTTGATTCACAGAACGAGCTCCATCGAATTCATTAGGGTTTCGACAGACTGAGTTTAGCGAAACGATGAGAAATTGCACACCCGTATACGTGTGCAATTTCTCATCTCTCATCATTTGCCCGGCGCATCCACCATGATAGAGGTGCTGGGTATGGTAAATTATTAAATATTTTTTTATTAAGGTTGTAACTTGCTAAATATTCGTCCTGCAGAATCCTGTTTGTCACTTTTTATTTTCGTTTTTCGATGTTAGTTAGTTAAAAACATCCAAGTTAAGACCATAATGACTGGCAGAGCTTAATGATTTTTGATTACGTATTATTTCCGTTGTTTTAATTAAAATATGCATTATTTCGGCGGGATGTGGAAATAAATGTATGAGCGGGATGCGTGGGGGGATTCGCCCTCCGCTTCCGTCCCGTCCACTCAAGATCCACCGACCGGACGTTTTTATTAAAGTTGCGAGGTATGCTACCGCCGGACTGTCCATATTTTATTATTGCCCCTTATATTATTTATTCCCTCCGCTGTCTGTCCTGGTTTTCTCCGCAAAAGACAAAATGCGTACGCTCGTTTCTGTTCCGATACACCCACACACGCGCAAACACATATATCCAGAGAGAGAAAATTGAATATGCCATCAAAAATGTACGATATAATATAAATGTAATAAAATGACACAGGAGGATATGAAATAAGGAGGAGAAAAAATAATATTGGAGCTGTAATAAAAATGTATATGTTCAATTAGTATGGAAACGACAAAACACTTTTTTACATAGCTCATTTTGCGTTATCACCAGAAGAAATTGGGCTTTAATAGAAATAATTTAAGTATATTTTATGTTGCATACTTTTAAGCGAAATTTACCACGCAGTTGCACTTCTTTATATTCGTCATTCAACGGTTAAACCAATCTCTGCTTAAGATTAGTTAAAATTGATTAAAGCTGTGTTTGTATTTGTTTTATTTAGATTTAGTTCTATAATTAAGAATTTAAAAAAATCGTTTAAAAGATGAAAAAAAAAAGATTTAGTTCTATAATTAAGAATTTAAAAAAATCGTTTAAAAGATGAAAAAAAATCTCTTACTTTCTTCTTTTTAATCACTCGGTAAAACATTATGAATAATTAGTTTAAAATTAGAAATAATATTCACTTGTTTTATTGTATTTTATTCTTAATCAAGTTGAAACAAATATTATTTCTAATATTAAAGTAACTATATTTAAGAATTTAAAAAAATCAATTGTTTTAACATGTTTCACCAAATGTTAAGTGAGAAATTAATTGAAGAGTTTAAAAAAATCGTTTAAAAGATGAAAAAAAAATATGTTTTTGTATTTTAATTATTTATTTATTTAATACTTGAAGGATTTTAAAAGCACTGCAAACATGACTGTATAAATTGAGCGGTATACGCGGGAATGCAAAGAAAGAAAAAAAACAGACGAAGGAAGAAGAAAATCAAACCGCCTCCTCCTCCTTGCCATTCGGTTTTGCACGTCTCGAAACGGATTAACGCCGGATTAAGAGCGCATCTGGGAGTTCCGGTCACGTCCCACCGGAGCCCGGGGCCGTACCTAGAAATGCCCTTTTGTCGGGGCCTTCCCCGAAAAGGAGATGCGGCGAACAAATAAATAGCCGGCCGGACTTCAGACACCGCCGGGCCATTCGACACGATCGTAACGTCCTTAATTGCGGAACTACCGTTGTTCATTATTTTCATTCTCCGGGCAGCGCGGACGCGTGCATTCATAGAGGGAGAGAGTGAAATTGCCGTTTGCGTTCGTACATTCATTAAACGGGATGCGTTCTGCATGAGGCTAAATAAAGCAACCCTTAAATTTAAAAATTATATATATATATATATATATATATATACACTCGTGGACAAAAAAATCAAGACACCTAAGTAAATGTTAGCATAAGAAAAATGTTTTCTTTTCTGTTTTTATATTACAAGAAATTAAACATTATCTTTAATTTTTTATTATTAATTAATTGATTATATTGGTTTAAAATACATTAATTCCAAAAATAATTAGAAGAAAGGATATTTGTTGGTGAGTACGTGAAGTTTCTTGGTATAATATAGTAATATTTTATTCCTTTCTTTACTTTTTTATTTTTATCACTATAAGTACATTTCATAAAAAACTATTGATAAAGAGCACGTTGTGCTTGAAATGTACATTTAGTGATAAAAATAAAAAAGTGAAGAAAGGAATAAAATATTACTACATTATATAGAAGAAAGGACATGAACTTTATTAACTTAACACAAATTCTTAAATATAATAATCGATTAATTTTTTGTTCAATTTTCTAATCGAGCATCGTAAACAACCTCCTCGATTTTTTCTTCTTCTTTAACGTTCCTCCGAGCAAAGATCTGCAATATCTCTGCTCGGAGCGCCGATAATTAAATAAAACGAGCGAGTATCGACCTTTTCGCCCCCTTTATCATTTAATAATGTAATAAAAGCTTAATGTAATGATTAATTCCGGTGAGGCGCGCAGAAGTGTCGATAGTAATGCCGCAGGAATAAGTTTACAGAGTGCAGAGGGCCTTTTAGCTAAATTGAAAGTGGATACGTTACAAATGTCGATGAAGCAGTTTAGACACAAAACAGCCTCAGACCGGGACCTCCACCCCTCGATTCCTCCTTTTCCAAACATATAATGTTATATACATACAGAAAGACTGCGAGCAAGAGAGAGAGGGGAAGGAGATAAAAGGATGGTCTCTTCTATCGAAATTTACTATTGAACGCCTGCAATAAAATTATGTTTTATTTTATTACTGGTGAGACGCAGGGTATATATATATATATGTATGTTTTATATCTGTAATATTTTATAGTCCGCGGCATCAATTATAGCGAGGGTCTTAATTCGGGTTGGGTTTTATTAACGGTGGTGATAAATCCGAGGATGAGAAAAACAATCGTTAAAATATTGGGCTTTTTGTTTTAATAAATTATGCACTCAAGCTTTATTATAACGAAATATGAGGTTATATTTTTTTATTATAACAAAAATAATTTGTTTTTGCAATTTCAATTATAATTTCATTATTTTTAACTCATCAGATATTCACATTTTGTTTTTTATTTCTCACTCTTTTGAATGATATTTGAATTTAGACAATTACGCCCGTTTATGGGTAAAATCGCTGAAAAGCGTCAAGACTTCCGCGCGCAGCGAAACTCCCGACATTTCCATGGAAATCCCGCCGCCGTGCATAAGACATTAAAACAACCACTTAATAACCGGCAGGAGCTTTATCAATTGCCGGCGTAATAAATTTATGGAAACGAGTCTAATAAAGTCGGTCCAATAACGGCGAGACAGCGGCGGCACTTACATCCCCGATAATTACCGTTTTCCCCGAGTCCCGAGCTTCCCGGGCGCGTGATTCGAACCGAAAACGACGCGACTTTATTGCTAATCCGCCGCGCTCAACCCCCTCCCCCCACTCCGCCGAATCAAAACACGGGAGCTTTAAGTTTCCGCGGAAGGAAATAAACTTGTCGCGGTAATAAAACCATAATATTTCAACTGTTTGCTCGTAAAGTTTTACATTTAGCCGACTCGCTGGAATTATCTGCGCTCAGCATGCACAGTGTCTGGTTGCGTTGCGTTGCGGAAACGGGGATAAATAAAATAAATTTCCGAATAACGGGGATAATTAATTTATCGGGGAAGATCCGCCCTATTTTACTATTCCAAAAATATTCAACTACGAAAACACAAACATTTATAATGAATTAAAAACTAAATCCACTATGAATTTGTATTCATCATGGATTTATGATTTTCTGTGCTTTTGTAGTTGAATATCTCTGATAGCAGATCTGATGTCGAAAACTAAACTGAATGAAATGAGAGTCCTAAATATCCCGTGTCGAGGAAAAAAAATAATCAATTTGTATCACGTGATATATCTAATAAAATTTTAAAAATGTAAACATAGATTTTTCAAGATGTTTACTTCAAACTGTTCGAAACTAAAATCACGAAACGATAAAAAGAAACCTCACCTAAAAATGAAACAATCATTTTTCCGAATTATTCAACCGTTGTGAATCTTACAAAAAGACTAATTACCCACCTATGAATCTCGATAATCAACAACTTAATAAACGTAACGTAAGTCAAAAGTCACAGAGCTAAATGTGAAAATAATTTATTAATTATTTTCAAATCATTTTTATTTAATAAACTTAATAAACTTTGCAAATGTTGCGATTTAATCCGTTCGTGAAATAAAGTCGAGCCGTTCTTTTATCAAGTTCAAACTTTATGTATTCGCTATCGCTGTACATACATAATAAAACAATTATCGTCGTACATGTTGAGCTAACAATGAAATAATCACGAACTGCATGATAAACGAATTCCCATTCCAGATTTCCTTATCGCTTCCAGGAAGGAAGAAATCCTATCTGCTGTTCAGGCTGGCGCGCGTCGACTTATCGTTTTCAATTCGGGTGAGATTCATCAGTTTGCAAATCCATTTCAACAACAAATTTATTAAATCAAAAATGGAAAAGAGTATTCATTCAGTTGGTCACAGTTATTTAAATTAATTAAATAAAATTGATTTGAAAATAATTAATAAATATATTAAATAAAAATGATTTGAAAATAATAAATTATTTCCTCATTTAGCTCTGTGATTTTTGACTTACGCTACGTAAGTACGTTAAACAAATGCAGATTAAAACAACTACTTCCCTGGCAAATACCCACGCCGGACATTGAATAATTATTCTCACATTTAGTTGTTTTAATGTGCATTTGTTTAACGTACTTACGTAACGTAAGTCAAAAGTCACAGAGCTAAATGAGGAAATAATTTATTAATTACTTTCAAATCATTTTTATTTAATATATTTATTAATTATTTTCAAATCATTTTTATTTAATTTATTAAATCAAAGAAAAATTTGAAATTCGTGAACAGCCCAGGACAGAGAAACACTTTTATTTCATTCCGTATACTTTATGATAATTCTTGGATCTTGGAGGCGTTCAATAAACTTTATTATCACAATATTAAGTAAATAAATACATAAACCACCACCCCTCATCGCGTTTAATCTGCAAAGCACGTACGTCAATTTCTGAGTGGAAAACGAGGAGGGCCATTTAAAACCCGGCGCCGTGGAATGAAGCGAAAAAAGAAAAGGCGAACGAAAATAAAAATAAAATTAAAAAAAAAGGAGGAACACAAAAGCCGGAGGAGCGGGCAAAAAAAAAAAAAACTTCATACTTGATTAGTAGCGTTAAATTAAGGCAGGCGAAACTTAATTAAATTTTATATAATGAACTAACTGAGGAAACGCTGAACAAAAATAATTAAAAACCCAAATTTGCCGGCTGTGTGTACACTCGCGTACAGTAAAAGTGACAAACTTAATTAACAGCGCGCGCCGCCCCTCCCTTATCATTTAAATTATTGTTCTTTATTCAGAGATCTCTTCGGTTCATTCATTACCCTCCATTTTTTAATTGGAAAACTCTTAAGCGAGGAGAGAGGCAAAAAAATACACATTTAGGGCCTTATCTGTCATCGTGCGGAATTAATTTTAATTCAGACCCCACCGGAACGGGTGAAATATTCATAACCGACTGCGGTGATTGTGTTAATTAAATTTTTTAGAATTCAAAGATTGCTAGTGGTCTTTTTTTCTCTCTCCCTCTCTCTCTCGCTCTCCTCTGATGTACTATCGAGATTAGTTTTTGGTTTTAATAATGAGGATAACATTTTAGGGTGGGAATGTTATTAATTCTTTTTTTCATCATTACAGAGAAGTCTGATGATTGATGCAATCTATATTATTAGATATTTCGGACAATTTTTTCTCATTAATCACATTAGAAAAAACATTGTTAATATTAAATTAAACTTGTAAATTAAATTCACTTGGTTTAGTTTTAAATAAAAATGATTTGAAAATAATTAAATTAATGGTTTTAATATTTAGACATTGGTAGTTCATATTGTATGAAATAAATATGAATAAATTATTAAAACTAGTCGAGAATTTAAAGTTATTCAATCTAATCTGTGTTTTATTGGTTGATTTTTAATAATTTATTCATATTTATTTCATAAATAAAAAGAATTTGAATATATGTATGTATTCGATTTTAAAAAATGAAATGGCAAAACACAACGCATGATGCTGCTAGTATCAAATCTAGTTACTCTTTATTGATTTTTTTTAAACATGAACGTGTAGTGATTAAACTCCCCAGATTTTTCGACTGGGAAATTAAACTTGTCTGAAATCATTATTGATCACTTTTCTTTTTTTGTGTGTGTGCGCAAAGAAAAAAAAATATGTTACTCGTTATATTCTTTCCGTGTGGCGTGGGTTATCTTCTGGTTTTCGCATTTTAATGGTTAAAGTGTATGGCGTTGGTATTGGGTTTCGTGAAACTCTTATCAAAACAGCTCCGCTCCGTTGAAAGTTAAATGGCGTTAAACCCTCTTGGAGAAAACAGATGTTTTCTGTGACAGGTAAAGACCTAGAGAGATTAAGCGGCTGTGACCGTTCATTTGTCAGGCGGTGGTGGATTTATGACGCCCTTTTCCCGAAAATTCTCATTACCAATTCATTTCGGAATGGGCGTGAAAATAATTCGTCGGTGTTTGGTAAATATTGAAATCGCACAGATTTAATAGAAAAAAAGAAATATGATTTATTCATTCATGAATATTCATATATATTATGTAAAAGGCAATGCATTTAATAATATTTATATAGGATTAAAACACTTTTTATTCCTTACTTCACTTTTATATATTTTATAAAAGTGAGATGGTTCGGACATGTGTGCCGCATGAAAGAAGATAGAACAGTAAGAAGAATACATGAAACAAGAGCGAAAGGAAGAAATTACCGGGGAAGACCGAGCAAAACATGGAATGAAAGTGTTTTAATTGTGATTAACTAACTTCATATAACTCAAATTTAAACAATTAATATTTTATTTATACAGGGTTAACGCGACCAGATATACATAAGGATTTTACATGTAAACACATTTTTTTTGCAATTGATAAATAAAGCATTAATAATCTTGTATATTTGGTAATTCAAGTTTACAAGTAAACGTATGGCGTAGTATGGTATCGGACATCCCTTTTCAAGTGTGAAGAAAGATTATTAGTGCTCTGTTCATCAATTATAGTGTACATACTACACTCACTGGAAATCGAGCAAGTTCAAAGGCATTTTCTAAATGTTTCGTCTTCGTCGCTAGTTAATGTCCTCATATTTACAGTGAATTCCTCACGGACTCGCTATGCCCTGTGAAAACAAGAGCGTATTTTTCGTAGTAACGACGCCAACAGCTGTCCAAATAATCTCGGATTTTTGCAGTTTGATGACCGCCTCCAAACACGTACTAATAATCTGTTTATCTTGCCTGTGAAAATATTTGCGCACTGGAGATGAATCCTCGCGTGTCATTAGCGTTGGAAATGGATTCGAACCGAAGGAAACATGCGATTTTAAATTACACCGCTTTAAATAATCGCGAAAGTATTATAGTAGTAGTAAATCGGGGCTATTTTGTAAGGAAAATGTTAAGTTTAATGTGTACGTTATTTTTTATCGTCACAGTCTAAGCAGCTTTTGTTATAGATAATAAAACACTTTTTTTTAACATAAATGTTTTGGGATATAATGGGAGCTATTCCGTACAGAAAATGTTAATTTTAACGTATACGTTATTAATTAAGGGATGTAATCCTTCCGCCTGATTTCTTTTTATAAGGGCCGTTTTACACACACAAGAATTTTCGCAGAAAGTTGTGCGATAATGTATATAAAAGTTTTGCTATAATTATATATAAATAAATATTTTTCCTGTTTTACACAGCAAATAGAAATAAGCAGAGCAGATTGTTTTTACAGTCGTCCAATATAAACAAACGCGCCATTGTGTAGTATGATATTGATTAACATTATTGGGATACTGTTTTATATAATTCTTTTCTATGACAATCATTACATAACATTATCAAAGTAGTTCAGTAAATTTTCTATGGTCTTTCCGTCGTTTATATATATATATATATATATATATATATATATATACCAACATTTTTATTCCCAAAGAATTAAATAAATATTAAATTAAATATGTATGTATATTTAATTTAATATACAATACATGAAACAAATATATATTCTTAAGAAAAAACACCTATCGACCGGAGGTCTTTCTGCCTCCGTCGTTTTTATTATTGCGATTTATTTAGTTCAAAACTTATGAGTGTAAATCAACAAGTTCGAAACGCAGAAAGATAGTAACAGAAAAACATAGTGGTGTGGTGTGGCGTAGATAACGACGTTAACTAAATATACTTTTGCTTAGTGTTGCTCCATAATTGATAATTAAAATTTATTGCACTCATGTTTAAATTAGGTGCAACATCCATCATCGCGCGCAATTAACATAATTATAACAAAATTACCCTCCTGTGCACACAAACAGGAATAACATTAATATAATGGCGAAATTGGAATAATTTATATTCAATGTGAAAATAATTAAATTAAATTTATAAAAAAAATCATGAATGAAATAAATATTAAAGCTGTTATAAGAAATATGGAAAAATATATTATTTTTATTGAATTAAAATTATATAAAAAAATCATGAATGAAATAAATATTAAAGCTGTTATAAGAAATATGGAAAAATATATTATTTTTATTAAATTAAAATTATATAAAAAATCATGAATGAAATAAATATTAAAGCTGTTATAAGAAATATGGAAAAATATATTATTTTTATTAAATTAAAATTATATAAAAAAATTATGAATGAAATAAATATTAAAGCTGTTATAAGAAATATGGAAAAATATATTCTTTTTATTGTAGAAACACTGCTAGAATAAATTTTGTGATACTTATATAAAAAAGGTTGTTTTATTTACAAAATAATCTTAGCATACCATCATCGAAACAAAAGTTCTATTGGATCCAAGTTATACAAAGAAAAAATTTAAATACAATGTATAAAATAGTAGAATCCTCAACAATTAACAAGCTAATAAACGAATATGAATAGATTATTAAAAATCAACCAATAAAACACAGATTAGATTGAATAACTTTAAATTCTCGACTAGCTTCGGGTTATTAGCCCATTTTCAAGAGAATTTAAAATTAAATATTAAAAAAATATTAAAACCATTAATTATATTAAAGTTGCAAGCTAATAAACGTTTAATGATAAAATAAATTTAAAAACAAAGTAGGAGCATTAGGAACCAACACAGACAACCCTGAATACCATTTTTCTTACAAATTTCAAATGGAATGATATATTTTTCTTAGTATCAATAGAAAGTGCGTGAAAATGTAAGAAATTTGGTGAAAACCGCATCTCAATACCTTTATTCTATCACAAGTTATATATAAAAGAAAATTTCAAATTAAAAATTTCAAATGTCATTGCAAAACTTTTTGAGGTTAATAAAATTTATAACGAAAACGACAAAATTTAATTAGTTTATCACCACCAGGGGACACTTTCTAAAGCGTGCTAAATTAATTGAATATACAACCCTGAATACCATTAGCCCGAGATGGGAATCCACGCCGTGGCGAAGAAGAAGATAAAGAAAAACATTTTACAATAGAAATAATTAGTAATATGTAATTATTTTTATTGTAAAGTAAAGAATACTTGAAAAAATGTATTTAAATTGTGAAGAATTGAATTGAAGCTGTAAACAAACTCAGTTGTATTCCTTGCATTTTTATTTTTACTACGAAAATAGTTAGCTCCACTTATCCACTCTTTTTAAGCACTTGTACATCCCTCATAATCCTAATACTCCCGCTAAATATAAATATCAATCTTACAGCATTTATCACTTCATTTCATCTAACAACTCAGACTTTTACAATGACGTTAGCATTCATAACAATTAGATAGAAAAGGGCAAGAATGACAGGCAGATAGTCGATAGCTAATTACTATACAAATTTTAGTTAATCAATGGTTTTAATATTTAGACATTAGTAGTTCATATTGTATGAAATAAATATGAATAAAATATTAAAAATCAACCAATAAAACACAGATTAGATTGAATAACTTTAAATTCTCGACTGTGTTTTATTGGTTGATTTTTAATAATTTATTCATATTTATTTCATTTTAGTTAATCATTGTAAATGTATAGTTAATATAGAAAAAACACTTGTAAAATCTTTTCTTCACAAATATTTATTTTTACTAAATACGTATTTCGACTACGATGTAATCATCTTCAATAGTTTACAATTAATTGTAAAAAAAAAGTTTTTACAAGTGTTTTTTCTATATTAATCATTCAAATCTTCACACAACTCACAACCACTTATATATGTATAGTGGTAAATATTGTAACTTTGTATATAAATAAATATGTTAGTTATTATCATTGAAATCCTTCAATAATTTCATTTTAACAGTTAACAAATTCGTGTTTCCCTCAACAAAATTAACGGTGTAATTAACAAACACTTTGTTTTTATTCTCAGTAAACCACCGGTAATTTCTCCGCTGTTGTTTGCTGGGGATGTTTGTGTGTGTGCGTGCGGAAAGGGATGGGGGTCTAGTCGTTAGGATCCGAGGGGGCGGACGGGGAAGCTCGGGTGCGGGGGCTGAGGCCGACGAGCAAATTGAATTCAGTGTTTGCGGATGCTTATTACCGAATTAGCGGCGCTTAATTACCGACGTGTTTTATTAGTAAACAGAGAGCCCCGCGAAAGCTCTCTGCGAGGCGGGCTTTCGTCGGGACGGGAGAAGCTCCAACTGCTCGGGCGAAATTTCAGATGACGGACAATTTGTAGCGTATTATTTAAATAATCGATGGCTATGAAAAACGTGGATTTTTTGCAGTTGGAAAAATGGATTAATCGAATTTTATTGATCATTGCCAGAAATTTTCCTTGTTTATTTTCATTGTAAAATTATTTTATTAAGTACACCCGAAAGGGTATAAGGACTTAAGATAAATAATAATAATAAGTTATAATAAACTAGTGATGGGGGCAAAGTCGATCTTTTATTATTACTAAATTAAGTATATTATAATTTTAAGAATGTTACTTATTATAAAAATATAAAAAATAACTTCCCATTTATTAATAAACATAAATTTGAAGTTACTTTTTCGTTTTAAATACTTAAAATGACACATTTAGTAATACTCGATTACTAATATTATTCGATTTTGCCCAACACTATAATAAACCATGTACAACCAAATGGAAAATTAACAAGTTATTTGTTTAATAGCTACTGCAACTTTAGAAATAATTTATTAATTATTTTCAAATAATTTTTATTTAATATATTTAGATTTCCATTACATAAGTAAAAAAAATATAAAGACTAAACGGATTTGTGTCTGTAATGATTTATCAAAATCTCTCAAGTCGAGCAATATCACAATTTTTATCTAATTCATCTTAAATCACTCAATTATTTCCAATTATCTGACAGCGCAACCGGAGAAAAATGACGCCGATTTTTATTACCCTTCTAAAAGCCTCCTCGCGTTGAAGCCAATAAAACTCATCGCCATCGCCTTAATCAATTACCGAAAAATTGATAAAAACAATTACAATAAACTACGTGTTAATGGACTTTCGGGGATCGGTAAACGGTTTTCTGATATGCAAACGAGGGGCGACGGGATTAATGCGGAGAGCGCCGTGGATTTTTTCCGTCCACTCGTTTTGGGTAAAATGAAGCAATTAAGGGCCGAGAGGCGAATGGCGATAATGAAGATGCGCCTCCGCGTTAAAGGCGGATTTTATCTCTCAGATCTGTGGAACGGTATATTTGTATCGGCCGCGTGTTAAATTAATTGATTCCTATTAAGTTAATTGGTTTGTATCTGCACTAAAATAGGTTTAGTTTCCTGCCCTCGGGAGTTCAAACTGCCCCCCCCCCCCACTTCTCCGCTCTCTATCTATTTATATTAAGTCCGTTTTCGGTTTGAAAGGCGTATTGATTTTAAATGTACGGAATTTAAATAATTTTATTAACGATTTTCTATTAATAAATAATTTTAGAAAATAAATAAATTAAATAAAAACCGGGTTTTTTTCGTATAAAATAAATTCTCCACGATCTTTCTAACATTATCAAGAGTTTCAATTTCAATTTCAATTTACTTTATTAACGGAATCTCCATTTCCAAATTACAATTATAATTATATATTAAAAATTTTATAAGAAAAGTTTGACGCTTTAAAAAGATTACAAAACATATGTATAAAAAAAGGCAAATTACCAATCACAAATTACGATAAAATACTAAATAAAAATAATACGCATCAAAATATTTATTTATCAATCCCAAACATTTCATTGTGAAAACAATTACTGATAATTGTTTCAATTTTTTTTGGTAGAAAACAAAATTCGTCAAATTTGAATATTTTCATAGCATGTAAAAAAATACGATTTTCATAAAAAATCCAAATTTCGCGGAATAACTTCAAATTATACCTAAATATTTCCAATGAATGGGTCCATCAACTGTAAAAATTTGAGCAATATAAAACAAGTAATTTTCCTACAGCAGGTGTGTAAATTGGGTCTTTGAAAAATAAGCGAAAAAAATGTTAAATTTTGCGAATTTTTGTAGACTAGCACAAAACCACCAAATTAATGAGTTTTGAGAGAAATATAGATAAATCCTTTCTGAATCATTTGTTTTAAATCCCACTATTCTGTCTCTTCTGTGAAGAAAGTTATTTTAG
Organism: Philonthus spinipes; assembly: GCA_963082785.1. Taxonomy (NCBI): domain Eukaryota; kingdom Metazoa; phylum Arthropoda; class Insecta; order Coleoptera; family Staphylinidae; genus Philonthus; species Philonthus spinipes. The sequence continues at coordinate 2,456,830 of OY720310.1, read as the reverse complement.
TTTAATGAACATCGCGACCAAAAGCATCAATCGGCGCGTCTCGCTTGCATCGTTCCCATAAGACCCCGTGTAAATGGAAATCCTCCATTCAAAAGGCCTTAATGAAGCGAAAATTAACTTTTTCTGGCAAAAAGAATATTCCACTGTTTTTCTAATATTATTGAGAGTGTTTGTGAATTTTTTCATATTTTTTTGGAAGAAATAAAAATTTAGCGAAATTTGGATATTTTCTAAGGGGTACCCCTTGGATAAAAGTGGATTTTCGTGAAAAATCCGAAACTCGCGGAATGACTTCAAATTATACCAAAATGTTCCCAAGGAATGGGAGCATCAACTGTAGAAATTTGAGCAAAATATGACAAGTAGTTTTCCTGCAGCAGGCCTGTAAATTAGGGCTTCAAAAAATGAGCGAAAAAATTGTTAAACTTTAGGGATTTTTGTAAACTAGCACAAAACAACCAAATTAATGTAATTACGAATGGAAAATAGATAAATCTTTTCTGAATCATTTGCTTTAAATCCCAATATTCTATCGCTTCTGTGAACTAAGTTATTTTAGTTTAATGAACATCGCGTCATAAAGCGTCAATCGGCGCGTCTCGCGGAAACCGTTCCCATAAGACTCCATGTAAATAGGACACACCAATTTAATAGCCGTAATCAAGCAGAAATGAACATTTTCCGGGAAAAATAAATACCCCACGCCCTTTCTAACATCTTCAAGAGTATTTGAGAATTTTTTCAGATTTTTTTGGAAGAAAAAAAAATTCATGTAAATTTGATTATTTTCTTGAAAAAAGTGGATTGTGGTGAAAAATCAGAAATTTTCGAAATAACTTGAAATTATACCAAAATGTTCGTAATGAATGGGAGCATCAATTATGTAAATTTAAGCTTCGCGAAGCAAATAGTTTTTGTATAGTAGGCGTGTAAAATGGGCCTTTGAAAAATGAGTGAAAAAAATGTCCAACTTTGGAAAGTTTTGTGGACGATTGCAGAACTCCAATTTTAATATTTTTTTATGTGGAATGTAGAAAAATCCTTCTTTAATCTTATTCTTCAAGTTTCATCATTCTATCACATCTGTGAAAAAAGTTATCTAAGTTTAATCAGCGTCGCACCTAAAAGCATCGATCGACGCGGTTCGCTTAAACTGTTTCCATAAGGATCCATGTAAATGAGACTTCGCCATTTTAAGTAGCCTTAATGAACTGAAAATTAAATTTGTGTGGCAAAGTAACTACTCCATGCTCTTTCTAACATCTTTAAGTGTATTTCAGAATTTTTTCAGATTTTTTAGAAGAAAATAAAATTTCATCGAAATTTGAATATTTTCTAAAAAAGTGGATTTTGGTGGAAAATCCGAAACTTGTGGAATAACTTCAAATTACACCAAAATGTTCCTAATGAATGGGAGCATCAACTGTGTAAATTTAAGTTTCGTGAAGCAAATAGTTTTTGTATAGCAGGCGTGTAAAATGGGCCTTTGAAAAATGAGTGAAAAAATGCCCAACTTTGGATTTTTTTATAGACGATTATAAAACTCTAATTATAATATTTTTTTATGTGGAATATAGATAAATTCTTTCTGAATCTTATTCTTCAAGTTTCATCACTCTATCGCATCTGTGAATGAAGTTATCGAAGTTTAATCAGCGTCGCACCCAAAAGCGTCGATCGGCGCGGCTCGCTTAAACCGTTCCCATAAGGCTCCATGTAAATGGGACTTCGCCATTTCAAAAGACCTTTGTGAACTGTAAATTATTTTTTTCTGGCAAAATAATTATCCCACGCTTTTTCTAACATCTTGAAGAGTATTTGAGATTTTTTTCAGATTTTTTAGAAAAAAAAAAGTTTTATCGAAATTTTCTCGAAAAAAGTGGATTTTCGTGAAAAATCCAAAATTCGCGGAATTACTTAAAATTATAGCAAAATGTTTTGAATGAATGGGAGCATCAACTGTATAAATTTAAGCTAAATAAAGTGAATAGTTTTTGTGCAGCAATTGTGTAAATTCGGCCTTCGAAAAAATGAGTGAAAAATTATCAAACTTTGGATTTTTTTGTAAACAACCAGAAAAACGCCATTTTAATAATTTTTACGGGAGTTATAAATAAATCCTTCCTGAATTAAAATTTTCAAACTCCAATATTCTATTGTATCTATGAACAAAGTTATCTTACTTTAAGGAACATCGCGTCTAAAAGCGTTGATCGGCGCGTCTCGCTTAAATCGTTCCCATAAGACTCCATGTAAATAAAAATTCTCAATTCAAATGGCCTTAATGAACTTTTTCTGATAAAATTAATATTCAACTCATTTTGTACAATCATTAAGAGTGTTTGTAATTTTTTTTATATTTTTTTGTAAGAAAAAAATGTTTAGCGAAATTTGAATATTTATCAATCTATAATGAACTGAAAATTAAATTTGTATGAAGAAGCAGATAACTCACACTCTTTTTTTTTTAATGTTACAAAGAAAGAATGGATTACATTCTTTCTTTGTAACATGAATTTTAAAACTGTTCATTGGGATTAAACAAAGTATAAAAGTAATAAATATAAACATAAAAAAATATTTAGTATAAGAAAAGCATACGTTTTTGTGTGTGTGTTTTTTCTTATACTAAGTTATGGAGTTTCATCAAGTAACAGCCACAACCATATAATAATAATAATAAACTTTTTATTTCATTCATATATAATGTATAAAATAGTGTTAAGAAAAAAATAATATATACAAAATTATTTTAAGATGTTTATAAATTGTAAATAAATTGAAACAATAACTTTAATTTTACGCATAATCCATTTCGAACAACACCTGCGTAATAATACTTGGACTCCGCACAATTTAATCCTCTCTAAAATAACCCCGCTTTATTAACCGCCCGTGTTAGCGTGCGATACATAAGCTTATTGTGTAATGAGTTGAATTATTCAAATTTTTGACGAATTGGCAATAACCCGCACACACAGACACGGGCAGGCGCGCGCTTGTACACACACACACACACACACGGTTGCCCGCACGTGTGTGCAATGTTTGGAGGGTTAGGCCCCCATTATTCAGCGCACGTTGAAAAATTTAATTAACAATTGTTGGCCGCGCTCCCGGATCAACAATTCTGCAAATATTTTCGCGCACATGTCCGGCATTAATCAAAACCCGCAATTTCGGCAATTTAACTCTCCGATCCACAATTCCCCGCTAATAACTTTAACGGCGCCCTTCACCCCTTTACACCGGATCGAACGATCGATCGGTCACGATTTTTCCTAATCAACAAACAAACCGAGTGAATTACGAGGAACACTTGCGGCGTCGTAAATAATAATCAGGTGTGATTGATTATTACACAAATATATTAATGATTAGGCGGAAAGACCATTGGTCGATAGCCAATTAACAGATGTCAAATATACATTTGATTTTATAATTTCTTAATATTTAATGGTTTTAATATTTAGACATTGGTAGTTCATATTGTATGAAATAAATATGAATAAATTATTAAAAATCAACCAATAAAACACAGATTAGATTGAATAACTTTAAATTCTCTTGAAAATGGGCTAATAACCCGAAACTAGTCGAGAATTTAAAGTTATTCAATCTAATCTGTGTTTTATTGGTTGATTTTTAATAATTTATTCATATTTATTTCATTCTTAATATTTATTTAGTATTTTTTGCTGTATGTTAATAAAGATTATTATTATTGATTATTAGTATTATTACATTATTAGAATTGATTACTAGATATTAATTCTAAAGAATTTCAAATTTTTCTTCTGTTGCTTTCTTGGAGTTAAAACAAAACTCATCTTCATCATGTACAAACCCCCATCCCGAGAACATCCAATTGTCAATCTTCACACCAATTTTCCACGGGACACGCCGGATATACCTAATTAACACAACATCGTCCCGTCTTGGCTGCGGCGAAGACATCTGGTCTTGGAGGAGTGTATAATTCAGGCCGCGGGGGCAAAACGGCGGTATTTATTTACATTAACCACGAAAGCGTTTCGAGATTCCGACATATTTCTGAATAAATTTGAATGCGTAATTGCGGCTTTTCAACCAAAACCCACCCCCCTCCCCCCGCCCATCTCGATTCTCTTGCGTTCTCATCGATTGCTCCAATTATGGCGCCGATAAGGCGCGCGAGATGAATTACAATTGGCTTTAATTGTGCCACCGGCGGCCGCTTAAATAATACAATTGATATTAATGTAATCGTTTCTTATCGCAAGGGGAAGAGAGAGAGAGGGATGCCGGGTTTAAAGTTAATTATGTAGATTTTTATAAAGAGAAGAGAGGATAAGGAGGGAAAAGAGGAAACGAAACTGGGTTGTTTTTTTTTTTAGAGAGATGATTGGGTTTTATGTGTTCTGAGGAAGTGGTAGTAAAGTATTCAATTTAGAAGATTGATTAAAGTTTTCATATTTTCAAAAGGGAGCTTTCATGAAAATTAATTTCTTTATATTGCGAAACGATGATAACAATTACTTTTGTGTGAATGAAATCAAAAAATAATTTAAAAATAATTAATTAATTATTTTCTTTTTAAATACTGTGATATTTTGACATATATCGAATCTATTATATTATTGTAAATGGACTTCCGTAAGTAAATAAATAAATATATTAATGGAAATGTTTTTAAACTTTAATAATAGCTAAAGGAAAGATAATTTATTGATTAATTAATTATTTTCAAATTATTTTTTATTTAATTTATTTACTTGTAAACTTTGTTTTGTATAACACTTTATTTTCACTTGTGACTACAGTTTCCGAAAATTCAGCTTGCCGTTATCAAACATGAATTTCTTTATAGCATATGATCGAGAACTTTTCTCCTCAAAATTTAATAAAATTGAATTGAAAATAATTAATAAATTATTAACATTTCGCTGCGATGTCTTTCCTGCTCGTCTCGAATTCTTAATTGAATACTCGAACAAACCGAACGCACATGTTACTGTAATTAAATGCATCATCACTTCTGCTATTTAGCTTTTAACCACCCGTGTCTTCTGTTTCTTTCTGTCGGCGGAATGGGAAAAGGCGTCTTTCTGGGTTTTCATGGTTGGATTCTCATCATCGGAAAGCTCAATTTAGACCTCATTTCAGATTTACTAAACTAAAAATCAATTATTAATGAAGCATATATATTCTTCTTTAATAATTGATTTTTAGTTTAGTATATATGCTTCCTTAATAATGGATTTTTAGTTTAGTTACATTCTAGTTAGTTACATTCTGATTAAATGATTTCCTGTGATTTTTACCTGAACCACGTTGATTCCTTGATGTATTATTTAGTTGTATACATTTTAAAGCAATCATTTGAGTTAATTTGTTATTTTCCTGTATTGTGTGTATAATACTTATTTGTAGTTTCATTTAGATATTTTTTGTTATTATTTTATACTAGAAGATTTTGTTAAATAGGCGATGTCCGTAAATAAATAAATAAATAAAATATTCAATAATGACACTAATTACCCAAGAAAAAAGTAGTAAATATTTTGGGAATTTGTTTTAAGTAAGTGTGATGATTAAAATATTTATGTTTCGAAACATCACGATGGTTCGTAGGCGAAATAATTCTCACGCGTAGAGTCTGATTAGACTCCGAGATTTCAATTTCGCCACTACGATATTCTCTAATATTTAATAGTCATTGCAACAATATATTTCGACAGATGTACCGCCCCAGTCGAACTCCCCGCCTGGCTGTGTCCTCGAATCGGATTACCGAAACTTAAAAAAAATTGTTTTATTTACAAATTTTACACTATTTGTAAATAAAACAGATTTTACATAATGAATTATGTTTCTAGATTAGACCGGAAATTTAAGAAGAAAACAATTCGAAACGCAATCAATCCTCACTCACGTTCTCTTTATTATTAAGCTCGTTTTATTTTTCTAATCAATCTATTTATTAATTCTTAATCACTCCTCGTTGGACTGTAATTAACATGAAATTAGTAATTTCCTCTCGTTAATTGCATATTTCCCTTGTGGTCATATCTTTTATCTTGCGGTCGGGTCTATCGTCGCCAACTCTTACTCACAATCAAAAGTAATTTTTTTATTCGATTCCGACACACCAGTGCTGCGTTTTTTTTTTTCTAATTGAGAAATCTTGACTCATATCCAACTCGGGCAGAAATAGATCAAATGATGTGTCGTCCCCATGTTTTGTGTTTGAGTCACGCATCGGCTTTTGCGGTAAAGTTCATTGATTTATAAATAAGCTGTTGTAGTAATGAATAGGAAATTTATGGATTTAGAAAAACGTCACGTCTTGCGTGAAGTTTGTTTCGAGCTGTCGAGTTCATTGCAAACGAGAATATTGTTTAACGTATGGAAATAAAAAAAATATCCACAGACTAAACAAATGAACCCAAACGTTATGGGTTCTTCAATCCATTTAACCATTTATGTGCTATTGCGGAAACATAGACTTAATAATAGAAAAAAATTTATTCACTTGATCGCAGTTATTTTAACGAAATAAATAAAAATGATTTGAAAATAATTAATAAATTATTTTCGCTTTAACTACAAAAACACAGAATTTTTCAAAACTCGATGGAATTGACTCAGAGGACCTCAAAATGTGAATATTCGTTGAAATTGACGATTGGAAAATTTTTACGATCACAATACTTTCCGTTCCGAAATGAAGAAGTTCTTAATAAATAGAATACGACGCGAGCGCTTAATTTCATGTGGGATCGTGAACGATTCGAGTCTAGCAATCCATAGGTTGGATATTTTGTTAAAAGAAGTTCTTGATTAAAAGAATTAATATATTCATATTTATTTATTTAAAACAAAATCAATTTCGCATAAATTTAATCCCTTCACAATTCACACATTTAAATTACCCTCGAAATTTCGCGCTCCGTGTAAACCTTTCTGAACAAACACCCATCTTATATTTTTTGTGTGTGTGTGTGTGTGTTTCGGTCGACGGAAATGAGCCCTAAAATGTTACAAATCGCGCCCTTAATGCCTGCGTAAACATCCTGGGGATGTTGGGGCTGGTCGCGGCGCGCTCCCTTTTGATATATTAGCCCCGCGTGCTGTCGGAATGCGGCGGGAAAGAGGATGAAAGATGGAAAACGGGGAACGGGGAGAAAGGATACTATTTGCAGTTCTCAAAACATCCCGCCCGCTGACAAATTGATGTCGCGTTAATGACTGGACGTGTTTGATGTTTATTTTCGCGTCTTTATTGCGCGCACCGCACGGGATTTTGTTCGTGAACGAATTGTTTAGCGGGTATCAATCATGATATTCAAAAGCGTGTTTATTTTTTGTTTTGTTAAGTTGTTTAATCCTGAAACCAGACGTTATTTTCTACGCGTAAATAAATATTAAAGAGTTTGTAAATATTATTAAATTTGTTATAAAATTTTGCAAACATCTCTTTTTTCATCTTGTTTATAATTAAAACCAGACAAGCTTTAAGCTTTGATGCGTAAATGAGAATGTTTAAATATTATTATTAAAATTATCATAAAATTTTATGTTTATATGGATTTATGCCAATAAAGTTTTTTTTTTTTCATAAAATTTTCGTAAACTTTGTATAAATTAAAACACAGTATTTCTTTAATTAATTTCTCACTTAACAAATGGTGAAACATTTTAAACTATAGACTATTGACTAAAACACTTCGTATTGTTTCAAACAATTATTAACATATTGTATATTGCAACCCCCTACACCACCATTATGGTAGATGGGGATTTTAAATTATATATATATATTGTATAATGCAACAATTTTGAATCGAAAATATTTAATGCAAAAACAAAATTAAAAATAAAATAAAAGTCACATAATATAAGACTATCTGCAGACATGTGTTTCGGGATTTTTTTAATAATTTATTAATTAATTATTTTCAAATCATTTTTATTTAATGTATTTAAATAACTGTGAGAAAGTGAATAAATCCTTTTTTTCTATTAATTGTGTTTTTAATTTAGCACTTTTCAATTTCATCAACATGAAATTCTGCAAAAAGACCAAATTTAAATATCTTATAATAAACGGGATCCACATGATTAAACTCGAACACCCTGTATATAAATTTATAATATATATTTTTATTTCTCACAAATAATTTCTGTAATCAAACGAGACAGCAAGTCCATCAAAATATGAATCCAGCTGATAATCAACCCTTCTTGGAGTGGATCTCTCGCGCTTTTAAAAGGGGGTTTCGCGCTTGTTGCCGGCGGGAGGGGACGGGGCGGGCCTGAACAGAATGGGGGTCGTCGTCGGCTGATGTTTGTAATTATTTTCCAAAGCACTCAGATGTTAATTGCATTTGCATCTTGACAGTTTCTTGTTGGTGGCGCGTCGTAACGGGTTAAGGTAAGAAGCTGCCTCCATGAATTATTCAAGGGGCTGTTTATGCGGCCTGACACTCTTAATTGGAATAACGCTCTGATTTCGGATATAGATTATTCACAGATTATAAACACACACACACACACAGGCGCACGAGAACACTTGATTTTGTAAGTGTGGTGGTTTTCATGTTTATTCAGATTTAATAAGGTAATATCCTTTTGTGTTTATACAAGGATAATGATATTAGCTAACAATTTAATGTTGCTCAATTTAATGTTTCTTTTAAGCTTCGTTTTATTCCTAGATTTTTTTCTATTAATACACCCTAGAGTTCCATTTGAACAAATTATCTAAGTAAATTGAATATCCCTGTATATTCAAAATATATTTAAATAACTGTATATTTTCGAGTTTACGTGAAGTGATTGATCACAAAATAAATTGGCATAAATTAGCAGTAAGGATAAAAGATCACTACAGCCCCACAAATTAAATAAACTAGCAATGACTTAAATATATCACAAAATAAAAAGACTGTTATTCCTTACTTCACTTAAAAAAAAAGTGAAGTAAGGAATAACAGTCTTTCTATTTTGTGATATATTTAAATGATTGCTAGTTTATTTAATTTGTGGGGCTGTAGTGATCTTTTATCCTTATTGCTAATTTATGCCAAAGGAAAAAAAATCATGATTTACATTGCATTCACAAAACCTGTAATTATTCAAAACCTATTTCATCCGATTAACTTCTTGCTCGCCTCAGACCAATCATCGCGCGAACGGAAAATCAATTTACAAACAACCGTTTTACTTAACGAAACTAGAATTTGAAAAAAAAAATCCTAACCAACATCATGCTCTATTTGATTGGAATCATTGAAGAGAAAGAACGAAAAACTGCTTGGAATTGTCGCTCGTTTACGCCGAATTCCGAAAAACGGCTCGTTCTCTTTGTTGGCACTAAGCAGAGCATAAACTCACCTTCGACGTGGGCGAACAATTAATCACAGGACTCGCAGGGAGCGCGCTGGAGAAAAAAGCGCCAGGTGAAATCGGCTCCGTAGGTAAATAATGGAAACGCGCGATTCGAAATGGATTTCGAATATGATTATGAAATTTTTCTGTTGAGGAGTTGTTTTCTTTTTTTGTTGCTTTTGTCATTGTTGGTTCAGTTGGTTTCAATTGATTGGCTTTATGGGAAATTAATTTCTATTGAGTGTGGGATACAAAAAAAAGGAATCGTTAATCAAGTAGAAATATTTTTAAATTAAACGGAGAGAATTATACATTTGATTTTGTAATTTTTAATATTTATTTTATATTTTTTTGCTGTATATATAATAATAACTCTCGATAGCCAGTTTCAGAGTTGGAAATATATTGTGAATGTTAGTGTATTGTTAGATATTGTATTGAATTGTATATTCCAATCTCAGAAATAAAGATGTTTATGTATGTATAATAATAATAAGATTCCATGCAAATGGAATGGATTTAATTTAAATAGCGTCAATAAATCGAAAATGAAAATTTTCTGGAAAAATAAATATATTACGCTCTTTCTTACATTATTAAGAGAATGTGGAATTTTTTTCAGGTTTTTTCTGAGCAAAAAAAAATTCATCGAAATTTGAATATTTTCCTTAAAAAAGTGGATTTTGGTGAAAAAATCGAAATTCACGGAATAACTTGAAATTATACCAAAATGTTCCCAATAAATGGGAGTATCTGCTGTATAAATTTAAGCGAAATAAAATAACTAGTTTTTCTACAGCGGGCTTGTGAATTTGGCTTTTGAAAAATACCCAAAAAAATTGTCCAAATTTGAAAATTTTTCTAGAGAAGCACAAAACCGTCATTTTATTAATTTTTGGGTGAAATATAGATAAATCCTTCCTGAATCATATGCTTTAAGTCCCAATGTTCTATCTCTTATGTGAACAACATTATCTTAGTTTAATCACCACTACGTCCAAAAACGTCGATCGGCGCGTCGAGTTTAAACCGTTCCCATAAGACTCAATGCAAATGGAATGGATTTAATTTAAATAGCGTTAATAAATCGAAAATGAAATTTTTCTGACAAAATAAATATATTACGCTCTTTCTTACATTATCAAGAGTATTTGGAAATTTTTTCAGAGCAAAAAAATTACATCGAAATTTGAATAGTTTCCTTGAAAAAGTGGATTTTGGTGAAAATTTCTAAACTCGCGGAATAACTTGAAATTATACCAAAATGTTCCCAATAAATGGGAGTATCTGCTGTATAAATTTAAGCGAAATAGAATAACTAGTTTTTCTACAGCGGGCTTATGAATTTGGCTTTTGAAAAATGAGCGAAAAAATTGTCCAAATTTGCGATTTTTTCTAGACAAACACAAAAGCGTCATTTTATTAATTTTTGGGTGAAATGTAGATAAATCCTTCCTGAATCATATGCTTCAAGTCCCAAGGTTCTATCTCTTATGTGAATAATATTATGTTGGTTTAATCACCGCTACGTCCAAAAACGTCGATCGGCGCGTCGAGTTTAAATCGTTCTCATAAGAGGGGAGTAAAAATAATAGTAGGCTATTTGAAAAAGTCTTGTTATATTGCAATCTCTATCAGATTCTGAATTTTCTGTGACTAAATTGAATGCAAACCCATTTATGCTCGCTCTTTTTTTTTATTACATATTTTATAACTTCGACAATTCATCTGTTGAAACAGTGTCTTTACTTTTCTGAGATTCTGATTATTCTGTGATTCAATTCAATGAAATCCCATTTATGCTCGCTATATTTTTTGTTTGTTTTTTTTTGTTAAATAATAACACATTTGATTCCGTCGACAGTTCGTCCGTCGAAAGAGTGTCTTGACATTTCTTTTGGACGTCATCCAATTACACGGCTCGGGTGCTGCGGTCTCCCGTTGGATATTCTTGTTTAATGGCGCGTGAGACGAATTGGAGTCGAGTTTCGATTTCTGGGACGATTTGTTAACTTAACACTCTCTCGCCGGGACATCAAAGGGAACAGATTACTTAAGTTGACAGAAGTTAGACGCTGTTTAACCCGGACTATTAAATCAAAAAGGCTTCAAAAGATTCCTGTAATAATAATTGCGCCTGTATTTACACGCAAAAAAAAACATAAATATTATATTATACAAACATCTTTATTCACAAAGAATACATACATATATAATTTAATATACAATACATGAAACAATTTAAAACAAATATATATTCTTAACGTTTCTCTTAAGAATATATATTTGTTTTAAATTGTTCGACCGGAGGTTTTTCGGACTTAAATAATAAGTAACAAATATATAAAGAATCGATAGTGAAATAAAATATAGATTTAAATACTATTTTTTTTACAAAATTATTATAAATAAGAAAACAAATCTAAATTATTTTTATCATAATAAATGAAAGACGACGCAAGCGCCATCTTTCTCCTAATTTCATGTGGTATCTTCAACGATCCGAGTCTACAAGGAGACAACAGAGAATCGCTGTTTCGTCCACTAAAGGAAGGCGAACTTGTTATTAAATAAATAAATAAATAAAAAATTGTTATTAAATAAAAATAATTATTAAGTAAATTGTGTTTAATTCCATTTTTTTGTAGATACTCTTAAAAGTTGTTGAATAATCCCGTTTCGGGCTGCAACAATCCTGAATTCCGCGCGCAATCGATTTCGATTATTTCGAACATGCATCGCGAACAAAGTAATAATTAACGGGCCGCAATTAACTATCTAATAAGAGTACACTTCCGATAGAGAGCCGCGCATAAATCTTCGGGTCCAATTAGATGAAAACACTAAACAAACCGGCCGCGGCGTTTCCATTCTCTCTCTCTCTCTCTCTCTCGATTCCCCCCTGCGACCCCCGCAGTGGTCGCTGAGTGCGTTTCGCTATCGCCGTCGCCATTTTACGATTGCTCTTTGCTTAATTAATTATATCGCGCGATAACTTCGAAAACCTCAACGCTAATTACCCGTACTTAATCCGCCCCGGCTCGGGTTCGCTTTAATCCGGAATGAAAACAGTGGCTTTATTTAAATTGTGCAGTTAATAAATATTTATTTATACAATCAATTTCAATTAATATATATATATATATATATATATATATATATATATATATAAAATATATATATATAAAATATAATAATATTTTTTAGGATAGAAAAACTTGACTTTGATCTATTGCTCAGAAAGACAGACTAACACCTACATTTATTAATTTAATAATTATATCAAAGAAAACACTTAACGTTTTTATACCACTTTGATATCAAAATTGAAAATGTACCACGAAATGAACGCCTCCAAGATCCAAGAATTAATAATTATATATACAAACATCATAATTTTATAACAAAAATTTATAATCAGGTGCATAATGGGCGTCCTTTTTCTCATTGGTGCTGAGAAAGAAGATCCGTTATTCATTACTTAATATAAATAAAAATCCCAAAAATATGTATAGCTGTGTTAGTAGTCTTCCATGGGCTAATTTACAAATTTAATCCAATATTAGCGGAATATACGTTCGCTTTCCTTTAATGGACGAAACTGCGATTCTCAGTCGTCTATCTTGCAGATCCAAGTCGTCGACGAAACCACATAAAATCAGGCAATAGATGGCGCTTGCGTTATCTCTCAATTATTATGGTCCAACAAAAATCGCATAGCCTTTTTAGTGGAATAGTGTGTTGAGAAGTTATGCGATTTAATTTTCGTTTTCGTAAAGTACAGAGGATTAGAAAACAAGATAAATCTCGCGAGGTAAAAAAAAATGAAAATAAGAGGGGGCGTCCGGATGGATTAATAACAGTTCTGATGCCCAAAACATCGTGCGATTTTACGAGGGCATTAATAACGCCGCTCAAACGCATTAATCAGTCCCGGCAATAAACTCACGTTAGAATTCCTGTAAATATAGATTATAAATGGACATAATTAGATATTTATAGAAGAGTAATAACGGCCGTAAAGGTGTCCACGGCAATTCATGGAATCATAACAACGCGAAAATTTTTAAATACTGAAATAGGAAGAGGGAATTTATCACAGATTTTGAAACGCAATAAAAGACAAATATATATATATATAATCGATGTCCCCTTTTACCAATTGGTGTCGGGGTATAAAAGACAAATATTTATTTAAAATTTAAAACAAAACAAAAAATGATATGCAAAATCAATTTAAAAATAGTATAATTTTGAGTTAATTGCAATTGCTTTTATTTAATTTTCTTGAAAAAAAAATATATTAATGGAACAATCATTTTCTAATAATTCCTAAACACACACATATCATCCACCCATAATTGGTGGTCACATTTGCGTGTACAAAACCGTGCTCGCACACAACACACATTCTGGCCCGGTAATCCGTTCGGTCACGGATGGTCAGATCGTTTAGCCATTTTAATTAATATCGGGAGATTAAGCGATTAATTGGTAATTTAATTAAAAGCCAACAGAGAGCCCGGCGAGCTCCAGGGGGGTTAGCGCAGAGAGCAGAAAAAAAGTCGGCGTCCGCCATATTGACTGAGCGGTGATAAGATAAGACCGGAATGATGAATAATTTCGGTGTAATCGGGGAGGGGGCGACGATTATTAATACCGGCCCGATTGATTGGGAATTAATTTATGGCTCGGAACTAATCGTGATTTCTATGGGTGGATTATTAATCGATTAATTTGAGTGCGGGGTGATGTTTGTAATTCATTTTATATCAGTGCGTATTCTTTAAAAAAATCACTTATTAGCAAGTTGTTGTAAGTTTTGTGATATTAATAAAAACAGTAAGGATTCCTAACTGTTCCTTATTTATAGAAAAATATAAATTTATTATTTCTTTTAATAAAATGTTCAACCAGCTATCAATTTTACATAAAACTGTTGAAAAAGAGCACGTTGTGCTTGAAATGTACATATAGTGATAAAAATAAAAAGTGAAGAAAAGAATAAAATATTACTATATTACAGCTATCTAGCGATTACCATTTCTGTTTTTCGAATGAAAACTCCAGATGAAATTAGGCAACAGATGGCGCTTACGTCGCCTTCCATTTATTATGATTGTTATTACTCGACTCAATTTTGCCCAACACTAATAAAAAGTGAAGTAAGAAACGAATCTTTCATTTATCTCCCATGAATATTGGATTTTTTTATAAAAAATACTCCACACAACTAATCAATAAAACTCAGTTTTATATTTATATCATATAGAGGTGTGAAGGAGGTGATGAGGCAAAAAAAATATATATTGTTATTATTAAGCAAGTGAAGTAATAAATTAGCACCGATTTTATTTCCATTAGTAATAGAAAAATGTCGCAGTAGCTAAAATTGAAATAATTTATCAATTATTTTCGAATTCTTTTTATTTAATTTCATTTTTTCCCCTCTAGTAATTATTTAATTCAAATATCCAATTTTAAAAATTAATTATATCGCCGCAGTGTCCGCTTTTTTCCGTCTCCCGAAGCCGGTGCTCAAAGTGTATTCAAGCAAAACCGAAACTTAATTTATTTGGGCGGCAGGTAATAACCCTAGAGTAGATTTGTTTCCTCTTTTTTTTTCTTATAATCCGGATTGTTTGGTGAGTGAAATTTTGTTGATTTAGGCGATCTTGGTGCGGGCCAAAATGTTTGCCACGGACGAAATTTGTTTTTCCACGTTTCGTCTTAATCGAAAGGTAAATATTGTAAAAGTTGCGTGCGTTTTTCACGGCTGATATATATTTTTGAGGGATGAACGAAAGTACAGTTTAATTTTTTTTTATAAAAACGTGTTTTTGTGAATATTAATTTGAAGAACTTGCAGTGGACGTTAGCAATCAAGACGATTGAATAAAATGACAAGAATTAGACAGACAGGCAGAAAGACTAACGGTTGAAAGTCGTATTTTGAGGCGTTTTTCTCAAAACGACTTATTTCCTATTAAAACATTTTTTTGAAACAAAAAATATTTATTTCATACAATATGAACTACCAATGTCTAAATATTAAAACCATTAATTATATTAAAAAATATTATGATTATTGGAACTGGAGTTTCCAGTCATAGTCAAGTGAATAGTCAAAGTAAAAAATGTTACATTTTATATTACCAACACAACATTATAGTATTTGTCTTCATTTTTCAAAAATAATTCTCTTTTAATCGGTACAGTTATTTATTTATTTATTTATTTTTTTTTGATTGAACATTATAAAATCATTTTGACAAAAATTTTTGAATATTACACAAAAATCGTTGCTATAAACCTTAAAATATTCAACTTTATTTAAGTTCATACTTCAGTAGATTAACGTTATTTAATGTTAAGGAAGAGAAGAAAAAAACATGCGTAAACTTGCCTTTTGTTCAACCGGAAGCAACATTTATAGTGAAGCGACAAAGGAATTTGCCACTTACCTGAAAATGAAAAAAAAAATTAATAAACAAATTCTGTAAACGAAAAACAGATGGCGCAACTAAGTATTATTTCCATGTATGGTCTCTAGTTACACTTAAAGACACAAGTATCGCCATCTGTATTTCAAAACGGCTATTTAAACAACAACAAATGTATAAACAAATTTTGTAAACGAACAAGAGATGGCGCAATTAAGCATTATTTCCATTTATGGTCTCTAGTTACGCTTAGGAACATAAGTGTTGTCATGTCTATTTAATAATATTTAACTTTTCGAGAGAAAGAGAGCGAAAACAGGGGATTCCCCATTGTGCACACACACATACACACACAAAACAGTGTGGTAATTAAAATGAAATCGGATATATATCGGCGGTGACGGCGGCAAAACAAACGAATTCAAATTAATAGCCCCCAATTAATCGGGGATTCATTATATTAATTATTGCTAGAAAGAGAGAGCGGACTAATTCGGGTTATTTATTTGTTTATTAATAAATGTGACGCACGCGCACGCACAATTACACAAAATGTTGATAATAATGCGTGCGTGTGCGTTTGAGTGAGTGTGTGTTGGTTAGGCGGTGTATTTATTGAAGCGTCCGCTTGTCGACGTGAATTAATTATGTAAATATTTGTTACTCTGCTATTCATCATTACGGATAATTGCGGGAATTATATTCTTTGCCGAATTAATTACTCGCCTCAAAATTGACGGATGGCGATTGTTTAATTATTATTAAATAAACGGGCGAATGAAAAATTATTGATTCACCACAATTGATTCGTTTAATGAATAAATTTTATTTAATTGCCTTCATCGCACGTGCGTGTGTTTTATATAAATTTTCAAGTTTATTAATTAACAACAATTACCTGGCATTGTTTACTTTAATTTAATTTACGATATCATACGTATACATACTGAATTATACATCTTTATTGATATGTAATGAAGGTGTACATTATGTAATTCAATTCCTGGCGGGGTATTTGCCCAAGAAATAATTGTTTTAATGTGCATTTGTCTAAAGTACTTACGCCTCAAAAAAATTTGAAAATATCGTAAGGGATACGTACCTTACGATATTTTCAAATTTTGATAAAAACATTTTTCTTTCAATAAAATCTGAAAAAAAAAATATCCCAAAGGCGCTTGATGATAATAGAAAGAACGTAGGCTATTTAGTTTCCTAAAAAATAACTTAAATAGCACGGGGCCTTATGAGAATAGTTAAGTGGGAGTCCACCCATTCGTCGTTTTAAACATATCAACGATTGGATAAAAAATGCTAAGCTCATAGAAAACTTAGAAGAATGGGCTTTTCAATATTCGATTCTTAAAGAATTCAGCTACTTATTGACAAAAAATCGTATTTCTAACGTGCCTGTGATTGCCAGAAAAAAAATGCAAAAACTAAGTAAAATTTCACTCACTTTTCAAAGCCTAATTTCGCAAGCGAACTGACTCAAAACTAATTACTCAATCTTGTTAAAATTCTCACAGCGTATGCTCCCATTGTTTAGCTACATTTTGGTATAAAATGAAGTCATTTACGATATTTTCAAATTTCAGTGAAAAAATGTTTTTATTCAAAAAATCTGAAATAAATCTCAAAGACCCTTAATGATAGTAGAAAGAACCTAGAATATTTAGTTTCCAGAAAAAATATCATTTTCAACCATTTCTGGCCACTTAAAAAGCTCCGCGAAATTAACACAGGGCCTTATGGGAATGGTTTAATGAGGACCCGACGAATGGTCGTTTCGGACATGTCTGCGGTTGGACTGGAATTGCTAAGTCCACAGACGACTAAGAAGAACGGGATTTTCAACATTCATTTCTTAAAGAATTCAGCTACATTTTCGTCAAAACTCATCTTTCCAAGTCGGCTATGATGGCCAGAAAAAAATCACAAAAACCATGTAATATTTCATCCACTTTTCAAAGCCTAATTTTACAAGCGAGTTGACTCAAAACTAATTACTAAATCTTTCTCAAATTCTCACAGCGTATGCTCCCATTCTTTAGCTACATTTTGGTATAAAATGAAGTCATTTGGCGAGTTTCAGATTTTCGTTGAAAAATCGGTTTTTTTCCGTAAAATTTTCAAATTTTAGTGGAAAAATGTTTTTATTCAAAAAATCTGAAAAAAATCTCAAAGACTCTTGATGATGGTAGAAAGAATGTAGGCTATTTAATATCCCGAAATAATATCAGTTTCAACCATTTCTGGGCACTTAAAAAGCTCCGCGAAATTAACACAGGGCCTTATGGGAATAGTTTAATGAGGACCCGGCGAATGGTCGTTTCGGACGTGTCTGCGGTTGGACTGGAATTGCTAAGTTTACAGACAACTAAGAAGAACGGGATTTTCAGCATTCGATTCTTAAAGAATTCAGCTACATTTTCATCAAAAATCATCTTTCCAAGTCGCCTATGATGGCCAGAAAAAAATCACAAAAACCATGTAATATTTCATCCACTTTTCAAAGCCTAATTTTACAAGCGAGTTGACTCAAAACTAATTACTAAATCTTTCTCAAATTCTCACAGCGTATGCTCCCATTCTTTAGCTACATTTTGGTATAAATTGAAGTCATTTGGCGAGTTTCAGATTTTCGTCGAAAATTCGGCTTTTTTCCATAAAATTTTCAAATTTTAGTGAAAAAATGTTTTTATTCAAAAAATCGGAAAAAAATCTCAGACACCCTTGATGATGTTAGATAGAATGTAGGCTATTTAGTATCCCAAAATAATATCATTTTCAACCATTTCTGGACACTTAAAAAGCTCCGCGAAATTAACACAGGGCCTTATGGGAATAGTTTAATGAGGACCCGACAAATGGTAGTTTTGGAGGTATATGCGATTGGACTACAATTACTAAGTTTACAGACAACTAAGAAGAACGGGATTTTCAACATTCTATTCTTAAAGAATCCAGCTACATTTTCATCAAAATCCATCTTTCTAAGTCGCCTGTGATGGCCAGAAAAAAATGGCAAAAACGAGGTAAAATTTCACCCGCTTTTCAAAGCCTCATTTCACAAGCGAGTTGACTCAAAACTAATTACGCAATCTTGTTCAAATTTTCACAGCGTATGCTCCCACTCTTTAGCTGCATTATGGTATAAAATGAAGTTATTTGGCGAGTTTTGGATTTTCGCCGAAAATTCGACGTTTTCCATAATTTCAATGAAAAAAATGTTTTTAGCCTAAAAATCTGAAAAAAATCTCAAATACCCTTGATGATAGTAGAAACAACGTAGGCTATTTAGTTTCCCGAAAAAAATATTTAGGTTGTATGATTTCTTGATGTAAATGGAATTTTTCTAAATTTATCAGTGGTTGTTGTGGTTTTCATGATTTGCTTTTGGTGACTTTGGGTAACTATTACTTGGTGTTGAATTACTATTATTATTATATTTATTCATTTCTCAGCATATACACTGTTATTATTTTTAAGAATTAATAATATTTTGTACAAATTAATCTTAATTGTTGTAAAAAAATCTCACTGTTGATAATATTAATAGTTTTTTTATTATTCCTATAACTTATAAAAACAATAAATTACAATACGCTTTATGCTAACATAACAGACATATATATTTTTTAATATTTAATATTAACAAAAAATAACCCACAGAAATTTATAAGAAATCAGTCAAATTGTGTATTCATCCACGAGGTGTGTGTACGAATACGAGTGCGTGTGCGTGTGCAACACATGTCGGTATCGGTGACATCTGTTTAGTGTTTACAAACACGGGCTTAATGGTGTTTATATTATTAACTGTTGTAAATTCGAGCGATGCTTTTAATGTTTACGCTGTCTCGTTATCCACTTCAGGAGAGTCGCATCTGTAAACGATAAATGATAATGATGCTTGAGCATTACAATTAGATCGCTAATTAATTATAGTAGCAAATAAATTAATTAGATTTTTTTACAGAGTTTAACATAATTTATTGCTGCCATGGTTTGGCGCACATACGTGCGCCAAAACTTTTGCAACTTGGCGCACAAATACAACACTACTTTACACGAATTTCTTTTAAAACTCATTTGTTTTAAATAAAAATGGATCATATATTTTTTAAGATGAAGTTGATCAAGCAGAGAATATTGCTGGCATTCGATATCGTGATATGACAAGCCATTTTTTCTACATGATTTGACTTCGTCAAAACCATATATTTGAGATTTAGACAATGTGTCAACTTTACTGAGTTATGTGAAACAGTAAATATTACTAGATACTCGATATCTTGACCTTATGTGATTATTGTACCTAATTTTAAAACGTGAAGATTAACAGCAGCTACAAATTATTTAACATTGTTTCTTTTTATATTTCTAAATAACTGTGATATTGGACTTCATGACAGTCGTGCACTACTCTGTATATATATTTTTTTAAGCAAACACGCATTTGTCTAATCCATGAAGCGTGATTAAAGCTTTTTTTGAGAAGGGCAGCAAAAAAGGAGGTTTCGGACCGAATCGACTGGATGATGAGATATTACTGTCAGATTTCGAGGGTGGTTTCCCGGCAGGAAGAAACAGGGTTGGGGGGAGGATGGGGAGAGCGCCCGAAACGTCGAAGGCGCTCTCTCGCGAAATGAAACAATGACATTCGAAACGAGAAATTGGATTTCATTTTTCCGTGCACTTGTAAATTGATTAGAAATAAGTAATTTTCCGGATGGCTTGGCACGTTCCGCGGGTACGAAAAACCATTATTGAAAATAATTCTTCCTACCCGCCGATACCAATCGAATTTATTAACCGGAGGAGACGGCGGCGACGAGACCATTGTCATCCCGCTCGAAAATTTTCACTCGGATGCGCTAATGTGCGGTTATTTTCGACTCTTTTTTTTTGTGTTCTACCCGCGCGCGCTCGCGGGAGATTAATTAAGTGTTTAATCCTCGCTAGCAGGAAATTGAGTATCAGAATAGGATGTTGTTATGTGTTTTGATTGTGATTAATTAAGCAAAATTGATTACGGGGTTCGTGTAAAACGATTACAATTTTTTTTACGATTTCAATGTACAATATAATAAGTAAAGTCGATGTAATTCTGTAGACGAACAACAGATGGCGTCTATCGTTATTATATTTATAAATGAACTACAGATGGCGACATTTACGTTACACTAGATTCAAACTTCACAATTTAGTACGAAAAATAAATTAGAAAACCCTGATTCTTTTTTATAATTAATTACTTAAAACATTCTTTTATTAATTTGATTATTATAAATAATTTTAAAAAATCGCTACATGAAAGTATCAAATATATATATATATATATATATATATATATATATATATATAATCTAAAATCCCCATCTACCATAATGGTGTGTAGGGGTGAAAGTATCAAATACTTGCTTCTAATATTATTTGGTACTTTCATGTAGCGATTATTTGTAATAACTAAATTAATAAAAGAATATTTAAAATAATTAATTATAAAACGGTTTCGATTTGCGTTTTACGAGCTAGAGAAATAAACGCGACGGATGAAGCGCAAGAAAAAGAAAACAACAAACAACAAAAAGACTAAGCTTCTGTATATACAGTTGCAATTACCGGAGCTGTGTGCGGCAATAATTTCTGTATATAGTGTAACCATTTAGAACCGTTTAAATGGCCTGCTATAAGTCTATTTCCAACGTTTAATGCCCCCCTTTGGAAGACAAACTGCGCTCGGAGCGCGCAAAGGTTACCTTTATTTACCGTTTAATTAGCGATATTCCAATTTGTTTCAACATCGGGGATACATCGATGGACGGCGGACAAACAACGTTTCAAATTAGATTCGCAACTGTAATTGCGATGCGTCCGGAACGCGCGCCGCTTAATGAATTACACAGAAAGCGTCCATTCCTCAACTTGAATAACTAACACGAAAAGTTATTTATGTTAAAGAATGACTAGAATTCATTAAAAAGTGCGGTTTATTAATTTTGCATTAAATATTCTAACTGACCATACATAATTAAATATTATTATCAAAAAAAAAAAAAAAGAATTTGAAAATAATTAATAAATTATTTCCTCTTTAGCAAATGTTAGAAATCATGAAAAAACCCTTCTTAATTTTTTTTTTCTAACTGTCCATACATAATTAAATATTATTATCAAAAAAATAAAGAATTTGAAAATAAGTAATAAATTATTTCCTCTTTAGCAAATGTTAGAAATCGTGAGCAAAACCCTTCTTAATTTTAAGTTTCACAGATTTATAGTAGAAATGCTGTTTTTTAAAAAAATAGCGGTATTTTCTTCAATAATTTTTTTATGGATAATATTATCGGTCAGAGCGATTCATTAAATGTAATATTCATGTTGATTCTTTGTGAGATTATTTTTAGTGAATCAAGTGAGCCGAGCGAATCATCCTTTAGATAATAATAAATTTATTTGCATTCAACACAATAGTTATACATTAATAATATGAATACATTATAAAACTAAATGTTAATATATATTAATAGAAATTAAAATTGTTAAGAGCAAATAGGACTAGGAACAACTATAAAGCTGATCTAAGTCTTAGCCCTATGTGCAACGGTAAAAAAATATATAATTAAAAAGAACAAACAAAAAATACAATTCAGAATCAGTGAGTTATTTCTATTCTCCCGCTCACTTAGAATTAGATTCACTCGAAATAAACTGAAAGAGCCAACTCATTGAAGTGAATCGCTTTAACCATCTTCATTCAAAAACTTATTTCACCAAATTCACTGAGGATAGCACCATGATTCAAATTTTTATATGTTATACCAATAACCATTTTTTTAATTATAAACTTTCGGCAATATAAAACAATCTGAATCATTCTATATAGTCTGCTCGTTTCAACATTAGTTTGTAAAAGTGGAGGGTTCGGCTGGCTGGCTTTAATCTATTCGTTTTCGTCTGCGTTATTTGTTCCCTAATTAATTGTCGTCCGTTCCGAAACACGAGCAGCACGAACAAACTGCATAGTTAACTCCCGATCCGGTGATCAAAACAAGTGTGTTGTTGTTTGCGTACGTTAATATTTTATCGAATCAATTGCGTTTTCTTTCCCCCCGTCTCAAACCGCCACCGCCGAACCTCGCTCCGCTTTTAATTGGAACTGTTTGAACGTAATTATAAGTGGTGGATGAATAATCGAAGCAGCGGGGCTTAATTGGGATGAATGAAACAAAACATCAACAAAAAAAAAAATGCCGGAGAAGGATGGGGTTTTTCGTTAAATCCGTTTTATTTGAGTTGATTTTGTATTTTGTAATAATGGATGCAAAAAATGTAGTGAGGTGAAGAGTAAAGTATTGTTGTTACTATCTTGATGTGGAAAAAATCATTTATTGTAGGTTTATTACGATATTCTTACACCAATATTTGGTAGAAGGAGATTATTCCCAATTAGATAAAAATTAAACATGTAAATTAAATAAACTGTGACCAAGTGAAAGAATATTCTTTTCTATTTATATTAAATATGTAAATTTATATATATATTTAGATTATTAAGATTCCCTCCCCCCGCATCCACCCTCTTTGTGCGCTGTACGTTACGTGTGTACGGGGAAAGGGAGTAAAGTATGTGGATTGATCCATTATGATCAGATACACATAATATAAGTTTCTCTCCCGTTCCGTCTCTCATATCTGGAGGGAAAAGGAAAGGGAGTAAATTGTATTACATCTACCCCAATCTATCTGAGAGCTAAGAAGCTGAGCTCTGGCCCGAAACAAAGCAATTCCATCACGGCCGATACCATCGCACATTATGACGTATTATTAGCGCATTACGGCTATTGGAGAGCGATTCAATTATTGGAATAGCGCCGTTGCGGCGACCTACTACTACTACTACTACTACACCCTCCCGAAACGAAACCACCCCCTCAACCCCTCCGTATTTTCTGCACGTACTGAAATAGGGTTTACTTATCTGACTTGTTGTTGTTCGTGATGTATTTTCAACAAAATTGTTTGCAATTAAAATTATTCATTGAAAAGAATTTTGTTTTTTATGCTGAAAAATGAATTAAAATTAAAAAACGAAAGAAAAAAATGCTGCAGGGCTTAAATTAGCCCTGCCGTATTTTCTTTCTACATCGCAGTGAATAGTTTAAATCTAATGCAGCTCATAACCCTTCTAGAGCGACTCGAATTTGAGCAACTTTTTTAATGTTGATCAGATTTTGCATAAATTAAAAAAATAATTAGTATCAAATCTGACGACCACGACAAAATTGCTCAAATTCGGGTTTTATTTGTACATTTCTCTTTATTGAAGTTAAAAGTACAATTATACAAGATTTATTAAGAAAAAGTTAAGGTTTTGCATAATTCCGTCTTTTTATAAAAAAAAATGAGAAATATAATTACCCAAACGTATTTACACAAAACCGAGAAATCGATTAAACAAATTACTATTTGCCTTCACTCTCCCCGTTTAATTTTATTTATTTTTTTTTTACACTCCCTTCCTCCTCGATTTATTTCACGATTTTGCAGTTGTTGTTTAATTATTTTTTTTTTCTCCCACTCTCTCCTCCGTGTACAAATCTGTTTAATCTGGCGAGTGAATCGAAGTAGAAAATAAATTAGCCCTCAACTAAATAAGCATTAAGCCCTCGTCGGGCCCATGCAAGATCCGTTCGAACCGGAAAGGATTCCGAGGAAAATGGAAGTAATTAAAAGCGTTTAATTAAAAATAAGCGATCTAATCGATTCAAGTCGGAGGAGGGATTGCGAGCGTGAGGTGGATGGAGGAGAAGTGCGGGGCGAGGAGGAAAAGTCGAGGGTGGTTCGGAAAGGGGGATTCCCGGCGAGTCGACTCCGCGCACTATGAATTTTGTTGGAGTAGGATTGAAATATAAGTAAGTCGACATATTCATCGAGAAGAATTTTATTTTTCTTTCTTAATCTTATCCTCTTTTACCCGTATTGGGTGTCGAGAGAATTTTATATTTAATTAGCTAAAATTATTAAAATAGAAAAGAGTATTTATTTAATTGGTGGCATTTTTTTTTTGAAATCATTTATTTGGGAAACTATAGTTTATTTTTTGAATTAAATTCTCACATATTGTAAAATTATTTTATAATTGGAAGCAATAAAAATTATCAGCGTTAAACAAATTCCATAACATAATCACATCAAAGCGAGGAGCGTCTGGGAAAAAAATTATATCAAACCCTCCCCCTTGTCCTCCCTTTTCACAAACGTTTCCCGGAGGATTAAAATCCGCAATTGTCCCACCCCTGCCCGCTAAACCTAAACATATTAGCCCCGTTCGGTAATCGCATAAAAACGCAGAGCGGGGCTTCCATAACTGAAACTAATACGAGGAATTGGCGCAATTAACGTAATTCGCTTTCGCGCAACAAAAATCGGCCCGCCATTAATAAATTAGGGATGAAATATTCCGCTGCTGAAAAAAAAAACAACAAAAACGAGTGCGCGAATTAAAAAAAAATAGCGTCACGGTGGACGGACAAAGTGAAAAATTACTATTTCCATTATGTGTGTGTGTTGTTGTTGCGTTTTTTTTTTTCCTCTCTGTATGCGTGTGTGAGTTTGGGTTATTCGATTCCGGAATGGTCGGGATGAAAATAGGAACGTTAAAGCGCGGATTAAATAAATCTAATTAAGCCCGTGGTAACGTACATCCATGTTAAATTATACAGAATGATATATTTTACACGATGTGTTATTTCGTATATTTTTTAATGATTTTATTTTGATTACACAACGGTCAATTTCCATCGTGCAATACGACGCCCGGCGTAGTATTAGTTTAGGAAGTAGTTCAAGATAACAAAAGCACTTATTACATGAATTTTAACTAACTAAACATATTTATTCAAATGTGTATATGCATGTACAATAATATATACAATTAGAATTATATTTTGTAGATGAATCGGCTATCGACCGGAGCTTATTTGATTATAAACAATTAGTCAAATAATTTTTATTGCCCAACAGGGAACAAAATATCGAATTACATGACAATATAAATATAAAACATAAATAAATAGTAATAAAAATAGAATAACTTAATTGTTGAGGTTGTTAATTTTTGAAATTCCATACATGTTAACATTTTATTCTCTCCTAATTATTCAATTTAATCCGTGTTTAATAGTATTACTTAATATAAGTTTTTTTATTAAATTTTCCTGTAATGGTTCAGCTGTTGGGCAATAAAGTTATTATTATTATTATATTGATGTTCGATACGAATTTATGGATGATTTTTTTTATTTTTTAATAATGTATATAACGAAATAAAGCCTTAACAATTAGAAGAATCTAGTTTAATCGGTGGTTGCTGAATCGATTCAAATCAGTATACAAGGGAGAAATGGTTCGATTTAATTCAGGTTCTTTGAATTATTTCTAGTAATATGAAGAAGAATCCAATGTTCTTCTTATGCAGATCATTAATCCAAAATTTATCTACGAATCACACTACCTGAAGATTATCACTACCTTTTTATTAATTAATTTTTTTCTGGTTAAGTTTTCTCTTTTATTATCGTTTTTTTTTATTGTTTTATTTATTTTAATTTCATTGAGTTTTCGATGCAGTCCCTGCCAACTACTCCGGATATATTCGTCTAGATTATGACGGACAAAAAGGCGTCTTATATATGCCAAAACGGGTGCCGTTTCTTGCACATTGGCAAATGTCCACGATACCTATTAACAAATTATTCCGGCTCGAGTTTTCGTATTGACCCATAAAATTGACAGAGAGGAAGGGTTTTCGGTTATGGAATAATTTAAAACATTTCATTTTATTCTAGATAATTAAATTGTTTTTAAATCGAAATTAAATTGATGAACATTTAACTAAAACGTGAAATAACTGTGCTTAATATTTCTAATTTGTTGATTGTTGAGGTTTCTGCTTTTTTATACAGGGTATTTCTAAATTGATGCGAAACATTTTATTGGGTAATTTTTATTTATTTATAAAAAATAATAAAAATTTTAAACAATAAAATTTTATTTATGAAATTGACAGAGAGGAAGGGTTTTCGGTTATGGAATAATTTAAACATTTCATTTTATTCTAGATAATTAAATTGTTTTTAAATCGAAATTAAATTGATGAACATTTAACTAAAACGTGAAATAACTGTGCTTAATATTTCTAATTTGTTGATTGTTGAGGTTTCTACTTTATTATACAGGGTGTTTCTAAATTGATGCGAAAGATTTTATTGGGTAATTTTTATTTATTTATTTATTTAACGGTGGGCCGTTACATAATAAAATAATAAACAGTTTTTCAGTAAATATTAAAGAGGGGTCTTTCATATATTATATATGAAATATATATATTTAATATATTTTTCTCTTCAAAATCCCCTTCCTCTCCAAGTTTCAGCCCTCTAAAATTAAGGGAAAAAATGACATATGAAATCTACTATAGAAAAAATTAGAAGAATGAAATTTAACATACAATTCCTCATAAAATGGCAAATTACGATTCCCACAATCTATTTATCCTTTAAATATTATCAGTTAAAAATATTTCACCAAGTGATAAGTGAGAATGTTATTCAAGAATTGTATTTATCATAAAGGATAAGCTCGGATTACGCCCTGTAAGCGTTCTTTGTGAACAAAACCATCTTGCATAATTGTAAATTGAGAGCTGTTAATTGTACTTGAATTGAGACACATCGTATATCGAAAATAAAATCGAAAGACATACCTGACACTTTTTTGACGATTTTTGTAACCCTAAAATATTATTACAAAGAGGTGAAAAAATCAACCCCTATAATAGTGTGTATTAGAACTTTTTAACGCGTTTAAATTTTTCTATTTCAAAAATTGACTCAAATGAAGAGATTCTGCAACTTTTCTATCTCTTGATTTTTTTTTTCATGAAATTGTTAGTAGTGATGGGCAAAGTTGATCTTTTATTACTGCAAAATTAAGTATTTTATAATTTTATGAATGTTATTTATTATAGAAGTATTAAAAATAACTTCCTATTTATTAATAAACATAACTTTGAAATAACTTTTTCGTTTTAAATACCTAAAATGACAAATTTAGTAATACTCGATTACTAATATTATTCGATTTTGCCCAACACTAATTGTTAGTTTTATCACAAAAAAAATACAATAAATAAAGAACAGTCACTGATAATTCTAGAATATGTTGCATTAACAAAATAGACATATAAAAATTGACTCAAATGAAGAGATTTTGCAACTTTTCTATCTCTTAATGTTTTCTCCTAAAATTATTAGTTTGATCACAAAAAATACAATAAATAGGGAACATTCACTGATAATTCTAGAATATGTTGCATTAATAAAATAGACATATACTTAATTTCGAAAAGATCGACTTTGCCCAACTAATTATTAAATTCGCTTAAACTGTGACAATAAATTACTGATAACTAATTCTTCTACTTCATTATACATTATGTAAGATTATAATAAAACACTTTTTTAACTCTGTATAATTTTTTTAGCGATTTTTATCGTGCCTATTAACTTCAACATTTCATGTATGGAATAATCCCGATTAACTGTCTTTACCTGTAAAATTAGTTTGCGAATGAAACTCGATTTGTGGCAAATTTTAATCATTTGAATAACATTGAATATCCGCACAAACTAGTTTGCGACGAGAAACTAGGAACTGTTGATTATAAACAAAACAACGTGGTTCTGTGTACAGTTAGCGATGTACACAAATGCTTATTTTTCTTTATGAATTCCTTTAGTTAGAGCTTTTTTTATTAATAATACTTGAATTTATTAAAAGGAGGCTTGATAATATATATTTGTGAATTTACAGCAATATATTTAAAAATTAATTGTATAATTTAACACATTATATATACATAATGTTTATTGATACAACACTTACATATAAAATATTACATTACATGCTGTAAGAGTTTGCCATTTGGCTATCGACCAGTGGTCTTTCCGCCTGGATTTTGTATTTTCGTCCTTTTTAAAATATACTGATAAAATGTAACACATTATTAATGAACAATTCACAAATTGGGTATCGAGCAAAAGTCTTTCGGAAAAGCTTGATTACTTTATTGAAAAAAAGGAATACAATAAATAAACTGAAAGTATTCTTTAACAAAACATAAAAATGTTTCCTTTTAACAAGGACTATCGACTATAAGTCTTTCTGAACGGTAACTTGATTATTTTTAATATTCTATTGAAATTAATTGCACTGTACAAAATTTCATAACATTTTTTTCGTTTCTAGGAAATTAAAATAATTTTGTGCTAAACTTGAATTAATTTCGTTTTTTTTTTTAATATATGAGGGATTGTTTAGTTGTTGAGTTATGGAATAATTAATTTACTTACAGATTTAATCTTGGCGATTTCAGTTGGACCAAGTCGACGTTGTTTTGATTTTGCGAATAATTTTCGGACTCGGGCAGACTCTTTCTCGTTTTGATAAAATAAAAAAACCCCACGGAACTCAATGAAAACCCACAAAAATGTCACTATAACGGAAACACGCTCGTCGTCGTGAGGAAATAAGCGATAGAACAGACAGCAAGTGTGGAGCAAAATTTGTGTTGATCTGGCGCGCGCGCTTGTCAGATCTCGACTGGAGTTCGGGGCGCGCGTCCGTCTGACGGTAGGGCGCTTGTGGTGGTGTCGACGTCGGCGGCGGCGGTGGCGGCGGCGACGGCGGTGGCGCACGCCAGCGTCGGACGCACCGCGCGCCACGTGTGGGGGGGGGAGGCTGTAAGGGAAGGGGTTGTGTCGGAGTGAAGTGGATCCGAAGACGCCCGTCAAAAGCGTCGCGCAATCAAATATTTGGCCGGCAGGACGGAAGGTCAGCACGAACAGTCGAACACTCGACACACGTTTATGTTAATTGAGGAGCTCGTAGGTATGTCGGGATACACCTACCAGGACCGCCCAGCCGTCACGGTGAGAACATTTGTGGGGAGTACCCAATGAATAACACACGTGAGACTTATGTAATCGCCCAGAATTACTATAAATCTTTCCATTTATCCGCCAAGCACAAACGGTTTCCTCTCTTTTAAAATATACCTGATTTATTAATAAAATATTGGATACCACTTTATATTACAAATTATTGTAATTAGGATAAATTGTAATATAAAGTAGTATCCAATATTTTATTAATAAATCAGGGTTGCAAATAATGCAACCGTAGCACCAATATAAAAAAAAATAGATTTATCCATCATAATACTATCAATTTTATCTTTATAAAACACTTCACGTAAACTCAAATTTATAGTATTAATTGTTTAAATTTGAGTTATGTGAAGTTAGTTAATCACAATTAAAACACTTTTTATTCCTTACAGTAAGTAATAAAAAGTGTTTTAATTGTGAAATTTATAGTAATTTTATCTTTAATTACATTCTCATTTATCACCAATCAATAAACCAAAAATTAATCAAATTAAATAAAATGAAACAAAGAAGAAACTTTTTTGGAGTTGGAAAAAGGAATTGATCGAATTTTATTGATCATTGCCAGAAATTTTCCTTGTAACAAAAATTAATCATTTTCTTTCCATTTGCTCTGCAATGAAGTACTTACAAAGTAAGTATACAAATATCCATTGAAACAACTACTTCCTGGGCAAATACCCAAACCGGATATTTTAATTTGATTAAACTGCAATGTGAAACATTATTATTTAAAAAAAAATATATGTCCTTTCTCCTATTTAATGAAACGTTCAGTCACCATTCATCTAGCGTATGGATAACTAGTGATGGCCATTTCGGTTTTTCGAAGATGGCGCTTGCGTCGTCTTTAATTTATTATCCTTTCTCCTACTTATTTTTTTATTTAACTAAATATATTTCGAAAACTGTTTCCATCTTCAGTTTCCAAAATATATATATATATATAATCGATGTCCCCTTTTACCAATTGGTGTCGGGGTTCCAAAATATATTTAGTTAAATAAAAATAAGTAGGAAGAAGAATATATATGTATATATTTATTTAAATAATTAAAGTCTCCACAACCAACATAAAGAAGATTAGATGAAACATTATTGTTGATAATTTATATTATTACTAATATTAAATATAAAAGAAACATAAAATCTTTAAAGTTCTTATACTTTTTGTTTTTCTTGAATAAAATTCTCACTTATCACTTGCTGAAATATTTTGAAATCATACACTCACAAATTTTTATAACGCATCCATAATTTTTCAGTATCACTGCAAACAATTCGGGGTGAATTAGAGGAAATTCTTTTTTTTTATATTTCGTTCCGACTCCCTTTTTTTGTGCCCTCCTTCCATTGATTAAACCGGCTATTGTAGATTATTTTCTTATTCATTTGTCGCTTTGTCGGATTCCGGTCCGCTTGTGACTTTTGTCGGATGCATTTAGTGGATCAGAGGGGCACAATGGGGTTCGTCACAATAGTGCGAATTACTAACATTATCCGACGTTTGATTGATCGATCGCGGTGGGGGCAACTTATCTATCTCCTCCTCCTCCTTTCATGCCGCGTCTCCCCTCTCCGTGTCTGAACGGGATTTTATTAAAAGTACCCAAACTCCAGGCATTGTATAATCGAGTACATTATTTTATTGAAGCAAAATTAAAAATAATTAATAATAGAAAAGAGTATTCATTCACTTGATCACAGTTATTTAAATAAATTAAATTAAAACGATTTGAAAATAATTAATAAATTATTTCCACATTTAGTTCTGTGACTTTTGACTTACGTTAAACAAATGCACATTAAAACAACTACTTCCCGGGCAAATACCCACGCCGGACATTGAATTACATAATGTACACCTGCTGTTGCACAATAGAAGTAGTTGTTTTAATGTGCATTTGTTTAACGTACTTACGTAACGTAAGCCAAAAGTCGCAGAGCTAAATGTGAAAATAATTTATTAATTATTTTCAAATCATTTTTATTTAATATAATAATTAATGAATACATTATTTTTAATTTTGTTTCCTTTTAATTTTATTAAATCATTTTTATTTAATATAATAATTAATGAATACATTATTCTTAATTTTGTTTTCTTTAAATTTTATTAAAACTGTAACAGAAACATTTTTACCATCACTAAACAAATTACTTGACAATACAAATATTTTAGAAATGGCGCTTAAATAAAATCATGCGGTATTTTGGAGCATTAAATTTTTTTAACAAAAATGAAATCACCGAAATAAAAGCATAATTGCTGTTAAAATCACTAAACTGTGTTATTTGCAATGTCCAAATGTGCATTTCAAGCATAAGATAAAGCGTACAATTTTCTGATTGTAATGTATAAATTGTTGATGTGTTTCAATTTTGGTGGATGCGCCGGGCTCATATTGCACAATCGGGACTATGCCGTTTAGTTTAATGAGTACGTTAATAATTACACATTCTATGTATATATATCTAGACTTTGATGATAAAAAAAATAACGCACACGTTAAACTTAACATTTTTCATTCGGAATAGCTCGGAATGTCTTTTGATTACTACTTTTGATTAAAAAAAATACCCCTTTTTGGGTTTCGTGTTGCTTGTAATTATACTCATGCGTAATTTCTTCTTATTTAATAAAACATTTTCTCGCTAGCTTTGCGGAAATTTTTGTAAACGCATAATCGAATCGGTTTGTCCATTTGACTGTTATTTTTGGAATGAAATGAAGCGCGATTAATGAATTACATAGATAATTAAATTTCTTTTTGGGAAATTTTTTGGAGTGTCAGTAATGGTTAGAGCCGGGATAATGGGATCGCCACGTGAGCTGTCGGTATCAGCGTCCGCAACGGTCACGTGTCCTCCATCACAATCAGATATCTCCCATAAAGCACGCTCCGCTGATCCGCAATACGTTTGCCTTATTAAGACCGGCGACCGCACTCCACTCTTCCAAGCACAATGCCCGTCTCTAATGCAAACTCGCTCCAAAAATCCATGCGAACTGAAGCTACTAAGAACGGCGAAGGGAATCCTGATTTTATTGCGTATTTTGTTAATGGATATAGGATTTGTATAAAGGGGAAGTTACACAATGGTGTATGGTGTTTTTGGAAACACGAATGAATTTTACAGAAAATACAAGAATGAAAAAAAAATTCTAAGGATTCTTGTTAAATTTGCAAAACATAGAAGAATAAAAATAAATCATGTAAATTATAATAATTTATTTATTGGTGTAATTTTACATAAAAATGAAATAAATTTTTATATATATCTTTATTCAGACTATATAGATAATTTTTAACAATATAAATATAAACAATACATGTAGGTGTTAGTCTGTCTGGGCTATCGACCAGAGGTCTTTCTGCCCATAAATTTTTATTTACTTAGATTAGCCATACATTAAATAATGAATAAAAAACGAGGATTAAATTCGCGATTTGGTTAAACTATCAAGACGATAATTAAACGCTCAAATATTAAAGAGACAGAGAGAGAAATTATGCAAAGTTTATTAGCGCGGAGGAGGGTCGGCGAAATTAGCGTTATTTTGTATTTAAGGTTATTAAATTAACATAAGGCCTTCGGTGCGGGCGTGTCTGTGTGTATATACACATAAATCTGAGGGCTAAGCGATATCGTTTTGACTGTATCCGGTAATTAAATTTACTTGAGGAACATTAATTAGAAATTTCATTTCGGCCCCCTCGGGTTATGGTGGCTGGGAGTTTCGGCGGCGATCTACCCCCCGCCCGCCGCCTCCCGCCCAATCCGTTTCACCTGGATTACGGATAAAAGGGAATCGTTTCGCTTTGTTTGTGCCCGGTATTAAAAATTAAGACCGCTTTTGAAGATCGTTTCAAGTCAATCTTTTAATTTAAATAGACGCTGTGTTTTCTTGTTTCTCATTTTATTAGCGATATAATAGCTCGTGATATTTAAGATGTAAAAGCGTATCAAATTAAATTGTTATATTAACAAAATTTATATATATATATATATTGTCATACAACCTTTATACCATTTCGAGTATCGAGTAATATAATTTATATGTATATATATATATATATAATCTAAAATCCCCATCTACCATAATGATGGTGTAGGGATATAATTTATAACTACTAATAAATATTCTCAAAAATCTCTACATTTTTTTAATATAATATATTTAGAAAAAAAAATAGTGCTTCTTTCGAATTATATGATTCATAATAATAATCATCATTGCTGTTATCAACAGAATAAAAAATGAATAAAATATGATTCCTTTACGGTTTTATTATTTTTGTTACTGAAAAATTAAATATATAAGAATTTTGTTTAATTAATTTCTCACTTAACCCGCGGTGAAACATTTTTGATTTAATTCAGGATGATTTAATTGAAATTAAAACACTTGGTTTGTTTCAGTAATTAAATAAGTGAAACAAACCAAGTGTTTTAATTTGAATTAAATCATCCTGAATTATAAGAATTTTATTAACGCAACACATTCTAAAAACTAAGTGTTTTTATTCAAGTTACATCACTTCACGTAATATTCAAACCAAATATACAATATTCTAACTGTTTCCTATCATAAATTTTATTGTCACTTGTAGACTTTATTTATTTAAAATTCCTCACTCGATTACAAATATTACTTGATTCTGCCCAACACTATAGTGTAAGTCCTAATTGAGAAATTATTTAATATCATTATTAAAACTAATTGGGCAATTTCACGCTTATCAATCAATGATTAAATTAATGAATGAATAAAACCCTGAAAATAGAGATGAAGAGGGAAATACGCTCGGGGAGAGGCGAAACAAACAAAACGAAAAAACTAGAACTAGAGGGCGAGAGTGGTTTTAAATTTCTGAATGGGCTGATTATTTTTAATTGAAATCACTTAGCGTCATCCCCCAAACCTTACATCAAAGCGATTTCGCAAATGCATCCGTTGGGCTCTAATTAAAACTTGATTACAATACGCAATTCGGCGCTCTTATTGATTCCATTCCCAAATGCCACCCGGTTCTAACATCACAATCGGACAATCCAATTATAAGCGCAATTAGCTTAATTGCGATTAATTGAACCAATGCAGTAATACAACGAAAAAGGGAGTTGTACGGATTCAGTCTTTTGTAATTTAAGTGGGAAACAGCTTAGGTTTCAACCAATGGCGGTTTATACTTCATCGATGGATTAACCACACCTTCACCCTCCATCTTCGAAATTTTAATAACTGATTGAAAAAATCAAAGAAATAACGTTTTAGCAAAGCTGTAACAACATTAAATATTTTCATGTGGATGAAACATTACTAAAATTTATTTGATTTATTTAAATTTAATTTTAGTGGTTAACAGAAGTTAAAAATTATTTCTATCTAGACGCCTGTTATCGACCAATGGTCTTTCAGCCGGCAATCCTCGTTTCATATGTCGATTTTTTTTAATAAGACTAACACTTTTTACAAATAGAAAAGAGTATTCATTCACTCGGTCACAGTTATTTAAATATATTAAATAAAAATGATTTGAAAATAATTAATAATTATTTCTCTTTAACACTTTTTAATCTGAGTTTAATAAATGCTATTACTTTCAAGCGAGGGAGAGAAGGAACGAATAAAATCATGGCGATATTAAAAAAATAATAATTCAACAATAAAAAAAAAAATCCCAAATGAAAATCGCGCACAAAAGGTCGGCAGTTAAGCGCATTCATTACACGAAATTTCCTCGTGCACTTCAGAGAGGGTCACAGACATTTCCGTCCCCCTACCCCCTTCCCCCTTTCTTATATATCTTGCGATATGCACACACGAGCCCTCTGCGATCTACAAATATTTTCCCGTTCCCACCCTAATCCGGACCCGTCGTAATCACACAATAATGCCGCGCTGTATGCACACCATAATGCACGAAATTAATTCGGACCCATGCCAAAAATCCTCCTACCCTCGCTCGGGGTAAATTATAAAAACTCCTGAAATTTACAACTATAGACGTTAATAATAATAAAAAAAACATGAGAGCGCTTTGTGGAAGAGTTTAAATAAAAATGCACAGCCTCGTTATTTTTAAAAAGGATAAATTATTCGATAAGCAAATAATTTAAACGAAGAAAACAAATTTTATTTAAAGTACTTAATGAACACCTTGTAAATTTACGATGAAAGAAGTTTACGAAAAAAATCTTTACGACTTCTAAAAAAAAAACACTATATAAAAGCATAAAGAGGATTCATTTACTTGGTCACAGTTATTTATTTAGTCTTATATAACATCGTTAAAAATAATTTGAAAATAATTATTAACGTAAGTCAAAAGTCACAGATCTAAATGTGGAAATAATTCATTAATTATTTTCAAATCATTTTTATTTAATTTAGCATTATGGTAGTTATAAATCACAAGGGATTTATTGGAGAATGAACATACGCAATACTCTATCTGGTGGCACAATTTGGAACTCTCTTGCGTTTATGTTGTTTTATATAGATGTCGTGGATAAATTTGTTAGTGATTAAAACTTTTCAGCAAAAATTGTATGAATTAGTAATTAAATGTTTTAAATATGATTTTCAAAGAAAGTGTAAAACAAACTTTTTTTATTTTTTAATGTTACATTTAAACCCCGACACCAATTAGTAAAAGGGGACATCGATTATATATATATATATATACAGAGAGCTTTTTTATCAGTATACATTTCCCCTATGTATACCTGCAAAATACGCGAGTCAAATGCATTAGTGTATGTGTGTTTAGTTGCCTATAACACGCAACTGAACACACACATGTCAAATAGGCAACTAAACATACACACATTAATCGGTTCAATGCATTTGACTCGCGTTTTTTTTTGTTTTTTTTTTGCAGATATACACTTCCCCTAATGCATACTGATAAAAAACCTCTCTGTATATGTTACATTGAATCCGAATCCCTAAGGGGCTACAATGGATAACAGAAGAAGAATGTTACATTGAAATTAAATAAGGCAAATTTTTGGCAATGCTGAATAAAATCCGATCAATCCCTTTTTCCAACTGCAAAAATTACTCACACTGTTTAATTTTTTGTTTTTCTGTAAATTTTTGTTGAAAACATCCCGAGCGCACTTTTGCAAAACTTCCCGAAAGCGTTTAAAACACGCCGGATTTATTTCAAACGCTCGCGAGTAAATTTAATTAATCCTGAAAAGCTTTTATGCCCGATATATAAATTTCACGGAATACCTCAAGGGATAATAACTTTATTAATCGCCGAGAAATAGTGCAATAAAACGGTGCGCGCGGACGTGGAGGGTTCTCCGCCCGCCCTTAAAAACAGGTGGTTACTTGTTTATAAATCCCTGCAACTTCACCCCATTCCCGCTCGCAATTAAATCAGAATCTGATCACGGGATGGGATAGGTAGATATAAAGAGCGAGAGAGAGAGAGTAGCGCGCACATTTATACAAAACAATAATGAAAATAATAAATTTAGAGAATTCCTCTCGACGGCGCGCGGCCAGAATTTAATACCCGTAATGAACGAGGAACTATTTCAATTATTTTCAATTTTGATTCGTAGCACAACACCACGCATTTTTATCCGCAATTCACGTGCATCTGCTCAATTTTCAGAGGGGGGGTGCAGCTTTTTTTTTCAATTAGTGTTATTAATTGAATCGTGAAAAAAATATGTGTATACGTACGATATCAAACTGCGGAAAAATGTGCAATCACGTATTTGGGGATTTTTGTGTGTGGGCGCTTTAATTCTTTTTTTGCAGCTGGAGGG
This sequence comes from Philonthus spinipes, assembly GCA_963082785.1. Classification (NCBI taxonomy): domain Eukaryota; kingdom Metazoa; phylum Arthropoda; class Insecta; order Coleoptera; family Staphylinidae; genus Philonthus; species Philonthus spinipes. The sequence continues at coordinate 2,419,200 of OY720310.1, read as the reverse complement.
TGCAGAGGATGTTAAAATTCATCATTGCTGCCTAATGTGATTTATTTTCGCGTGCGGATAATTGGTTTTAACTCGAAATTCATGGTTCATTAGAGACGAATATCGAATACGACGGAAATATGCGATTTTATTTATAAAAGCGTATTTTGTTGTTGCGATTTATTAAATTATCAAATTATTTTCTCTAGAAATTAATTAATTATTACATTATATATATATATATATATAATTGTAATAAGTAAATTTAATCTAATAATTAATTCAATCCCGATGTAGGAAATAAAAATAAAACCTTTTGAAATAATAGCTATCGTTTATAAAATCCAATTAAAAAACTAGAGCACCGAATGGAAATTGAAAAAAAGCGGCGCAAATTTAATTTAGTAATTTCCAATTCATCTGAGCGGGGGAATTAATTAAGCGTTGCAACAGAAAAATGAAACTTGTGTGACATTCAATTTATTCAAAGCCAGGAACAATGGTCGTCACCGGCCGGCGAAAATATATATATATATATATATAGAAAAAAGTAAAAAAGAAAAAAAGCGCCGGCATCTAGTCCGACGACGTCATAGATAACACCATTTCAATTTCAATTAACTAATTTCATACCAGTTTTTTTTTTGTTTTGTCTCGAAGAAAAAAAAATAGCTGAAATTGAATTTATTCAATATTGTGTTGCGTCCAGGGTGTGAATTTAATCCCTGGAATGTTTTAATTTTGATATTCTCGATTCCCATATTTTCTATGGGGAAACTATAAGAGATAGAGACTCTTTTAAATGGGTAAAGTAATTTAAAAATATGCTATAATTATGTCAAATGCAAAAAAGAATGATTTAAATTACTAGATTTTCTGAAAAAAAAAATCATAAAAAATTTAAATGATTAGATTTTCTGGAAAAAAATCATGAAAAATAATGAAGGTTTTATTAAAATAAACACTTTTTAACTTCTCTAACTCCGATTGTTTTATTGTTGATTATAGTTTCGATAACCTTAACGTGTCATTATTAATACAATGGAAATATGTGATGTTAATTTTTATTCTACATGCTTGATAATAAAAAGGTGTTCTATAAAAAATCTATTAAACCTACAAAAATAGTTTAAATATTATTCAAATTTATTATTATAAATCTCAAATATGAATTAGAGAAATAATTTCGATCCAGCACAACCCATTATACCCTCAGCCCCCATCGTGTGCGAGGAGGGCACCGAATTTATGAGAAGTAATATTAAATATGCACCCCTAGGGCTGTTTGGGTGCCATCCGTGGATCATATCTAATTAGATTAAAAAGTAATTCTATTATTGTCTATTCGGTGTCCAAAGTGACCGTCTCGCACAATGGGAGTCACAATGAGGTGGTGAATGGCGTGTAATGGAAGCTTCATCCCTAACTGAGCTTTCCCACGTTCGGCTCGCCCCTCGCCCTGAACGTCGACGTCAACCTGCAATGACATAATCCGCTATAGCCATAAATTACCACAGATTTTCTTTTCGGCTTCGGATTTACACCAAAATAATCTCGCACCCTTTATATAATAAAATTGAGGATTTTATTTTTAAATTCTTTATAACAATTTTAATAAAATTTATTTATTTACAAATTATTTTGTATATGTTTTGTTTAATATACTTAATATTAATAGAAAGGGAAAATACAATATCCAGTCTATTGTTTGACATCGAATTATCAGTAATTATACTCCGATCCCAGTACATTCGTATCACGCTATTCTCCAGAAGGGCTGGTGGGTCATATTTATAATATGGCTCAACTTTGTCAATCATTATTATTATTATTAATAATAACACACGAGACTTTTTAAAAAAGTGAAGTAAGGAAAAAACTCGTGTTTAACACTTCACGTGAACTCAAAACCCATTTATTTGATTATTATTATTAATTTGTTCAGCGCCAACTTTTCAAAACGAAAGTCCAATTCTGTTGACTTTTGTCGTTTTGAAAGCCTTCAACAATTAAAGTGAAATAAATAAATGTTATACAAAAATACTGTGTATATATAAGTACAAAATTTATTTAATTCTCTCCTTAATTGTTATTTATCAATTGAATCACCTTATAAAATACAAAACCTACTGAGCATTTAGCGTCACTCATGAATGCCCCATCAATAAAACCCTCCCCCTAATGATCCCAACTTTCACCGCAGTCTAAAAATATTCGGTTTGATGTGTCTTTTTCCAAATTTGTGCGTGTTTACCGTCCGCGTTTTATGCTAAACTTAAATCGGCTTCTGGACGCGTTTTCAACGGGACCATATTTTTCCGGGCCCGGCTCCCTCGGGACGAAACGCCGAACGTTCGCCTCCCTCAGAATGTGTGAGTTTTTTTTCTCGGGGATCTAAAGAAATAGATTTACAACGCACGGTGATCGTAAATAAAACAGTTCACACGTGTTTTTGTTTTCGTTTTGGCGATTTGTTTCTTTGCAAGGGAAATCGGAATGATTTGTTGTGATTATTTTGGGTAATTGCCTTACACCAAACAATGGTAGAAAGTTCCATGATTAAAAAAAAATTGGGTAATTACTACAAAAATAATACGTTTTCGACAATTAAATAAATGAATAAATAACAATTCGGTTATGTTTAATTAATTTCTCACTTAACCCGTGGTGAAACATTTATTCAGGATGATTTAATTGAAATTAAAACACTTGGTTTGTTTCACTTAACAATTCGCTTATTTATTAAAATATTGATACATAATCGGGGCTATTCCGCGCGGGAAATATTAAATTGCAGAGCAATTGAGGGGAGAAAAAATAATACATTATTTTATTTTTCCTTTCTTTTATTAAGCATTTCACGTCATGAAATACTCACATGCAATATTATTTTTCTTCTTTTTTTTGTGATTCAAGAAAACATCATTTACGTTTATGGCGGTTATAACATTAAAGTTTTCAAACAAAGCCCATTGAAGCAACGGCTCCAGCCCTCTCGTAGTGCCAATATTAAACGCTAATTTCCCCATTGGAAAGGAATTAAAGTTGGGCACTATCGAAATATTCCCTATATTACCAACATAAATCGCATGACTCGAGCGTATTCCGTATAATGTAACGACTCTTCTGCCCCCTTTGAACGATTTTAAATCTACCTCCATTTACATTCTAATACAGTAAAAAAGTTACGAAATAAAAGAAAATAGAAGAAAGAAATGTATGCAGTAAACACATTTGAAAGTATTGTACAATTAAGAGAATACATGTTTTAATAATTAAATTAATGATTTCTATCTACTTCGTTATGTATTGTTTTAAGTTTTCATAAAAACACTGATTCACTTTGTATAACTTTAATTTTATTTAAGTAAAGTTTAACTTGTGATTATAAAATTAAGAATTAAAGTGAATCAGAGTTTTAATAATTTATAAGATCGATCAATGGGATAATAAAATAATATCTAATAAATATTTATTATTATTATATAATGTATAAAGGTTTGTCCGTGAGGTCTAATTTATAACAAGTTCCTTGGGAGAGAGGGGTCTCGGATCCGTAACACTAATATTTAATGATAAGATACGGGAGGTCCTCTAGGCGGGCACGAAACTAATACCTAAATTCCTAATACTCTTCGGACTAAGTAGCGCGCACCCTTTGCGATAATATAATCCCAAGTATAAATTCTGATTTAGTTGCATAACTCAATGATAAATGACGACGGTGGACGAGGATGAGTTGCTGGCGGTGGGCTTTGGGGACGGAGCCCTAATGGCCGCAAAGCGGCCCACGACAGATTACACCGCCGGGAATCGAACTCGAAACTCCGAACTTTCTAAGCCGTGATTTGCAAGCCGCTCACACACACACAGCTGAAGAGTTTTACTTTTTTGCGTAAGGCGTTATCGTAATTTCTTCGGGGGAGGAAGCCGGGCCTCCGGGCACGGGTCTCAGACGTGCAGTTTTGATGCGTGCATGTGTTTTCTTTTTATTGGATTTTAAATTCGAGAAGTTTATCGATTATTAAGGGAATTTACATATTTCAGGTAATGCCGGAAAATATAAATTCTTGATTTTTTCTCCCGACACCTGAAAGGATATAAGGATTCGATAAGAAGATTTGTTTGTAATATATTTTCAATAAATTAAATAATTAAAATAATGAATTAATAAATTATTTCCACATTTATAAATAAATAGATTCATCATAATTAACCTTATTCTTCAATACATACATCTTAACAAATATCACAGAAAAGTTTGATAAATTTGAAAATAATTAGCAAGAGTAATTATTTTCAAATGCATTGAAGAATTATTAATAACTGTATATTTTCGAGTTTACGTGAAGTGATTAATCACAATATAGAAAGACTGTCTTTATATTTTTTGAAGAATTATGCTGAATCCATTTATTCTATCCCAATATAATGTGAATCAAGTCCAGAGAGAGTTTAAGGTTTAAATGATTTTTTTAACTTATGCTTATTTCTAAATTGTATAATATTTGTTTAAGGATCGAATATATTAATAGAACCAATTAATATTTATTCTCGTGTTATATTAATGGAATAGGAATAGATTTGGTTAATTAATAAAAAAATAAACTTAATTGTATACCATAAAATTTATTCACTAAAATAAGTGGAAATAAATAATTAAATAAATACACAATCAGTGCTAAAAAACATCAATAAATAATTGCACAAAATCATGGACGGAATCGTACTCAATTAAATGAACGCATAAATTATTTGCAATTATTTCTACAAATAAAAAACTAGACTCTCTTATTTTTTTCGTTTCGGGCGAAATAAAACGTTCAAATTTCTTGTACTTAACTCTAAATTCAGGACGGAATTCAATCAATCACAATCGTTGCTTTTTCATTCTGGCGTTCCGCTACTCGAAATTGAGATACTGCTTGAAATCTTGGATTTGCTGCAAACGCCTCGCGTCGACTTTTTCAGAGCACATCGGACAGGTTTCCTCGCTTTCTAAAATTCTTTAAAAAAAGAATAATAACATTTTTTTGTTAGTATAAATTGTAATTGATAAGAAAATTATAACTTGGGAATAATGACGAGAGAGGATGCAGGCATAGCAATCTTGGAAAAAATGGGATGCGAAAAAGAAATTAAAAATTATTAAGTTTGTTTGGTTAAGAATGTATGTTTGTATATATTATGCCATTTACGACTATGTAAACTTGATATTTTCTCTGTAATTAAACTGTAATCTGTTGAGAAAATAAATTATTATTATTATAAAACTACACCCATATGTCATTATTAGTTTATTATTATTATCTAGTTTTCATTTAGTGATTTCACAATAATCTTAAAATTTTGTATTTATTAGATTTAATACTCTTACAACGCCTACTTACTGAACAAATTCTGAATATATAGCAGGAAAATCACACTCTGGACATGAAGTTAAATCCCCTGCAACGATATGTCTCCCCTGAAACAAAAACTTCAATAACTTAATTCACGTCACTGATCCAAATCCTTACAGTCACAATGCAAAAAGGGATGTTGTTTTTGCAAACACCACAATAAACTTCACTCTCCGGAATCTCGTTTCCGCAATACGGGCAAGGTGTTATGGGTTCTAAAGGATCGTCGACCTTTTCCCCATCCTTGCCGGTTTTGGGCGGCTTCCGCACGACTGCTTCGATTTTTTTCGCGTATTTCGAATCGATTTTCTTCCTGTACTCGGGCTTCATTAATAACGTCGCGTATTTATGTGCAGCTTGTCTTAAACCAGCACGATGGCATTCAATCACTGCCGAAGTCAGAATGGGGACGATATCTTCAAAACAATTACATTTTTTATTTTAACAGATTTACTATTAAAATTAGATTTCTATAATAAATTAAATAAAAATAATTTGAAAATAATTAATAAATCATTTCCAACTTTAACTCTACGACATTTTGACTTACGTAAATACTTTAAACAAATGCCCATTAATACAATTACTTCTCGGGCAAATACCCCGCCAGACATTGAATTAAATAATGTACACCTACTGTTTGTTTTTTTCTATTTCTATGATAAATTTGAAGGTTGATTTTCACTTACGAGATGGAAATTTAGAAATATTATTCGCCACGCGAATCAACATCCTGGCCCCCTTCATATGATCACTCCTCTTGACGTGCAACCTAACCAAAATATAACTATGCAACAACATTAAATTCGCGTGCATGTCATGTGGGACTTTAATCCCGTTCTGTTTCAGCTCTTGGTACATCCCGAAGAGAACATCATGGCTGTTCCTGTAGTTTCCATTAATTTGTTCCTCATTGGCAATTATAATAGCCGATTTGGAAGCTTCTCTGAACTGCTTCCTAGCCATGTACAAGCGAAATAGGTATTTGGGATCTTTCGGGTTGCCGTCTTCTTCTCCAATTAGATACTCGATTAATTGCGTGGCTAAGGTTTCATCATTGGAGGAAGCAACGACGTCAATTGCCGTGCTCAGTGCTTCATTTTCCTCAGAATTTGATTTAGCTGCACGTAATAAATGTTTCATAGCCTGTAATATAATTAATTCTAGTAAAAACTTACTTTTATTTATAAAAAAATAATATAAGTGAATGTTCTTGTGTATGAGGCAAATGTTCGCAAATTAACCAAAGTTTAATTCCTGCAAAAGGCTCTTTTACTTATATCAACAGGAATTTTCATGTAACTCATTGATTACAATAATAAAAAGGGTTAATATTATTAAAAAATATATATAGAAAATTTCACCTTATTATATTCTTTTGCATGATACCAATATTTCCCTGCAAATAAATAATTTCGTTCGTTTTCAAAATACAAAGCCAAGCTATTGAAGTATTCTGGCTTAATTTCATCCGGATCTAGACTGTTTAATAAAATTTCACCATACAACTGCAACTTTGCATGTTTACGAGCTAATTCAAATGCTTCATCGTGGCATTTCGAAAGAACCAGAAAACGAATAGCCGTTGGAAAATCATTTAATCTTTGGAAAAATCTGTAAAAATAAATTACATTACAGAATCTATAAATTGTTTTAAATTTAAATAATTTACCTAGCAACTAATTTAGCTCCCTCAACACTTTTCGTCTCCTGCACCAACTCAACGGCTATTTCAGGATTATTCAAATAATCCAATTGTAATCGAATAACCGAGTCGAAATCTTTAGCATTATAATACGCTTGAGCTGCCTCCTGATATTTTCCCTCAGCCTCCTTCGCTTTAGCATACTGAATGTGTATCCTATTGGATGAAACGTGCGGTAATAATTCCCCCACTTTTATCCAATTTTTGAGCTTAATAAAAGTGCTTGCGGCTTTGTCGTATTGTTCGGCTCTTTCGTAAAAATTGGCCGCATCGGCAAATTGTTTCTTAGATTCCAAAATTTCAGCACACTCCCTGAACAATTGTTTGTTATTAAGCTCCAAAGCGGCGGAGATGCCGTGCTTGTAATTACCGCAACGGATCGAGGTGCGGGCAATTCCGGACCGACAAACGAAAATGTGCTCGGGGTTTTGAATTTCTTGCAAGCCTTTCTCATAATGCAGATACGCTTCAGAATAATTTCCACTGAAATAAAACACATAACCCAACACTCTTTTGATAATATATATGTATATATATTCAGTGACCCTTTCTAGCCTTTCAGATGAAGGATTGATAATATATATAAAACACATAATTCTAAGTAGTTTTTAAAAAATACAATTCCTTTTCTTTTTAAATATAAACTCACGTGAATTCTAGTTGTTGGGCGTATTCTTTGGAAATCTGTGGGATTTGTTCGGGGGCCATTTTTTTAGCCAGCTGCAAAGCTTGGTCCCATTGCAGCAAATCTCTGCGCATCTCCAAAGCAGCCACTGGGTTGCTCGATTTCAGAAACCAAGACTGCGCTTGGTCGTAGTCTTTTAAATAGAGCGCTATGAAACCGGCCAGCAGTTTTTGATCCTCGATATCACACAAGTCTTGTAAAGACCATACTAAGGAGACGTCTTCCAACAGTTTATATGCCCGAATTGCTAGCGGAGAATTTGAACAAAATACAGATATGAAAAAGTTTTTGTTATATGAAAATTATTTATTCATTGAATAATAATAATTCCTGTTAAATGTTGGAGTTTTTAATAATAGATTTTTTTTCCTCTTACCTAAATCAATTTCCAAATTGACAATAACTTTCTTCGCTAACTTCTTCCAATGTTCTTTTGTTTGTAATATTAAGCATGTATTCCATGCTAAACTGAACCTGAATATTGAAATTCATCATTATTATAAAGTAAGTGTAATAAAAATATTAGATTAACATATCTTATACAGGGTGAGTTACTGAAGTGCCCCTTTTCGATATCTCTACTTCTCAGTGTGAGGTGAATATGAAAGAAAACAAACTAATTCTGGATAATTAACTGACCTATGTAATTCAAGTTGTTTATTGAAATTAGCTTCAATCAGTGACCTATCCTTTTCATTAATTGTTGAAGGAGGAGAGTCATGCGTGGCTAATGTTAATTGGGTCAATTGTCCATCATTTGTAGCTGACATAACTTCACCTGCATACATTAAAAGTGGAATTTGCTTCGATGCCAATGAGGTTTTCCCAATATTTTGAATGCTCGAACCTTAAAGATAGCAAAATACATAAATCCATTATTGCCCGGCGCTTCCACCATTAGTGAATACTTTAAAATTATAATTTAACATAATCATCTTACCGTATACTGAAAATTTAACATAAAGATAAGTGTATATTTCATGTTCATCAAAAACAATGAAAACATTTCTGTCTGTTAAATTACTGTCCCATGTCACTCCACTGATTTTACTTGGCAATTCCGATATGCTCAATAATTCATTCGTCACCTGAAATAAGGCCGATACAATCAAAACACTCAAACAAAATCTTTTAATTTCACTCACAGCATTATATAAATATCCCTGGCTTTTTATGTCGAATAAAATTAATCTAGTACCAGCTGGATCAACATAGATATCCTCAATACCGACTGAGTGTTTGTATTGGCTTGACACTGACCATTCTTCCACGCAGAAATACACAATTTGTCCTAACTGTAATAATAAACATTATTCAATGTATTTAATAAAGTGTTCAGTCACCATTCATCTAGCTTATGAAATTAGGCGAAAGAGTCTTTCATTTATTATGATTGGATTAATGTGTTTAAAATAAACTTACTTCAGTTGCATAAATTAAAAATTCGGTTGTCAATGCGTGGCACTTTATAATGACATTCGGCGAGTTTGAATCTGGGAATATGATACTTTCCCTATCCTCATGTTCAGCCTCTGGTTGTTCAATCTGATATAAATTAAGGATTGATTAATTATTATTAAAGATTAATTTAAAAAAAAAAATCAAGGAAATTTTATATTTCCAAGATATTATTTTAAACTAACCATATGTAAATGGATTTTTCCATCATAAAGTACTGAAGCGTATTCGGAATTTAATTTAATGCTATCTATAGCACCCAAATATTGTCTATCTCTTAACATCAGTGGAGCATCCTCGATTCCCGGTTGGGGCCTTGTCAAATCATAAAACCAAGCTCGGTTGTTCATAGCAGCTGCCATATTGTAAGGGCCCACTGATATTACCTGTGGTTCGGCTTCTAATGATATGGGTATAGGTGTTAATTTACTCTAAAAAATATTTTGAAGGTTTTTTTATAAAAAGAAAAATAAATATTTCTCTTACTATTTTCTCATTTATCACTTGAATAATCAAAGATGTTAAATAAATATGTTATTTTTGGTAATCTAGACATAACTAACCTTATCTGTAGTATAATTATACAAACTGACTTTAGTCAAACTTGACAATATGGCAATTCTGGGCCCACACACAGCAGTCAAAATGGGCATATGAGAGACATACACATTGAGCGACCCGCTTCTGGTACACACTCCCAACAACTGCCCATTTGTACTCCATGCAACTCTATCTACCCCAATTTCTTGGTTTAATGTTATCACACTTAATGTTTCTTGTAAATTGGAAACATCATGAATTTTAACACTAAAAAAAATGTTATATTTGAATTAATAACATAATTGGAATAAATCTGTAAAAAAATAAATTAAATAAAAAGAATTTTGGAAATAATTAATAAATTATTTCCTCTTTAACTATTGTGACATTTTGACTTTTGTTACATAAGTACTTTAACATAAGTCAAAATGTCACAGGAGCTAAAGAGAAAATAATTTATTAATTCCAAATTATTTTTATTTAATTTATTTAAATAACCAAGTGAATAAAATCTCTTTTCTATTACTGTAAAAAGTAACTTATCAAAACTCCAATCCTTACACATTATCTCCGCAAGAAGCGACTTTTCCTAATGTTTCGCAAAGAGCAATATCCGAGAGTCCAATTTTATGATTTCTGACTTGAAACAACTCCTGCCCGACTTCTTTTATATGTGTAGAAATGGCAATGAAGTAACCACCAGAAAATCCCAATAAAATATATCCATCTCCGAACCATTTATAAGTAACCATTGTGCCATAATGTTGTTGGAAAGCCAATTCAATGGGATTTTCTGGATCCAGCAGATTGTAGAGGTACAAAGTTCTTTTCCCAACAATTACACTTACCTAAAATAATACGTAATGTTAATAATTTATTTGACATTTTGCTATAGAATATCAAGAAATTTTGTTAAAACAATTTTTTCTCACAGTATTTTCCCCTCCAACCCTCTCGTCCAACTTCATTTCAGAAAACTGCACTTCAGTAGGCTCCGCTCTCAATGCAATCACCCTCAATGTATCACCTTCTACATTACTGATGGAAATCGTTTTATCCTCAGAGCCTAACGCCAATAAATTTTCCGCATTCCACGCTCCACAAGTGATTTTTTTAGTATGTTTGGCTATAATCGGTATTCTCCTATATATTTAAAAACATATAATGGTTTTGTAATCATTTTATTTCTATTAAAACTCACTTCGATGTCGCATGATTATAAATGGAAACGTTTCCTTTCGTTGTGCCAACTGCTAAAATGGGCATTGATTTTGCCCATAATATACACGATAAACCATCTCGTAGCCCAACGTCTACAATCTGTTTTTTATTGGTGTTTGCATCCCATAGGGTTAATTGTGGCGATTGGCAAATTATTCCGAGAATATCACCATCTGAATCCCATGAAAATCCAGTGCATAAGCTAAACAGTAATGATTAAATAATTATTTTATTTATTTAGTCTCATATAACATCGTTATATGTGTCTCTCTACTTCTGAGAGGTGTTTAAATAATTAAATAAAATTATTATAAAAGGAAGAAATTTCTTTGGGTATGAATAGTGGAATCACTGACCTTTGGAGTCGAATTCTTTCTTGAATTTGACCATACCGATCGAAAATATTAACCATAGCATCAACACCGGTCGTCGCCAAATAATTTCCTGAGCCGTTCTGCCAAGCCAAGTAAATATCCCCTGGTCCATGGGGTTGCTCCAAACGGAACAGCAACTAAAAATAATTAAATTGTTTCGGTTTGAAAAGTTTTCAAAAGTTAACTAAGCCATAAAAAAAGTAGCATAAAATTATAAATTTACAATCAACAGAAGAAACAATTTACCCCCTAAGGTTATGATGCAATTCCCCTTAAAGGAAAGCAACAAAAAACTACTTAAATTTGTTGCAAATATAATTTGAATACTTATTAATTTTGTGTATTTGTTTGTAAACACACTTTTAAAGAGACTGAATAACATTTAAATGGTTTAAATACCTTTTCGCTGCCCATTGCGAGTCAATAATTTACGAACCAAACATCACGGTTACAATACAAACATTTCCCTCTCGGAAATTCGAACGCCGCATTACACAAAGACGTGGAAAACGCGAAAAACGGTGGAAAACTGACAGCGATGTATACAAACAATGGAATATAAAATAACGATGAGCAACTTGTCCTTCTGTCAGTGAGGTAAATTTAGCAGGTGGTGGGATTTTCAACTACGGAATATATGCAACCAAATATGCATATAAAATGTTATATGCAACCAAATATACTTATATAATATTATATGCAACCAAATATACTTATAAAATATTATATGCAACTAAATATACTTATAAAATATTATATGCAACCAAATATACTTATAAAATATTATATGCAACCAAATATACCCATAAAATATTATATGCAACCAAATATACATATAAAATATCATAGGCAACTAAATATACATATAAACATAACATATGCTACCAAATATACGTATTAATTATCTTATGCAACCCTTTAATTATATATTCTATCTATGAAAGTTGCTGATGCTATCATAACCTAAAAATAAATCATCTGAGAAAATGTCGAAAAATAGTGAAATTATCCAAAAAGATGATGTTACGCAGGCCGTACTCATCGCTGATAATTACAACGATGCCTTCGCCCCAATTACCAACGATATGCCACTGGTAAGATTATTTCATTTTAATAAAATATGGTGTAATAGTTGCCATCATTGAATTGCAGGCGTTGTTACCGGTTGTCAACAGACCACTGATTGATTACAGTTTAGAATTTTTGGCCCTCGGTGGAATCGAAGAGACCTTTTTATTCTGTTCAAGCCACGCAGCTGCTATTAAGGAATTCATAGAGTAAGAGTCTATTTGCAATCGCCCGGGGATGAAAACAGATTGTATACAGAAAGTCCGTAAAGCTCCTTCCCCGGGTGATTGTGAATCGATACACGTAAATCGAATAATTTATCTTTTGTGTTTTCGTTCTCGTTCCCGGGCAATTGTATATCAGACTATTGTGAATCGGTACAAATAAATCCCATGATTTATTGTTTCCGTTCTCTTTCCCTCGTGATTGTGATTCAGTCCATACTCACTGTAATGACCAATATTATTGTTAATAATTTTAGGAAGGGTAAAAAAGAAAATTCAACATGGTCGCAAACGATGGAGGTTATTATAATCGTTTCCGAAAGTTGCGGTTCATTGGGCGATTGCATGAGGGATTTGGACGCAAAAGGTTTGATCCGGGGAAACTTTGTACTGGCCGAGCCTGGAGTGATTTCAAATATGAAATTACTACCGATTATCAAGAAGCATAAGTAAATATCAATTATTTTTTTGCTAATATAACAATTAAATATTTTTTTTTATTCAGTGAAGTAACAAAGAAGGATAAAAGTGCCGCAATGACTCTGATTTATCAAGAAACAGGCTTGGGTCAATTTCCCCAGGATGAAGTACTGCTTGCGGTTAATAGTAGTAGAAGAATTTTGTTCCATAGGAGATTGTGTCTTCTTAAAGAAAAGAAAATTAATTTTCCTTTGGTGAGTGAATTTAATTCTCACTTAACCCGTGATGAAACATTTTGGTATTAATTAGAAGTTTAATTAAAATAGTTAAACAATAAACTATTTTATAATAGTGAAGTGTTTTAATTAATTTAATATTCATTATGCAATTTTTTTATCAAATTTAAATTTGTTCCAGGATATATTTTTGGAGAACTCTAAAATATCTTTGCAACATAATTTGAAAGATACACATGTAGCTATTTGTTCTCCATCAGTTTTACCGTTATTCTCAGATAATTTTGATTATCAATCTAGAGACGATTTGATTAAAGGGCTTCTGATGATCGACGAAGTGCAGGACAGTACAATTTACAGTCATGTTATAAACGGTGCCCAACAAGGAGGAGCAGTAACAAACTGGAGTTCCTATCATGCAATTAGGTATAAATAGTAAGTTTTTGTGAAACGTGGAGTAATTCATAAAACACTTATTTCAGTCATGAATTAATGGACAGATGGTTTTACCCAATTATAACTCCTGCTAAAAGGTAAGAAATTACATGAAGAAAATAAGGGTGTTTTGTGTATAATTTTTTTCTTAACAGAACCCGTGGTGGTGATAAAGTGGTGATTGGAAAGTCGTGTAAAATATCGGAAAATGCATCGATTTCGCGCTCATTCATTGGGGATAATGTAACAATTTCAAATGGTGCAATTGTAGAAGATTCAATAATTTTATCAAATACGAAAATTGAAACTAAAAGTATTATAACACACAGTTTCATAGGAAGCGAGGTTACGATCAAAGAGGGCTCTAAAGTGACGTTTGGAAGCATTATTGGAAACAAAGTAGTATTACCGAAAGATACAGTATTACACGACACGCTTGTTCAATCAACAAAACCTGATGATTGTACGATTTTTAATGTATTTTTATTTTTGGAATTGTTATTCGTGTAATTTTTAGTTGAAGCCGGAGGTAAAATTGGGGAGAAAGCATTCAAGTTGTGTTTGGAGGATGAAAGCGATGAAGAGAATTTGCCCGATGCGAAGATTACTCAAAAACTCTCCAGGTTGCATTTACGCGAGACTGAGCAGGAATCCGAGGAGGACGGTTTCGAAAATTCAGATAGTGAAGACGACTTGTCGTACACAACGTCTCCTGTTCAAGACGACACAAACAGTACGTTAATGGAAATTTGTTTTTCACTTACACTTGGGTGGTGGAGTACTTTATAAATGCATTGTTTTTCTGATTCTCACCAATTTTTTTTTTTCAAAATCAAGTGTTTTCATTCATTCCAAGCATTTTTTCTCATTCTCACTAACATTTTCTCAAAATCAAGTGTATTTCGTAAACAACACAAATTACAGAAATATTAAGATGTCTTTAATTAAGACATAAATTAAAAATATCTTAACGTTTCCGTTATTTTTGTGTGGTCTGTTGTTATTTACAAAATAATTTTGATTTATATATTTCCGTCTTTTTCATCAGATTGCCAGATTATACTACTTAATTTATATTACAATATTTTTATTTAGTCTTATATAACATCGTTCCTCTCTACTTCTCAGTGTGAGGTGTATATTACAATAATTAGCCCAATTTTACAATCTGCAAATAAGGCTTTTAAGTAACATAAGTGATGTCTATGACTCTCCATTTTATTATCAATAAGATAAGTTGGCAGCACAAATGAAAAAATCAAGAGTAACATTACTTGAGGTTTGTAAAATTGGGCTTAACAGTATTTAAATATTTTTTTATGAAGTAATATAAAATAATTACTATAATCTGGCAGTCAATAATTTTTATGGTAGATGCTGTTTAATCACCACTAGTGCAAAAGTTGTTCACCCTTTTTTTTCTCTTTTAATTTCCAGTGTTCTTGACTGAAGTAACGGATAGTTTAGCGAGGGGTTTTGAAGATAAATTGCAATGTGATAATTTGATTCTTGAAATTAACTCATCACGTTATGCTTACAACGTGACTCTCAGAGAGGTGCGTGATATTTTTTGAGTTACAACTTTTTTTTTTTTTTTCAAGAGAGATAATTTATTTTCAAATCCTTAACCATTCTCGACTGATGTAATGGTGTTTCATGGAAGCTATTTATCTGTCGGGAATGAGTTGATAATAAAACAAAATAACCTTCATGTTTGATTGAGTTGGTGAAATATATATTTTTATAAATATTTGTGTTATATTTTTGCAGTAATTTAGCATAATTGTGTGAATAAGCACTGTTTTAAATTACATAAGCAATTCCATTCAACATATAATGGAATTCATTATGCTTATTCTTTTTTATTGTGAAAATTACTCAAATAAAATATGTAGGTTATTTTTTTATAAAATTTCTTGTTTTTCTTTTTTTTTATAAGTTTCTTAATTTATGCTTAGGTGCACTACAACGTTGTAAAGGCTATTTTAAATTTGCCATTTCAACAATCCAGTGGGCAGCCGTATTTGCAAGCTTTGTTGCCCTCTTTGGCATACTTCTCTCCGATCCTGAAGAACTACATACGTAACGAAGAAGCAATGGTTGACTGTCTTCAAGCCATTGAAGTACGTATGTTTTATTATCTAGAGAATTAAGAATTAAAAATGGTGCTACTTTATAGGATGTTGCCGCTGCCAATAACGAACTTCACGAGTGTGTCCATAAAATCCTCGGCTGGTTCTACGACAAAGACCACTTGAGTGAAGAATCAATCCTCGACTGGGCCTCTAATTTGGACAAAACTAGTCACCTACACAAACGCGTGCTTCCCTTTATCAAGTGGCTCCAGGAAGCCGAGGAGGAATCCAGTGAAGAGGAGAGTGAATGAAGCAAAGTGTATATATAATTTTTTTTAATAAAAACTCTTTATAAATTATTTACACTCACGCTTACTCGGTTGGTTTGATACGCAATACAACCGGCACACTGGTACATGGTAAAAACCCAAGTTCAGTCACGACGGCTGTAACTAAATCTGGAGGTGTTACATCGTACATTAAGTTGAGTGGAGTTAATGCATTTTTCTTCTGAGGTGAAGATGAAATGGATTTTTCATTCGTAGATTCAATTGTTGGTTCAGGATCACCTGAAACAATTTAAAAACCCAATATTTAACGTTATGTTTTTCTATCTTTCAATGAAAGTGCAGACAGATTGTGAAAATCACTCTTCGTTCAATTCGTATCAATTGTGATACGAACTGAACGTAGAGTGACTTTCCCAATATTTAAATTAAAATACTAACCTATTTCGTTATATACAATACTATCAGTTTGGACACGTTCGCAGAATTTATAGGTTTCACAGCAAACGAGGACGGGTTTATTATAAGCCCTGGCTACTAAAGCCACCTGAGCGGTTCCATTTCTAGCCATTACATGCCCGTTAGCCAGCAGAGAATGGGCACCTAGGAGCACCTTAGTAGCGTGACTCATTATGTAACTGGAAGCATTGATGAGGGTGTAACTACAGGTAATATCGGCATTGACTAATTTGCGTAACATCTCACGGCCTTCGAATAACGGCCTGCTGTCAACAATTATTACTTTAAAATATTTTCCGTCCTTACGAGCATCAGTTAAAATCTTCATAACCAATGATGAACTAAAAATAATTATCAATTAAAATAAATTTAATTTACAGTAAAATAAAACTAACCATCCGTATGTTAAAATAACATCCCCATTTATTATTTTCTCGTTTACTTTCAAGCTAATAGCCTGTCCAGCAGTGCATATTTCGTCCTCAACATAAACATCCACAATGCTTTGAAGACGTTGCTTCTTCTCCACATCCGGAATATCCGTCTTGATTTGCGTACAGTGAACTTTAAAATGCCTCAAAGCGTTCGTCATGGATACAGCGAATGGCCTGCACTTTTGCAAATACGCAACACACGTTTGCAAGCAAGTTTCCAAAGATCTACACAAGTCCTGATTGGGGGGTGTCACGAAATCCTCTATTAATTCCTTCAGAGCTGACAGCAATGCCAAGCACCTCGCATTCGAACCTTAAATAATTCCAAAAATTAAAAAAAAAATTGATCAACAGAATCATTTTTAATACCTAAAATTGTTTTTGAAGCATATTGTGCTCCTAATTTAATAAAAGCCGGATGAACATCGACTTGCATACTCCTCTCTTTAGCCGTCAGAGGGGTGAAGTGTAAATGATTGAAGAGCTGTACTTGACCAGCCACAAATTTTCTCACGAAAATTTTTTTAATCGACATTCTTCTCTGAGATGGAGTCTTCTTAATAACAGCCTCTTTTTCATCTTTTTTACCACCTTCTTTAGCTGCTAGTTTCGCTAACCGCTGTTTCTCCTGAAGTTCTCTGCGTTCCGCCCGTAATTGTGCTTTAGATTTTTCTATAAAATTTATCAAAATATTGAATCAAATAATAAATTATATTAATTCTTTATTATGAAGTGGAAATAATAAATAATGTAATTTAACTTGCCTCCACTTTCGTTTCCTTCTTTAATTTGCATGTTTCCTTTAAGATCCCCATTTTGTGGTACATCTTGCTGTTTATTAACACCCACTGGTTTCTGCACTTCCGAGGGTTTATTTGGAGAATTAGTAACATCCGGCTTATTCACCCCACCGTCTTTCTTCTCAGCCACTTTCATAGCCCTTCGTTCTTTCTTCGATTTCTTCTCATCTTTATTCTCACTATTCACCTCCTTCAAATTTTTCCCAACACTCAAATTCTCTTTACCTTTAATAACGTCATTCGTTTTTCCCTCAACAACCTCCTTATTGTCCGCAACCACCGTTTTCTCATTCGCACTAACGTTTTTATTCACCTCGTCAATTTTCCTACTCTTCTCATGTCTATTCCCATCGCTTACCCTCTTCACGTCAACTTTTTCTTTCACCGCAGACGGAGCCACATTCCTCTCCCCCTCCGGCTTCTTCTCCGCAACCTTTAAAGCCCTGCGTTCCTTCTTGGTCAAACCGTCCGGGCCCACCTTTTCCTTCTTGCCTGAAACTCCGGTGTTATCAAAGATGAAAATAAATAAATCGACTTTTTTCATACCTGCAGCTGCCTTGGCTTCGTTCATCCTGACCTAAATATACAGGTTAATTAATATGTTACAGATAAATCGAAAAAAATCTGATGCAATACAGACAAGCTGCTGGATTTGTAGGTTATGACGGATGACAGTTGGATGATTATTGTGGTGTTAAAAATAATTCGTGATTAATTTTGAAGCTCATTGAAGGTTTCTCTTTGTGTAATTAAAGGAAGTTGCTTCGCGTTACGGTCTATTTGCTAGAATTTTTCGATTATTTAATATTTCCATATTTTATATAGCATGTATAGAAATTGTATTTATAGAGTTTATCAAAATGTTATTGATAACATTAGAGGCCTAAAACTTAATTCGGGGCTATTGAAAGTATGAAACAAGTACTCGTACTTAAAACGTTGACCATTGGACGCAAAATCTATTTGAGGAATAAATTTGAATAAACATAAACGTATTAATAATTACAAACTAAATCTATGAAAATAAATATATTATATATGCAACTAAATATGCTACAGCCTAGTATAATGTATTGCATATGTAAAAAAGATCGAATTATAGGCAATCCAATATACTAGCGAGAGTATAAAAAGTTGCATATATCAATATTTACATAGATGAAGTATGTGATGATGAATATTTAATCGCAGAAAATTAAATAGTTGTATTATAAAAATGTAAATCAAATCGAATGCTAATATTTTATTAACATTCTGAAATTAAATTATAAATTCACAAATTAATTAATTTATTTATTTGTGTATTTGGCAGTTTAACATAACCTCAATAATTGTTAACCTAAATGTACAAATGTAAGCTTTAAGAAAATGTAAATAAATGGTATTAAAGAAGGATTTGCACCACAGAATTCACAATGCGGATTATTTTGATAAGTTTATTGTTATTTTGCAATAAATCATACGGTCTTAGGACGTATACAAAGGAAGATATGGTAAAATTCAAGTAAGTCGAAGTAATTTGGTCGAAAAACTAATTGAATTATTTTTTTCATTTAATACGATCCTTTTTTTAATAATTAATATTTAATTTAAGAGATGAAGTTAAGGAAATGTTCTACCATGCATACAATAGTTACTTAAAATTTGCATATCCTTACGATGAACTAAGACCAATAAGTTGTGATGGTATGGATACTTACGGAAGGTAATATTTAATTAAATTTAATAATTTATGGAAAAAGACATTGTAAAAACTTTCTTGTACTTAATAGTTTCATTTGTTTGAAAATATATAATTAAAATCTGCATTGAATATAAAAATATTGTTCTGTTATGGAAAAATAAAAATATTATTATTGTTATATATACTGAAATATTAATATTTATTACAGTTATTCTCTAACCCTTATAGATGCATTAGATACCCTGGCAATTATGGGTAATTATACAGAATTTCAAAGAGTGGTAAATATTTTAACGACTAAAGAAAATTTCGATGCCAATATTAATGTGTCGGTGTTCGAAACCAACATTCGCATTATTGGTGGATTACTCAGTGCGCATTTACTCTCCCACAAGTATGTATATTTAAAATTCTGAAATCACAGTCTACCCGACGCCCTAAGGGGCAGCAAGGGATAGCTGAAGAAGAAGAAATCACGATCTAATACAAGTTTTTTTTTAGAGCGGGTGTTCAATTGGAACCTGGTTGGCCGTGTAATGGTCCCCTTTTAAGGTTAGCTGAGGATGTAGCAAAAAGGTTAATCATTGCTTTTGATACACCGACTGGAATGCCTTATGGTACAGTGAATCTCAGGAAAGGCGTCCCGCCGGGGGAAACTACAGTTACTTGCACAGCAGGGGTTGGGACTTTTATTGTTGAGTTTGGGACTTTGAGTAGATTAACGGGTGATCCGATTTATGAAGAGGTATGATTTTAAATAACTGACCAAGTGAATAAACACTATTTTTTTATTGATTAAATAACAAAAATAATTTTAAATTAAATTTTAAATCAATCTTACGTCTCGAATGAAATAATTTTAGGTAGCAATGAATGCATTATATTCTTTATACAATCATAAGTCACGAATTGGTTTATTTGGAAATCATATTGATGTTGCCACAGGCCGATGGACAGCTCAAGATTCGGGTAATTTATATAAATGTTAACAATAAACACTTCAAAATTATCTGACAGAAATTCAGTGCTTTTCTGTCGCACTTCACTTTATATCAAATACATTTTTCTTTGTCTCAAATATATTTCCCATTTAAAAATATATATATAATATATACATATATTTGATAATGTGATATTTTTATTAAGGTATTGGAAGTGGTGTTGATTCTTTCTTTGAGTACTTAGTGAAAGGCTCGATACTTCTTCAAAAGCCAGAGTTGATGGAAATGTTCTATGAAATCAGAAAAGGAATTGATAAGTACCAAAAGAGGGACGACTGGTACTTCTGGGTTTCTATGACCAAAGGACAAGTTACTATACCCGTGTTCCAGTCTTTAGAGGCTTACTGGCCTGGCGTTCTAAGTTTGATAGGTAATAACGAATACCGAAGAAGCAATATTTTTGTAATAATTTTTGTTTTAACAAAAACAGGCGAAACATCGAATGCAATGAAAACCCTACACAATTATCACCAAGTTTGGGCTCAGTATGGTTTCACACCCGAGTTCTACAACATTCCACAAATGGAAGCTGGGGCAAATAGGGAGAATTATCCCTTACGGCCTGAACTTATCGAATCAGTAATGTACTTATATAGGGCTACTGAGGATCCTTATTTGATTCAAGTTGGGGTTGATATTTTGAGGAGTATACAACACAGTGCTAAAACACCTTGTGGTTATGCTACAGTAAGTTATACAAGCCTATTCTGTAAGGAAAATGTTTTATTTTTTATCCTCACAGTCTACGCATTAATTATTATAAATACAAAAATGTGACCCTTTTTGTTGCAGATAAAAGATGTTAGAGATCATAGAAAAGAAGACAGAATGGAATCATTTTTCTTAGCGGAAACAACAAAATATTTATACCTACTCTTCGATACTGACAACTTCATCCATAACCAAGGTCAGCACGGCACTGTTATTAAAACGCCTAACGGTGAATGTGTTGTGGATGCTGGAGGCTACATTTTCAACACAGAAGCTCATCCTGTGGATCCCGCAGCTTTGCATTGCTGCCACACAATTCCCAATGTAAAATTCCATGATTTTAAAGAATTATTATCCAAGAAAAACTTGTTCCGCGGTGAGCGGTTAACACGAAGCAAGAATAAATTAGTTAAAGAAGAACCATTCCCAATTCCGCCACCGGCAGTGCTAGAAATTAACGATACCACTAATAATAATAATAATTTTGATAAAAATGATAATTTCGACGGAAATATAAATAAAAACATGACGATTGATGAGGATGTTAAAGTTGATGATGAGATGGAGATGAATAAGTCGAATTCTAAGGAGGAGAAATCGGATGTTGTATCAGGGTTTATTGAAAAAGTTCTTCCGGACTCCGAGGAGAAGTACGATCTGCAGGATATGTTGATGAGGATAAGGACTCATAAAAAATTTTACAGGAATGAGACTTGGGTGAACAATTATAAGGTTTTGAGTTGTAAGGCACAGCCGTTTTTGCAGAAATTGAGTATTTTTGGGGAGTTTTTTAACGGTTGATTGTTTTAAAAATACATACACTTTCAAATTAATCACTTCAGTTTGTTTTGTAAATTAAGACCTTACTTTAATTTCAAGTAATTCATTCTTAATTAAATAATGAAAGTTTATATTCAACTTTAATGAATTAAAACAGTCAAATATTTGATGGTGTGTACATATTTATTATATGTTTATAAAAATAGGAAACCAATTGATTTAATTTTGTTCAACCTGCATCATATATTCAGATCGTTAGACCAGTGTGTTCCAAGTACAATACACACCCTTTCGAGTGACGGGTTAATTAAATTTTATATATATACAATCTAAAATCCCCGTCTACCATAATGGTGGTGTAGGGGTTTAATTAAATTTTAAATTATTTAAACATGACGCATAAACCGTCAATGTCATCCAATTTTTAATTTCTCACCACTCTCAAAATTCCCAGTGTAAAACATGTCGAAAGAGCACATTACCACAGCTTCGGAAGAAAACGTGCTGAGTAGTCGCGGTTACAAACTGCTGAGAAAACTGGGCGAAGGAAGCTACGCGAAAGTCTACCTGACTGAATTCAAGAACCCCAAAGATCCAGAAAAATCGATGCAGCTGGCCTGCAAGGTGATCGACATCGCGAAGGCCCCTAAAGATTTCGTCAAGAAGTTCTTGCCCAGAGAACTCGACATACTGGTGCGACTTAACCACCCGCACGTCGTTCACATACAGAATATTTTCCAAAGGAGGAATAAGTATTTTATATTCATGAGGTATGCGGAGAACGGTGATTTGTTGGAGTTCATCGTGAAGAAGGGTGCCGTTTCCGAAGCGCAGAGCAGGGTCTGGCTGAGGCAGATCGGTTTGGCTTTGCAGTATCTGCACGAAATGGAAGTGGCGCATCGTGATTTGAAATGCGAAAACGCTCTAATTACCAGTAATTACAATTTAAAATTAGCTGATTTCGGTTTCTCCCGGTTCGTGATTGATCAAGCCGGAAAGAAGTTGACTTCGGAGACTTACTGCGGATCGTTGTCTTACGCAGCTCCTGAAATTTTGAGGGGGATTCCGTATCATCCAAAAGTTGCGGATGTTTGGTCGATCGGGGTGATCCTCTACATTATGCTGAACAAGGCGATGCCGTTCGACGATGCTAATATAAAAAAACTGTACGAGCAGCAGGTGAACCGCCGGTGGAAATTCCGCGCGAAAGTCGCTGATTCCCTGAGCGATCAGGTGAAGAAGTTGTGCGGGCATCTGCTGGAGCCCGAAGTTACGAAACGGTGGAAGATCGAGCAAGTGTTGAATTCCGAGTGGATGTCCATGGACCCGCATCTGTTGGAGTTGTCGCCGACGGAGAGGGCCGCGCTGCAGCAAGCGCACGAACAGAGGAAGAAGTATTTGGAGAGCAAGGGCGTTCAGCAGGATAATAGGAGGAAGGGGTCGAAATCCATCGAGGACATTAAGGTCATGACTAATGCGGTGGATGCTGATGCTAAAGCTAGGAAGATGTCTATGCCGGGAATGACTCCACCAGAAACTCAAAATTAACATACAGTTAAAACCAGATAACGGTAGTATCAATTTAAGTAGAGTATCCAGCCATTCCTCCTGGGGGAAAGGGGCTTAGGGCGAGACGTGATATTGAAACTTTTAAAGTCATAAATGAAAAATACGAAGAACACCCTCCTCGGAGAGTGATTTTTAGAACTTTCGAAGAATGGGAGGGGAAATTAACAGTTTTTCTGTTTATTTGACAATCGCAACTCCTTAAAATTTCAAGAATCTATGGAGCCTACATATTCATTAATACACGACTCTTCATTTTATATCTGATATATCTTAGATACCATGTTTTGTGGGTAAATGAATCTTCAGTAAAATCTAAGACAAAAATGAAACGTGAGAAAAAAGTTTATTCCTTGTTTTTTTTTTTTTAATATATTTGGGTTTCTTGAAGAAGAGTATCTTAATTTACAATTTAGAGAAGAAAATATACACAATTCAATTGTGAATTAGTTTTAATACGCAGTTTTTTTAATATAATATTTAAAGATATTTAAAAATGCAATGGGAATCGATGGTCATTTAATGTTTTTAATGGCCACCGTTAATAAAGGATTATTATTTCAAAGCATCGAAAATTCGAACTAATTTATTTTAAATTTAAAGAAGTTGATGTTTTCCTTACAAATTAAATTCTAGATATTTTTAATTTTTGTACTTTCGATATAAAGACATTTCTAAATCGTTTTCATTTTATAAATGTTGGTCATTTCTTTATATCGAAAATTCAAATTATTTCAAATTAAATTTATAAGCGTTGGTATTTTCGATATAACGAAAATTCTAACTATATCATTTTATATTTTAATATGTTGGTATTTTCTATGTAATGAAATTTCGATATAACTCATTTTCAATATTTAAAGATTGGTGTTTTCGATATAACGAAAATTCGATATAATTCGTTTTAAATTTATAAAGGTTGGTACTTTCGATGTAACAAAAATTCGAAATAAATTATTTTTAATTTATAAAGGTTGGTGTTTTCGATATAACGAAAATTCGAAATAAATTATTTTTATTTTATAAAGGTTGGTATTTTCGATCCAACGAAAATTCGAAATAAATTAATTTTATTTTATAAATGTTGGTGTTTTCGATATAATAAAAATTCGAAATAGATAAATTATTTTTAATTTATAAAAGTTGGTATTTTCGATATAAGAAAAATTCGAAATAATTCGTGTTTTAATTATAAAGTTTGGTAATTTCGTTGCGAAGAAAATTCGTACTAAATATCCGCGAGTTTGCCATAATATGCACGGTCAGCTGACCGCGGAGTTCCTTAACCTCGAATAGTCCGCGAGACAATTAAAAAAAAGGACGCGTGTCCAGAAATAAATGTGATAGTTGCAAAGAGTCGCGCCCGCTGTAATAACGTGCAAGGAAAATGGGAGACACCAGCAAATTCAACGGGAAAGTGAATGGGATCGAGAGCAAATCGCCGTTTTTAATCGGTGTTGCCGGCGGCACCGCTAGTGGAAAGGTAAGTGATGCCACGAAAAAGGAAATCAATAACATTGCGACATGTTATGCGTTTGAATATTCATCGACACCTTTTTACATTATGCTAATCACGCAGTGATTTGTGGATTTTCGTTGCAATTTTTTAATTCTTTTGTTGAATATATATTTAAATGTCAAGGTGATCAATAATATTTATTTAAATAATGAATTTTCTGAATGTAAAATTAGGAAATCTTTATTTCTGAAAGATATATTAAATTATATCACAATATTTACAACGTAAATTATTTACGAGTAGTTAAGCCTTAGAAAATGGCTATCAACTGTCAGTCTTTTCGCTAGAATTGTAAAATATTTTCTTAAAAACAACCATTTATGTATGGTTGTGCTAAATTTAACGTTACATGTTCTTTATTGTTACAGTCTAAGCGAGGTTTATAATTGATTAAAAATTTGAAAATAATAAATTATTTCCACATTTAGCTATTTTCTATTTATGTTTATAATTGATACATTTACTTAGATTGTGAAGCTGAAATATAACGTATATGATAAATTTAACATTTTTTCATAAGAAATAACCCTCTATATATAATTTTATTTCTCAATTAAATACTTTAAATTAATAAAATAAGAAACAACTTTCAATTGATAAACTGCTTAATTTACTAAATTATATTATTAATTTAAAAAAAAATACAATTTTGAAAACCTTACATCTTTAGATTAATCGTTTGTAAATTTTAGAGCACAGTATGCAAAAGAATAATGGAAAAATTAGGTCAAGTCGACATGGACCAAACGCAGCGGCAGGTGGTCACGATTTCGCAGGACAGCTTTTACAGGGAATTATCGCAGGCCGAGAAATTCAAAGCCGAAAAGGGTCAGTTCAATTTCGACCATCCCGACGCCTTCAACGAGCAACTGATGGAGAAAACTTTGCAGGACATACTGTGCGGGAAGAGAGTGGAAATTCCGATTTACGACTTCAAAAATCACGCACCGTAAGAAGAAATAATCGCATTTTCAAGCTCATTTGTATAAATTGTGAAATTGTATAGTGATTTGAACGGATGGATTAACGTGAAAACACATTTTTTTTTTATCTTTGTCCACAAAATGCTAATATTATTAGGTGCGCAACTAAGTTCTTCACCTCACACTGAGAAGTAGTGAGGAACATATAACGATGTTATATATATATATAATCTAAAATCCCCATCTACCATAATGGTGGTGTAGGGGTACGATGTTATATAAGACTAAATAAATAAAAAATCTAAATATAATAATAATCTTTATTGTCTAACAGATATACCATAAAAGGACAAATATCAGAAAAAAAATATACAAATCAATTACTAAGTTCCTGCTGTTCTTTCAAGAAAAAGCCAGAAAAATGGGAAAAAGTAGTCGTAAGTTTTAAGCAATGTTTTGAATGATTCATTTGTAAGTATGTTTCTACAATAAAGTTGCAGTTTCATAAAAAAAAAAACAGTGAGAACTTAGTTGCGCATCTAATACAATAAAAATATACAGAGAGAATTTTGTGTTGATTCACAATTGCCGGGGAACGGAAACAGGAAAGACGAATCATAGGATCTACATGTATCCATTAACAATCGCCCGGGAAGGGGCTTACGAACTTTCTGTATACGATCCGTTCACTTTTACGTGCGATTGTAAATCGACCAATATAAAGAAATTAACCTTTGAAAAATCGATTTTGACGTATAATCATTTTTTCATTTACTAATTAAGGTATTGAGATTACTCTAAAACGATACTCGTTTCCAAGTTTACTGATTTCCTAATTTTTTTTTCAGTCGCAAAGACGAGACGTTGACAATATATCCAGCGGATGTTGTGTTATTCGAGGGTATCTTGGTGTTTTACTTTCCGCAAATCAGAAATTTGTTCCATATGAAGCTATTTGTCGACACTGACTCAGACACTAGATTAGCGAGGAGAGGTTAGTTGGAATAATAATTAAAAAAATTTGTGGTAAAAACATAATAAGTGTTTTATTCAGTGATCATGAATTACCACGTAGTTACGGTCGCAACCATCATTATGATTAAAAAAAAAAAAGAAATTCGTGTTGATAAACGATTTGTAATTTTAATATTTTGCAGTGCCAAGAGACATAATTGAAAGGGGAAGAGACTTGGATCAAGTTTTAAATCAGTACATGAATTTCGTGAAGCCGGCTTTCGAGGAATTCTGTTCACCTGTAAGTGCTTTAAATTTGTGATTGTATTCATTTGCAATTAATTAATAAATTAATGGTTCATACAGGGTTTTACAATTACATTTAATTTTATATAAAATAACCCTACACCTATATGGATTTTCTACCCATATAGGTGTAGGGTTATTTTATATATTATATTATATCAAAAAAAAGGGATATATTTAAGATAAAGCGAAATGCATTTTTATATAATATATATTGAATATATATGAATATATATATATAATAAAAAGAGTATTTTAGTTTATTTAATTTGAACTTTTATTTATTTATTAAGCAAAAGACATGTACAATTTTCACAAGTATTGCATTTTTGCATTTGTCATACAAAATTATAAACTATAAAATACATAAAGTTAAAACTAAAAGTAAAATTTATTCAAATTTATGGTTAAGAAAGTTGTTTTTTTTACAGACAAAAAAATTTGCCGATGTAATAATTCCAAGAGGTGCAGATAACACAGGTGAGCTTCAAATATTTATATTTTATGCTGAATTAACGCTTGAACTGCTTTTTTTTAAATCATCGGCTTTTAATCACAAACATACGCAGTCTTAACAAATAACAAACAAGACAAAAAAAAAACCTGTGTACTTCCGGTGTGTGCTTCTTGGTTGTACAGTCACTGCAAGAACATTACCACCATACAAACGAGTCTATTATCACAATCGATTTTAATAGCATCTTATCAGAAAAATTTAAACCGGTGATATCCGACACTCGAAAGAGTATAAGGGTTATATGATAATATGTATATATATATATTAAACCGGTGATGATTGATATTGTAAATATGAATCTTGCGCATCAATATTATCCCCCCTTTTTCCTTATATGTTGACACAATTTGCTTTTGAAACGAAAAAAAAAAAAACATACTTGAGATGGAGATTTATAAATGGAGTAATGTTTTATGTTGCAGTGGCTATAGACCTAATAGTCCATCACATCTGGGATATTTTACACGGCGACACGCATCTAAATGGTCTCAGGCTCAGCTCCGGCGCTGAAAGCGATGACCACCTTCTCGTTAAAGTCGCACGATAGGGACTGCCGGAAATAATTCACGCACACACGCGCGCACTAACCAGTATGCAAGAGTATTCCCAAAAATGCGAAAGCACGCACAGTTTTTTTTTTTTTTTTACCAAAAGAAAAGAGAGAAAACCAAAACCTTATTTTGAATGTAGTGTTGACTTTTTATATCGATATATACTTATTGTCAGTAATGATTAGTAGTATTAATTTATGTATTTGTAATTATTAGGATGGTACAGATATTTATATATTTTTGAAATAAATCTCTATACCACAACGGTAATAGAAGATGGGCTCAATTTTATTCAGTAAATTCGAATGTTTTTAATAAGGAACACTGAATTCTTTCGTTTGAATTAAAATCAGTGTCTTACGGTTTTTTTAAGAAAAAATAAATTCTGTGCCGTCTTAAAATGGTATTTACATATAAACACGCCCAATAAGTATTCTTAGGTACTTAAAATATATAAACCGAGACTGCGAAACTTTATAAAATGAACCATAATATCAATTAAATAAGACATGATATGTATATTTTTACAAAAGGCGATTTTTCATGAAATACAAGAGCATTTATAAACTAAACATAAAAAAATAACTGTTGTGATGGAATGCAAACATTCATTGTTTTTTTTTTTTGAGAAAAGTATTTTTTTTTTACTTATCTTAATTTTTCATAAACATATGAAAAATCCCAATATTTTGTGGTTACTTAATAAAATTTTATTGCTTGTGCTTACTTGCATAAAATAAAATTTTATTAGATACCCATAAAATATTGGGATTTTTCATACGTTTATGAGAAATTAAGGTGTTGGATTTTATGTGCATCTTAATTTTTTATAAACAGAATAAGTTCATAATAATTGAAAGACGACACAAGCTCCATATTTTGCTTAATTTCATGTGGGTATCGTCCATACGCTCGATGAATCGTTGTTAAACGTTTTATTAAACAAGAAAAGTTCTCAATCTTTTAGTGGAGAAAACAATTCGGTCTTCTTGTAGATTTAAATTATTGATATATATATATATATATATATATATATATATGTATGTATATATATATATAATATCTTATATCCTTCCACCACATATTGGTGTAGGATAAATTATTGATAAATTACGCAAAAATGGTGCTTTGTGGTATCTTTACAATTATGTTTTTTTTTTAAATTAAGGGTTCTTTTAATTCTTAATAATGACAAAATTTATTTCATAATAATTTTTTGTCTTTTATTCAATTTTTATCGAATAATTTTTTATTTACAAAAAAAGTGGAAGCAATTAGAAATACCACTCCGCATTTAAATAAACCACAAACTGTTTTTTTTATTATTATTATTCTTAATTTTTTAACACCCACATAAAACGTGAATATAATTTTTGGTGTTTGTTGTTTATAATCGAATTCAGTGTAATTAGATGTATAGAATGAAGAAATAAAGGCTTTAGTTATTAAATTAAAGTAATTATTTGTATTAATTGGATTGTGATTTTTTTTCTTTCTTTCTGCAGTTGCTATAGATTTAATCGTACAGCACATACGCGACTTCTTAAACGATAGGCAAAAATTAGTGGTGACGGTGGAGAGCCGGAGCAGCAGCAACAACTCTACACCAACGCACAGCAGGAGGCAGGGCACAGGAGACGGGCACTTTAAAAGGCCGCACTAGTAAAATCCACAATTTTTTTTATTGTTGACTAAGTTTAGGACGTTAGTGTGATGCTTCAGCCGATACCAAA
Organism: Philonthus spinipes; assembly: GCA_963082785.1. Taxonomy (NCBI): domain Eukaryota; kingdom Metazoa; phylum Arthropoda; class Insecta; order Coleoptera; family Staphylinidae; genus Philonthus; species Philonthus spinipes. The sequence continues at coordinate 2,389,153 of OY720310.1, read as the reverse complement.
GTTTTTAAGTGTTTTTTTTTTAAATAATTTATTGACTGCAGAGGTTGATATTTTTCCTGCAAAAAGGGAATTGATACAGGGATATCCTTTTTTTATTTAATTTTTTTAAATTATTGAATTTATCGCCTGACGGATTGTTTTACAGTTGAGTTTTTATATTTTATATGTGTTTCTAACTTATTCTAAGTGCAAACATTCGGGTGCTGGAATATTTAAAGAGATTAGTCGATTCCCGTACCCGAATGAACAAATAAAATTCGTAAATTACCATTACTTTAGTTGCTTGTAAAGTTGATAAGGACGTGAAGAAAATGAAAAGCAATTAGTTGAATTAAACTTGTAAATTAAATTCTCTTGATTTTAAAAGTTTAATTCAATATTAACAATGTTTTACCAAGTGATTAATGAGGAAAAAGTGTCCGATATATTTTAAAGTTGTTTACCTGTTCATATTTTAGCAGTCTTCCCGAGCACAGGCCCCTTGAAAATTGCTTAAAGCACTTCTCATAGCGATGAAAATCATGAATTTCCTTAGATATAGTGAAAATGAAAACATTTTAATAATAGTAAAATAAAATCCATTGGATTTTGAACAATCGCAATGTTTAGCAATGTTTTTTATCGGTTCCACATAAAAAAATCTTCAAATGTAATAATAGATAAATCTATGTTAGTTTAAATATACACTTTGAATATGAATTCAATTTCATCAAGTGTAAAGGGTGCCATATAAAGGGAATTAGAAATAATCCTTTCCTGTTGTATAATAGAAAATATATTTTGCTTACTTTTAATTTGAAATGGGTGATTAATTATTTATCAAATCCTACATTATAATGATTAATATTTGCAATAATGGCTTACATTAAATTTAAATCATAATAAATTAAAGACGACGCAAGCGCCACCTTTTGCCTAATTTCGATTATTAAATTTAAATCCTCAACTAATTTCAGGGGGATTCTCAAGAGAAATTTAATTATAAATCTATGTTAATTTTTTAAATTCTAATTCTTTGTAAACCAGTCCGATAGGAGGAAGAAGGAAAGAAGCTAGATCAAGGACACGATGGAAAGGAGAAGTAGAAATTACCAGATGGAAACAAGAGGTACAGAACAAAAAGGCATGGAAGAAAATTATCAATCAGGCCATGGACCAGCAGTTAACAAAGTATACTCTTGCTCTAGCTTCATAATGAATAGACACCCAACACCCGAAAGGGTACAATGAGAATATTGATATAATGGATAGATTAAACATTACATAAATAAAATATTATCATGTGTCAGAAGGAATCATGAAAGGGACATTCAAGTATTATAAAATTGCTTATATTAACTGATTTATATTTTTAGTATACTCAATTTGTAGGAGTTTTAAATTAATAACTATTAATCCTCAATTTTCTTCCACAATTTTGAAACAACATTCGCATCTTCAGTTTTGTAACGAAAAACATTGGACGGATTTTCAATGCTTGCTGAAAACATAATTGCAATTTTAGTGAAATTAGTTTACAAAAATAGAAAAATATAAATAAAAAAACAAAGCCGAGTATTATTTTTAAATATATAAAATATATGTATATGAGAAAACGACAACAGTGGTATCATAAATTTTCATTCAGTTTAATTTAGTATAGAATATACGAAGAAGCCTATTGATGCAATGTTTTTTGTTCAGTGAAAATTCAGATTATTAAAGGATTAATAAATATTCTTCTATAGCAATCTTAATAATTTTTAGTAAGTAATAAAAATTAAAAATTACCCTCCTTACACCTAATGGTAGAAAGGAAAAAGAATAAAAAAAAAATAAAAATTACCTCCAACATAAAAATCATCAGACTTCGCTAAAGAAAACCCCGTAATTAATTTACAGCATTGTGGTGCAGTATAACTGAAAAAATAAATATAATTATGTCAACAATAATAATATTAAAACTAGTGTTGGGCAAAATATTAATTAATTAATTTGTATTAACAAAATTGCCGTACACACAAAAAAAAAGATCGACTTTGCCTGTCTTTAATTAAAACCCACCTAGAACCCATGGATTGACCACTTTTTAATTTGTCAATTTCTTCCTCGTATTGCCGTATCTGCTTTTTCAAATTTTCAATTTCTTGCAGAGTGTGTTCCTAAATGTATTAAATCATTTATTTAAAAAAAACAGACACATAAATCGTATTAACTACTCACCAATTGCGTTTTGTCTTTCATTACTGAATTACTCGTATGTATCTTCTTTATATCAATATAATTATTCTTTAACAACTCTAAAATTAGATGAAGTTAAATTTAATGCTAATATTTTCTTCATTAATATACCTTCGAGTTCTTTAAGTTCTGCAAAGGGAAATTTATTTAATAATTTAAACAAATTTGAATATAATTGTTAATAAAAATATAACCTAAAAATTCATATTAATTACCTTGCAGCGGGGTGTTTGGCTGGAATTGTTTTACAAATTGATCCATTGCTTTATTTTATTCGGAATGATTTTCTTTATTTCCTATATTCGTAGATTTTTGAAAGGGAAAATTATTTAAATCAATTTCCAACAGTTATTTTCAAAAATTCTTGTTTATTATGCTAGGAAGAGAAATGACAGGAGCGCAAAATTGTTGCCAACCGCACAACGTTAAAAACATAGATAAATGATTTTGTAGTGTGTATTGTCACAGTATATACATACTACTGTATACTGTGGTATTGTTGTTAAAAAAAATCAGGGGTCTTATTACTGAAATTGATCGCACGTTTCGATCGTAAGCAACTGGCCGTTAAATTCACCTATCTGAGAGATTTCGTACGACCAATTTAAGGAATACGGTCCTAGGGTATACCACTGTAATTATACAAAAGATGGCGTTTAGTGCTATCTTTCCAGTTATAAGTTCGGGATTTTAAAAACACCCCTGTGCGAATATTTAAAACATATTCAATACATTTTTTAGAAATCACTTTTCTTAGGTACAGATAGTATATTTTGTAAAATGTATTGATAAAGAAAATGAAGGGGTTGTAATAAAAAGTATTTGTCGATTAAAACACAATAAAAAGTAATTACAAATTTAATTGTACACAGTAAAAAAATATCTGGTGCTTAAAATTAATATAATTCTTGATACACACCTCATGTAAAAGTAATTAACCTATTAATACCCAGAATAAACATTTTTTTTAAGAAGTACATAGGGCAGTAATTGGTTAATAAATTATGATAAAATATACTAAGTTATTATCTATTTATACAATATATACAATTTTGATTTTTTTTTAATGCCAAAGAAATTAAAATCATATTGATGCACCGATGGTACTCACTCAGTCACACAAGATTCTTTTTTAAAACAGGAACATTATACTCAACATTTCAAAAACATGCAGTCTTTCAGTTCCACCCTGCAGTATTTTAGTAATTAATCATGGAAAAAGGTGATACTTTACACAAAATTGCTATATAACTTATAATGATTGAATTAAAATTAAAAATACAATTAGAATTACTGTTTTTTGAAACTTTTCAAAATCGGATAAATATTATCGAAAGCTTCGTAGATCTCCTGTCGCACTTTCGCTCCCGTCAGCACAACTTTACCCGAAACGAAAATCAGCAGCACAATCCTGGGCTTCACCATCCGGTAAATAAGTCCCGGGAAAAGTTCCGGCTCATACGAACTGAAAGCACTGTGGGTCAAAACCAACCCCTCCAATCTGATCGGAAATTTAACATCACAACTCCCCACCATATTCTGGATTTTAAAATCCAAAAACTTTGCGGGAAAACCCAGTTTTTGTATAATACGAGCGTATTTGCGAGCCGCCAGCCTGGAATCCTCTTCGCTTTTCGCACCCGTGCACACCATTTTTCCAGAGGAAAAGATCAGAGCGGTAGTACGGGGTTCTCGGATACGCATGATGACGGCGGCGAAACGTTTCGGGTTGTATTCGGCGTTACGGGCATGCAGGGCGATTTTCTTCAGATCGAGTTTGCAGTTTAAGTTGACGGTGGATACGATATTTCTAAATGAAACGGAAATTAGTAAACATTAATCTTGAGTTACAAAAAGCGGGAATTTACTGTAATTGGGGTACAATCCCTGGATCTGCTGAATGCGGAGTCATTGGTGTCATGGGGCCTGGAGTTGCCGGACCTAAACTGGGGGGAGGCACCGAGTTGTTCGAACCACCCAAATTCACCATTGACGATGACATCATCGAATGTTGCTAAAAATATTTAAAACAAATAATATGAGAAATTGTGTTATTCATTCACTTTATTTTATTCATTTGTTTTTATGTTTACCTTTTTTTATGATAACAAATAATTGCTCATAGTTTTACATACCGGAGTTTGTGGTTGCATCATGCTCTGTGGAGTTGAAAACCCAACGTACGTGTGTTGTTTAGTCTGTGGAACCATCCCCATGCCCATTCCTAGCCCCAGCGTAGGGGTCAGCCCCCCCACGGGGGCCAAAGGTGGCATTTGTTGGTGCACGGGTTGTGGTTGTTGCGGCTGTAGCGCATTAGGTAAGATTAGTTGATCTTCGTCCGGTTGATGTAATGGTGTCCCTTTAATACATATTCAAACAATAAGAATTTGATTAGCATAGTTATAGGTTAACCCAGGCAGGCTGGATACCTGTCCCAGGCCAATTATAAATATCTACACGGGTAAGCCCTGACGTGACGATCTCAAGTGCCAATTATGGCAAGATATTTTGACTAAGGCGCTCAAGAGACACGCTAGATTAAATAAATAATTTTTTAAATTAAAACAATAATTTGGATGTAGTGATAACATTGTTAATTTATCATCAGAAAATATTATGTTAGATAAATGGTTATAGGTTAGATTTGAATTTTTTTTTTTTCAGTTACATTTCTGTTACCTATATAATTATGATACACTAAAATACAGTTGATCTTTCTGCCGCGAGCACAGTATAATTTAGAATAATAAATTGTTAATATTTATTGTTCTAAATAATCACTGATGTTGAAGTTAATTGTGTAAAAAATATATTTAACTGTAACTAGTTTATTTAAATCTTTTGTAATCTAAACTCTTATTCTGGAATATTTTGTTTGAAAAAAGCTAAATTTAACGTGTATGTTATCAATTAAACTATCAATTTAATAAGTATACACATCAATTATAAAATTGGCTGTTATTGTTTAACTTTAACATTTTTCGTACGGAATTGCCCCATTTTATACATTTAAATGTATTCGTTATTATAAAAATATATAAACATTACAAATATTCTAACCTCAATTAAACAATAAATTATTTACTTACAAATCACAGAGTTAAAACAAGCTTACTTACCTATACTGGGAATGCTAAACCCAGGACTGGGAAGCATTTGATCCATGTTTTCGCTTTTCTGTCCACACCCGTCTTCAATAAAATATTATTCGTATAATAAAACTATTTTTCACATCAACATAAATCAACACTACGCAATGCAACAGTTTCTTAAAAAAAAACGTAAATATGCAACCCAATTTGCGTGACTATTAAACCCTACATAATCCTTTATCTCCATAGACATAGATTATATTATAATTCTAACTCTAACAATAATAATCGATATTATTACTTTGATAATATAATAACATTATTATATTATCAAAGTATGTTATTAACAATAACAAATTGTTATAGTTAGAATTACTCTAACATAATCTAGGTCTATGGAGATGAAGGATTATGTAGAGTTTAATACGTTAAACTTAACATTTCTTTTATAGAATAGCCTCGAATGTCCACATTGTGAACGAAATGTACATCTAACATGTAAATAAAAAGTGAAGAAAGGAATAAACCAAGTTTTAATTTATTGATATAAAACAATTTACGTAAACTCAAACAAATTTATAGTGTTTATAGCTTTGACTATATAAATAGTCATAAATAGTCATAAATAGTCAAAGGTTTATAGTAATTCTAACCCAATGTTGATACTCTTTCTATAACAATCATTAATTAAAATGACAGTTGGCAATTGTTGTCTACTCCTCATCCATATCTATTAATTTTCTATGTCCTCATTCTATGAATTGTTGTTTTGTAAACGTTTGTGCAAAGTTTTGAAAACCCTCGAAAATGGAAACTATTTTAGAACAACAAAGAAGGTACCACGAAGAAAGGGAGCGTCTAGTGGACACGATGGTGAAGGAGATGCTTCATAAAAAGACGACGGTGGGTTTTACATTTTTTGCACATAACCTCACTTTCACTTCTGTCTTCCCATTGAAAACACAATTACAATAACATATAAATATTTGATTAAGTATATTATAAATTTAATTATCCTACACCAATATGTGGCAGAAGGATATAAGATTATATATATATAAATTTAATTAATTGTTAAATGGTCATCGACCATATCGAAGAAGAGGTGAACAATAATATTTATTGATATTATCTAATAATTGCTTTTCAGTATCGTGAGACGATTAATTCAGACCACAGATTGAAGTACCTCTTGGATAAATACATAAATGGAACCGAGAGGCTGGTGGACTTGTACGAAGACAAGGACGGACAGAGGAAGGCCGAAGTCGCCTCACTCACCGGCCCCAATGAATTCCAGGAGTTCTACAACAGGCTGAAGCAAATTAAGGATTTTTACAGGAAACATCCCAACGAGGTCAGTTACATTCATTTAATATTAATTAACCTTTTATCCTACAAGGGGAATTATTTTAGGGTTTGATTTATTTTAATTTTTTAGATAAGTGTCCCTATGTCTGTAGAGTTCGACGAGTTAGCCAAAGCCAGAGAGAATCCAACAGAAGAATTGGCCAGTAAGTAAAATTTTGTTTAAGGGGAACCATAGTACCAATGAAAAATAATCTACTTAAAATATATAATTGAAATTCATTGTAATTGATGGTTAATGTTTTTTTTAATAGTTTGAATTTTAGAAGATAACATTTGTATTTTTTTTTTTTGTACGTAGATTTGGTTGAATTTTCTGATGAGGAAGGCTATGGAAAATACCTGGACCTCCATGAATGTTATGAGAAATACATAAATCTAAAAGGCATAGAGGTGAGTCATTTTTAAAGAGTGTTTTATTTATATATATATTATCAAAATTCCATTTACTCTTTTGGGTATCGGGTAGAGTGTTTTATTTAATTGATTAAATTTATAATTGCTTCTATTTTTTGCCCCCGTTTCTCCTTGCAGAAAGTCGATTATATCACTTATCTAGGTATGTTTGATCAACTATACGACATACCGAAAGAAAGGAAAACCGGAGAGTACCGACGGTACCTCCTCACGTTGATCGAGTACCTCAGTTGGTTCGTGCAAAGGATTAAGCCGCTCATGGATCTGGACGGGGAGTTGCAGAAGGAAGTGGAGGCTGTTATATTGCAGTGGGATAGCGGGACTATACCCGGTTGGCCAGTAGGTTTTATTTCAAAAGTTTTTCCTTTTATAAATTATTATTAAAAATGTTAAAAAGTTCATATAATTTTGATATTTTCTTTATTTTGTTATATTCTGAGTAAATTCTGCACTTAGCCCATGGTGAAACATTTTTAATTAATAATGGTACAGAATTAAAACACGCTGTTTTTTTATGTCTCATAGATCTGTGAAACATAAAAAACCAAGTGTTTTAATTTTATATCATTATTTATTTTGTAAACTTTATTTAAGAAGAGGTTTTCAACCTATTGGTTCGCACAATGTCTTATGGTGTGATTGAGAAAAGTAAAATTTTGTTTCCTTAATTCTAATGATAATTCTGATAATTATATCTGTCAAAGCCAGTTAAGAGGTTAATTTCTTTAAAAATCACAACATTTATTTAAATTAGATTATTTAAATAAACGATGTATTATTTTTCGAATAGAAAGAGACAGGTTCAGCTCTGGCAAACGTGGGTGCCCATTTGGAGCTCTCCGCCTTTTCCAGCTGGGAGGAGCTCGCCTCGCTGGGCCTCGACCGTCTCAAGTCCGCCCTGATGGCGCTCGGTTTGAAATGCGGGGGAACCCTGGAAGAGCGCGCACAGCGCCTGTTCTCCACCAAAGGATTAACCTCGCTGGATCCCTCCCTGCTCGCTAAGAACAAGGCCGGGAAAGCCAGTAAGGAGAAGGAATCTCTGCGGCACAGGGAATTGGCTTCTCTGGAGAGTCAGGTTTACAGGTTGGCCGAGCTCGTGGGGGCCCAGCGCGCCGCCACGAAGGAGAATGTGCAGAGGAAACAGGCGAGGACGGACGGGGAGAGGGATGACAGCGAAAACGAAGAGAGCGATGAGGAGAGTATTGATGATGATGCCGATGATGTACCGTATAATCCCAAGAATTTACCTCTTGGTTGGGATGGAAAGGTAATTTTTTTTTAATAACGCATATAGCATTAATCCTACACCAATATGTGGTAGTAGAAGGATATAAGATTATATATATAGCATTAAAAAAATTCTTCCTACTGACTATAGTGGACATAAAAATTAGTGAATTGTAGAAAATTTCAATGTACAACATTGAGGTATAATTTAAATTTAATTAAATATAAAGTGGAAAAGAAAAGATCTGACGGGATTTCCACTTTATATTTAATTAAATTTAAATTATACCTCAATATTGTACATTGAAAATTTCTACAATTCATAGATATAAATATAATTTAAAAGGAAAAAGAAATTAATAAAAATTTGTGTTGGGAAAAATCGAAAAATAGTAAAATAATAATCTTAATAGTAATCGAGTGTTTCTAAATTAGTAAATAAAGTCAATAATATCAATAAACGTTTTTCAATAAATAGAGAACAATTACAGATGTTAATAGAATATGTTAAATTAATAAAATTGTGAAGTGTTTAATTTTGAGGAAACATAAAAGATCTCTAATAATAAAAATATATTTCTTCAATTTGAAGATTTTTTTTTCTCATGGAAAATCATACAAAAAATAAAAACTTTATACTTTCCCTTTTTTCACAGCCCATTCCTTACTGGTTATACAAACTGCACGGTCTAAACATCAGCTACAACTGTGAAATTTGTGGAAACTACATTTACAAAGGCCCCAAAGCGTTCCAAAGACACTTCGCAGAATGGCGGCACGCTCACGGGATGCGTTGCTTGGGAATACCGAACACGGCTCATTTCGCTAATGTGACCCAAATCGAGGACGCCCTCGCACGTAAGCCTTGTTAAAACCATCCATTTTTATAGAGTTTTCACATTTTTATTTTTCAGTTTGGGAAAAGCTGAAGGTGCAGAAACAGAGCGAGCGCTGGCAGCCGGAAACGGAGGAAGAGTACGAGGATTCCCAGGGGAACGTGGTTAACAGGAAGACGTACGAGGATTTGAAGAGACAGGGATTATTATAAGTCTGATGTTTAAGTTGTGAATAAATTATGTCGGCTTTAACTGAGATTTTTGCATCCTAACCCAAGGATTGTATATTTGGAAAGGATGGTCCATACCATACGCAACAATGTGTCCCTTCTAATGTGCATATTGGTGACAAAGACTTACGCAATTAAAGTTTTCTAAATAATTAATTAAATAAAACCCCTACACCACCATTATGGTAGATGGGGATTTTAGATTATATATATATATATATAATAAAAGAAAACAATAATTTCATCAATTTTAAATTTAATATTTTCACATACAAAAAGTGTTATCATTTACAAATTATTATTATAATTATTGTGTTTTGATTTACTTACATCCACTTAAATTGTCAATAGAATGTCAGCTTCAGCAGCATATAAGGAGGAATGCAAATACAATGGTCAAGATCTTAAAAAAAATAAAATAAAACAAAGATTAGTATATTGTTTAATGTTATATATTATAAAAAAAAAGTTCAGTTATACAAAAATAACTGAACTTTTTTTTTATGAAACTACATTTCGAAAATATTAATACGTCATTATCAAACTGACTCATTAATGACGTAGAAACCAAAAAAAGGTTCAGTTATAGGAAAAAGTGCGAATTATAATATATTGAATTATTAAATATCCTTACCTCTGTAACACACAAACCCAAGGCGACTTTTCCTATCATTTCCGACATATCGGCAATCGCATCGTAAACGAAACCCACGCAACCATTTTTGAACTTCTCGTTGTTGGTGTTGTTGCCTTCAAAACAACTGGGGGGTGGGGAGTTTTTCCAGTCATTAGGAGTCGTGACGCCGCAACACTCAAGCTGCGCAAAATCATTTTTTTTATAAAGTAATTTTTGATATTTAGTTACATTTATTTTGTACAATAATGACTTTATTATGAATTGCTTACTTTTTGTTGAACTGTATCGATGTAATCCTTATACACAGGATCCGTCATGTACTTCTCGAATATTTCTTTATATATTTTATTCAGTTCCTCTTGCAATTTATTATCACCCTCTTGTATGGCTGTTAAAGCATACGAACCGGCAACTATTTGCACTATCAGGATGCACACTACGTTGACTATGTACTAGAAAAGTTAATTATAAAATGTACGTTAATACAAAATACACCTCACACTGAGAAGTAGATTTTAGAAATTCACAAACAGGGATTATTTTGTATTTTATTTATTTAATCTTATATAACATCGTTATATACGATGTTATATAAGATTAAATAAATAAAATACAAAATAATACAATAATATATAATATTATATACGATATACATCGTTATATACGATGTTATATAAGATTAAATAAATAAAATACAAAATAATCCCTGTTTGTGAATTTTAAAATCTACAAGGTATACAAACGGATCATTAAAGGGAAAACAGTGTATTGTTATTTAATACACCGGTGTATTATTATTTAATACACTGTTTTCCCTTTAATGATCCATTTGTATACCTTGTAGATTTTAAATTATTGACGATACAACTTTTAAATTTTGTCAAAAAATGCCGCTCTAGTTAATGTAATTTACAGAGCCCCGTTATTACATCTTACACGAAGATAAATATAATTTTGATTTTCAGTTTTACAAAATTCCTGATTAAGTCGCGAGAGGAGAATGGTGTTTACCATGATGAGCATGCACTTGCTCTTTTTCATAGCACCGCAGCATCCTAGAAAGGCGATGGAGAATATTACGCAACCGACGACGTAGAGCAGAATCGGGGCGACACTGGCGGCATCGTTGAAGTCTTCCGGGATTAAGCTCTCGAAATTCAAATGGGCCAAGACTCCTATAACCAATAAGGCGAGTCCTGCCACCTGTTGGAACACAATTTATACTTGAAAGTTTATAAACAACTCCTGCGAAGGAGCAGAAAGGAAGTTTTATTGAAATTAGCAGATTTAATTTATTAAGGGTGATTTTTTAGTGCGCCAGAAAAAAGACAGTTTTTTTTTTGCATCACACACACATGGGCATTGGTTTATCAAAACGACAGTTTTGTTAATTGTTGCCTGTTTTTAGCGCATTCATAATTTAATTATAAATTAAGTGTTGTGTAGCAATTGAAGCTGATTAACGGTATCAGATATTTTATTTTTAATCTATCTATAAGTATTTGTTTTGTATATAAGCCATAAGTTCCACGAAAAAAAATTCAATCATAATGATAAATGTATTTAACTGTTATTATGGGACTAATTTTATCTGCTATAAATTATTTTTATTATATTTAATGTTTATATATTAAACTCTTGCGGCTTTAACACATTCACTAACGAAGACTTTCACAAACAAAATCGAATCGCGTTATTCGATTACCAATTATTGCTTAAGTTACAAGACCGAAAATACCTTTTACAAGTAAAAACGATTCTTTAATTGTCAGTCACCTCACACTGAGAAGTAGAGAGGAACATATAACGATGTTATAGAAGACTAAATAAATAAAAAATAATTGTCAGTAATCACAGCGCGCGTTTTATGTCACTTGATCAAAATCTATTTGCAAAAACAATCGATTGCTTGCACTATTGGATCATCCGGTAAGAATCCGGATCTGCAGACATAAGCGAATGTGTATTACTTAAATCTGGATCAATCCATGACTATTAGTACGGACATAAGTAAAGTAAATACAACCGTCTATATTTTTTCTATATTGAAAAACTTTACGTAATCTGCTTCATAATTGTCTTTCAGATTATTTTATTAAATAAAAGACATATATATATAAATTATACCCTACACCCATGTGGGTAGAAAGGGGTCATTGAATATATATTTTGATAATTTATATATATATATATATAAATTATCAAAATTCCATTTACCCTTTTGGGTTTCAGATAAAATAAAAGACTTATGGTATTAAAAAAATAAATTTTACATGTATCCACATGATTCGATTTAAAAAAAAAAACTATTTGGACTAAAAACAATTAGAGAAGAAATTTTAATTTTTGAAGCTTCGGTAATTTAATTTTAATAAATAAAACACTTTTTTGCTTTATATCTTAATAAAAGTTAAAAGCGTTTTATTAAGTTATAATAAACCATGTACAACCAAGTGGAAGCCTTAACAATTAACAACTTTTTTGCTTGTATAACTTGTACTGTTGTAAGGAAGCAATAATCCCTCAAATAAACAATTTGATTTATTTGAATATATTCGCAAGCAACGATTTATCTCCTAAAATTCGAATGAATTTATATTTCAATAATCACTTGTTGTATCACCCTTGATAATTCAATCCCTGTTAATTTCGAAACGAGCACAAACGTTCCTCGATACGTACCACCAAGAGGAAGTTGAAGACAAACAAGAGAATTTGCGAAAGGCGCGAGAGCAAACAGCAGCACATTTTGCTGGCTTTGATGATCCACCCACTACTAAAACCAGCTAACGAAATATCACTCCACCTATCTATTTTCAACAGGTTGATAAACGGTAACGTCGTAATCCTTATCTATGTTGACACCTCTTGAGTATACAATTGAATGTAGGAAATTACAAAAAAAATTGACTGCTCGCGTCTGTTTTGAATAATGGTGGAAAAAATCGGTTACTGCATACAAAATCTACAAACAAACAAAATTATCTTCTTCAAACAAATTCTCGCACTAAAATGTTTTTTTTTTAATTTGTATTTTAATTTATAACATCTTCACATTTAAATGTGAATTTCGTTTTCCTTGTTTTCATAAACAGGACAAGTTCACCTTCCTATAGCGGACAAAACAATGATTCTCGGTCGTCTACCTTGTAGACCCAAATCGTTGACGATGCTACTTGAAATTAGGCAAAAGGTGGCGCTTGCGTTGTCTTTAATTTATTATAACATCTTATTTGAAACTAATTAATTATTTTCATGAAAAATTAAATTTGGCTGAAAACTTCATATAAAGCTAGCTTAGAGTGTGCTGAACTTGAATCCGTTGTCAGAAATTTTTTATTCCGCTTAGAAATATTTTTTTTGTAATTTTTAAAATTCACATAAAAAATGAAAAAGTTAAAAAAGAAAAAATATTTTGGGCTAAAATTTTGCACACAGATGGTTCACAGTGTGCTGAACACAAATCTGCAATTAGAACATTTTTATTTCTCTTAGAAATAATTCTTTCTAATTTATAAAATCTTGTTAAAAACTAATTTTAAATTTATTAATATTTGTACATTTTTGGTGGATGCGCCCGGCACAAAATGTATATATTTTAAATTCATACCTGATAAATTCCCTTAAGAGTGCATGCTATGCCCTATAATTAGTACTGATGAGAATTCATTGCTGAATTTAGATTTCTCTTTCGTAAATAACAATATAAATTTTCTTCATTATATTTTCCACTGGAAAATAAACACTAACTGAAGATTATCACACCTTCTCTGGCTACCTTGTATATTACTGTTTTTACATATTTGTTACATTACAATAGAGTGTGTGTAATATTTCTAGAAACGTACGATAACAAAATTACTTTTAAAAAAATTAACATAACATCGCCCGTATTTTATTATCTATCCCTTGAAAATGTCAAGGAATGTGCATTCATTATTTTTACAGAAAAAACAAATATTTTTATGCTAAAGTGTTAATAAAATACTCTATAATTATGAAATATTAATATTATACCACAAAAATCTTTAATGTTTATATCAATATATATACCGTACAACAATTTATTCACGCAACATAGCAAAATCCATAGGTTAATACAGTACAATAGGATTTTCTGAAGTGAGAGAAAGATAAAATATATAGCAGACGAATCGTAATAGTTGTTGCTACCATGACTACGTATTCGAAAATAAATATTATCCTGTTTATCAAATTTTGCTTCACATTTGGAATTGTCAAGTGCCGCAATGTCTTATACTTTGGAAGAGAGAATACAAATTATTAAATGGGTATATGGTGGCAATTCGATGAGGGATACTGTTCATTTATTTGTGGCAAATTTTGAGAACCGTCCCGCTTCCTCCTATTGTTTGTGTAAGTAATACTCTCCAACACATAAAAGCTATGTTACGAGAATTTATTGTAGATCGGTATAAGTTGTTTTAATTATTAAAAATGGCGAAGGCGCCGGGTAATTACAATTTTATTAAATGTTCCAATATTTTTTGTAAAGACGAATATTTGTCTTATTTTTTTTAACCTTGAACTGAAAATATCTCAAAACTATGAATAAAATATAAATTTATATATAATTTGAAAGAGGGAGGTATAATTAATAGCTTCAAAAAGTTTAATTCGAAATGAAGAAAACAATTTTTACTTTTTTTTTATACCACTTTAAACATTATTTGCAGTGGCTAGTTTCGACTACACAAAAATCAAACTAAGATTTCATTCAGTCTACAGTGGAAGGATATTCATAGATCCATGGGAAGGACACCACCTTTTTTTTTTGTTTGTTTAATCATGACTAATCAATATTGAATACGGCGTGGATTATATTCAAAATAAACGATACTTCTCGAAAATACACATACAGGCACCTTATCTCCATGATTCACTGAGATAAGAGACCCTATCTCGACGTATTTGTGCTTTACGCCCAGTCAGATCTACCACCTGGAATAGTCGCTAGGTATTGCAGGCCGACGAAGAAAAAAAAATATCATGGGGTGCTCTTCGTTTATTGTTAGGAATTTATTATTCCTGTTCAACTTCATATTTGTGGTAAGTTTATGTATTATCAAACGTAACTCAACAAATAATATCTCGTGTAGAAAAGAAATTGTTTCATCCACGATCTAAAAAAAAAATGGATATTAAATGTTGAAATATAATATTGTTATCGGTTTTATTTTCAATAAATTATACCATTATATAGTTATATATTTATTTATTTAGTCTTATATAACACCGTTATAAGTTCCTCTCTACTTCTCAATGTAGTTATATAGATTTATATTATTAATAATAGAAAACTAGTATTTATTCACTCGGTCATAGTTGTTTAAATTAAGAGGAGTTTCTGGACCTGACGCCTTAATTAAGTACTTGTTTTTTTTATTAAATGGGGCTATCCAAGGTTTTTTTTTACCACCCATTGTTGGTGCTTGGAAAATTTTACCCCATGCACGATCTTTAAGGTCGTGGAATCTGTTAGTTCCTTCTACAGTTAGTGACTGTTTTTTTTTCAAGTATCCCTTATGTACGCATTTTAAGGGTGGAGAAATAGTAAAGCTGTTGTTTCATATTGACAGTATGTTATTTTGGTTACATAAAATCGAATAATCAAGATAGGTTTATCTAATCAACGAGAAAATTGAAATACATAATAATTAAATTAAATAAAAATGATTTGAAAATAATTGATAAATTATTCTCACATTTAGCTCTGTGACAAACAAATGGACGTTAAAACAATTACTTCCTGGACAAATACCCACGCCGGACATTGAATTACATAATGTACATCTGCTGCTGCATATCAATAAAATATTGCAAAATGTAACATTTTTTTTTTCATTTATACATAATAATTTTCCTAAATTGATTTTTCTTAAAATATTACATCACACATTTCGTTATTGAATATTTTAGCAGCAAAAATATCAATAAAACGAAAAGCATGTCGGAATCATTGATAAGCCAGGAATATAAATATGTGCTTTAAGTTTCTACACCTTGCGCAAATATGAGGAGTTAATATTTGCGTTGGGTGATAAATTTCGGATTGATTAGAAATAAGAGCCATTAAAAAATAATTTAAATTTTGATTATTTTTTTTTGTAAAGAGGTTAAAGAGATCGAGCCGCTCATAGGAATTGAGCAGCTAATTGTTACACATTATTACAAAACTATTCATTGAACATTAATAAATCCATTAATGTATTTTCATTTTTCATCAGGTTGCAGGATTGGGTCTTTTAGTCTTAGGAATACTCACGAAATTAAATCTGGACGATGTCATACCTGATAAACTGTCAGGATCCATATCAACGGCGCCGATCATCCTGATAACCGTTGGCTCCAGCATTTTCATCCTCACGTTCCTAGGATGCTGCGGGGCCATCAGGGAGAGCACCTGTATGCTCACAATGGTAACAATTAATAACATTGATTGATTTAAATTTTAGCTCAAATGCAATTTATCTTTAATAACATAATTTATTCCTTACTTATCTTCTTTATTTATACATATATATAATCTAAAATCCCCATCTACCATAATGGTGGTGTAGGGGTTTCTTTATTTATAACAGAGTAAATTTCCCCTCATCTAATTTTTAATTTCAAAATTAATTAGCAAAACCTTAATGAGAGAAGAAAAAATCTTGCTTCGCTTTCCTTTTTTCTTATTAAACTTTTTGTTTTCAGTACGCAATCATTATTTTGGGGATCCTAATAATGCAAATAGTCGCCGGCGTGATGGCCTTCATGGAAGTGCGGGACTCAGATGGTGATTTTAAATTACAAGTCTTTAATAGCTTAAGGCATTCAGTCGATGGTTATTACAACAATAACTTCGATAAGGAGTATATGGATCTAATACAACAGGGTGTAAGTAAATCTCTTTAAATTAGAATTTTAGGTCGCATTTATAGTGGGGTAGTACGATGCTAACTGCATGCATTTTCATCATCAAACATTGATGTCAATCTTGCAAAGCAATCTGCAATGCTAGTGCAATATTGCTAAAATATTCTGCGCTCTCTGGGTGTTAGTCTGTCTTGAGGTCTTTCTGCCCTCCAACAGTATATTAGCCTTATTTTATATATGCTAGTATCACACTATAAACGCGGCCTTAATCATCTCTTTGAGGGAGAATATATAAAATAGGCTGAAAGACCATTGGTCGATAGCCAGTTTCAGAGTTGGAAATATATTGTGAACGTTAGTGTATTGTCAGATATTGTAATTGTATATTCCAATCTCAGAAATAAAGATGTTTATGTATGTATATAAAATATTAATCAAGAAAGTCAAACCTCGAATGGATTTCTAGAGATTCTCTCTTTAAATATTTTAGGGAAAATGTTGTGGATCGACAAGTTCTTCGGACTACCAGATTGTTCCGAGCAGCTGTTGTGAAAACAATGAAAGCCCGTGCAGAAATCCGTACAAAGATGGCTGCGGTAATTACGTTTATGATCAAATGAAGTCAATGTCGGAGACGATTGGTAAAGTTGCCCTGGGACTTTGCTGCACGGAGGTAAAGGTACATAAAATGGAAAGATTAACAAAATTGATTTTTTTTAAATTTCAGCTCGTGACTATTGTCTTCTCTCTGTGTTTGGTGAGCTCGATTAAAAACGAGAGGAGGAGAGCTACAGTATAATGGGCGACTTAAGTCGTACTTAATAACTTGAATAAAAATACTTTGAATCACTACTTTAAGTAGAATACTTTCTTCTCTATTTAAAGTAGAATCATTTCTTCACTACTTTAAATAGAATCCCTTCTTCTGTACTTAAAGTACAATCCTTTCTTCATTACTTAAAGTAGTGAAGAAAGGATTTGAAGTGTTTTTATTCAACTTATTATCATCTTCATATAACTCAGTCAACCCAAATCGCATTTAAAGATGAGTAAAATATGTATTCTTTGATTTATAAGTATTAAAAAATTGTGTTAATTAATTAAATGGTATTTTGGTTAATATGTATATACTAAACACGTAACCCCGCCCCCCTTATTTTCAGGGGTTTCCGTAAGACGAGGAGGTTGATATTTTCACGGTTTGTTTATTAATACTAAAAACGTAACTCATAAAATATCAACGAAGTTGTCGGCATTCCATTAACCCATTTTTAAAACAAATGCGAGCGTTCGTATTTTTATAACGCAGCGAAAGATAAAAGCGCATATTCAAAATAGATTATACATTCAAGGAATATTCAATAACATTTCTAAATAAAACGCAAGCAACATTTGCACTAATTAACGTTCATGGCTAAAAGTGATTCGCACAAGTGTTGTGCATATATACTCGAGTGAGTGTTAAATTGGTGTACCTTAATTATTATCTTATCAGAGAGCAAAAAAATAAACAACGAAAAATTACATGTAGACTTTTATCATAAATGTCAAGCCTACACTAAATTACGCATTGTATGTAAATCCGGGCGCGAAACTAGTCCGAGCATGAAGCTCGTTTTCAAAGCGAGCGTGCTGCGCATCTCGCTTATTGCCACGAATTTCATATTCTCGGTAAGTACAAAAAGAAACAATATCGCAGCGGTAACTTTACGTTTTGTTTTGTTAGGTATTGAGCGTGGCCTTAATCGCCCTCGGCGCGATTTACTACGAGGAACTGTCGCTGCTCAGGTTGTACATCATCGACGATCACTTCGCGCAATTGCCGATCCTGCTGATCGTCCTCGGGGTGTTGAGCTTCCTGGCCTCGATCTTCGGGTGTTACTTCGCGAGGCACCACAACGGCAGGTTTTTGAGGCTGGTGAGTTGCATCCCTTCGAATTGGAAGAAACGCGACGGTCTTGGTTGTTGTGTGAATTAATAATGTGTAGGTGTTTTTCTTATCTAAATCCATAAAATTAAAGATAAAACGAAATTCTCGAAGCGCACTATAAAAAAGAAAGAAAAAACAATATAACAATATTGATTTAAATTAATTTACATCTAAATACTATTATTTTAAGGTTGTAAAGGAAAAAGTTAATAATGGTATTTTTAATATCGAAATTATTATTTACTGTTACCTTAAGTATCCTGCACCATTTTAGTTCATCTCCTTACTGTCGTACTAGCAAAAATTCTCCAGATTCATCTTTCTCGTTTTCGGCCAGTTGTGAATCCTACGAGAATTTCCATCCATCCTTCAAATAAATTTCCAAAGGGAAAATCAAAGCCTGTATTTTAGTTTGTAGCGTTCTTAACGGTCTTACTGGCGATGGAACTGACTGTCTCCTGCATCGCCTTCCTCAACCTGGAATACGAGACGTTGAACTCGACGAAGGAAATAATGACGGATCAGCTCGGCAACGAGACGCTGAAAGAAAGCTTTACGAAAATAGAGGAGCGCGTAAGTCGCAAATAAAAAAGGGAGTGCTAGTCGTAATTTATGTATTGTTATTTAAATGTTGCCTTTTACACAATAAAAACGCAAAAAAAAGCATAAAAATATTTTTGATTAAAAATTACTAATAAAAAGTTTAACTTTATTTGGATAACACGATATTCGTTTACGGAAAATGTAGTCTTTAACATGTACGTTATTTTTTTATCATCACAGTCTAAGCAGTTTTTGTAATAAATATGTATTCATTGTAGTCGGGGATCAAGATTGCTCGAGTATATATCTATAAAATATAAGAGAAAAACAATCTCGAAGAAAAACTTCTCGGTTTTGGACATTATAAAAAATTTGACTTTGGTCGTTCGTAATTTTAGAACGCGTCAACGAATTTTTATGAGGTCGGCGGAATATAAAATATTATTCTTTTGGGAACAATTTAAGCCTATTTTTATCCACTTAGACTTATCCTTTATATTTTATTTTCACCAAAAATACAAAACAGTTCCCTCTAGGGTACAAGGAAATGGAACTTGGTCGATAAAACAACCCCCGATCAACCCCTCCACTTTAGATTCATGAAATCCTTCCCTCTGAGAGTACTGCTAAACGCTCCAATCGGTTCAACCCCTCCTTTTTAAAAACACCCCTATTTTTTTTATTCAACCCCTATTGGTATATTTTGCACCCCCGTGCAAAATAAGGGTTGACGTTTTGTAGCCTGTCTTCCGTGGATATGTTTAACCGTTTAAATCGTCTTCCTAGCTCTTTCCGTTCAAAAGTTATCGCAAAAAACATTTTCGCAAGAAATATCTCGAAGAAAAACTTCTCGATTTTGGACATTTTCAAAAAATTGACCTTGTAATTTTAGAACGCGTCAACGAATTTTTATGAGGTCGGCGGAAATTAGGAACAATTTAAGCATATCTTTATCCACTTAGATCTACCACTTATATTTTATTTTCACCAAAACCACCAAAATCAGTTCCCGCTAAGGTACAAGGAGATGGAACTTGATCGATAAAACAACCCCCGATCAACCCCTCCACTTTAGATTCATAAAATCCTTCCCTCCAAGAGTAGCGCTAACCACTGCAATCGAATGAACCCCCTTTTTTTGTAACACCCCTATTTTTTCTTCTTCAACCCCTATTGGCATACTTTGCACCCTCAAGCAAAATAAGGGTTGTCGTTTTGTAGCCTGTCTTCCGTGGGTATATTTAACCGTTTGAATCGTCTTCCTAGCTCTTTCCGTTCAAAAGTTATCACAAAAAACATTTTCGTAAGAAAAGAAGGAAAAAAAATCTCGAAGAAAAACTTCTCGATTTTGGACATTTTAAAAAAATTGACTTTGTAATTTTAGAACGCGTCAGCGAATTTTTATGGGGTCGGCGGAAATTAGGAACAATTTAAGCCTATTTTTATCCACTTAGATCTACCCCTTATATTTTATTTTCACCAAAATCAGTTCCCGCTAAGGTACAAGGAGATGGAACTTGATCGATAAAACAACCCCCGATCAACCCCTCCACTTTAGATTCATAAAATCCTTTCCCCCAAGAGTACCGCTAACCACTGCAATCGAATCAACCCCCCTTTTTTGAAACACCTTTATTTTTTTTGTCTTCAACCCCTATTGGCATATTTTGCACCCCCGTGCAAAATAAGGGTTGCCATTTTGTAACCTGTTTTCCGTGGATATGTTTAACCGTTTAAATCGTCTTCCTAGCTCTTTCCGTTCAAAAGTTATCGCAAAAAACATTTTTGAAAAAAAAAATCTCTAAGAAAAACTTCTCGATTTTGGAAATTATAAAAAATTTAACTTTGATCGTCCATAATTTTAGAACGCGTCAACGAATTTTTATTAGGTCAGCGGGAAATGAAATTAAATTAAAATGTGAAATTAATCAATAACGTACACGTTAAACTTAACATTACCCTACACCCATGTGGGTAGAAAGGGGTCATTGAATATATTATTATATATATATAAACTTAACATTTTCCACAATTTTGTGTTATACAAAAAAAAAGTTGGAAATTAACACACAACGAAATAGAATCCCCCAAAAATCAAGAGTGTAATAATTATTATTTATTTACAAACATGAATGTTTCCAGTACGAATGTTGTGGAATCAACGGACTCGACGATTACAAGGAATTCAATATCTCCAACAATTCGATATGCAAGGGTTTGTTAAACGGTGGTTACAATGCAGATGGCTGCGCTGCAATCGTCGTGGACGAATTGAAAGAGACTTGCTTGGAAATCGGATCCTTGACCGCTATTTACAGTTGTTTGCAAGTAATGCCCAGAAAAAAGCAGCCTTCACGATTCCGGAAATTTAGTGAAGATCTGATTTCTTTTTTTAGGTGATTGACATTACCTGTTTGCTCCTAATATATTCTAATGAGTAAAAGGAAATTTGAAATATACGTATTGTTTGGTGTTAAATGTTGTAATACTGGAGAATCGTCCAATGGATGGTAACAGGTTAATAATGATGTACAGAAGAAAAAGTGTTTTACATGAAAAAAGAAAGCTTAAAACAGATACTAAGTTCACCCACAGAGCACAAGCACGTCCAATGGATATACATTGAATACCCCTTTTCGAATATTGAAATATTACATTTCAGTTTAGTACTGTTAGCATAGCAATTATTATTTACAATTAGTCACAAAGCAGTTTTAAAATTTGTGAAAAAAACAGAAAACTACATTAGATATATTCAATTTTGAATAAATCTCCTTAGTTGTTTGTTCTTATTTTATTAATATGTATTCGCTCCTCATCTCCTGCACATGATATAAGACAAGCTAAAATGTTGGACTCCTCTGTTTTCCTTAATTATCTATACACAATTATGCTTTTTTTATACTGAAAATATGATTATCTTGGTATGTTTTTTTTTATTAACAAACTGAGGTTTTGACCCAAAGGTGTAACTATATAGATGGCATGAAAAAGGTAATTTAATACATTTGTCTTGAATAATGAAGTATAATTTAGGAATTTGTGGATAAAATTATAAATAAAATCCAAAACAATATTTTTCTATATTAGTTCTTACAAGCTCAACAATAAATAATCAATAAAATATAATATGTACAATCAAATTGGAATTCTAAAACCTGTTACAAGCTTCTTAAAAATACTATTCAGAGCAAACTTTTTTAATTAATATTATTACTCGTATAGTATCTGTAAGTTTAAGGATGAGAATTTTAATTCTTAAACAATTTGAAATCTAACCAGATTTGTTTTTTTTTTTTTAATTACCCCTCTTCTGATCCAGTGGGTTGTTGCCCGGTATTACACGGAATGCTGGGAATCTGAAAACCCTGCTTTGAGAACCCCGAATAACCAGTCGGTTCCAAAGGTGGCGGCAACTTATTCTCCGGCGTACTTTCCTGAACATCGATCAACGATTCCGGCTCTTTAAAATCATCGAAAGGCAGACTCAAATCGGCAACGACCTCTTTCCTCTTATCTGGAGTCAAATCATCCGCCGTGCTGTTCTCACCACTGATATCGGAAAAGTCGATGTCATAATTCACATTGGAAAGATTTAACAAGCAGTTTTCTTTGTTTAAAGAGATGAAGTCGACTGTTTCGCTCATGTCGCTGATGGTCACCTCGGGTGACTTCGCAGATAAGTCCAGTTTGAAGTTGGATTTCTGGTCGAAGGTCAGGTTGAGACTTTGGAGGTTGTGCGAGTAGAAATTGTCAGAGCTTGAGCTCTCCGGGGGGTTGTTTTGTGAGAAGAGTTTATCCAGCATCACGATTTCCTGTTTGGGTTTTATTATTAATGGATTTTTTTCTAGTGTTGCTTCTATTTTTGCAAATAATTCCTCCTTAAATAAAAAAAAAAAAAATACAGCGGTTAAACAAAGATAAAAAAATTAATAAAATGTTCAACCAGCATTTATCTAGCTTATGGAGAACTAGTGATGGCGATTTTAGTTTTTTTCGGACCTCATGAAACCAGTGTGTTTTTAGCACTATTTTTCCAATTAGGCAAAAGATGGCGCTTACTGCTATATTTCCAATTATACGAATTACCATATGATCAAGAACATTTCTCCTGTAGTGCTTTGATTTTTTTTCTTTATTTTACATTTTGTTGGCACCAGTGAATAAAAACAAATAAAACGTCAGATGTACCATTACTTATCAATTCAATTTGATAGAATAACATAATCTATAGTATGTGGTTACTTTTTTACTTCATTTTTTTATAAAGAAATTCGAAACACTTTAGAGGAAAAAAGATCTCGATCATTTGGTATTTATTTGCAAGTGAATTTGAAATGTGTACATACAAAAGAATTAATTAAATGTATGTCAGTGTTATTTTTCTTTATTATTATTTTAGCTAACCCCTACACCACGATTATGGTAGATGGGGATTATATATATATATATATATATATATTATTTTAGCTATCTATTATACAGCTAAATATATATATATTATCAGACGAAATAATTTATTAATTAGTTTCAAATTCTTTTTATTGACTTTATTTAAATAACTGTGATAAAGTGAATAAATCCTTTTTTCAGTTATCCTATTATATAAGTTACTTACTTTTACGGCAGCAATTGAATTTTTTAAATCACTTGTTTTCTTTTTGATGCTATCGGCCCTGAATGATAGATCCTTCAGAGTGGACAAGTGCTGACAGAGTTCGTGCATTCCCTCGCAGGCGACCAGTGCGGATTCCCACGCACTCACTGATTTGATTTCCCCACTCATATATGCCTGGAATTCTTCCTCTGGCATGTTCAAGGATTCAGCAGTCAAATTTTCAATAAAAGATACGGCGCAACACTACAGCAAAAATGAGATTATTAAATAACTTCACACTCTATGAATATATATCTATTATTAAAAGAGATGCTTAGACTGTGATGATAAAAATAATGTACACATTAAACTTAAGTGTCTTTACAGAATAGCCTCGAATGTCAAAGTTTATATATATATATATATATAATCGATGACCCCTTTTACCAATTGGTGTCGGGGTTCGAATGTCAAAGTTTTATTAATTATTAAGGATTCTGTTTCATTATTAATCAAATGGAACAATTGAGATAAAGAAAAGTGTATTTGATGTAAAGCATAAATGCAATTAATAAACTCCGTAAGTACCGATTTTTTTTTTTTAGTAATATAATATCAGGTAATGGACAACTTACTCATATAGACAAATAAATGAGTTTTGAATTCACGTGAAGTGTTAATATCAATAATATTTTATTTATTTAGTCTTATATAACATCGTTATATGTTCCTCTCTACTTCTCAGTGTGAGGTGAATATCAATAATAACAAATTATTATTTACTCATTTAGAATCAACAGTTTTAGTCAATTAAATTACTAAAAAAAGTAACGTACTAAGTTTGTAAAATAATAACCAGCCTCTCCTTGCATCAAACGTGTATCATTACAAAACCTCGTAATGAACAAAATATTACTCTTCAGTCTAGCCGGATTCGCCTTTAAAACCACAAATATCAGGGCCGGCAGAAACTCATCTGCACTGACTGGACCGTTTTGGCAGCTCTGGAGGACCTCGACAACACTTTTACAGCAACGAACGATGCAGGCTAATTTCTCCTGGGGAGCCTTCACAGAATCCATTCCTAAAATATTTATCATTTAATTTATGCATTTAATATTTTCATTACTTTTTAATTAAAAATAATTTTTTACTACTACTACAATATATTTATTCAAAGTTATTTGTTTTACATATATTTACAATATATTATGTTATATGTGTTTCTTTCTTGCTTGCTTGAACAGGCTATCGACCTATGGTCTTTCCGCCAAAATATTTTTTTATTAATGCCTGATTCTATTTAACTAGTCACAAAAAAAAGGAATCAAACCAATTAATACAGTGTTTGAAAAAAGCTAAGTTTTCTATCAATTTTAATAATTGTATGTATGATTTTCTAAAAGTAAAATTCGGTGCTATTTTATTCCTTATATGATTATTTTTTACCTATTAAATCTGTGATTGCAGTGTAAACCAAATCCCTCACTTCAATGCTCGTTTCACTGATGCAGCAATCCAAGTGGTGTGCGTTCACCCAGCTCAGCTTCCTAATGCGTTCTTGGATGGCCAAGTCTTTTTCCTCATCATTAGTTTTTTGCGGGCAGAAAATGTGTCTGCAATCAATGTGATAACAGCTTTACTTCTCATGGAATCAACAAAAAAATAATCATAGAGAAAAACAAACTTTATTTACAGAACATTTAATATACAGAGAGGTTATTTTATCAGTATACATTTCCCCTATGTATACCTGCAAAAAAACGCGAGTCAAACGCATTGAATCGATTAATGTGTGTATGTTTAGTTGCCTATTTGGCATATGTGTGTTCAGTTGCGTGTTATAGGCAACTAAACACATTTAACTCGCGTATTTTGTAGGTATACATAGGGTAAATGTATACTGATAAAAAAAGCTCTCTGTATATCATTATCATTGTAACCCCTACACCACCATTATGGTAGATAATAATTATATTTTCACTAAATGAGTTTGTTCCTTCATAAACACGCCTTTCTTTAATGGACGAAACAAAGTTCTTTGGTTCCTTCAGTGGATGAAACAACGTATGTTTGGTTGTTTACCTTGTGCAGCCAATATTACTTCAGTGTCAGCACCAGTGACTGACGAAGCGGTCAACATATTAAAAAAATAATAGGAGCCGATTCACAATAACCCAGAAATGAGAATTGAAATAGATTGTATACAGAAAATCCGCAATGCTCCTTCTCGAGCGATACACGTAAATCCTATGATTCATCTTTATTGTTTCCATTCTCTTTCCTGAGTGATTATGAATTGGCCCTTAAACACAATATCTTACTCGTAAGTGCATGTCATGGCGAATTTCTCGTAAAACTCCAACAATTGCGCTCTGACTGCTGGATCAACATTGGCATAAGTCTCACTGTTCTCCAAGTGATTGGAAAACATGTTGTAGTAAGACTGGACCATGTCGCCTATATCGTCGATGGACCTCTTCTCAATCTCCGTTAGTATCCTCACATAAAAATGGTTAACATATTTAAAAAAATCCTTGTTGACTGTATCTGGCAGCATGTAGGACTTCCAATACTCCAGGGTGAGTTTCTCCGATTCGGGATTCGCGACGACAATACAGCCGCTTTTTTCTAAACCTAAATAAACAAAAATTACATCAGCTACACTAGTTCATACGAATGATAATTCAAATATCAATAATTAAAAAAAAAAAAATCATCCGTATTTGCAATTACTTGTTTGCACAAGAAACACAATCAATAAATAAAATAATGCTAATAAAATTTTTTCTTTCGTTCTTAATCTTATCCTCTTTTACCCGTATTGGGTGTAATAAAATTTTTAACACAAAAAAAATATTTTTCTGTATACCTCTGGCATTACTCTGCGTTCGCCTGAATGTGAGGTTCTTGATGATTTTGTTCTTCTTGTCGATTTGCTGCCGCTTCTTCTCCTCGAACTTATAGAATCCCGACACTTGGGGCTTCTGCTCGTTCTGCAGCTTCCTCTGCTTCTCCATCTCGCTCCGGTAACATTTCGAACAGTATCCTAACAAAATTAAAACATACGCGAAATAAATGAACCAAGTCATAGATAATTTGATTTTGTCTAGCGTGGCTAAAGATAAAAACAAATGAAAAACAAGTATCAAAACAGAATAAACCTAAAAAAAAAAATCCCAACACCTAACGGTAAGAGGCGCAATCGAATATGATTAAATGAAATAAAATGGGATCAATATTCGCTTTAAGATAAATTCGAGAAGTAAAATCATTAATTGCATTTGATTCGTCTACAATTGGCTTCGCTAAGTAGAATTTCGATTTAGCTGCAATTTTTTTAATCGAGACTCTCTGTTTCAATTAAAAAGAAAAACAATCGATTATAATCGGGAATAACCTCACCATTCCAGTCGGCGTTCCCGAAAAACCCGCAGCCGTTCCTGCACTGGAGATCAGCCTGGTTGATCCGCAAAGAGGGCTGCTTCGTGGCGTACATCCTCGAATCCTAAAAAAATAATTAAGAAACGCTTATAATCAAATCGAACATGAATCATTCGACCTTTCGTAACGTAAACGGAATTGAGATTCATTTAAAATGATTTAATAAAAAAAATTATTTACTTACTGGGTGCTGTCCTGTCAGTCGAAGGGGTGGGTTTGTTGTTAAATTTTTGTTTATTCACAAGACATACGCGAAATAAATGACCCAAGTCATAGATAATTTGATTTTGTTGTTTTCGATACGAAAAGCGTTGCCAATTGTTGTTTTTATTGTGATCAAATGGAGAATTTATTTGAATTACGCACTTAAATCAAACGAAGGGGTTGTTTAAGCGAATGTTATTGATTATTCAGTTGATTTGATTTATTAATAGGGTTAAATTTGTTTAAATAAACAGCGTGTTGTGCAGTGCAAGGAGAGGCAACGTCGCTTACGCCCTTAGCGCAAGTTGATAATTTGACAGCGCGAGAGAGGAGATTTTTGACATAATTCGCTAATGGTGTAGTGTGTGTGTGTCGTGTGTATTGTTTTCGTTTCATCCGAGGTGTTTTCGTGGAGAAATAAGCGCACCGACCGACCGACTACCCTCGAGAAGACGGCCGGTGTTTCCAGAAAGGGCGCTCCGCGTTAAATGTGACCAATTCGACGGAAAATGGCAAAGCTGGTGGACGTATACCGCCCTTCCAAAACGCTGAGCAGAAGGCAACTGCCCCTAGTCGTCGACGAGACATTAACGGTAAAAAAAACCCTCTTTACTCGACTAGAAACGCTACTCTTAACCCGAGCACGGGATTCAGGGCAATGTTTTAATTACACCAGGAAATACATTAATAATGAAACAAAAAAATATGGGGTTTGTAAAACGATTGGTACGCAACTACAAACCCTGAATAATCACTGGGTCATAACCTCACTTTTTCGTGGAATTCCGGGGCTGCTGTTTGCTCCTTAGGAGACTCCGCGGGGCGTAAATTCCGGAGAAATCCGTGTGAAAACATCTCGCGTTTTTTTTATTGATCTAAAAAAAAACAAGGTTTATTGACACTGAATTAATTTTAAAATATGTTTACTTGTAAAATGATGGTTTTTCTCGATACAGTCGTTTATTTTTTTCTTCTAAAGTGTACTCATTTAATCAACCCCCTTCTTTATACACTAGCAAACCTAACCTTATTTCGTGTTTCTTGGTTCTAATCAATAACAACAATATGTCTGATTTTTTCTTAATTTGACTGAAATTGTTTTGAGTACGCTTCCTTGATTTTTATTCTAAATATTTTTGATTGGTTGCTTTTGTCATTTTAAGCCAATTAAAATCAATCAAACATTTTCGACCTAACCTAAAATTTGTGTTTTTTAAAAATTGAATTTATTGCAAACACAAAAGTATTATTTATTTAATCTTATATAACATCGTTATATGTTCCTCTCTACTTCTCAATGTGAGGTGAAACACAAAAGTAAATAGAATTAAATCTAATTTCTCTTTGTATTTTTTTTTGCAAAAATAATTAATTTTGAAGAAAAAATATTGTTATGATTCTTTTAATTAAAATTAAACACACAAACAAACAAAAACAAAGCTGGCTTAAGTGAATGGTATTGATTATTCAGTTGATTTGATTTATTAATAGGGGTAAATTTGTTTAAATAAACAGCGTGTTGTGCAGTGCAAGGAGCGGCAACGTCGCTTACGCCACATTACAGGGATGCACATCTCTTAAGCCACTCGCTCTTGAATCCCGGTTCCCTCACTCGCATCTTTTCTCGCCTCACTTAGGCCTTCATTTATCAATGTCGGTTTACAACAATATTAAACTTATTAATTGTTGAGGCTTCCGCTTTATATATATTGTAATTTAATTTTAATGAATAAAAAGCAACGTTGCTTACGCCCTTAGAAAGTTAGAAAGTAAAATTGATTTTTAAATTTAATTGTGTTTCTCTCTTTTTTTTTAGATGGTTATGGATTTGAAATCGCTGGGATTAGTGTCGGACAGCCAACAGGTGAAGGGCAAAGAACTGGAGGATTTCAGCAGGAAGATGGGCCTGCTGTCCGACAATGAGCTCAACGAGGCCCTCAAAGTCAGCCGCACGGAGATCATACACGTGTTGAACCAGTCCGTGCCCTGCGTCGGATGTCGGAGAAGGTAAGGACGAAAACAACAGAATAGTATAAGAAATAAGTGAGGTTAAGAAAGAACACTTTTAATTCTAAATTGATACGAGATGACTCCAGTATGGAGGGATGTGTGGGAATATCCATCTTTTTAATATGAAATTTATTTTATAACAAAACTTAGTCGAATTAAATTAAATTAAATATTTTAAATTATTATTTCTCAAGTGAAGTTGGAAACCAAGGTCTTAAATTGCAAGAGGTCAACTGGTTCATATTAAACCTAGGAGGTCGGTTGCATTTGATTTAGTATACTTTATCTAAATCATTGATTTCAAGCCATTAATTCTCGAAAAAAAATGATTTACATAAAATTTTAGTTGCAAGTGGGAGCAATGAATGAATACATTCATAGTTGTGTTATTTCTTGTATAACCTTCGCACTTATCACTAGGCGAAACATTCAGACATTTTTTTAAGGATTTTTTGATAATAATGAGTAAGTAAATGTGTAATTATAAACAAAATGTATATACAAAGATTTGAATTTTAATTATTTGTGTATTTAATTGGCCGATAAATGTCGGCACTAAACAAGTGAAGAAAGAAATAGAAAGTGTTTTATTTTTAATTATTCGAATCTCTTCACGTAAATCACAACACATCTGTCATTCAAAATTATTCGATTGTTCAAATAATTTAATAATCTTTCGAATGTTTCTTTATTTTGTTACAGCGTAGAGCGTTTGTATTATCAATTGTGCAAGTTTGAGTATCCGACGTTTGATCCTCTGATGATCACTTCCGAGGGCATCGTCACTATCAGAGAGGACAAGCACGGCTCGCCTCAATTCGTCTGCAGTCTTTTCCATGGACACAGGTATGAAATGTTTCCTAAATATACTAAAACTAATGGGGAATGTACCATGAAGAATCCACCACCGTTCTTTATTATTTTATTTCAGTGCGCGTTTGAATAACCTAGTGGACAGCCAGCCGAGGAGGAACAAGAAGAGCCACCGGTGTTTGTTGCATTCGCTGGACTCCCAGCGGAGCAGGCCGATAACTCCAGTATGGAGGGACGTGTGGGACTGCATGCGGCTCGAGTGCAGGCGCGACGTCTGCATCATAGAGGCCTCCAGTCTGCGGGTCACGCTTGAGACATACCTGAGGAAGCACAGGTTCTGCGGCGAGTGCCGAACCAAAGTACAGAAGGGTGAGTGGGGATCCAATAATCAAGCATACAAATAAAAAAAAAAAAATAGCTGAAGGAGAAAGGTGCTCTGTTTAAGAGTACAGAGAAGTATATAGTTAGGATTTTATTTCATTGAACATTTAAAAAACAGTTAATGCGTTATGCAAGTATATTCAAGCAGATGCTTGATCTTTAGATAGAATAAAGCTACTACTACTAACCCTAAACTAAGGCAAAAGGTGGCGCTTGCGTCGTTTTTAATTTATTATGACTAAACTAAGTAGGTTAGATCCTAGATTTTATCATACACCTCTTATTTATACTTATTTTATTTATTTAGTCTTATAACATTGTTATATGTTCCTCTCTACTTCTCAGTGTGAGGTGATTTGTACTTAACAAGCATAAATATTGTATTGGTCTGTCCGGGCTATCGACCTGGGGTCTTTCTACGCTATTATTATTCTTTCTTTCTTTCTTAATCTTATCCTCTTTTACCCGTATTGGGTGTCGAGCGCTATTATTATTATTATTTTGTATTATTCTGTTATTGGGCTTTAGTTTCCTGTTTGTTAAAAAAATTATTATTATTAACAGCGTACAGTCTTCTGATAGAAGACCCAGAACCACGCAAAGAGAAAGGTTACGTAACGGCCCTCTACGCCGGCATAAAACGGTGCATCCAAGAGAAGCACATCCACCTGCCGACCAAGACTGAATACATAGCGAAGCTGATCGGGCGCGCGGAACCGGAACTCCTGGGCAGGTACACCGAGTAGACAGCCGAAAGAACGTCCAAGAAACTCATCACCGGCGTTAATTTCTTTTGCAGCAGGAGAGAAAGGCATGCCAAGACACTGGAGATCGCCCAGGAGGAGGTGCTCACGTGCATTGGAATCTGCATGTACGAGCGTCTGCACCGGATCTACATGCGGATGCGCGAGGAGGAGTGCACGTGTCAGGTGTTCGCGGCCGTCGCCGTCGACGCCCTCTGCAGGAGCTTCGAGACAGCCGTCGAGAGCAAGCAGGGCATCTCGCAGCTCGAGCTGCTGTACGCAGAACTGACCAGGGAGGAGCAGCAGAAGCAGATACGCAAGGAGGCCAAGAAGCTGAAGAGGAAGCGTAAAAAGGGGAAGGGCGCCGAGCAGAACGGGAAGGAGAACTGTCACGGGTACGACGGGGCCGAGTTCGACGAGAAGGATGAAATTGAGAAGGAGTGCAGGTGAGATTATTCTCCTTTGAAAACAATTTAAAATCTTAATTGTTGAGGTTTCTACTTTTTTATACATTGTAATTCAATTTTAATAAATTAAACACTCTGAGTTATACAAAAAATGTAAAAAAGTGATTCATTATTAAAATTGTTTACGATTTAATCCGTCGCTTACGGATTATCCCTTATTGCCTTCAATTGTGCATGATTTTCGATAGCTGGCGCTTGCGTCGTTTTCCATTTATTGTAATTAGAAGTAAAATTTCGCGTTTTTAAAAATGTTTATTTATATTTGTACAGGTGTAAAGTGGATAAAAACGAACCGTTGAATTGCCTCAACTGCGAGGAGCTGTCCTTAAACAAACAGTCCGGCAAATGCAATGGCACGAAATCCAGCAGCAACAACAATAAAAAACCCCCGAATACAACGGTGACAGAGGGCGGAGGGGAGTGCGGCGGCGGGGGCGGGGGTGTCGACGAGTGGCTCTCGCCCTGTAAACTGCACGACGTCAAAAAGAAAGACGCCGTATACAAATGTGATAACGGGATCATCTCCTCTGGTGGTGGAGGAGGCGAAGGCGTGGTGGGGTCGGCGGTCGAGTACAGCCACAAGAAGGACGGCTGCAGGGACCACTCGCATGATTGCGGCTATTCCTCAGAGAACAACAACGGCTGCTGCGAGACGGAGTCCCTCACGTCGAGCATACCCAGCTCGCCGGACGGCTCCGAAATCGCATGCTCAGATGGATGCTGCCAACGGGGCGAGAACGACGTCGAGGAGGCGGAGTTCGGCACACTCGGCAGGTTCACTTATGGAAATAACAGTCATCAGCTCAGTTTAGAACAAATGCTCGAGGTAAAGTAACTCAATCAAGTAATATATAAGTATATATAATATATTTATTATATATATGATACATATAATATATAATAATATATAATATAATATTGATCCTATATATATATATAATTGATCCTTTTATTAAGGAACAGAACTAAATCGATTTATTCCAAATAAATTCTCACTTAACCTGTGGTGAAACATTTTTAATTAATAATTATAGGAAACTAAAACAATTGTTTTTTTTTATGTGTTATTATTTAATTATTAAATCGATTTATGTGCAAATTTTATTACAAACAACAACAATTATATTTATATTATTATATATTATTTATATAGTATTATTTATATATTTAGTTAGTCTTATATAACATCGTTATATGTTCCTCTCTACTTCTCAGTGTGAGGTGAACAACAATTTACTTTTTTTTATTATTATTTTGACTAGGATCACTGTTATTCCGATGACAACGACTGCTACATAACGCCGGAAGAAGTGCACGAGTTCAAGTCGAACAACCGGCAAGTGTATGAGGTGAGGCAGCAGTTGCGGGAGACGCTGAGAACTAGGTTCGCCCAGTTGTGCGCCAACGGGCCGCTGCAGGTGCCGCGTTTCCTAGTTCAATCCAAATACGCTTCTAACTGAAGAAGAAGGAAAAGAAGAAAAACTCTGAGTGAAAAGCGATTAACCGAACCGTCTCTCTCATTCAAAAAACACATCCACATACGTAAAAAAAAGACAAATTCCAAATGCACAAAAACTTTATTGTTAGTTTTTACTATATAGTTTTATTGAGATCCACATTGAATTCCATAAGATTCCATTTTTATTTTTTTTATATAATTGTTTAGCGTTTAAAGTTTGCTTGAAATACCAAATTGATCTTTTTAATCATTTTTTCAAGCCATAGCTTTACATGTAAAAATATGATTAACAAATGGAAAAAAATATTTTTTAAATTTCATTGGAAATCCCAAAATTTTTATTTTATTTTTTATTTAACCCTTTGACATACGTCATTTGTTCCCAGCATCAAAATTAATTTTGACCTGTCACAGACGTTCGCAAAATCGGTTTCAATAATTGAATTTAAATTAAATTAACATGTATAATGAAATAGAAGCCTCAACTATTAAGAATTTAAATAATTGAGCCTTTTGTCTATGCTTACTTTAAATTTAAAATGTATGTCAATGGGTGTATTTCATATAACATCGTTATACATGCCTCTCTACTGTGAGATGATTGTCCTGTGTATGTTTTTCGCCATATTCCATAATATTCACTTCATTATTATTTTTTTTATACTTTTTCATTAATAAATGCACATTTTGAGTTTAAATTTAATCATTTGATTTTGTTTCATTCATCTAGTATGAATGAAACAAAATCAAATGAATAAATTTATAGATATTCACTGGAACAAAATCACATGTTTAAATTTAAAGATAATGCAACAAAATTCGCCTTGGCAGCATAACAAATAATGTTTTTAAAAAATGTATAAACG
This sequence comes from Philonthus spinipes, assembly GCA_963082785.1. Lineage (NCBI taxonomy): Eukaryota > Metazoa > Arthropoda > Insecta > Coleoptera > Staphylinidae > Philonthus > Philonthus spinipes. The sequence continues at coordinate 2,354,790 of OY720310.1, read as the reverse complement.
AAGATACTTAAAAAAAAAAAACATTGTTATGTTGTCAAGGCAAATTTTGTTTAAAGCATTCTGGGGTGATAAATTCCTCAACATGCTCTTCTTAACACTCGTTAACAAGTGTTAAGTGGTATAAAAAAGTTACTAAGTGTTTATATTGAAAATGTACCACGAAGTAAACACCTCAAAGATTCAAGAAAAGGATACAGTTATGAATAAAAATAATAAACCCGACACCATATGGTAAAATATATGATTATATATATATAAAAATCGTATTAACTCTGGTATTAAAATAAACAAGAGAATGCGATTCAATGTTTTTTTTCTTCTTATAATCTTATATCCTTCTACCACATATTGGTGTAGGATAATGTTTTTTTTTTAATAAATAAAAACCTTCATTTTAAAACAATTAATTAAAAAAAAGGTTTTTCCATTTGTTAACATTTTATTTTAATTTCTCTACGAACTTAATTTGTACTCTCTGATTATAATTGAAAACGAAGTTAAAAAATATAACAACCTCAACAACCTCAATTTTGTCCTATTATTATACTTTTAATCTCAACTTCTTGTTGTCTTTTTTTTATGCGCATTGGATGTGTTGAACTATTCCCCGTTCGTTTCTTACTTAAAAGAAAATAATAAAATAAAAATAAAATACGATGTTTCGCCTGTAAAACCACATCTAAGTATAAACGATTAGGTGATTAATTATTTCTTTTTTCACGTTTCTTTCGTTGTTTACGTAATTCAATATGATGTTCGGTGTCCGGGTTGTCTGAAAAAAAAATCACAACACTACTTTCCCCCTTGTGTTTCACGTGGAGAAAGTAAAACCAGCGACCCGTTTGAAGCAAAAAAAAAATCAAGATGAGGAGTTTTTATTTAGATCAAATAAAAATATATTTTGTTGCATTCCATTAAGGGTTATTGTTATAGAGATGTTTTGTAAAGTTATGCTGGCTATAACATAGCGCTACTTTATGTATGTAAATTCTGAATAAAGAAAAAAAAGGAAATTGATTCAATTTTTCGCAATTGAAAGACGATCCTTTTGATTTTTCGGAATTAAGAGATGATCCTTTTCCTTTGATCCTTTTTTCGGAATTAAAAGACAATCCTTTCTCCTTGCTATCCAAAAGGTTTGCTTCATCATTTTTACAGACGACCTAAAACACTCGTTCAATATAGATGATCATGCCTATTGCTTTGCAGACTCAATGAGATTACATGATTAATTAAATTGCCGTTTAGTTCATGGTGAACCATTTTCTTCTTTCTTTCTTAATCTTATCCTCTTTTACCCGTATTGGGTGTCGAGGTGAACCATTTACGAATTAAGTAATTATTTCCAGGGAAAGGATTTATTTGGACGAGGGTTTGATATACAAATTGTATTCTCTTATGCCTACTTGCATCGACTCCGATTAAATTCTCTGATTACTTTAATTATGATTAACTTTAATCTGCGGATCTTTGAATCATTGAATGAATGCGGATCATTGAATATGAAATTTATAAAGAAGTATAACGTATAAATAGTATAAAATTCACATTTAACGGTTGCACCGTATGTCGATTAACTAATGGGACATTGATATCACATGTCTCTGTGGTGTAGTTGGTAATGCACTCGGCTAGAAATCGAGAGACATTGGTTCAAATCCCGTCCGAGATGTTTCTTTTCCACTCGTATTTAATTAATTTAAATTATATCTCAATGTTGAAATTTCTTTAATTCGCAGCCATGTTTAATTTCGAACGTACCTCGTATATAGCAAATTGAGCTCCCCCACACCTAAGACTATCATTATATTATTAAAAGTCGACCAATTCGGTTTTGTTAATGAAACTGTATATTTGTAACAATCGAAACGCAACACAAACACTTCAATAATAATAAATAATAACATTCTTCGTCTGTAATCAACGTTGTTTCGTTCAGGTTTTTTTTTATAAATACATTCCGTTCACAAGATAGTCGGCGTCGTGGGCGTACGACTTGCCACCCCTCCTCAGCCGGCGCCTCACCATCCTCAGTCTGCACCCGATGAAGATGCCCATCAGGGACGTCACTATTACACCTGAAAGAAGATAAAAAAAGAGTATGTAGAAAAAATTACTCATTATATATTTTTTTCTTATATTTGTTAGCTTGAAATAATAGCGTGAAAATAATTACAATGTGGTAAAAAACATAGTAATTATTTTCATTGAATCAAGATAGTCACCCTCCCCTTATAATTTTAGTGGAAAGGATCTATAAATCTATGCTGAAAATTTCACAATAGTCCCTTGAAAAAACTCGTGAAATGTCGATATTTGGGAAGGGGCGTATTATGGGGGATAATGCGCCCCTTCCTAAATCTCGACATTTCACGAGTTTTTTTTTTTCAAGGGACTATTGTGAAATAAAAATGCGCCTTGTTAAAAGCTCGATCACAGAGAAAGCTCGATGATTGTCCGTAGCTCGAAGAAACAACATAAAGCGTTTCTTTTTTCTTCTCTCGTGTTATGTTTTATTTACGAGTTTAAATGTCCGATAAAACAAAGTAAAAATAATCAAAATTATTTTTACAAATTCTTTCTTTCTTAATCTTATCCTCTTTTACCCGTATTGGGTGTCGAGCTTTTTTCAAATTAATTGTGTCAATTTCCAGTTACCCAATGTTAAAGAAAGAATTGCGCCGCTCGGCCGTTCCGTGATGCCGTCCTCGATTGCTTCAATCGCGTCGGCAGCGATCTTGTATTCGGCCACAACGGCGACGTGTTTCTCGTGGCTGTGCTCGTGATCGTGGTCATGTTCGTGGTCGTCCCCATTTTTCGTTTCCGCGGGGTGTTCCACGCCGGGCTCCGCCTCGAAATGCTCCTTCGAATGCCTCAGCTCGTGCGCCATTTTCTCCTGCTCATGTTTCGGGGTTTCTAAAACAAAAAATAATAATAATCAATTCAAGGTTTTAGTATACAATCGAAGAAAATAATGCGTAAAAAGCAACTAACCATATATTTAATAATCATTGATTCTCGGTCGTCTTACCTTGTAAACCCAAATCGTTGACGATGATACTTGAAATTAGGCCAAAGATGGCGCTTGCGTTGTCTTTCATTTATTATATATATATATATATAAAATCCCCATCTACCATAATGGTGGTGTAGGGGTGGAAAATAATTCATTTATTAACCTTATATTTATTTTAAATTTAATTTTTGCGATTACAGTGCCATCTGTTACGAATTAAAATATTTTTTAATGAAATCTTATGTATTTTTATCTCTAGATTTCGATTCTTGAAAAAAAAAATGTACCCGACAACCTAAAGTTCAACAAGGGATAGCAGAAGAAGAATAAATGGAGGTTCCAATTTGAAATTCTGAAGTTACCCCACGCCTCACCCACTGAGTAGTCAGCAGCAGGAGCGGGGGGGGGGGGGGCTAGGCAGGATGAAGAATTAAAGTGACATTAAACACAATATTAGGCAACGAGATTGCCTTTCCCTCTCCCTCTTACCCTTTTCCACGTTCCACGCCACTGGTATTTCCTTCGCGGGCAGAGCCTTGTATTCGAGTTGTTTCTCTCGATTCGGTTGAACTAAAAAAAAAACATAAATTTAAAATTTCCTAAACTTACAAATTAACTCACCTGGAATATTCTGACTCCACGTCTCTCTTCCTCCGGGACCGATTTCCTGCGCGTAGGGATTCGTTTTCCGCACGTCTGAAAATTTCAATTGAATAAGAACGGACGTATGTATTTTTCTGGAAATTATTAATTACAAAATTAATTAAAAACAAAAATGGAATTACGAATGGCAGGATGTTAAATGCAATGAAGTGGCGCCACCTATAGATGGTTGCATGAGTTTGAAAAATTTTAACTGCGGAATTTACTTTACTTTCGGTCGCATGCAGCTGTTAGATTCACATGGCAGATTTCGTACGACCGAAACGTACGATTAATTCTGGAAGACAAGCCCTGGAACTCCGTAATTTCGCTAGTGTGAATAGTACTTATAATGAATGTATACGAACATCCTTTCGAATTATACAAAATATTATTTTCCCTTTAACTACATAAATATGGACTATAATAAAACACTTTTTTTTATCTTTGTTTGTATAACAAAGTAAAACACTTTTTTTTAACTTTGTATAACAAAGTTAAAAAAAGTGTTTTATTATTATCTTACACAATGTATAAAGAAGTAGAAGCCTCAGTGATCAGTAATAAATATGGACTGCTAACGCTAACTTCACGTTTGAATCCAAGTGACGGTGGCGCTGCCGTAGACCAAGTGCCAAGGCCAAGTACTAAATGGAAGCCATTTTGCGCTCGAGTCAGCTGTTTGTAAGTTTATTGTGTGTAAATTCCTTGAAAGTTTTTAAAAACATGGCGATATATCGCTTTGTGGAAGGCCGCAATTTGATTACCTATGAATGCCGAAGCGGTAATAATACTCGTTTGGTAAGTTACTTCATAACCTAAAAATCACTAAAATATTTTTTTCAAGGTCGCTTTTTATACCGCTGGTTGGCTTTAAAAGCGATCTAGCGGAAAACTATATAATAATAATAATCTTTATTTCTTACCATACATACATACATTATATGATAGGGCACAACACTAAAACATTACGGTAAGAAAATGGCGAGGTTCAGTGTAATGTGTCAAATAATGACACTTACTGTTCTTCCACCTAACCAGAAATGCTTTACCGATTGATTAAAACGTTGCAGCGCCTCGCAAATAGGTGTTCCTTGAATGCGACCATTTTTTGAATTTAAGATATTTCACCAACAAATATCGTGAAGTTTCTTGATATAATGCAGTAATATTTTTTGAATTTCCCACCTTTTTGCTCAACGGGGCGGGGCTTACTCGGGTTCCCACTTGTACACAAATATTTATCAATGTTTAGATGGGAAATTAAAGGGGAATAGCAGTCCATATTTATATAATCAAAGATTTTTCACAATAACCAATCTGATAATTTTTTTATACCGTGTGGATTGCTGTTCCAGTTTTCGGAAATCTGCGGCATTTGCTGTCCGTAAACCTCCGAACCGTAATAGTTGGAGAGCTTCGGGTATTCCCTGGCGTCGCCGTATTGGCTGGGGCTGAAAATTATGAAAACAAAAAAATAACACATATTTTTTTTAAAAGATAATTCTTTGTTTTGTTCGTCTAACACTGTGCAAACTAACTTTAAAGCAGTGTTTCTTTCAGGCAATAGCCGTCATTGTGCAATTCTTACTAAGTTGCAGCTTTATGAAGTTAAGGAAAAAAATATTGTTTTTATTTCAAACATTTGCAATGGAAAAATTTAGAAGAACAAAATTTGGCAAGATAATTATTATTAAAAACGCTGATTCACTTTGTATAACTTTAATTAAATTTAAATTATTAATTGTTTAAATTTGAGTTATGTGAAGTTAGTTAATCACAATTAAAACACTTTTTATTCCTTACTTCACTTTTATTAAGTGAAGTAAAGAATAAAACAGAACAGCAATCATTTTATTCCTTACTTCACTTTTATTAAGTGAAGTAAGGAATAAAAAGTGTTTTAAATTTAAATTATACAAACAAAGTGAATCAGCGTTTTTATTAAAACTTAAAACAATGTATAACGAAGTAGAAGCCTCTATTGTCAATAATTTAATTATTATTAGTTAATTGTCATTTTATGACAATCTTTGTAACCCAAAAACATTATTATTACAAGCAAATCCTACAACAGTTTTCATTAGAACTATTCAATATATTAGCAAAAGGTGGCGCTTGGCGTCGTCTTTAATTTATTATGAACAATATATTAGCATTTTTCTATTTCAAAAAAATAATTTAAATAAATCTTTTTTAGCTTAAGAAGATAGTTGTAATTTGGAGAGGATGGTGTCTTCATTAAATAAAATATATGAACGATCGATCCCACTATTTTTTTGCTGAAAATCACCCTTTAAAATATTTTGCATTAATTTGTAAGATACTATTTAGATTTTAATTTCTGATGTGCCACAGAACAGAATACAAGATAGAGAGAAATAGAATTTGTGAAGCACACGTGCAGATTAAAGCAGATTCTTTAAAAAATAAATAATTGATATTTAGGACTATTTTGTTTCTGAAATATTAAATTTAACGTACACGTTATTCTTTATTATCACAGTTTAATCGAGTTTTATAATTAATAAATATATTTAACCGTTTTCTAAAGACAACGACAACAAGATAACAATTCTATTGCTAATTTACTTTATATAAAATTGTCTGCAAATTAGTTGTCTATTTGCCATATGTGTGTTCAGTTGCGTGTTATAGGTAACTAAACATACATATATTAATGCATTTGACTCGCGTATTTTGCAGGTATACATAGGAGAAATGTATACTGATAAAAAAGCTCTCTGTATATATATATGCATTAATATATGTGTGTTTAGTTGCCTACAACACGCAACTGAACACACATATGCCAAATAGTCAACTAAACATACATACATTAATGGGTTCAGTGCGTTTGACTCGCATTTTTTGCAGGTATACACTTCCCCTAATGTATACTGATAAAATAACCTTTCTGTATATATATTGTATATAACGAATATGTTAAATTAAACATTTCTTCTTATTTCGATTTAATTTATAACACGTTTCAGTACTTATCTATAAGCAATAGTAATAAAAGGAAAGTATGTTTTTCTTCATCATTTAATTTTCTAATGGCGTTTGACTGCAAATTTAGCTAAGCTAAATTAAATATTAGAAAAAGTGTTATTCACTTGATCACAGTGATTTAAATTAAATCAAATAAAAACATCCAATTGAGTAAATCAATTATTTTTATTTGATTTAAGCTAAATTTGGAGATTGTTTACTCTGTTTTTTTTAATATGACCAACCTTGGGGTGTGTATCAACTTCAGGGGATTTTTAGTAATGATTTTTCGAGATGTTGTTAATTGTTTGTCAATTTGACGTATATGATTTAAAATACTTACTGGTTGCCGTTCTGTATATATAATATGTTCAATGCTATTATTATCAATAGAAAAAGAGTATTCATTCAGTTGGTCACAGTTATTTTAATAAATTAAATAAAAATGAATTTGAAAATAATTAATAAATTATTTCCACATTTAGCTCTGTAACAATTTTGACTTGCATTACGTAAGTACTTTAACAAATTTAATGTACATTTGTTTTAAAGTACTTACGTAACGTAAGTCAAAATGCCACAGTAGCTAAAGAGGAAGTAATTTATTAATTATTATCAAATTTGTGTTTAATTTATATAACCAACATATTAAAAAGTATAATGAAAACACTTCGAAAGTTTGTTTTTTTATTACACTTTATTTTTACTTATGAAACTGAAGTCATAAGTAAAAATAACGTTTTATACAAAACAACGTGTTTTCAATATCTTATTTAAACATGTATAACAAAGTATACGCCTCCACAATAGAAAAATTAAATTAAAAGCTTGGTTTACGCGATAACATTTAAACAATCCCTAACCCTAAATTCACAACTTCTATTAAACACGCAATTTTTTTTTAAATGTCAAATTTTAAATGAAAGGTCATATTAAAAAAAAGCAGCGGGCCTTGTACAAGTTGTTATCTTATGATTCGTGTGTTAGTGAAGGTGTGTTTATTGTATTAAGTAAATAACTTGAGGGTGCAGAGTGTGTGTGCGCTTCGCTCTACATCAGCGGCTACTCTATCTAGAAGAGGTCAGCCGTCTCACCCAGCGTAGCTCGAATATCCGAGGGCTCGATGCAGTGTATGCATAGCCCCTTTATATTTATTATACCTGGCCTCCCCTTCGTCCGACACCTGCAGGCCACTGTCCTTGTGGTTAAAAATGTGACTGTTCTTATTATCTGAAACCAACAATAAGTTTGTATATATATTTTTTTGTCTTTGATTTGGTATTTTGGGAAAATTGCAGACCCTAGCGCCACTGGCTGGCCCGTTTATGGATTTTGTACTCTATGATTTTAACTATGTCATAGGTATATATTTAACCCAATATTGAAAGTATTCTTGAAATTGGTCGTACGTTTCGGTCGTATGAAATCTATCATTTAGATAGGAATTTACATGTGAATTTGACAGTTGCGTACGATCGAAAACGTGCGACCAATTTCAGGAATAAGGCCCCAGATGTATTATTTCAAAAGAAGATTAACTATTTTAATTTAGCATAAAAATATTTTTAGATGATTTAGATAAATTTTAAAAAATATTATCACAAAATAGAAAGACTGTTATTCCTTACTTCACTTTTTATCATAATAAAAAAAGTGAAGTAAGGAATAACAGTCTTTCTATCACAAATTCACAAAATAGAAATACTGTCATTCCTTACTTTTTATAATATAAAATGTGAAGTAAGGAATAACTATTCTTTCTTTTTTGTGATCAATCACTTCACGTAAACTCGAAAATATACAGTTAAAAAATATTATATTAGAGAGTATTTAGAAACCCAAACTATTTTTTTAATGAGAACCAAATAAAATAACTATTTTCCTTCTTTGATGCTCACCTTGTAGTTGATGGATTTGCGGCTGCACCGGATTAACCTGTTGCGCTGCTGCCCAATTTTGCGAGTTGGGAAGGTACGGCTGGAACTGCTGTTGCCCGGACTCGAACTGCTGGCTGCGGAGCGTGCTTATGGGATCGACGGGCCTTATGAAGTCCGGCTCCTGCTGGTGCTGCTGCACGACCGGCAGCACCTTCTGGACGATGTGCTGCGGAACGGGCGGTCGGTACACCTCCTGGCTCTGCACTACTGGCTGAACTGCTTGAAATCGTCCAGGCTGTGATTCCTAAATACATAAAAAACAAGCATTTCACGCAAACAAAAATATTCTTTAAGAATAATTCTATATTCTAAAGTTTAAATGCGGAAAATATATGCATTCCATTTGAAAATGAAACGATGGAATACAACGAATTTCTGAAAAATAATTCTTTCAGATTCTAGACACATTTATTCTAATCATTTCACCTGCTGCTTGTTTAAACTTCATTTTCGTGAATATTCGCCTTCATTACGGGCTTCTTTAATAATTCACTGAGCAAAACAGACATGAAAATATTACATTAATGTTGTAGTAATTACCTAAGAGATTCAGGCTGAGGGTAAGCTTAGGTCGAGCTACCATTCTATTCTATTTCCTGATGGACTTAGGTTGAGCTACCAATTTATATTCTTATTGGGTAAGTTCAGGTCCAGCTTTCAATCTGATATCTTGCCGGATAAGCTCATGTTGAGTTACCATAATGTACTCTTAGTATGTAAGTTCAGATCCAGCTACCAATCTGTTTTCTTATCAAGTAGGCTGAGATCGAGCTACCATTCTGTACTCTTATTGGGTAGATTTAGGTCAAGCTGCCAATCTGTTTTCTTACAGGCTAGACTTATGTTGAGCTACTATTCTGTACTCTTAGTGGGTAAAATCAGGTCCAGCTACTAATCTGCTTTCTTATCGGGTAGGCTCAGCTCGAGCTACCGCTCTATTTTCTTACTAGGTAGACTCAGTTCGATCTACTATTGCGTCACCGACTCAAATTGAGCTACCACCCCAATTCTTTTGGGAATCATTTTATAGTGAGGCGAAATAGTGATATATCATACCTTGTAAGAGGCTAATTTTTGTGTGTTTACGTAATAAGAATATCGTGTGCGCGCATCCTAAAACCTAGCCTCCTATAAGGCATGATAGAGCTAGAATCCAGCATCGAATTACCCCACTATAAACGCGGCTTTATTTGAACAGATTTATGTCAGATGGAGTAAACTCAAGAGAAGTTATCGTAGTCCTCCTTACAATAACTATTCCTCTTACTATAATTATATTTTGCTATTGTTGCACCAGTTGTGATGAAAAAAGTCAACCCATAATAAAATCCTGAGTCCAGAAGCATGGGAAAACACGTCACAATATTTAAATGAGAATATATTATTTTATTAATTTTTTTTGAAGATATTATCAATTGCTGTATTTTCTGAATTACTCCGTTCCAAGTGAAGCAAGTGTCTTGAGAGTTTTTTTTTGTAGAATTTTTTGCACAATGTTGCAGGTTTTCAGTAACATTGCGTAGCGTACAGAAAGCAATCTTACTAAAAACCGAGAAGGGTCGATATTAAAGTTTTCTCAAAGCTTTTTGAAATTGTGATGATAAAAAATAACGTACACGTTAAACTTAACATTTCTCTTATAGAGTAGCCCCTATTATTAGAAAACACTTCAGTGTACATTTTTTTAATATAAACATTTATGATTTTCAACACTTTCGCTACGCTGTAGCTTCTTCAGGTGACGAAGCTACAGCGTAGCGAAACAATTGTAGTGAAATTAAATAAAATAGTGTTGAAAATCATAAATATTTTATTAATTAAAGTAACCATGGATTTTCAAAAATTAAGTGCCTCATTAATCAACGATAATATAAACATTGCAATATGAAAAAAGTTTTGATTTTGAGGTTGCTTTTATTATAAGGAAGTTGTCAGCGTTGATGTAAACGCATTCATCGCAATAACAATAACTTGATGTATATACGTGCATTTATACAGGAGGATATATCTTGTGACAGCTAACTGGAGTTTCTGTTCTGCCTGCGGTGTCATTGTGTCCGCCTGTATGTGTGTGTTTCCAATTTGTATTGTTTACGCTAAAATCTCCGCTGGGAATTGCTCGTCACTCGAGGTATTCACGCGAAAATTAAGCGCAATTTCAGTAAACGGTTAATTGAAAGCCACACTGAATAATATTCGAAATACTACAACGGATTAATTCAGGAATCCTGGTTGTATGTTAAGAAAATTTAGTAAAAATAATTAAATTACTCAATTGCATAATTTGTTCGTGCCATAAATCGCGTGAATTTTCTATTTTGCAAATCTAGTAATGATTTGTAATAATTTTTTTTATTGACTGTCAATTTTTTTCCATTCAACTAGATACGAGCAAGTACACAAAAGTACGTGAAATTTTGAAGGATTTCGTGATATTTAATAAAGAATGGAATAATTATTCATAATCATAATTAATTATTTTCTCATTAGCTACTGCAACTTGTTGACTTACTTTACGTTTGTACCTTAAAAAAGATTAAAAATCCGTTGAAACAACAGAAACGTAAAGTAAGTCAACAAATACTCTATTTCTATTAAGGGAAGTACGAAGTAGTTCAGGTAAAAAGAGACAAAAGTGGAAACAATCAACAAACAAAATGAGAATATCTTCCGGGATAGGAGTAAAAAAATTCTCTTTCTCTATTATTAGATGTAAGTTTAGTTTGATGGTAATTATTGTCAATCGTGTAGTCAAAAATAATCACAGAAATAGTGTGAGTGGTTTTAGTTCAGAAATCAATGCCAATAAAATACAATAAATATATATATATATATATACAGAGAGCTTTTTTTATCAGTATACATTTCCCCAATGTATACTTGCAAAATACGCGAGTCAAATGCATTAACGTATGTGTATTTAGTTGCCTATAACACGCAACTGAACAACACATATGCCAAATAGGCAACTAAACATACACACATTAATCGGTTCAATAAGTTTGACTCGCGTTTTTTGCAGGTATACACTTCCCCTAATGTATACTAATAAAAATCCTCTCTCTCTCTCTCTCTCTATATATATATATATATATATATATATATATATAACATCGTTATATGTTCCTCTCTACTTCTCAGTGTGAGGTGACAATAAATATATATATTTTAAAATTCTGGATAAGAATTACTCCTGTGATTATTAATTTTTACTGTTTACGCACCAGAGGAACTATGGCGATCCCAGGCTTGATGGCACGATTCGCAGCAGGTGGAGCCACCGTAGTAGCCGAGTCTGGGCATCGTAGTTCCGGCGCTTCGTCGCTGCCGTCCGCGCACTGCGGTATGCCATCGCAGGCGTTGTATATTGCTATGCATTCACCAGTCGACTGGCACTCGAATTGATATATACTACATTTTCTACCTGAAATCAAAAAAATATATACAAGAATTAAATAGATATACAAAACAATTCAATAAGTAAAAGGTACAGACACGCCAAGGCGCATGATCTTCGCGCAAAGCCCGTGCGACGGCGCGCTCGTTACCACGACGATATCAAACAACGCTGCGGACCAATCAGGTAACGCCAGCCAAAACCGACCAATCCAGTGACGCCGACGTATACTATATAACCTGCGGCAACTGTGTAATCGTCCCTTGCGGCCACAAGATAAAATCTTGATTTAACAACACAAAATCAAGATCTTACTAGGAAAATTAGTCATAGCTAGATCAGCTGAAACTAATTAAACTAAGGAGTGAAAAAAAATGTAATCGCCAGACTCTTTGAGCTGCTCAAATAGAGCACATCTCGACGGCTTTAGAATCTCAGCACTACAACAGCAACCTCAGTAAACCCGAATCTGTAAGCGCCTAACAATCTTTGTTTAATAGATACTCGCCACTTTCTGGAGAATTATCAGAAACCTTTCATTTCAAACATTTAATAATAGAGTTGTAGCATTTAGACATGCTGCTAAGTCGTATAACTTGCATGGTGACTGAATAATAAACAATAGAAGGGTATTTTCCCGGGAAGTAGTTGTTTTAATGTGCATTTGTTTGACGTACTTACGTAACGTAAGTCAAAGGTCACACAGCTAAATGTGAAAATAATTTATTAATTATTTTCAAATCATTTTTATTTAATATATAAACAAGAGATTTGACAGATGCCGCCAAAACAAGATGGTCGCCACAGCTTGTCAAAATCAACACAGCCCTTATTGGAAAACTCTATAAAAGTCTTAATAATAAAACATAACAAATTTTACTTTAAGTATACTGCAAGAAATAAAAATAATCTCTCTATTAATACATTTGCGATTAAGTAATGTAAAGTGTTCTGCATTATGATGAACAAAATACTCAATGCCTTGCTTCACTTATTATTTTTATTAGTATTGGATGTATATTTCGAGTACTAATTACTCAGTTTGAATGGCAAACTTCTATTAATTGAAAAATGTGCAGGACTCTCAGAAGTATAACAGATGGGAATGATTGGATTTTATTTGTTTAAAAAAATAGCGTTTTATGTGAATGACCTGTAGTACAATCTTGTTGAAACTAACATTTAGATGAATTACATGTAGCACCAACCTGCTTAAACTATCATTTATGTGAATGACATGTAGCACCAACCTGCTGAAAGTATCATTTATGTGAATTACATGTAGCACCAACTTGTTGAAACTATCATTTAGCTGAATGACATGTAGTACCAACCTGTTGAAATTATCATTTATGTGAATGGCATGTAACACCATCCTGCTGAAACTAACATTTAGATGAATTACATATAGCACCAACCTGCTGAAAGTATCATTTATGTGAATGACATGTAGCATCATTATGCTGAAACTAACATTTAACTTAATGACATGTAGCACCAACCTGTTGAAACTATCATTTATGTGAATGACATATAACACCATCCTGCTGAAACTAACATTTAGGTGAATTACATGTAGTACCAACTTGCTGAAACTATCATTTATGTGAATGGTATGTAGCACCATCCTGCTTAAACTAACATTTAAGTAAATGACATGTAGCACCAACCTGTTGAAATTATCATTTATGTGAATGACATATAACACCATCCTGCTGAAACTAACATTTAGGTGAATTACATGTAGCACAAACCTGCTGAAACTATCATTTATGTCAATGACATGTAGCACCAACCTGTTGAAACTATCATTTATATGAATGGCATGTAGTACCATCCTGCTGAAACTAACATTTTAGTGTATTTGTCTTTTCTATAGACGGTTATACTTTATTCGGGGAAATTCCGTACGAAGAAATGTTATATTTAAAACAAAATAAAACATATTATTCACACTTTTGCAGTTATTTAAATCACAATAAAATTAAACAAAAAATATCGCAACAATGAATATTATTGTTAAATTTAACATAATTGTTATTTTTAACCTCGCAATCTAAGAATACACGTCAATTAGTTATTGTATATTTTATAATAAACTATTATTTTCTATTTTTATGTCCTAATTTGGGTAAACTGTTGGACAATAAAGATATTATTATTATTTTGTGACGAAATTGATTGAGAAATGTTAAATTTAACGTACACGTTATTCTTTAAAGTTTAATTCAGTATATTAAATTTATCATTTCATTTACAAAAAGTATTATATAATTATGGCTATTTCCTTAATAATTATAATAGAAATGAAAAAAAAAAAGTGGAAAATCGCCCTTTAAGCTTTGATTTTAGCCCCTTAGTTAATCCTTTTTTTATTTAGAATTTATATCACCGCTTTAATCCATGTTACAATATTAATAATATTTGTTTTTAGTTTGACATTGACATTTATAATGTACATCTTGATCTGGTGCTAAATAAATCTTGTGAAATAAAACAAAGATGATTCCTGCATATTTGTTATTCACAAATTTTACTAGTAATTCAACTTTAATTGTTTTATATAATATGATCCTAGATTAATAATTTAATCGAAACCGTAACGCACGATCTGATTACCGATAATTTCTCAACGGCCGTCGGCATCCGAAAAATGCGCGCTAATTACAACTTTTAATACACTTTTTGTTTTAACGGACATTATCTAATCATCAGAATGACAAAATTGACTCGTTGCGAATTGCGAATTGAATTGTAACTGTGCTCACCGACGACGGCGGCTCTCTCCAAAGCGACCGGCAGTTGTATCCAAAACATCACCGTGAAACGACCACGCGTTCGCGCCACGAATTATTTGAAAAAAAAAAAAAATACAACAAAGGTGTAATTACAACGAAAATAATAAATAAATAAGGCGTTATTTAATAAGAAAAATGGCTTCGAAATTAAGAAGAACCCCGCTTTTTTCGTACGACGGCACCCTCTTGCTAGCGCGCTCAGCAGGCAACGTAAGTTAAATTTATTATTCACCAATTACAACAACAAAAAAATATATGTATTACACATATTTTAATTAACAAGTGTTGTAAGTTTTATGTCGCAAGCCGAAAAAGCATACAACAAGCTGTTTTAACGTTATTTTTCTTTATTGTTTGGCGATCGCACGAATGTTGCGCTTCTGTATTTTAATTAATTTCATATTTGCTTTCGTTTGGGAAACAATTTCACTTTTTTTTTTGCGGCGAGCATCTTCGAACAATGGGGGAGCATAGAAAATCCTTCTTCTTCTACTTCTTCGGTTTTTCCCATGCCCACGGTTAGACAATCGCCATTGCGTACGCGCACAAACTCGTAAATGTAGAGTGGAAATGAATTAATAAGAAACAATTTCGACAGAGAAATATAAATCGATCTTATTTTAATTTTTTTTTATTTATTATCGATTTGAACATTTTTCTCAATTTGTTAATTGTTTTTCCTATTTAATTGAAATGACTGAAATTTGAAAAATATTAACGTTTAATGTTGATGCAATGTTATTTGTTATCATTTTGTTTAGTGGGATCATTAAAGTCATAAGCTATCACAAAATATAAAGGTGAACATACCCATCACAGAATTATCAGATTGTTCTGTGCTTCAATGAAATAATATCCTTACTGTATATTAGACAAGGGGAAAATCATTTGAGGTATATTGAATTTCATGAATATAATTGAAAAACTCTGTAATACTGGATGGCTGATTTTTCATTGTCCACCTTAAATCTTTTAAAATATTAAAGAAAACGAAAACGCCTTATGTTTAATATGAAACCTTTATAAGGTTTACTAATTCCATTGCTGGTTCTGTTAAAAATATTTCTTTCTTAATCTTATCCTCTTTTCAAATTTTACGTCGAGGTTTTTTTTTTAAATATTAAATGAAACAAAACAAGTGTAATAAGAAACTGCTATAAAGTTTACGAATTTTATTGCTGATTCTATTAGATAAAACAAGAATACGTTGAATATAAAATCCTTATAAGGTTTACGAATTTAATTGCTGATTTCACTCAAAAAATATTAGAGAAAACAAAAATATTCTGATTAAATTCCTCACTTAATTAATAATGATAGATAAATTAAAACACTTGAAATATAATTTTAATTTTTCTAGGATAAGAATTTATGTTCAAATTTTTGTTCTTAATAATTATAGAAAAATTGAAACACTTGAAACATAATTTTAATTTTTCTAGGATAAGAATTTATGTTCAAGTTTTTGTTCTTAATAATTATAGAAAAATTGAAACACTTGAAACATAATTTTAATTTTTCTATGATAAGAATTTATGTTCAAATTTTTGTTCTTAATAATTATAGAAAAATTGAAACACTTGAAACATAATTTTAATTTTTCTAGGATAAGAATTTATGTTCAAATTTTTATTCTTAATAATTATAGAAAAATTAAAACACTTGAAACATAATTTTAATTTTTCTAGGATAAGAATTTATGTTCAAATTTTTGTTTTTAATAATTATAGAAAAATTATTGTTTTTTATATTTCAAGTGTTTTAATTTTTATCATTATTAAAACAAAAATAAGTTAAAGATAAATCCATTATAAGGTTTACGAAATTGATTGTTGATTCCATTGACTAAATCATGAAATGCGGTTTTAAACCATACGGATCACCTCTAAATTATCCAAGAATTTCGAATTTATTGTTTATCCGCATTCGTTTAATTAGCGTTATCGTAAATTGCGGCGGCAGACGCCGGCGAAAAACGCCTCGGAGCGTGCGCCCCAGTTAAAGCGCCAATTAAAAAATACCCTGAATGATTTCTACGCGCCGAGCAAGCGAAACAGGAATAATTAAACTGCTCGTATGGAAATTCGCCGAGGATTCTCTGAAATTTAATCGCAATTAACAATTTCACTTATATAAGCGCGAAACTAACTGAAACAGTATTAAAATCCCACTTATCCAGCGGTGAAACATTTTCATGTAATAATTAAAATACACCCCGATTATTTACTGAAATAGATTTTTTTACATTTAATGAAAATGTTTGCTTAAACAGGACAAGTTCGCCTTCCTTTAGTGGACGAAACAATGATGCTCGGTCGTCTACTTTGTAGACCCAAATCGTTGACGATGCCACTTGAAATTAGGCAAAAGGTGGCGCTTGCGTCGTCTTTAATTTATTATGAATAAGATTTTTTATTTATTATATTGTATTTTTTTAGAATTTCTTAAAAAAATAATAAGAGAAGATTCTGATGAAAATGTTACAAAATATTGAATATTACAGTGAAATTGATTTTATGTATACAATTCTATAAAAGCTTCAGTTCAACCTCTGGTAAGGGGTGAGAGGGGGGCGGGGTGTAACTAGAAATCCAAATTGCGAATATTCATCGCAACCCTAATATTCCCCCGAAACATAACCACCCTTCGGTAACTATCCACCAATTCATTAACTCATGCATACGTGACAGTTCAGTTAGCTAGCGTAGTTTTAATTTGCAAATCACCATAAATTCATACAAGGCAGAAAGACTTATGGTCTATAGCCCAAGATAGAATACTAACATAACTGTACATACTGTTATTATAAATTTTGTAAATTTTTGTTATCATTCACATTTAATGAAACGTTCAGTCACCATTCATCTAGAGTATGAATAACTAGTGATAATTTGTTATCATATTCATGTGTAGTATAGAAGTCGTGAATATAATTTTCCAATAATTACAAATTAATTGCAACAATATTTTTTTTAAACGATGGGATTCGATTCATTCATTCAATTCAAACATTACGCTGATATATAAACAATCTTTTTTTATTATCTTTATATTAATTAACAGGCACGCTGTTAGTAACTATTTTTTTTTTTTTATTTGTTAATACATTTGATTATTATTCCTAATTGAGTGGATATTACAGAAACATCCTCCGCAATTAGCGACTCGGAACACTTTCGCGCGAGTGTTTGCTGCTTCTGCGATTCCACATTTCCACTCGGTCATTTGATTTCATTTCAATTGAGAGAGCCCATTTGTCGTCTTCGGTGAACTTGAGACGGCGCGGATGGCGTAAAGGAATTTTCGAAATCCGCGCCGGCGTTCGTTTTTTTTTCCGCGTTTGCGAAACGGCTTTCGTTTCTTGCGAAAAGGATAAAACAAACTCGGCAATGCGCGATCGCAATCAAGTACCGAAAATTTTAATTAGGTCCGATCGCTTCCTCATGAAAAATAAACAAACAAAGATGCGGTGACATGTTTTTTTTTATTTGCTTTTGTGAAATAGATTTCAGCAATGTTTGTCGACCAATTCATTCTTTTGTGAATAATAATAACTAGT
The DNA here is from genome assembly GCA_963082785.1 of Philonthus spinipes. Lineage (NCBI taxonomy): Eukaryota > Metazoa > Arthropoda > Insecta > Coleoptera > Staphylinidae > Philonthus > Philonthus spinipes. Next base: position 2,336,447 of record OY720310.1, on the reverse strand, counting down.
GATGGGTAAGATAGGTCAAAAAAGATCGACAGCTCGATCCTTGCAAGTGATTAGAATAACCTAGGGTCTTCGAGATATTTTACAGATTTTTGCCGATCCGAAAAAAAAAAAAAAAAAACTAACGAGCCAATTCATCTTTTTTTAATTGAATCGACAAAATCTAAAAAAAATTCTAAATAATAATTACTTTTTCTGGAAATTAAACAATAAAAATGTCACGCATTCAATATATTCACCGAATTTTATAATAAAACTAGGAAAATTAGTTGAAATAGAACGTTTCGTAATACATTTTTACAAAAAAAAACGAAAATAATTATAAAATATTAAATTTATGCAACTAATAGTCAAATAACACAAGATCACGCATAAAAAAAAAAACATGTCATTATCTCTATTAATAAACTCTGTCGATGCGTGCACAATTGTTAACAAATCCCATAAGAGAGCTTCAAGGTCAATTCGTGACGAACACTCTTAACGTCGTTAGTAGAACAACCAAGGGTCTTTGAGATATTTTTCAGATTTTTGCCGATGCAATATTTTTCGATATTTTTCATCGGCTCATTTTTTTTTTTTGATTGAATCGGCAAAATCTGAAAAAAATTCGAAATAATTACTTTTTCTGGAAATTAAACAGTTAACGTCGTTAGTAGAGCAACCAAGGGTCTTCGAGATTTTTTTCACATTTTTGCCGATCCGAAAAAAATAAAATAAATAACGAGCCAATCGATCTTTTCCATCGGCTCGTTTTTTTTTTGATTGAATCGGCAAAATCTGAAAAAAAAAAATCGAAATAATTATTTTTTTTAGAAATTAAAGAGTTAACGTCATTAGTAAAACAATCAAGGGTCTTTGAGATATTTTTCAGATTTTTGCCAATGCGATATTTTTCGATATTTTTCATCGGCTCGTTTTTTTTTTGATTGAATCATCAAAATCTTAAAAAAATCTCGAAATAATTACTTTTTCTGGAAATTAAACAGTTAATGTTGTTAGTAGAACAACCAAGCCAAGGGTCTTCGAGATATTTTTCAGATTTTTGCCGATCCGATCAAACAAAAACAAAAAACGACCCGATCGATCATTTTCATCGACTCGTTTATTTTTTTGATCGAATCGGCAGAAATCTAAAAAAAAAACAAATCTCATAGACGCTTGGTTATTCTACAAACAACGTTAACTGTTTAATTTTCAGAAAAAGCAATTATTTTCAATCATTTCGGGCGTTTCAATTATCTCCCTGGAATTAACATGCAGCCTTATGGGAACGGTTTAATGGAAACTCGCCGATTGGCCGTTTCAGACGCGTCTGCAGTTGGAGCTAAATTAAAAAAGTCACATACAATATAGAAAAACGCGGTTTTCAGCATTCGTTTCTTAAGGAATTCAACTATATTTCCACCAAAGTTAATGTTTTTGTACCGCATGATACCGCCGGGAAAAAATCGCTAAATTTAATCAAATTTTCGCCCTTTTTGCGAAGGTCAACTTTGCGAGGAGATTGGCCGAAACCTAATTACTTATAAATGCTCAAATTTTCACAGATTATTCCCCCATTCTTTAGCTACATTTCGGTATAAAATGAAGTCATTTGGAGATTTTTGAATTTTCGACGAAATTCAAGTTTTTTCCATCCAATATTTTCAAATTTCGATGAAATTTTTTTTCTCTTCAAAAAATCTGAATAAAATCTCAAAGATATGTGGTTATACTACTAACAACGTAGACTATTTAGTTTCTCCCGAAATAATCATTTTCGATCATTTCGAGCCATTTCAATAGTTCCGCGAATTTAACATGGAGCCTTATGGGAACGATTTAGTGGAGACTCGTGGATTGGCCGTTCCGGACGTTTCTGTATTCCGACCAAAATAACTAAACTCACGAAAAAGTTAGAGAATTGGGATTTTCAGCATTGGATTCTTAAAGAATTCAGCTATATTCCCATTCAAATTAACATCTTTATATCGTTTGAGATCGCTAGGAAAAAAATCGCAAACTTTAATAAAATTTTCGCCCTTTTTGCGAAGGTCAACTTTGCGAGCAGATTGGCAGAAACGTAATTTTTTTTCAATGCTCAAATTTTCACAGATTATTCCCCCATTCTTTAGCTACATTTCGGTATAAAATGAAGTCATTTGGAGATTTTTGAATTTTCGACGAAATTCCACTTTTTTCCATACGATTTTTTCAATTTTATTTTAGATCGGCTCGATCATTTCAAACGGTTCGATCCTTCAACTGATCGATCATTGATTGATCGATCTTTGAGATGATCGATCTTGCCCATCACTGATAATGCGATTTTTTTAATAGTAATAATAATAAATCATATAATGTTATCTTTTCAATTATATGAACTGCCTACAATATTTTGCAGACTTTTGCAAGAGAGAGCTGAAAGATTGAACCATTTTTAGTTATTAATTAATTGAATTGTATTTTTTTTTTCTGATATTTGTCATTTTATGGTATATCTGTTGGACAATAAAGAGTATTATTATTATTATATAATTGGAAAGATAGCATAAGCGCCCTCTCCTGCACAATTTTGTAGGCAGTTCATATAACTGAAAAAAATAGCACAAACGCCATCTCTCAGCTCTCTCTCTTGTAAACGCCTGCATAATATTGTAGGCAGTTCATATAATTGAAAAAAAATAGCATAAGCGCCATCTCTTGGCTCTCTCTTGCAAACGCCTGAAGAATTTTGTAGACAGTACATATAACTGAAAAAATAGCACAAGCGTCATCTCTCAGCTCTTTCTTGTAAACGCCTGCATAATATTGTAGGCAGTTCATATAATTGAAATGATAGCATAAGCGCCATCTCTTATCTCTCTCTTGCAAACGCCTGCACAATTTTGTAGGCAGTTGATATAATTGAAAAAATAGCACAAGCGCCATCTCTCAGCTCTTTTTTGCAAAAGCCTGCATAATATTGTAAGCAGTTCATATAATTGAAAAGATAGCTCAAGCGCCCTCTTCTGCACAATTTTGCAGGCAGTTTATATAATTGAAAAAATAGCGTAAGCGTCATCTCTCAGCTCTCTCTTGTAAACGCCTGCATAATATTGTAGACAGTTCATATAATTGAAAAGATAGCACAAGCGCCATCTCTTAGCTCTTTTTGCTTAAAAATATATTACTATAAATTACTAAATATTACTATAAAACTTGCACACAAGATGGCAAATGGTCATAAAAAATGAGGGTGCTTATTTTATTGATTCAATTAAAAAAATCGATAAGAATGTTGTTTGAATTTAATGTAAAAAAAACGACATTACTTTCCGGTCGCCCTAATACACGTACTTTTTTTTTCTTTCTTTCTTAATCGTATCCTATTTTACCCGTATTGGGTGTCGAGGACTTTTTTTTCTACCATAATATATTAACTTTAATAATGTGGTGTTAGTTAGTGAAGTTTCCTTTGTATACACGAGAAAGATGACGTCGTTTGCTCTTAATTTTAGAACAACAACAACAGCAACGACGAAAAAGAATAGGAAACATTTTGACCGCGTTGGAGATTACGGCTTCAAGCTCGAGTAAATGCCCGCGCCGGTGTGACTGTTTTGGACTACTAATTCCTGCGGGGCCCCGTTTTGGCCGTTTCACGCTTGCCGCCGGCGGCGGCGACTTCCGGAAAATTTGAATAAATTCAGCGGCCACCGTTAGTTTGTGTTCCGATTAAATAACAGCACTCTGCGATTTGCCCGTCTCAATTCGATCCAATTAATCCCTTTGATTGTTTCAACTTAAACGGATCGAATCGAAGATTTAATTGGAACAACCACAACGGTGCGATGCTTGACGAGGATTTAATGGCTTACGCAAATGACTGAAGCAGAAGCAGCAGAGCGTCATAAAGCACGTATTCTAACAACTTTTTTTTATTAATCAAGTTTTCAAACTCTTGGTTTGTTTCACTATTTATATTTTATCTCTTATATATCAACTTTTTTTTTAAATTTCGTTAAAAAGATTTTTTCAATTCAAATTTCGCGTGATTTGTTTGTAAACAGAACCCAATAACAAGTGTCGTATTTGAACCACACAAAATATTCTTCTTCTATCATATAATCGAGAACATTATAACATGGTTTATATTGGACAAATGCAGAGAAATTCCATGAACCGCTAGAAACATCCCTTAATCCATGAACCACCGCCTTCTTAGATATAAATAGACACCGATCTTGTGTTATTTCTTACTTTACATATTTGCATATTTGTTGAAATTGGCGGTTCGAAAATGTTCACGATCACAATACATTCCCTTGGACAGGGGTCCTGGGAAAGTATAAAGGACAAACATAAATATTTATATTTCTTGTAATTTTAATCCATACAATTATTATCCATTTTATGTATAACTGATTTTCCTACCAATAAATGTTTGGTGCATGGAAAGGAGAAAAATGCGGAGGAGGGTGAAGGGCGTCTTGAAAAAAAAAATCCCGACTCAACTTTTAATTTAATTAAAATCCCAGCCTGAACTTTTGCATCAGAGAAATAACGGCTTTTTTCTCCATTGTCGCAACAACAAAGAAATTGTTTCGTTTTATGTGGTTACTCTTTGTTTTTCTGTTCGAGTCTGGAAAAGTTACGGCTTAATGTGAAAATTTCGCGACAATTAAACAATGGAAAATTAATTAACGGCACGGAATTTGCGCGCAATTCCACAGATTTAATCAATGCACAATGATTGAGTGAGATTTTAATTCGACTGACACTAAATCAAATTTAGTAAACCAATTACTTTCGACATATTTCTATGCAAAGGCGAATTATACGGATAATGACTAATTTGGGATTTTAGGTGGATTGCAAACACTGTTTTATTAAATTTCATTTTAGATCGGCTCGATCATTTCAAACGGTTCGATCCTTCAACTAATCGATCATTGATTGATTGATATTTGAGATGATCGATCTTGCCCATCACTAATAATGTGATTTTTTTAAATAATAATAAATCATATAATTGGAAAGATAGCTCACGCGCCATCTTGTGCACAATTTTGTAGGCAGTTTATATAACTGAAAAAAAAAAAAAATAGCACAAACGCTATCTCTCAGATCTGTCTTGTAAACGCCTCTCTTGTAAATTTGGCGAATTATACGGGTAATGTCTAATTTGGGATTTTAAGTGGATTGCAAACAATATTTTATTAAATTTCTAATTTTATCGTTACCATATAATTACAATAAATTTGGAAATTATAAACAAATTTGCTTTCAATAAAAATTAAAAAAAAACAAGATTAATCTATCCCTGATTTAAAACACAAAACTTATATTAAGAACACTGAATTAATTATACAATAAATTAAAGACAACGCAAGCGCCATCTTTTGGCTAATTTCAAATGGTATCGTCAACGATTTGGGTCATTTTAATAATAAAACTAATATGCGGTTGACTTACTTTCTGTGGGTGATTTCGTTTTAGCGATGTCTTTTATCTTGACTGTCGTCGTCGTGGTTGACTGCGTCGTGACGATCGCCGGAGCCAAAGGCACACTTTCCGCGTTCACGACATCCGGTTTTCTACAATTATCAAATCAAGACAATAATTAATAATAAGAGCAATAATAATTATGTTTATACAGCGTGATTTACATAACCCTTCCAATACACTCTTATATGAAAAAAGCGGAGTTATCCCAAAGAATTACCCAATTAGCCAAAAAAATTGCTACCAAACCCCTCATCCAAGAAATACTGCTTCAAACGAAACCCCAATATCCCTCCTAAATTCCATTACCCCCAAACCAATATTCATCAATTCATCTCATCTTTCATCAACCACTAACCGACTTACAAGACATATGACAAGGACCACTAGCTGAAAGACTTAAGATCGATAGCCATTTATAAGTTTATATTAAATGTATTGTATAATATATGTTTATGTAAATACTACAATATATATATGAACTTCTATTATTTGTAAAATCATGATTGTTCCCGGCGCATTCACCATTTATTCTTTATTTTGATTAAAAATCTTAAACGTCCTTTTTGTGATATTACAATTACATACATTAAATATTATTTAATATTGCATTTAATCTTTCTTAATGGTTATCGACCTTAGGTCTTTCAGCCTTTATTTTATTATTTTTCTTTAATTAATCAAAAAGCTGTAAACTTTCCGCGTGGCGGAATCGTTCACGAGCAGCCACAAGACGCTGCTTGTTGTTGTTATTATTGCTTTATTTTCGTTCTACAATTCACTACACATAAATATTATTAATTATATTGTAGATTTGTAAGAAGGTAAATCCGTTAAATAAATAAATAATATTATTTCTGTATTTCTCAGTTTTATAAATGATTTTTCAACTTTGGAAAGGTTCACTGAATGGTTTTTTGAGTTTAAGTGAAGTGTTTAATCACAAATTGAAAGACTGTTATTCCTTACTTCACAATTTATTAAAATTGTAACAGTCTTTCAATTTTGGAAAGGTTCAAATCTTTTTTGGGGGAATGGCTCGAAATTTAATTGATACCATGATAATCTGTAGACATTTTACTATAAGACGAAGTCAAATTTATGTCAAAGTCGATCCAATTAAAGGAAATATGATTTTTTATGCAATTTATTGCAATTTATATTATGTAAATATAATCAACAATTGAATACGTCCGAGAAGCAGCTGTTTCAACAGATTGTAAAAAACTCACAGTTTACGATAAAAATTTAATGTTTTCTGCGCGCGCGTGATATTCACCTTAACTTAGTGAGATCCTGCTCGTGCTTGGTGAGCTTTATCTGGCTTTCCAGATCCGGAAGATGCCGGTTGACGGCGAGGACGGCGCTGGTGTAGTTCACGTGGTGCGTGAATTTGCACTTGAAGTCTTCTGGAGGACCACACTGGAAGAGATAACAGCTGCCGGCATTCTGGAAATAAATTTGAAAAAAAAAATCACAACCCCGACACCAATTGGTAAAAGGAGACATCGATTATATATATATATATATATATATATATATATATAAAATCACACTCAAATATTTTTTTTTTATATAAAACAGTGGCCCTGTTGTTTCGTTATTTTTTTTATCTAATCTAATCCACGGCTGGAAAGGTTATTGATTCGCGCGCGTCGCAGGAAAACAATAAAAATCGCGAAAGGCGCGCGGCGCGGTTACGTGGAAAATTTTCGGGCCAAGGTTCGAGCGAAAACGCGAAAAACACTTCGGAAATTGGGACAAACCTGTATCGATTTTTTGTATGTTACATATTTTATTTGGGGCTGAGGAGGGATTAAAAACAATTAGCAACACATTAAAAAAAAATTATAAAAATTGCATTTTACAGGCAGAAAGACTTCCGGTCGATAGCCCATGACACACTACTAACTCATCAATATGTATTGTAAGTTCACAATGCAATACAAACATCTTCATTCAGACAGCAGAATTACAATTCTTTACAAATATTTGTATTTACAATACATCATAATAAATTAAAGACGATGTAAGCGCCACCTTTTGCCTAATTTATATTTACAATACATCATAATAAATTAAAGACGACGCAAGCGCCATCTTTTGCCTAATTTATATTTACAATACATCATAATAAATTAAAGACGACGCAAGCGCCACCTTTTGCCTAATTTATATTTACAATACATCATAATAAATTAAAGACGACGCGCCACCTTTTGCGAAATTAGGCAAAAGGTGGCGCTTGCGTCGTCTTTAATTTATTATGATGTATTGTAAATATAAATATTTGTAAAGAATTGTAATTCTGCTGTCTGAATGAAGATGTTTGTATTGTATTTTACATTTAATAAAACTCTGTAAGCTGATAGACCTCCGGCCGATAGCCGTTTTCCTGAAGTACACTATGGTCCATTTTGGTGGAAAAACTTTTTTATTTTAAGAGATATCGAAAAACCGTTTTCACCAATTTTTAGTGATAAAAACAATGGCGAAGAAAAAACTGATCTATCATCAACCGTTTCCGGGTTATAACCGGAAGTTGACGACGAGTCATTTTTCGTGATTGCCTTTAACTCAGTTATTATTCAAAGTAGAAAAATGGATATAGAATAAAAAAAATCAAATTAGAAAGTTGTAAATATCTTCAAAATCTACCAATTTTCAAAGCACCATTTTGCTGTAGCGTTTAAAAGTTATTCCAAAAAATGGTGAAAATCTACCAAAAAAATGCACTTTTTTGCCATAATTAATTACGACTGGAGAAATAATAAACAAACACTCAAATCGAAATATTGCAGATCTCGTGAAAATCTGAAACTTTTCATTTCATCGGCTTGCTATACAATAAAAGTAAAAAATAATAAAGTAATATCGAAAAAATGGTGAAAATCTACAAAAAATGCCCAAAAATAGTAAAAGTTTGGTTCGTTCTGAGTGGAGTAAAAAAAAAAATAAATTAAAAAGCTGAAATCCCGTCAAAATCTACAACTTTGAACCGTATCGTTTTAGTTCAGAGTCAAAAAATGAAAATAAGTAACACGTTACATACAGGGTGTTCCATGTAAAGTGTTACAGATGCATAAGTCGAGATAAATGTGTCACACGAAGAAAAAAAGTTCCGTTTTTTAAAAATAAAACTATTCGTTGTTATTATTAACAACGAAAGTTATTATTATATTTTTTAGGTTAATGATAGTCATAATCCTAAAAAAATATAGATTGACGATAGTCATAAACTTTAAAAAATATAATAACACCTTAAAGAAAAAATGCGTCAAACAATAATTTTTATATTTTTTTTAGGTTAACGACAGTCATAAACCTACAAATTGATAGGTTGACGATAGTCATTAACCTACAAATTGGTAGATTGATGATAGTCATAAACTTGAAAAAAATGTAATAATAACTCAAACAAAAAATGTGTCAAACAATTGTTATTGCATTTTTTTAGGTTAACGATAGTCATAAACCTACAAATTGATAGGTTGACGATAGTCATAAACCTACAAATTGGTAGGTTGATGATAGTCATAAACCTACAAATTGGTAGGTTGATGATAGTCATAAACCTACAAATTGGTAGGTTGATGATAGTCATAAACTTGAAAAAAATATAATAATAACTCAAACAAGAAATGTGTCAAACAATTGTTATTACATTTATTTAGGTTAACGACAGTCATAAACCTAAAAATTGATAGGTTGATGATAGTCATAAACCTAAAAATTGGTAGGTTGATGATAGTCATAAACTTAAAAAAAAATGTAATAATAACTCAAACAAAAAATACGTCAAACAATTTTTATTATATATTTTTTTAACTAGATGATAGTCATTAATTTAAAAATTGATAGATTGACGATAGTTATAAACTTAAAAAATGTAATAATAATAACATAAAGAAAAAACTGTGTCAAACAATTATTTCTTTCAAAAATTACCTTCTCCTCGTAAACGAACACATCGCAGTTCTCCGTCTCGCAGCACAGCCTAAGACACTCTTCCCTGGAATCCAAGTCCATCTCGTTCAGGTACTTGGCCCCCATCGTCCTCGAATCCTGCGTCCTTATGATCTTGTCCTTGTGTATGTCGAAGTTGTCGATGCAGGTCTGCAGGTCGACGTCCGTCCGCTTGGCCCTCCTGTGCGGCGTCGAGAGGCACGACCCCAGCAGGGGCACCACGAGGAAATACCTGAAGAACATTGCTGTTGTTGTTGTGTGTTTTTTTTTGTTGTTATTGGGGGAGAGTGCGGGAACGCGTGCCTCGTTTTGTTTATATGCGCCGCAAAATGGCGTCCCGGCGGCGGCGTTCCCAGTTCCTCGCCGGCGCGATCAGCTGGGAACGGTGATCAATATTCCGGCGCAGGTTTAACCGCCAGACGGACTGTTGCCGGATGAATTGTTCAGGCGAGTTTCCATTACGCGGTGTTTGTCCTGTGTAATTTATATTGATTTTGTTTAAATTATTTCTTCGAAAGTCAACAATACAAGAATGTGACAATTATTATCGTTTAAATTGATATTGATAATTAAAATTGATTTACTGTATATATAAACAATATATATATATATAATCTTTATTGACAAAAGTAATAAAATATCTACATATAACATGAAATATTATAATGTATATTGTAAAAGTCTGCCAATTGGCTATCAACCAATGCACCGCCTGGATTTTTTTTTATTTTCGACCTTGTCGAAATATACCTATAAACAAAATAAAATTTATTTTTACTTATGTAGTAAACATTTCTATGATTGGAAAAAATGTTTTTCATATATTTAAATAGCGCAATTTCTCTTGTAAAAACATTTACATTTTTGAAGAAAGATAAAAAGCCCCGGTCATCGGTGTTTCTTATTTCTTTCTTCTTTATACAAGCAGAAAGAAACAAGAAATATCGATGACCTTTACAAGCTCAAAATCACGTGAAAATCTAAGTAGTTCGTTATAGTTTAAAAATCTGAATCAATTAAGTTTCAAGTTTTAGGACGCTTCGACAACATTGGTCAGCGGAATTTTGCTTCAAGTTCGCGATCCGCTACCGTTTGATATAGATTCACTATTGCTTGAAAATCCATGTAAATCAAAAGTCACTATAGGCTTGCTATTGTTTGAAAATTTTAATCAAAAGACCTCATTGGCTCTCTATTGCTTAAACATGTAAGTATAAAGCTCCCTTAGGATTTCCATCACTTGAAGACATAAGCCAAAAGTTCCTATAGAATCGCTATTTCTTGCGAGTCTAAGTCTGAAGTTCGCTATCGGTTAAAAATGTAGATAAAAAAAAAACTCTCAATCGCTTGAAAATGTAAGTCTCAAGCTCTTCTAAGCCTCCAAATCTATGGGGACTATAAGCACTTCATCCCTTGCAAATATGAGTCTGAAACTCCCAGTGGCTCTCCATCGGTCTAAATCCCTCATGGAATCTTAATCGCTTGCAAATTTAAGTCTAAAGCCCTCATAGACTCTTCATAGCTTGGAAATCTAAAGCTTTCATAGACTCTTCATCGCTTGCAAATTTAATTCATAAGCTCTAACAGACTCTTAATCGCTTGCTACTTTAAATCTAAAGCCTTCATAGACTCTTCATCGCTTGCAAATTTAAGTCTAAAGCCTTCATAAACTCTTCATCGCTTGGAAATCCAAGTCTAAAGCCCTCATAGACTCTTCATAGCTTGGAAATCTAAATCTAAAGCTTTCATAGACTCTTCATCGCTTGCAAATTTAATTCATAAGCTCTAATAGACTCTTAATCGCTTGCAAATTTAAGTCTAAAGCCTTCATAGACTCTTCATCGCTTGCAAATTTAAGTTTAAAGCCCTCATAAACTCTTCATCGCTTGGAAATCCAAGTCTAAAGCCCTCATAGACTCTTCATAGCTTGGAAATCTAAATCTAAAGCTTTCATAGACTCTTCATCGCTTGCAAATTTAATTCATAAGCCCTAATAGACTCTTCATCGCTTACAAATGTAAATCTAAATACCTCATAGACTCTTCATCGCTTGCTAATTTAAGTCTAAAGCCCTCATAGAGTTGCCGTCGCTTAGATTTCAGGAGTGAACCAGCGATGGTTAGCCTCTATAAGTATTCTGTGCTGGCTGAGCTTAGTGCCAGAGTTGGAAGCGATAGCAAACCTGTATTCGTAGCAAAAGTGAGCTTATAAAGAATTTTGACTCGCAAAGCTCAATGTCAGGATTTCGAGCGACAGCTAGCTTATAAGGACTCTGCTTAGTGTTAGGTTTACGAGCGAAAGTGAGCCAACAAGGGATCTAATTTGATAGAGCTTAATGTTAAGAATGATAGTGAACCTATCGAGCGACAGCGAACTTATAAGGGTTCTTGATTGGAAGAGACAATAGCGAGCCTATAAAGAAACTTAACTGATAAAGCTTGTTTGCAAAAGCTTCTGACTGGTAGAGCTTAATGTTAGAATTATTAGCGAAAGCAAGCGAACAAAGAATCAGAATTAACAGAGCTTAATGTTTAGAAAGTTGTCTGGCAAAGCTTAGGGACGGAATTGCGAAAGACGCGCGCCTGTAAAAGCTTTTAACTGGTAGAGCTAAGTGTTGAGATTACGAGCGATAAAAATGACTGGCACAGCTTAGGAATAGCTAGCCTATAAAAGCTCTTGACTCGTAGAGCACAGCTTAGGAATAGCAATACACCAGAGATAGCTAGCCTATAAAAGCTCTTGACTCGTAGAGCACAGCTTAGGAATAGCAATACACCAGAGATAGCTAGCCTATAAAAGCTCTTGACTCGTAGAGCACAGCTTAGGAATAGCAATACACCAGAGATAGCTAGCCTATAAAAGCTCTTGACTCGTAGAGCACAGCTTAGGAATAACAATACTAGGTATAGCGAGCCTACAAAAGCTCTTGACTCATAGAGCACAGCTTAGGAATAGCAATACACCAGAGATAGCGAGCCTATAAAAGCTCTTGACTCGTAAAGCACAGCTCAGGAATAACAATACCAGAGATAGCGAGCCTATAAAAGCTCTTGACTCGTAGAGCACAGCTTAGGAATAGCAATACCAGAGATAGCTAGCCTAAAAAAGCTCTTGACTCATAGAGCACAGCTTAGGAATAGCAATACCAGAGATAGCTAGCCTAAAAAAGCTCTTGACTCGTAGAGCACAGCTTAGGAATAGCAATACCAGAGATAGCTAGCCTAAAAAAGCTCTTGACTCGTAGAGTTTAATAGGTTTACGAGCGAAAGCAATCTTATAAAGGATCTGAATTGGCAGAACTTAATGTCAAGAATGATAGTGAGCTTATCGAGCAACAGCGATTGGTAGAGCTAGTATGAAAAACCATAGCGAACTTGACTGACAAAGCTTGTTTGCGAGCGACAACGAACTTATGAAAGCTCTTGACTCATAGAGTTTAGTGTTAGGATTACTAGCGAAAACGAGCCTATATAGAATCAGAATTAACAGAGCTTAATGTTAAGAAACTTGACTGAAAAGGCTTAGAAACGGAATTGAGAAAGACAGCGTGCTTATAAAAGCTTTTAACTAGTAGAGATTAGTGTTAGGATTATGAGTGAAAGGGATCCTACAAGAGATTTTAATTGGTAGAGCTTAATGTCAACAATGTTAGCGAGTCTAAAAAGAAACTTGACTGGCACAGCTCAGGGCGAGGATTACGAGAGGTAGCGAGCCTATATAAGCTCTTGACTCGTAGAGCTTAATATTAGGATTACGGGCGAAAGCTATCCTACAAGGGATCTGAATTGGCAGAGCTTAATGTCAAGAATGATAGCGAGTCTAAAAAGAAACTTGACTGGCACCGCTTAGGGCGAGCATTACGACAGATAGCGAGACTATATAAGCTTTTGACTCGTAGAGCTTAGTATTAGGATTACGGGCGAAAGCTATCCTAAATTGGCAGAGCTTAAAGTCAAGAATGATATCGATCCTATAAAGAAACTTAACTGGTGATGCTTTAAAGCTGGGATTCCGAGAGATATCTAGCCTATAAAAGCTCTTGACTCAGGATTTGAACAAAAGCGAGCTTTAACGGATCCTGCACTGACAAAGCTTAGTTTCAGGATTGCGTGCCTATAAGTTAACTGTTGTTAAGTTTACGAGAAAATCGGATTTAATTTAGAATTTTAGTTATCGAGCGCTGTCGATGATTCAACACGGGCCATTGTTCGTCGACGAGGGGTCCGTCGCGTCGCGCTGGATTCCTGCTGCTGCTCCTGCTGAATCGAAACCGATTCGGGCGCTCCGACGGACGCTCACGAAGCTCTTCGTTCGCTTGGGGTTACCTACACACCGGTCTGACGCACTCGCACAGACTTACGCGGCAGTTTGAGCGCGCCGGACTAAACTAACCGGAGTTTCGCGTTGATTTTTTTTCTTCCGCCCGGTGTTTCATTCACGCTCAGTGCGACCCGTTTTCAAGTGATATACCCGAAAGGGGCGGTGCACACACCCCGCCTTGATATTGAATTAAAAAAAATCTCAAACCAGCGGATTAATAAACTCCAAATTTTCTCCTCTTGGTTAATAGGCGGCTACAGAACAGCACCAGGTACGTCTTCGGTTTGATTAACTAGGTTCCGGTACTGTTACTTTTTTCCCCTTGTGTAAACAATAAAACGCAACGCGCGCGCTTTATTCATATTCCTTTGTTTTAACACTCTATTGTTGTTTTTTTTATATATTTTTTCATTGTTGAGTTTCACCTGTGCGTTTAAATTTTTAAGTTCGCTCGGGGCGCTGCGCCCGAAATTGATTCTGTATCCGCCGCACTGCAGTGTGTTTGTGATGGACCGACCGGCGAGTGCAACGCGACAGGAATTACTCTACTCCTGCTGCGATTATGTTAAATTTTGTCTCATATTTTTGTTGTTTTCACCAAAAATTGTAATCCCGAAAGTGAATTGCCTGATCTGGGCGGGGGCTGAATCGCGTGCGGTTTACACATTGATGGGGAATTTTCTTTATCGCCGGCGATTTCTGCGATTTTCATTTCCCCATTCGAGGAAATAAAATTGCAATTCAGAAAAGCATTCAATATTATATGTTTAATTAATTTCTCACTTAACTCGCATTCAATATTGTTCGTATATCTAAAAAATATTCATTTAATTTATTTTTTTTTTAAATTAAATAATTGACCAAGTGAATAAATCCTTTTTTTAAATTATTAAATATCCATTTATCAACAGGTTAATTAAGAAATTAATAATGTAATTCATGAATTAAATATTTTATTTGGGCGGAAAGACCTTCGGTCGATAGCCAATTTATATATAAAATTTAGTTAATCATTGTAAATATATGTTAAGTTGTAAATATTGTAACTCTGTATATAAATAAAGATGTTATTATATATAAATCTTTGATTTGGTTCTCATTAATCACTTGATGAAACATGATCACAATATTAATAGTTTGAAAAAAAAAAACAATTGGTGAAACAAATCAAGTGTATTTTTCAAACTATTAATTATTATATATATATTATTTGTTAATTGATTAGTCTTCTAGTTTGTTATAAATAGCAATTTACAATAATGGAACTATAATAACAAATAAAGTAATGACTTCAACCATCAATTAAATAATTTAGTTGTACGAACAAAGTAAGTTTTCGTATAGCTAAATTATTTATTTGTGATTGTAGTTTTGATGTCTTTACCTAAAACCAAACACAATTTGTAGTTTTGACGTCATTACCCAAACTGTCAGTGTTATCGTAATTACAGTCACATACAGTTTAGTTAAACAAATAAAGTAAAAGCATGTCATTATTGTAAACATTCCATTCTCCAATCTTTGAAAATTAAAAAAAAAATAATCGTTTTTGAATTGGAATTCTGTGATTATTTAGGACTATTTTAATGTATGATATAATATCATTCTGTTATTATTTAGGAGTATTTTAATGTATGATACAATATCATTCAACAAACAGAATGGTATTGTTGTATTTTTTTAAAATTAATTTTCATTTTATTAATATTCTGTATCAATCAATATTTTTTTAATAATCTAACTTATCCTTAAACAGCCACATTAATTTTTTCTTATTCTTTTCATTCCTTATGTTTCTGATTTTTCTTCTGTATAGAAATGGGCAAAGTCGATCTTTTCGATCTTTTTTGTTACTGCAAAATTAAGTATATGACAATTTTATTAATCCAACATATTCTATCACTATCAGTAATTGCTCCCTATTTATTTATTTATTTGTTTATTTGTTACCTGACACAATTTCATTTATGTTCCTCAGAATTATTATTTTGTAAACATTTCCTGAAATAAAGTTGATATTATTATTATTTATTGAAAAACATCAATTTATTATTAGTATTATTATTATTGAAACTCTACATCCATATGGGTAGAAATGTCATTGAATATATTAACTAATTAACTAACCATCTTTATTCAAATGTGTATATGTGTGTACAATAATATACAAAAATTAGAATTATATTCTGTAAATGAATCGGCTATCGACCGGAGGTCTTTCAGCCTATATATATATAATTATTATTGACTTTATTAATTTAAAATTGCTCATTTAGAAATACTCGATTACTAATATTACTCGATTTTGCAAAACACAAATAATACTATCAGAACTATAATATACATTTGCAAATTTAGTATATATTTTTTATCATGGTATATTTTCGTCCATTTAAAAGACATTTTTGAGCAGTCACCTTTCAGTTCGATCATCACACGCACTCACTCACACACACACACACACACAAAAACAAAACCGGTTGGTATTGATAAATAATTAAACCAAGAAATGAATGAGTCAAGAGTTCGAGGACTTCTAGGAATTATTTTATTGTACAACAGCACTGTTTGTGCCGTGCGATTTGAAACTGTGGAAACACTGCTGGCTGAGCAGTGATGTTTCTTCACATCCATAAAATAATAATCGGGAAAAAATGTTAAGTTTAATGTTTACGTTATTAATTATATATCTATTACAAAAGCTGCTTAGACTGTGATGATAAAAAATAACATACAAGTTAAACTTAACTTTTACTTTATAGAATAGCCCCCAATAATTTACATATAGGTAAAACTAATAAAATCTGGTATCCCCCAAGGTTCGATCCTAGAGCTGAAACCCTCTATAGAGATAGTTTAAAGTCTTCTCAACTCGAATATGCCCTCAGAAAGTCTTTATTTCGTTTAAAAATATTTTTTATGAATTTTTAAAGTCAGGCGAAAAAGATCAAAGAGGTAGCCCTTACAACAAAATTCATCAAAAAATTATGTTTGGGTTGCAAAGGGCTGAAACCCTCTACAGAGATAGTTTAAAGTCTGCTGAACTGGAATAGGCACTCAGAAAGTCTTTATTTCGTTTATAAATATTTTTTATGAATTTTTAAAGTCAGGCGGAAAAGTTCAAAGAGGTATACTTTGCAACAAAATTCATCAAACAATTATTTTGAGTTGCAAAGGGCTGAAACCCTCTACAGAGGTAGTTTCAAGTCTGCTGAACTCGAATATGTACTCAGGAAGTCTTTATTTCGTTTAGAAATATTTTTTATGAATTTTTAAAATCAGGCGGAAAAGTTCAAAGAGGTACTCTTTGCAACAAAATTCATCAAAAAATTATTCTGTGTTGCAAAGGGCTGAAACCCTCTACAGAGATAGTTCAAAGTCTACTGAACTCGATTATGTCCTCAGAAAGTCTTTATTTTATTTAGAAATATTTTTTATGAATTTTTAAAGTTATGCGAAAACGTTCAAAGGGCTACCCCTTACAACAAAATTCATCAAAAAATTATTTTGAGTTGCAAAGGGCTTAAACCCTCTACAGAGATAGTTTAAAGTTTGCTGGACTCGAATATGCCCTCAGAAAGTCTTTATTTTATTTAGAAATATTTTTTATGAATTTTTAAAGTCAAGCGAAAAAGTTCAAAGAGGTACCCCTTACAACAAAATTCATAAAAAAATATTTTGGGCTGCAAAGGGCTGAAACCCTCTACAGAGATAGTTTAAAGTCTACTGAACTCGAATATGCGCTCAGAAAGTCTTTATTTCATTTAGAAATATTTTTTATGAATTTTTAAAGTCAGGCGGAAAAGTTCATAGGACTAACCCTTACAACAAAATTCATAAAAAAATTATTTAGGGTTGCAAAGGGCTGAAATCCTCCACATGGATAGTTTAAAGTCTGCTGAACTCGAATATGCCCTCAGAAAGTGTTTATTTCATTTAGAAATATTTTTTATGAATTTTTAAAGTCAAGCGAAAAAAATCAAAGAGGTACCCCTTACAAAAAAAATTCATAAAAAAATTATTTTGGGTTGCAAAGAGCTAAAATCCTCTACAGAGATAGTTTAAAGTCTGCTGAACTCAATTATGCCCTCAGAAAGTCTTTATTTCGTTTAGAAGTATTTTCTATGAATTTTTAAAGTCAGGCGGAAAAGTTCAAAGGGCTGCAACCCTCTACAGAGTTAGTTTAAAGTCTGCTGAACTGCTGAACATAGACTTCATTCATCTTAAATACCTTAAAATATTGTAAATACAAGCAAACGATATTTAAATTGTATAATCATTACCGTCATCGTCCTCTTCGACTGTGACAAAAAAATTCTTAAATAACAAAAGGCGAACCCGGAATAAACGATTGAGCAACGCCGCCCTCAATACGACGACGACTCAGCAGCTGCAGCAGCATTCAGTGTCGCAAAATAGACTCACGTGACCGGCATTCGAGCTTTATTAATAAATTAGCCTCCTCAAGAAACACGCACACACATGTTGTACGCATTAAATACGCGCGCTGCCTGCTCGATTGTTTTAAATCCTCCGCGTGTTTATATACCGAAGTTCAGGGCACTGTATAAGCAGACGTAAATATTTATCTAAGCTTGTTGAAACACAGGAACTTTGAATAGAAATAATAATAGAATCACGCGTGAAATGCATACATTTATAATTTTTTCTTCTTCAATTTGAAATCTGTCATTTAGATAGGGATTTGACAGTCCGAAACATGCAATCAGTTTCAGGAATAAGAGTCCTGAATTCGGAAAACGTGGTTCTAATTTTATTTAAGTTTTCTTTCAATCGCCTTTCAGTTGCGCGTATTTTATTCACCGCAATCGTTATTTTACGACTCCCATTACTTCATTGGCACAGTATTTGTCACGCTTAGGAAAATGTCAATACAGTAAACACAAATATGTAAATGCCAACAAACCATAAACGTATCACGAAAATTTATACGGCCATCAGAAGACGCACGCTATTCGTATAATGACGTGACGTTATTTTTATTGGATGAAAACAAACGGTGCGAAAAGCGCAAAGAATAAAGAAATACGACGGTAGATGGCGCTTCGCGTGATTTATTAATTATATGATTTGTATTAAGCATTTAAAACCCGATGGAACGCAACTTCGTTAGCTGGCGGGTACGTAAACTAATCATGGCCATTTTTATGGTACAGGAATAAGAACAAAATACATATTTAAAAAATATTAAAAAAATAATACACACTAAATCTATTTTTTTTTAAAAAATAGGGTTAGTTTGGTGCAAACATCGACCGGGTTAGCTCTATATAAAATCTGCTTCTTTCTGACGTATGTCAAATTTTGATCAAATTTTTATCATCGGTTGGCAAATCAATGAATTGTCTTTATTGTAGGTGGTAAACACACAAACACACACACACACACATACATATATACAAACCATAATAACGACAAAAAGCGATCTCAACAAACAGAAAAACAAAAGATATTTCGTACTCAATTAATTATCTCTCTTTTTCTTTTCTCATACCAGCCCCTTCAATATCACTACGCCAGCTCCATCTTCTCTCATCCAATCCACACAACTTCAGTTATATACATATATATATATATATATATATATATATATAATGAATAAAAGAAAATAAAAAGAAATGTAATCTAATTATAGTTTATTACTATTATTATAGATGTAATCTTAGTATTAGTTTTCGTTGCTGTTGTAAAAATGGATGATCTGTTTAATGAATGAATAAATAAATAGATATCTTCCTCCATTTTACTTACAGAACATATAGGTTATAAATCTTCATCGTTACCGTGGTCCAGGTGGCGCTCGAGTATAATTTTACGAAATAAATACTTTATTATTTTATTCAAATAGATTTATAAATAAAAGCTTACATACTATTACTAGTATAGTGTATTAAAATTAACGAAACAAAGGAGTTTCGAATAGTTCAAGTTATTCCACCATAATCCTCGTTATCCAAAAGGTCGACGAGGAACACGCGCCTTTGTTTTTTTTTGCAATTTCGATTTCGCAATAATCGCTTAACGCAACACAAGCCGCTTCGGTTTCGTTCGTCCGGTCAGTTCTATTGATTGCCCAGACCACTGAATCGCCAGTCCCACTTATCACCAGGAGCAAAAAAAAAACAGGAAAAGGAAATGGAAAGAGAGTAACGATT
This sequence comes from Philonthus spinipes, assembly GCA_963082785.1. Taxonomy (NCBI): domain Eukaryota; kingdom Metazoa; phylum Arthropoda; class Insecta; order Coleoptera; family Staphylinidae; genus Philonthus; species Philonthus spinipes. The sequence continues at coordinate 2,316,519 of OY720310.1, read as the reverse complement.
TTTGCGCCATTAGCTCGGGTGATATATTGGAAGGTGCTGCTGCTGCTTTTTGTGGACGATAAGAATTCATTGCATGTAAGACCTTGGAAAGGCGTTTTTACAATTTCCTTCCTCGGATAATCTGCAGTCAGTAGGTCGGTGATTAATGTTACAACTTTATAAAGTACTTGCTTGAAAATGTTCTTTCTTTCTTAATCGTATCCTCTTTTACCCGTATTGGGTGTCGAAAATTTTGATCCAGTTAAATACTGGTGAAATTAAATTATGAACTGTGGAGGCTTCTACTTCGTTATACATGACTGGTGAAATTTGTGGTGGGGAAGGCAAACTATGAATAGTGGCATTATTGGGTAGATTGAGTGCAGAAATCAAGAAAAACGATCCCATATGCGGAAGGAAAAAAAGTTGATAACAACAGATCACAAGTTGATGAAAACAATGGTTAAATTGGATGAATTACGTTTTGAATTGCTTCCCCAAGTTAAATAAAATTAATTAAATGAAATAAAAAGGATTTGAAAATAATTTCTTTTTTTTTCGGTAGACCCAAATCGTTGACGATGTCACATGAAATTATGCGAAAGATGGCGCTTGCGTCGTCTTTCATTTATTATGATTAAAATCACTTCCTTTTTCTATTATTAAATTAATTAAAAAAAAAATCAATTTAGTAAATAGAAAAACTTGTAATAATTAAAGCCGAAACTTAAGTCGTGAATTTATGTATTTATTTGTGAATACATAACCTCGACACCCAATACGGGCAAAAAAGGATAAGATTAAGAAAGAAAAAATTGTGAATACATACAATAAGTAATTGTGGTAAAAACATAGTAAGTGAATTAAATAAAAATAATTTGAAAATAATTAATAAATTATTGTCTCTTTAGCTGACATTTTGACTTATGTTGCATAAGTCCAATAATGGACATGTTTAAGTGGTATAAAAAAGTTACGTGTTTTCCTATTTTCCGCACACATCTGGAGAATAATGGTGTTTACGTCCCTTATTCAAGTTATGACAGTTAATAAATGCGAGTACATTTACGTTTTTCTGTTCTCACAAGAATCTTGAATTAATCACACCAATAACATTTTCCAGACACCGTGCGATTTTATCTAATCTCTGCAAACAACTTCTTCCTGTCCACGTAAATCCATCACAAACCAACCAATGGGAATCGGCGACTAGTACGAAATCGCTTAATTAATTGCGGCGCGTTGTAATCGGCTAATTACTTCATTTATTTTAATGGAATGCCTTTTTAATTGTGCCAGCACGGAATGTTACTGGCTTATTTTATATTCCTTTGTTGTTTGTTTCTCCATTACACACTCATTCATATATTAGAAAAGCGGCAAAAATTGCATCCGCGAGGTTTTAAATTTCGATTCCTCGTGTGTGGCGTTTCATTGGATGGCGTTATAAAATTGCGCGATTTTCACGCTGTGCGAATGTTGAATAATGATGATCTGATTAAAATATTTTTTGAGTTTATTAATCAGATTTCAGGCAAAGTAGGTTTAACATGGCTTGGTTGAATTTTGCGATAATTCGGATTTTGGGATTATACCCAATTTCGTAGGTCAATATGCCGCCGAAGAAGGATTCGAAGCAACCCTAAAAGACCCAGAAGAAGAAGGAAGGGTCCGGAGGTGGCAAGGCTAAGAAGAAGAAGTGGTCCAAAGGAAAAGTCCGTGACAAGTTGAACAAACAAGTCCTCTTCGACAAGGCCACTTATGAAAAACTCATTAAGGAAGTGCCATCTTATAAATTGATCACTCCTTCTGTCGTATCTGAACGTTTGAAGGTCAGCTGATCCTTGGCCCGCAGGGCGCTCATTGAATTACAACAGAAAGGTTTAGTTAGACAAGTTGTGCAACACAGAGCCCAACTTATTTACACAAGGACGACGAAGGGAGACGATCAGGCTTCGTAATTTTCCAAAAATTATGTGTACTTTTTAATAATTTTACTTATTCTAGTGACAGTGTGATGTTAATAAATGTTTTAAATGTACTGTAAATAAATAAATAGACATTGCTTTACTTATTTCCGAGTCTTATAATTTTACTTATAAGACTCGGAAATAAGTAAAGCAATGTCTATTTATTTATTTACAGTACACTTAAAACATTTATTAACATCACACTGTCACTAGATGATGTTGAGCATTTGAACGTTCGTGATAGACTGGCTGACTGCAGCGCCATTATATAGCGTGCTTGTTTCTCGAACTTTCCGGAACTTTCGATGACGCCGCGATTACCGTCGCGCGCTCTCTGGAACATTCCAGAATGATCTTTCCAGTTTCTTCTTTCACTTTCGTTACACCAGCTCTGTCGTATAGGAGATATTAGGCTCGAGTTCTTTGCCGAATTCTTGAGGGCCATAAGTGTTTCTAGCTATGCTAATATTTGCTCCTTTTTGTCCCTTCCCAAAGGGCATGTCTGGAACGTAGTAGAATTATCATGATTTCTGCTTGGAAGATGGAACAGCTAGATCCCAGAAAGGGTAGAAAGGATCATTAAATATATATATATATATATATATATTTATTTATTAATTAGGGGTTTAGTTATTTCGCTTGTAAAAAAATGTTGTTATTTTCGTATAAAACAATCATGGGAATTTCCTCGTGAACAAGCGTTTCTACTTTTACCCGTTTGGAAATTCTCGGGCGGTGTAATAAATAAGCTCGAAATTGGCCGGACGCGCAATCCCGCCAGCATTTCTGAGATTCCGTCGTCGACGAAAAACACGATTCTGCACTAGTTACCGAAAATAAAGCACCTTGTTTTCGCTGATTCGTCTTCCTGCACCGCCAATCGAAACACATTTCAGACGCGAGAAAAATTGTAGAATTAATTTATTGGACAGTTAAGATATGTTTACAGATATATTTTCACCTGAAAAGAAACTCATCCATTGAATAGTAAAAACCAAATATTTTAAATGAGGCTATAAAGAGCGTTCAGGATGAAATTCACAATATTGAAACTGAGTTTCTGCAGCGGTCTCAATAGCAAAGCGAAATTCGATCCTTGTTTTGAGCTAATTAATACAATTTAAGGAATATTAACAAATGTCACCATTTTTTTATGCATTTTTAAAATCTGCGGCCGTATTCCTGAAATTGATCGAATTAAATTAGAATTTATATAATAATTTGACTAAGGGCAGAAAGACCTCTGGTCGATAGCCCATGACAGACTACTAACCCATCAATATGTATTGTAAATATAAGTATTTGTAAAGAATTGTAATTCTGCTGTCTGAATAAAGATGTTTATATATATATATATAATTTGACTAATTAATTTTCAGGAATAAAAAGATACGAGTATTAATTTTTTAATCACTTTCTCATTTAAAAATTAAGTGAAATTAAAAAAAAAAACACTTGGTTCTTTATTTTCCAACTAGTTTCAACATTGCCATTATCAACGATTCCTTGTATATATATATTATCAAAAAAAACCTTTAGTTTCGGCTTTAATTATTACAAGAAATCCTACCCTACACTCTTATACCCATAAGAGGATTCCTTCACAATAATTGTATTGTATATGTATTTTTCTTCATATCCTGTCATCAAATTTTTGTTCTGTAATTGGATCATCCTGTTGGACAAATAAAGAATTATTACTATTATTATTATAACAAACTTTGTTATTGATAATGAGCACTTTGTATCTCGAAATGTACATCTAACATAAAAATAAAAAGTGAAGTAAGGAATAACAGTCTTTCTATTTTGTGATCAATCACTTGACGTAAACTCGAAAATATACAGTAGGATTCCTTGTTTTTTTCTTTTAATTTCAAAGACTGGCATTAATTAATAGTTTGTATCGAAATTGAGTATTAATTCTTGGATTTTATCACCAAAAACTTTATTCCTGAAATTTAATCTAAAAATATATTTCAATTACATTATTAAAACATTTCTGTTCGACAAATCAATCCTGAAAAAAGAACAACACCAACCATTGTGGGTTGGCTCGATTTATCGAATACACACACGTTTTAGTCTAAAAATACATTCCATATTATTATTATTATTGTGGATGGTTAAAAATATTAATAGACGGCAATAAACAAACGCGTTTTCTCATTCTCCCTCCGCCAAAGTCACGCGAACCTGAACTTGAACCGTTTTCCGGACGCAAGGCAAGGCCCACAATAAGAAGCGTCACAGTCGATAAATATCGCAGCGCACACACACAAAAGAATGCGCTGCGGCCACGCCGTTTGAACAGCCGTCAATGATTTAAATAATTTAAGCAAACGCCACCGAGGAGTGCATTGTAATTGTTAACAACTCGAGTAAACACATCTTGATGTGTGGGGGATAGAGACAGAAAGAAAATTCTAGTGTAATTAACACATCGTGGAGGTTAAGACAAAGTAATACAAAATTGAATATAGTGTATTTTTTTTTTCTTCAAAACTCATTAAGGGCAACTTTCACCTCACACTGAGAAATAGAGAGGCACAAAAACTAAATAAATAAAATAAGAGCAACTTTACTCTTAAGGTATATTTTAAATTACAATGAAATTAAACAAGGAAAATTTCTGGCAATGATCAATAAAATTCGATCAATCCCTTTTTCTAACTGCAAAAATTTAATATTTATTTATTTAATATTTTAATTAAAACACTTCAAATATCCCTCTATTAGTTCAAAAATGTTTCACCACGGGTTAAGTGAGAAGTTAATTATTAACTTTATTCTTAGTGTTTTTTTTTTTTATTTTCAACAATAAAAGTTGCACCACAGACAAAATATATTAAATAAAAATGATTTGAAAATAATTAATAAATTATTTCCACATTTAGCTCCGTGACTTTTAACTTACGCTACGTAAGTACGTTAAACAAATGCACATTAAAACAACTACTTCCCGGACAAATAGCCACGCCGGACATTGAATTACATAATGTACACCTGCTGTTGCACATCAATAAAATATTGCATAACTGTGACCGAGTGAATGAATACTCTTTTCTATTTATAGACAAAATATATGTTTGTCTTTGGTTGTATATATGGAAGAAATAAGTATTTTATATAATTAACTTTTTGTTGCATCATTTTCATTTCTTGAGTTATGATTATTCATTTTTTTTTTTTAATATTTTCATTTTCTTTTTTCAACATAACATTTTTTTACAATAATAATAATAATAATAATCTTTATTATCCAACAGATATACCATAAAAGGACAAATATTAGAAAAAAAAATTCAATTAATTAATAACTAAAAATTGTTCAATAACTACAGTAGGTACAATAAAATATTCATTCGAAATGTAACGTAACTCTATGAAAAAGTTAAATGCAATGTCATACAAATCATAATAGGAAAAGGATTTATTCACTTGGTCACAATTATTTAAATAAATTAAATAAAAAGATTTTGAAAATAATTAATTAATAAATTATTTTCTCTTTTGCTACTGTGATATTATGACTTATGTTACTTTAACAAATGTCTAATAATAGACATTTGCTGTTGCATAACAATAACAATTGTATAATGCAACAATCGAAAATATTTAATGCAAAAAAACAAAAAAAAAAATAAATAAAAGTCATACAAATCAGCCTACTTTGATTTTTGTTGTAAACACGAGTTCATAAGTATTGGATACTGATGAAAAAAAAATCAAAGTAGGCTGATTTGTATAACTTTTAATCCTAAACAACCTTTTCTAATACATTTTTGTTATATGTGCTACAATAAAGACAGTGATTCTTATTTAAATTATTATTCATATATATATATAGTTTACTCTTGATGATTAATTTGGCTAATTTTTTCAATATTTTAGTTTGAGACTGAGCAGGAGCAATCCTCAGAACATGAAGATCCAACTCTAAAAAAAATTGTCATTTCCACTCAATCCGTGGACACACTGTATATTTATTTTTTTATTTATTTTTACCCCTTCGTGTAGTTTTAGCTCACACTACTCACACACGCGCGTATTCTGGGTGGTTTATTTAATTCGTTCCGTGGATGTCACGGCATTGCGTGGAAAATAAAAAAAAGGCGAGATAATGGCACGTAATTTCCGAAACGTCAAAATACGCCGTGTGCGGAACGAATGGGAGAAAAGATAATCTCGCGTGAAATGGAAAGATGTGCCCAATTTACCCGGAAGGGCTTGAAGGGTAAGAATTGATAGCGCCGCGCCGGTGATATTGGCCAGGGGAAAAACGTTGTCATAACGCACGATGATAAGTTTTCCTCTTCCAATTTTTTTTTGATTAAACGAAATTATTTTTTATTTATTTTAACAGGAATATTCAGATAAATTAAATAAAAAGAATTTGAAAATAATTAATTAATAAATTATTTTCCCTTTAGCTACTGTGACAATTTGACTTATCTACATAAGTACTTTAACAAATAATAGACATATTCAGTTTAGAAATAAAATGTCTACATCTGTACACTTTAATGTTTGATATTCTATAACGTGAAAGGAATAATTTAATGCTTCATTAGTATAATAAATACTCTTTTCTATTTATAAAGACTGCTCTTTTTTTAAATATTTGTTATTTAAAGAATTTATGGTATGAAATACAAGCTTGGCGTTTTAGGTTAGAGCAACATAATTCAAGTGCTCTCTCGTAATCCAAGTTTTTACCAATTTTATTATAAAAGTGGTATACAAAAGTAAAGCGTTCTCTTTATATATATATATAATTTAAAATCCCTATCTACCATAATGGTGGTCGTGGAATATTAAAATAGATTTTGTATTGCCTTTTTTGTTTACTAGTGTTTTTTGTATTTCATAAAACGGAGCGCGAGGAGTGCAGATGACAGTGTGTTAATTTGACCAGCGATTAATAAAGTTCTATCTCAAAATCTTGTGTTTCATTTGGAAGTTAAAGGAAGTTGGAGTACACCACAGTGGTGTAGGGGGTTCTCTTTATATAAAAAATTTAATAATTAGACACGCCCGTGATGCTTTTCTCATTGACCGATTGCGTTTTTTTTTTTATGACATTAAAAAATAAACTTAATTAAAATTTAATTTTCTACTAGAAATTAACTTCTCTCTTCTTAAAGATTGTTATACCTTTTTCGATCGCTATTAAAATTTAATAATAATTGTGTTTTTTTTTTTGCAGAAGCACTCCATAAAGATGGAGTGCGGCATAACGGGCGCTTACACGAACGGCACGGCGAACGCTGGCGGGATCCTGGCGGACGTCCGCTCGGAGCGGTCCCCGGCGAAGGCCGGCCTCCACGTCAACTTCAAAGACAAGGGCGAGGTGAAGGAGCGCAGGGAGAAGTTCCTCACAGCCAAGTACGGCAACCACCAGATGAGCCTCATCAGGAAACGCCTCGCCGTCGAGATGTGGCTCTACGAGGAACTTAAGAAACTCTACGAAACCGCCCCGGTAAGAAACAATAATAATATACAATAAAAAAATAATCAAAACGTGTGTCGGACTGAAATGAATTGTGATTACATTTTCATCAGTTACGTTGAAAAGAAAAAAAAACGAAGCACTAACCTGTATAAATATGTATTTTCTTCTAACACGAACTAATATTTTACTTTGCCTCTTGCTCTCATCCACCGCATAGAATCGTTAGTGAATATGATGAAACGCATGCGCACCAAAACTAGGCCGGTGTTATCCATCGACACCCGTTGTGAAACTACGTGCCGACGATCGTTTACTTAACCAATTTTATAATATAAACAAATATTGGATCGTAGAGGCTTTTACTTGGCGGAAATCCATATTCACATGTAAATAAAAAACACTTGGCGGAAAGACCAACGGTCGATAGCCAATTGGCAGAAGAATTTATTTTTATGTTAGTTATTTATTGTATTCATTTATTATTATTACTTTGTTACTTGAAATACACTGCACTTGTTAATATTCCACAGTTTATTAGAGTTGACACTGCAACAATTGTTTCGCTACACAGTAGCTTCATCAGGCAGATGATAAATATATATGAGTTGTTTGGATTGAGTGAGTTACGTGAAGATGATAATAACTTGAATAAAAACACTTAGAATCCTTTCTTCACTACTTTATTTGAATTTTGTATCCGAAATGTACATCTGGTAACAAATAAAGTAGTGAAGAAAGGATTCTAAGTGTTTTTATTCAAGATATATGCGTTGATCCGTATTCGAAGCCCGTAGACTCCGAGATTTCCAATTCCCCCACTCCGATATTCCGGCCTGTATCTTTAGTAGGCACTGGTCTTATCAATCGCGCTCAAGCTCTTCCCGTACACCCGACGATTTTATATCTTACAATATTTTTTCGTGTCGTTTTCTTGCGTGAAAAGCCGTCGCGAATATTCGTTAATTTCGAAGTGCTGAAATCTATAAACGCAAACCTTCATTCAGAGATTCAGTTTGATTTTCCTTATATTCTACCAAAAACACTTTCTCGGAGTGGATTCCGGTAAATATATTTATAGAGTGAAATAACATTCGCGTCAAGCGCGCGGATCACCCCGTAACGCCGGAAGAGCCCTTGAGAGTATTCCACCTCCTCTTCTGCTCGTTTAGAGAACACTCGAAGGTCTAAAAATAATCGAACGCGCTTGAGGAACGCGAGTGATTATTTTAAGGGTGTATTCACATACCTGATTAATGTTACATTTCAATTCCGTTCGGTTCGGTTTAATGAAGCGATTTCAGTCGCTGAAAACGCGCGAGGCTTCAGGAATGAAATTTTCTCCCCTCCTCCTCCTCTCTCGCGCCGGTCATTAATATTTTATGCGCCCATTTGCACGTACCTGAAAGAAAGCGGGATGTTATTTCGGACTGATAGGCTCACTGAAAACGTGCGCTGTTAAAAAATGTATGCACACACCTTTCAAATCCCAGAGACGTTTAAATAAAAAAAAATATATTGTGGTTGTACTGAAACTGAAAGAAGTGAATTAAATATGAATAAATTAATTATATGAAAGAAGTGAATTTCGCATTTCCACTTGGTATGGTCGTATGATTTTAATTGAATTATGCTTTGTACCGATAAATCAATGCCTTCTGTCTTGAGTTTTCAATAATATAAGTATATTAAAAAAATGCCTGCTTGATTCCTATTCAGGTTTAATCTATCCAAGTAAGATTATATTTTTATGTTAAAATTGTAAATGAGAGTGGTGTAGGTAGGAGATGGTGGTTACGGATTATAACCTCACGAATTATCTCTGATACAAGCAATTTTACGCAGAAATAATCTGGTCAAAAAAATAATCGTATAGATGGGGGTCACAATAACGTAACATTGGCTTTGTTCTAGATGGCGCTGTTGTCGCTAAATTAAGGTCAACTCATTTGTTTTTTTTTTAATTGAAACCTATATATTTCATTACAGAATCAGATTCCTCGTTATAAATATGGCTTTGTTCTAGATGGTGCTGTTGTCGCTAAATCAAGGTCAACTCATTTGTTTTTTTTAATGAAAACCTATATATTTCATTACAGAATCAGATTCCTCGTTAAAAATAAAAGGCACATTTAATGAAACGTTCACGATGCCACTTGATATTAGGCAAAAGGTGGCGCTTGCTTCGTCTTTAATTTATTATGAAAAATAAAAGGAAATTACGATATGTCGCATGTAGGCATTTGCGAATTTTAGGTTATGTTGACGTTTCCATGACAACCAAACAATGCTCAGTAGTGAATGAATTTTGTTTATAAAGAACACTACTATCGATATGACATATTTTGTTTTATAAATAAAAAGTTTTCATGGACATTGTTGCCACAACTACATAATTAGCTTACTGAGTAGGAACAAAGTAGAAGCCTCAACAATTAAGGGTAGGATTTAACCCCCTAATAAATACTACATCCAGATTGCATATATTGAATTGGCAATTGTAAAAATTAATATGAGAACCCGTATTAGCGCGTTTCAAGTCGCCTTTTGCTTAGGCGAGAATTCTTCAACAAAACACCGCATACATTTTATCACCCCTGCTTCTGAAACAGGCCTGCAACTGTTCGCAGTAAACACACCCTACATTTGGTTGTATTAAAAACAGACTTTATATTTATTAAAAAAAAAAACGGGTAAATTGAATTGTCACATTTCAATCCGTAATAAACGTTTCCTGATCGATCAATTCTGAAGCGTGATTGAAAAAATAACTCAACGTTTTACAAGCGTTTAATTCGACCCAATTCGGAATGTCCATAGAAAGCCAATTGACCGCACCGCGTGTACAAATCAATTACCCGGATTCACTCTCCGAATTAAGTGCGTGTGTGACACAGTGAGGCCCGACAATCGATAAACAAACCGATTTATTTATAAAGCTCGTTCCGTGGGGTATCAAACCCCTGAAACGCGTGACTTCTCAATTACACGAACACGCGGATTAATCGGCCGCACGCGAGATTTAAGTTATTAAGGTTTGTACTTAAATGTAAGGGCTCAACTTGAAAAGCAGAAAGGAAAAGCTTAGTAATCTAAAATTAGTTATTATTAACATAAAAAAACGTAAAATTTTGTAATAAAAGTATTTTTTATTTAGTTTAATTAATTAAATCCGGTATGGTATTTATTCGTTTGTCGATTTATTGCGCCGTCTTGTTGAAATCAAGCGAAAAGTTTATGGAGGATTAAATAAATGGAAAGCGATTTTTTTCTGTAAATTGTCTTACCAACCCCCCCATGATCATAAGGAATTATGTTAAAATTCAACTACCTAATATCCGTTTGTTTAATAAGTCTGGGTTTCAACAAGACGGCGCAATTAATTGACAAATGAACGCCCCCCTTGAAAAGTCGAATAGCTTGTGAAATTTAATGTTTTATGGAGCTTTAGAAATTGTCTATTTATATAAAAAAAAGAAGGGAGTATTGCATTCCCTTCGTGTATATTATTATTTTATATATATCGATAAAAAACGCCTTTTCACTGAACCGATAACCGATAGATTTTAATTGCTGGTTATTTGAAGGGATCTTCAAATAACCAACAATTAAAATCTCGTACTACAATAAAATACAATCATAATCTTTACCTAATCTATAACACACACTCAATTTATGAAACAACTAATTTATTTTAAGCTTAAGCAACAACACTCGCCATTAATTATCAGTTTAATGAAATTAAAGGTGACTCAAATGAAATTTGCATAACATATAATAATTAGAATTAACGACTACAACAATAACAATTTCCGATAGTCAGGCCGGTACTAATGCAACTTTATCAAATTGAGTATCGACCTGTGTGATTTTGTACGTGCGCGCGAGCGGGCGATTAAATTTCCACCGCAATTAACATCGAAACATTATCATAATCTCAATTTAACCGCGAGTAAAAATATTATGATGATAAAACAGCAAACGATTTATCATCTTTATTGTAGAATTTACATTAAGTATAATACAATTTTTTATGTTAGTTGTTTATTGTATTTATTTATTATTATTACTTTGTTAAAAATAATCTGCCAATAAAGATTTATATATATATACAATACAATACATTTTACATAATATTCTTACTAAATCGACCATCGGTCTTTCAGCCAGCAAACGATTTATTAATAATTAAAGCATTAATATTGTACATACACAATAAAAATATTTTTTTTACAATTTTGTATAGTTTTCAAATATTAAAAAAAAATGTTGGCGGACTCTGTTTAGATAGATTCTACTGATTACAAATACTCAGCAAGGCTTTGTTTGTAACATTTATGATTTTTTATTTATTTTTAGATACTTATTGCAAAATATGGAAATTTCCAAATTTACAATTTTAGCAAAAATATTTGAGAAGGCACTCCATGTCAAATCCAGAGTAGACTTAAAATGAATTATCGATATTCTGACAAGACACTGCAGACACAGAGCACATCTCTATAAACTCTTATCATTATAAAGCAGGTCATGATAATACCTAAAGTGCTTAATATTGATGTAAAAGATATGTGGTTTCGACAGGATGGGGCGACATGTCAGGCAACTCCCGAAACAATCCAATTATTGTTTAAGAGATTTCCTGATCAAGCTAATTCGCAGAAATTCTCATTTTTGAAATTACAATTAGCTTGTTTGTTGTACAAAGATTTAAAGTGTTTTATTTATTTTGTAACCCCACAGCTAAAAGGGTAGAAAGGGTCACTGAATGTATATATATATTTATTTTGTATATTCATTGATAATGATCACTTTGTGATGAAATATTCATTTGGAACAAATAAATATTTTGTGAAGAAAAGTTTACTTCAGTGTTTTATTTAATTTAACAATCATTGCATTATATTCTTCATTACAGTTGATGTAATTTATATAGACAAGCTTAAGGCGTTTATTAGAAACCTTCATGTTATTTTATCATTGATTATGATAAATGGACTAATTGTAACCAGCTTAAAGAAACGAATACGAAACCCGGAGCGGACTGTCACTAATTGCAATCTCATAATCACATTAAACGGACAACGCTGGAACTCCTTAATTGGCTCGACAGGGCACAATGGAAAGTCGCCGGTTAATTAATCTGATTACCACGGGAGGCGGGCGGACTTTTGCCGGAGTGTGAGAGGATGGGAGTCTGGACGGCGGCATCGATTTTCCCCGCACCCTCCCGACTGAAACCTGGCAGTCAAGTTCATTTCGCTTTCTTTGGTCCTCCGCCTCCGCTTCAACCTCGGGGGCGGCGGGAATCGATCCATTCCGTTAAACGGGAATGGAAATGGAAAATTTGCGGGATTGCCTCTTTTTTTTTGTTTCGGAGATTAATTCCGAGGCGGTGATTATTTTCAGTTTCCAGGTGAATGGTGATAATTTCGGAACGTTGGGTGGAAATTCAATTTCTCACATGGAGTGATAATCAGCTACAGCTCTTTTTTGCGTTAGTTCATTCAATTTTTATTTTTCTCTCTGTGAACATTTAAATACACGTCGACGCACAGAAGAGGACAATTTCCATCATTTCATTTAAAAAAAATAAAAAAAACAGTCACCAAATTTCCCGATTGTTTCAATAGAGAGTGAAATAATACTGTCTTATGTCTCGTGGACATTTTTCTGAATAAAACACTTTCACCCCCTTTTTTTTAAATTCTTCACTTCCTAATTAAACGTTCGGAGCCCGCGTCGAATTTCCCGACCGAATGCGGACTTGGCCGGCTGCCAACCCCAGCCGGGGTTATATTTTTAGGGCAGTCCTGTTCGTAAATACCTTCTGGCTTCTGTGCAATAAAAATAGCCCCAATTCCCACTTCTCGGCGTCGCGGTTTTAAACCGGAGGAGACTCGAACGCGAAGAGGGATGGATTGTCTGTCTCCGAAATTCGCTCTCGATAAATAGTAAATCATAAACAAGCTCACGTCGGAATGTGCGGAAAGGCTATTTATTGGCGGTTTAAGGATCGATTCGAATGAATCGGTAGTAAATCTTATTTTCGTGGAAGCTTATTCCGCAGTGGATTTACTGGAACGGTTGATTTACGGCGGAGATTTATTTTCTAAGACGCGAGGATTAGTGTTGGTTTTATTCAACGAGAAAACGGAACAGATAGCTCCAATTTAATTAAAAAAAATAATAATAATAATAAATGGAAAATTGCACAAAGCGCCATCTTTTGTCTAATTATTAAATAATATTATAGTTGAACCACAATAACTAATTATGGTGTTAAGGTCAGGATCCTGCTAAAGTGCTACCGTTTTTTTGTTTACATGCTTTAACAGATTATTAGAAAAAATAACAAAAAATATGGATGTTATTCTTATTTTATTATGAATAAAATCAACTATTTATTTTTTCGAAAAAAAAAATGTTTTTCATAAATTAATTTAATTTAGAAAATTATATTAAATAAAAATGATTTGAAAATAATTAATGAATTATTTCCACATTTAGCTCTGCGACTTTTGACTTACGCTACGTAAGTACGTTAAACAAATGCACATTAAAACAACTACTTCCCGGGCAAATACCCACGCCGGACATTGAACTACATAATGTACACCTACTGTTGCATATCAATAAAATATTGCATAATGCAACAATTTTTTTTTTGATTCAAGAAAAATTTAATGTAAAAACAACAAAAGGAACGTTACTTTCTATTTAGAAAATTTTGTTTATTTAATTATACAAATGTAAGCTGCATGTGGAAGGTTTTCCTCCTTCAATATTTTCTTAAATATGTTGAAAATATAAGAAATCTTGAAAACGCGATGTTCTTTTTTTTTCTGATTTCCCTATTTGCTAATTTAACCGACTCTTTAGCTCAACTATCAATAGAGTTAGGAAATATTGCGTACTTACTTTGAACTAACCTGTATAGCATTACAAATGGTGAAATTGTGCACATATTATAAATCCCTTGTGAAATATACCATTACAAATGGCGAAATTATACATGAATTATAAATCCTTGTTAAAAATACCTTTTGGTGAAGTTGTGCACGAATTATAAATCCCTTGTGAAATCTACAATTACAAATGGTGAAGTTGTGTTCGGATTATAAATCCCTTGTGAAAGATACCTTATGATGAAGTTGTGCACGAATTATAAATCCCTTGTGAAATCTACAATTATAAATAGTGAAGTTGTGTTCGGATTATAAATCCCTTGTGAAAGATACCTTATGATGAAGTTGTGCACGAATTATAAATATCTTGTGAAATCTACAATTATAAATGGTGAAGTTGTGTTCGGATTATAAATCCCTTGTGAAATATACCATTACAAATGGTGAAGTTGTGTTCGGATTATAAATCCCTTGTGAAATATACCATTACAAATGGTGAAGTTATGCACGAATTATAAATTCCTTGTATTATATAGCATTACAAATGAAGTATATATTCCTGGTGATTTATAGCACTACAGCTGACGTAAGCTTGTTGAATTTCCCCAATAAATTTCTCCCGCGCTGAAACGTCTCAAGTGGAATACACTTTAAACCACGGCCGCAATGTGGGAAAGTACCATGTCCGTTTTTAATGTTATTTTAAGGGGTATAACATTTTTCCGCCCCCTCTACGTTCTCGCGATTGCTGGCGCGCGGCCAGTTTTGCGCTGCCCCAGTTACGCCGGTGTTTACGGATTGGACTTTTCTATTATTTTTTTTTCAGTGGACTTATCCGATTTTCCAACAAGCCGGTGTTGAAACATCAATCGACTTCAACACCACACACAGAAACAAACAACAAGATAATGTGGTGTTGAAACGCCAACAATAAAATTCACCGCGAATAGCAGCGATGATAAATTTACATTTGCTGAGATTAAACATCAAAGGGGGTGTGAATGTATGTTTCGGTGTATTTGCGGTTAATTTCAATTTATTGTTGATAATGGACATTCTGAATTCTTGCCCTATTTAATTATTAATTCTGCTGCTTGATAAAAAAAATAACTGTGACAATCAGGGCTATTCTGTATTTAACATTTCTCGTACGGAATAGCCTCGAAAAAACGCGCAACTTTAACATTTAACATTTTTTGTACGGAATAGCCCCCATTATGTTTGAAAAGTGCGTTGATTAATTTTATAGATATTTCAACCATATTTTAAAATTGAAAAACAGAAATATAAAAAAAAAACGTTAATAACCGGTGCTTTTTTCTAGAGCACGATTCACACGATTGCGATGCGAAAGAAGAGCGAATTGCGAAAAGTTTGTTGATTTCTGTGGGAAAATACCGGCCGGCGAAGATTCATTGTTTCAGCTTTCAACGACGACAATGGGGGTCTACAGTTACGTTAAGCGGAATCTGGAAATTTGCTTGAGAAGATTTGCGGAATTCGATAACGATTCGCCAACAGCAACAACAAAAAAATTATACAAAACGGGAAAATATTTAAATGCAAGTTATGACTAGTGTTGGGCAACATCGATTAAAATTTGTAATGGAGTATTTCTAAATGAACAATTATAAAATATTTTTATTTTATTTTTTATATATTTTTTAAAGTATCCACAATACTATACAAAAATCAATGCTATTTTTTTTAATTTATCATGATCAATAACTAACTAACCATCTTTATTCAAATGTGTATATGTATGTACAATAATATACAAAAATTAGAATTATATTCTGTAGATGATGAATCGGCTATCGACCGGAGGTCTTTCAGCAATGATTAATATTTATCAGATTATTAACGAAATGGAAATAAATATAGGATGGTTGAAGCCATTACTTTATGATACATGTTTAAATCAATTAAATTAATTAGTAAGTAATGACTTCAACCATCCAATATTTATTTCCATTTCGTTAATAATCTGATACATTATAATCATAATAAATTAAAATAAATTTAAATTTAATTGATTTAAACATCTATCATAAAGTAAAGGCTTCAACCATCCAATATTTATTTCCATTTCGTTAATAATCTAATAAATATTAATCATGATAAATTAAAAAAAATAGCATTGATTTTTGTGTTATGGTTGAAGCCATTACTTTATGATACATGTTTAAATCAATTAAATTAATTAGTAAGTAAAAGCTTCAACCATCCAATATATTTTTCAATTTCGATAATAATCTGATAAATATTAATCATGATAAATTTAAAAAATAGCATTGATTTTTGTTGAAATGGAATAAATCATTTCGTCAATTATAATGGGAATTGAAGGAATTATTGAGTTATATATATTTTATGTAAATTATATTTTATATATATAGAAAGAAAATAACAACAAAAACGAAGAAAATAAATATATATATATATAAATTAGTGACCGGACAATCGCACCCACCCACGTGCCGTTCCGTCCGTCCACCTTTCGTTTAATTTGGCTTGCAGTCGTGGGCGTCTCTTCTTCTTTTTGGTAAACGCGCAAATAAGCCACCGCGCGTGCAATCAACGTGAAACAGAAGTGCCATTTAAGTTAATCTCCTTTACGATCCAACGGTTTACCGTAAAACAAAACACAAAGGAACAAAAGAGGCGTCCGATAAAATTTAAGGCCTATTTGCTGGCGTTTGAAAGTGCAATGACGTGTTTGGGTTTATTTAAAGGTCGATGGTCCGATTTGCGGGCATTTATTACCGAAAGCAAGAAAAGGAAACGATAAACGGGTTTACGTGAAATAAAATCCAAATTAAAGAAAACACTGATAACTTCTTCTTTTTTTTTCATAGTGTATATGGAATTTCATCCAGTAAAAGCCTCAACCATCGATTAGTTTCAGGCTTGTTGACGTAGACACGTGACTTCAAGAAATTCCACGAAAACCCATTTAGTGGTGTCTTTAGCTTCATCCCTTCGTATCAGTATGGATTCACTCCAGCTAGATCACGAAAATCAGATTGCACACGTGACCTGATCTGGAGATCAAAACGAGAGAAATTCAGCTCTCAGAATTTAGAATGTGCCCATCCTGCTGGAACCACATGTTCTCTGGTCCAAAATAATGCAATTAAGGAACAAGAAATCAGGGGGACATAGGTTCAAATCCCATCGGAGATGTTTCTTTTCCACTTATATTTAATTAATTAAAATTATATCACAATGTTACGTAAAATAACACTTGGTATTGTTTCACAAATTAGACTTATTCCGACTAGTTTCTGTTTATTAGACCATTTTCAAAGGAATGTGATGATAAATTAATCCAAGAAATCTCAATCAAGTTAGGATGAGAAATTAATCCAAGAAATCTCAATGTTGTGTGGGGAATATTTAAAAGCAAGTTATGTCATTAAAACTATACAGGAGATGCAGCATAAGCGATGCTCTATCTGGTGGCAACATTTTGAACCCTCTTCCGGATCAACAATTACCTTTCAGCGTGATTTGACAGCTGACACAAACGCTGTACAGATACCTGATAAGAACGTGCGAATTATTTGTTAAATTTTTATTAAATTTAAACTATGAAATAAATATGAATAAATTATTAAAAATCAACCAATAAAACACAGATTAGATTGAATAACTTTAAATTCTCAACTAGTTTCGGGTTATCAGCCCATTTTCAAGAGATATTTATTTATTTTCATTCATATTTATTTCATACAATATGAACTACCAATGTCTAAATATTAAAACCATTAAATTTAAACTAATTTTAATAAATGAAACACTTTTTTTTACTTTGTTTGTATAACTCGGATTGTCAACAATAAAACAATCCGAGTTATACAAACAAAGTAAAAAAAGTGTTTCATTTATTAAAATTGAATTATAATGTATAACAAAGTAGAAGCCTCAACAATTAACAAATTTAAACAACTTTTTATCATTATTTTTCGTATTAATAAAATAAAAAACAAAAGTGGAAAACGCGATTAGCCATTCCATTTCATCCAGCAGCGTCCGGTTGTGGGTGAAAGGGTGGTGAAAAATCAATCCGCAAAAGTCGGCTCTATTTATAGGAGGCGGAGAACGAAAATTAAATGCCAAACCATTTATCGGGTGTTTCCTTTTTTAACGCCCGATTATTCCGACGAATTTCGACCCTTTTAAATAAAAACATTAATGGCGGTGATGATGAGGATTATAATAACAAAACGAGACACGAGTGCCGGTCATTTCCCATGTGACTCACCTGAGATCTTCAACGGCCACCACATTCTTCTTTATTAGTCATCAGCGGCGGTCGAATCGGGCGAAATGAAACATCGTCTTGATGAAAGTTGAATATGATTCTGCAACCAAAACAAAATTAATCCAGTTTGTTTCACATCAAGACGAAATTTTGAATGTACTGTCACATAACGGTTTTCAGTCTGCCTTTCTTCCTTGTTTTAATATTTAATAGTATCGAAAATCCTATTTTTTTATTTTACTCCTATCCCGAAAGATATTCTCATTTTATTTGTTGTCTCAATCAGGTTGATTGTTTCCACTTTTGGCTCTTTTTACCTGAACTACTTCATTCACAGACAGTTTACGTAGATGTGTTTAAAAACAGTGAAAGTGTGGTAGAAAAGCAAAGGCGCTTCTGTTTAAATCACAATAGTATTCACCCGACACACGAAAAGGTACAATTGGAATATTGATTATATATATTTTTTTTTTTCAATAAGTGAGATTTTCCAAACGAATATGTTACAATGAAATGAAACAAGGAAAATTTCTGGCAATGATCAATAAAAATTCGATCAATCTTTTTTTCCAACTGCAAAAAAGTTGGAAAAAGGGATTGATCGAATTAAACAAGGAAAATTTCTGGCAATGATCAATAAAAAATCGATCAATCCCTTTTTCCAACTGCAAAAAAGTTGGAAAAAGGGATGGATCGAATTAAACAAGGAAAATTTCTGGCAATGATCAATAAAAACTCTATCAATCCTTTTCTCCAACTGCAAAAAAGTTGGAAAAAGGGATGGATCGAATTAAACAAGGAAATTTTCTGGCAATGATCAATAAAAAATCGATCAATCCCTTTTTCGAACTGCAAAAAAGTTGGAAAAAGGGATGGATCGAATTTTATTGATCATTGCCAGAAATGTTCCTTGTTTAATTTCATTGTAATTTAAATAACTGCAAATGTGTAAATCATCTTTGTATCATTTTATTTAATTTAAACGAATATGTCATTGCTCCTATTAAAAAAAGTCCTGTTTACTTTAGAACGCAAATAACCCGCAATTAATAAATTATTATAAATTCATTTATTAAATAACTGTGAGCAAGTAAATGAATACTCTTTTCCATTTATATTATGAATTCACATAAATTTCAAATCGTAAACAATCCCCGGGTTTCGTTGCTCGCTCGCCCATTCCGGAGGCTGAAGGTCACGGTAATTGGAGCTTATGGTGGTTGATGACCCTCTTGCTCATACATTACACATGGTCGTTAGTTGTGGTAATTATGCTGATGGCGGCGGCCGGTGCTCATAATCCGTGAGTCCCGGCCGGCTAAAAGCGCTCGCTCTTATTTCAACATCGAGTGAATTAAAAAAAAAAAAATAAGGGGGGAAAACCGCCATCATTGTTGTTGTTGCAGCGTGGGGGATCTTCGTCCGGCCATTCAGTTGGGTAATCAATAACACAACAACCCGTGCACTTTCTATTTATTGTTATGTCAGGAATGAGCTCCGCGTGAAAATGACGCGAATAAATTGGAGCTGTGGAAGAAAGATAATTATTATGGAAATAGTTTTGCAATATGCAAAAACAATAGAAATCCCAAGATGGGATTAAATTTTTTTTGCAGTTTTTGACACCTGAAATGCAGGACTTGTAATGATTTGGGATTGGACTGAACAGTTAGCTGGATGGAGATGACTGGAGATATCGTCATCTCCATCCAGCTAACTAAAAATCCCACTGAACAAATGTTCGGCTTAAGTTGCTTACTTTTTTCTCATTTATCACTTGGTAAAATATATTTAATAAGCGTTTGTTATAATGAATGTTATAATAATTATAACAAACGCTTAGGTTGCGTCAGGTCCAAGAAATTCCAACGGTGTTTCAACGAATAACACTTTATTTACGAAGTTATATACATGCTTACCTCTACACCACCATTATGGTAGATGGGGATTTTGGATTATATATATATATACATGCTTTCGGTACCGTAGTACCCGTCGATCTCTCTTTTTTGTCTGAGGGTGCAACCCACCCTCAAGCCTCCGTCCGCGAGAGCGGTGGGGCGCGCGCAAGCGCTAACAAAATGTTAATTGTAATTTTTTAAAACAACATCACAACATCTCGATACGAGTGATGACGCAGACTTCTGTATAAGAACGACTGTCGCGATTACCGATAGGGAGTCTTTCATTCATTCGCCATTGCCTCTCTTCGGAGGAGGAGAAAAAGATACGCCAACCGCCGATATCATTTCGGAGGAATGCTCATGAATAAAATATATGGTCATAGCTTGATGGCTGACACTATTTAAATAGGGAGCGATAGTCTCACCAAGCACGCTCACCACAGTCAGCCAAAATCCGGCAAGTTCACCACAGCACGTGAACACGGAAAGTTTCCGGGTAACAAATAAAACTAGCCACGTGATTCCAGCTTCCACTGACACCAAGGAAGAAAATCAGTCTTCTGGATGGGATCAAGATGGCAGACTTCAATCCGTACCATTACAGTACCGCGCCTGCCCGACGGAAGAAAAGTTGCACCTGAGATCCCCGGAAATCACTACAAAATTATTTGTTGTTGCTGCTGTTAGAATTTCTTGGGATCTACCTCTGATCTGAGGCTCGCCGTTGACGGCTTTGAACTCTGACTGGTTGGGAATGTTGACGAACCAGCAGTTGACGTGTGGGTACTGTTTCCGGTAAGCCGGATCCATCACTTTCGAGTAGGGTGCATGTCACCGTGATGTCGGCGATGGAGATCCTCTGGCCTACGAAGAACATCCTGGTGGTCAAGTGGGTGTTTAGTACGGAAATGACATGCTTCATGTCCTCCTGAGCTTTTTCAAAGTTCTGTTTATTGATTCCGATGACAGGGAATGCCCAGGCACAGACCAGAAAGATCTTGAATTTACCCAATCCCACCTTTACTCAATGACATCACCTTTCAGTAAATATATGTAATTCAAATTCCTTATCTATCACAATGACGATATAGGGGTAAATACGTAACATTAATCCCAATTATTTTCCCGTGAGCAATTTACAAAGCAATGACACGAACCCGCCGCATTCTTTCCTCCTCCGTCCTTTCGAAGAAGAAAAATTCCACAACAATGGTATCACATTCGCAGCGCTCTTCATGAATCACCGATATTTATCATTCGCAACATCCTCTATCATCACGCCCCGCCGTTGGTCCTTGAAAAGCGAGCGCTTTCTCGAGACTTGCACCGGATCCTTCTTCCCTTTGATCGTATGATTCACGTTGCTTTTCAATCGTGATTCTTTCATAAACATACACGCACGCAGTGAGGATTCTGTGTTATTAAAGTGGCTCCCAGGGTCAATTTTAACCACTCGGAGTACCGTTTAAAAAATGATTTCGATATGCACAAGTGGATCCAATCCAGTGTAAATGGAAACTGTTGTAATAAATGTAAAATATTAATCAAGTAATATTTGCGCAATTATTGACAACGCGAATAACAATTTAGTATTGTACAGACTGAAAATAAATAAGTTGAATTCCACGAGTTTGTTTTCTACAAAACCAACAGAAACGAAACAAATAAATAGAAAAAATAAATGTTCCTTTTGTTGATTTTACATTAAATTTTTCTCGGATCGAAATTTTGTTGCATAATGCAATATTTTATTGATGTGCAACAGCAGGTGTACATAGAGCATCATTATTAAACTAAGAGTGATGCTCTATGCTTCGAAACTATAGTCACTAAAATAAAATAACAAGTTATGCAAACAAAGTGAAAAAGTGTTTTATTTAATAAACTCAAAATGTATAACCAAGTGAAAGCCTTAACAATCAACAAAACAGTTTTTATTCCTTACTTCACTTTTATTTTTATAAATTAGATGTGCATTTCGAGTGCTTAGCACAAAAGTGAAGTAAGTAATAAAAAAAGTGTTTTTAATTGGGATTAAAATCTCTTCATATCAAATTAAACAACTTGTAAATAAAATTACTTTAGGTAAAAGCTGCGTTTTGAGTCTGAAATCCAGCTTATTTTGTTGTACCACGGCGAAATGTCGTAATATCCAATCGGAGCTTGATATCAAGCTTTGTATAAAGAAAAGGTGGCGTTCGGTTTGTAGATTATCTTTTTCCAAAAGACGTAATGGTGTCAAGTTTGAAATCAGAAAGCCACTTTGCTAATAACAGTGGTGTTGTCAGTACTATTTAAGCCACAGTTGATAAAATCGTGGTGCAACGCAAATCTGGCTACGCTGAACTTGAGCTTAACGCGCAATATCGAAATCTCGGAGTCCAAACGAGAGAATTCATTCGAATACGAACCATCATGATGGAAGCATCTCATTCACAATCATTTCTTTACCTAATTTTTATCCAAATCGCATAATTTTAATTAATGACTGTGTCTTTAATTTTTTAATAGAAAAAAGTTTTAATAAATATTTATCATTGTTTATTCTTCACAACCAACATAAAGAAGATTTATCATTGTAGTGATAATACAAAAATAATTGTTACAATTTAACCTGCTCGATTTGAGCAGTGCGCGAGACGTACAGGCGCTCCAAGGTTCCATACGTATACATCTCGGAGTCCTCACCGCTCCGACATTCTGGCCTGTATATTTAGTAGGCCCCGGCTTGAAAAATTGATCATGATCAACAATAAATCATCAAAGTCTATTTATACTAGATATTGAGGTTTTATTATAAATAATAATTAGACCTGGGATAAGATCATACAGGAGATTCTGGAAAAATGAGGAAAAACGTAGGCAGAAGCGAAAGGACTCGCAAGAAACAAAAAAGAATGGGCAAAATTTGTACATATGAATAATAATTAACCAAGACAACCCACCCCTACACCACCATTATGGTAGATGGGGATTTTAAATTATATATATAGAGAGAGTTTTATGTAACACCGAACATACTAGAATGTACTCAATGTAAATGTCCCTATGTTCGATTTATTCAGGAACGCATCAAAGCATTGAGTGCGATGTATATATATATAATAATAGATCATGAATATGAATTTATAAGTGTTATAATTAAATAAGTTAATCGGTCTAATTCGTCAAAGTAATTTATTCGGGAGCCCTTCAAAGAGAAACACCGTGGAAACTTCGCCCCTGATTAATACACACACATGCATCTTCCAAAATGCTGCAACTTCGGCCCAACTCTGACAACTCCGGCGAAGTTTGCGCCGTTGAAGGATTAAACTATTTATAGGTGTATTACGTTAAAGTCCGAGGGCGGCTTCGGTGGGACCCCATTTGTATGCAGATTAAATTTTGCTTAAATTAGCTTTTACACAAACAATGATAAGTCTTACAATTTCGACAAGAAGAAATTCCAGTTAAATTTGTGCTCGTTGTTGATGCACTTAAGAGTGGGCCAGCATGATGTTAGCTGCAACATACCTCGAAAGATTGATTAAATAAAATCACACTTTTTATTCCTTGCTTCACTTTTATTTTTATACGTTAGATGTACATTTCGAGTGCTTGGCATAAAAGTGAAGTAAGTAATAAAAAAATTCTGATTAAAATCTTGTTAAAATGTTGTTTTTTTACCAACAAGTCGTTGTTTTAGTTTATTGTTTATTAACGGTAAGTCCATTTAAATACATATTGCTTTATACTAACTATACATTTGTGTGCATTTGTTTAACGTACTTACGTAACGTAAGTCAAAAGTCACAGAGCTAAATGTGGAAATAATTTATTAATTATTTTCAAATCATTTTTGTTTTATTTAATTGATTAATTTTTGGTTGGTGCGCGCGCTTACGAAAATTTGTGAGCATACGCACAATAAAAAATATTATATTAAATAAAAATTATTTGAAAATAATTAATAAATTACTTCCACATTTTGCTCTGTGACTTTTGACTTACGTTACGTAAGTACGTTAAACAAATGCACATCAAAACAACTACTTCCCGGGCAAATACCCACGCCGGGCATTGAGGTGAGGGGAAAATTAGCCTCTTTGAAGGTGTGATGCAGCTATCGGGTTGTCCCACTATAAATGCGCCCTAATATAAAAATTATGATAATATTGAATATGAGCGAAAGGCAATAAATTTGTTAAAAATTATAATTAAAATTATAAATGCGCCCTAATACAAAAATTATGACATTAAATATGAGCGAAAGGCAATAAATTTGCTAAAAATTGGCAAAGAGAAAGCACTGAACGCGACTAATTAACTAGTATCCGTAATTTTTAGTCGCAAACTGCATAATTTACACCTTACAATAATTAATTAAGAACCTTTGTTCATATGTGATGCATCAACTCTGATTTTTTTCTATTTCTCTCTTTCCAGTCAGTAGACAGCAACGATGAGGTGGAAGTGGATATAGATGAACTTTTAGATATGGACAGTGACGAAGAGAGGCGGAGGCATTTACAGGTAACTACACTTCAAACAATATAATATTAACTCGTTTCGAAAAAGCAGAAATATACGGATTATTCCCACATGAAATCACGCGTAAAATAAATTCAACATTTCAACATGGAGCGCAGCGCATCTGTCGAGGATTTATTGCGTTATTATTATAAAATCCTAGATCGGAGATTGCTCCGCGCAATTAATATTTTCGAAACTAGTTTAATGCGCGAGAACACCTATAATCTACATGCAAATTGCGTTTCATGCAAGGAGATGCAAGGAGGAATTAAAAAAAATGAAAGAAAGAAAGAACGAAGAAGAACCACGCCACGCTGGAATAATTCATGATTATGCACGAGCGTGAAATGTAATATATATAATTATACGGAGATGTACTTTTAATTCGGTGTGAATTATTATGTGCACTTATTAATAATTTTAATTTATTCAAAGTATAAGAACTTAAATAAATAATTTACGCTAATTAGAATTTTTCGCTAGAGTGTAAAATAACGTACGGGGGTCATTGTTGATTCTGTTATACAAACAAATTATTTATTTTTTATATTATTGTTTAGAGTTTTTATTCACTAAGACTTCTGCTTTGTTATACATTGTGTAAGATTATAATAATAATAATATACTATTTGTACATAAATAAAGAATTACATAACATACAGCTTAATGATAATTATATTAAGCTAAGCCCATATTATATGTGTCTCTCTCTGTACAATAAACTACCAAAAATAATAAAAGATATTAAAAATACGAAAATATTTAATTATATTTAAGCGTCTCTCTCTGTACAATAAACTACCAAAAATAATAAAAGATTTTAAAAATACGAAAATATTTAAGCGTAAGCTGAAAGAACTGCTTATTGAAAGAGCGTATTATTCGGTCGCGGAATTTCTGCAGGATATTATTTAATTCATTTATTGTTCGACATATTAAAATATGAGAAATAAAATGAGCTGTTCTTCTTTTTTTGTATTTTAGTGTATTATTATTATTATTATATAATTATTATTTTTACTTTTAGTTTTAACTTTATGTATTTTATAGTTTATAATTTTGTATGACAAATGCAATACTTGTGAAAATTGTACATGTCTTTTGTTTAATAAATAAATAAATAAATAATATAAAATAAAATTTATAAAGAAAATAAAATGATACAATATATTAACAAAAATATTATAGAAATTAACTAGTACAATTAACACAATAAACAATTAAATAATAAATAAGCATACTAAATAATTTACATGTAAAAATAATAATAATAATTTACATGTAAATTATTTAGTATTATTTTTTTTAATATTTTTTTAAATTTGTGGTAATAATAATAAAATTAACAAGTGTTTTATTAATTATAATAAAACACTTGTTAATTTTATTATAATCTTACACAATGTATAACAAAGCAAAAGTCTTAGTGAAAAAAAAAACTCTAAAAAATAATACAAAAAATAAATAATTAAACTAGAAATAACGAATGGTGAAACTGATATACAAAATTATTGATATATTGAAACACGCGTGAATGTAGTTGAGTAAGCGAAACGTGTTCAGAATTTCACCGCTTTGGCGCTGCGATCTTAAATTATATCTCCAATACTTTTATTGACCCTAATGTTTAGTTTATCTTGTGCTGTTTTTATTATTTACGATTTCAAAGTAATCTTATCACTCTGACATTGATTTGTTCGCGCGTTATCGTAAATTTCGTATTCCGCGGTTTTAATAGTGGATGATGTCATGGTCGTCGTAATCTAAACAGGAAGAGTGAACACGAAAAAAAAACAACACAAAAGAACAGAAATTTATAATAATAATCTTTATTAATAGTACAGAAATAATAATAATAGTACAGAAATAATAGTTTATTAATATGTACAGAAAAATATACAAGAAAAATAATAAAGGACAGAAAGACACAAAAAAGTAATGATTTTTTTTTAGTACTTCACTGAGATATACGAACAAACAAAAAATATTTTGGTGTATTCGACCAAATAAGACGGCAGAATGTTACTGTTGTTTCTACTTTATTGCTTAACCAAGCTTTCAGGACTCAACGTTTCTTATAATGAAATAATGAAATTTGTTTTACTAAAATATGATTTTATTATAAGAAATGTTTATTAAATATGTTTTACCAAGTGATAAATGAGGAAAAATTAAACAATATATTTCAGGACTCAATTTGTCCCTTCTTCAGGATTACATTACAAAGCAATGAACAATTTTCACGATAATATATATAGAATATCGGAATAGCCCCAAATAAATGTTAATTAAATCTGTACTTTCATTGGGTAAAATCGCATAATATTGTTATTGTTTAAATGAAATTGTAAATAATTTATATATGATTTATGTAATTGTCTTGTAATTCGGAATGTTCTCCTGTTGGACAATAAACGTTATTATTATTATTATTATTATTAACCATTGATTTTTCTGCCTCATAATTTATAAATTTAAGCATAGAGATATTTAACCCTACACCCATATGTGTAGAAAGGGTCATTGAATATATATATATATATATATATTTTCTAATTAATAATAATCCCCGTTTTTTTTTTTCTTCTTCATATTTACAGACGCTGCTAATAGACGCGAAGAAGTCCCAAAGTGATGTAAAAGTAAGTATTACCACCATCAATCAAACCCATTTTCTCTCGCGTTGATTTTAATTAACATCTCAACAAAAGCCCCGTCCTAATTAGTCAAATTGGCGTTGCTATACAACTTATAATTGGTGGAGTTTTACAGCCCATTTTATTTCACCATCCTCTCAGCTCAGCGGAGATTTCTCACACACGTTTTTTTTTTTTCTTGTTGCTGCTGCTAGATGTACGTGCGTGCGTTACAATGGCGCATTGAAATGTAATCTGATTATGAGAATTATTTGCTTTTTTATGTATAAAGAGATGTTTAATTAGATTATTAAATTATGTTGTTTTGCCGTATCAAAAAAAAAAAAACAGAATTATTATAAATAAAGACACAAGATTTTTTTATTATTAAAAATTATTATTTTATTTTATGATTAAAAATTAATAATAATAACATTTTAGCAACGTTGTGATTTTTTTTATTATTAAAAATTATTGTTTTATTTTATGATTAAAAAATAATAATAACTTTTTAGCAACGTTGTTATTTTTTTATTATTAAAAATTATTATTTTATTTTATGATTAAAAATAATATTAATAACTTTTTAGCAACGTTGTGATTTTTTTATTATTAAAAAATATTATTTTATTTTATGATTAAATAATAATAATAATAACTTTTTAGCAACGTTGTGATTTTTTTCTTATTAAAAATTATTATTTTATTTTATGATTAAAAAATAATATTAATAACTTTTTAGCAACGTTATGATTTTTTATTATTAAAAATTATTATTTTATTTTATGATTAAAAAATAATAATAATAACATTTTAGCAACGTTGTGATTTTTTTTATTATTAAAAATTATTATTTTATTTTATGATTAAAAAATAATAATAACTTTTTAGCAACGTTGTCATTTTTTTATTATTAAAAATTATTATTTTATTTTATGATTAAAAAATAATATTAATAACTTTTTAGCAACGTTGTGATAATAAAATAATTACTTTTCATGTTATTTTCATGTTAATGAAACATTGCTAAAATGTGTGTTGAGAGGGTTGTTGGAAATATCCACTACCTGTTAAAAATCTTGTTCCATCCTCGTTTTTGAATAACATAATAAATTTAATATCTATTTATTTAGCTCAAGTATGCAAAACTAGAAAAATCTTAATAAATTAAAGACGACGCGAGCGCCATCTTTTGCCTAATTTAATGAAATGTTCAGCCACCATTCATCTAGCGTATGGATAACTAGTGATTTATCCATACGCTAAATGAATGGTGGCTGAACATTTCATTAAACAGAAAAAACTTGTTTATTTTCCATGTCTTCCCCTGGTGTGATTTAATTAATATTCATAATAAATTAAAGACGACGCAAGCGCAAGTTTTTAAATGTGTATTTCATTAAATGTTAATTAATATTCTCACTATTAATTTCTTTGTTTCAGAAATTCATTAATGACCTACTGGACAAAGCGAAGACTCTGTAATTTATTACCTATAAGTGAAGTGCCAAAGGAGGTATTAAAAGTAAATATTATATAAGAAATATACGAAATAAAAAAAGAAGAAAACCCACACACACAAAATATATGTAAAGAAAAACAAAAAAAAAGAGTTAACGAACTGCCTGGTATGCCGGAGCCACGATATATTTTAGTGAAGCGCAATGGCAACTTTTCTTTTATGTTGGTAAGGAATTTACAAAAAAAAAATCGGCGATTTTTAGTGCGCACATTAGAAATAGGAACCCAGCAAACCTTCCACGCGCCCGAAGCGCAATCAATTAGAATTAATTTGTTGTAGAAAAAAGGATGGATCCAAAAAAAGACACGATCTGTTGAATGAAATTTAACGTAAACGTTATTTTTTAAAAAGTGGATACCACATAAAAGATACGTAAATGTTATTTTAAAAATAGGAAGACGAGCTATATCTCAGAGTACCTCATACTTTATCTAAGGATTACCTAACGGTGCGCTGAGATATAGACGGGATAGATTCCATTAAAAAAAAAGACGATCTATATCTCAGTGTACCTCGTACTTCATCTAAGAATTACTTACCTAACGGTGCGCTGAGATACAAACGGGATAGATTCCATTAAAAAAAAAGACGATCTATATCTCAGAGTACCTCGTACTTTATCTAAGGATTACCTAACGGTGCGCTGAGATATAGACGGGATAGATTCCATTAAAAAAAAGACGATCTATATCTCAGTCTACCTCGTACTTCATCTAAGAATTACCTAACAGTGCGCTGAGATACAGACGGGATAAATTCCATTTAAAAAAAAAGACGATCTACATCTCGGTTTACCCCGTAGTTAACCTAACGAACTATATAGTACGCTGAGGAAGGATATAGAAGCTAGAAAAAGTTGTAAAATAAACGCTATTATTTTGAGCTCTTTACATATTCCGCACTTCGGGTGACAATGAACGCGTGGAAAGTTTGATGCCGTCTCTTAGAAATTCTTTCAGTTTTGTGTATTTATAAAAATAAACGCGTAGACGAGAATTAAGAAGAGTTTAAAGGAAAATAAGGATGGTATAAATTAAAATTAAAAAAAAAAAAATGTGGCCAGTTTAGCCATTGTTGGAGGATTTTTGTAATAATATTTTTAATCGAGCTGAATGAAAAAAAAAAAACTTACATATACATTTAAAAAAAAGGTATATATATTAATATATTTAAGCATATTTAGCTAGTCCTTATTTGATTTAATTAATAAAATATCGTTTCGTAGAATTTATCATATCCGACTGCCTCACGCAACTAATACATGTCAATGAAGAAGAAGAAGGAAAGAAAAAAAGAAGGAAATTGTTCTTTAAAGATTTATATCGTTGTTGTGCAATGAATTGTTACTCGTATGATTTATTTTTTATTAATTGTGGATTAAATTTTCTCGTAAGGAATTTAATTAAAAAAAGCTTACGTGTGTATGATTAAATCTTAAGATGTGATTTTCGCTACCGTTTCGTTTCATTTCGTAATTTATAAAGTGCGTTCTTTATGCTCAGTAAAGTCGGTGAAGAGGAGGAGTGAATTTGTGATCCATTGTCCAAATTGTTATTTTTTTAATGTATGTATAAATTCGTGTATGTTGTGGAAACAATAAGAACAATAATTTTAGTAATACTTAAGTGTTTTTTTATGTTTGTTTGCAGACGAAGCGTTATTGTTTACGGAATTATTAAAAAACAACCATCTTGATGTATGTGTTTTTAATTTAATACACTACAAACTTTACTTCAAATTATTGTTTTTATTACCCAACCATAATTTCGTGTCGTCTACTCTATTCAAATACGCAAAAAAAATCATAAAATAGTACAGTTTGAGAATAACAGATAGCGCCTAATTTATAAGAATCGTAAACAATCTGATTCAACCTAAGCATTGTTTCGTCTACTAAAGGAAGGCGAAATTGTCCTGTTTACGTTAAGAAATGTAGAAAAAACAAGAGTTTGAATTGTGGAGCGATTTATATTTGTTTTCATTAATACATTAAAATCCAATTGAACACATCCGCTGCAAGATTAAAGAAAATAACTTATATCTGTTAATTTGTTGACTGTTAAGGCTTTTACTTAGTTATACATTTTGAGTTTATTAAATAAAACACTTTTTCACTTTGTTTGTATAACTTGTTATTTCATTTTTGAATAAAATAACAAGTTATACAAATAAAATAACAAGTTATACAAACAATGTGAAAAAGTGTTTTATTATATCTGTTAATTAGAGATGGACAAAATCGATCTTTTCGATCTTTTTTGCCACTACAAAATGGAGTATACATTCGATTATCAAAAGCAATTGATTATTTCGTATTCGATTATTAAAATAATCAATTTTGTCCATATATTTAAACTGCGTCGTATTCCACAGCTCTCTGCTATTTGCTATTTTCAAACGTATTATACATGATTTATTTTACACATAATTTATTATTATTATTTTTTTTAATATAAACACACACGATCATGTTTCTGATCTCAGTCTCAGTTTTTGACATGTATATCATAGATTTGTGTTAGTTTTATCGATATAGATTTATGTGTAACTTTTAAAGAGTAATATACAAATAGCGCAGGACTTAATAAACACACAACTGTTTTTTTTTTAATATATATAAAATTGATTTAGTTTTTAAAATAGTAATTTTAGGTGGATAAATGTAATGCTTTTATTGCCAAAACGAGTGGTTAACAGTATTAAATTGTTTGTAAAGTAAAGCCAAATGCGTTTATTTTAAATCCCCCCTTTTTAATATTAATATTGTTGTAAAAAATGGTTCATCAACTGATTATTAATACTGATTAGATAGTTATTCAAAAAATTGTTCACAATAATGCTAATGTACTTATAATACGGATCATTTTATAAAGTATTTCTTGAATTACTTAATTTCCGAAGATGATCAAAATATATAAATTACTGTGTATTTAAAGGTTAACATTTATTTGAAAATTATCAGTTTAATATAAATTCTAATGGAGAATAAAAGTGTAAGTTATGGTAAATAAATTATTTAGTTATTTTTATCAATTATATTGTATTTTATAGTAAATATATTGTCTTTATTTTCAGATATTTTTTTGATTTCTTATTTGCATGTTCTAAAGCAAAATCTATATTTTTTTCTGGGAGAAAAAAATCATAATAATTAAACTTCATACAACTCTTATATTAATATTATACTTTGTGATTTATTTTGATTAAATTAGTGAATTAAAAATAATAATTTAAAACTATAGCTTTGCGCAGTGGCGATATCGTAAACGATGAAGTCAATCAGAGGTGCGATTATTGCTAGTTGAAATTTAAAACTATTCAAAAATCCCGCCTTTCGATAGTTCGCAACCACATAAAGGTTTGAAACTTGGGAAGTAATTGTCCACTTCAGCACTGGACGGCGTTGCGAACGTTTCCCATCAAACACATGGATCCGGCCCTGATTAAACTATATCTATGAAATATTGCGTCTAATGTTCACTCACCCCTTAAAATGTGCGAAGAAAATTGTGACTTCATCGATTTGATCGCGAAGCAGTTCCTCAGCGGGTTTCCAGTGAAGGATATTACTTGGAAAGTGAGTGTTTACCTTTTTTCAACATAACCTATAAACAATGATTATCGTCAGCATCTATGATTTTCTTTAATATAGGCAACCGAATGTGTTCTCAGTGGTGCCAATAATAACTATAGAAAACTATCTGAATGTTCAGTTGCCTATATTATAAAATTAATATCATAGATGTAGTATATAGAAATTCTACATCTATGTTTAATATTCTTATTTACTATAAGGGTAATTACAGAGAGTATGAGGTTACTTCATACTCTGTGGTAATTCTAAAAACTTGGATATATAAAAAAAGTATAAGCAATTCATATAATCAGGGCTTTTCTGTATGGGAAATGTTTATTTTAACGTGGATGTATTCTTTTTTTAATAATAATGGATATATAAAAACACATTATTCAAGGCTATTCTGTAAGGAAAATGTTAAGTTTAACGTTTACGTTAATTTTTATCATTACAGCATAAGCAGCTTAGGTAATAGATATATATTAATATGATTTAAAATGATTCACGTTAAACGTAACTTTTCTCGTACGGAATAGCCCCGAAAATCGGTACTATTCTGTAAGAAACATGTTAAGTTTAACGTGTGCGTTAATTAATATTCCTCACAGTTTAAGCAGCTTATGTAATAGATACATATTCATAGAATGTGAATTTAATTAATAACGTACATGTTAAGTTAACATTACTCGTACGCAACAAGAAGAATAACATTACTCGTACGGAATAGCCTCGAATATGAGTTTATTTAAAAACATACACGTTAAACTTAACATTTTCTATATGGAATAGCCCTGAATATTTGATCTGGGAAACACAGAAATAGTTGTCATCTTGACCACTAGAGGTCTTGTACTTGAGGTACAAAATTTAAAACATTTTCATTTTTATTGTGATTTATTAATTATGCGTGATTAAACATTCATTACTTTTTTAAATAAATTAATTTGCAATCGATTTTTTTATTTAAAGCAATTCTTGAATTTCAGGAAAATTTAACATGGGACGAACAGGAATTATTGATGAGAAAAACTGTGTATTTCGAAACGAACCTCGCGCACCCGCTAAGAATTTCTTACCAGAAAACTTTTGTTAAGAAGATTATTGATCATTGTGGGAAACACAATATTGAAGTGCACGACACTGTTTTCGAAGCATATGGAGAATTGGTATCCAAACAGGAATCGGATTATTGCTTCAGGCATTTTCTTGTTCCTCCTGAGCGCGTTTTTACATTCCAAGAAAATGTTAACATAATATCCCAGGGAACCACAGGTAATATAATTTAGAATAGTCCTGCAATGAATTCGACAATCATGACTTGTTTTTACACAACAAAGACAGTAAAATTCAGGCAGAAAGACCAATGGTCAATAGCCATTTAAAAATTAAATAAATCTTCAATAAGTTTAATTTTTTCAGGTTTAAGTGCATGGCAAGGCGGAGTAGCCCTCGCGGAATGGTGTTTGCAAAACAGAAATCAATTAAAAGGCAAAACAATCCTCGAACTAGGCTCGGGTGTAGGCCTCACTGGTTTAATCGCACTTTTAACATGCCATCCGAAGAAAATACTCTTGACCGACTGCCACGAGTCGGTGCTGTTAAATTTGCGGAGAAACGTCGAGCTCAACCTCGAGAAAAACGCGATAACGCGAGCTGTAATTAATGAAAAGACTTTCACGGATGTGTATTTGAGTGAAAATATTAAATTGAACGATGGCGAAAGTTCTGTGGAGGTTGTTAGATTGCCTTGGGAAGTAATAACCGAAGAACTCATACTCCGGGCAAGTCCTGAATTTATTTTAGCCGCTGACGTCGTTTATGATAATACGCTGTTCGAGCCGCTTGTTAAAGCATTTAAGTGTTTTTTGGAAACAGTCGATTGTAAGGTGGTGTTGGCTTGTACGGAAAGGAATGAGGAAACATTGAATGAATTTTTAAATTTACTAAGTAAGTTAAATTGAGTTATGGTAAATCAAATAAAAAGAATTTAAAGAGGGAATAATTTATTAATCATTTTCAAATTCTTTTTATTTGATTAATAAATTATTCCCTCTTTAGCTACTGCGACATTTTGACTTATGTTACATAAGTACTCTAAAACAAATGTTTCATAATGGACATTTGCTGTTCCATATCAATATCATATCTGTTCAGGAAATGTTAAATATAACATGTTTGTTATTTATTAATTTCACATTCTATGATTACATAAACTGCTTAGACTGTTAGGATAACAAATAACGAGGACGTTAAATTTAACATTTCCCTTACAGAATAGGCTCGATTGTATAATACATAATTTTTTTTCTATTATTTTACAGTTATTTTATTATTTCGTTTCAGGAATAAATTGCAATTTTAGTGAATTGCCGGAACCGCAGCAAAATACTTTATGCTGGACCACAGAAACGGCAATTCGATTTTTTGTGATAACAAAGAAATAACCAATTGGAATATAATTGCACTTTTATAAGTTAGTGGCAGCACTCGCTATTGCAATGCGGGTGACACCGGAATATTTTTGCAGAACAGCTGTGTCTAACATTTTTATTTTTTACTCCTATCCCAAAAGATATTCTCATTTTGTTTGAATATTTTTGCAATTCATTTTATTATGTAAATACATGAAAAGATAAAAAAAATGCAATCACCGAATAAACAAATTTAGTAAAAAATGTTTTTGTTTCTGTAAAAAAAAAAAAAAACAATTATTAGAGTGTAATCTAAAGAGTCCTTTATTCAACTACGTCACTACACAATGTTTTACAAGTATAGGTAGAATAATAAACCATAAATAAACATCGCCTCGGATCTAATCTGAAATTTATTTATGATTGTTTGTATATTCCTCATATATATTCCATCTTCTTTGTTCTTTTTTTTTCGTCTAAATTTTTGTTTCCTCTTTTTTAAATATAATATATACGTAATAAATAGTGTATCACAGAAACATTTAAGTTTATATAAAAGATATCTCGTTAATGTCTATAATATATATAATATTTTTTTTTTAATTTTTTTCTTCTCATATATAATAATACTGTCAGGTCACAAATATACTTTAAATTTTGGCACGTAGATCAGAAACAATAAATCAACTAGAAAAACATGTGTTTCCTTGCACTTTATTTTTTCGCTTCCCGTATTTTTTTTTTATCGAATTAATGCAGATTTATATGGTTTTCGTATTACGGTTACGATGTATAACAAAATGGAAGCCTTAATATTAACAAATTGTACGGTTTTGTTTGTGAAGATTTTGAATTAAAAAAGTATATATATATATAATCGATGTCCCCTTTTACCAATTGGTGTCGGGGAATTAAAAAGGTATATAATTAAATATAAATATAACTTATGGATTGTCTCATAATTTATCTAATTTTTACTTATCGGCTAATTCGACTTTTTTGTAACACTTAAAGTGCTACAAAAAAGTCGAAGTGGTTTCTTCATTTAAATATGCTGTTTTGAAAAAGTCTTGTTAGTCTCACTGCAATTCTAGCAGTGTGTTTTATAATAGAAATTCGAAGCTCTTAAAAGTACAAATAATTTAGTTTTGTTTCATCTCATAAA
The DNA here is from genome assembly GCA_963082785.1 of Philonthus spinipes. Taxonomy (NCBI): domain Eukaryota; kingdom Metazoa; phylum Arthropoda; class Insecta; order Coleoptera; family Staphylinidae; genus Philonthus; species Philonthus spinipes. The sequence goes on along the minus strand of OY720310.1, from coordinate 2,280,213 downwards.
TACAAAAAAAAAGCATATACATCTGCATTTTATGTTTCCCTCCCCTTTTTGCTTTCTTTCTTCAAATTTACATGTTTCAATAGTTTTTTTTTTATATACCGAGTATCCGATCTTAAAGCCAAACATGCAGTATTTTTTATTGAATTTCACATTTATGTATATTGCTACGTACTAATGTATTTTTTCTTCAAATAAAATGCATCGAAAGATAGATTATTTTATAGAGGATTGTTTAATTAATAATTGAAAACTTTAAATTTTACCAATTGGTGTCGGGGTCCATATTAAATCGGAAACTTTAAATTTATTTGTTATTGATATGGAGACTACCAATAACTTTTTTTTTGTTATAATAACAAATAAATTTAAAGTTTCCGATTTAATATGGAGTCTAACAATAACGAAAAAATTTAGTTTTCAATTATTAATTAATCAATCCTCGATAAAATAATCAATCCAGTGCAGCACTCACTGAAATTCAGCTATTTTCTTCAATTAGCAGTAAATAACCGTAAAATTAAACGTAATTTATAGGCTCAATCAATTTCCTAAAGTTTACAATCATCACGGCTTTCGAATTGGAAGCTTAGGAATATAAACAAAAAGTGCTCGATAAAAACTAACCGAATTTTTTGATCAGTACAATTTCATTTAGGGTAAAAAATGAATTGACAAACAGCAGAAATGTGAAATTCAACATAAATCCCTACGTTCGGCTTTAAGACGAAAAACACGTTACATATAATCTTATTATAATATATCATACTAAAGACAGATCACAGTTTTAGAAAAGATTACATACTATGTATTATTCTTATATCCGTTTTTTTTTTTCTTCATATATTTATTTATATACTAATCTAAGTTTTGTGTTGTGATTATTCGAGTTTATTTCTAAAATTTATTAAAGGCTCATTTAATCTTTAAAATGAAAAGGTGCACACACAAAAAAGTTGCTTGTAAGAGGTAGGTTTAGCAGGTAGAGAGAGACCTATTCGTGGTTAACTAACCTAACCTGGTATTCATGATGGATTTATATTATATAAACATGAAAAAAGTTGTATTATTATTTGTACAACAGTTGCACTATTGATAGTTTGTATCCAGAAATGTACATTTAGTGGATAATAAAACCCGTGAAGTAAATACAACCTCGACATCCAATACGGGTAAAAGAGGATAAGATTAAGAAAGAAGTGAATACAACCGTTTTTATTTTTTTATATTAGAAAAACTTCATGTAATTATAATATGGATCCAATTGAAATTGAGATGAATTTCAATTGCCAAATGAAATGGAGATGAATTTCAATTGGATTCAAATTATTTTTCACGTAACTTCATCTCCATTTCAATTGGATTTCCATTTCATATTCCGTTGGATGTATTCATAATATATCATGAATACATCCAACGGAGAAAATAATATAACTTAGTAGGTCCATCTCAATTGGATTTATAGGATGTATTCATGATGATTAACTTACCTGACCTACTAAGTTAGGTGGTAAGCACGGTTGGTTGTAACGTAATAAAGGCAAAAATTATAACATAATTAATTATGAATTACAATCATAATAAATTAAAGACAACGCAAGCGCCATCATTAAATATTAATTTAAATTACTAATCACTGAGGCTTCTACTTCGTTATACATTGTGTATAACACTTTTTTTATTATTAATTTAAATGTCTAACAAAATTTAAAACAAAATTACTTTCAAATGTTTGCGAATAAATAAAATCGAATCATTACAACACAACAATATAAACGTCACGACAACATTTACTTAGTTTACACAAACACATAGTATGTTTCACATCTATTATTTTATTTATTAATATTTTTTCTTCATTTTATCAATAATTATTTTTAAATATCCATTTACTATAACTTTTATTATTTTCTTCATATATATATATATAATTTCTTTCCTTTTTTTAATCTGTGCTCTAATCACTTGAGGGATTTGCGTGTTCTTAATGAAAAAAAAAAGAAAATAATGAAACCAATTAAAACAATCCCTCCCTTGCTTTCCTTTCCTATCATTTTCATTTTTTACGAGATGAGCGTTTTCACATGTTCTCTTTTTTGAAAACTAATCCTTATAGTTTCTGTAAAGAATTATTCACTATTCGCTTTTGAGTTACGTGAAGTTATAAAACTTATAAAACATTTAATATTTCAAAATGTTTTAATTTAAGTTTTAATACGTCACATAACTCAAGTGTTTTAATTCTGTAAAGAACATGCAAAAAAAAAAAACACTCACCCTTTATACATATATAATATTTATATCAATTTCCTCTTTTAATGTGTGTATATATATATTGAAGAATTTATCTTAGGCTAGTACATGTTAATTAGTAGAATCTATTCGGTCCCGTTTGTGTTCTGAATTGAGAGAGAGATGCGATTTATCTTTTTGTTGTTGTTGTTGCTTTGTGTGTGTTTGAGTTTACCGGAAAAATAAACGAGGGGAAGCCGGACTCAAAAACGCCGCGAGCTAGATCAGTCGAGTCGGGTTTTTTTTTAAGATTACTGGTAAATATATATTTATATATAATTATAATTAAACTAAGCGGGCGTCATTGAGTTCGTCCCGTTTTCTTTCTTTTTGTTGCGCGCGGTGTTGTGCGTTTGTGATTGAGTTTATTTCCTTGTTTAATTTTAAAAATGAAATTAAAATAGTAAAATGAACAACATTTTCAACAAATTCCGAAATCTTAATAGTAAAATCCTATTTTGATCAAAATAATTTTTTTTTTCGCCTTCCTTTAGTGGACGAAACAACTAGTTTATTAGTCGCTTTTTTTTATATTTTTATGTAAATCATGAATAAAAATAATCGCATCAAAGAAACCCCACCATTTTAAATCCTCAATTATTTGACACAGTTACTAAAAACTGACTCATATATGTTTAGCCTTCTTTCAAAATTTAAACAGTTCCATCCTACTGTTGTTTGACTCACACGCATATAACAAGTTTTGACGCTTTTAACTGTGCATCAGCGGCCTGAAAATCGATAGAGTAGCGTTGCTCAATATTATTTTATCAATTGTGGAAGTTATAAAGCAGCTGAATCATAAATAAAATGAAAAAACACCCAATCACAAACAATAGAAATATGTACATTTCATCTTGTTTCAAAAATAAACCCTCCGGTTTACTCCCGAACCGACAATTTAGTCCCGGAACACGTAAGATTTAAATAGCTATATATTAATTTTTCCATTATTTTGACACTGATTTTTATTATTTCTATTTTCCACCTACCAATAAAAAATATAAATATTTAATAAACATTGTAAATACACTTAATTATTGGTTCATGTGTTGATTCTTTTCATATTATTTACACTAATATATATATATATATATACATACCCACTGAATCAAATACTCACAAATAACGTTGCATCAACATTTTTTTTTAAGCTCGTGTCGTGCCTTCCTGCACGGCGAAGAAAGAGATCTATTATTAATGCAGCATTTTTATGTCCATTTCGCTCAGTGGGTTGTTTATTTTGGCTCTGGTTTTCACCTCTGGGGGGAAAAAAAATGATAATACTCTTTTTTGTTTTGTTTGTGTTTTGTTTCAGTTGTTCTCTTCGTTCTTCACATGTATAATCCTAAAGTGTCTAAATTTTTTTTTTCTCGTGTATAATTAAATATATATACGTTATTTGTTTTGTTTTAGTGTTTGTTTTACTTTCAACTTTGCGTGATTGTTCTTCATTTTATCCGAAATGCAACAAAGTTAAAATAGTTTTATTTTTATTTGGATCAATTTGAACGATATTTCTGCAATCGTTAATAATTAAGTTGAATCGATTTAATTCTTAACGAAGTCGGCAACACAAAAACCCCTACTTGAGGATTAAACATGAAAATATATGTTATTTTCATGTAGTTACTAATAAATAATAACGTTGTAGCGAAAAAAATAATCTAAAAATACCGCTTGTCAAAAAGGTCATGGCTAACTTTGCATAAACCTTAAAACAATAATTACATTTCATTTTTTTTATCTGCAAATGTTAATGTAATTTTTATTAATAAGCCCTAGCTGTTTCTGTGAATGACCTTTGCCGTCGATTTTTTTCTATAAGGAAAGAAAATGTGCTAATCCGCTGAGTAAAATGAATATAATTTATTTTAAATAGGTAGCTAGGCTTATCATTAAATTAAAAACTTAAATTTACATTGTAAAATATAATTATAAATTCAAGCTTTTTTCGATTTTTTATATAGTTTACTTGTAAGAAGAAAACAATTGTTTGGGTAAGTTAAGCTTAATTTCTTGTAAGTTCACACAACAAATGCAGCTTAACTTACCTAAATAATTGTTTTTTTTTATAAAATAAATATGAATAGATTATTAAAAATCAACCAATAAAACAGATTAGATTGAATAAATTTAAATTCTCGACTAATTTCGTGATATTAGTCCATTTTCAAGAGAATTTAATTTTTTCATGTTGCTTCAAGGATTGTTATTAAACGTTTGCAGAAACACTAGCATTTTTTTTTCGTCCGTTTTCTTTCGTCCTCTCCCTTTTCTATATCATTGAAAAATCTAGTAGTCGTACTTGTTTTGTAAATTAAGGCATCGAATGGAAAAGTAAGTGATCTCATTTTTTCATTTGTTCTCTAATTTTCTTCCTTCGTCTCATTGTCGTGTAAAAAATAAAGCCCGCGCGCCGTCGAAAAAAGAAAAAGCCGCGCACCCCCTCCTTAAAGTCGTGTATAAAAAATATTGTATCTTCTTTTTTCGTTTCACTTCGTCCTCTTTGTTTCGTTTTTATTTTTACTTTTTTTTTTTTGGATTAACCCCCCAATTGGGAGGCGTTTCATGAGTGCAAATATTTGTTTGAAACTGGCTATATTCACAATAAAGAGATAAACTCTTTTTTAATCACTTGCCTACTTAACCCGCAGTGAAACATGTTTGAATATTTTTTGAAAATTTCTAGCATAAACTATTAAAAAAATGAAGTGTCACTTGTATTACAGTATTACAATAGACTGCCATTAAATTATACCGTTGATCACTTCATGATTGAAATTTATATTTAGTACTAAACAGATTAAGTGAAAAACTTTTTTCTCAATTTTTGTTACTGAAAGTACAAATTACGATTTGAAATAATAATATTAGGAGCAAATCCTATATTAAGATATCCTCGTAATAAATTGAAGACGACGCAAGCGCCATCTTTTGCCTAATTTCATGTGGAATCTAGTTATCCATATGCTCGATGAGTGGCGGTTGAACATCTTATTAAATATCCTCCTAATATTATTGTATCAAATTGTAATTTGTATTTTTAATAACATAAATATTAAAAAAAACCTATACTTATACCCCTAAAAAGAGTGTCAGATATGATTATAAAGAATATTGGATTCAATTGTGAATATAGCCAATTTCTTAAAGATGTTAATAGTATGTGTTTTAAGATAGCGGATACCAGTTGCTCATGAGCTGTCCGACGCGCGACGACGAGTGCCTGCTCAGGTTGTAATAAACAGTGTCGCCGCCGGCGAGGATGGCCCCCCAGATCCCGAACGTACCATAATCAAAAATGGAGTGGTTGCAAGCGGCGAGCACGGCAAGGTCGAGCGCCGGCGAGTTCGGTATGATCTTACTAGTCACGAAGACGTTTTCCTTGGCCCCGAATTTCCTGTAGCACCAGAGCGGATCGTCGCTGACGACGACGAAGAGCGCGTCGGGGTACTTGCGCTCGAAGAAGCGCATCGCGTTCAGGTAGAAGGCGGGCCGGGCGGGCGGTGCAGCGTGCTTGCGCCACAGGTAGCCGATGTAGTCGGTGCGTCGGACGTGGACGCCGACGAAGACGGGCCGACGCCGGCGATCCCTGCTCGCCAGCCGCAGGATCAGCTGGCTCTTGTGCTGCAGCTTCTTCTTGAACGTGAACTCCTGGATGATGTCTTGGACCCATTGTAAGACGAAGTCCGGCTGGATGGAGTAGCGCGGCAGGACGATGCTCTGGTTCGTGTAGTTCCACTCGTCCATCGAGCGGACGAAGCGGCTCAGGTCGATCGGACAGTGGCCAATTTCTTCGTAGCTCGGCACAGATAGTTGTTCGAAAACCTAACACGGGATACAAATTATTTCTTACTTAAAAATCATTATGTACACATCCGGGAGAAGCTGGCCCAACCACTCCATTTTTTTTTAATTTGTATTACTCTTAAATTAATTACTGCTGTCGGCTTTCATTTGTATTATTCTTTGAAAATGATGAAAAAATTTAATTTTAAAATTTATTATAAAACAAATAGATTGTTTAATCTTTACCTAATTGTTATATTAAACAATTGAAAACATAGTAAATTAATTACCACATTTTCAATTATTTACCATGGTAATTAATTCAATTGTTAATTTAAAATCAGACTTTAGAGAAAATAAATAAATTTTATTGTTCAACAGGAAACATAAGACCCAATTACAAGATAATATAAACAATCTTCTTCTTCTATTATCCTTTGTGGCCCCTTAGGCCGTCGGGTAATAAGAAATAAAATAATGAAATTAACATAGAGCATATAAATCAAATTAGAAATTTGTAGATCTCATAAAAATGTACAATTCTGAAATGTACTGTTTTGTTCTAGAAGAGTTATATCTTTAAAGCAAAAATGCAACAAGTCTTATTTTCCCTCGAGGAATTAAACAACATTTTGTAGCCTTTAAAAAAAAAACAAATGAATTTAACTTGGATCAAGATACTTGTTGAATTGAATTGATTTTATGTATATGAAGTTATGTACCTGATCGAGTTTCAACCGTATACACCTGGGAACGTACGGCTCGAGCCCGGTCCGTCTAGCCAATGCCCAAACAGACGCGTACTCCCACATCTGGTTCCCCAACCGACCGCCCTGCATTATAGTCACGATCCCGTACTGCGGACACATCACCCGCTTCCACACCTTCCTGTGCTTGATGTTGTTAGTGCAGAGCGACTGCTCGAAGTCGTAGAAGGTCTTGGTGATGCTCCTCTTGGCGTTGATGTCGTACAGCGGGAACAGGAAGACGTGCACGAAGGAGATCACGCACAGGGCCAGTATGGTCGCGACGAACAGCAGGTTCTGGTTGGGGTTGATCATCTTAGTCGGCACCCTCATCGAGACCGCCTTTTCGCGCCGCCACCGGTCGCATTTTTTTTTTTGTTGGAATTTCCCACTCTGGCTCACCACATTTTCCGTGTTTTTTTCCACTCTTTTCGCTGTTTTGTGTCTGTCCGTCTACATCTTGGCCTTATTGATTTTTCATCTCATCTCTGTCGGGGATGTTGGGGATCTCTTTCATCCCTGCAACTCATGCAACCTGTGGATCACAGACTCATAATACGGATAGCTTGGATGGTTCATTCTATAGAAAATTTCATTCAAGCCCTCAGATTTTAATCCGCGAGAGGCGCTGCTGTCGCTAGAGCAGGGGGGGAACCCCCAGAATTTTGAATTAGGTAGGTAATTCCCAAAGTCTCTAAAGCACAGTATTAATTTAATTAAATAATATATTCATAAATTACAAATTATTAGTAATTATTATTAATAACGAAATTAAGAAATTTTCATTAAAATTAAACAAACATCTGTATTGAGACAATTACATACAATTTTAAATTAAAAACATTAATATTAAGTTTATGCAATAAAATAAAAGTGTCCTAGGATATCGACCAGTGGTCTTTCTGCCCAAATTATAATTATTAAACCTTCTGCTCGGGTTAAACTATATAATCGAACCTATTTTGTAAAGGATATGTTAAGTTTAACGTGTACGTTAATTTTTATCATGTCATAGATATTTATCATAAGAAACATACAAAATTGCAAGTTATTTATTTATTTTTTTCCCATTTTCATTTTCTGCACGGAATAGCTCCGAATATATTCGAATATGGGAAATGTTAAGTTTAGGTTATTTCATCGTCACAGTCTATGCAGCTTTTATAATAGATATATATATATATATATATATATATATATATATATATATATATTTATTTATTGAATGTTTCATATAAAAATTAACATTTTCCATATGGAATAGCCCCGATTATTTTTATTCAATGATTTCTCTTACAAAATAGTCGCGATTAAACGTAAATATACGTTTCGGTTAAGAGTTTATCTTGCCTAGATTGCTAACTGCAATAGAAAGTTAATGCGCCCTGGAAACCGCAAGTAGCGCTACAGTCGACACCAAGTGTGTAGTCTTGGAGTTTTCTATTACTCTACATAAAGTTCATGTCTATGATTTTATGTAGCGCCCTCTAGTGAAAGAAGTGGTAATTTACGTTTGGTATCTATTAATTTTCTATGGTGTTAAGAAAACATCAACAAACGTGCGTTTTAAGGTTAAGTTTAATTTTTACACGAATAATATAAAATGTCCTGCAGAATACACATTACTTTAGCCTCAGAAAGGGTGAACCCCTCGGTGGCCTTAAACCAGAGGGTGCCCCGAATTTTCACACCCGGAGAAATCATCACCGAACAAAATCACTTAATGCGGTAGGTGTATTTATAGGTTGTGTTTTCTTGTGAAAATTTAAATAACGTTTTTGCGTACATTCCAGCACTTTATTCACTTTATTACATAATAAACATATTTACAAATTACGCCTTAAATTGCATATTTGGGGTGCATTTATAAATTACTCTTTCATATTTGTTAGTGGTCATGGAACGTACGAGGAAGACGGTTGTTTGAAAGCCTCAGTCGCTGGATTGAAAGAGGAGGTCAATAAGCTAGTTTCTGTACGACCACTCAAGAGCCGATATAATGGAGAGATTGGAGACGTGGTCGTCGGGAGGATTACAGAAGTGCAGCAAAAACGCTGGAAGGTCGAGACTAATTCCCGATTAGATTCTGTTCTTCTTTTATCGTCAGTCAATTTACCTGGTGGAGAATTGGTAAGTTATGCGGATTAAAAATCCTTTTTTATTAGTACACTAATAAAAAAGCATTTTTATACAAATACATACATCTTTAATCCAAAAAATACATACATATTTAATTTAATATACGACACATGAAACAATTTAAAACACATTGTTTTTAGCGTCGGAGATCTGCGGAAGACGAACACATGATGAGAAAATATTTGCAAGAAGGTGATCTAATTAGTGCCGAAGTCCAAAATGTTTTTGCAGATGGGTCTTTGTCGTTACACACTAGGAGTTTAAAATATGGGAAGGTATTTGCATTAAAATCACTAATACGTGTTTAACTATTTTCATTAAAAAAATTTTTTTAATCAAAATTTTATTTTATGCAAATAATTCTTTCATTTTAATTATTATATAATTTAATTTTGGATTAGTTTCAGTTTGTTTATTAATTGATTGTTGAAGCCATTGCTTTGGTTTTCAATTTATATATTGTGTTTATAAATAATTCACAGTTGTCTCAAGGAGTGTTAATTAAAGTATTCCCTGCTTTGATTAAAAGGAGCAAAACCAGGTTCCATAACTTGCCGGTGGGGGCGAGTATCATTTTGGGAAACAATGGTTTCATATGGGTGAGCCCAATTGTAAATAATGAAGAGGAAAGTGTTGGAGGCTTTGTGCAAAACTTGGATTATGTAAGTTTAAGGAAAATTTAATAATAAAATTAGCTTACAACAAAAAAATGTTTATATGAGAAAAAAAATTATAGTGTTTGACAAGGGATGTTTGTATTTCTATAATTCATAGATATTCTATTAATACCAGTAACTGTTCTGTATTTATTAAAAAAATAAATGTCACCAAACTTTGTTTATATAAAATTGCTCATTTGTAATTACTCGATTTCTAATATTACTCGATTTTACCCAACACTAGTATTTGCGCTTTTTTATTTATGTAAATGTCACATAATTGGGAACTGATTTCCTATTGGTCGATATATGTCATTATTATTATTATAATTAATTTACAGGTTGTTCCGAGGGGTGAAAGAGAAACAATTGCCCGTTTGAGGAATTGCATTCTAGCTCTAGCACAGAGCAAAATGATGTTATTCGATACAAGTATTTTGTATGCTTTTGAGGAATCCATGAAATACAGTGTGGCAGATCTTCTGTTGCCTGAAGCCATGTACGACATTTCCGTTTTAACACAGCACCGTTTGACCATGCTGGAGGATGCTTAAATTCTATTGAATTTTTATATATTTTATATAAATAAAATGAGAAAAAGAGAGTAAAATGATTGAGATAACAACAATCTCAATCATTTTAAGCTGATGTTTTTTTTTATAGCAAATGTGATTTTTTTTTAATAAAAAACCCCACTCCTTCGGCCCTATTCCTTAAATTCTTATCTAAATGACAGATTTAATATGATCAATTTCAGGAATACGGGCCCAGCAACTAACAATTGTTAGCTTGGGAATTACAATGTGTTTCATAATCATATTTCCAATGTTATCGAACTCGTAGAACAGTGTGTTTTTCACAATGATTGTAACAGTGCTGTTTTAGTTTCTGGGATGAATTTTAATTTTAAGGTCCTCTTTAATTTTTGCCAACACGTGCGCCATAAAAGTAATCTTATTTTCCCCCACTGATTCGATCTTAAATCTTCTCAAAATATTCGCCATTGTTATTTTCATCGAGTACATTGCAAATTTTTGACCTGAAAAATATACAAAATAAAATCACATATTTTAAGTATCAATTAATGAATAAATATTTAATAAAAATTCATTGATCTTTTAAACTGAAAATTCATGAATCGTAAAGCTTTGATTTTGCTCATAGAGATAGACTAGCCTAGATCCATGTATTTGGCGGGAAACGCGCGCAACGCCATCCAGTGCTTAAGTGGGCAATTATTTTCTAAGTTTCAAACCAGTATAAGTTTTTTGAGGTTAGGTTCGTATACGAACTATGATATATTCAACGGCGGGATTTTTAAATATTTTTACAATTATTATTTTCAATTCATTATTTTATTAATTAAAAATTTAGTACATATTTTTTCTACAGTAAATAAATATATAGATTGCCATTAAATCATAGAAATTAATTTGCAATTAATCTAAAAAAACATTATTTTTAATGTTGATTTAATTTCTGTTACTTTCTTTTCATTAATCACTTGATGAAATATTATGAATAATTAGTTTAAAATTAGAAATAACATTCACTTGGTTTTGTTTTATTTAACCAATTGAATGTTATTTCTAATTTTAAACTAATTATTTATTTGGTTGCATAGCTTGCAGATATTAATATGTATTAATTAATGTAACAGCACCCGACGCCCTAAGGGGCAACAAGGGATAGCAGAAGAAGGAGAAGAAGAATATAATAGCAGGTTAAATGATACATTTAAAAATATCAATATGTTTTTATGTGTTATTTTTTACATAATTGTTTTAATTGCAATTTCTTAACTGCATTATCTACTGATTTTTTTTTTTTGTAAAATTGCATAATAACAAAAAAATAAATAACTTTTTTATTAGTAATTTGAAGTTAAGTAGTGGACTAAAAATAATAAAGGTACAAATATTCAAACGTTCCGCCATTAATTATTTTATAGTTTGTGTACGAACCTAACCTCAAAAACCTTATAAAGGTTTGAAACTTAGGAAATAGTAGTCCACCTGAGCACTAGATGGCGTTGCGTTTCCCGCCAAATATATGGATCTAGGTCTTTCTATCTCAATGAGTAAAATCAAAGAATTGTGATTTATGAATTTTCTTTTTTTCTATTTCAATGAAATATTGTCACTTTTAGAGAAGCAAGATAAGCGAAGCTCTACTTCGCTTGTGTTGTATCTCTAAAAGTTCAACTATGAACGTATATATGTAGTTTACAGATGATAATAATCAGTTTAAAAAATTGTTAATTCTAAAAACAATTGTTTACCTAAGCAATTTCTGTAGCCCGCACTGAAAGGAATAAAAGTGAAGGGTTTCACGTCCTCTTTGCCCGACATGAATCTTTCCGGATCGAAAACATCAGGATTCGGAAAGTATTCCTCTTGTCGGTGCATGTTGTAAATGGAAATTATAACATTCATGTTAGAAGGGATTAAAATCCCATCTGTAAAATATTAAACTTTATTTTCAATCACACTTATAGAAACAAAAATATTTACTCACTGATGATTTGATCCTCATTCAACCTCCTAGCAATTAATGGAACCGGCGGGTAGAGCCTCATTGTCTCGTGCAAAACAGCTTGCAAGTATTCCATTTTTTGTATGTCATCCACTGTGATTGCTCTGAATGGGTCGTCTTTGAAAATAGAGGATAATTCAGCATAAATTCGATCCTGAAATGAAAAAAAAAAAAGTTTTAGAACTATTTATCGTATCAATATGCTTTTTTTAACATTAATTTGATTAATTAATCGGCGTTATTCTGTAAGAGAAATTCTGAGTCTACGTTAATTTGTATCATTCTAGTATAATTTTGTAATATGTATATATATCCATAAAATGTCAAATTAATTAATAACGTACACGTTAAATTTCCCGTACGTAATAGCCTCAAATATCATGGTAAAAACATTTTATTTTAGGAATTGCATTTTTTTAAAGTATATTTTTTTGCTTACCTGTATTTTAGGATGATGTCCCAAGATGTATAAAGAGCAAGTTAATACGACAGAGGTCGTGTCACGACTCTAAAATATAAAATTGTTACAATAACGAAAATGGATAAATTTAAGTTATTCATGATAAAAAAAAAACACGGATTTAATTGAATAACTTAAAATTTGTAAAATGGGATAATAACCTAAAAACTACACAAAAAAAGGAAACAATTTATAGGACAAAATTACCCCCATAATAAAAGTATTCAGTTCGTCCCGAATATCCTTCTTCGTATACTTTTTCCCATTATAGATCCCATTAATTAAAACATCAATAAACATGGAATATTTTTGCGGATCTCTCGTTTTCTCTTTGAATTGCCTCTTCGAAATAATGTTACCTTAAATAAAAATAAACGATCACGTTTTAGCCGAGAAAAAATCTAAATTGAAAAAGCATTTTTTTTGGTAAGTGAATTTTAACAATACTGGTTTCTTGCAAAGTCTCCTTTAACAGCCTCCTCTCTTTCCAGAACGTCGGCGTGAACACATAGATGAAACTGATGAAAGTCCAAGGCTTGTACACTTTCTCCGGTAACAAGCTCAGGACCTCCTTGATCAGATTGTTGATTTTGTCCTCTTCCCCAGACGAGTTGATCTTTTCTCCAGTTAAACATTCTGTGGAGAAATAAATTTTGATTTTAGAATAATAATAGAAAAAGAAAACTATAAATCGTTAATTTGGTTCTCATTAATCATTTGATGAAACATGATCACAATATTAATAGGTTGAGAAATTAACTTGATTTGTTTCACTACTTAATTTATTTCCTAGTTTCGATTCTCGTCACACTCCTTGATAATGTCGAAAATAGTCGTAGGAAATAAATTAAGTAGTGAAGTAAGTAGTATATATATTCAGTAGCCCTTTCTACTCATATAGGTGTAGGGAAATAATCATGCAATGATTGGCTCATGCAATTGATATCAATGTTATTAAAAAAAATCCGTTGTTTGTACTTTACCGTAAGAATTTTCTAGTACAGATAGTTCTATAAAAGACTCGATGCTAATTTCTTCGTTTTTCATTCTGTCTAATCTGTTGATTAATGTTGAGGCGACTTTATTGAACACTCGCAAGTATTTTTCCAAATTCCTGATGGTAAACGGCGGAGTGAGTAATTTACGCACTGAATGCCAATCATCTGTGTAGTGAAAGAAGGAAAAAAAAAAATATTGGCGGTAACTTCATGGTACATTTTCTTAATTTTGGGTAACGAAAACTACATTTGATAATCATTATCATGTAGACTAAATTATTTACAGAAATAAATAAAGTGCAAGTGGTATAAAATTCATTTAATAAAATGTTCAACCCGCATTCATCTAGCGTATGGATAACTGATGATCATTTCGGTCTTTCGGACCCCATCAGACCAGTGCAATCCCTTGATGACGCTTTGCGCTATCTTTCTAGTTATATGAATTAGTTTCGTTACACCAAAAATGAAGAATTATATTTGAAAGCAGAAACCGGAAAAATCTATGTTTATATTATATGCAGTTTTGTTTTTTTTTTTGTTTTTAAATTACAAAATTTAATTTGTAAAATTAATTATGAGCTTATCCGCCTTTCAGTAAACGTTAAAACCCAAAACACATAACTTATAAAATGTAACAGTTTGAAGCAAGACTCGTTTCTTCAATTTAATATGTATTATCGTAATAATTAAAACAAATAATTTTACAAGTTAAATTTTGTCATTAAAAAAACAGATTGTATGTATAAATTAGTTACCATTTCTAAGAGGCAAACCGTCTCCAAATAACGTCCTAGCACAATCATAAATCGTTCCTTTCCAAATCATGCTCCTCGAGATTAGAATTTGTTTCGCTACTTCCGCGTCAGTGATTATGATTGTCGGGATTAATTTCGTCATATTTATCCGGATGAGTTTTCCATAACGTTTGAAATATTCTCCAAGTATACCAAGCACATCTAAAAGTAGACAAAAATATTTATTTATTATCTATTTATTTTTCTTAGATATTTTTAGTTACAAATAATGACAAAATATAATAACTTGAGTTTTCTTTTTTTTAATTTTTCCACCTTCGGGAATTTTATATACAACGCATTTTTCAAAAGTAATATAATTGGGTAAAAGATGTAGGTAAAGGGATGCATTTATTAAAAATTTTATTTTTCACTATTTTTAAACAAAATCTGTATTTTTTTAAATATTTCTTTCTTTCTTTTTTTCTTCCTTCTTTTTTTTTCTTAATCTTATCCTCTTTTACCCGTATTGGGTGTCGAGGTTTTCTAAGTATTTAACATTACTAATATATAATATTTCATTCAACTATAAGAATCAGAAATTTTATACAAAGTCCACATTAAAAAAAACAAACTCTAAAACCTTTAAAGTAAGTTTCTTTTTATTATTTTTTTAAAACCAACCTGAATATGGATTAATATCCAACAAATGCCCCAGGATAAATCTCTCCGGTGGAATTTTATAATCCTTCAACTTTTTATCCAACACACTCAAATCCAGCAAATACCGGACGCAGTAAACAATTAAAATCACAAACAATCCTGTCAATAGAAGGATCATTTTTAGCACTTTACTCGTCGGGTCGAATGCCTCAGAAGCTGCAATCCGTATCGTTATTTATAAGACACTATTTATCAACTATTAGTTAGGATCAATAAATAATCGTAACCATGTCAAGTTTGATAAAGCTTTACAGAAATATACAAGCGGCGATAAAGATATGATTGCGTTAATTAAGTTTATTCCAATTAAATGATCTTATTAATTAGATTTTGTTTCCCTGACGTCCGCCGGATAATTTGAAACTCGTAAAAATTATATTTTTTTAAAAAAACATTATTAATTTAATAATAAAACACAAACAAGCAAAAAGGATAATTTGTTCATTAAGATTGTTGGAATTTTCGCTACGTGTTCTGAATTATTTTACGCAAAAAAATAATTTAATGAATTATAAACATTTTATGTAAATTAAACCAATTTAAAATCAAACGCGAATTTTAAGAATAATGTATTTTTTTAATCGTATTTGAATAAAAAGTAGTAAATATAAAAAAATAACAACACGTGGAGTTAAAATAAAGCCACCTTTATAGTATGGTATTACGAGTCCTGAGTTTATGATTTGTAAAATAAAACCGGTTTCAAGGATAATGAAATTATACAACCATAAATCACATGGTTGTATAATTTGTTTGTTTCTAATTTTCAAAAAAAAAAAAAATAGAAAGAGACAAAGTCGATCTTTTTTATTACTACAAAATTAATTATATGACAATTTTATTAATATTATAATAGAACATGTTGCATTGTTCTATTAAAATTATTAACTCTTCCCTATATATTCAAAAAACATAATTTTATTCTTGCTTATTAACTTTATTTATTTAAAATTGTTCATTTAGGAATATTACTCAATTTTGCGTAACACTATTCCCTATTTATTCAAAATCATCATTTTATTCCTTTAAAATTGTTCATTTAGAAATACTCGATTACTAATATTACTCAATTTTGCCCAACACTAAAAAAAGCATTATTTTGTCCGCGTTAATTTCGTTTTTAGTGTTACCTGAAATTATAGAAATCGAAACCTTTAAGATTCTAGCATCGTTTCTGACATAGCATAAATGCGGCCTTAATATTTCGAATAGAATATTATAAAAAAAATCAACAATATTTCGAATTAAACTCATGTCGAAACCAACTTGTCAACTTTAGCTAATCGTAAGCTCTCGCCACACAATGAACGCTGCCTTAATTTTTATTGTTTAAAATTTTGTTTTTGTCGATTGTTCTGTTAGAAATATAGGATTCATGAAACCATACAATCACGTTTCGATTTTTTTTAATTAATTATAATTGAAACAACACGTTACAAAATTTTATTTGAAATCATAATTTTACGACAAAAATGTATTCCTTTATTTAATGGTTAAAGCCTTATTTGAAAATGAGCAACTTTGCGTGTATCCAGACACAGCGGTCGACACAATTCCGGCTAATAAGCAGTGACGTCTCTCAGAATTGACATGACAGTTCGCGTTGCGTGTTTATGCGCGTCTTCATAAGAGAAGAGAAATAAAATGAGACATCCAACACCGTGATTTATATCGGGCTGTTGAAGAAAAGCCCTGATTCTGTTCAGACAGGCGTAATTAGTGTAATGGCTCAATTGAGAATTAAGACTCCAGGGCGAACGAACCAGATTTACACCGCAATGTATTAATTGCGTTTATTTTTTGGATTCTACAAATTATAAATTGTTTAAAGGAAAAATTTCTTACTGTATTTTAAGTTTATTTAAAAACAAATTACAAAGAAAGAAGGAATTCAAAGTAAATACGCATACATTCAAAAGTATGCGTATTTACTTTGAATTCCTTCTTTATTTCCTCTCCTCATGATGTGTGAGAATTCTTAATTGTTAATTGATTCGTACTTAGAAAAGAGTATTCATTCACTTGGTCACAGTTATTTAAATAAATTAAATAAAAATGATTTGAAAATAATTAATAAATTATTTCCACATTTAGCTTTGTGACTATTGACTTACTTATGTAAGTACGTTAAACAAATGCACATTAAAACAACTACTTCCCGGGCAAATACCTACGCCGGACATTGAATTACATAATGTACACCTGCTAGTCACAAAACTAAATGTGGAAATAATTTATTAATTATTTTCAAATCATTTTTTATTTAATATATTTAAATAATTGTGTTTAAATACTGTTTTCTATTTATATGTTTTTCAATTTTCTTAACTATTTTGAAAATTATTTAAGTGTTCCGGTAATTTTAATTTCCTTGTTTATATCAAAATATCTCTTTTTAGAAATATTTTATTCAATTTTGTTTACTATTTTGAGAATTATTTAAGTGTAATTTTAATTTCAACTAACCCCACATGGTTTGCTTAATGCAAAACATTTCCATACATTCCCATCGCCACCGCTTTACATGTTTTCCTTCCCGCTTTAAAGCCATCGCGTAAATAACAAGCTGCTTACTTTACGAGTGCCATAAATCGCCGTTTTAATAATAGACCCCGCGCCGAGGAGTTTTATTATTCATTAAAAAGTGAGCCGTTTCTATGAATGCGCGTAAATTCCGCAGGTGGTGGAAACAATGGAACCGGCCTGGGAAATTCTGTGGGAAGCCCGTGTTACGTAACGGGTCCCAATTATGGTAATGCCGAGGAGGAAGAAAATATAGCAACAACAAAAAAAAAATACATGGATGAGCAAAAGACCAGGAACTGAGTTTAATTATTTTTAATAATATTATTAGCCGTGGTGCGATGGAGAGGTTTGTGAAATCGTGGGAGGATTTTGATTGAAGGAAATTACACCCTTGCAGAAAAAAAAAACAACAACAACAAAGTGTGTGGTGTTAACAGATTGACTGCCAATTATGAGATGTTTGTGATTCAGCCTCTTTATTGAGTCCTGGTTTATCCAATATATTTGCGTATCTCCCATGGAGTTCCTTACTTCGCTATTCCGTCAGTTTCTTCTGGAGATAATCTTTATTCATTCCCTGACTGCCAATTACGAGATGTTTGTGCTTCAGCCTCTTTATTGAGTTCTGGTTTATCCAACATATTTGCGTATCTCCCATGGAATTTCTTACTTCGCAATTCCGTCAGTTTTTTTCTGGAGATAATCTTCATTCCCTGTCTCTGTCTGTTCGGTGATTAGGTTTAACGGTATTATATTGCTAGGTGTCTATGTAGTTCGGACTCTTCGCATTTGTCTAGGAAGTACTTCCTAAGACCTGCGATCTGGCGGTGGTGTTGCTCCTTAAGATCAGATATTATTATATATATATATATAGAAAATCTTTATTTCTGAGAAATACGTTAAATTACATTACAATATTTACATTACAATCATAAACCTCTAGTTAAGCCTCAGAAAATGGCTATCGACCATCGGTCTTTCTGCTATTATTATTATAATTTCAATTTGGTTCTCATTGATCACTTGGTGAAACATTTTAACTAAATCCTTGATAATGACAACAAGTTGAAACTTGACCTGAAATATTTTAAATTGAATAATAATAATATTAAAAAAAAAACTTTAAAATTAAACTATACTTTTTATTTATCCGACTAAATAAAAAGTATAGTGAAACAAATAAGTGTTTAATTTTAAGGTTTTTTTTTTTAATATTATTATTATTCAATTTAAAATATCTCAGTTCAAGCTGGTGTTAGACTGCCTGGGGAAAAGTTCATTTCAACCCATACAGTTTAAAAATTTTGTACGAGGCAAGTTTGTAGTATGGTTGCTTTTTGGATTTGTATTAAAATAAGTTATATTATTATTATTATTAAAATAAAACAGCTCTATAAGATATTATGTTAATGGATAGTTCTGAAAGTTAGTGCTACTTTCTCAAAATGTATATTCAATGTAACATTATCACAGCCAGCTTAATTAGTTGTGATTTATATAACTGATTTGTACATACACTAATTATCTAGTAATAAATGAATCTAGAAAATTCCTTTAAACGTCGAACGTTTTTTTCTTGCTTTACACTTTTTTCTTTATACGGACGCATTAAAAATTCTCACAAGCCAAAGTTCAAGCCGGTCCGCGCATTGTCATGTAAATTGGAGCGTCAGTTTTAAATAATCGCCGTCGCGCAGCGCGCTCCCATTTACCGCCTTTCGCCATGTCGAAGACGTACACCCGCGAGGAAGTGAAACGGCACAACAGCCCCGAGGACCTCTGGGTCGTGCTGGACAACTCCGTCTACGACCTGACCAAGTTCCTGCGGGAGCACCCCGGCGGCGAGGAGGTGATCCTGGACAGGGCCGGCGGCGACGCGACCGACTGCTTCGACGCCGTCGGCCACACGACTGACGCGAAGATCAGGAGGGAGCAGTACAAGATCGGGGATGTTCCCGACAGTGAGAGGATCGTGAAGGATCTGCCCGAGGTGCAGAAGGATGAGTATCCGGGGAAGAGGGAGCACGTGGATATATTGGGCGATTACGTGATTCCAGTGGTGATTGTTGCTATTGCGACGTATTTGTACTTTTTTCAAAATTATGATTGACTGCGAATTTATCATTAAATGCGAAATGTGTGTAAGTTATTATTTCCTATTGTATTATAGTTGAACATATTTTTATAAGGAATTATTAAATCGTTGTTATAACAAACGCAACTAATTTATTATTATTTTCCCATAATTAACAAACAATATTAATTAATTAAGTCGACAAGTAGTAAACATCATCATACATTTGTACAATAGTTTAAAATAATACAATAATGAGAAAATTGTTATTTTGATAAATTGCTATCGGCCAGTAGCCTTTCCGCCAAGGTTGATGATTTTTATGGGTGTTATGGACGTATTATGAGGTGATTTATACATGAGAAAAGAGAGAATATGCGTTTGAGGTGATAGTTAGTCTTAATTATGGTAATTACAGAACTAATCTAAAATAACTACTTAATTATTTTCGAATATTTGTTTATTAATATATATACTCAGTGACCCTTTCTACCTTTTTTTTATTAAATTCATTTTAAATAACTGTAAATTAAATGAATAAAAATATTTTCTATTACTATCCCCCAACTAAACTGTTTTTATTTATTTTCGTTCGATCAAGCCAACGTCGGCGCGGCTTTTCGTTGCGCGAAAGTAAAGCAATTGGCGCTGATTAGATTTGAAATCGTCCCACATAAACAATAATAAATTTGCATTTTAGAGAAACACACGCCCGAACGGAATTGACCGGATTTATCTCGATCGCCGTAACGGATTTTCCTCTTATCAGTTCCTGTTTTCTCAATTATTTTATCGAATTATGCTAAACTAGAAAATTGCTGACCAACAAACCTGACACACATCGGACCGTACAGCGTGCAGGAAAACACCGGGGACAATGCAGCAAAGTAAATGTGTGTCCTCATAAATTTATTTTTTTAATAAATGATTGAATTTTTTAAATAATAATAGGAAGCATATATCCATTATTGAACATTTGTTTTAAGTAACATAAGTCGCAGTAGCTAAAAGAGGGAATAATTTATACATAGTATTATTTAAAATTACCTGTGACCTGTGTAAGCATTTCTTTATTAACACCAATAAATATATTATTATTATTATAATTATTTTCGAATCCTTTTTTTAGTTAAGGGTTTACAATTAAGGGATAAAAAATATGGACCTCCCCTTTAAAAAGCTCCTATGGCTTTCTCTTTCTATTAAACAGCAGTCACTGCACAATTTTCACATTTTCTTTCTTAATCTTATCCTCTTTTACGAGGAAATTTCACATTTTAAGACACGTTTTTTTTAGAATACTAACTTCTTTTGGGAACTTTGTGATTGTTTTCAGATTTTTTTTAAAAGCAAGAAAAAAATAGCGATATTTGAATAAATCAATCGTAAAATGTAGAAAAAATCGGCGAAATGTCGAAAATCCCCAAATGGATTCATATTATACCAAAATGTAGCTAAAGAATGGGAGAATAATCTGTGAGAAGTTGCAAAACTGTGCTGAAATTTTGTTGAATTTCGCGATTTTTTTTCTAACCGTTATAAATATCCAAAGAAGATGAACATTGGTGAAAATGTAGCTACGTACTTTAAGAATATAGCGCTGAAAACCCCGTTATTCTATCTTTTCTGTAAAATTTGTAATCCTGGTCTAATCGCAGATGCGTCCGTAATGGTAAATCGGCGGGCCTAACTTAAACCGTTCTCATAAGGTTTCGTGTAAATTCACAGGTCTACTGAAATGACCTGAAATGGATGAAATTTATTATTTTTAAGGAAAACAAATAGTCCACGTTCTTTCTAGAATAATTAAGGGTTTAAGCGAATTTTTTCAGATTTTTTTGATTTGAAGAAAATTTCATTGAATTTTAAATAAATTAAAGAAATGCGAAAATTCGTCGAAAATTCAAAAATCTCCAAATGGATTCATATTATACCAAAATGTAGCTAAAGAATGGGAGAATAATCTGTGAGAAGTTGAGCCGCAACAAAAATGTAATTTTCAATCAATTCGCTCGCAAAGTTGACCATCACAAACTGTGCTGAAATTTTTCTGGATTTTGCGATTTTTTTTCTAGCCGTTACAAATATCCAAAGAAGATGAACATTGGTGAAAATGTAGCTACATACTTTAGGAATATAATGCTGAAACCCCCGTTATTCTATCTTTTCTCTAAAATTTGTAATCTTGGTTCAATCGCAGATGCGTTCTTATAAGGCTCCGTGTCATTTCACAGACCTATTCAAATGGCCCGAAATGGACGAAACACATTTTTTTGGAGGGAAAATAATTTCTCCATGCTCTTTCTAGCATCATGAAGGTTTTTCATGATTTATTTCATATTTTTTTATGATAGAAAGAATTATTATCGAAATTAATTTGAATATATTAAATAAAAATGATTTTAAAATAATTACTAAATTATTTCTTCATTTATCTCTGTGACTTTTGACTTACGCTACGTAAGTACGTCAAATAAATGTACATCAAAACAACTACCTCCCGGGCAAATACCCTCGCCGGACATTGAATTACATAATGTACACTTGCTGTTACATATTAATAAAATATTGCATAATGCAACAAATTTTGATTCAAGAAAAAAATAATGTAAAAACAACAAAAGGAACGTTACTTAATATAAGGCCATCTGCAGACACGTGTTTCGGGATCTATCCCTCGTCAGTACAGCTATGCCTTACATAATAAGAAATTAATTTGTTTAAATTTGTCATCGAAATTTAAATTAATTTCGATAAATTTTCTTTCTATCAAAAAAAAAAATCTAAAATAAATCATGAAAAGCCTTCATGAATCTAGAAATAACATGGAAGGAGAAGGAGGTAGGAAAGGGTTGGATGGTGGTGTCGTTTTACAAGAAAGATAGTTATGCTTCTGCGTAAAAAACGGCCGAATCGACATTATTTTTTATTGATAATTTTGTTTACTTGAGATTGAGTAACAAAAATAATATTTCTTCGTCTGAAGAAGCCACAGTGGGGTGAAACAATTGTAGCGATATTATAATAGACTTTGAAAGACTAAATATAAATATTTAGATTTGTTTTTTCATTCCCACAGATACATTCACAATATCAATTTCCAAATATAATCACGATTTCATCCGTTACTCAAAAAAACTTTAGCAAACATTCCGTGCTCTTAGGACTGCAATTTTCGTTTCCAATTTTATTTTCATCTGAAGGACGAAACTGTTATGATCCATTCATTCCACTCTCGGCGCGCTCTCATAATCCGTAATCGAGCGCATCGCCAGCGACACGACCGGCGAGACGTTCCTCCTCTCACCATTGTTTCGCGCCCGAGCTTAATTCCACTGATCTCGAATCGTTTGAATCGTTATTATGCGCTGTGGAATTGCATAAATCTGAAATTCGTATGCACGTGAGAAGAAATCCAGGGCTCATCCGGCGATTAATTAAAAAAATAAAGCGCGGAATTGTGAAAAGTACTCTTTTTTTCCTGTGTGATGGTTTGTTTAAATTATTTCGTTTTGTGTGAATGATACGTATTTTTTTTGTTTCTTGTGTAATTTTTCGTTGTAATTAAATTGAATAATTGTGCTTCTTTTCTAGTGTTGTTGAAATAATTTAAATGCAATTATTTCAACAACACTGGAAAAGAAGCACAATTATTCAAATATAAATAGAAAAGAGTGTTATTCATTCACTTGGTCACAGCTATTTAAATATATTAAATAAAAATGATTTGAAAATAATTAATAAATTATTTTCACATTTAGCTCTGTGACTTTTGACTTACGTTACGTAAGTACGTTAAACAAATGCACATTAAAACAATTACATTATGTAATTCAATGTCCGGCGTGGGTATTTGCCCGGGAAGTAGTTGTTTTAATGTGCATTTGTTCAACGTACTTACGTAGGTAAGTCAATAGTCACAGAGCTAAATGTGGAAATAATTTATTAATTATTTTAAAATCATTTTTATTTAATACAAATATTCAATTTAATTACAACGAAAAATTATACAAGAAACAAAATAAAATATAATGAAATTAAACAAGGAAAATTGTAATTTAAATAGCTGCAAATGTGTGAATCATCTTTGTTTCATTTTATTTAAAATAAAATATAATAAATTCTATTCATCTTTATATACACGTTGTCCTCTGAAATTTTGAATATGAGTAATGTAATGTAATGTGTTTATATTGTATCTAGATTATTATTATTTGTTCAACCGACCATTCTGTTATTTGTAATTATTTTATTCGCAAATAAATGTCTCCCATATTCGTCAACTACCCAGATTACTACACCTTTGATTATGGATGGTAAATTATTTTTAAACAAAACTTAACACACATTAAACCAATGTCTGAGTACGCCAAAGTAGAAGCATTAATATTTAACAAAAAATATATATATTTTATTTTATTGATTTTTTAATAGCACATTGAAATTATACATGCAATAAATCGAAATAATTATTTCGAATCGAATTAATAATCTCTATTAAAAATTGTATTGCTTAGTGTATCAAAGTTCATGGAAACCTTCTATATACGTAGCAACAACGAACATGGGAAATGTGTATACAATTTTATAAAAGATGCAAAAAACCGTCGTAAATAATATTGCTGTCACAAATCGTACTTTCATTAGAATTAATTATTTATAAATAATTTTAATGAACTTACAATTCATTTGATAATAATATTATGAATATTGTTTTTTTTTAATAATTAATATAAATTAATTATTGACATTTTTGTATCCATTGAAATTTTAATGGAATAAAACAAATTTGAGAATAATAATTTTATAACAATCGCTTCTTTAATTAATTGTTGGTTGAGTAAAAATATAAGATTTATATTCTTAGTTTTTATTGGCTAAAGAAGATTGTTAATCAAAAGTGGAAAAATGTGAATATTTGTTTACTTAATTGTCCTTTAATACAATTAGCGCCGTTTCGGACGTGTCTAATGACGAATAATAATAATCAGCCCCACGTTATAAACATTGCAAACAAATAAACCAAAGAATTTAATTCCACCGACACAAATTGACTTTATCTTAACATGACGTAATTCTTAAATGAATTACGAATTACGTCACGTTGAGCGTAAATTGCATCCGCCTCTATAATTCGTTTTAACTCGATGATACAAGGGGACATTTTCAAGCATTAACTGCAATTAGGGCTAAAATATTTATTTCGCTTAATTTATTCGGGCGATTTTTGTTAATGTTTTTAGATTTTTCGTATTTGTAAGGATCAAGCATTTTAAAAGAAGTTTTATTTATTAAAAAAAACGCAGATAATTTTTTATTCTCTTATAAAACTCTGCGTTTTTTTTTAAATAAATAAAAATAATATATATATATATATTATCATATAACCCTTATACCCTTTCAAGTGTTGGGTGAATAAAAATAATACAAAAATAAAATGATCCCCGTTAACACAACTAACGAGACTGGCCGTTGCATAAATTAGAAAATGAAGACGACTGGGACCGCGGCCGGTCTGCGTGTATACGGTGAGTTTATTGTTCGCCATTAACATTCCCATAGCATTTAACCTTTGCCGTGCTCCCCGCGTCACCTGCACGGGACTTTTCCATAAAATTTATTATTTATGGACAGTGATCCGCACAACATTTCTAACTTAAACTAACCATTATTTATCGTCTCTGAATTGCTATTTCATATCGTGTATGGACGTGCACTCTGTGATTTATCTTAAATGGATTTAATAGCAAAGGTTATTCGGAATGTATACAGAAAAAAATATATATAATACGAAATGTCAATCAATTTAAAAAAAAACATTATTTTTTTGCAACACTCAAACCTTTATACGCGTGAGTGTGTAGGGTACGAAAATTATATGGATTAAAAAAACAGATTGAGTTGTTGTTTTTTAAATAATTTATTATTATTGTTATCTATAAAGAAATTATTCAATTCAAGCATCACTTATCAATGCTGATTAATAAACCAATTAAAATTTACTTTATCAAAAACAGTGCTCGTTCGGAAGCGTTCCCCTTTTAACCTTCCCGTATCAAATTCGATCCGGTTTGAAATCGAACGCTGCGTCACTTGTACGGCATCCGCGCTAAGTAAATTAAATTACGAGTTTAGTGTATATATTCTAGTGATATTGCTGTGTGGAAAAAAATCAAACATGAGCGATTTGGAGACGCTTTACTCGCCTAGCAAGTGGTCGAAACGTTTCGGGCCCGAGGAAGTCATCGAGCATCACATGAAATTTGTCACTGAAGGTAAATGAATTTATAAATCGACAGATAAATACAGTTACAGATTGATTTACAATATATGAATACAAACATAATTAAATTAGATGACTTTCATTTGGTCCTCATTTATTTATTTATTAATTTACGGATTTCTCCTTTTTTAAAATTACAAAAAAAATATATAATAACATATACAATATAAATAATTACAGTTAGTAATCATTGGTTTATTATAACTCACCAACCACCCTCCTATCTACGCCACTGTACACAACTAACGCTCACGGGTCTCAAATTTCACGAATAATCATGCATTTCTCTTCCTTGTTGTATACATTATTGTTACAGTTCTGCAAAAAACGCCATTTGATTTCAAATATATTTGTTGTATTTAAATAATATATTAATAAATTGATCATGTTTCACCAGTGATTAATGAGAACCAGATTAAAGATTTAATAAATAATATATATTTTTCGTTTGAAATAAAAGCTTATTATTGTTTATTTATCATGCAAATAATTTTCAACTTAAAAATGTAAAAATGATGTAGATGAATCAGACGTGTTTCAGGCACAATTTCTCATCATTACAGTCTCGCCTCATTCCTACAAACCTCCATAAATCCTCAAAAGTTCCTAATTTATTAGCACCAACGAATAACCATAATTGCCTGATATTTCTATGTTAGCACCTATTTATGTTATTATTTCATCCGCACCTACTCATGTTCTCATTTTTTAATGACCCGTTTCGTATTTTACACTTTGTCGTGCACAGACAAACGCGAGCGACTCTCGGGGAGAATGAAAATAAAGTCAAAATAAAAGGAGATTTACCGTAAAACGAAGGCTTTGAATACGGTACGCGCCGCCGCTTCTATTTTTCTTTCTTCTATTCGCGAACCGAGGTGAAATTAATGACAACATAAGTGTTACAAATGACCCCTTTTACATCAATAATAGTAATTACGGGTGTACCGGATACGTTTTAACAAATGACCAGCCGAGTTTTGTGCAGATCTGCAGGTTTTACCGTTGCTCGGACGGATGGAATTCGTGGGATGTGCTATTTTCGTTTTGACAAATTGGGGACTTGGTTTCTAGGCGTGCTCATTAATCTGGATGAAAATTTGTTTCTATTTAAAATATTTGAAAACAAGATTAACGAAGAGAGCTAATTTTCAAAAAATAAATATTTTTTGTTATCAGCTTGTTAAAAAAAAAACACTGAACAAAAAAACCTTGTACCAATATTAAACGTTGATGTAATATTCGTGCAGCATTATTATGTACGCTTTGCACAGTCCAATATCCGGTGGTATATAATAATCCTTTATTTGTAGTAACATTCAATACAAAAATTGTATATACATATTAGTAAGAAAAATAAAATAAAGTAAAATAACAATTGAATGAAACAAAATGCGCATCATAAGGCGGGATTCAGTGATGGGGCAAGCCCCAAACTGTTCTACCATCCAAACCTTATTAGCTCTTTGCGAGGACATAATAATGTTGCATTATCCAAAATAAAAATTAACTTTATAAGTAGCTAAAAATAAAATAATTATTTTTGTAAGTAATTAAGGCAATTATTTATTATTGAAACATTGCTGTAACTTATTTTTATGCCCATATTATTAATTTGTAAACTATTGAATATAAGTGAAGAAAAACGGTAGAATTATAGCTATTTAATAATTTCACGCACACTCTCTGGACAATTTACATCTGAATAAAAACAACAAAAGTAACTGGATATTAATAGAAAGCAAGTCCATTAAATTGATAGATTCCTATCGAGCACTCGGCTCTTGGAAATTATGGGCCATTTCAGGAAATAAACACGTGCCGCCTGTATATAAATAGCGTGTAATTTATGAATAAAGTAAAAGCGCATCTTATATAAATTTATGGATTTAGATCACACTCATTTTCCATTATGAATATTTGCGGTTGTCAATTAGGTACTGCGATATTCTGGCAAATTATTGCTATATTGTTTATTTGTTACTTAGTGTGTTGGTTACATATTCTGAAAGAGCGAGCGTTAATTAACATCCCCATGTAGTTTCATAAAGATACCCCGCAAATAATAATTATTACGATTTTTTTAATTTGAATTATTCAGAAAATTGCATTAAAAATCATCCATTTTGACTTTAGGTGACAATATCTCAAAAACTATTGATGGGGTAATTTTTGTTTTTTACATATTCTGAAAGAGCAAGCTTTAATTAACATCCCCATGTAGTTTCATGAAGATACCCCGCAAATAATAATTATTACGATTTTTTTAATTTGAATTATTCAGGAAATTGCATTAAATTCGTCCATTTTGGGTTTAGGTGAAAATATCTCGAAAACTATGGATAGGGTAATTTTTGTTTTTTACATATTCTGAAAGAGCAAGCTTTAATTAACATCCCCTTGTAGTTTCATAAAGATACCCTGCAAATAATAATTATTACGATTTTTTCAATTTGAATTATACAGAAAATTGCATTAAAAATCGTCTAATTTGGGTTTAGATGAAAATATCTCAAAAACTATGAATGGGGTAATTTTTGTTTTTTACATATTATGAAAGAGCGAGCCTTAATTAACATCCCCATGTAGTTTCATAAAGATACCCCGCAAATAATAATTATTACGATTTTTTGAATTTCAATTATACAGAAAATTACATTAAAAATCGTCTAATTTGGGTTTAGGTGAAAATATCTCGGAAACTATGGATGGGGTAATTTTTGTTTTTTTACATATTTTGAAAGAGCAAGCTTTTCTTAACACCCTCACTCAGTTTCATGAAGATCTTCCAAAAAATAATAATTATTACGTTAAAAAAATCTGAAAATTTGTTATATTTTCGGTCCAATGAAAACGAATATAAATTATGATTCTAAAATAGATAGAATTTTTATGAAAATATTGTATTCTAGTTTCATTTGTGAGTCAAGCACAACAGTTAGAGGGATGTTGTATCCTGTACATAGTATGTAAAGCAACCCCATTAACACGATTGCTTATTGTTACACATTATTACACATTTATATAATAGAGCGTTAAATATCAGGAAATTTTGTTTTTATTATAGCTAGCACACGGGCTTTAAACACCATTCCACACCAATTAAACATTCCTTATGGTGAATCGGAGAGGGAAAAGCTCGACATTTTCGGAACAGATCTCCCGGATGGTAAGAAAATAATTTATAGTTTAACCTTTCGCGATGATCTGTAAAGATCAAAACACGTGTCAGGAAACTGCAAAAAAATAATGGAAAATAACAAGTGTTTGCACTTGAATTCCTTTCTTCACTCTCCTTATTTTATTTATTAAAAATATTTATATTAGTGAATCTAATGTCAAGCTCACTTCGATGGCGTTTGTAAAGATATTGGGTCTGTATAAGAAGTTTCATCTATCGATTATTGTAGATCAAATAAATAAAACAATTGAAGGAAGGAGTTTAAATGTGTTAAATTGTGTAAGCGATTATTGTAAACAACATATTTGGAAAGATAGAACACACTGGTCGGATGAGGTCCGAAGATCACTAGTTATTTATGAGCTAGATGCTGGTTGAAGATTTTATAACATACAGGGTGAGCCTGTGCGACGGGCACTTTGGTGACTCACCCTGTATATATTATCTAAAACTCCGTTTACCCATATAGAATGTGGGGTTGAACAAATAGAGTGTAGGATTGAATATTTTATTAAACGCATTTTAAGATTTTGAAAATAATAAAAGAAAATATATTTAATTTTAGATTCCCCAATTTTCGTTTACATCCACGGCGGATATTGGCAAATGCTCCACAAGGATGTATCCAGTTACCCGGTGGAACCGCTCTACAAAAACGGACACAAAGTCGTGGTAATAGGCTACGATTTATGTCCATCAGTCACCCTCGAGCAAATAACCCGAGAAATCCAGAAGGCGTTCAACTACTGCGTTAATTACGCGAAAAGCCGTAAATCCAGGTTTGATATTCAAAACCCATTCCTCCGTCCAACTGTACTTTTAATTTCCTCACACACGCAGACACATCTCCATCGGCGGCCATTCAGCGGGAGCGCATTTATGTCTCTCCATATTCTCCACGCAACCTGAAGGGACCGACTGGGGCGTTGTTAAAGGAGTGTATCTGATTTCCGGAATATTCGATTTAGTGCCGCTGGTTAGGACAACGGTTAACGGGCCGTTAAAACTGGACGAAAATGACGCTCCCCGGTTGAGCGTTATTAATGGCGACGTTTCCGGTTTGAGCAAGGACGTTGCTTTTAAGGTGATCGTCGGGCAGAATGACAGTCCTGCTTTCAAGGAGCAGTCCGAGGAGTTGTGCAGGAATTTGACGTTGAAGGGTTGGAAGGTGGAGTTTATTATAATGGGCGGGCTCGATCATTTTGATATTGTTGAAAAGCTCAATGAAGAGGATTACAGTGTAATACAAATGATTATAAAGACATAGAATTTATTCTTTAAATATAAAAACTATTGACGGAAGTATTAAAATCAAATTAATACAAGCATTTTTGACTTTCTCGTATGCATTCCATCCATAAATAAAAATCGTTGTATGAAGTACATTACTTTTTTAATCCTTCATTTAAACACTATTCCACACCAAGTAAACATTATTATTGTTTAATTGGTGATATTATTTCATTATCTTTGTTATTAATAAATACATATTCTGAAAGGGCAGGCTTTAATTAACATTTCCACTTAGTTTTATGAAGATCTCTTGAAAATTATAATTTTTGCGATTTTTTAAATTTTCAGTATACCGAAAATATCAACAAAATCTGCTCATTTCGAATTAAATTGAAAATATCTCAAAAACTGTCGAGGGGGTAACTTTTGTTTTTTTACATATTCTGAAAGAGCAAGCTTTAATTAACATTCTTACTTAGTTTTATGAAGATCTATTGAAAATTATAATTTTTGCAATTTTTTAAATTCCCAATATTCCGAAAATATCAACAAAATCCGCTCATTTCGACTTAAATTGAAAATATCTCAAAAATTGTGGTGGGGGTAACTTTTGTTTTTTACATATTCTGATAGAGCAGGCTTTATTTAATATTCCCACTAAATTTCATAAAGATCTATCGAAAATTATATTTTTTGTAATTTTTTAAATTCCAAATATTTCGAAAATATCAACAAAATCCGCTCATTTCAACTTAAATTGAAAATATCTCAAAAACTGTGGAGGGGGTAACTTTTGTTTTTTACATATTCTGAAAGAGCAGGCTTTAATTAATATTCCCACTCAGTTTCATAAAGATCTCTTGAAAATTATATTTTTTGCAATTTTTTAAATTCTCAATATTCCGAAAATATCAACAAAATCCGCTCATTTCGACTTAAATTGAAAATATCTCAAAAACTATGGAGGGGGTAACTTTTGTTTTTTACATATTCTGAAAGAGCAAGCTTTAATTAACATTCTTACTTAGTTTTATGAGGACTATTTAAAATTATAATTTTTGCGATTTTTTAAATTTCCTATTACAGAAAAATATCAACAAAATTCGCTCATTTCGACTTAAAATTGAAATATATAAAAAACTGGGGTGGGGGTAACTTTTGATTTTTACATATTCTGAAAGAGCAAGCTTTAATTAACATTCCTACTTAGTTTTATAAAGATCTCTTGAAAATTATATTTTTTGCAATTTTTTAAATTCTCAATATTCCGAAAATATCAACAAAATCTGCTCATTTCGACTTAAATTGAAAATATCTCAAAAACTGTGGGTAGGGTAACTTTTGTTTTTTACATATTCTGAAAGAGCAAGCTTTAATTAACATTCCCACTTAGTTTTATGAAGATCTCCTGAAAATTATAATTTTTGCGATTTTTTAAATTGCCAATATGCCGAAAATATCAACAAAATCCGCTCATTTCGATTTAAATTGAAAATATCTCAAAAACTGTGGAGGGGGTAACTTTTGTTTTTTACATATTCTGAAAGAGCAAGCTTTAATTAACATTCCCACTTAGTTTTATGAAGATTTCTTGAAAATTGTAATTTTTGAGATTTTTTCAATTCACAATATACTGAAAATATCAACAAAATCCGTTCATTCCGACTTCAATTGAAAATATCTCAAAAACTACAGAGGGGGTAACTTTTGTTTTTTACATATTCTGAAAGAGAAGGTTTTAATTAATATTCTCACTTAGTTTTATGAAGATCTATTGAAAATTATAATTTTTGCGATTTTTTAAATTCTCGGTATACCGAAAATATCAATAAAATCTGCTCATTTCGATTTAAATTGAAAATATCTCAAAAACTATGGAGGGGGTAACTATTGTTTTTTATATATTCTGAAAGAGCAGGCTTTAGTTAATATTCCGACTTAGTTTTATGAAGATCTCTTGAAAATTATAATTTTTGCGATTTTTTAAATTCTCGATATACCGAAAATATCAATAAAATCCGCTCATTTCGACTTAAATTGAAAATATCTTAAAAACTGTGGAGGGGTAACTTTTGTTTTTTACATATTCTGAAAGAGCAGGCTTTAATTAACATTCCCACTTAGTTTTATTAAGATCTCTTAAAAAAATATAATTTTTGCGATTTTTTAAATTCTCAATATACCGAAAATATCAACAAAATCTGCTTATTTTGGCTTAAAATTGAATATATCTTAAAAACTACGGAGGGGGTATTTTTTTGCATATTCTAAAAGATCAAGCTTTTTTCGTAACACCCTCAAGCAGTTTCACGAATTATTATTATTAGATGAAAACTACAATTATGCACATAAAAAAAGAAGCAAATATTTACAGTCGCATCAAGTCATGCCGGACTGAACCGCTTCAGTTATTCGCGTTTTCAAAATCTCCGCACGACTTGATTACAAGTCTCGCACGCTTATTTGCCCAGAGATAGCAGGTAATTGAATAGCGCAGATAAGACTTATCATATGACTTCGTCTAAGTGCACTACCTTATTTTGCACGAGTGAGCCGTGAAACGCACGTTATTTATTTGCTTGTTTTCTTTCGGACCGACGAATTCTGACTATCTGGCCAGTCATTCGAGCAAAACTCGCTCGCATGGAACACCATCTCGAATTTATTACGAAAGGTAAAATTATGAAAATAGAGAATCCCTATGGCAGGAAGACTTAACTCTGGTATATAGCCCAGATAGACTAACGCCCACATGTATTATAAATAGGCTAAAAGACCTCCTTGCCGATTTATCTACAGAATATAATTCTAATTTTTGTATATTATTGTACATACATATACACATTTGAATAAAGATGGTTAATTAGTTATTATAAATACTTATTTTATATTGTTTTGTATTAACTGTATAGTATGAATAAAAATGTGTATATATAAATAGAATTCCACTGAAAAAAAAATGGTAAAAAATAAATTTAGATCTGTATTTTACTTAGCAAATTATGTCCATTTTACATAGTGCGAATGAAAACATTGTGATGACTTGTACAGCCATGGAAAAATAAAGAAGCTCTAACCAAAAAACTGTCCGTCTTGTTATTTTCCAAAGTCGTAACAACTAAGTGCTCTTACAAAGCACAAAATACAACAAGTTAAAAACAAATATATTCACATTGCATCAGTATTACATTAAAACGCTACAATGTAATACTGATGCAATGTTTTCAATCGCACTAAATAAAATGGACATAATTTTACTCAGTGTGAATGCAGATCTATATTTATTTTTTTATATTTGGATTGTAGAAAGTGAGGAAGCAAGAAGGACGATTCCATGCCAGTTGGGAATTGATTACGGATATTCGGAAAATGAGAAGGTTGATATTTTCGGAATTGATCTACCTGATGGTAAGTACTGTGACAACTTCAAGAAGGAAGAAGAGTTTAATTTTGTTTAAGCACCATCATTAATTGAAGTGTGTTTCAACAACTTACTATTTGACTATTGATTACTACAGCCATTTATACCGAAAAAAAATATGGATTTTTTTTCCATAACTTAATATATTAGCAGAGATAAATAAATCGGAAAGAGTATTTATTCACTTGGTCACAGTTATTTAAATAAATAAGAAATAGTTGCCTGTGCCATTAAGTTTGTTCGTTACTTGAACTAGTGCAATATGAAATAAATTATTTTTTTATTTTAATTTATTAAAATAAGTATGACCATGTGAATAAATCCGTAATTTATAATTATTAGTGCAACACTTTTTAGACGTTTTGCATTGACATCGAATTAAATATAACGGGTAACATTACAAACTCAGTTCAACTTAGTGTAGAACAAAGGAGCGAAGCCTATTGTGTTTAATTAAATTATTACATTATTCAATTTTCGTTGTCAATTGGTTTCCCACCTGAACCCCATGACTCCGTCAAATTAACGTTATTGTTAAGCCTCGCGGTTTCATACGGTGGTTTTCAATTAAACAATATACTGTTATGCCGTCTGTTCTTCGAATATTTCAGATTGGCCGGGATGAAAGGCAGAAAAACGGCGAGTGAGTCGTGACCGCGCGCGCTCCTCGCATAAATCAAACAGCAATTAATTGAATAATCCGGCTCATTGTTTCCCGGATGATAGATCACCGCCTGATTTATCCGTTTGGCCCGGCACACATTTTCCGGCCCATTGGGCGCATGCGATTTTCCACTGCTTTGAACAAAACATCTTTTAAGTTTCATCCAGTAACAGAATCAGTTTTATATGAGGGGGGATTATTAAGATTGTTCTTCAATTAATTAAATCTTGCTTTATTTACATTCTTCCACTTGTTTTATATATATATATATATATATATATATATATAATCGATGTCCCCTTTTACCAATTGGTGTCGGAGTTACTTGTTTTATTATGTTAAAAATAATAAGAAAATATAGGCAGAAAGACCGATGGTCGATAGCCATTTTCTGATGTATTTATCAACCATGATTGTAAATATTAAATCTAAAATTTCTATGTATAACATCAGAAATAAGAATAAGATTAATTGCTCTTTTTAGATGCTCCTACTGTTGTTTTCGTCCATGGAGGCTATTGGCAGTCCTTGAACCGAAGCGCCAATTCATACGTGGCGAAAAGTTTCTACAAAAAAGGCTGCAAAGTCATGGTGGTCGGATACAATCTCTGCCCGAATGTGGCACTGGAGGAAATCGTGGAAGAAATAGGAAAGGCTGTGAAGTTTTGTTTGACATACGCGAAGAAAATTGGTTGTAGGTAAAACTGCAAAATAACTGAAATATTTTAATAATAGAAAAAGGATTTATTCACTTGATCGCAATTATTTTCAAATTTTTGTTATTTAATTTATTGAAATATTGTAATTCCTTTGATTTAAAATATTTCAGTTCATTTCGTGTTTATTTCGCAGAATTCTTTAATTCTCCAGAAAAGTTTAAAAATGATTTTTTATTTCAAGAAAATAATTAACCCATGTTATTTCTGTTATCTTCAAGGACTTTAGAGTTTTTTTTTAATTATTTGAAGAGAAAATAATTACCGAAATTTGAAATTATCATGGAAAAAAGTGAAATTTCGGTGAAAATCGAAAAATCTCAAAACAACTTCATTTTATACCAAAATGTAGCTAAAGAATGGAACTATATGCTGGGAGAATTTGAACAAGATTGAATAATTATTTTTGAGTCAGTTCGCTTGCAAAATGGGACTTTGAAAAGTGGACGAAATTTTATCTCGTTTTTGCGATTTTTTTCTGGCAACCACAAACGACTTTGAAGGATGATTTTTTACGAAAATGTAGCTGGATTATTTAGGAATCAAATGCTGAAAAGCGCGTTTTCCTAGGTTGTCTGTGAATTTAGAAATTTTGGTCCAACCGCTGATATGTTCAAAACGGCCAATTGGCGGGTCTCCACTAAACTGTTTCCATAAGGCTCCATGTTAATTTTCACGAAGCTATTTAAGTATCCAGAAATGGTTCAAAATGATTATTTTTCAGGAAACTAAATAGCCTATTTATTTTCCACTATCATTAAGGGTATTTCAGATTTTTTTCAGATTTTTTGGAAATATTTTTTTTTTCACCGAAAATTGAAAATATCGTAAGGGGTATGCATAGAAAAAAGTGAAATTTCGGTGAAAATCAAAAAATCTCAAAACAATTTCATTTTATACCAAAATGTAGCTAAAGAATGGGAGAATATGTTGTGAGATTTTGAACAAGATTAAGTAATTAGTTTTGAGACAATTCGCTCGCAAAATGGGACTTTGAAAAATGGGCGAAATTTTATCTCGTTTTTGCGATTTTTTTCTGGCAACCACAAGCGGCTTTGAAGAATGATTTTTGACGAAAATGTAGCTGAATTCTTTGTAAATCGAATACTGAAAAGCGCGTTCTCCTAAGTTGTCTGTGAACTTATAAATTTTGGTCCAACTGCTGATATGTTCAAAACGACCAATTGGCGGGTCTCCACTAAACCGTTCCCATAAGGCTCCATGTTAATTTTGCGAAGCTATTTAAGTATGCAGAAATAGTTGAAAATGATATTTTTTGAGGAAACTAAATAGCCTACGTTCTTTTTACTATTATTAAGAGTATTTCAGATTTTTTTCAGATTTTTTGGAAATATTTTTTTTTTCACCGAAAATTGAAAATATCGTAAGGGGTATGCATGGAAAAAAGTGAAATTTCGGTGAAAATCGAAAAATCTCAAAACAACTTCATTTTATACCAAAATGTAGCTAAAGAATGGGAGTATATGCTGTGAGATTTTGAACAAGATTGAGTAATTAGTTTTGAGTCAATTCGCTCGCAAAATGGAGCTTTTAAAAGTGGGCGAAATTTTATCTCGTTTTTGCGATTTTTTTCTGGCGACCACAAGCGACTTTGAAGGATGATTTTTGACGAAAATGTAGCTGAATTCTTTATAAATCGAATGCTGAAAAGCGCGTTCTGCTAAGTTGTTTGTGAACTTAGAAAATTCGGTCTAACCGCTGATACGTTCAAAACGACCAATTGGCGGGTCTCCTCTAATCCGTTTCCATAAGGCTCCATGTTAATTTTGCGAAGCTATTTAAGTATCCAGAAATAGTTGAAAATTCCAATTTCTGGCGAAGTTTTATTACAGATTTGCGATTATTTTTTTTCTGGTGACTTAAAAATATTATTTTTTAATGAAAATATCGCTTCACTATTTCATTAGTAACATTTTTTTTAGTAATTCCCATTTTTGGCTAAATTTTATCACATTTTTGCGATTATTTTTTTTAGTAATTCCCATTTTTTTTCAGTTCAGTAGCCATTGGTGGACATTCAGCCGGTGCGCATTTAATAGCCACAACATTCATCACCTCGTTTCGCAAACTACCAATCGCCGAGCAAAATTTAGTGAAAACCGTCTTTCTGCTTTCCGGCGTCTACGATTTGTTCCCAATAATAGATCTCCCCAAAAGCGCGCCACTGAAGCTCAACGAAGAACTGGCTAGGAAACTCAGTCCTATGCACAACCCGATTGAATGCGCAAACAAGTTAATTAAATTCAACGTGTTCATCGGAAAGGGTGATACTCAGATGTTTTTCGAGCAGGCCAAAGAGTACCGAGAAAAGTTGACGCGATTGGGATATTCGGGAGATGTGCATGTGCTGGAAGGGAGGGATCATTGTGGTATAGCTTTGGGTTTGATGGAGGATGATTATATTGTTGTTAGGATTGTGAAAAAATTGTTGAAATAAAATATTTTTTAAATATTATTATTAAACGTTGTTATTCTCTCTCGTTGTATATCTCTCTCGTTTTAGATCTTGGAAAATAAATAATTTCTGTTATAAAACTTTTATTGTAGGACCTCCGATTTTCATTTTATAAGCGGAAGAATTTCGTTTACCTGATAAATTCCCTTAGAGATTTTAATTATTGAAATAATTATTTTAATGACAAATAAAACGTCAAAGTGCCGTCATATTCAGCACATTCGCAAAGTTTGAAAAAATGAAGAAGAGTGTGGAGAAATTATTTTAACACATTGTAAGGTAAGAAATAACACACTTAATTATAATATTCTTCTAAATACTCGGTTTTAACTTTGAAAGACAACAATCAATTTTTTCTATTAATCATTTTGCTTTCCTATTAAATTTTCAATCAGAAACTTATTTGACCGTATTCACCGGGAGATATAAGTATCATGGTACTTGATGGACACATCACCATTTTTTTCATTTAATAATACATACAATATGTTCTGCAAATACAAATAATGCGAAGTGGTTTGAACATAAACAAGGATCCGAGAAACGTAGCCAAGATGAGAACGCCGAGATAATGAAGATCAAACAGATCTGGATTAACGAGGAAGAAGAGGCGACGTTGAAGAGTGAGTATGGTCCGGCCGCAATCGGGGGCATTAATTGCCTCCCGGCGTCGGATAACAATCTCTGGCTGTAAGTTAGTGTGTCTGATCAATATGACCCATTGGCATGATCTCGCCCACGAAGCACCGACCTTATATAGAATCCAGGAACGGTACTATGGGAAGTCGATGATATAACTGGACACGATATACAGTGTCACTTCCTTATTGCAACAAGAAAATAACGAGAGGAAGATGATAAAAAAATATATATATGGGTGATGAGTCGTACGGTAATATTGGAAATAAAATGGATCTTCAGTTTTCCAACTCGCATGATGGGAATTTTTATTGTTATTGTTTGTATTGTGTGAAAATTAAATTATTTTAATAATGTTATGTAAAATAATTACTATTGAAAACATAATATTTCTTTAATAACTTTCTCATTTATTATACATAATTTAAAAAGATCGTAATGTTTCACATTGCAGTTTAATTAAATTAAAAGAAAAAAAAAAAGAAAAGAAAAAATTAAATAATTTTAATAATGTTATGTAAAATAATTACTATTGAAAACATAATATTTCTTTAATAACTTTCTCATTTATTATACATAATTTATAATGATCGTAATGTTTCACATTGCAGTTTAATTAAATTAAAAGAATAAAAAAGAAAATAATTAATTACTTAATCACTTTATTTCCATTTACTCTGCAATTAAGTATTTACAAAGAAGGTATATAATAAAATACAAATGTCTATTGAAATAACTACTTCCCGGGTGATTATAATGCCATAACCACCCCTATTTCACTAGCCACTGATGAAAGAATGTACTTTTTGTTTTTTTTTGCTTTTTTTTATTATGATATAGGCTACACTATACACACATACTCATATGTGTGCATACCATCAAACGCAATTTCTCGCTAGTAGAAGTACAAAAAGGCTAACAGGAATTGATTGAAATGACAATTGATTATTTTTTTCTTTGCTATAAGCATAAATAAGGAACAATCTCAAGAATTAAATATATACAAACATCTTTATTCAGACAGCAGAATTACAAGACTTTACAAATATTTATATTTACAATACATATTGGTGGGTTAGTAGTTTGTCATGGCCTATCGACCGGAGGTCTTTCTGCCCTAGAATTAAATATTTTATTAATTAGTTTCGCTCTTTTTAGAAGTATCGAGAATATAAAGCGAAACTAATCGTATGAAATAAATATGAATAAATTATTAAAAATCAACAAATAAAACACAGATTAGATTGAATAACTTTAAACTCTCGACTAGTTTTGAAAATGGGCTAATAACCCGAAACTAGTCGAGAATTTAAAGTTATTCAATCTAATCTTCTTCTTTGCAGAAGTATCGAGAATATAAAGCGAAAATAATCGTATGAAATAAATATGAATAAATTATTAAAAATCAACCAATAACACACAGATTAGATTGAATAACTTTAAATTCTCGACTAGTTTTGAAAATGGGCTAATAAACCGAAACTAGTCGAGAATTTAAAGTTATTCAATCTAATCTGTGTTTTATTGGTTGTTTTTTAATAATTTATTCATATTTATTTCATACAATATGAACTACCAATGACTGAATATTAAAACCATTAATTATACGAAAATAATCGAGTTAATAAATTATTTATTTTATAATACTTCTAACAGAATTTGTTTTGTCTGTGATAATAAAAATGAAGTGTTCTTCATTTTGTTATTTTTCACTGGTAAAGTATGTTGTTATTAATTTCACGACTATAAACTGTATAGTCTTGTTTTTCCTTTCAAAAAAAATCTGTTGGCTCTAAGCGGTTAATAGTGTCGGGCTTGAACGTTTGTTCTCCCCTGAATTCGCCTTATTTTGGCAGTCTAGCCTGTAATGAATGAAATGAAATAAATGCCTGTCATCCTAACTTGTTACTTGATTTATGGTCGTACTTCATCTTTGAATTAATCTAAGATTAAGAAATTTAATGATTTAGTGATTACAATGAAATTAAACAAGGACAATTTCTGGCAATAATCAATAAAATTCAATCCCTGCAAAAAAATTACTTACACTGTAAGTTTTACAAACATCTATTGAAATAACTATTTCCCGAGTATTAGCATTAGCATTCGTTTTTGGAATAAGCTTTGGTATAAGAGACGAAAGCTTTGGTTCCATCAAATCCCTGTCTTGTTTTTTGTTAGAGATTCTTTCAATTGTTAAACGTGTATGAAACAATCATGTTAGTTGATTTAGTACATCCACACGAGGAACGCAGCTTGTTGCGGTATAGGGGGCAGAAAAGTGTGGCCAACTAATAGTGAGCCAAGTTCTGGGATACCTCACAACTCCCCCAGATCATGGTCAAGCTGTGAAGTAGCTACCCGAACGCCTAGCGTTCCGAGGCTGTCATAACTTTCCTTGCAGTAAAAACCACCTTCGTAGAATCACTTCACTCTTTGAACTACAGCATTCATTGAGCGTTCTACGACTTTGATGTTTCTGCTCGAAACCTGGGGTTTTGTATTGGAGACTACATTCCATGTTTTTACTAGCCATTATTGGTTTTTTATAAGGTGCCAGCGCCAATATGATGTAAGCATGAATAAAATTTCTCATGAACATGGATATTAGTAATTATGTCGAATTCAGTATATATAGCTAGAATAGAGATAAACCCAAAAATCTTTCTAACTTTCTTTATAAACTTATTCTAACCAATAAAACACTTTTAACTTTGTTTGCACAACTATTTTTTTTTTTTTTAGTTGTGCAAACAAAGTTAAAAGTGTTTTATTGGTTAGAATAAGTTTATAAAGAAAGATAGAAAGATATTTGGGTTTATTTGGTGTTTTATTGAGTTATAATAAAGCATGTACAACCAAGTGGAAGCCTTAACAATTAACAAGTTATTCTAACCAAACAAATAATATGGATAGTCATATGGAATATAATCTCCAGGTGGATACATCCAAATCCCACCTGCTGCCCCAATGGATTTGAAGGGGACAAGCAATTATAACTTTAAAGAGAGAATTGGTGAAATAGAAGAAAATCGAGTCGAGTAGAATATCCCAAGAAGACTGTAAGGCCTTCAATGAGGGTCTACAGAGACTAGCGTAAACCAAACAAACAATAATGGATACTAAAAACATGGAACATAGTCTCTAGGTGGATATAGCCAAATCCCACCAGCTGCCGTAGTATATCTGGAGGGGGCAACCATCTGGGGAACACTTTCAAAGGGAGAAGTGGTAAAATAGAAGAAAATAAGGTCGAAACATCAAAATCGTTGGAAACAGCAAGAAGGCTGTAAGGTCTTCAACGAAGATCTACAGAGAAAGGCGTGCAGCCCCTAGGCTATACCGTAGATTTGAACTAGAACTGTTGAAAGTATATAAAGAGGTGCTTAAGGAAAAACCTGGCACAGCACCTAAATGTAGAGAAGCTGGCAGGTATTAAGGGTATGTCAAGTTTGTAGCTTGTATAGATCATTATAATTCCTTGGGTTGAGGGAGCTTTTAGGTTGAGGGAGCTTTGAATCAAATATTTTCGTTAACTAAAAAACTAGGTTCGGTGGCGTAGATAGAGGGGTGTCCTAACCACCCCTCTATCTACGCCACACAATAGGTGCTTCCCATTGTTGATTTTACATTAATCATTTTTTGTTGTTTGAAAAAAAAATATCCATTTTAATCACTTCAAATATTTTTGTTTGTTCACTAGATATTGTGTGATTGTGGCGTAGATAGAGGGATGGTTAGGATTCAAAGCTAACCACCAGAGGGGTGGTTAGCTTTGAATCCTAACCACCACACAATATCTACTGAACAAACAAAAATATTTGAAGTGATTAAACGCCACTAAACCTAGTTTATTTAGTGAACAAAAATATTTGAAGTGATTAAAATGAATATTTTTTTTTCAAACAACAAAAAATTATTAATATAAAATCAACAATAGGAAGCACCCGGTGATTGATCCATCGATTAAACAACCGAAAGCCGTCCCGCGTATTATTAATTAAAGCGTTAGTTCCCCGGGTCGGTGGATATGTTCACGTTTCGAGCATAAATCCGCGGCGAGCGATTCCGGGTGTTATTAGGCCTTATTAAACGGTTAATAAGGTCCGACCGTTATTACTGGGAAGAGATGCGATGCATAAATCTTAATCTTCCCGATTGCTGACTTGCTTAATGAGCTTCGATGGTGGGAACGTCATACTCATTGCCCGGCCATTATCTAATGACTGACTGATGATGGACGACAATTAAAGTGTCGGAGTGTGCGAAAAAGTCATCTTCTTTCGGATAAGCGATCGCTCACGACGGAAATGTCTATACTCTGGGATAATTTATAGGCATTGATTTTTAGAAAAAAAAGTGGGATTTTTATAAACTCGTAAATGGAAAGACGAGATGCTCTTCGGGAAGTTATGCGACAATAACAAAAGGGATTTCTGGATGTGAGGTTCTGCAGTTTAATCGATGATTAGTTTTGAGTTACGTGAGGAATATAATCAAAATAATTAACATAAATATTTAACTGAATAAAACACTTACTATGTTTTTACCACAAAATATTTTGTGATAAAAATGAATTACCACGTAGTTATGGTCGCAACCATTATTATGAATAAATTATAACTCAATAAAACACTTTTAACTTTGTTTGCACAACTATTTTTTTATTATTTAGTGACTATAGTTTCGACAACATTAGCGTGTCATTATCAAACTAAGATAATGACATCTAATGTTGTTGAAACTATAGTCACTAAATAATAAAAAAATAGTTGTGCAAACAAAGTTAAAAGTATTTTATTGAGTTATAATAAACCATGTACAACCAAGAGGAAGCCTTAACAATTAACAAATTATGAATAAATATTTAAGCATTAGAAAATAAAGTGTGAAGAAAGTGTTAATTATCCTGAATGTTAGATTAATTGCTAAGCTTAATAATTTAATCGATACTTGTCCTGTTATTCAAATTTTCACATTGGGAGAATTAAAACACTACAAAGGAATGGAACGTAAGAAGTGTTTTAGTGTTCACAATGTGATAATAATTATTTAAAAAAAGGCAACACAGTGGCATCATCGGGAAGATTGATTATTTAATTATGAACATGCAATTTCATGAAGTGACAGACTCAACTGTTAAATATATTTTTTATGCTATTTTAATAAAAAATTGAACACTCTTCATTTTTTATATAACATATTAAATAGCTACAGTTTCCCGTTTTTGAGATATTTAATCTCAAATACAAATTTGGTATAGAATTTTTAACCAAAGTAGGCCGCACCAGAACAACTAATTTATTTAGTTGTGAAAGTTAAGCTTAATAACATATTTAGTAAGTAAAGTACATTTTACGTTATATTTAGTAACACTGGTGCAGTTAAATAAAAAAAATCCTCGCTGCATATGCATTTAAATGTTTCCATGCATTTAATTCACTTTCATAAATCCACGGAGCAAATTTACGTTTCGTGCGAATTACATTATCATTTCACGTTATTAAAGCGAATACGAAACGCACGTCTTCTTCCCGCGCGCGCGTGTAACTTAACACCGATTTTAATTTGCATGCAGATTCCGCGAACGCTTCCTGGACTCGGGAATTCACCTCGCGGGATAAAACTCCGCGGCGGCGGGATTCAAATTAGTTTCGCATAGGAAATCCCAAAAAAATAAAGCGACCACAGTGATAACACTTAGAAAAATCACAGAAATAGTAATAGCGAATCTTAAAATAAACTCATAATGGACGATGGAATGCCTGCAAATTACAGAATCCAGTTCTGCATCTCGGCGAGCCGGATTGTTTTTTTTCCTCTCTCTCCGAGGGGGAATTATAATTTCCTCCGTAACTGAGTGGAAATAAAATTTTTGTCCACACACACACATAGGTGCAATGAACTAATGCTAAGAAAAGCAAGAAGACCGGCCTCGCGGAGCAAATAAGCCGGGGCGTCCGTTTGCATTCCTGCGGAATGCGAGAGTGAGAGTGAGATTGGCGTTGATTCAATTAAAGAACAGATTTGATTATTACGGTGATGCATCTCGCCTGAAGACGACCGATCTGGGGATTAGATTAATAGTTGGTTTTTGCTTCTAACAGGCTCTTTTCTCATGCATACTCTCCGTCTCTCATTAATAGTTGCGAGGATTTTGTTTAAATTCTCACGCGAAACAAAAATAATTACAAAAAAACTAAATTTTTAATTCTCGTGAAAATGTGATAATACCCCGAAATTAGTCGAGAATTTAAAGTTATTCAATCTAATCTGTGCTTTTCAATAATCTATTTATTATATTTAATCATTAATAATCACGCAATATTACTTTGTAGAGATCTTTCTGTGTATCATTAATAGCCGTGGCTACTTTTTTCTTAATTCTCGCGTGGATACTTTGTAGAGTTCTCAAAGACACGGACGGGAAGTCGGATGAAATTGGAAACATCCTTAATTATCATCGAGATCCGCAATTTTGAATTCGTATTAGGTGAATCTTTTATTGCAATCATAACTACCCACT
This sequence comes from Philonthus spinipes, assembly GCA_963082785.1. Taxonomy (NCBI): domain Eukaryota; kingdom Metazoa; phylum Arthropoda; class Insecta; order Coleoptera; family Staphylinidae; genus Philonthus; species Philonthus spinipes. Next base: position 2,235,396 of record OY720310.1, on the reverse strand, counting down.
TTTATTAATACTACTAAATCTTTATTTTCTGAGAAAATAAATAATAATACCTATGGTCGATAAACCCTTATTTGAGAATATATTATAAAAATATTTATTTTTTATATTATATTAGGTTTTGTATACAATCTAACATAGAAACGTAGAAAGACTTTGCGGAAATGAAAAAAAAAATATTTTTTGTTAAAGAATGTATCAAATGTATTTATTGTATTCCTTTTATCAATAAGGATATTATTTGACGACGATTAGTATTTAAAAAAAATCGAAATTACTTTCGAAGTTTCCATTGGTCTTTCTGTCTCATATTTAATGAAATATACACAATAGTATATTTCATTAGGAGTCCAGAAAAAAGGATTTTTCCGTGCGCGCTGACAATGGATTTAACACTGTTAATGTTAAATCCAATGATAATGGTCACTTTGTGTCCGAAATGTACATTTGGTAAAACAAATAAAGTGTGAAGAAAGGTTATTAGTGCTTTATTTATCAATTCAATTTGATCTTCACGTAACTCAATCAATCAAAATATTTATTAAGTTTACAAGAACATAACAAAAAATGATTGAATATATTTCACAAAAATAAATATCATATCTCGATCATACCACCTTTCTACCTTGTTAAAATTATTTTCTTCCGTGAAAATAAATCAACCCAGACTTGTTTACGCGGAATTAAGAGTGCATAAAATTGTCACTGTTTCTTAGTTAGTTATTCAGTGCAGCGTGCCACCGGTGGAATAGATGCACTTTCAGTTGTGCGATTTAAACGATTTTTCCTAGCCTCGATCCGCTCGTCCATCTCCCGGCAAGTGGATTAAGAAGAGTGAAGAGATGAGAGCCGGAGGAGAGTGATCGCGAGAGTGAATGGCGGAGAGCTTTTTTATTCTTTTAATTAGGAACCCGGGACGCGACTTTTCCGATGAATAGAATTGCGTTTCGCTAAAGTCTTAATTAACCGCGCTCGAAATTACGATCAGGCTCAGTTAAAGGTCGTTTGTTTGTCCTGTCGAGTTTGCTTTATTCATTCCGCGATGGAATATTTAATTATTTTATTTATTTAGTCTTATATAACATCGTTATATGTTCCTCTCTACTTCTCAGTGTGAGGTGATATTTAATTAAATTAATTAAATTAAACAAAAATGGGCAGACCCCGATACCGATACCAATCATTTTTATTTAATAAAACGAATGAAGTAATTCATTCGTTTTATTAAACAAAAATGATTTCAAAATAATTAATAAATTATTTCCGCATATAATTTATTAAATAAGTGAGACCAAGTGAATGAATACTTCTTCTTTTTATTTAATTTATATCTTTAGATTGGTTCTCATGAAACATGATTAAAATGTATGTAAATTAATTAACATATAAAGTATTATTATTATTTTAAAATATCATTACCTATTTTCCTGAATCCAACCATAATTAATCACTTTTCACAAACGAAATAGAAACGAATCGATAAACTGATGTACAATTAATAAACACACACATACTAAAATAAATTGTACGTTTCGGTGCGTACTTGGACCTGGCCTAATTGCTTTCGTATCTAAGGAATGCGGCCGCTCCACCGATCGATTTTTTTTTGCAATAATCGCGTTTGCAGATCTCAATCCAGTTTAACGATAATGCGCGAGGTGTTTACATTTCGGTCCTTCTTTAGCGCATGAAATATTTGATAATTAAAAACACAATTCGTGTGTGTGTGTGATTTTTTTTCTTACACATATGATCTGGATCACTTTATATGAGCAGCTTCGAATTGTGGAATTGAATCAGGAATTTATATTTGTAAAACTAAATATTTTTTTTTAACGAAACCAACCAAGTGTGTTTATTAAAATATTATCTATAAAAAAATATTAGGATAAAGAAAATACTTAATAACTTAAGTAATTATTTTTCGTGCTAACTCAATGAAACTTACTGAGAATATTAAGCAAATCGTGCTCTTTCAGAATATGTAAAAATCTAAAAATACCCCTTTAATAGTTTTTGAGATATTTTCAACTTTAAGCAATATTAATATATTTTTCTTTGAAAATTCTGTACTTCTGAGTTTAAAAAATCGTAAGAAAATTATTTTTTACGCTAGCTTAATGAAACTTACTGAGAATATTAAACAAATCGTGCTCTTTCAGAATATGTAAAAATCTAAAAATACCCCATCAATAGTTTTTGAGATATTTGCAACTTTAAGCAACATTAAAACGCTTTTCTTTGAAAATTCTGTACTTCTGAGTTTAAAAAATCGTAAGAAAATTATTTTTTGTGCTAGCTTAATGAAACTTGCTGAGAATATTAAGCAAATCGTGCTCTTTCAGAATATGTAAAAATCTAAAAATACCCCTTCAATAGTTTTTAAGATATTTGCAACTTTAAGCGACATTAAAATGTTTTTCGTTGAAAATTCTGTGCTTTTGAATTTAAAAAATCGTTAGGAAATTATTTTTTGCGCTAACTCAATGAAACTTGCTGAGAATATTAAGCAAATCGTGCTCTTTCATAATATGTAAAAATCTAAAAATACCCCTTTAATAGTTTTTGAGATATTTTCAACTTTAAGCAATATTAAAATATTTTTCTTTGAAAATTCTGTACTTCTGAGTTTAAAAAATCGTAAGAAAATTATTTTTTGCGCTAGCTCAATGAAACTCACTGAGAATATTAAACAAATCGTGCTCTTTCAGAATATGCAAAAATCTAAAAATACCCCATCGATAGTTTTTGAGATATTTGCAACTTTAAGCAACATTAAAATGTTTTTCTTTGAAAATTCTATGCTTTTGAATTTAAAAAAATCGTTAGGGAATATTTTTTTGCGCTAACTCAATGAAACTTGCTGAGAATATTAAGCAAATCGTGCTCTTTCAGAAAATGTAAAAATCTAAAAATACCCCTTTAATAGTTTTTGAGATATTTGCAACTTTAAGCGACATTAAAACGTTTTTCTTTGAAAATTCTGAGCTTTTGGGTTTAAAAAATCGTAAGAAAATTATTTTTTGCGCTAGCTTAATGAAACTCACTGAGAATATTAAGCAAATCGTGCTCTTTCAGAATATATAAAAATCTAAAAATACCCCATCGATAGTTTTTAAGATATTTGCAACTTTAAGCAACATTAAAACGTTTTTCGTTGAAAATTCTATGCTTTTGAGTTTAAAAAATCATAAAGAAATTATTTTTTTGCATTAGCTTAATGAAACTTACTGAGAATATTAAGCAAATCGTGCTCTTACAGAATATATAAAAATCTAAAAATACCCCATCCATAGTTTTTGAGAAATTTGCAACTTTAAGCAACATTAAAACGTTTTTCTTTGAAAATTCTCTGTTTTTGGGTTTAAAAAATCGTAAGGAAATTATTTTTTACGCTAGCTCAATGAAACTTACTGAAAATATGAAGCAAATCGTGCTCTTATATATACCACGCCGGACATTGAATTACATAATGTACACCTGCTGTTGCACATCAATAAAATATTGCATAAAGCAACAAATTTTGATCCGAGAAAAATTCAATGTAACTTTTTTTTTCAAATAACATATATTTTTTGTTCAACTCGGATTGGGGGCACCATTAAATAGAGAATTTCCTGACTTTTACAAATAGTGTTATAGTTTACTGTCAAAATAAAAAAAAATTGAAGGGGTTGGAACACCAAACTGAATCATCCTGTATATATACAGTATTTGGTAATATTTGTATGTTTTTTCATTGGTATTAGTTTAAAATTTCAGCCACAAATATTTAGTAATTTTATGGAAACAAAATTTCCCATTCACCAAACTGAATCATCCTGTATTATACAGTATTTTGTAATATTTGTATGTTTGTTCGTTGGTATGAGTTTAAAAATTCAGCTACAAATATTTAGTAATGTTATGGTAATAAATTTTCCCATTCGGTAGTAATAAAAAAATAGTGCGTTATTCAAATTAAATTCTTTAATTCATGTAAAACGAGTTTAGTTTATTGTAGCAATAATTTCAACCACAAATGTTGGAATTGGCACAGAAAGCCCCGCATACTCGTTACCAATAAAATAATTACTGAAAACAGTTAGGGAAACGAACGATCGAACAAACAAATCACGCAAATCATTGCCGCATTCCGGCCAATTGTAAAATGGAAATAATAAAACGTTCCCGTTTATCGGTTAATATGTAAACCGGCAACCGTACATTCGCATGTTCGTCGTACACATGTTGCTGCTGTACTCCGTACGTACTGATTACGGCGATTTTCTCAATTAATTATCGCCGAGCGCAAAAACCAACGCGAGAACGGTACCCCAATCTACGAACAAACGGCCGGCCGCTCGCTGGGAATCTGTAACTATAATCAGCTTTAATTCGTCATTACGCACGAATCAAATGCAATTTGCGATTCTGAATGCTAAATGGGATTCTGATTTTTTTTAGTCAATTTTGTGTTGGATCTAATTGTTGTTGAATTAAGGAGGATTGTTATGATCTTAGACATATTAATAATATAAAAAATAATAATATTTAAATGTCACAGTTATGTAAATATTATTATTTTATTATATTATTATTTTTATAAATGATTTGGTCACAGTTATTTAAATAAATTAAATAAAAAAGCTAAGTGATCAAACTTTTCAATTATTCAAATAAAAATCACATTTAATTAAAATTGTCGACGTTCAGCTGTTTTTCAAACATTTTTCTCTAAATTTAATCATTACTCAAGGTGTAAAAATTTTGTTCTAATTTTTTTTTTATGGGTTTCAATTTTTTCTATGTATTCCTTATTGTTAACTGTTTATTTGCGACAGATAATAAGAAGGAGTAAATAAAAAGAACCTCGACACCCAATACGGGTAAAAGAGGATAAGATTAAGAAAGAAAGAAATAAAAAGAAATTAACTACAAGGAAGTATTTGCAGTGCTTATTTGAACCTACAATTAAGAGTGAAAAAAAAGACAATACGCTGATTCTACACGGCTAATTGTGCAGCGAGATTTACATTTAATGGTTGATTCTTTCAACCCGCCACAACTCATCCACGTGAGAAGAAACTTGATCTTGTAAAACAAACAACCTCGGCATTCCCATTATTATATTAATTAATAATCATGCGATCGGTATGAGAGGGGATGCGTTATTAAGAGAGAATTCATTAAAAGAGTTTTTTATATGAAAATGTAATTACTAAAAAAAAAATAGGAAAATTATTGTTAAATATTTTTTAATTCATTAAAAGAGTTTTTTTATATGAAAATGTAATTACTAAAAAAATAGGAAAATTATTGTTAAATATTTTTTTTATGTGATGAGAGAAATTATTTAATTTTGTCAGCGTAAACTTGGTGGTACATTTTCACTATAGCATCCAAGTGGTATAAAAAAAGTAATTTTATTGATAATAGAGGCTTCTTCTTCGTTATATATTGTTTTAAGTTTTAATAAAAACGCTGATTCACTTTGTTTGTATAACTTTAATTTTATTTTAGTGATTATAGTTTCAATAATTTTCACAAACAAAGTGAATCAGCGTTTTTATTAAAAGTAATTTTGTTAATATTAGGTAAATTAACACACTTGTTATGTTCATCATTTTCAAAGTTGAAAATGATCTGCGAAGATCGAAAGACGTGTCAGGAATCTGAAAATAAAAATATGGAACATAACAAGTGTGTTAATTTACCTAATATTAAATTACGGTTCCATCAAGAACGTAGAGCCACAAGCATTAATTGTAATTTTGTTATTTTTTATAAAAATCATTAATATTAAAATAAATATATTAAAAAATATATTATATAATATATTATTATAAAATATTAATAAAATCATAAAGACGACGCAAGCGCCACCTTTTGCCCAATTTCAAGTGGCATCGTCAACGATTTCATTAAATGTGAACGTGTTATTAAATTATTTTTAATGCTTGTATTTTCCATTACGAGCGGAGATGGTATTTGAAAACCAGAATCAGTAGTGAATCTACTTGCTGTTAGAGGCAGTTACAAACTACCCAGTCATTTATACAATGTCGGATGTTGAAGATTGAACGTTAGCAGTCTATACGTGGCGTATTAAATTAATATCATGTATATTAATAACCTCCAATTGAACCTCCGTCACTTCCGCGATGCACCGGCGAAATTTATTACATTCCCCCCCATATGAGAAAATACACGCAAAAATAAAAGAAGCAGAAAATCCTTTCCGATAATAACAAATGAGCGCTCCGGCGTAAAAATCCCAGAATGGCAATTTATCCTGTTGTGAAAAAATCAGGCAGCGCGCGCGCTATGATGGATGGGTTGAGGAAATTGGTGGTTTTATTTGTAATGATGATGATTTTCCTACGGGGATTATTTCCAAGCGGGAAGGTGTGTTATTTGAGATTGAATATTGATTATGTAAGGCATTGATTAGGTTGTTGTGTGTGTTTATCCATGATGGGAAACGCTGTTTAAACACTCTTTGTTGAAATATTCTCGGGAGATTTTCTAGATTAAATATTATTTTCATATTCTTTTTATTTAATTTATTAATTATTTTCAAATTTATATTTAAAATACGTGTTATTCAATTATTGCTTGCATTTTCTATTGAGAGCAGAGATTGTAAATGAAAATCAGAATCTACAAATGTTCGGATATTCATTTTAATTTTAATGACTTTCCAGATTAAAGGTGTACATACGTGTAAAAATTTAAAAAAAACAAAACAAAAAAAAACACATCTTATCAAAATTATCATTTTTTTATCATTTTCGTATTATACGACAATTGGATTTCATGGAAGATTGGTCCAGGAAATCTTTTTATGGAAAATTATCATTTTTTTTATCATTTTCGTATTATATGACAATTGGATTTCATGGAAGATTGGTCCAGGAAATCTTCTTATGAAAAATTATCATTTTTTATCATTTTCGTAATATACGATAATTGGATTTCATGGAAGATTGGTCCAGGAAAACTTCCATGAATTGTCGTATATTACGAAAATAATAAAAAAAATGATAATTTTGATAAGATGTGTTTTTTGTTTTTAAATTTTTATACGTATGTACCCCTGTAATCTAGAAAGTCAAAAAAATTAAAAAGAATATCCGAACATTTGTAGATTCTGATTTTCATTTACGATCTCTGCTCTCAATAGAAAATGCAAGCAATAATTGAAAAACACGTATTTTAAATATAAATTTGAATATAATTAATAAATTAAATAAAAAGAATATGAAAATAATTTATAAATTATTTCCTTTTTCGCTACTGTGATGACTTATGTTACATACGTACTTTACAACAAATTTTCAACAATGGAAATTGTTGTTTTAAAGTACTTATGTATCATAAGTTAAAATGTCACAGTAGCTAAAGAAGAAATAATTTATTAATTATTTTCATATTCTTTTTATTTAATTTATTAAAATAACTGTGATCAAGCGAATAAATCCTTTTTTCTATCATTTGTAATTAATAGGATTTAATTCAATTGCTTTTTTTCACGTTATGTGAATTATTTAATTTATTTATTAATTAATTACAACCCTACACCCATATGGGTAGAAATTATAATATATATATATATAGAGACAAGTTCGGGGATAATCCTAACAGGGCATTCTACCAAAAGAAAACGGCAGAGAATTTACGTTATCTGCTTTATTGTAATACCGAGCTTTCGGAACGGATTTGTCCCTTCTTCAGGGTTAACAAACTGAGATTATTGGACAGACTGATTGCGTAAACGCGCACGCATCCATCTAACAAGCGCGGCTTAGCGATGCACAAACTCAAACGGCCAGATAAAGGTTAAATTAAAATGTAACATTGTGAACGTCCAAATCCACACATTACAAAAATCCATCCACATATTTCGTTCTCTTCTCTTCTTTCAAGAAATTATTAATTGTGTATTGGCGGAAAGACCATAGGTCGATCGCCTGTTCAAGCAAACAAGAAAGAAACAAATATACCATAATATATTGTAAATATATGTAAAACAAATAACTTTGAATAAAGATATTGTAGTAGTATTAATTGTGTATAATTCTGGTGAATGCGCCGGGTAGCGATTATACGCTTTTCCTTATAAGCACACAAAACGCATAATCATCTTTCATTATTTTCACAGTAAATACGTTTTCTTACACAAATAAGTATCTAAATCACTATAAAAATAATATCTTCTACTTTATTTAATTATTTTTAATTAATTTTAATTGTGTCGATGAACTTTGACCTTTAACCGGCAAACGGACGCCTGTTGAATTAAACGCGCTTACTTTGCGCTTATTAGAAACTGTGTATCCAGGTTTCTGGAATGCCGTGTCATATTTGCGAAAAGAAATGATAACAGTTTGTATAGGCTTTTGTTGGTTGACTAAACATTAGTATAAATGATTATTGATAAAGTTTGTAGCCATGAAAAGAGGAAGTTTCAAAGTTTTTTTTAATACATTATAAGGCATTATATATAAATATTTTCCTACACCCTTTGTGCATTCCCCGAAACCAAAATATCACTCCCAAACGTAAACGTTTCACCATCACCATTCATGATTTCATTTCATCATTTCATGACTTTAGTGATCACGACGAGTAAATTCATTTCACAAGACAATGGACGACATTAGCGATCAAAACCTTTTTGACAAAGCAACTGACAAGGACAGACGCCTACAAAATCAGGCGGAAAGACCAACGGTCAATAGCCAATTGGCAGAAGAATTTATTGTATTTATTTATTATTATTACTTTGTTAAAAATAATCTGCCAATAAAGATTTATATATATATATATATATATATATATATATATATATATATTTAATCAAAAATCATTTCGTTTTTTTTACATGATTTTAAAAAATACATACACACTTGATATGAATGGTTGTGAATTGTGTGTAGATTTGAATTATTAATATCGAAGAACACTTGTAAAAACTTTTCTTCACCGTTTGATACACGATAAATTTCTACTTTATTATTTTCAAATTATTTTTATTTATGATAAAGAAAAACACTTCTAAGCTTGTTTTGCATAACACTTGAAAGTGCTGTACAAAACAAAGTTTACAAGCGTTTTTATTATCATATTAAAAGACGTATAACGAAGAATAGAAAATATTATTTTTATTTAATTTAAATAAGGCTACTCTTTTTCATTTGAGCAAAAATCGTTTGTTTGACGACATATTTTTCTCACCAGAAATGAGACAGTGATTTAGCATTGTCTGTGAAATCATTATTTTTGTATGTTTTTTTTTATTTATTTAAACTGTATTATATAATTACTATTATTATTATTACTTATTATAAGTTGTTTTTATAACATTGTCCTGTAATTGGTTCAACTGTTGGGCAATAAAAATATAAATAAGTTTTAGTTTGATAATGACACGCTAATGTTGTCGAAACTATAGTCACTAAATAATAAAAAATAGTTGTTAAAGCGCATGCGCCACCCCTGACGCCCATTCGTTGTGTAGGGTGGATGAGGGGGTGTACCGCGAGCATCGGCACTAGCTCCTCGACTACCAAGTTGAAACAGTTAAAATAAAACGTGTACGGCACTTCTTGAGAACCATCCCCGTGAGCCCACCACCATCAGTGTTCACAATAGTTGTGTAAACAAAGTTAAAAGTGTTTTATCGAGTTATTATTATTATTATTATTATTATTAACTATGACCAAGTGAAAATACAAATATCATTGAGTATAATAAAGTATATAAAGAATATTATATATATAAATTTTATTATATAAATAATATTCTTTCTAAATAACTTTCGACCATCGGTTTTTCATCCAAATCATTAATTATTAATTTCCATGTGTTGATTTGATACACTTATCTTATACGATTATTAAATTAAACATTTGCATCTACATCTATTTGCTTCGTTACAATAAGCAAGTAGAACACGGCGGAAATTTTAATGACCGCAGACAAATCGACCGTTTAATTACCCCGGAGATTAATTGGCGGTAAAATGGTATGGAATAGAATTCGCGGCCTTGATAAGTCATTGCGGTACATTTTCTCCTTCTGCGCTTACGTGCGGTACAACTTTTGTTTCGTCTCGTATGTGCAGGCACTGGAATGCGTTCAGAATCACGACAGCTGATGTATTGATTATTTCCTGTAATGTTGTGTATTAAGAGAGTTTATGTAATATTGTTAGAATTATAATAGTCGAAATTTATTTATGAAAAATCCCATAAGATTTACTTTGTATTAAATAAAATGATTTGAAAATAATTAACAAATCATTTTCACATTTAGCTGTGTGACCTTTGACTTACGTTACGTAAGTACGTTAAACAAATGCACATTAAAACAACTACTTCCCGGGCAAATACCCACGCCGGGCATTGAATTACATAATGTACACCTGCTGTTGCACATCAATAAAATATTGCATAATGCAACAAATTTTGATCCGAGAAAAATTTCTCTAATGCGAAAACAACAAAAGGAACGTTACTTAATTTAAGGCCATCTGCAGACACGTGTTTCGGGATCTATCCCTCGTCAGTACAGCTATGCCTTACGTAATTTAAAGATGTTAAAATAAATTAATTAAATTAATTCAAATACAATCAGCAAAATTAAATCAATTATATTAAATCAAATTAAACTAAATCAATTTAAATTAAATTAAACGAAATTAATTCAATTTAAATCAAAACTGAATTAAAATTAAATGGCTGTGACCAAGTGAATGAATAATACTCTTTTCTATTTATTTACTTTGTAGTTTAAATAAAAATATGTTTAATTAATTTCTCACTTAACCCGTGGTGAAATATTTTTGAATTAATTCAGGATGTTTTTAATATTTAGACAATAAAACACAGATTAGATTGAATAACTTTAAATTCTCGACTAGTTTCGGGTTATTAGCCCATTTAAATTCTCTTGAAAATGGGCTAATAACCCGAAAATAGTCGAGAATTTAAAGTTATTCATTCTAATCTGTATTTTATTGGTTGATTTTTAATAATTTATTCGTATTTATTTCATATAATTCAGGATGATTTAATTGAAATTAAAACACTTGGTTTGTTTCACTTATTTATATTTTCTCCAACTAAATAAATAAGTGAAACATTCCTCGCTGAAGATGACCAATGGTCGAAACTAGTTGGAGATAATATAAATAAGTGAAACAAACCAAGTGTTTTAATTTCAATTAAATCATCCTGAATTAAATAAAAATAGTTGTCCTTTCTCCTACTTATTTTTGATTAAAGTAAATATATTTCGCAAACTAGTTTATTAAAAAATAAGTAAGAGAAAGGACAAATATTTTTATTTAAATAATTAAAGTCTTAACAACCAACAAAAAGAAGATTTCCTTTGTAGGTTTAAATTTTTTGCAAAATTTAATGCTGATTAAAAGTAGGCGATACAGAAGCAATTAGTGAGACATAAACATTCATTACAACTTGGCTTCGGTTGTTGGTTTTGATTATTGTGTGTTTTCATTCATCGCCCGAAGACAATTGTCGCGAATAAAGAACAAATTTATATTTTGAAATTGTGTTTATTTTATTTAAACCTTAAAAAAAACATTTATTTAGGCAGAAAGACCGATGGTCGATAGCCGTTTTCTAAGGACAACGTATAACATATTATAAGAATTATATTGTTAATTTATCGTATATAAAATTCTCTGCAGAAATAAAGATGTTATATATATATAACATTTATTAAAATAATATTTATTTACAATTGAATGCTTGATTTTATTTGTATAAAATATATCTAGGTTTAAATTTATATAACATCTTTATTGAGGCTTTGATACAATTAGCTATAATACAGTCTTTCAGCCGGAAGTCCTTGTCTTTATGTTATGTCAGTCTGTCAGTCGTTGATTAAATTTATATTAAATTTAATTTATTTAAATAACTACGATCAAGTGAATAAATACTCCTTTTTATTTTATTTAATATAATATATAATTTTACTATCCCGTTATTATTTTTTTTTATAATCAAGTTTATTATAATCATTAACAAAAATTATCCATCCTTCATCATGTATGAAGCTGTACAGAAAGAATATAAGGAATAATTAATTAAATCGTGCTGAACTTGCCTGGAATTACCTTACAATTTATTAATTCAACACAAGGGACCGTTTTATTACCCGTGGAGAAATGACACACTTATGGTTATTAATTTACCCACGAGGCAGGTCAACATCTCTATTATTTATTGCTAATTAATTACACATCTGTTCCATCCTCTTTCCCAATTACGAATGTTTATTGTGTACGCTCCGGCATCGCAACGCGGGATTTTCTTAACAACGTCCATTTTACCGTTCTTCCTCGTTAGATTTCCATTTCGAGCGATTATTCGTTATTTTTCTTATTTATATAAAGCGTTTATTTACTTTTACAATTTTATATAGTGTAGAATTTGTTTAATGTGTCATACATTATAGATATATAATGATAACTTATGAAACTAACATAAAAATTATAAAACTTATAATTAGAATATAAAATACAAAAAGAAATAGTTTGTTTATCGTGTCATACATTACAGATATGTAATGATAATATGTTTGATTAATTTCTCATTTAATCCGTGGTGAAACATTTTTGAATTAATTCAGGGTGATTTAATTGAAATTAAAACACTTGGTTTGTTTCACTTATTTATATTTCAGGGATGAAGATGACCAATGGTCGAAACTAGTTGGAGAAAATATACATAAGTGAAACAAACCAAGTGTTTTAATTTCAATTAAATCATCCTGAATGTAATGATAATTTATGAAACTAACATAAAAATTAGAAAACTTATAATAAGAATATAAGATACAAAAAGAAAATGCCTTGGAATACATTTATTAACACAGATCTGTATTGTCTTCTATCAAAAATAATACTTTATTCGCCAGATAATTTTGTACTCTATTTTTATAAATATTTTAAGTGATGATGTTTTTTTATGTATATTTTTATAAATATTTTAAGTGATGATGTTTTTTTATGTATATTTTTATAAATATTTTAAGTGATGATGTTTTTTTATGTATATTTTTATAAATATTTTAAGTGATGATGTTTTTTTATGTATATTTTTATAAATATTTTAAGTAATGATGTTTTTTTATGTATATTTTTATAAATATTTTAAGTAATGATATTTTTTATGTATATTTTTATAAATTTTTAAGTGATGATGTTTTTTTAATGCATATTTTTATAAATATTTTAAGTGATGTTTTTTTTTATGTATATTTTAATTTTCTCCCTTAAGTATTAATTTGTAAACAATTCCTCTTCAACAATACATTACGCTTAATTCAAATTTACAACATAATTCGAAAACAATGAGTACGTTTCAAAAGTAACATAATTCCCGATCGCAAGGAGCATTTCTAGGGAATTTATGGAGAGCCGTCGGGGATTTATTTCCCATCTGTTCGACGTCGCAACGGATTCCATAGCCCAGAGATATGATTTATGCCGTAGTTCCGTACGGTATTCATGTCGGCTCGTCGGTGTTTTGTATTTTGATATGGAATTTATCATATTTTATGTATCGACCGTTTAACTGCACCATCTACCGTTGTTTCACGTAATATATTTAATTAATTGCATGATAATTATTTTGCGGTAAAATAGAACGAAAAAAATATACGTAATTGTGTAAATATAAAATGTTTGGGCAGAAAGACCTCTGGTCGATAGCCCAGACAAACACCTACATGTATTGTAATTATTTATATTGTTATATTGTTAAAATTATCTATATAGTCTGAATAAAGATATATATATATATAAAATATTTCTCTCTCTCTTTCTATACATATATATTCACCGAAAATGCTCGTATTTTAAGTCTCACTTTTCGTTAATAAGTGAGCCTTAATTTATTATATTAATAACATTTCTTCGACTACTGAACGAGCATAATGCAAACATATTTTCATAAATACAGGGTGTCCCATTTCCTGGATTTGTTATCAATTTTGAAATTTTATATTTAACACCCTTATATACTATTGTTTTATTCGATTCCCTTGTCTAATAAAATATATCTGAGTTAATTCCTTACTTCAATTATTTAGATAATTTTAAATAGAAAAGAGTATTCATTCACTTGGTCACAGTTATTTAAATAAATTAAATATGCATTTGTTTAACGTATTTAACGTAACGTAAGTCAAAAATCACAGAGCTAAATGTGGAAATAATTTATTAATTATTTTCAAATCATTTTTATTTAATTAATTTTAATATATTCAAATGAGTGAAATATGAAATTAAGTTTAATATAATATAATAGGCTGAAAGACCACTGGTCGATAGCCAATTTCAGAGTTGGAATTATGCTGTGAACGTTAGTGTATTGTTTATGTATGTATAATATAATATAATATAATATAATATAATATAATATAATATAATATAATATAATATAATATAATATAATATAATATAATATAATATAATATAATATAATATAATATAATATAATATAATATAATATAATATAATATAATATAATATAATATAATATAATAGAGCAGAAACCCATACAGACTAACACCTACATGTATTGTAATTATTTATTACTGAAATGATTGCTATATACAGTATACAACTAAATAACACACTTCGATAAGTCGATAACTCTTGGATTACATTTAAATACACGAAGAAATGAACAAAAATGCATCAAAAGATATATCCCGATTTTCATATTAAATTAAACCGGATTGAATTGGAATGCGTTTTAATGCAAATTCTCAATTTCTCGGCCTTTACACGCTAATCGAGAAATAAATTACGATAAATTCCTCAGACTCCGCCGTTTTTCCGACTTGGATAAATTCATTAAGCAAATCAGAGACAATTGTCATGTAAATGCGAACAGAATTTACGCTGGCGCGGAAGTGACATTGGACGTCCATAAAATTCCCGGGGCTTTTTTCTGCACGCAAACGAAACCGTTAAAGGAAATAAGAGGAAAAAAAAAAACACGGAATAACGCGAGAAAATGCGGATTTATTACGGCCGATTTTCCACCTGTGGAAACAACGGAGACTCCGTCGTTTATTTTGTTTTCTTTTACGACTGCTTGAAACGCAACACGCAAAATTTAATAAAATATCAACCACCATTTATTGTAATTATTTATTACTAAAATTATTGCTATAAACAGTATACAACTAAATAATACACCTCGATAAGTCGATAATTCTTCGACCACATTTAAATACACGAAAAGATGAAAAAAAAAGTATGAAAATTGAAATTACAGTTTAAGGCTATTTTGGGCTTCGCTGGGAATCATGATTTCGACGAAAAATTCAAGGGAGGAAAAAGGCTTAAGCGTTATGGAGAGTATGGAAATATACAAAAGATAATTCACAGGACAAACAAATTCATCACTGCTAAATTTGATGTTTTTTTTTAAATTCCACCCCCTATAAAACTTTTAAACTTCTACTTTCCACTGCATAAACGTCATGGATGAAGAAAAAAAAATCTTTTATTTGCTTGGGGTTTCTTTTCAGTCGTTTTCAGGAAAAAATCTTGCACAATTTTTGAAATCAATTGTTATTAAAATAAACACACTTTTTTGAAAATCAAAAAAATCACTTGAAGAAGCAATAATTTTGGAAATCAATTGTTACTAAAATAAACACACTTTTTTGAAAATCAAAAAAAAAATTCATAATTATTAATTATTTATTTTATATAATAATTTTGGAAATCAATTGTTATTAAAATAAACACACTTTTTTGAAAATCAAAAAAATCACTCGAAGAAGCAATAATTTTGGAAATCAATTGTTATTAAAATAAACACACTTTTTTGAAAATCAAAAAAATCACTTGAAGAAGCAATAATTTTGGAAATCAATTGTTACTAAAATAAACACACTTTTTTGAAAATCAAAAAATTTTCATAATTATTAATTATTTATTTTATATAATAATTTTGGAAATCAATTGTTATTAAAATAAACACACTTTTTTGAAAATCCAAAAATTCACTTGAAGAAGCAATAATTTTGGAAATCAATTGTTATTAAAATAAACACACTTTTTTGAAAATCAAAAAATTCACTTGAAGAAGCAATAATTTTGGAAATCAATTTTTATTAAAATAAACACACTTTTTTAAAAATCAAAAAAATCACTTGAAGAAGCAATAATTTTGGAAATCAATTGTTATTAAAATAACCACACTTTTCTGAAAATAAAAAAAAATTCATAATTATTAATTATTTATTTTATATAATAATTTTGGAAATCAATTGTTATTAAAATAAACACACTTTTTTGAAAATCAAAAAATTCACTTGAAGAAGCAATAATTTTGGAAATCAATTGTTATTAAAATAAACACCCTTTTTTGAAAATCAAAAGAAAATTCATAATTATTAATTATTTATTTTATATAATAATTTTGGAAATCAATTGTTATTAAAATAAACACACTTTTTTGAAAATAAAATTCATAATTATTAATTATTTATTTTATATAATAATTTTGGAAATCAATTGTTATTAAAATAAACACACTTTTTTGAAAATCAAAAAATTCACTTGAAGAAGCAATAATTTTGGAAATCAATTGTTATTAAAATAACCACACTTTTTTGAAAATAAATTTTTTTTTCATAATTATTAATTAAGTTCTCACTTAACCCGTGGTGAAACTTATTTAAATCGATATATATATATATATATATATTATTTAAATAAAACTCTTATTTATTGGAGAGATAAAATATAAATAGTGAAACAAACCAAGAGTTTTATTTAAATAATATACATATATCAATTTTTCATAATTTTATTTACATTAAGTGAAATTATTTTTTTTAATCTTTTTCCTTTCTACCGTTAGGTGTAAGGAGTAAGTGAAATTAATAAATTAAATAAATCCATTAATTTTCTTCACTATTCACGTCTGTTCTTCTTATTATTATTTATTAATTCGTAATCACAATCTTTTCTTCTCCTCGCGTTCCTGCCACTTATCACTTTCCGTAACATCCGGACAAAGTTAAAAACCACCAAGGAAATCAATTTCCTCGAAGTAATGTGAGAATATGTAATCATAAAGTCTCACAGGATTCTCCTTTGCCCGTCCGTAATTAACTCATAGGATCAATGTGCAATTTGCTTTAACAACCACGCGTTAGGCGCAAAACTCTGAATCCAATTAGATAGATGACGCGCGTCTAATTAAGAAGAACAAGAAAAATAAAGGACGACTGGGAGTAAAATTGTATTGTGTGTTATTTTTTTTTTTTAACCAGTCCAATTAATTGGATTTTCCTTTTTACTCATTTTCCATTCATATTGTAAAGAATGACTTTTATTTATATTTTGTGTATCTTTTGCTAATTATAATTGCGTTGTTTGTTGTACATCAATTTAGCTTACCATCAATGTTAGTTTCTTAGTTTTTATTCGCATTATTGTTATTATTGCATTTTATTATATTTTACTTTTGTTATTTACGACAATGTAAACAAGGTATTTTCTCTGTAATTGGACTGTTATTATTATTATTATTATTTATTTATTTCTCAGTTCAGTGGTTTCTTTTTTTAAGAATTAACGGTATAATTACAAGTTTTATTTATTTATTTATTTATTTTTTGTGCTGTGGAAGGGGAAAATCCATTTACGGACGTTGTGTCGGACTCTTCCCAGTATTATTATTATTAATAATAATAATACTTTTGTTGTACTTTTCAATGTTTTTAAGTTCTATTCTGGGTGTGTGATTTCAGTGAAGTTTATCCAAGTTTAACAGATGATTTTTATTTTATTCAAGACTTCGAAACTGGACTTTACATTACATAAGTTTGATTTGTAATTAAAATAGTTATGACTTGAGATTATAAACTTGTCAGTTGTTTCTGACTTTTGATACGTTTTTGGCCCGGATTGTATGAGTCGGACTTGCCTGAAGTCAGGGAAGCAAGTGTTTTAAAACTACACATGTCACATGTCTAGCGTAAGGAGAAATAGTGATGGCCTTCACTAGTTATTCATACGCTAAATGGAAACATAGTTTCCGAAATATATTTAATTTAATAAAAAAAAATAAGTAGGAGAAAGGAAAACTACTTTAATTTAAATATAAATAGAAAAGAGTAAAAGGAAAACTACTTTGATTTAAATAATTATTATTTAAATTAAAGTAGTGATGGCCTTCACTATTTATTCATACGCTAAATGGAAACATAGTTTCAGAAATATATTTAATTTAATAAAAAAAAAAATAAGTAGGAGAAAGGAAAACTACTTTAATTTAAATATAAATAGAAAAGAGTAAAAGGAAAACTACTTTAATTTAAATAATTATTATTTCTGAAGAAAATATATAAACCATAAACATACCCTCTTCCTGAACACAATCAAAATACCGATTAGCGAAAACAGCATCCTAACGATCGCAAATTGAGCGCGGCAAGCATTGTTAATATTAGACGGTGAGCCAATTAAGTGCCAGAATGTGGCGGGTTTCTGTGGAGAACATCCGTGCCTTAAAATTTAATTAGAAAGAAGCTCGGGCGACGAGTCCATTTATCGCCAGTTGATGTGCTGCGAACCCGCAATTACGCCGCATTAACGTGATTACTTAGTAATTACCCGCTGGAGGATTAAATAGAAAAAAAAAATGACGAAGAAGAAGAGTGGAGTTGGAAGTACCGCTCGTGGATCTAATCTACGACAATGAAATAATTCGACGTCGTTCTTGTGTTTCGTGAGTTCGTGAATATTACAAGCCGGAAAGTTCATCGGGGAATATCGTTCGTGGTGCATGACCTCGCTTGATGAGCTGAAATTTTTGGAAACGTTAAGATTTTATTTTTATTTATTTATTCAACGGAGACACCGTTTTTACAATAATATTGAAAAAACTTAAACTTAATATTAACAAAGACATATTCGATATATATAGACATTGACGAGCATTACAACTTAAATTTATTAGAAATCGATTCTACGCAGTACATATTTGAATATATTTGAATTTAATAAGATTCTTCTTTTTATTGTGAATCTTCCCATCAGACGCAAAAATGTATATTCTTTCTTTCTTAATCTTATCCTCTTTTACCCGTATTGGGTGTCGAGGATAAAAATGTATATAATTAGTCATAAAAAGCCATTGACGATTTTTTTCAGTTTTCTTGTTTATTTTAAGGCCATCAGACACGTGTTTCAGGATCTTTCCCTCGTCAGTACAGCTCCGCACATTTTCAAAATGTTAAATTGATTTATTATGTTTTATTCATTTTTTTGCGATATTATTTCTAATTAATCCCGCCGTTTCCCCTCCTGCTGATAAATTACTTTAAACGTCCAGAGGAGTGTAATTCATGAAAGTGTCGAACCGAGGCCAGGACGGCGTATCCCCGCTAAAATAATACAGCAATTACAAAAGACACTTTGCCGAGGCAGTAGCGTAACATCCTCACGTTCTTCCGTTTACCCGGCACAGCCTTGCTCGACCGATGTCACTGTCTCATAGTGGTTTACGTGCCGCAACAGTTAGATAATTAATTCCCATAGCCGGAAAGGCAAACACGAAATAAACGCACATAACCATCCATCCATCCATCCCCGTCATTTGCATGCGGATGCCGACGACGAAACCGAACGGCCAATTTTATTATATATTAACACGGACGGTCTTCGGCATGGCGCAGCTTTATAAGGAAGCGGCATAAACCATCGCGAGTCGCGGATATTTCAGCGGTGAATACGATTATTTAAAGACGTGTGGATTTTCTTGGAAATGGTATGGCTTTATGAATTGCTGATTTCAATGGGTAAATGTGAAAGGGTTTTGTGGAGTTAAATACTCAAGAAACATATATAATATTAATAATAATAATAATAATAGCAGGGCAGAAAGACCTCAGGTCGATAGTCTACGACAGACTAACACCTTCATACAAACTTATAATTGTATTATATAACTGTATATTATATAAAGTTATTGTCTGAATAAATATATAGTAATAGCATTTATTTCCTAACAGATACAGAATATCCTATTATGGGGGAAAAATATTTAAGAATGGGCTGAAAGACCTCTGGTCGATAGCCAGGTTGTGAATTTTGATTTATTGTAACAGACAGTATTATAACATATATTAAAATGTAAACACACACTTCATTCTACAAAATTCATAAATAAAGATATTTTTATAAATATTTAAGAATGTAAAACCGTAACATGACATTAATTATAATAAAATATAGACGACGCAAGCGCCACCTTTTGCCTAATTTCAAGTGGCTTCGTCTACGATTTGGATCAAGTTATCCATACGCTAGATGAATGGTGGCTGAATATTTCATTAAATGTGAATGACATTAATTATTAATAATCAACATATAGTAAAAAGATAACAAATCGGATATGAAGAAAATAGTTAGGTATATGAAAAACATAGAAAAAACAAATATTTAATTAATAAATAAAAAATAATTATGTTAACATAGCATGAAATTGGAAATCGAACCCGATTAGGATGCAATGGTATCATCAAATATATCGAGCAAACGTTGCGCTGTATATATATATATACAAAAATCTGTATTCAGAAAATTAGATACATTTATAAAAACATTAAAACAATTAAAATTAAGGTGTTTTTTTTATCCTGGGCCATCGACTTTAGGTTTTTCTATTCTGAAGTTTTACGTAATATAAATTATTATAATGGAATATTTTTGTATATTACTTATTTCAATATAACATAATAAAACTATTTGGAACATTTGAATTTATGTATGTTTTTATTTATTTAATAGAACACTACAATTGTTGAAAATAGGATTATTTGAAAATGTTCCCGAATGAGGAAAATATGAGAGCCGGCAGAAAATAAACTACTAAAAGAAAGTACACATTTTGACATTTGAAATGTATTGCCTAATAATTATATAGACATTTAGTGAAAGAAAATAGAATCTAAATTAAAGCACTTAGAATAAAAAAAAAACATTTTCAAAATATGACTTTTGAGATTTTTTAAATTCACCATTAATTTAGTTAGGATACAATTACAATATTGCACCTTAGCGCGTTTTATAGATATTGTTGGTTTCACACAGATGGTTATAAAATGTTTACCTTTAATCACTTATTTGTTGTAAAAATTATTATTTGAATTATTTAAAAAAAATGGTGGAAGCGCCGGGTTATTACTGGAATTATCAACAGCTTCGCCTTAGAATCAAGGGGAAATTATTGGGCTTTACCCGGCGCTTTCACCAAAACGCAATGCCGTAACTCTATCTCGAGAAAACATTTAAATAACAATATTTTGTCGATAGCCAGTTTCAGAGTTGGAAATATATTGTGAACGTTAGTGTATTGTTAGATATTGTATTGTAATTGTATATTCCAATCTCAGAAATAAAGATGTTTATGTATATAACAATATTGTGTTGTTTATGGGAGGATACGAATCCTGTGCTGATGTATTTTTTAAACAAATAAAATAAATATATTCGTTGATTGCAAGCAGGCATTGAAACATCTCTACGTTAATAATATAATAAAACGTAAATCAAGAAACATACAAGATAAGATGTATAATATCAATTATTTATCATATTCTACAGGTGTTGATAATATAATTAGATTTTTATTAAAGATTGTAAACTTATACATTTTAAATACTTTATTCAATTTATCATTTTCTACCGGCCAATTCGTCAATTATTGAAAGTATGTAAATATATACATACTTTCAATAATTGGCCGGTAGTACCAAAGTACTTCCAGTGCCGGTAGAAAATGATAAATTGAATAAAGTCTCCATCACTCTTCATCAGAAAAAATCTCACATAAACAACACAATTTTGATCTCCTGAACGTTTCACATACCTAACACTCATTCAAGACACATTCATTCCAATTCCACCTTATCTCGATTCCATAATAAAGACGATTAGCCGTTATTTGTGTTTATGTTTTATACATAAAAAATCATATAATAATAAAGGCAGGCTGAAAATCCACAGGTCGATAGCGAATTGGCAGATTATTTAATATAAAATTGAATGTATATAATATATTAATTTATATTTATGTTTTTATGTGCACTCTTTCAATAAAGATTCTCTCTCTCAATAAATATATGCCAGTTTTTATAAAAAAAAACTGTTGTTAATGATTCTCTTTAGTATTAATTTATAATTATATTAGACTTATTTTCATTATTATTATTAGTTTCTTTAACGACCCAATAGCCTCAATTAAAACGTTTGCTTTATTCCAAATCAACAAAATAATAAATATATAATCAATGGAAAGAACATTTAATATTAATTAATTTTAGTTTGATTTCACTAATTATAATAATGCTATTTCTATTAATATTATAATTGCTAATAAATGCATAATATTGTTAAATTTGAATATTAATGGAGCGATGGGGAATTACTTTGAATAAAATATATTTTATTTTCCATTTTTTTTAAATCCTTTGGTTGCTTAGTCCTTTAAACATTTAATTAAATTTTTGTATAAAAAATACACGTTTAGTGTATGTGAATTATAACATAAAACGTGTATTTTTTAGTAAAAAAAAAAATATTTTAAAATTATTTTTTTAAAACAAAAGTAGGCATTTCATTTCTATCCTCCAGAGGGTTTAGTCTAATTTGAAACTCCCTTACTCGGTTTCGTTTCAGATGATAACAAGAAGCCTAGAAGTGTTTGCGGTGAAGCAACGTCCGAGTGTTTTCGTTCAATGTGAAAAATTGTCGAAAAAAGCAAATTTTCTGAATATCAAAACCTCACGTTTCTGCGAGTTTTGCTTTACCTGCAAATTCCAAAAAAAAAAAATATTTTTTTTTCCTAAAAAATACACGTTTCATGTTAGAATTCACATACACTAAACGTGTATTTTTTATACAAAAAATTAGTTAAATGTTCCCAATTTTCATTTGGAGAGCCGAAAATCATTTGGATTTTGCAGGTAAAGTAAAACTCGCAGAAACGTGAGGTTTGGATATTCAGAAAATTTGCTTTTTCAACTATTTTTCGCATTGAACGGAAACACTCCGACGTTGCTTCACTGCAAACACTTCTAGGCTTCTTGTTATCATCTGAAACGAAACCGAGCAAGGGAGTTTCAAGTTAGACTAAACTCTCTGGAGGATGGAATTGAAATGCATACTTTTGTTTTGAAAGTAGGAATAACCAGAATGAGAAGGAATAACCAGAATGAGAAGGGGAGGATAAGAATTTTCAATTTAAAAAAAATCACAGATATATTAATATCTCCCATTGCAGAAGTAGGCATACCAGAATGAGAAGGCAAGGGAAAGGAAGGGAAGGGGGGTGGAGGAGGAATTTTTAATAAAAAAATCACAGATATCTTAATATCTTCCATTGTAGAAGTAGGCATAACCAGAATGAGAGATGCGAGAGGAATTTTCAATTAAAAAAAATCACAGATATCTTAATATCTACCATTGCAGAAGTAGGCATACCAGAATCATCCCCCCCCTTCCCTTCCTTTCCCTTGCCTTCTCATTCTGGTATACCTACTTCTGCAATGGAAGATATAAAGATATCTGTGATTTTTTTTTTTTGAAAATTCGTATCCCCCCCATTCTCATTCTGGTTATTTCTTCTCATTCTGGTTATTCCTACTTTAAAAACATGGTATATGGAGGGGGAAGGAATTTTCAATAAAAAAATCACAGATATCTTAATATCTTCCATTGTAGAAGTAGGCATAATCAGAATGAGAAGGGGCGAGAGGAATTTTCAATTAAAAAAAAAATCACAGATATCTTGCCTACTTCTGCAATGGGAGATATTGCAGAAGTAGGCATACCAGAATGTAAGGGGGGAGGGAGGAATTTTCAAATAAAAAAAATTACAGATATCTTAATATCTCCCATTGCAGAAGTAGACATACCAGAATGAGAGGGGGGAGGGAGAAATTTTCAATTTAAAAAAATTACAGATATCTTAATATCTCCTATTGCAGAAGTAGGCATACCAGAAGTAGATATACCAGAATCATCCCCCCTTCCCTTCCTTTCCCTTGCCTTCTCATTCTGGTATGTCTACTTCTACAATGGAAGATATTAAGATATCTGTGATTTTTTTTTTTGAAAATTCTTATTCCCCCCTTCTCATTCTGGTTATTTCTTCTTATTCTGGTTATTCCTACTTTCAAAACAAGGCATATGGAGGGGGGAGGAATTTTCAATTTAAAAAAATCACAGATATCTTAATATCTCCCATTGCAGAAGTAGACATACCAGAATGAGAGGGCGGAGGGAGGAATTATCAATTAAAAAAATCACAGATATCTTAATATCTCCTATTGCAGAAGTAGGCATACCAGGATGAGAAGGGAGGGGGGAGGAATTTTCAATTAAAAAAATCACAGATATCTTAATATCTCTCATTGCAGAAGTAGGCATACCAAAATCATCCCCCCCTTCCCTTTCTTTCCCTTGCCTTCTCATTCTGGTATGCCTACTTCTGCAATGGAAGATATTAAGATATCTGTGATTATTTTTTTTTTTAAAATTCGGGGGATACGAATTTTTTCTCAATCTGGTTATTTCTTCTCATTCTGGTTATTCCTACTTTCAAAACAAGGTATATGGAGGGGGGAGGAATTTTCAATTAAAAAAGTTACAGATATCTTCCATTGCAGAAGTAGGCATAATGAGAGAAAAAAAAAAATCACAGATAACTTAATACGGGATTTTTTTCTCATTGTTTTTATGCCTACTTCCAGTGCAGAAGTATGTATAACCAGAATCAGAATGTGTAGGGGAGATTAGAGGAATTATTTTCGTTATTGAGACACGCATAAAAAAACCGGAATGCTTACTAATGTAAATGTTATTGATTTTATTTCAAATCGCTGTTTAACCTAAATTAATAAATCACTGAAATCATCTTCAACATTCTAAACCTCTAACAAGAAAAAAACATATAAAAACACACAACATAAATCGTGTTTGTGTGTTAATTTATTTACATTTTTTTGTAGATTCGCATCTTTTGCATAACTGTTTCACTTTGATTCATTTCCGAACGATGCACGACCGTTATCCCATCAATCCCATTTCTAGAAATTCCCGTCGTGCGCCGCGTGTTATTTTTTTTTATTCCGGATTATATCATTGTCTATATTTAGCAGGAAAGTACACACGTAATGTATTCCGGTAACCTGTAATTTGTGTAAATTTGTGAACGCACCGTTAGATGCGTGGGTAAGCGCACTTTTGCGCGATGATGTCTTCATATTTTCCCGAAGAAATGATCGTGTAAGTAAGTAAGTAAGTAAGTAAATAAGTAAGTGTTTATTGATGATCATAACAAAATTGTTTAAAAGAGTACACGGTTGATTGATTTTATTGAGAAGTTAATTGAGGAGCAGAAGTAAGGAAGTTGTTCGATACGGTGTTCCCAATGTATGTTATTCTTAAACAAACAAAACAAATTGGCGATTATTTTCAAAACCTACTCCTTGCAAAAAAAATTGTTAACCAAGTATATTCCCGTCATCAATTTGTGCGAATCATCAGGACAGTTCAGCCACTTATCTTTGGTATTGTAAACTCGATTTGTAAAACTTTGTCAGTGTCAATGTTGTCTTTTTAATAAAAAAAAAAGATATATACAACAAAAGAAATAACAAAATTAGGAAGGAAGACCTCTGGTCGATAGCCATTTAACAATTAATTAATTTTCGTGTGATATACATAATCAATGTTTGTTACCTTATTGTAAACTTAATTGTTAATAAAGATTGTTATATATATATATATATAACAAAATTACAATAAATTGTATAATTTATATCTGTAGCTATCGACCTAATTTCCACCCCTTTGTCCTCGCCTAATAATAATAATAATAATAATAATAGCAGGGCAATTTTCAAAAAAAAAGAAACAAAAGAAAAATGAGTTTTTATTTTTCTCATTTATATCTTTGTTATTTAAAACAATATTTCAATACAGTGAAGACATTCTTTTGAACACTTTTCTATAATGTAATTTATTACATACTCAAGTTCCCAATAGCATGTTTCGTTTTATTTGGAACATCATTAACTTTCTTATTTCTCATGCATTGAAATATTGCTTCAACTAATGAAAAATGAAAATTTCAGTATTCAGTCTTTATGTTTTCATTTTTCTTCAAAACAAAGAAACATCCCAGTTTTCTCAACCGAAATTAATGAATGAATCAGCATGACATTCTGAAAAAGTGCCTAATTTAAACCTACATTCTATTTCTTACAATAAGCGAAATTCCCATGGCAAAACTCTAATTTATAGAACCCTGTGTTTTCAAATATTTTTTTCAGATAATTACATACAATTTGACATTCACAATAAAATGGAAGTGTGATAGATGGGCGAATGGACTTACCGTTAATAAACAATAAACAACAATAAACAATTATAATCGCGGGCGTTTGGTTTTAGACAGCTTCTCTATTTCCTATTCACCTGTTCCTATCTATCGAGTTGTTAATAAATGAAATAAAATGATCCTCTCTCTAATATAGAGAGGAATATTTAATTTCATAATTCTCAAATTACCCATTGAAACGTTTATTATGCCAACATTTTTTTTAATAACATTAATCAATGCAAAAACGCTCAATTAAAATACATTTATTGCATTATTAATCACTACATACTTATAAGAATAAAAAAACGATAATCCACTTAACCTCAGAGTCAATTAAATCAAACCGGTGGCGAAAATCCCATTCAAAAAATTGAGCTGTTAATTAGATAATTGAGTTGCGTGTGGCTGTGTGCGTTTTCAGTGTTCTTACATCGTGACGTGAATGATTTCGTGATGTTTATTAATTGTTGCCGGTTGTTGTTGTTGTCTATTTTTTTTTCGTTCATTCTCCGAGTGGGAATTTGTGTAACGCATATTAATGAGCACGCCCGCCCGAATGTTTCGTGAATGACCAATTCAGGCCGACAGTTTTTTTCATCACAGAGAGTATTGAATTGTTGAATAGAAAAATAATTAATAAACAAAATAATATTTGGAACGCGTTGTCAAATTTGTAAGTAACGTCGTAAACAACACGAAACGTCATTGCAACTAAGTTTTTGTGAATATTTTTAGTAATCCCCCGTTGATTTTTTTTTCCAAACCACCAACTTTTCTTTAGTTACTGCAACAATGAAGTATCGTAAGTAATTGAGGTTTTTATGTTTTACTATAAATAAATTATGCAAATTTTTATTCGGGATTATTCTGTACAAAAAAAAAATGTTAAATTTAATGTACACGTTATTATTCACTTTACATACGTATTATTGTTACTCTAACGTGTAGAGATTTACTTTAACAATAATTACTTATAGATCATTCCAGCTTCCCTCAGCAAAAAGAACAATACATCGCACTTTAATTGGTCATTGTCATAACGGCATTTTAATTTAAAAATTTGATTTTTTTTATAAAGCAATGTACATTTAATTGGATTATGTTATTTTAGTCAACCTAATAGAACCACAGTCATACATATTGTTTTCAATTTATAAAATATATATTCAGACCTGTTTCATTTTTGTCCATCAAAGTTTAGTTTAGTTTAATAATTGATAATAATCTGTAAAGATCGAAATACGTGTTAAAGATGTATATATATATATATATATATATATATAGTTATTAAGACGTCTAATGTTTTAATATTAAATTCTCAATTAAATTCTCGCAGCTTGCAGTCGCTCGAATTTAAACTCGACTTCGGATTTTAAATCTTATAAAACACTTGATGCTCTCAAGATTTTTTCCAACCCAAATTTTGTAATGAAAACCATAATTTCAAACAATATTATTTGCCTATTGAAAATAAAAATAAACACAATTTTTATAATTAAAAAAAAAAAACGAATCGAATACGATAGTTTCAGTAGAAATTAGAAACAAACAAAAAATATTTGACGAGAAATTATGGTAGTAATTTCTCGTCAAATATTTTTTGTCTAAAGTCTTTGTCTAAAGTCTAAAATAGCGTACGAAAAAAGTTAAAAATATTTGACGAGAAATTATGGTAGTAATTCCTCGTCAAATATTTTTTGTCTAAAGTCTAAAATAGCGTACGAAAAAAGTTAAAAATATTTGACGAGAAATTATTACCATAATTTCTCGTCAAATATTTTTTGTCTAAAGTCTTTGTTTAAAGTCTAAAATAGCGTACGAAAAAATGTAAAACAATGCTTATTTATTTTCGATTGCGCTTCGGTAGTTTGATTCAGTTTGCGAATTCAAATTAAAAGTTTTATTGGATTAAACAGAAAGAAAAGAAAACAAAAAAAAACGGGATAGTTTTAGGAAGAAATATATAAATTCATTAAAATAAAAGAAAATCTCCCAGAATATTCGACAGAAATTCGTGCTTTTTCGCATAAAATAACTAAAAAACCACGGATGGGGTAATTTTTGTTTTTTTGCATATTCTGAAAGGGGAGGGTTTGAGTAATATCTCCAGAAAGTTTCACGAAGCCAAAGTCCAATCAAAGTACGATGTATTGTTCTTTTTGCTGAGGGAAGCTGAAATAATCTATAAGTAATGCTCAATCCCTTCTTAATAATACATTTTAAATATTGATAATTAAATAAAAGTCACTTGGTTTGTTTCACTACTATTTTTTTATTCTCTCCGACTAGTTTCGACTTATCGTCATTTTATTTAATTATCAATATTGTAAACATATGAAACATGTTTACAATATTGATGTATGTGATTGATGTATGTGTGATGTAAGTGATTAATGAGAACCAAATTGAACATTTTAAATGTTAATTTAAAATATTATTGAAAAGAAATATGAACACGAGATAACGTTTTTATCATGAACATTCTATCATCTTCCTAAACAATATTTATTTTTTGTTTAAAACATTTCAAATATAATAATTATACAGTATTTGAAATGTTCTAAACAAGAAAATATGTCCTCAATAGCATTATATTTGAAATGCTTTTATTAATTATTTTCAAATCATTTTTATTTAATATTAAATATATAACATATTTAATATTAAATATATTAAATAAAAATGATTTGAAAATAATTAATAAAAGCATTTCAAATATAATGCTATTGAGGACATATTTCAAAAGAGGTCGTATTTTAAGGACAACATAAGAATTTAGCCTATATGTACCCCTAGTAATAGTGTCGAAAAAAAAATACACGTGTAAGTTAAATAATTTTAAATTCTCGACTAATTCAGGGTGATTAAATTTAATTCTCTTAAAATGGACAATAACGTTTCGAGTTATTGTCCATCGTCGATAATTTTTAGTTTATTCAACTTAAACTATGTTTTTATTCAATGTCCAGTACATAGATTTTTAATAAAACTTTATTTCTTTACTTATTTTTAAAAAATTAAAAAGAAAAACTTCTTGATTTAAAGTTTTGTGTTTATTCACTACAATTGTTTCGCAAATTTATTGCTTCTTCAGGTAAAGATATTTACAATGAATAAACACAAAAACTTTGAAAATCAAGAAGTTTTTCTTTTTAATTTTTTAAAAATAAGTAAAGTAATATGGATTTTCAACACATAAATGCCTCAACAATCAACGAAAACTTTATTTCATCTGAGATTTTATCATTTTATTTATTTTTTTATTTTTATTTTATCGAAAAGGTTATTTCAACTCATTTAAATTATAACAGCGCAAACCGCAAGTGATTTTATTGTTATTGTTGTTGTTTTTTTTATACTTATTTACAAGAAACGAATTCTCAGGTATTAACGGTTTCGCCATACACACAATGCTGTTTAACTGTTTTCGTGAATATGCGGAAAATTAGCTCGTTTAAAAAAAATGAGTAAATTAACATTCTTATTTATTTATTTTTTTTTTTTCGTGTAGCAATAATGTCTAAATTAATTTCGGAACGGAATAATCAACGTCGGAATTCGCGGCTTCAATTTCACCACAGAAACGAAATGTTTGGGTTAATTAAAATTCATGACATTCATTAAATGAATGGAGTTTTTTTTATATATCTATATCGATTTGTAGGAATTAATTGAGTTGTACAAGAAATGAAAATGTTAGTTTGATTTTTTTTAAATTAAATCAAAAGAATTAGAAACTAATTACTAAATTATTTATTCCTTCTTTAGCTACTGTGATATTTTGACTTATATAAGTTTCATAAGTACAAATGCTCAATAACGGACATTTACTGTTGCATAACAATAACATATTGTTTAATGGAGCAATTTTTGAATTGAAAATATTTATACCAATAGAAAAGAGTATTCATTCACTTGGTCAAAGCTGTTTAAATATATTAAATATTTATTTAATATATGAAAATATTTATATTAGAAATATTAACTTGTTTTGGTGCAGAAAAGCTTAAAAGCATTGGGTACGAGGAGGACAGCTTCGGATGCTGTAAAATATATAACTTACTTTGAATTTAACTATATTTTTAAATATTCATATCTGAGAGCCTTTAATAACCATTAATTTGAATAATATTAAATATTTCCCCACAATAAATAAATTCCTTACAATGCAAATATCTCGCCTTATACATAATACGGTACATTATTTCTACACCATTCATTACCAACATAATGAACACAGAGATTTCCCATTTTTTTTGTGTGTGTGTGCGTATATATAAAATACTGTTAACATTATCATCTCTCGCATCGCGCATACATTTATATTTATTAGCATGGAGCCTTTCCCGCTGTTGAATTGAATCCACGAGAGAAAGAGCCAAACAAAACAAAAAAAATGAAGAAAAGAATGGTCGGTCGGCGCGCGAAGAAAACGTATAGTTATTGTGAGTTAGAATATGTATGCGGTTATTGTGAGTTAGCGTTTATGCAGATTGATCCAGTTTAATAATATTCCCAAGTTCAAGGAAGTCGTAAAGGCAGCCGGTCGTTGACTAAGCGACCTTGCGGGCGACGCTTTCAATCGCGTTTCGTTCTCTATTTGCAACCGAGGTATTTTAGACTTAACTGGACACGTTATGCGGTCGGTTTTGCAGTTTTGCGCCCACGCAGGATGATATATCCTTGAAGAGGACTTTACTCAGCATCGCTTGATTTTTAGTCCTATAATGAACAATTTTGATTATTTCTTTCTATAAATAATTTCAGCATGCATGCGATATTGTTTCATTGTGATTTTTGTATTATTATTTGTTTAGCATTATTATAAGTTTGTAAAATTGTAAAAAGTTTATACGTTCAAATAAATAAATAAAATAAAATAAAAAATAGAAATAAGGAGAGGTTCTCATCTAAACGCCCAAAAAATGCACAAAGTTTCGAAACAAAGACGAAAACGGGTTGGGAATTCAGAATACTAGTACATTGATCTGTATTGTCAAAAATTTCTGTTATAAAAAAAATTGCGGCTGTAATAACTATTTGAACTGAGCCATGTCAGCGCGGAATTGGTCCACGGTGTACATCACAGCCTCTCTGGAACAATTATAACCAAATAAGGACAACAATGTCCAAAAGTCAACTAAATTAGTGGAAGCTAGGTCTATGCTCCTGCTAATTTAGTTGACTTTTTTTCAATAACTTGAAAATAATTCAAAATTTGACTATTCGGCACAATCTTAAAAGTTGAGGTCACAGTAGCTAAAGAGGAAATAATTTTGTATGAAATAAATATGAATAAATTATTAAAAATCAACCAATAAAACACAGATTAGATTGAATAACTTTAAATTCTCGACTAGTTTCGGGTTATTAGCCCATTTTCAAGAGAATTTAAAATTTGTGTTATTAAAATTTCTATGAATAGATATATTGTTTTTTTAATTTTTATTTTAATTTAATTGTGGGGCAGGCAAAATAATTTCGGTCCCAGAATTTGCTCACAAGGTGTTTTATTGGTTGATTTTTAATAATTTATTCATATTTATTTCATACAATATGAACCACCAATGTCTAAATATTAAAACCATTAAGGAAATAATTTATTAATTAATTATTTTCATATTCTTTTTATTTAATTTATTTAAATAACTGCGACCAACTGTATAAATCCTTTCTTCTATTATTATATACATTTGCAATTAAGTACTTAAGAAATGTTCCGTTCAATCAATCAAGTATGAAAACACACATTGTGAAAGTAAAATGTCATCTTTACAACGCAAAACAAACCAACGTAACAACGCGTGCATTTTATGAAGAAGATTAAGAGCGGCAGTGAAAGCGTCGTCGGTGGTTGAATGAAGGAAAAAAAATTGGATGTTTGAGGTGAAAATCTTTATGTGCGAGGAAAGTGGATTAGTTCATTAAAATGTAAAAAAATGGGAATAACGGATATTGGAGCATTGTAAAACTAATAGTTTTTTATTTAAATATAAATTATTTTATAAGGCAGAAAGGCTATTTAGCCGATTGCTGTTTTATTTGATTTAAAATAAAACAAAGCTTTTTTATCAGTATACATTTCCCCTATGTATACCTGCAAAATACGCGAGTGAAATGCATTGAACCGATTAATATGTGTATGTTTAGTTGACTATTTGGCATATGTGTGTTCAGTTTCGTGTTATAGGCAACTAAACATACATACGTTAATGCATTTGACTCGCGTATTTTGCAGGTATACATAGGGCAAATGTATACTAATAAAAAAAGGTCTCTGTATATATATATATATATATATATATATATATATATATGTATATATATATACAATCATTTTTATTGTGATATTTACACATACAAATATTATATTAAATAAAAATGATTTGAAAATAATTAATAAATTATTTTCACATTTAGCTCTGTGACTTTTTATTTACGTAAGTACGTTAAACAAATGCACATTAAAACAACTACTTCCCGGGCAAATACCCACGCTGGACATTGAATTACGTAATGTACACCTGCTGTTGCACATCAAATAAAATATTGCATAATGCAACAAATTTTGATCCGAGAAAAATTTCATGCAAAAACAACAAAAGGAACGTTACTTAATTTAAGGCCATCTGCAGACACGTGTTTCGGGATCTATGCCTCGTCAGTACAGCTATGTGTAGGGGTAATAACTAGTGATGCCACATTAAATTAGGAAAAATATGGCGCTTGCGCCGTCTTCCATTTATAATGATTTTTACCTAATTCCTCATTTACTAATAACTTACATGCTTTCCGCGTGTTTTCATAATCTTTTTTTTCATCTCAGCATTGTTCATTTGAGAAATCTGACCTGAAAATGTATAATTTTAGCGGTGCGCGCTCAAAACATCTGCGATGTGCGAGCAATCCAACAATTGCAGAAATTACTGGAGGCTATTTATTAACGCCCGGCAATAAACGGCGATGGATTAATTAAATTGCTTGAATTCGATCGAAGCTCGGATGCGTGAAGTTGGAGATAGAGGAAGGCGTGTCGTGGTATTTTCATACGAAACTATTAAAGACAAAAATTGTGAAAATATATGAATAACAAATTTATATTAAATTTATGGCTGGTTATTTCAAGTAAATCCATATGCGGTTAAACCGTTTTCATATAAAATTAAGTACGTCCGCTTGTGTTAATGCCACCGAGTAAAACTTTTTGTAAAACAATCAGGGATTTTATGAGCTACTTTCTGCCCCATAAAACGCCTATAAATATCCTCGCGGTGAAATGACGCAAATGAAATTTATGGGCGGTTTATCAAGCAGGAAGTAGTGCTTAAAATCGCTGATTGTTTGCAAAGGCTACTGAATAACCGATTGTGCAATAATCAATTGAACAATTCAAAAGGATTTCTTAAAAAAATAAAACATATAATTTCAATTATTTTTTACTAATTCTAATCATAGTAATATCACACACAGGTAAATCCCGACTTGCCGATCTCCAACCAACTTCCAACAAAATTCATCAAAAATTCATTTTGTGCTACAAAGGGCTGAAACCCTCTAGAGGGATAGATTAAAGTCTACTGAACTCAAATATGTGCGCCAAAAGTCTTTATTTCGTTTAGAAATATTTTTTATGAATTTTTAAAATCGGGCGAAAGAGATCAAATCCAACAAAATTCATAAAAAAATCATTTTGTGCTACAAAGGGCTGAAACCCTCTAGAGAGATAGACTGAAGTCTACTGAACTCAAATATGTGCGCCAAAAGTTTTTATTTTGTTCAGAAATATTTTTTATGATTTTTTTAAAGTCAGGCGAAAGAGATCAAATATGTACCCCTTCCAACAAAATTCATAAAAAAATCATTTTGTGCTACAAAGGGCTGAAACTCTCTAGAGAGATAGATTGAAGTCTACTGAACTCAAATATGTGCGCCAAAAGTCTTTATTTTGTTCAGAAATATTTTTTATGAATTTTTAAAATCAGGCGAAAAAGATCAAATATGTACCCCTTCCAACAAAATTCATCAAAAATTCATGTTGTGCTACAAAGGGCTGAAACCCTTTAGAGAGATAGATTAAAGTCTACTGAACTCAAATATGTGCGCTAAAAGTCTTTATTTTGTTCAGAAATATTTTTTATGAATTTTTAAAGTCAGGCGAAAAATATCAAAGATGTACCCCTTCTAACAAAATTCATCAACAATTCATTTTGTGCTACAAAGGGCTGAAACCCTCTAGAGAGATAGATTGAAGTCTACTGAACTCAAATATGTGCGCCAAAAGTCTTTATTTCGTTCAGAAATATTTTTTATGAATTTTTAAAGTCAGGCGAAAAAGATCAAAAATGTATCCTTTCCAACAAAATTCATCA
This sequence comes from Philonthus spinipes, assembly GCA_963082785.1. NCBI lineage: Eukaryota > Metazoa > Arthropoda > Insecta > Coleoptera > Staphylinidae > Philonthus > Philonthus spinipes. Next base: position 2,200,589 of record OY720310.1, on the reverse strand, counting down.
AAAATTAATTTTGTGCTACAAAGGGCTGAAACCCTCTAGAGGGATAGATTAAAGTCTACTGAACTCAAATATGTGCGCCAATAGTCTTTATTTCGTTCAGAAATATTTTTTATGAATTTTTAAAGTCAGGCGAAAAAGATCAAAGATGTACCCCTTCCAACAAAATTCATCAAAAATTCATTTTGTGCTACAAAGGGCTGAAACCCTTTAGAGGGATAGATTGAAGTCTACTGAACTCACATATGTGCGCCAAAAGTCTTTATTTTGTTCAGAAATATTTTTTATGAATTTTTAAAGTCAGGCGAAAAAGATCAAATATGTACCCCTTACAACAAAATTAATAAAAAAATCATTTTGTGCTACAAACGGCTGAAACCCTCTAGGTAGATAGATTAAAGTCTACTGAACTCAAATATGTGCGCTAAAAGTCTTTATTTTGTTCAAAAATATTTTTTATGATTTTTTAAAGTCAGGCGAAAAAGATCAAATATGTACCGATTCCAACAAAATTCATCAAAAATTCATTTTGTGCTACAAAGGGCTGAAACCCTATAGAGGGATAGATTAAAGTCTACTAAACTCAAAAATGTGCACCAAAAGTCTTTATTTCGTTCAGAAATTGTCAACTATGACAAGAAACTCCCCGTGGAATACCCGCGGCTAAGACGCTTTAAATACGCGCTATACATTCGTCTGTTTAAAAGATTTGTTTCCACTTACTTACATTCAGCTTCAAAAGTCTGTTATATTAAACACCACGGTAATAATGCAATTATTCATGTAAATGGCACGCCGTTGAAATAAATAAATAAATAGTTCATGCACTCTCCAATCTCCCTCTATCCAAACTAACTGAGCGTGTTGTTTTGAACTGTGAGCATTTACTGAGCGTCAATTAAAAGGACGTGCTGAATTATATGATAATAATAATAATTCATATGCAGCTCCATTCCTGTAAAATTAATGCCTAGTGGATTTTTCGAAAAATGTAAAGCACTTGACATGACATCAAACGCAAAACCGTAATAATGGACCCAAACAACGCAACAAATTGTAGCCTGAAGATCTCCAAAGGCAATTCCTTACGTATGATAAAGTCCGCAGGACCCATTTTCCGCGTATCTCCTAGCATGCATAATCACGCACGCATCCGTGCACCATATGCAAATACCTCGTCATAAACTTCCGTATCGCCGTTAAAAAAAAACAACAACAGAAAAAACCACACGCTCAGTTAGTTGGAAACAGCGCTTGAACTGTGTAAGAAGTAGAAAGAGGAAAAACCGCGACGGTTTCAAAGGCAACGAACGACATATTCGCGGGATTCGTACGAAAAGGGCAACAGACAGAAATGGCCTGTTTAGGCACCATGAAATGACAATTACGCGACGGTCCCCTCATGTGTGACACGACCGCAGGAAAGTGTTCTTTTTTTCCTGCTTGACACAAATCCGGGCGCGCTTCCATTATTTCGTGACAATTAAAATGTGCGCTTTACTGTTAGGTTTAATTGCCATCGAGCGTGATGCTGGGCTTTTCGAGTTTGTTCACTCCTTCACTTTTCTTCGATTTTTCTCTTTCGTTTATTCAGCGCGCGTGTAATTGAGACTACCTCACCGGCTGGATTTAACTTTCGTTGGAATAATTGCCCCAAGTTGGATTATTTTCACTTGACTTTTGTATTCACACAGCAAAATTATTAACGCACAGCAAAATTGTGCTATATACCAATGATGATTCGATTATATTAACATCTAATAAGTGAGGATGCATGGTCGAAAACTAGTAGATCCATTTTTGAATTAATTTCTCACTTAACCCGTTGTGAAACATATTTAATTAATAGACTTTGATTAAAACACTTGGTTTGTTTCACTGATTTGAATCAGTGAATCAGCTGATGATCGCTGATTCAAATCAGTGAAACAAACCAAGTGTTATAATCAAAGTCTACTAGTAGATCCATTTAATTTCAGCTAGTTTCACTGAAATCATCTACAAACTTTCGAAAAATATTTCATTCAGTAGGATCCTCTTCAATTCAATATAAGACAGCAACAAAAACTGTGGAAAAAAAATTAATGAATCAAGCAGTAATATTCCACAGTAAATTGTCTGGTTATTAATTTATTTAATTACACATTCAAAACGTTTTGTGTAATTACATACATCCATGCTTGATTAGCAAACACTACAGGCGGAATAATTGAAATTCCGAAATAGTCAAAGCAAACAGCGAGAGAGCTTCGGCCGCCCGAGGCCAACAACAAACATATCAATATTTAACATAATATTTACAGCTAACAACCATGCCAGATATTTGAATTACAGCACAAACACGCGCGCAGCGCCATCAACGTGTCGTTTACCCGTTTTAATAAAACATTAAACTCCATTTTAATGTCATTGTCGCGGTTACGCGCGCCTTTTCCTCCACCTTGTTCCTCAGCGGGTGACATTCCATTCCATTTCGTAAAAATCCCGCCCGCCCGCGTGCGTGCCCGTGAAATAATGAGCATTGTCATGCCCGAAATTACCCAAATTAAATTAGCCGGCGCGCGGGACCGTTACGTTCAAAACTTGAAAATTTCGTCCATTGTTGGAAATGGGGAGTACCGGTTCGGGTAATAACAATTCTGGGATCTTGCCGTTTGTTGATAGATTGCCGCAATAGATCTTTGGTGTGAAGTACGGGCTTTGGTTTTACCGGAGTGCGTCTGGATCCGGTGATTTCGACACGTTTGGAAATTACGGATTATTTGCTGGTGCATACCGTTAGGATAATCAGTGGTGTTGCTTTGGGGGAGTGGACCTACAAAAAAAAAATGCTGGGAATTATTGCGATTACGATCAATTCAAAGATAGTTATAATTAGGTTTTTTTTTTAGTATACTAAACAAATGCTTTTTTTTTATTTGATGATGAAATGAATATTATAATTGAAAGATAGATGGCGCTGATAAGCATATCACCATTTAGTATACTAAACGAGAGCTTTTTATTTATAGAAAAAATGATTATCAGAATTGGAAGATAGATAGCGCTGATGAGCGTCTTACCATGTCGCTGATGATAGTATCAAACTTTTTTATACTAAACAAGGGCTTAGTGTAAGAAAATTATTTTATTATTTAAAAAATAACTTTTAAACTTTGCATATAATACAAAAAAAAAGTATAAAAGTGTTGTCTTATAGCTATTCCATCACTATCTGTAAGTTCCATAAAAGCATCATCCTTCCTCCGGCGATCATTCGCCTACTTTAATCCCCCTCAAAACAAGTCGATTAAGCCAGTTTTAATTTAGAAACACTTCACGTTATTGAAACATTACTCACGCACATTTTTGTTTTTGTTTCGCGAAATGTGTATTTAAATTAAGAAGGATCAAAATTTATTAGACCATATAAAACGGAATACGTCCACATATTTCTGCTGCGGGTCATTTCACAATACAGAGTAATTACCGACTTACAAGTTTATCTATCCCGATCGAACTCAATCACTAATTACAAATAATGAAGAAGAAGTAAAAAAAGGACGGCAATAACCATCAACCATCCAGAATATTTATACACAATTAAACCCCCATCTCCGGCATTACTCATTGCGGCTAATTGTGAACAGCGATACAATCGAAATCGGCGCGCTGTATTATCGAATTAATCAGCGACTTCAATTACGAGCCACACATCGGAATCCGTTCTTCGGTTTTGATAATCATCGGGATTGTGCGAGGACAATGGGTGACTTTCAGTTGAATGGAATATAAGCTTAAGTTCCTTTTTCGGCCTGTAATAAATCAACGCTGTGGAAAAAGGTGTTTATGTCGGCGGGCACAATGGGCATCGGCTTTGCGCCGTGTTCTCCTGTTGTGTGTTCTCTTGACCTTAATCGGCCGTCGGATCAACAACGGTGGATGTGTCAAAATTGGCGAATCAGTTAGCTTAATGGTGTCCGCAGTGTAATGGCACAATGGTGCGTATAGTTTGCGGTTCATTATTGTGGATTATTCCTGTTTTTTTTTTCTTCTTCTTCTTTTATTACAAGCTTACTGTAATGTGGTATGTTTATTAATGACCTTAGAAATAATAATGATTTAAACACTAATTCACCTTACACGAGCCAGTTTGCACACTGACTTATTGCAATTTTGGACGCATCTGCGGTTAGACCAAAATTACAAGCTTCACAGAAAAGATAGAAATGCGAGGATTCTAAAGGATACACCTATAATATCTAACATATTGATTTTTATTGGACGTCCTAACGATCAATCAAACAAACATTTATACCATGTTGCAAAAAAATGATTTAAACAGAAAATTGTATTAAAAATTGTCCATTTTGAGTTTAGGTGAAAATATCTCGAAAACTATGGATGGGGTATTTTTTGATTTTTACATATTCTGAAAGAGCGAGCTTCAATCAACATCCCCACGTAGTTTCATGAAGATACCCCGCAAATAATAATTATTACGATTTTTTAAATTTGAATTATACAGAAAATTGCATCAAAAATCGTCCATTTTGGGTTTAGATGAAAATATCTCGAAAACTAGCGATGGGGTAATTTTTATTTTTTACATATTCTGAAAGAGCGAGCTTTAATTAACAGCCCCACGTAGTTTCATGAAGATACCTCGCAAATAATTATTATTACGATTTTTTAAATTTGAATTATACAGAAAATTGCATCAAAAATCGTCCATTTTGCGTTTAGATGAAAATATCTCGAAAACTATGGATGAGCTAATTTTCGATTTTTATATATTCTGAAAGAGCGAGCTTTCGTTAACATCCCTACGTAGTTTCATGAAGATACCCCGCAAATAATAATTATTACGATTTTTTGAATTTGAGTTATAGAGAAAATTGCATTAAAAATCGCCCATTTTGGGTTTAGGTGAAAATATCTCGAAAACTATGGATGGGGTATTTTTTGATTTTTACATATTCTGAAAGAGCGAGCTTTAATTAACATCCCCACGTAGTTTCATAAAGATACCCCGCAAATAATAATTATTACGATTTTTTTGAATTTGAATTATGGAGAAAATTGCATTAAAAATCGCCCATTTTGGGTTTAGGTGAAAATATCTCGAAAACTATGGATGGGGTATTTTTTGTTTTTTACATATTCTGAAAGGGGGAGCTTTAGTTAACATCCCCATGTAGTTTCATGAAGATACCCCGCAAATAATAATTATTACGATTTTTTAAATTTGAGTTATACAGAAAATTGCATTAAAAATCGCCCATTTTGGGTTTAGGTGAAAATATCTCGAAAACTAGAGATGGGGTAATTTTTGTTTTTTGCATATCCTGAAAGAGCGAGCTTTAATTAACATCCCCACGTAATTTCATGAAGATACCCCGCAAATAATAATTATTACGATTTTTTAAATTTGAGTTATACAGAAAATTGCATTAAAAATCGCCCATTATGGGTTTAGATGAAAATATCTCGAAAACTATGGATGGGGTATTGTTTATTTTTTACATATTCTGAAAGAGCAAGCTTTGATTAACTTCCCCACGTAGTTTCATGAAGATACCCCGCAAATAATAATTATTACGATTTTTTGAATTTCAGTTATACAGAAAATTGCATTAAAAATCGCCCATTTTGGGTTTGGGTGAAAATATCTCGAAAACTAGGGATGGGGTATTTTTTTATTTTTACATATTCTGAAAGAGCGATCTTTAATTAACATCCCCATGTAATTTCATGAAGATTTCCCGCAAATAATAATTATTACAATTTTTTAATTCGAATTATAGAGAAAATTGCATTAAAAATCGCCCATTTTGGATTTAGGTAAAAATATCTCGAAAACTATGGATGGGGTATTTTTTGATTTTTACATATTCTGAAAGAGCGAGCTTTGATTAACATCCCCACGTAGTTTCATAAAGATACCCCGCAAATAATAATTATTACGATTATTTTAATTTGAATTATACAGAAAATTGCATTAATAAGTTTCATATGTTCTTTTTTAGTTTACTTTGTATAAATCTTTGCAATCCGGATATTCAGGACGCCTTTATTTATTCCTTCAATTCTGTTTTTTTTAATCCACACAAAAAAACTGTAATGTTTTATTTGAATCCGCTATGTAACAAAAATTCTAAATCACAATTCCAGCACGGCAAAACACACAGCCCATGTCAAATCCGCTGACGCGGCGTGAAATAATCCTTCATAACTTTTCAATTAGATCCACTTTTTCAACAATCGATATCATCTATAAAGCGCACGTACCGCACTCGCGTTTTTTTTTTCTTCTATTCCCCCAGCTTTCGACTTCTTCTACCTCAACGAGCGAAACGTGTTCGTACGGAATAACTGTCGAATTTTTATCCGTCACGAAACGGAAAAATAACAACACGGCCCGTTGTTGTCGGTTGATAATTTATTATAAAATAATGATGCCGTAAATCATCGTGAGAGGTTGTCGCCGATAATTTGATAGCTTTATTGGGGGGGACGAGTGTACGATCGGTGGACGACGGGAAATATTGTTTCGAATGATGCATCGCCGCACCGCCGTCCGGGATGGAATTATGCATGAAGTTCACAATAGTAGCGGTAGCCATCGAACGCATGAATGCAACAAAGGGGTTTTATATCATCGTTAAATGTTTATTGATGTCAATAGGTAAAACTTTGTCTTACAAATGATTTATTAGCCGTATTGATTATGAAATTTAATTATTTACAAGGACTATGTTTTTAGTATTTTTTTGTATCGATACAAAATTCTTGAAATAAAGGAAAAGATAGTTAATAGAGAAGGGATTTTTCACTTGGTCACAGTTATTTAAATAAATTAAATAAAAATAATTTGAAAATAATTAATTAATAATTATAGTTGATGCTTATTGTGCCACATTTTGATGGAACCAAAATATATGGAGAATATGGGGTAAGATTTTTAGTGATTAAAAGAATCTCTTTATTTTAGTTATTAATAATGTGTTTTCCTACAAAGGAACATTGACAATCAAAGAGAGGCGAAGCTGCCATTTACCATTTACCTCTGGGGCATGGAAACTAGAAGATAAATGTTGTAAAAATGACCCCAGTATTAGTCTTGCCATCTATGCCTGCTCCAGCTACAGTTTTCTTGCATCATCCCTCAGTGTATGAGATCATGAATCCAGGCGAAAGTCTGTTTTTCCCTGTCCTGGTTAATTGCGAGTGGTTTCACCAGGAAGTAGCCTGCACTTCCTAGCTACAGCACTTGCGATATTTACAAAATATTGAGAATGAGTATTCAGGTGCTTTTGGAATTGGAATACTTCAGTGTCAGTCATTAGTGACTGACACAGGGGTCAGTGTGTTAATGGAATTAATAGAAAATTTGTAATTTATTAAATGTATTGAAATTTAGTAATCGCTGACTGACGGTGTCACGTCAGTCACTGATGACTGGCAGTGAGTATCTTCTTTAAACTTACTTTTGGATTTGGAATACTTCAGTCACTGGTGACTGACACAGCGGTCAACGTGTTAAAGGCAATGATATGAAATTTGTAATTTATTAAATTTTGTTCATATTTTTTTATAAATTATCTTGAAAGCTTTGGTGATTATTTGAAAGGTTTAAATTCTGAAACAGTTTTAATAGCAATAAAGAAAAACACGTCTGCATTCAATTAGTTAATCTCAACAGTTTAGTGAAAACAAAACGTGCATTGCGAAGGTCATCAGTTGTACCTTTTTCCGGCCGGTTGTAAAACACGCCATTTCCGTTAACCCGATAAAAGGTACACGGCTTCAATTAATGGGTTTATCTTGTCCCCGGCTGATTTATCGCTTTTGGAAACGTCCCGTTGGAAAGTGGAAACAGTCCCGTGGACGACGTCTCCGCCGCGGCGTGCACCACGTACCCGCTAACTGTAGTTAAGACAACTCGCGCGCGCCGGGTAAGTGGCAAAAAGAGCGACGACCAATGGCTCCGGAGGAATCTTCTCCTCGGCCAATGGGCATCCTTGCGTAACCGCCGCCGAGGCGAGTATAAGACGGGAACACCTGTACTCTTCGGACTCATTTCGGTACGGCCGTTTGTGCAAGTTTCGCGGAAGGTTTGCACAAGAAGAGGTGAACTTGAACCCAGCACGGTGGACGTTTCGCCAGTCGCGGGAAGGAAGAAGAAGAAGTAGAAGCAGCGGGAGACGGTACAGTGACTATTGAGTGTGCTCTTGTGTTGGTGACTGCAGTGAGTTCAACGTCTGCTCCGTACGACACCTTTAGCTTTGACAGTTCGATCAGTAATTCTTTCAGTTCGTGTTCCTTTTTTTGATTAACTCTTCTTTGCGTTTTAAATAAACTTTTGGAGCAGTTTCTACTCGATTTATAAAGGTAAAGAAAAATATTTATAATTACATTTTTACAAAACTTTAACAACATTTAAAATAAGTATACATAAAGAATATTTGTTATTTTTTTCTAAAATTCATTTGTGAAATAAACCAAAGTATTTCAACAAGATATACTTTTAATAAAATATTCAGCCACCATTCATCTAGTGATGTCCATTTCGGTTTTTCGAAACTCATCAGACCAGTGTGTTCCATGTTTAACGATGCCACATGAAATTTGACGAAAGATGGCGCTTGCGTTGTTTTTCATTTATTATGATGATATACTTTAACAAATTTTATAACACAAGGTGGATCAAAAATGATATAATAACATCCAGGCAATTTTAATCAACATTATTAAGAGTCATTTAACAAATTTTATAATCCAAGGCGGTCAGAAATCATTCAGGCAGTTTTAATTAATTTTCGATTTGTTGAACTTTAACTTGAGTGATTGCCTCATCACTCAAGTTAAAGTTCAACAAATTTTATAATACAAGGTGGCTAGAAATACCGTGGTAAGCTTTATTAAAATTAATAAAACTGCCTTTATTAATTTTACTACGATCACTCCAGCCAAAATGAAAGATAACCAATGATAATCAAAATTTATATTTTTTTGAGTTTTTGCTTTGAGATATTATTATAAACGAAAGTATGTGATAATACTTAAAAACAACGACTAGTATTAAAATGTTAATAAACGTTATTATCTGGACTTCAGATTAGTTTTGCATTCTGTTTTTTTTTTTACAATCCTTCAATTCTTTTGATTCGAACCTTTTGCTAAATTGAATATATCGTCTGCAACTTCATCCTTCAGTAAAGTTATTGTGTTATAAAATATTTGTAAACCATATTATACACCGTTAATTGAAATAAATTAAAACGAATCTGAAATGATTATAATAAATGGAAGACGGCGCAAGCGCCATCTTTTGCCTAATAATTATTACGATTTTTTTTAATTTGAATTATATAGAAAATTGCATTAAAAATCGTCCATTTTGAGTTTAGGTGAAAATAACTCAAAAACTATGGATGGGGTAATTTTTGTTTTTTACATATTCTGAAAGAGTGAGCTTTAATTAACATCCCCACGAAGCTTCACAAAGATACGCCGCAAATAATAATTATTACGATTTTTTAAATTTGAATTATTCAGAAAATTGCATTAAAAATCGTCCATTTTGACTTTAGGTGAAAATATCTCGAAAACTATGGATGGGGTAATTTTTGTTTTTTACATATTCTGAAAGAGCGAGCTTTAATTAACATCCCCACGTAGTTTCATGAAGATACCCCGCAAATAATAATTATTACGATTTTTTAACTTTGAATTATTCAGAAAATTGCATTAAAAATCGTCCATTTTGAGTGTAGGTGAAAATATCTCAAAAAATATGGATGGGGTAATTTTTGTTTTTTTACATATTCTGAAAGAGCGAGCATTAATTAACATCCCCATGTAGTTTCAAAAAGATACCCTGCAAAAAATAATTATTACGATTTTTTAAAATTGAATTATTTAGAAAATTGCATTAAAAATCGTCCATTTTTAGTTTAGGTGAAAATAACTCAAAAACTGTGGATGGGGTAATTTTTGTTTTTTACATATTCTGAAAGAGCGAGCTTTAATTAACATTCCCACGTAGTTTCATGAAGATACCCTGCAAATAATAATTATTACGATTTTTTAAATTTGAATTATTCAGAAAATTGCATAAAAAATCGTCCATTTTGAGTTTAGGTGAAAATATCTCGAAAACTATGGATAGGGTAATTTTTGTTTTTTACATATTCTGAAAGAGCAAGCTTTAATTAACATCCCCACGTAGTTTCATGAAGATACCCTGCAAATAATAATTATTACGATTTTTTAAATTTGAATTATTCAGAAAATTGCATTAAAAATCGTCCATTTTGAGTTTAGGTGAAAATAACTCAAAAACTATGGATGTGGTATTTTTTGTTTTTTACATATTTTGAAAGAGCGAGCTTTAATTAACATTCCCACGTAGTTTCATGAAGATACCCTGCAAATAATACGGTATCATGTGGCATCATCAACGATTTGATCAGTAGCCATTATGCAAATGTTAGATGAATGGTGGTTGAACATTTTAATAATAACAATAAATTGTTTTTATTTAAATTTTTTACAAAGGTACAAGAGAGAAAATACAATATAGTGCAGGCGATGTTCAACCATTCTGTATGACTTTAATTGCTCTTCCACTTAACCTGCAAACTGAAATGATTAATTAAATATTTAACATGTCCATAGACACCTTCCGCACAAACGCTCCAAGTCGAATTAAACCGACAACGCGAAGCGAGCCCTTATTATTACTAATAATCTTGTTATATGCAAATATCCGCGCGTCATTTCAGATTTATCGACCCGCGGACGGATAATTAGTGACCATTGTCGTAGCGCAGAAACCAGTCTTTCCGATTTAAAGAGTGCTTTGTGGTGTAACGTCGGCGTTTATCTCTCGCGAGGAAACGCGCCGAGTCCTGGCGCAGTCCTGTGCACTTATGCTAATTTTCCCCTGCTAAACGCCACGTCGTCGTCGTCGGCGGCGATCCCACGTGCAGAACGCTAAATCTCCTCGCGTGTAATTGAAAGAATCTCCCTCTTTCTCTAGATGCACACATCCTGTTTTCGCTGTGACTTTGTTTCGTGCTGGTGTTTTGTTTGTTTGGGCGGTGATATTTCTCGCGGGTAGTTTATGACCCCGATGGACGGTGTTTGGTATTTGAATACTGTGAGAATGCTATTCGCTGGTGGAGTTATTGTTATTGGCTGCTTAAAATTTAAAACTCCTTTGTGAGGATAAAAATAAAATTCCGAACTTAAAGAGCTATAAATGTTAATGTAACCACGCAGTGGCGAATAATTCTGAGGAAAAAAATCACAATTGCATTTTTAAGTAATTTTATTTTTCGTTAATCATTAGCAAAAAATTATAATACAGGGTTACTACAAAAGAAATAGGCACTTTAAATGTTTTATTAATCCAAAACCCCGCAAATAATAATTATTATAATTTTTTTAAATTGAATTATTCAGAAAATTGCATTAAAAATCGTCCATTTTGGATTTATGTGAAAATATCTCAAAAACTATGGATGGGGTAATTTTTGTTTTTTACATATTCTGAAAGAGCGAGCTTTGATTAACATCCCCACGAAGTTTCATGAAGATACCCTGCAAATAATAATTATTACGATTTTTTAAAATTAAATTATTTAGAAAATTGCATTAAAAATCGTCCATTTTGAGTTTAGGTGAAAATATCTCAAAAACTATGGATGGGGTAATTTTTGATTTTTACATATTCTGAAAGAGCGAGCTTTAATTAACATCCCCACGTAGTTTCATGAAGATACCCCGCAAATAATAATTATTACGATTTTTTAAAATTGAATTATGTAAAAAAATGCATTAAAAATCGTCTATTTTGAGTTTAGGTGAAAATATCTCGAAAACTACGGATGGGGTAATTTTTGTTTTTTACATATTCTGAAAGAGCGAGCTTTAATTAACATCCCCACGTAGTTTCATGAAAATACCCAGCAAATAATAATTATTACGATTTTTTTAATTTCAATTATAGAGAAAATTGCATTAAAAATCGTCCATTTTGATTTTAGATGAAAATAACTCAAAAACTGTGGATGGGGTATTTTTTGTTTTTTACATATTCTGAAAGAGCGAGCTTTGATTAACATCGCCACGTAGTTTCATGAAGATACCCCTCAAATAATAATTATTACGATTTTTTGAATTTCAATTATAGAGAAAATTGCATTAAAAATCGTCCATTTTGACTTTAAGTGAAAATATCTCGAAAACTATGGATGGGGTAATTTTTGTTTTTTACATAATCTGAAAGAGTGAGCTTTAATTAACATCCCCACGTAGTTTCATGAAGATACCCCGCAAATAATAATTATTACGATTTTTTAAAATTGAGTGTTATAAAAAATTGCAATTAAAAATAAGGGAAAAATTCATTTGAACCCAGTCCTAACTATGTGACAGGTTTGCAGAATTATTATTATTATTATTTTATACACATTCATGACATAACAAGATCCAAATAAAATTATATAATTACATACAAAAAAATAATTTCGTGGTGTATGGCTCGCCGGTTCCGCGGACACTTACTCAAAGCGAACGAACCTCTCTCCGAGGCATCAGTTGTGCGTAATTGCAAGAACTCCCCGGGCGAGGTTCAAAGTCCTGCTCCATCTATTTGACAGGGGGAAAATAACGAGAGCAGTATTTAAGCGAGCCGGCCATTGAGACCACCATTAAATAAAGATTTGCCGTGCTAAATTAGCTTTTGCGTTGTTATTCATCTGCTACGCGGGGAGAATGATACGCTACGAGAATTCGTTTATTAATTAGTGAATTCCTCATTAAGATTATTATTGTAAAAAAAAAAATAGTCTTAAGGGAAGAAATTAATTGTTTAGAGTTATTTTAGATATATTTTAAAACTGTATCTACAACAAACCATCCTTTTTAGCGCATTTCCCAATCAAGCCAAAGATAATATAATTTCAACATATTGGAAAACGTCCATTTTGAGTTTAGATGAAAATATCTCGAAAACTATGGATGGGGTAATTTTTGTTTTTTACATATTCTGAAAGAGCGAGCTTTGATTAACATCCTCACGTAGTTTCATGAAGATACCCCGCAAATAATAATTATTACGATTTTTTGAATTTGAATTATTCAGAAAATTGCATTAAAAATCGTCCATTTTGAGTTTAGGTGAAAACATCTCAAAAACTATGGATGGGGTAATTTTTGTTTTTTACATATTCTGAAAGAGCGAGTTTTAATTAATATCCCCACGTAGTTTCATGAAGATTCCCCGCAAATAATAATTATTCTTAACTACTATATTCTGTTCCACAATAAAAATGATGGCGTTGAACTAGATTTATTTTTATTGACTATTTAATAGGATTAACGAGTAATAATATATAATGAATGTATTAAATATGGATATATAAGAGGAAGACTTTTCACGTGCAGTAGATTATCTTTAATATATCTGTCTTATCGTTGACGATGCCACATGAAATTAGGCGAAAGATGGCGCTTGCGCTGTCTTTCATTTATTAAGATCTTTAATACGGATTAAAAGTAATTTGTAAATTATTTTTATTTCTAATAATGTTCTAACTCAATGGTGTAAACAAGCATTCAATTACCTGCACACACTTGATGTTAAATAATTCAACATTAATAGAAAAAGGAGAGTTTATTCACATGGTCGCAGTTATTAAAAACTTACGTAATTCATGAAAAGCCGATTTTCTATTAACAACATCCGGTGGATGCGGCTCTAATAAACGGAATTAAAAATAATTTCTGCGGATTTCATTTTCGCTCGGCTCATTGGGAGGTGCCCCGAGGGTACAATTAAGATATTTGCTGTAATTAAATCACTTTTATATAATTAAATCAAATACAGCTGAGTGGAGGAAGTGAAGTCGTTGAATGATTCAAATGTAAGAAAAAAACATAATAACCTGGTAGTTTTTTTTGCATTTATTATTTAGTTGCTTCGAAGGGAAGGGAAGTCCGTAGTGGTTCAGATAAAAAGAGACAAAAGTGGAAACAATCAACCTGATTGGGACAACAAACAAAATGAGAATATCTTTCGGGATAGGAGTAAAAATAATAGTTGCTTGTTTCATTAATGCCGGTACTAATAGTTGCAAGCTATAAATGGCGAATCTCGGATTTTCGTGAAAATTTTTGATCGATTTTATACATTCGAGTATTAATATTAATTATTTATACTCAGATAATATTTCGAATATTTTAGAGTTAGAAGCTAAAACATTCTAACCATTATCAAGGAATTTACAATAGAAAGGGTCTTTTTTAACTTGATCGCAGCTATTTAAATAAATTAAATACAAATGATTTGAAAATAATTAATAAATTATTTTCACATTTAGCTCCGTGACTTTTGACTTTCGTTACGAAAGTTACATTAAAGCAACTACTTCTCGGGCAAATACACCACCAGACATTAATTTACATAATGTACACCTGCTGTTGCATATCAGTAACATATTACATCGTGCAACATTTTTTTATCCGAGAAGGCAGAGCTGCACTGACGAGGGTTAGATCCCGAAACGCGTGTATAACTTCTATTAAAATGTAAATATGCGGCACGAATTTAATAACAAGCTGATTGAAACTAATTGGAATCGCACACAAAACATCATCATCATCATCATCATCTGCGATACAACGAGCCAGTTAACATGCAATAAAGTCGATCCCGATAAAAGCGAAATGTTATTAAATAATTTTTGCGCCGGTTATCTTTTATCCTCCAACAACCGCTGTTATTGGTATTGGCATTCACGGACAATTAGGCTCGTCATATTGCCTCAACAGGTGATTGGCGTCCGTAGATGCGGAATGTTCGATATGCCAATTACACAGCGGATTGCATTACGTACAATTACCGATCGGTATCGAACTCTTCATGTCCGCTCCGGAGATTCGCACTGTTTTGACGAGCGTATCTTGAAATACGAAAAAAAAAAAAAAAAAAAAAAGTGGAGATAAAAAGAAATCACGCTCGCGCTCTCCAATCGGTTTTTCCGATCTGGTTTTGTTGTTTTCTCATCTAAGATCTTCTTGGAAGGCGCAGCGATGCCGGGGGTCCGCGAGAAATTGCGCGAGTTAGAATGAAAATCATTGTTTTGTATAAATGATGGAACGGAAACTTGAGAACTTGTACAGTAATTGCACATAAAAATGTTTATCGAAGCAATAAAATTCATAATCGAATGAAATTAATGAATTGGCGGAAAGACCATAGATCGATAGTCTGTTCAAGCAAGTAAGAAAAAAACAAATTGTAAATATATATTAATTATTTTCAAATCATTTTTATTTAAGATATTTTTTTCATTCTTTATTTTAGAAAATAAAATTGATTTTCTTTTTCCATTTTCTTTATTACGAAATTATTGATCTAGAAACGAGAAAATTATTTTTTTTTTGGTGCCTTATTCGATTCAAAGGATGTTTCTAAGTTTTTCTTTTACAAAACAGTTTTTTTTTTCTTTCGTTATTTTAGAAAATAAAATTGATTTACTTTTCCCATTTTCTTTATTACCAAATTATTGAGCCAAAAGCGAGAAAAAATATTTTTTTGTATCCCATCCGATTGCAAGGATGTTTTTCTGGGACGATGCAATTTCGTCCAAGCGCGGATACCTAAGGGATACCCCCCGGCGAGAAACACAGTAAATTTTATTCAAATCGAATGGAACATTCGATTGTTATCAATAGAATATTTATTAATTTTTGTATTCATATTTTGGTCTCAGCAACCTAAGGTTAAGCTATTTCAAAAAATTAGCAGGACATTCTTTATATAATTGTTTTGTTTCACCAAATTATGATTATTTTCTCCGACAAGTTTCAATTTTCGTCGAAATTATGAAAAAATTAATAAAAAAACACAATATTGGTGTTAAACACTTAAGGGATGATTTCTTTGAAAAAGCCGTTTGGACGAAATTGTAATGTCTTGTTTTTCTTTCACAAAAAAGATATTTTCTTCTTTCATTATTTTAGAAAATAAAATCGATTTTTTTTGTCGATAAAAAATTTGATTCATCCGATTTCAAGGATGATTCTTATCGATAAAGAAAGTCAATTTTAATTTATAAAGAGAAAAAAAAAATGTTTTTTTATATAAAGGAAAAATATATAAAAAAATACATTTTTTCTCTCTTCATTAATTAAAATTGACTTTCTTTATCGATAAGAATCATCCTTGAAATCGAATGAATCAAATTTATCGAAAATATATATAATTTTCTTTTCTTTTTATTTTAGAAAATAAATTGGTGATTCGAAGGATGATTTTTAAATTTTCTTATCGATAAAGAAAGTCAATTTTAATTTATAAAGAAAGAAAAAATGTTTTTTTATATAGAGGAAAAATATAAAAAAAAACATTTTTTCTCTCTTTATAAATTAAAATTGACTTTCTTTATCGATAAGAATCATCCTTGAAATCGGATGAATCAAATTTATGGAAAAAATATATAATTTTCTTTTCTTTTTATTTTAGAAAATAAATTGGTGATTCCAAGGATGATTTTTAAATTTTCTTATCGATAAAGAAAGTCAATTTTAATTTACAAAGAGAGAAAAAATGTTTTTTTTTTATATAAAGGAAAAATATAGAAATATAAAAAAAAGTTTTTTTTTTATATAAAGGAAAAATATAAAAAAACATTTTTTCTCTCTTTATAAATTAAAATTGACTTTCTTTATCGATAAGAAAATTTAAAACTCATCCTTGGAATCACCAATTTATTTTCTAAAATAAAAAGAAAAGAAAATTATATATTTTTTCCATAAAAGATAATCTCACAAACATCCTTGGAATCAGACGGGGCTAATAAAATTATTGATGGTGCGGGGATAAAATCATTTTTTTTATTATTTTCGTAATTAACTGCCCACACGGCCCCGACACGGTATGCCCGAACAGTTAAACGTGCGGTTCTGCCAACTTAAGTAACCTAATTGAACAAATACGTCCGTTGAACCGGTAAACGCGAACCAATGTACACACATTTCGCCATTAAAGTCAATGCGCATTACACCCATAAATTCCCTTTTAATACCGCTCTAAACGATTCCTGATATATTAATCCGCGATGGGCTCGTTAATTGATAACCCATTGATTGACTTACTGTTAGATTTACTCCAAAAAATAAATACAAGAAAATATATATATATATAAAAAGAATTACATTTTAAATTCTCTTAAAAATGGATTAATAACCCGAAACTAGTTGAGAATTTAAAGTTATTACATTGAATAACTTTAAATTCTGCGTTTTATTTGTTTTATTGGTTGATTTTTAATAATTTATTCATATTTAATTCAATGAAAATAATTAAATAATTAATGGTTTTAAAGAGGAATTATCCGTTAAATAAACTGTTATTATTATTAAACTATTATTATTATTTAGACATTGGTAGTTCATATTGTATGAAATAAATATGAATAGATTATTAAAAATCAACCAATAATAAAAATAAATTTTAAATTCTCTTGAAAATGGGCTAATAACCCGAAACTAGTCGAGAATTTAAAGTTATTCAATCTAATCTGTGTTTTATTGGTTGATTTTTAATAATCTATTCATATTTATTTCATTCAATGAAAATAATTACTATGTTTTTTTACCACTTTATAAAAGTTTATTTCATTACACCTTTAATTATATCGAATTTATCTACATTGAAGAAATCTATTTTGTGAGAAAGCTCCGCAGACAAGGGGGGAGGGGGGTTGTTTTGAGGAATTGTTTCAGAAATTTTCCTTGTATAATTTTATTGTAATTTAAATAACTGCAAATGTGTTTTGTTTTATTTTATTTAAGAAGAAATTTTGTATAGGTATCATACTGTTAAAGGATGGAAGGTACTCCTTTCAACGACTCTAGCTCAGGAAGAACGGGAAGAGCAACTAACCCAAAACAACTGGACCAAATGATAAACGATATATATTTATAAATAGAATGTGGAAATAATTTATTAATTATTTTCAAATCATTTTTATTTAATAGATATATATTTATAAAAAAACACGAGCAAAATAAACTTACGAACAATTAAAAAAAACGGTAATCAATATTAAATAAAAATGATTTGAAAATGATTAATAAATTATTTCCACATTTAACAAAATTAACAGCAACCCAGGTAAACGCACTTCGTGAAGTTAACGCGCACTTTTCCATGTCTAGCCAAAGAGAATATAAATAGATTTTATTTATACATCGGCTTTATTATCCATAAGGGTGGTCTAATTAAAAAAACAATCAATAACGTTAAAAAAAAACAAGTATTCCAATACTTCAGACCAGAAAATTCCTCAATCACCTCGCAATGATAAAGCGTAAATAATCTCCGCGGACGTTTATTTATAATTGCGCAAAACTGCGTTAATAAATTCAATTTGAACGCAGACAACGACGCCTTCCCGAGCTTTGACAAATGATGGTCTTAAGGCGTGCCGAGACCAAGAAGTCAAGAACAATACATCAGTGCCCATCGGTGATTAATCATTCCGGCTGGGCGCTGTAATTTCCACGCACGCGTTTTTTGGTTTTGTTTTAGAAACAATCCGTCCGGATTAATTGATTCCGAGGAAAAATGGTGATTAGTTTCCAGGAGCTTCTGGATCGGGATCGGGGGTGATTCCATTTATATTTAGATGGGCTGAAACGCGTGTGGAATTCCGCGGGCATCGACGGGTTAATTAAAGCTTCTTCGCGATTGCTTGATGGGATAAAGGTTGCTTTCAATTTGTATGAGTTATCATCTCTGGATGATTAAAGCGATTTTTATATGCAGCGTAGATTTTGATTGCATTAAAATTTACGTTAACAAAAAAAAAAAATACGTTAACGAAAAGTTTACAAACTTTTGCAAACTTTTCTTTACTGAATCCAGAGAAGATAAATAATATTTACAGTGCATATTATTATTTACACTTTAAATATTATTTTCTTTTCTCTGGATTAAGTGAAGATAAAATTGCATTGTGCAATTTACAGTCCAATTTTTTCTAAATAAAGGGAAGAAAAAATTGCATTGTGCCATTTACAGTCCAATTTTTTCTAAGTGAAGCGAAGAAAAAATTGCACTGTGTAATTTACAGTCCATTTTTTTCTAAGTGAAGTGAAGAAAAATTGAATTGTGCAATTTACAGTCCAATTTTTTCTAAGTGAAGTTAAGAAAAAATTGCACTGTGCAATTTATAGTCCAATTTTTTCTAAGTAAAGGGAAGAAAACATTGCACTGTGCAATTTACAGTCCAATTTTTTCTAAGTGAAGCGAAGAAAAAATTGCACTGTACAATTTACAGTCCATTTTTTTTCTAAATTAAGCGAAGAAAAAATTGCACTGTGCAATTTTTTCTAAGTGAAGTGAAGAAAAAATTGCATTGTGCAATTTACAGTCCAATTTTTTCTAAGTGAAGCGAAGAAAAAATTGCACTGTGCAATTTACAGTCCAATTTTTTCTAAGTGAAGTGAAGAAAAAATTGCACTGTGCAATTTACAGTCCAATTTTTCTAAGTGAAGCGAAGAAAAAATTGCACTGTGCAATTTACAGTCCAATTTTTTCTTCATTTAATCCAGATAAAAGAAAATAATATTTACAGTGTAAATAATAATTTGCACTGTAAATATTATTTATCTTCTCTCGATTCAGTAAAGTTTACACTATAAATAATATTTTTCTTCACTGGATTCAGTGAAGAAAAAAATGCACTATAAATATTATTTATCTTCTCTGGATATTTAATTTTGTATTAAATATCCGCATGATAATTATGATGTTATCCATAAATTCAAACATAGCGAGGTTTTATTTAAATCTGGGTCGAAAATATTTTTTGCTGAAGACAATTACGAATGTGCGCAGCATTCGCGTCCGTGGCCGGAGATCGCAGCCGTGACGGTACGTTTCATTAAGGAAGAATATTCGGATTTTTAGGAATATAGATTTTTTTTGGGAAGTTGGTTATTGGGATTAATTGCAAATTTTTGTGTCAAGTTAATTATACGTTGCACTGTAAATATTATTTATCTTCTCTAGATATTTAATTTTGTATTAAATATCCGCATGATAATTAAGATATTATCCATAAATTCAAACATTTAATAGCAAGCAAGGTTTTATTTAAATCTGGGTCGAAAATATTTTTTTCTGAAGACAATTATGAATGTGCGTAGCATTCACGTCCGTCGCCGGAGATCCCAGTCGTGACGGTACGTTTCATTAAGGAAGAATATTCGGATTTTTAGGAATACAGATTTTTTTGGGAAGTTGGTTATTGGGATTAATTGCAAATTTTTGTGTCAAGTTAATTATACGTTGCACTGTAAATATTATTTATCTTCTCTGGATATTTAATTTTGTATTAAATATCCGCATGATAATTATGATATTATCCATAAATTCAAACATTTAATAGCCAGCAAGGTTTTATTTAAATCTTGGTCGAAAATATTTTTTTCTGAAGACAATTATGAATGTGCGCAGCATTCGCGTCCGTCGCCGGAGATCGCAGCCGTGACGGTACGTTTGAGTAAGGAAGAATATTCGGATTTTTGGGAATACAGATTTTTTATAAAATCAAAAATCGACAGCGCCCAACAGTGACTTTTGACACTTTGAAAATTTCGAATTTTCGATATGAGTCTCTGATAAAAAAAATTGTTTAAACAATAACAAGATACATGTGGCATTTTGTTATTATTGAATATTACAAATAAAGCCTTAATAAACAATTATGGCCCATAAAATCAAAAATCGACAGCGCCCAACAGTGACTTTTGACACTTTGAAAATGTCGAATTTTCGATTTAAGTGTCCGACTAAAAAATTGTTTAAACAAAAACAAGACATATGTGGCATTTTTTTATTGTTTTATATTATAAACAAAGCCCTAATAAACATTTATGGCCAATAAAATCAAAAATCGACAGCGCCCAACAATGACTTTTGGTACTTTGAAAATGATACAAATTTCATTGAATTCTTACTGCAATAATTTACTGAAAATAAATGTTTTTAAGGTTTTTAAGTTATTAAAGTATCTGAGGTGTTTGATTATTAATTGGTTAATACTATTTTGTATATAATTGTTTGAGATAATATTAAAATATTTTTTTCGTGGCCAACTTCTCATCGGTGATTTTTTTAGGGAAGTTGGTTATTGGGATTAATTGCAAATTTTTGTGTCAAGTTAATTATACGTTGGGATATCGAAGTGACTTGAGTGGATTCGTAAAAGTGTTCATTGGATGGATTCAATTCTTCAATATTTAATTAAAAATCCATAAAACCATCTCTTGTAAGTTCAAAATTGTTAATAATAACCGAGATGATGTAAATATTTGGAGGAAGTTTAATTGTTGTTTATATTAATTTTTCTCTATGGGACATTTGATTTAGGAACCAATTTCTGTCGGTCCCATCTTTTTCTTGTTTCAACATAGCTATAATAAAAGTGTGAAGCTCCTAAAAGCAAATTCAGATTTATTTCATCTCCTAAATATAAAATGGTGATTTATCAAATAACAGCTTGAATTATATAAAATTAAAAAAAAAAACGAAATAATTCAAATTCTAAGAATTATCTTAAAACATGAATAATGAATAATAATCTTTTTTTTAAATAATCCAACAATTAAAATCACAACCAACCGGGAAAACTCAATATAAAATGGTGATTTATCAAATAACAGCTTGAATTATATACAATTTAAAAAAAAAACGAGATTATTCAAATTCTAAGAATTATCTTAAAACATGAATAATGAATAATAATCTTTTTTTTTTTCAAATAATCCAACAATCAAAATCACAACCAACCGGGAAAACTCAATATAAAATGGTGATTTATCAAATAACAGCTTGAATTATATAAAATTAAAAAAAAAACGAGATTATTCAAATTCTAAGAATTATCTTAAAACATGAATAATATTTTTTTGTATTTTCAAATAATCTAACAATCAAAATCACAACCAACCGGGCAAACTCAATATAAAATGATGATTTCACAAATAACAGCTTGAATTATATAAAATTAAAAAAAAGAGATTATTCAAATTCTAAGATTTATCTTAATAAAACATGAATAATGAATAATATTTTTTTTTTCAAATAATCCAACAATCAAAATCACAACCAACAGGGCAAACTCAATATAAAATGGTGATTTCACAAATAACAGCTTCAATTATATAAAATTAAAAAAAAACGAGATCATTCAAATTCTAAGATTTATCTTAAAACACGGATAATATTTTTTTTTTGCAAATAATCCAACAATCAAAATCACACGGTTGGTTGTGATTTTGATTGTTGCAAACGCAACAACGCAAAACACCACGTGCAGGTCCATTACACCAAAAAGGAAAAAAAAAAACACCCGACATTACACACATCTAATGTTACATAATTGAATCCTCGCACACAAAAAAAAAAAGAAACAACGAGTCCAAAAAGCGTACGGTATAATTAATTATAATCCCATTTTTCAAAAGGAAAGTGCGCAAAAAAATAATTAATTTCATGCATGTTTACATAAATAATGAACCGGACGCGAATAATCCGCGGTTCGTTTTTGCCCGCTCGCTCTACACGAGAGGTTCGGTGTTGTTTTTTTTGTTTTGTTTAGTTGGTCGCCGTTGCAAAGAAAGTTAATGTACGTACTAAGTATGTTGATTAAAACTTAATATGGAATTCCGCGGAGTTCTAGTTTGAGAGAGCTTGGCGGCGTTTGTGTTCGATCATGCAAGGGATTTCTTCAAGTATCTATTTTTTAATAAGAAAAAGAAATAAAAAAAGGGATGATATTAATTACATACATAAACATCTTTATTTCTGAGATTGGAATTTACAATACAATATCTAATAATACACTAACGTTCACAATATATTTCCAACTCTGAAACTGGCTATCGATGATATTAATTATATATTTCCATTTATTAAAAGTGTTAAATGAAATATTTTTGTATTAATTAAATTAAGGAATTCAAAAAAGTATAGAAAATGGATTAATTCATCATCATCTACAAACAATTAAGGCTGAAACCAAAAGTTGTAGGTACATTTGTTCCAGCTTCGACTGAAAAAAAAATGTTCGGTTTAAAAAAATAACTTCAATAATGATCTAAACTAATCGATAAAAGTCCTAAATTTCCATTCTTTGATTTTAATTATTCTTTATGATTTTTATTATTATTTTAATTATTCGGCAATTAAGGCCGAAACCAAAAGCGGACACTTTTTCAGTCGAAGCTGGAACAAATTTACGTTCAAATTTATTCCATCTTCGACTGAAAAAGTGTCCGCTTTGCCGAATAATTAGCTGGAACAAATTTACGTGCAAATTTGTTCCATCTTCGACTGAAAAAAGTGTCCGCTTTTGGTTTCGGCCTTAATTGCCTCTAGATGATGATGAATCCATTTTCTATAATTTTTTGAATTCCTTAATTTAATTAATAAACAATATTTCATTTAACACTTTCAATAAATGAAAATATATATTTAATACCCCGCTTTTTTTATTGTAATTAAAGTTTTGATAATAATGATTTAAGTAGTGAAAACATCAATTTCTTGTTAATTAGATTAAAATCTCGATTTAATTTAATACCATTTAAACATAATAAAACCGGTGATAAATCATAAATATTACATCCACATAAACATTTTTTTACATTTTATAAAATTCACGCCTAATTAATCATTGCTATAATTTATAAAGTACCATCCGATTTGCGCGTCTTATTTGCTTGCGCAGCTCATGCAGAAAACGCGAGGATGTTGTTGACATCCCCTTTAATTAGTATTAATAGCGATACCTCGATGAAATTTCTTTTACTCCTCCAAGTATATCAAAGCTTGTAAATTTATTATTTCTCCGGCGCGGATTTATGTGAGCGCATCTCGGAGCGCGTTCGTTTCCCGTTTGGGTGCAACTTTTTGAGCGCAGCTCGGGACACTGCCTTGATTAATGCTTCCTTTAATTACACAGTTTTCTGCGAAAGTTGCACGCGCGTTGAAAGGATTATTTATTGTTTTTATGAGATCCTTGTGCAGGGAGAATTTATGTGAAATCTTGAAAGCTCAAAAAAATAAATTGGGGGATACACTTGAGCAGGGAGAAATTATGAGAAATGTTGAAAGCTCAAAAATAATGGGGGAAAACATTGAGCAGGGAGAATTTATTTAAAATGTTGAAAGTTTTAAAAAATAGGGGACATCCTTGAGCAGAAAGAATTTATGTGAAATATTGAAACTTTCAAAAAAAATGGGGGAAACTATTGAGTAGGGAAAATTTATGTAAATGGTTGAAAGTTCAAAAAAAAAAAAAATAAATAGGGGACATCCTTGAGCAGGGAGAATGTATATATAAAATGTTGAAACCTCAAAAAAATGGGGGACACCATTGAGCAGGGAGAATTTATGTAAAAGGTTGAAAGTTAAAAAAAATAGGGGACACCCTTGATCAGGGAGAATGTATATAAAATGTTGAAACCTCAAAAAAATGGGGGAAATCATTGAGCAGGCAGAATTTATGTAAAATGTTGTAAGATTAAAAAAATAGGGGTCACCCTTGAGTGGGCAGAATTTATATAAAATGTTGAAAGCTCAAAAAAAGCTCGTGACGTTTTTTCGTACTATGCGTGAAATATTGAAACCTCCAAAAAAATAGGGGACATCCTTGAGCAGGGAGAATTTATGTGAAATTGAAAGTTAAAAAAAAATTAGGAGACATCCATGGGCAGGGAGAATTTATGTAACATTTTTACAGTTAACAAAAAATAGGAGACACCCTTGAGCAGGGAGAATGTATATAAAATGTTGAAACCTCAAAAAAAAAAATGGGAAATCATTGAGCAGGGAGAATTTATGTGAAATGTTGAAACCTCAACAAAAATTGGGGGAAACCATTGAACAGGCAGAATTTATGTAAAATGTTGAAAGTTTAAAAAAATTGGGGAAACCTTTGAGTAGGCAGAATTTATATGAAATGTTGAAAGCTCGTAATGTTTTTTCCTACTATGCCTATTTTCGGGTTATTTTGATTTATTTTATTAAATGGTACACCCTGTATCTGCACATAACAGTTATTTCAATTTTCTTTTTGCACAATCTCCAAAATAAAAAAAAAATGAAATGGAACACAAGATAAACCCAATCATATAATTCCAGTTACAATACCGTATTCCCGCAAAAAAAGCAATTTAGGTTAAATTATTTGCGAACAATGTCCTTCCGCTTTGTAATTCAGGACACTGCTGGCACCTCTTGGATCAGCCAACAACAACAAAATTAGACACACTCCATCACTCGTTTCATTAATTACGCATTTTTTTTTTTTCGCGGCGCCGTTCCGGGCCAACGGCCAGCAAAGTAATTAATCCGAAAACAATACAACTCGAAATAAAAATGCAAAAAAAATAGAAACAATAAATCCCCGTTATTTCGACCACAAAAAAAAAATAAACAAACGGCAAATTAATAAAACTCAAAAACGTATTATATTGGCTTTCACCACTTAGTGCAGAAATTAAAAAAAAAAATAATCAGGGCTTGTGTTGTAATGCAAAGTTATGATTGAGAATGTTGCAAATATTTAAATTAATTCTTGAATCTTCGAGGTGTTAATAAAAAAACATATTATTTTCTTTTGTACAGCATTCTTATAAATGGCTTTAAGGCTGCGATCCCCAATACGTTTCCATTTTAAGGGATTAACAATGTTACACAGTCATAAAAAAATAAACATTAAATACAGGCATTTAACTTATTTACTGATAAACGACATCAGATAATTTTTATTTTTTATAAACAAAAAAAGTGAAAACAATATTTTCAAAAAATTAATTTGATTTACAAAAGTACATTTAATTTATACTAAATATATCTGAATCTACGTGAAAAGTCTTCCTCTTAATATTCATATTTAACACATTCATAATATTATTATTTGTATGCTCCTTAATCCTATAAAATTGTTAATGAGAACAAATTTATTTTTATTTAGAACAGCTCCTAGTAGTTCAGACATTTGCCGGTAGGTTGAAAAATCAAAGTTGGAATAAAATAGACACAC
This sequence comes from Philonthus spinipes, assembly GCA_963082785.1. Classification (NCBI taxonomy): domain Eukaryota; kingdom Metazoa; phylum Arthropoda; class Insecta; order Coleoptera; family Staphylinidae; genus Philonthus; species Philonthus spinipes. Next base: position 2,174,475 of record OY720310.1, on the reverse strand, counting down.
ACATTTTGTAAAAATCACTGCACGCTCTGGCGCTAATCGCACCGTCTATTAGGCGTAAAATCGCAGTCTTAAGCCGAAACTATTGAAAATAAATAATTTAATTATGAAACCAAACCAAATTAATGAATTAAACAAAAACTATATATAAATATAAATTTGTATTTACTTATAACTATAATTACCATTTAAAAATCCACCCCTCCTCCTCCCCCATTCATTAGTATTTAATTCGCCGGCCTGATGAAGCTACTGTGTGGCGAAACAATTGTCGCAGTGATCGACTAATAAAAAGTGGAATCTTAAACAGGAGTTGGAGCCGTAGTTTTGAGAATTTTACTGCAATCGACTCGTAATATATACAATTTGAAAATTTAATATAATTAATGGTTTTAATATTTAGACATATTGTATAAAATAAATATGAATAAATTATTAAAAATCAACCAATAAAACACAGATTAGATTGAATAACTTTAAATTCTAGACTAGTTTCGGGTTATTAGCCCATTTTCAAGAGAATATAAAATTTGTTTTATTAAAATTTCTATGGATATTTACATTAATGGATATATTGATTTTTTAATTTTTATTTTACTACTGGTCGAGAATTTAAAGTTATTCAATCTAATCTGTGGTTTATTCGTTGATTTTTGATAATTTATTCATATTTATTTCATACAATTTAAAATCATTCTAAATAAAAAAAATTCTTCAATAACATAAGATTTATCGATGATTGGTTTTGAGTTACGTGAAGAGTATAATCAAAATAATTAACACAAAACTAAGTTGTATAGCGTGAAGTGATGTAACTTGAATAAAAACACCTTACTTCACAATTTTTATGTTTTCGTTAGATGTACATTTAGTTATTGATAATGTACACATAGTGTACGAAATGTACATCTAACGAAAAAATAAAAATTGTGAAGTAAGGAATTAACCAAGTGTTTTTATTCAAACAAAACTAAGTGCTTTTTTTCTACTAGTGTAGTGTTTGATATAAAGTGAATTACAATTGAAATCTATATATGTAAACTGTCAATTTCTCTGTACTTCCGAAAAATGCTTAGAAAAAAAAATATCGTCATATAAAAGGCGATACACTACCAAAAAAGGAGGACAAGATAATATATAAAAAATGATTAATTAAAAACAATTCAACGAATTTCTTAGTATTATAGGTCACGAATTGTAATTAGCCCTAGTTTACTGTTATTTTTATTTTCTTATTTACGGTTAGCCGAAGGTTTTCTGATGACAATTTGAACCCCGGAAAAAAAAAATAACCGAGACGAATAAAAATAACCTGTTCTTTTTTCTAGCCGAATGGCTGTGAGGTATTTTCTGTAATTATTCTCTCTTGTCTCGGAATGGAAATTATGATGATGAAGAAAGTATGCGCTACCCCGAAAAGTACCGGAATGTCGGCTGAATATTAAATTACGGGCGAGATCATTAAGAGTTTGGATAATTACGACGTGACGGTACTACACTGGAAAGGGGTTCATCATCACAAGAGATTACGGGATGTTTAGGTTTTTATAATTCGAAATAGCTGTTATAATTTTTCAAAACGTTAAATATAGTTTGATTTTAAATATAACACTGATTTTATATTGCTTTCATATTTATTTCACTAAAGCGAAATACAAATATTTGCTGATGTTTTTAATATATTTAAATAACTGTGATCAAGTGAATGAATAATACTCTTTTCGATTTTTTTTTGGTTTAGAATAATTTCAAATTTTATATATTACGAGTCAATTCCAGTAAAATTCTCAAAACGACTGCAACTCCACTGCTCTGTTTGTATTTAATTATCAAAAATCTGTAAGCGCCATCATTTGGAATTCAACTCCATTTCGCTTCCTTCAGTCACTTTTTTTTTTCGTTCTCAAGTAATTACTTTTTATGAATAGCGCCGTGTGTGGAATCTAGAAAAGGACCGGAGCGATTTGTATTCCGCTGGAATTTCCATTCTATTCTAAATAATGAAATAATGGACAATGGAACGGGGAATCGTAAGCGAGCGGATTTTGTTTTACCTACCTGACTAGGGGCCGTTTACAGAAAAACCGTATTTGAATACAATCAATCATTTCGAAATTTATTTACTCAATGACAGACAGACGGTACGTGATTTTGAATCGGGAGTAAGAAATATGGGTTCTAAAAGCAAGTACTAGGAGCGTTTAAAAATAAAAAAAAATTGTATAGTCTCGTGGAGATGCCTTTATTTTTAAACGCTCCTAGTACTTGCTTTTAGAAGCCATATTTCTTACTCCCGATTCAAAATCACGTACCGTCTTAGTTTCGAGACTATACAATTTCGTCCAAGCGCGGATACCTAAGGGATACCCCCCGGCGTGTGGAGATCACAAAACCAGCTGTGAATATTCCTAGTGGCTGCATTTTTTATCGACTGGTGGGTGGGATTATCAAACGCCCCTTTTATGTCAATAAAGATTTCCAGTGCAGTTTCCTTATTTTGCAAGGTTGCATCGGTTTGTTCAACTATTTCATTCAGTATAAATTGGATTGAGTCTACGTGAAGTGTTTTAAATCAATAAATTAATACTTGGTTTATTTTTTTCTTCATTTTTCGACTCTTTTTTCCTGAACTCGAAGTCCCTTTACATTCTTTTTTACTTACTTTTTTGTTGGTTTGTTCAACTATTTCATTCACTCTTTGTTCGCAACTTAAAGTCCCTTAATTTTTATAATGTAGTAATATTTTATTCCTTTCTTCACTTTTTTATTTTTATAACTATATGTACATTTCAAGCACAACGTGCTTTTTTTCAATAGTCATAAAAATAAAAAAGTGAAGAAAGGAATAAAAAATATTATTACATTATGTCAAGAAACTTCACGTACTCACCAACAAATATCTACCCTTAATTTTTTCTTATTTTTGTTGTACCCTACACCCGTATGGGTATAAAGGGTCATTGAATATATATATATATATAATTTTTGTCGTTCTTTTTTTATTTTTTTTTTTAACTATTTCATCCACTCTCTATTCATAACTCAAACTCGCGTTACTTACTAAAATAAAACTAACCTCTCCAACTTATTTGCTCGCATTGTTAGCGGCAAGCACGATAACAAATGATTTGCATGTCGCGTCGCGCATCCAGCGAATGATTTATACGCACCTTTCAGGCTAAACATCCCCGATACGGAGCGCATATCTGATGCAGGAAGCCAGGAAGATGCGCGATGCTAATTCAGCATGTCGACGAGCCCGGTGCGTAATAATTGATGGTTTCTCCGGTGTCCACCTGCGAAAAATGCCCATTGTATGCATCGGTAACGATCGATCAGGATCGAACGGACCATTTCCTTTTGTAATTAAGTGCCCATCCGAGTGGAAACGGCTCGTGAAATTTGTTCGCGTAATTTATTCGAACGTCGATTTGGTTGTTCGTTCCGGGGATTGCTTGGGCTCGCTTTTAGGTAGATAATTGGGAAGCTACAACCAGCATAGAGAATTATAATCTTCTTTTTCGAGGACTCAAGGAAAGTGAAATATGTCATAAATTAGATTTTGGAAGCGAATTGCTTCAATATTAGAAATGCAAGGCAAACACAGTTTAATATAAATAACGATCCATCATCGGCAATGCGGGGAATGCACTTTCCTTTAAGCAACTGACAAATTGAAATCAGTGCCGTTGGTGAAAAACCAGTTCTCGCATTATGATAGGCCCTCAGCTTAGTATGAGTAGTTTCTGTTCTATTAATACCGGTGCGGCTAAGACGGACGGCCTTGGGAGTTCAGCGTAGGTCAGTAACTTAAGTCATCGTGGAAGAAGAAGAACCGTCCGCGGCGACCAACGTCCACATCCCCCCGTTCCCATTCGTTTCTGCCGGTTCTCGAGAGGCGATAATTGAGAGCCCGCGGAGGATTTACGCTTCCTTATTGATGTTTACGAGATTGCCATTGATAATGCTGGATTATAAAAAGAACAACTACGAAAAACGACTTTTAATATAAAAAAACTACAAAAACAGATAGTTTTGTCTTATATTAAAAATCGTCGTTGTTATTCTTCTTACCCACTAAGCAAAACGGACATAATAATGTTGCACCAATGTTACATTAACATTTAATGTTGTTTTTAATGTTGATGCAACGTTATTTCTGAACGTTTTGTTCACGTAAACATCAATAAGGAAGCGTAAATACAACTTTAAGTTTAATTTAACTTTAATTTCACGATTTTTTTCTATCCTAATAATTTTTTTTCTTGGTGAGCGGGGAAATAAAAAATGCATTATAGCAACCCTTCCATAATCCCACTATAAATTAATTAACAGGATTATGATAAGGTTTGTCACAATCCTACTGATAATCGCTAAGTGTATAACTCAAGAAAGGGATCATAGTGAATCGAAGACGGCGCAAGCGCCATCTTTTGCCTAATCTCATGTGGACGCAGCCATTTTTGCGTTATCGTGGAATCACACACACATATATTTTTCAAAACTCGATGGAATGGACTCAAATCGTGTATATTCTTTGAAATTGGCGATGCGATTTTTCTTTACGATCACAACACTTTCCCCTATACAGTCCATAGGGGAAAGTGTTGTGATCGTAAATAAAAATCGCATCGCCAATTTCAATGGATATACTCGATTTGAGTCCCTATACAGTGCATAGGGGAAAGTATTGTGATCGTAAAGAAAAATCGCATCGCCAATTTCAATGGATATACTCGATTTGAGTCCATTCCATCGACTTTGAAAAATACGGTGAAAGTAGAAACACAACACTTACGAACAATTTTAAATCAAAGTTAATAACAACTTGCAATTCCAGTCGATCCTGATAAAACCTGGGCGGAGCCCTTTGAGTTAGCACGTTTGCAGAAACGCACGTGACGAATCCCAATAGCCGGTTCCCTTTTTATTCGTCGTGTGTGGCTCCGGTGCTCCCGTAACAAGCATTTAAATTGAAAACCCCATTGTTTCTGCGAGCGATCCCAAAAAAGGACGATACGCACACGATCTACAAATTTATTTTCAGCGCGCTGCGCGCCGAAGCCATTGAACCAAACCGTTCATAGAATTAACCTCCACAGCAAAAGACATACAGCGAGAAAGAGAGAGAGAGAGAGAGAGATTTAAGAGACGTGACTTGTTAATTTTTTTATATTCTCCTCTTCTTTCTTCATCCCATGCAGATCGGATTTAATTGCGATTATGATCTGGTATTTTACGAAAATTGCTAATACCGGGGCAATTTCGCGTTTTAATAGTTGTTTGTTACTTTGTATTTACATCGTGCGTTAAGCAAGGCTATTATTATCCTTGATTGTTTCATTGAAAGAAAATTGAGTTTTTTTTTGTTTGCTTGTAATTTGATTGATAAAAATGTAATATCTTGCTCTTGATGAAACTGATTACCTTTTTTTGTTTCTTCAAGAATTTCATTTAGAAAAATTCAATGATTGAGGCTGAATTATCAATCAAGATCGTAATTTATTATTCCCATAATCGTTTTTGTAATCCCGCATATAAATCAGCCAGAAATAATTCACACAACTTTAATTGATTTTGTGTAAAATAAATATGAATAAATTATTAAATCAACCAATTAAATACAGATTATATTATACAATATGAATTACCAATGTTTAAAACTATTAATTATATTTAATTTATTTGTTCTGTTAAACTACAGGAACAAAAATATTTATTTATTCTTATTGTTATATTTAGTTTTCTCAGTGGTTAGCTGGTTCCTGAAATAGTCCTTAGATTTTATTGTTCTCCAATAGAGAGTATTTTTCTAATTATATCCACTGTAACATTTTGAATCATATTTCATTTCAATAATTTAAATAATATTTTTGGGTTTAGGTGAAAATATCTCGAAAACTACGGATGGGGTAATTTTTGTTTTTTACATATTCTGAAAGAGCAAGCTTTCATTAACATTCCCACGTAGTTTCATGAAGATATCCCGCAAATAATAATTGTTACGATTTTTTTAATTTGAATTATAGAGAAAATTGCATTAAAAATCGCCCATTTTGGGTTTAAGTGAAAATATCTCGAAAACTGTGGATGGGGTAATTTTTGTTTTTTACATATTCTGAAAGAGCAAGCTTTCATTAACATCCCCACGTAGTTTCATGAAGATATCCCGCAAATAATAATTGTTACGACTTTTTTAATTTGAATTATAGAGAAAATTGCATTAAAAATCGCCCATTTTGGGTTTAAGTGAAAATATCTCGAAAACTGTGGATGGGGTAATTTTTGTTTTTTACATATTCTGAAAGAGCAAGCTTCCATTAACATCCCCACGTAGTTTCATGAAGATACCCCGCAAATAATAATTATTACGATTTTTTGGATTTGAATTATAGAGAAAATTGCATTAAAAATCGCCCATTTTGGGTTTACATGAAAATATCTCGAAAACTGTGGATGGGGTAATTTTTGTTTTTTAGATATTCTGAAAGAGCAAGCTTTCATTGACATCCTCACGTAGTTTCATGAAGATATCCCGCAAATAATAATTGTTACGATTTTTTTTTATTTGAATTATTCAGAAAATTGCATTAAAAATCGCCCATTTTGGGTTTAGGTGAAAATTTCTCGAAAACTGTGGATGGGGTAATTTTTGTTTTTTACATATTCTGAAAGAGCGAGCTTTTATTAATATCTCCACGTAGTTTCATAAAGATACCCCGCAAATAATAATTATTACGATTTTTTTAATTTGAATTATTCAGAAAATTTCATTAAAAATCGTCCATTTTGGGTTTAGGTGAAAATTTCTCGAAAACTGTGAATGGGGTAATTTTTGTTTAATGCAATTTTCTGAATAATTCAAATTAAAAAAATCGCAATAATTATTATTTGCGGGGTATCTTCACGAAACTACGTGGGGATGTTAATGAAAGCTTGCTCTTTCAGAATATATAAGAAACAAAAATTACCCCATCCATAGTTTTCGAGATATTTTCAAATTTAAAAAATCGTATTATGAAACTACGTTATTGAAATGAAATATGCATCAAAATGTTACAGTGGCTAAAGAGGGAGTAATTTATTAATTATTTTCAAATTATTTTAAATAACTGCGATCAAGTGAATAAATCCTTTTTTCTATTATTACTAAAAACTGACGTTAAATAAGGTGTTTTATCATACACTCTCACATAATCTTTTCCTGTTATTAATAACAGATTGAGAATTTATACATAATGGACGCAAATAAATTATATCAACTTCACAAAGAAATACATCAACATCAAAACCAATTACAGGCGATTATCGCGTCATCAAGTCGTTCGTACCGGATGATACAAGATAGAATCGCAGTCGGCATTAAATAACATATCACTGATGGCTCAATTAAATCCCCAACAACATAACTGTTGAAGTGGAGGCATGTGAGAACCGGGCTCGGCCTGAAGAAAAAAAAAAGGAACAATCCCATCGCGCTGCGAAGAATCGCAATTAAACGCGACCCCCACGCAATTAGCCGGCGTTAGTTAACGTTCATTAATACCCCCAGTCGGTCGGTAATTTGAAACTGATGGTGTGAGATGTGGAGTGTTCTTACAAAAAAATTGAAGCCTATGAATATGTAATTTTATTTATAGTCCGGGTTCGTAAAGAGAATGTAAATTATGCTCGGGTGTAATGTAAGACTCGGGGTAATTGCCGTTTTGGATTTAGTGGAGCTGCAGGTGTAATTAAATCTATTTTTGGGACGTGCTCGCTGCGGGGTTCTCGCTCTTCTTTTTTATTTTTTCGAGCAAGTGCTGCGTTTGGATAAGTGGTATGATCCGTGAACCAGGTATTACTAATTCGATATACGTTTTCTGGATGTGTAAAATCGTAAATTAGAAGGAATATTATACACCAGAAAGCAACAACAAAAAAAAACAACACGTTTGAAAATGAAGATGAAATGTGCCAGAAAAGGATACTTAATGATCAAGCTCTGGCCCTATAGAGAAAATTTATAATAAATGATAAATAAAGTAATTATTGATATTCAAAATGAAATCACAATTCACTTTCTGGTGAATGTTTCCAATCTTAATAACTTTTTTTTCTAATAGAACCCAGATGAAAATAACTTAACAGTAATCCCAATAACGCCTCTTTCAAATATTTATTTTAATTAACTCCTTTTGCTTTGTGGTTGATCTCCTATTATCACCCGAAGAATAAACCGTAACACTTCTGCTCCGTTGATCCTTTTCCAATCGGGGCAATGTCAACGGCACGCCGGACAAACAATACGTTCGTTCGTGTTTGTTGTGTGTGCGTGCGAGTCCATTAGCGTGCGACGTCATCGAAATTCAGAGAACACTCACCGAGCGCAACAGGTGAGCGAAACATGGAACTTTAACACCTACTTAATTATGTACCTATGTGCAGCGAATAACGGGCCGAAGGAACGGTTTCCTTGAGCTTCTTTCGTAAGACACATGTAGAAAATGTAACGCGAATTTTCTTTGCAAGTTGTTTATGAATCAAAATGGGTTTTAAGCAAAGTTTAATGTAGTTGTGGGAATTTAAAATTAGCTGTGAATTTTGTTGTAATAACTTAAATTATCAATTTGAAAGAGCGAGCTTTGATTAACATTCCTACATAGTTTCATAAAGATACCCCGCAAATAATAATTATTACGATTTTTTTAATTTGAATTATAGAGAAAATTGCATTAAAAATCGCTCATTTTGGGTTTAGTTGAAAATATCTCGAAAACTACGGATGGGGTATTTTTTGTTTTTTATATATTCTGAAAGAGCGAGCTTTTATTAACATCCTCACGTAGTTTCATGAAGATACCCCGCAAATAATAATTATTACGATTTTTTAAATTTAAGTTATACAGAAAATTGCATTAAAAATCGCCCATTTTGGGTTTAAGTCAAAATATTTCGAAAACTACGGATGGGGTAATTTTTGTTTTTTACATATTCTGAAAGAGCGAGCTTTAATTAACATCCCCACGAAGTTTCAAGAAGATACCCCGCAAATAATAATTATTACGATTTTTTGAATTTGAATTATAGAGAAAATTGCATTAAAAATCGTCCATTTTGGGTTTAGGTGAAAATATCTCGAAAACTGTGGATGGGGTAATTTTTGTTTTTTACATATTCTGAAAGAGCGAGCTTTTGTTGACATCCCCACGTAGTTTCATGAAGATACCCCACAAATAATAATTATTACGATTTTTTGAATTTGAATTATAGAGAAAATTGCATTAAAAATCGTCCAATTTGGGTTTAGATCAAAATATCTCGAAAACTATGGATGGGGTATTTTTGGTTTTTTACATATTCTGAAAGAGCAAGATTTCATTAACATCCCCACGTAGTTTCTTGAAGATACCCCGCAAATAATAATTATTACAATTTTTTGAATTTGAATTATAAAGAAAATTGCATTAAAAATCGCCCATTTTGGATTTAGGTGAAAATATCTCAAAAACTATGGATGGGGTAATTTTTGTTTTTTAGATAATCTAAAAGAGCTAGTTTTCAGGAATATTTTTGGAAAGTTTCATCAAGATCACCCGAAAGAAATTTGAGTTGTGATTTTTTTTAAAAAAGCAAAACTTATAAAATTCGCTTGAAATTCGGCTTCTTGAATAAAATTGAAAATAACACAATTTTCTTTTCAGGCAATCTATTAAGTCAATAAAGTTAGAAAGATAAAAGACCAGACTGTATAATTTAATACAGTTTTGTTTTCTAACCTTGTTTGAATCCTGTTGTTTCAAAGGTCATTTTTTTGAGTTTTATAATTGTACAAATTTTACTTTTCATAACTAAGAATTATGTTTAGTGTAATAAAGAAAAATGAAAAAAAAGTATTTCGGTGGTTGAACACAAGACTATTGCTATTGCTGATATACATAAATATATACAAGGTGTCTAAAAATAACGAAAACAATAGAATCTTGGTATTTTTTTAAACAGTAGAAAACTTCAAGAGAAGGACACCTTTCTTGAAATTGTCTACAATTTTTGTAATGGAAACTATTGAAATTTACTGGAGCCCTATAAAAAAATGAAAATTAAAATAAACAAAAATAACAATTAAGTTACTAAATAAAACTTATAAGTAAAAAAACGAATCGCTTTCTATTCTTTTTTTTTTATAAACATGATGGAAGATACTTAAACTGTTTTTGTGAGGGAAACTGTCGAAAGTTACAGGAAAGCTATTAAAAAAAAATATACATGAAAACAGTGGAAATCTTAGAAAACGAAATCGAAATATAATTATAACTGTTAAAAATGAATGTTATTCTTTTTTTTAATAAGAACTAGAATTGAATTTTATTTCTTAGGTGTATGTAAGTGGAAAGAAAGAGCATCTGCCACCTTTTCGCGAAACAATCCGATACGTTTTACCGAGCTTGTATTGAGTTACTAAGCCGCACTAAACCTGTTAACGCGCCCGTCTGCACGCGAACCGTATTTTATTTTGTAGTTTAGCTGTGTTTATGTCCGCGAGAATATTTTATTTCTCACGTAAGGGTTTTAACCGCCGGAATGATACAAAACACGCAACACTTAATGCGTTTTAAATCGTATTTGAAAAGCAATAACGCGAACGTGAGGTTTATTATGCGGTGGCATTTTTTTAAACAGCAATAATTCGTCTGCAAACAAATATCCAGATACAATATATTTGTTTGTAGACGAATTATGGATATTTCACTTTTTTTTTTTGGTCACAATTGATATTTTAATTTAATTTGTTTATTTATTTTTCACCAAGTAAAATCAACGAAGAATGTTAAGTCTCATATTACACCCATATTTATTGTAATATGAGACTTAACATTCTTCGTTGATTTTACTTGGTGAAAAATAAATAAATAAATTAAATTAAAATATCAATTTTTTTATTCATCATTCTCTGTCGTATTTCACGATTTTCACCATTGCATGGAATAAATAATTACGTCTTTATTATTGTAAGTACCACTGAGATTAAATAGAAAGACTGTTATTATCAATAACAAACTAAACTAGTTTGTTATTGATAATGAGCACTTTGTATCTCGAAATGTACATCTAACATAAAAATAAAAAGTGAAGTAAGGAATAACAGTCTTTCTATTTTGTGATCAATCACTTCAAGTAAACTCGAAAATATACAGTTACCACTGAGATTATCGTACCGATATTAATCTTGAACTGTCGAACCACTTGGGATAAATTTGACTTATTTGTGTATTTATTATTTGTGATGATTTTTGTAAATGCTTATCATTTTGTAGAAAAGAGGTTTTCCTGAAATAAATTAAATTATAAAATGATCCTATTAGGGGAAAAACTATAAGGTATGAATTCATTAATGAAGATTCAATAGAAATCCAATTCAAGCTATTTATTTTTTATTTGGATTTAATTTAAATAAGATTAGAAGTAAATTTGATACATTTTTGATGGAAACGGATATTAAGATTTGATAAAGAATTTTCTCTATTTTTTTTATTCAGAATACTGTTACCGAAACACGTGTTAGTATTCTGAATAAAAATATGGAAAATAACTAGTGTAATTCTTTATCAAAAATTAAGATTAGAAGTAATCAAAGCGTTTTACTACTTATAATAAAATTAAGTGTATAAATAAAAAAAACACACAAGTACTGATAGCGCGGAAATTCGCAATAAACACAGCATCCTACAGCGTTAATTAAACATAAATACCTGGGAAAGCGCGTGTGATGGCAAAAAGGTTTTCCAATTCGCGAAAACAAAAAAAAAAGCGAGCAGCAACCGGACTAAAATGCGTTTTACTTTAGATCGCATCCTGTGAGCCGGTGCATCCATTAAACCCGATCCTCCGGAGAGATTTTTTTTTTCCGTTTCGACTTCCGCATTCCGCGCGAGCCGCGTGTGAGCAATTTCGCCCGTATTTATGAATTTATCCAGGATTTATGCGGCCATAGAATTTACATCGATTACGCATCGCCTTTTATAGCGAGAGCCTCCAGTGGAAGACAAAGCGCTGAAAATTTCCTTGCGTGCAACAATAATAAAGCCGATTTCCGGCATTTGAATGGACGTCGATAATCCTGCGGTCGAACAATAGATTAGGCGGCGGGTTTCGGGTAATCGACCTGGAAAGGATGCGATGGTGTGGTTAATTGAATTAGAAAGAAATTTCACGCTCTGTTTAAGTTAGCTAGCACAATTTGATAATATCTCATATTTTATAGCACAATTTGATAATATTTCATATTTTATTTGAAAACATTTTGTCTAAATAAGAATGGAGAAATCTGGCGACAAAATTTAAGCATTGTTGTAGAAAATAGTGAATTTCATAAAAACGAGTATTTTAAATCGTTCATAAATAACATTTAAAGCCTTAAAAATGGTTTAGAAATCTGTAAGCGTTTTGTGTAAGACACAAATTTAAACAAAGTGTGAAGTAAGTGTATTTCATTGAAAACCGTGCTTCCTTCTTAAACCATATTAAACAATTATAATTCTATTTTAATAAATGAAACACTTTTTTAAAAAGTGTCTCATTTATTAAAATTGAATTACAATGTATAACAAAGTAGAAGCCTCAACAATTAACAATTATAATTCTTACAAAAAATAATTCATTACCAAAATCAAATTTGAATCATTACTTTGTGGTAATCCGTTATTACTGAGAAGAATTTATACAATGCCTAAATTTTAAACCCATTTTTCTATTAAAGTTTTCATAGATTGAAAAAAATGTTATCACTGCCGTATTTCGAATGATTATAAAAAAGACCTACAATTTTTACTTTTCCCATACTCCTGTCCAAGGGAAAGTTTTGTGACCGTAAACAAATCTAATCGCCAATTTCAATGGATATACACGTTTTGAGGTCCCCTGCGCCCATTCCATCGAGTTTTAATTCACTTGAAAACCCGAAACTAGTCGAAAATTTAAAGTTATTCAATGTAATATGTGTTTTATTGGTTGATTTTTTAATAAACTATTTAATAAAATATAAAACGACTGTATATTTTCGAGTTTACGTGAAGTGATTGATCACAAAATAGAAAGACTATTATTCCCTACTTCACTTTTTATATTAAAAAAAGTGAAGTTATTTCATATACTTCATTATATAAAAAGTGAAATAAGGAATAACAGCCTTTCTATGAAGTAACTTCACTTTTTTTAATATAAAAAGTGAAGTAAGGAATAACAGTCTTTCTATTTATTCCTTTATTATTCCTTACTTCACTTTTTTTTATTTTATAAAAAGTGAAGTAAGGAATAACAGTCTTTCTATTTTGTGAAATATAAAACGAGTTGCAGAAATGACCAAAAAATTATTTAAATAATGTTTTTTTTTTCTTTTTTTGTTATTCATACGCCTTTCTGCAATAATTCGCTTTCAGAAATTATTTTTTTTTATGTGAACGAACCTGGTTCACCTTCACCACCCGACATTCTTTCTCCTCTGTTTTTTTTTTTTTCGGCGATTGGACTTCCTCGGAGCCGGTGCAGTTGCGTCTGCGATCCGGAGACCCAGTTTCCGCCCACGTGCGAGAAAGAGTGCCAGTCGCGCAACCCAGAAATTACGCAATTTCGGCGGTCAAGGTTAACGTTCCCGCATGTCACTCTCTCGGGGACCTCGCTCTGTCGGCTCCTTGCATAATGCAACTTTATCGCCGTGTCCGATGCTCCCTGGCTAAATACGGACGAGACGCTCACCGGTTTTACCGTAAACGACACCTGGCGAGGAGGGTCGTCTTCTTAACTGGATCGTATTTTGTAATTGGATTTATTTTTGCCATATGTATCGAATTATAATGAAAAAAAATGTGTTATTGCAGGTTCTTGCAGTTTTTCTTTTTAATAAAAAAAAGGAAGCAGGATTTTTCACAAAATTGTTTTTACATTTACATTTTTTGTTAATTCTATTATTTTATTATTGTAACTATTCATTGTATCATGTATGTATGTTACTGTATTTAATGGCCTCCGTTAATTAATTAAATAAATAAATAACTTTAATTTGGTTCTCATTGATTGCTTGATGAAACATTTTAACTAATATTGAATTTGAAAATTAAAAGCACTTGCTTTAATAATTTATTCAATTATTTAAATACAGCGACAGTTCCGGCAAAAGCTTAATTTTGAAATGGCTCCTTCTCATAAGACAATTGACCCTACAAAAGCATAGGACAATTCGAAGATGGACCACAAAACATCACCATAGGGGATCAGTTGTGTATTATAAAACCTCTGAAGAAAAAAAGTAAAGCAAGCAAGAACAGAAGAGAATATCTTACAAGTTAGAAATTCAATTGAGGAACATTCGAATGAATCCTTACGTCGCTTATCCCAACAAGTATGAATTTCTCACGAGTTCGTAAGAGCAATATTAAAGAAAGATTTTCCCGTGGCAAAAAGCTAAAAAAACTTTTTATAAATCACCAGTATTGGTGATTTAGAAAAAGTTTTTTAGTTGTAAAATTGTAAACGAGTAAGCGAGAGATTTTCCCGTGGCGACTGAATTGTAAACGAGTGTATATTTATTATTATATTTATATATATTTACGGTATTTGGAAATATCTTGTATACTTTTTTCTCATTTATCACTTGGTAAAACATATTTAATAACCGTTTGTTATAATGAAATCACTTGGTTTTGTTTTACTAAAATTTTGTTATATTTTCGACTAGTTTCGGCTAGATGCCATTTTCAAGAATGAATATATAAATGGATTTACAAACTATTATTATCACTATTTTCACTTACTAAATTCCATTTATACATTATACATTCTTGAAAATGGCATCTAGCCGAAACTAGTCGAAAATATAACAAAATTTTAGTAAAACAAACCCAAGTGATTTCATTATAACAAACGGTTTTTGGAAATATCGTTTGATATTTTTTATTTGGAATTGTCATTTTTGCTAGGAAATTCTAGAACCTCCAGGCGACTCCTAAGATCAGAGGAGGTTCTAGAATTTCCCAGCAAAAAATGAAAATTCCAAATGAAAAATATCGGCTAATTCTTAATCTTTAAATATTCTCTCATTATCCTCAAGGTCAGAGGAGGTGATGATATGACGTGGATTTTAAAAACTCAGCAATGAAAATACAAAGAATATTCCTTCCCACCTGTCAGTGATGTTTGGCTTTTTTCAATTATCATTTTTTGCCATAAAAAATTATGATAGAATATTTAAAAAAAAAACAAGTGTTTTAATTTTCTATCATTATTAATATAAGTGAGGAATTTATTCAAAATACAAAAATTTATAATTATACATAGTATATAGGGCAAATCCCATAACAGGAATGCCAAGCGTTGCTATGGTCAAAAAATTCAACTTCAATGAAATTAAACAAGGAAAAATTCTGGCAATGATGAATAAAATTCGATCAATCCCTTTTTCCAACTGCAAAAAATTACTTACACTGTAAGTTTTACAAACATCTATTGAAACAACTACTTCCCGAGCATTTACCCCGCCGGACATTGGATTACACAATAGATATTACAGTGTAAGTAATTTTTTGCAGTTGGAAAAAGGGATTGATCGAATTTTATTGATCATTGCCAGAATTTTTCCTTGATTAATTTCATTGTAATTTAAATAACTGCAAATGTGTGAATCACCTTTGTTTCATTTTATTTAAATTCAACTTCGACAGGAAGTATAACGTAATGATTCCGCAGAGGGAAGACTGGGCGGAAGGCCCACCAACCAACGCGGAACCAAAATGGTATACGGACGGCTCAAAAACCGAAGAAGGAGTAGGAGCCGGAATATACGGAGTAAAACCCGAGACAAAGACGTCAGTCAGTCTATCGAGGAACACAACAGTGTTCCAGGCAGAGGCGATTGCGGTTCACCTCTGCATCGGGGAAATAGCAAAACAAGACAACAAAAGTCGATCGAAGCAATCAATTCTCAGACAGCCAAGCGATGCTAAGAGCACTAAGGAACACACAGGTCGATTCCAAGCTAGTGTGGGACTGTGTAAGCGCCCTCAATGAAATGGGCGGTCGCAAGAAAGTGACAATAGCATGGGTCCCAAGATGGGCAACACTAAACCAAGCGCAGAGAGCTTCATCCAAGGCTCGCTAGCAGGGTTAATAAGGCTTATCTAAAGATGAGCAACACTAAACCAAGCGCAGAGAGCTTCACCCAAGGCTCGCTAGCAGGGTTAATAAGGCTTATCAAAGTGGCGAAGCTAGAGCATATCGTCTAAGGTAGCAGGGATCCACAATAGATCTGCAGAGGTCGCGGTGGTACAGGCCAAGAGTTCACCCAAACTGTATCTATCTATCTATCTATCTAGTATATAGATTTTATGTAAAAGGTGTGTACCATTAAATAAATAAATAAATTATGAATTAATTTTGTCCGCCGTTAACTTAAATAACTTAAACAAAATTGTACAAAATAAGCCTCTAGAACTGAATCATCCGTCCCTTGCGTTTTTTTTTTTGTAACCGCCCAGTTCGAAGTGCTTGCTTTCTTCATGTTTGAGAAAAAAATGGTTCTTCGGTTAGCTCTTGACATATCGCAATAATTACTTCCCGGCAATTTAAACCAAACATCAAACAGAAGCTTTAATCGGCATCCCCCTATACTTAATCAAAAACCCGACCTTTTCGCTATTTTTTTTATTTTTATTTTTTCCCGAGCCATTAACGCCGCAATTTATAATCCGGCAATAAAAGCAATTTAATTGGTCGAGAAGCGGCCGCATAATTTAATTCAAATTACGACGCACCGGGGCTTTTTGATGTCGGCCGTTCCCGACCTCGCGCACTCTTTTCTCTCTCGCCAAGTTCAAGGCTGCACTCTGCTGCACCGACACCGAACGCCGAAGACTGGTAATGCACCTGATTGCCGGTAGCCGGGTGATGTAAATAATCCCGTTTGATTAGATTACGTGATGCAGAAGTGACTCTAAAGAATGATGCGGCAATTGTTTAAATGCACAGTATTAAATCTCTGATTGATTATGTAACAGTGTTGTAATGTACCTCTCACTTGTGAATATATTTAATGTTTTTAAGAACCACTCTGTGTATAATAGTCATTATTGTGTAATTATCGCTTTGTATAGATAACATTGGAAATGGCAAATAATTCACAAATCAAATAGTTTTCACATTCCAAATCAATTATTATCAATTATATTCTCGTTTTGTTATTCCATGTTATGCATACAAACAATTAGTGTATTATCTTATCATCAAAGAAATGAAGTTGTTCTGGTGTTGAGGAGGACACTTCTATTTCGACAGTTGAGTAAGACAGTTTGCTAAATCAAAACTCTGAATCTCTAATTTCTAATTCTTATTTATTTCAAATTGTTTATTAAGTATTAATTAAATATCAAGTAAGATTTTTAACTTTGACTATCATTGATCGATTCTAAGTTGACAAAATCACGTCTTCGACAACGAACTCAGGAAATCCAAATAAAATAAATGAACCGTAACGACGAACAACACCATCGTACGTTACAGTGTGTTGAAATAATTATAGCAGTGTTATCTAAGATAAAAATCTATATCTAAATCCTATCACAAGTTATATTTAAAATAATTTTTAGAATTAAAAATTATACATTAATCATTTTTAATTCTAAAAATTTATAATTTCTTTAAGAAATTATTATTTAATATTAAATAAATAAGTCACAATAAATCATAAAATAAAAGTTAAAAACTAAAAATTAACGCTCATTTTATTTCGGTGTTGAATATATAAAGTTTTATTTATACACAAATCCAACCAGATAAATCCACGTCCGTTGAATTAACTCTACTAAACATTCAAAACCCACACTCGGTGGAAAACCATCAGTTTCACCTTTAATCACATCCACAATCATTAAACCAGCAAATCCCCCTGCGGGTCGGCACTAAATCACCGCGAAATATTCACAGTCGACATTGCGTAAATAGGGACTTTTTCCTCGCTGACAGTCTCGAAGGATGTCGATAATGGCCGGAGCGGATTTTATTAAGACCAATTTCGCATTCTTCCCGTACACGCCTTTTCCCATTATGCAGATGATACCGTTAAAACCGAACGACCCCATTTTCAATTACTTCTTGCGAGCGCCGCCGTTTCTTCGGAGGAATCGAGCCGGCGCGTGTGGAATGGCGGCTCTAATGGATTTATAAAATGGGATATTGTTCGTAGAAAATTAATTTAGATTTTTTTTGTTTTCGTAGTGTAGAAAAATCCTTTGGAGTGGATGACTATTAAGAGATTAAGATGACTTCCATAATCTATGAAATAAAGGGACAGGATGACTATTAAGAGATTATGATGACTTCGATAATCTATGAAATAAAGGGTGTCAAATTATAAATAACCCATTTACAAATATACAACATTTATTTTTTTTTAATTGAAGATGGTAGTTAAAGGTGGACACTCCAATTATTTTGAAATTTAATAAATTATATCGACCCAGAAACATTTCTCCCAGGACTTCCATAGATGAATTTGACACATGAGGCCTTGCACCGTCTTGTTGAAACCATATAAAATCTAATGGAGTTGACTGATGGCATCCACTAAAACATTTGCAACACTACCTCATTTCCTAATTCATCTTCTGAAAATATGGGCTCAAGAATTGCCGATATTTTTTATTTGGAATTGTCATCACTTTCTGATTAAATCGTTGCATTTGTGGGCTACTGAGTTAATTTCTTTGTTTTCGATTAACTGCCATTCTTAGGGCAGATTTGTGTATTGGTTATGCCAGAGCTATGTGTCCAGATTCCTTCATGTCAGTCTTTCTACCGTCCATTGAGAATGTCGTATGGAGACCGGCAGAAATACTTAGAGGTCGGGATCTGAGGAAATCAAAAACGACTAGTATCGATGACAGATTTATCGTTCTTACTACGTGAGGTATTGTACCAGGAACTTCACGGAGTTGTTTTCTGGTCTCCACTGAAGTTACATGACGATTCCGTAGAGTAGTACGAATGATAAATCTGTCATCAATATTATTCGTTTTTCATTATCCTGCCAGATCCCGGTATGTGGACAGTTCGTCCAAGGTTGCAAGAAGCTGGCCTAAAATCTTGTAGACCAGCAGCTGAACCAAAATCACTACCAAGTCACCCAGTAACCAGATTCCAATTTTCTCGCGAAGATTTGAATTGAACATTGGCAGAACTGTACGGTTCACTAACGAGTCTAGATTCTGCCTACATTCGTCAGATGGAAGAGAGTATGGAGATGAACGATTTGCGGATTGCATCTTTCAGCCATGGCTTAACCATGCTAGAGGTTCCCTAATTTAAAAAAAATGACACGTTTTTTTGCATTTGCGGATTGCATCTTTCAGCCATGGCTTAGCCATGCTAGAGATTCCCCAATTTAAAAAAAATGACCCGTTTTTTTTTGCATCTAAGTGTATAATCTGTATAATCATATTAAATAAAAAATGACGCAAGCGCCATCTTTCGCATCTTTCTGAGTGTATATATGAAAATAATAATACAGAGAAAAATAAAAGTGCAATAATTATTATTTTCATACATATGTTTTGTAATATTAGTGCGTCACACTTTTCTTGCAAAATTTATAATATGTAATTTGGAAATGGAGATTCCGTTAATAAAATGAAATTGAATACTATTAATGATCATTCTAATGAAAAATATATGAAAACACTTTGTACACTTTTCTTCACTTATTTATTTATTAACAGATGTAACAGATCACATGGTGATCGAAATATCACCATATGATCACATGTTCAGAAGAAAACAGAAGACGGACAACTAAGGTGGTTTGGACACATAAATAGAATGAGCGTGAGGAGACAAGTGAAGCAAGTGTGGGAGGCAAGAGCAAATGGAAAGAGAACAAGAGACCTGGAATGATACAATTAAGAAAGTACTAAAACAAAAAAGGATGAGTTGGGCACAGGCAAAGGAACTATTTTATAAGCGATAGAACCAAACCTCGACACCCAATACGGGTAAAAGAGGATAAGATTAAGAAAGAAAGATCACACGTTAATAAATAAATAAGTGAAGAAAAGTGTACAAAATGTTTTCATATATCTTTCAAATCTTTAAGAAACTCACATTTAATTAAGTATCCATTCTAATATATTAAATAAAAATGATTTGAAAATAATTAATAAATTATTTCCACATTTGGCTCTGTGACTATTGACTTACCTACGTAAGTACTTTAAACAAATGCACATTAAAACAACTACTTCCCGGGCAAATACCCCCGCCGGACATTGAATTACATAATGTAATTGTTTTAATGTGCATTTGTTTAACGTACTTACGTAACGTAAGTCAAAAGTCACAGAGCTAAATGTGAGGATAATTTATTAATTATTTTCAAATAATTTTTATTTAATATATTTAAATAACTGTGACCAAGTGAATGAATACTGTTTTCTATTTTATCCATTCTAATGTCTATGTTAAACTACATTCGAGTCAAAACAGAACAGAAGTTTTCGGTTTTTTGTGTTTTTCCACAAAAAAAAAACACTCCTTCCCACCCTTCAACGATATTTACCATTTGAAATAGATAATTTTTTGCTACATCCAATTTGCCACTTCCCTTTCTGGCTTGATGACTTTTTGATTTTTGAGGCTTTATTGGAAACTGTAGATATTCCTGTTTCATCTAACATATTAAAAACAAATTCTAAAATTAATATAATTTACTTAATAATTTCCCACAATCGCAACGATTCAATCAGAAACTCCATAATTCCCATTCCCCGCAATAAATCTCCCACATAAAAACAATGCACAATGTATTGTTAAATCGCACTTCACTTCCCGCAGCAATCCCGCCGTAAATTCCCCCGACTGCCAAAGCCCTGTCACAATTAAGCGTTATCCAGGCATTAATTGCAAGCGCGGCGCGCGGCGTTATCGAACCCGCGCCCATTGTGTTAGATCGACACCTTTCAGTTAAGAGCCGCCGGTGTTAATTAATTCTACGTGTACTCAACATTCAATGCTGGATGTATGTATATATAAAAAAAGAAGGATCGGACTGATGTAATTAACGGGCACCGTCTGCGATTCACGCTAATTACTCGATTGTTTCGCGAGTCCGCTCGGGATTATTTTTGCGCGCAAAAGGAAGGTGATAATTGAAACGAGCGTGTTTTAATTAAATGGGTGTACAGGAGTTGGATTTAATTTAACGGAAACTGAGAATAATGAAACCGACTTTTTAAAAAAAATTGAATTAATAATATTTAATTATTTTAAATACTAGTGGTGAAGTAAATTGAATTAATAATTTTTAATTATTTTAAATACTAGTGGCGAAGTAAATTAAAATATTTTCTTTTATTTTTAAATTTAATTGCAGAATTTATTTATTTCTCAAGTTTTCAGCGGAATTACTTCTTTTCGAGCATCAAACATACGTTGGTTAATATTTCGATCTGGGATAGATTCTCCACCTATTCCATTTTCACATGGGTTATCTTTGCGATTTTCCTTATTTCCTTTAAAAGTATATTGTAAGAACTTTATATTAGAGAAAATTACAGAAAAATTAATATATTTTCTTTATAAAAGAATTGGAACTGTTTATAGGTCGCAGTTCACGAGATGCTAACTCACCTCACAATGACCCTATATAACCTATATCTATCTAATTATCTTCATAGCTATAGTGGTAAATATCTTTATTATCAAAAAAATAATAATAATAATAATACAGTAAGTAGAACATTTTTATTTTGATAAAATGGCTATCGGCCAGTAGCCTTTCTGCTAAGGTTGATGATTTTTATTAATGTTGTGAGGTAATAGTGATTTATAGCATTATTTTGTATAAAAGGGGTTTTCCAATTCATCAATTATATTATAATAATATTTATGAAATTCTCCCAAAATTTTATATGTGGTAAGACAAAGGAAAATCATGAATTTAATATTCTGTTTGTAGTTTATTAAATTTACCTATTTATTTTTGTTCCTGATAACTTCTTCATATCATTTTAATGAAACGTGTTTCCTTTAATCTAATATGTAAAATTTACCACGAAGTGAATGCCTCAAATAATATTTTCTTGTTTACGATATACATTTATGAATTGTATATATTTTTTTAAATAAATTGCTAAGTTATGCTTTACGCTATTTTTAAAATATATAAATTTTTTTATCATACGATTTTCTATTTGTTTCAGGTAATCATCAATAGAATCCAATAATGAATGGATATTTACCTTCAAGACACTCAATCAATTTGGGATTTGGTAAATTAACAAATCGCTTACACAGTTTTCAGCTATTTACATTTTTTTCTATATTATTTATGCCATAGTAAGTTACTGTTTTATATCCCCAGTATATATGTTTATACTCACACAGATTATTTATTTATTTACTTAACGGATGCTATTTCATCAGTAACATACGTAATAAAAGTTACAATAATAAAATACTACAATTAACAAAATACATTTTACAACAAACAATTTTGACCGATGTGAAGTTATCTACGGTTTTTCGGCCCACCATGGCGGAAGCCATTTTTATTGTTTGATATGGTTCTTAAAGATATCTAGTAACAATCTAAGACAAAGAAATCAAAAATTAAATTTGCCAAAGTCAGCAGTTTTGAACTTTTAAATTTCACCGATTTTCTGTTGGAATCCATGGATAATAAAAAAAATTAAAAAAATAGTTAAAATAAAAAAATAAACTTTTTTATTGTTTTATATTGTTTTTAAGACATCTAGTAACAATCTAAGACAAAGAAATAAAAAATTAAAGGCGCCAAAGTCGGTGTTTTGAACTTTGAAATTTCACCGATTTTCTCTTGAAAACTGTGGATAATAAAAAAAAAAATTAAAAAATTGTTAAAATAAAAAGTAATCTTTTTTATTGTTTGATATGGTTCTTAAAACATCTAGTAACAATCTAAGACAAAGAAATTGAAAATTAAAGGCGCCAAAGTCGGTGTTTTGTACTTTGAAATTTCACCGATTTTCTGTTGGAAACCCTGGATAATATAAAAAAATTAAAAAATAGTTAAAATAAAAAATAAACTTTTTTATTGTTTGATATTGTTTTTAAGACATCTAGTAACAATCTAAGACAAAGAAATCAAAAATTAAAGGCGCCAAAGTCGGAAGTTTTGAACTTTGAAATTTCACCGATTTTCTCTTGAAAACTGTGGATAATAAAAAAAATTAAAAAATAGTTATAATAAAAAAATAAACTTTTTTATTGTTTTATATGGTTCTTAAGACATCTAGTAACAATTTAAGATAAAGAAATCGAAAATTGAAGTCGCCAAAGTCGGTGTTTTGTACTTTGAAATTTCACCGATTTTCTGTTGGAAACCCTGGATAATAAAAAAAATTAAAAAATAGTTAAAATAAAAAATAAACTTTTTTATTGTTTGATATTGTTCTTAAGACATCTAGTAACAATTTAAGATAAAGAAATCGAAAATTAAAGTCGCCAAAGTCGGTGTTTTGTACTTTGAAATTTCACCGATTTTCTGTTGGAAACCCTGGATAATAAAAAAAAAATTAAAAAATAGTTAAAATAAAAAATAAACTTTTTTATTGTTTGATATTGTTCTTAAGACATCTAGTAACAATCTAAGACAAAGAAATCAAAAATTAAAGGCGCCAAAGTCGGAAGTTTTGAACTTTGAAATTTGACAGATTTTCTCTTGAAAACTGTGGATAATAAAAAAAATTAAAAAATAAACTGCATTTATTTTTTTTATATACACTTGACTTGCGCATCCCCAAATTAATTAATAGAACGCTATACCCTTAAAAAAAAGATTTTTATTCAGTGATGTTTTTATTATTTAGTTGTGGAGATTTTTTTTTGCCAAAATAATTTAATTAAATGTTCAACCATCATTGATCTAGCTGACTCAAAACGTTAACGAAGCCACATGAAATTAGGCTGGCGCTTGCGTCGTTTTCCATTTATTATGAAATAGTTTTATTTACGATTTTATAGAATTTATGCGTTACGTTTAAGAAGCACAGTAAATAAATAATAAATAAAGTAAACAATTTAATTACAATAATTAACAATATTGAAAGTTTCCACAAATACGTCTAACTAAATACGTGAGTTTTATTTAATATATTTAAATAACTGTGACTGTGAATAATCTTTTCTGTTTATAAATACGTCAGATTGATTGAAATCGAAAGGTGGTCGACTTTCTTGTTTCTCCTCATTTTTTAAAAAATTCTATTCTGGCGTCATCCGACATCTACAGGAAACGCAAACTGGGATTTAATCGACTCCGCTTTTTTCCTCTCCGCGGAGAAAATTAAATGTCACCTGTTATTAGCGAGATGCGAGCGTCGATTCCGAGCCGAACCGTACACTTTTATCGTTTTCACCGCGGAAACGTTGAACAGGAAACGATGCTAGTTGGAGACGTGAGGTCGCTAATTTTACGTCATTTCGTAATTTTAAATAATTATTCATAATTTGTTTAATAATAATAACATCTTTATTTATATACAGAGTT
Source organism: Philonthus spinipes (assembly GCA_963082785.1). Classification (NCBI taxonomy): domain Eukaryota; kingdom Metazoa; phylum Arthropoda; class Insecta; order Coleoptera; family Staphylinidae; genus Philonthus; species Philonthus spinipes. The sequence goes on along the minus strand of OY720310.1, from coordinate 2,149,934 downwards.
ACAATATTTACCTCTTAACATATATTTACAATTTGTAAATAAATTTTGTATATAAATTGGCTATCGACCGAAGAAATTTGTTTATTACTTTAAAAATAGACGTTTAAATATCTTTACGTTTAACGAAAACATTTTTTTTTTTAACTTTGTAAAGCTGAAATTTATTAAAAAAAATATATATATAAAAATTTGTTTCAATAAAAATGTCATACTTATGATGAAACTGTACATCGAAACGTTTATTCTATATAAGTATCACATTTTTATTGAAACAAATTTTTATATAATTTTCTTTAAAATATTTTCAAGTAATTATTAATATTTAGTGTTTTAATAAATAAATTTTTTAAAATCTGATTGAAGCATTAAATAAGATGAAGAGCTATACAGGGTAAAAAAGTGCTGATATATTTATATAAATAGAAAATATTCAAATCATTTTTATTTAATTTAAGTATGTATTTTTTTTAAGCAACTAACTTTGTGTGAATTATTAACGCGAGGATAGTTAAAACGTAAAATATTACATCCATGAAACCCGAAGGGAGAAGATACTTAATGTACGCCCGCAGTAAAACCCGACAGGATGAATATCTGCATAAAAACCGTTTAGCGACTGCCATAAATAATTCCCAATATGGAACGAGTCCCAGGGATCTAACGCCAAACGCGCAAAAATAATACACAAAAAATAAACAGCGAGAATAATTTAAGCGCGCCGTTCCGTTTACGACGGAGTAAAAGAATCCTGATTTTACTAATTAACATACGCGCTTTCGTCAACAAACCCCAGGGAAAGGCTGGAATTGGCGTCCGGCGTTATTACCAATTACCCCTGGAAATGGTCCCTATAAATTACTTTTATGGGCTCTAAAGACGACCGTGGCTTTTACATGGTGGTAATTATAATACACGCCTGAGATACGAATAAATTTCTTGCTTACATAATGTACTAATATAATCATTAAAAAATAATATTAATTAATACTTTAAATAAATTAAGTTAAAAGTTTGTCTTCTATTAAGTATTAAGAATTATTTCTAAAAAATAAAATTACCAAAGTATCTCTTATTTTGTCTATTCATTCACACATTTTCTTGCTTTGGCAATTTCATTTTTTATAAATAATTCTTAATTCTTAATAGAAGACAAACTTTTAACTTAATTTATTTAAAGTATTAATTATTATTATTTTTTTGAACAAACGACCACAGAATATTTTTACTCATTGAACAAATCGTGTTACGAAACAAAATTTACGCTTCATCAATTTTTTTCAGGTCATTCTCGTCCAAAAGTCCCGTATTTCAATACATATTTTTTTATTACAGTCAATTTTATTAATTACGAATTTCGTCGTGTATCGCCATTAAATTCAGCATCTTTATGGTTTCGGAGAAGCGCAATTATTACATCACAGTTTCATATAAAACAAGATTTATCCTCCTCGCTGGACGCATCTTCCCAGTTGTAAATCTAAAGATAATTAGAAACCGGCGATTTACAAGAAACCAATTACATCTTGATCTTGAGGCGGACTCGCGGAACGACAAACGCCCGGCGGGAAACGAGAAAATCGAAAACGTGAAATAACAGCGTTTTTCCGCTCGTGGAAGGAATATCGCACTTGTTAATTACGAACGTTGGAGGTTTATCATGAACTTTGATACAGAAAATTGTACAAATGCGTTTATGTTGAAGTAATAGCAAGGCTTCCAAAGTTTAAACAAAACAGTCTTCACTGATATTAGATTTCGATGTGAAAAGCTCACAACTTTAATTTCAACTTTAATTTAATTGAAAAACAATATAACACAAAATTAAAAGACAGTTGACAATATCATACTGTCCTGCGTTTAATTAAATAATTGAAGTTGTTAAATTAACCTTGAATATATTTTTTTAATTGAAATCAAATCTGTCGACTCAGTCGAAAATTACTCAAATTTAGACTATCGTGGAGGGGATGGAGGGTGTATCAGATACAAACAATTGACATTTTCGTACTGCCCGGAGTCTAATTAAGCAAGTCAAGTAGTTAAATTAGCCCTGCAGCGGCTTCTAATTTTTTTAGAATTTTTTTAATTAGAATCAAATTTGTCCACCCAGTCGAAAATAACTCAAATTTGGACTACCGTGGAGGGGATGGAGGGTGTATAAGATACAAACAATTGACATTTTTGTATTGCCCGGAGTCTAATTAAGCAAGCCAAGTAGATAAATTAGCCCTGCAGCGGTTTTTTTTATTTTTTTTATATTTTTTTTAATTGGAGTCAAATTCGTTGACCCTGACGAAAATAACTCAAATTTAGATTGCCGTGGAGGGGATGGAGGGTGTATCACATACAAACAATTGACATTTTTGTACTGCCCGGAGTCAAATTAAGCTAGTAAAGTAGTTAAATTAGCCCTGCAGCGGTTTCTGATTTTTTTTAGAATCTATTTAATTAGAGTCAAATTTGTTAACCCAGTCGAAAATAACTCAAATTTGGACTACCGTGGAGGGGATGGAGGGTGTATCAAATACAAACAATTGACATTTTCGTACTACCCGGAGTCTAATTAAGCAAGCCAAGTAGTTAAATTAGCCCTGCAGCGGTTTCTGATTTTTTTATAATTTTTTTTTAATTAGTGTCAAATTTGTTAACCCAGTCGAAAATACCTCAATTTTAGACTACCGTGGAGGGGATGGAGGGTGTATAAAATACGAACAATTGACATTTTCGTACTGCCCGGAGTCTAATTAAGCAATACAAGTGGTTAAATTAGCCCTGCAGCGGTTTCATATTTTTTTAGAATTTTTTTTAATTAGAGTAAAATTTGTTGACCCAGACGAAAATAACTCAAATTCAGAATGGCGTGGAGTAGTTGTAGGAAGTATCAGATTTTGTATATATTTATTATGAAAATAAATTTGAACTATAATTCGAATTATAAAAAAATACGCTTTAATAAAACAGTGAACAATACAATTATCAATCGTAAAAAAATAAGTTTTGAGCATTTTTATAATACAGATAGTTACTTAATATAAAGTTAAAGTAATCAATACAACGTATTACTTAATTTGTAGTAATTGTGTAAAGTAATCAATACTTACTTGTTTTTGATTCGTATCTGTTTATGCAATTACTACAAACTATGTAATAATAGTTTGTAATAATTGCGAAAATAAATAAAAAGAAATTGTTGAATAATTATGGGTTGTATACTGTTAATGATTCCACCACGCTAAATATAAAGTAATTATGACATTACGTGTATTTACCGTGGAATTATGCAATTAGGAAATGGACGGAACTTTACTTAATGGAGAATCGAGTGTTTGCACGACCGCGTCCTCTCTCGCTGAACTGTTGGCCCGAATCGGTTTTTGTGGTTTTGCAGACGTTCGTTCTGGTTTCAGCATTCTGGTGAATTATTTATGAGAGTGTGTGAAAGAATGCCTGCCACAAAAACGTTTTTTTTTTTCATTTTATTGGAATTAACATAATAGCATTGCAACAAGTGCGTCGTGTTAACCAAAGTCGCGATCACGTTGAGTTTTGCGGTGAATCCAGCTGCGAGCTCAAGACTCAATGGATACGCATAGAGTATAGGGGGTTTAATAGCTTCACAGCTGGACTCGACGCTGGTATCGAATCTTTTGAAAGAGAATGCAACTAAGCGGTATATAGTTGATTGCACACTCTTCTTGGAGGTTTAAAAGAATTGAAGTTGGCGTTGAATCCAGCTGTTTTATGTATATACAAATGTGCATGACTATATATGTTCGTTTAATCATTTGCTTTTAGCTGTAATAAGGAAGAAGATAAATAATATACAATAATATTGAGTGAGTAAAATGTATGATTATTTATTTTTATTTAATTTATTTAAATAATGTAACCAAATGATTTTTTTTTATTATTATTCGTTTTGCTAATTCTGAATGTTGACTCAATATGTACAAATCATTTAATATCCAGTTATTCATGACGTTATCTGAGTAAATACATGACAAATCGTTTACTGTTACTACCAAATTTGTTAATTCCTCGCATGCTTTTACAAATTTTTACCATTTCACAACACCTGCTCACTTTAATCCCCTAATAAATTAATCAAATATATGTATAAAAAAACATTCCTCATACGAATAGAAAACACCATGTGGAACGAAGGCGAGGCATTTTCTTGTGCCTTCCGTTTGCTTAACCTGTGACTCCCCGTGTCACCGCTCGAGCACCATAAATCTCGCAATAATAACGGATTGTCCCCGTTTCGCGAAAAACCCGGCGCCCGCAAGACCCAATAACGGTTTCCCGTTTCATTAAACATTCGTCTCGAGCACCGGCACGGGACATGTTTTGCAACTCTTACAACGAGGAAGGCAAAGATGGAGAAGAAGAAAAAAAAAAGACGTCCCATTTGATCGGAGCGAGTGAGCTGTTGATGTTTATTGGGCCCGGTTTCGAGCTTTTCGAGAATTTTTACGAGCGCATCAAGTGAGCGTGGTTGAAAATTTAATGGGGTTTCAATTCGCATGCAAATTTATTGATTTAGCGCGGAATACGGTAACGTGGATTAGATCCGAGCTGGCGTTAATGCGGACTTTCGTTTATTTTGATTGGAATTAAATTTGAATTAAAAGTAGTGCGGGGTAATTTAGTACAAATAACTCGAACAGAAAAAAAGCTCATTGCATTTTGAATATATTAACCTGCACTTTAAATATTTAATACATAAATAAAAACGAGATGTCCTCATTTAAAAAAGTATAACGAAATATGAGGATTATATTTCTAGATTCAATTAATTCATTTATCATAAATTCAATATTTCATTAATTAAAGAAATATCAACCTTTTAAATATTCTCTGAAATAATAACGTATTTTAATTTAAGCAAATTCATTCAATTCAATTTTGATAGGATATACGCTTCAAACGCCACGTAAAATCAATGTAATTAAGTATTAAGGCGAAGCTGTGCTGACGAGATTTATATTCTGAAACGCGTTTGGAACAAACATAGCGTTTAATGAGTAGAATGAATAAAATAAATTAATTAGAATGAATAAAGTAATTTCAACATTACATTTTTTATTGTTGCTTAAGAGCTAATTTAATTGGATAAATCTCTTAATAAGATTCCAAGCTGCCATACAATAGCAATTGTTTGTATTTGCAGCACCGAGCAACCCCTTCACGGAACCCTCAATTTGGATTATTTTCGCTTAGGTCAACAGATTGGACTCCAATTAAAAAACAAAAAAAAATATTAAAAACCGCTTGAGAGCCAATTTAACAAGATCGATCTCTTAATAAGACATTACATTACATTTTTTTTATTGTTGCTTGTGGAATATTGTGTGAATTATATCTGACGCGATCCCTTGATGGATTCACCTGGAATCTGGACCGAGCCCGCATAACCTTCGATGTAAACTGCAAAAAGCAATTGAGGCCAACAGTTCAGCCAGCGAGAGAGGATGCAGTCATGCGAGCACGTAACTCACTTCCACCGAGATTGAATAATTTCCCAATTATACAATTCGCCGGTAAATGGAGATAATCGCGCAATTATTTCATGGGCCGTGAAAGTACGTACCACCCGCGAAACGTCTTGTAATTATACACAAAAAATAGTCATAATTTTACGCAATTCGAAAAAAAAATTAAAACGTCTTGGAATTATAGAAAAATTAAATAATAATTTTACGTAATTAGGAAATACTATTTATTTTTAAACAAACGTTTTACAGAAAATCATTCTGTGTGTAAATGATTTTTGTTTTACAGAAAATCATTCTATGTATAAATGATTTTTGTTTTACAGAAAATCATTCTATGTGTAAATGATTTTTGTTTTGTTTTACAGAAAATTATTCTGTGTGTAAATGATTTTCTGTATATTTTCGAGTTTACGTGAAGTGATTGATCACAAAATAGAAAGACTGTTATTCCTTACTTCACTTTTTATTTTTATGTTAGATGTACATTTCGAGACACAAAGTGCTCATTATCAATAACAAACTAAACTAGTTTGTTATTGATAATGAGAACGAGTAAAACGATTTTTTACGCGGTGTTCTTTTTAATTTGAACTTTAAAGTGTCAATGAATTTAATTCGATTACTAAATCATTTTCTGTAAAAAATAAATGGAAAATAAGGCGAAATTGTTTTCTGGGCCAGCATTTCCAGTAATCAAATTAAGTTCGTCGACACTTAAAAATTCAAATTAAAAAAAAATAAACACCTCGTTAAAAATTTTCTTGTGAACTTGTAATGTGGATTCAACAAATTTCTACGTGTGAATTCCGCGAAATTAGTTTGCTAAATTAAACCCGTTTTCCCGTCATATGTTTCATTTCCTCGCGTTTCTCGCAGATCGCGGTGTAATTGGTTCCTTGTAAAGAGCTGCTACTAAGCGTGTTTCATGCACTCGTGGAAGTCAGGACGTTATGGAAGAATTTCACTTCGCGCTGAAGTGAACTTTGTAGGTATGTCCGTTTGTTCTGCACTAGGTTGAACGGAGTTCAAAACAAAAGTTCCGATTTTACTCGTAAGAGATTCGACACATATTAAAAAAAATCAAAAGAAAATATTGAAAAACGCTTGAGAGATTCGACACATATTAAAAAAACCAAAAGAAAATATTGAAAAACGCTTGAGAGATTCGACACATTAAAAAAATCAAAAGAAAATATTGAAAAACGCTTGAGAGATTCGACACGTATTAAAAAAATCAAAAGAAAATATTGAAAAACGCTTTAAGTAGATGGATCTCTTAACAAGACTTTAAACTACCAGAAAATATTAATTGTTTCTACTTGCATCACCGAACAACCCCATCACACCACCCTCAATTACGATTATTTTTGTCAACAGATTGGGCTCCAATTAAAAAAAAAATCAAAAAAATATTAAAAACCGCTTAAGAAATTATTTAAGTAGACAGATATCTTAATAAGACTCCAAACTATCAGTCAATATCAATTCCTTGTACTTGCTGCACCGAACAACCCCTCCGCGGTATCCTCAACTTGGATTATTTTCGCGTAGGTCAGCCCAGGTCGACAGATTAAACTTCATTAAAAAAATCAAGAAAAATATTTAAAACCGCTTAAGAGCTAATTGAACTACATGGATCTCTTAATAAGACTCTAATCTCTCAGATAATACAAAATTTTTGTACTTGCAGCTCCGTACAACCCTTCCACGGCACCCTCAATTATGATTATTTTTCCTGAGATCAACAGATTGGACTATAATTAAAAAAAATCAAGAGAAATATTAAAAATTGTTTAAAAGCTAATTTAATTAGATGATTCTCTTAATAAAAGTCCAAACTATCAGACAATATTGATTTATTTTATTTTCATCACAGAAAAGCCCCTCCACGGCACTCTCAGTTTGGATTATCTTCACTTAGGTCAACAAATTGGACTCCAATTAAAAAAATTAAAGAAATATTAAAAACCGCGTGAAGGATAATTTAAGAAGATGGATCTCTTAATAAGATTCCAAACTACCAGACAACATCAATTGTTTGTACTTACAGTACCGAACAATCCCTCCACAGTACCCTCAATTTGGATTATTTTCGCGTAGGTCAGCCCAGGTCGAAAGGTTGGACTCCATAAAAAAAAATATTAAAACCCGCTTAAGAGATAATTCAATTAGATCAATCTCTTAATAAGATTCTAAACTACCATACGATATCAATTATTTGTACTTGCAGCACCGTACAACCCTTCCACGGCACCCTCAATTATGATTATTTTCGCTGAGATCAACAGATTGGACTGTAATTAAAAAAATCAAGAGAAATATTAAAAATAGATTAAGAGCTAATTTAATTAGACAAATTTCATAATAAGAGTCCAAACTGCCCGACAATACTAATTATTATTATTTTCATCACCGAACTACCCTTCTTCGGCAACCTCAATTTGGGTTATTTTTACTTAAATCAACAGATTGGATTCCAATTAAAAAAAATTAAAAAATATTAAAAACCGCTTGATAGCCAATTTAACAAGATCGATCTCATAATAAGACTCCAAACTATAAGTTGATAACAATTGTTTGTACTTGCAGCACGGGACTACCCCTTCACGGCACCCTAAATTTGGATTATTTTCGCTTTGGTCGTCCCAGATCGACCGATTGGACTATAATTTAAAAAAATCAAGAAAAATATTAAAACCCGCTTAAGAGCTAATTTAATTGGATGAATCTCTTAATAAGATTCCAAACTGTCATACAATAGCAATTCTTTGTATTTGTAGCATCGAGCAACCCCTTCACGGCACCCTCAATTAGGATTATTTTCGCTGTGGTCGTCCCAGGTCGACAGATTTAACTATAATTTAAAAAAAATCAAGAAAAATATTAAAACCCACTTAAGAGCTAATTTAAGTAGATGAATCTCTTAATAAGACTCCAAACTGCCATACAATATCAATTGTTTGTACTTGCAGCACCGAACAACCCCTCCACGGCACCCTCAATTAGGATTATTTTGGCTGTGGTCGTCCCAGGTCGACAGATTTGACTATAATTTAAAAAAATCAAGAAAAATATTAAAACCCGCTTAAGAGCTAATTTAAGTAGATGAATCTCTTAATAAGACTCCAAACTGCCATACAATATCAATTGTTTGTATTTGTAGCACCGAACAACCCCTCCACAGCACCCTCAATTTGTATTATTTTCGAGTAGGTCAACAGATTTGATTCCAATTGAAAAAATCAAATAAATAATAAAAAGCTCTTGAGATCCAATTTAATTACATGGATCTCTTAAGGAGACTCCAAACTGTCAGATAATATCAATTGCATGTACTTGCAGCACGGGACAACCTCTCCCCGGCACTCCAATTAAAAAAAATCCGAAAAAATATTAAAATTCTCTTGCGAGCCAATTTGACTAAATGAATGTCTTAATAATACTCCAAAATGTCACACTATACGAATTATTTGTACTTGCAGCACCGTACAACCCTCCCACGGCACCCCCAATTTCGGTTATTTTCGCTCAGTTCGACAGATTGGACTCCAATTAAAAAAATCCAAAAAAATATTAAAAGCCTCTTGCGAGCCAATTTGACTAGATGGATGTTTTAATAAAACTCCAAACTGTCATAAAATACCAATTTTTTGTACTTGTAGCAACGCACAACCCTCCTACGGCACCCTCAATTTGGGTTATACTCCCTTAGTTCGACAGATTGGACTCCAATTAAAAAAATATATTAGAAATATTGTTTCTGGTAAAAAAGTGTGAAAAATCATGCATTAATTCTATTTGTTATATAAAGAGAGACCAACATGATTTATCCACACTGTAGGGGCAATTCAACTAACACAAACACTTGTTTGTTGGTATAACAATGTCATACAATCGTTTATCGAATAATTAAAACAATATTTCAGTTAGATGAAGTACAAGTTTCTCCAAGGTAGAAAGTTTTGAAAAAAAAAAAATGATCTGGATTACACGAACTATAAAGTTTCCTGATATAAAAAGTATTGACAAAATATTATTAATAAACAATATATATTAAATAAAAATGATTTGAAAATAATTAAGAAATTATTTCCACATTTAGCTCTGTGACTTTTGACTTACGCTACGTAAGTACAGTATTAATTATTTTCAAATCATTTTTATTTAATATATTTAAATAACTGTGACTAAGTGAATGAATACTCTTTTCTGTTTACAATATATATGTATATAACTGAAACAGTTATAAACAATTTAAAAGTGTTTTATTATTGTGAATTTCGTTGTATAACAAAGTAGAAGACTCGACAATCAACATATAATTTCACTGAATGGTTTTTTGAGTTTAAGTGAAGTGTTTAATCACAAATTGAAAGACTGTTATTCCTTACTTCACAATTTATTTTGAAATTTTTAGGTATTTATTTTGAAACTCCTCACTTTCCTTGCCTTCTTAAATTTGTTGCCAACTATGTAGAGCTGAGATTGATCACTGGCAATTTCATTGAATTACCGTAATTTGTGCTTACTCTTCCTACTTTAAGGTTATTAAGTTTGTGTGCTTTTTTTTAAAAAAATACCATCAATAATTTGTTTTAAAAAAAATCTTCATTACATCCAGCACTTTATGATGAATGAACACAATCTGTCGTTTTCAACAGATTTCCGGCCATCATGGTGAATGCACTTACGTATTATTGATTGAGTGTTAAAAGTATTTTATTAGCTTTTAGGAATTGAATTTATTTTCAGGGTAAAACATTATTATTAAGTTTGTGTTTTTTTTAATTATTCCATCAATAATTTGTTTTTGAAAAAAAAAAATCTTCATTACATCCAGCACATGATAGAAGCATCAAGTTTATCCTGCACGCCTTTCTGGGGTCGTTGAACACAGTGTGAAGCGTCAAGAGAGAAAGAGAGTGTGTGGAAAAAATCAATCGTGAGATTCACATTCACATTTCCATGTGCACAAGTGAGGAGTTTTGATGTACGGTGCGGTCTTCGCCGGCCGTGGATCGGTTTTATCTGGTGCCAAAGGAGAGAACGTGCTTCGGTTACGGTTGCTACGTTCTGTGAGACAAATTTCTTCAGCGGATCGTGACTCTTCCCGTAAAACCGAAGCGCTCCCGCCGTACAATTTTTTTCTTTCTCTCCGGCCATCTTCCGCGTGAATTTCGATCGATTACGCATATTCGATCAATCGGAAAGACCGCAGAAACCGATGTTTGGCATTAAGAGCGCAAATTGAAAGTGTGGACGAAATGGTTATGGTTCGTGTGGTGGACGGAATAAGCATGTGAGAAAATTCTGGATATTCGTTGTACACCACACTTTGATTCTGTTTTAACAATATTTTTATTTTGTTAAATGCGACTGCAGATTTTTTTTTTCTAATTGGTAATAAAGTAATTTCGGTTTTTAGCGTAAAATAAAACTCATTGGCGGAAAGACCAACGGTCGATAGCCAATTGGCAGAAGAATTTATTTTTATGTTAGTTATTTATTGTATTTATTTATTATTATTACTTTGTTAAAAATAATCTGCCAATAAAGATTTATATATATATAAAACTCATTTTTAAAATTTTAATCAATCATATATACAGGGTGAGCCAGTTTAATTCCAGTGGAATATCTCGACAAATATGCATCCTACAGAAAAATAATGTTTCGGGCAAAAATTTAATTGTTTACGATGCTGAAAAAATATTCGGAAATCCCCCTTGGAAACCATTAAATTTTTACCCGAGCCATTTTTTTTTAAGATGCATATTTGTCGAGATATTCCACTGGATGAATTAAAATGGCCGCAAAAATAATGTTTCAGGCAATTCATATATATATATATATAATCTAAAATCCCCATCTACCATAATGGTGGCGTAGGGGTGGCGGGCAATTCATAATTTATTAATTATTTTTAAATCATTTTTATTTAAATGTTGTTTGTATAACACACAATTTATAAATGTGATCGCAGTTTCGACAATTAGCTTGCCATTATCAAACATGATCATGTTACAAATAAACGTGTTATACAAACAAGGTTTAATGAAATGTTCGTTTCCTGTTCTCAAGTTCGCCTTCATTTAGTGGACGAAACAATGATTCTCGGTCGTCTAACTTGTAGACTCAAATCGTTGAAGATGTCACTTGAAATTAGGCGAAAGATGGCGCTTGCGTCGTCTTTAATTTATTAAGGTTTAAGGTGTTTTATTATCCACTTAAAACAAGTATGACGAAGTAGAGGACTCAAAATATTCAACTAAATAATACATTCGACGAATAAAGCACTAATAACAGTGTTAACCCATTGATAATGGTCACTTTGTGACCGAAATGTACATTTGGTAATCCAAATAAAAGTGTGAAGAAAGGTTATTAGTGCTTTATTCGTCGAATTAATTTGATCTTCACGTAACTCAATCAATTTAATTTAAATAATACATTTCTAAATTTTTGCACAATTTTTTTAATGAGACTACAGCGAAAATCTTTGACACTGAGACGAAACCTTAATACCTTGATCATTTTTTAATATCCGGCACGCGGAATCCCCTTAATTAAAATACCCTCTTTATTCAATTAAGGACACCTTGTTGAATCCCAATTGAGGCCACGCCATATCTCTCACCACACACAAAAAAAGCGGAAGTTCCCCGTTTAATCCATCCAGAATCTGGATGTGAATGCGATTCGGGCCAAAACGGTAACTTTCTTTCGACCAGACAAAAATAACAACGGCAAAAAATAGTGCAGGAGAAGAAAGGTGCGCGCAGAGCAAATCAAGACCCGGAACGGAAATTGTTAAATAATGAAACTGTTTTTTATTATTATTATTAGCTTGGTTGAATGCCATTTGGGAAGTGTTTGTGTGGGGTGTTAATGAATGTCTAGATGGAGATAATTGTTGATGGACGATGTTGTAGATTTGTATCGCGGTGCTTTTAGTGGGTTTAATTGAGAGGCAATTAGTTTGGTTAATTCAGTTAGAATAGAATTTTTTACAATGAAATTAAACAAGGAAAATTTCTGGCAATGATCAATAAAATTCGATCAATTCCTTTTTTCAACTGCAAAAAATACTTACATTGTAAGTTTTACAAACATATCTATTGATCATTGTCAGAAATTGTCCTTGTTTAATTTCATTGTAATTTAAATAGCTGCAAATGTGTGAATCATCTTTGTTTCATTTCATTTTATTTAATAGAATTTTTTGTATATTAAATAAAAAATGATTTGAAAATAATTAATAAATTATTTCCACATTTAGCTCTGTGACTTTTGACTTACGTTACGTAAGTACGTTAAACAAATGCACATCAAAACAACTACTTCCCGGGCAAATACCCACGCCGGACATTGAATTACATAATGTACACGTGCTGTTGCATATCAATAAAATTTTTTGTCTCCTTTAATTATTATCAGCTTGTCCAGCTATGAATTATGGGATTTTAACTTTTTGTCGCGTGGACTTCTGGCGTTTTATTTCTCCCCAGTGTCTACATTTGGCCTTTGTGAGTGATATATTTCGGCGATTTCATTATGCTCGTGTGTTTTCAGTCGGTTTATCATTTCTTTTCTTCTTAGGGCGACTTCTAAGGTTGTTAAAGGATGGAAGGCATTTCTTTTCAATTGCACACTTTTTAGAATATTGGAAAGTTTGCAATCAACCTCGATAATCAAGTTAATTGAAAAAAATTTTGGAAATATTTGAAGTAAGAGTTCATATCAGCAATAACTGAACGAACAACGAATTTATTTAAAAAATGTATTTTATATTATTTTATTATATTTTAGAATATTGGAAAGTTTGCAGCCAATCCCGATTATCAAATTAGTTGCAAACTTTTTAGAATATTGGAAAGTTTGCAATCAACCCTAATAATCAAGTTAGTTGCAAAAATTTTTGGAAATGTTGAAAGTAAGAGTCCTTATCAGCAAAAACTGAACCAAGAATGAATTTATTTAAAAAATATATTTTATTATATTTTAAAATATTGCAAAGTTTGCAGCCAATCCCGATAATCAAGTTAGTTGCAAAAATTTTTGGAAATATTTGAAGTAAGAGTCCTTATCAGCAAAAACTGAACCAAGAACGAATTTATTTAAAAAAATGTATTTTATATAATTTTATTATATTTTAGAATATTGGAAAGTTTGCAGCCAATCCTGATTATCAAGTTAGTTGCAAACTTTTTAGAATATTGGAAAATTTGCAACTAACCCCGATAATCAAGTTAGTTGCAAAAATTTTTGGAAATATTGGAAGTAAGAGTCCTTATAAGCAAAAACTGAACGAAGAACGAATTTATTTAAAAAATGTATTTTATATTATTTTATTATATTTTAGAATATTGGAAAGTTTGCAGCCAATCCCGATAATCAAATTAGTTGCAAACTTTTTAGAATATTGGAAAGTTTGCAATCAACCCCGATAATCAAGTTAGTTGCAAAAATTTTTGGAAATATTGGAAGTAAGAGTCCTTATCAGCAAAAACTGAACCAAGAACGAATTTATTTTAAAAAAATGTATTTTATATTATTTTATTATATTTTAGAATATTGTAAAGTTTGCAGCCAATCCCGATTATCAAGTTAGTTGCAAACTTTTTAGAATATTGGAAAGTTTGCAATCAACCCCGATAATCAAATTAGTTGCAAATTTGTTTGGAAATATTGGAAGTAAGAGTCCTTATCTGCAAAAATTGAACCAAGAACGAATTTATTTAAAAAATATATTTTATATTATTTTATTATATTTTAGAATATTGGAAAGTTTGCAGCCAATCCCGATTATCAAGTTAGTTGCAAACTTTTTAGAATATTGGAAAATTTGCAATCAACCCCGATAATCAAGTTAGTTGCAAATACTGGAAGTAATAGTCTTGCTTTTTTTTTTCATATTTTATCAACATTTTTTTTAATAGTTAAACAAATCTTGACGCAAACAGCATTTTCTTACCTAAAAAAGAACACACTCTTCAAACACAACATTATGTAGGCTGTAAGATCCTGGCAGGTGCGCATTTACATATTCCTCCAGTTTCCTTCCTCCAAAAAAAAAAAGCGCAAACCGCACCTCCATTAACCTCATTCCATTAACAGATATTTCTGTATTGTTATACAGTAAGACCATATTTACATAACTTTTGTCTCACGTGGGTGCCACTACACGGAACACGGCAATTATCTCCGTCTGGCCTTTCGAGGAATCCACCACAACCTGTACGTACCGTATACAGTTATCAGTATTAATGCATTAGTATTATTTAAAAGCCGTGTTTCTCACGTGATTACGCGAATATAATGCCATCTCCGGTTTTGATGTCCGGAAGACGGAGGAATAACTGTTGTGTTCTCGGTTATTGTTTCGTGTAATTGCGCGATCTTTCGAGATTTTATGGGATTGTGTGAAATTGTAATGACGCCGGTTGCCGTTTCGATGATGGGGTTTTTCTTATTTGCATTGTTATTAGATGTGTCGGGGATTACCGTTAACAATTGATTTTATATACATTTCATTTCACGGCCATTACATTATTATTATTATTATAAAAATACAAAAAGAAAGAGACTGAAGAGTTGGCATCGAATAAAATACGTATTATAGCAGAATTTTTGGCATTGTCATGCGATGTAAATTTATTCTGTATAGAACTCTTTGAAATAAAGATTTTCTGTATATATACAGGGTGGCGCAAGATTCCGATGAAGTCCAATATCTCAGTTATTTAGAAATTTACAAAAAGATATTACTGACATAATTTGTAGCTACTGTAAAACTTCACATTTTAAAATTGGTTTCATATATACAGGGTGTCCAATAATCACGTGACGTACCAAACGTATGATTTTTTTAAATGGAATGCTATATTTTTTATGTCGATTTTAGATTCTACGCTTAAAATTAATCATTTTTGACATAAGGTTTATTAGGTCAGTTTTTAATATTTTAAAAGTTATAAACAATTTAAGGTTGAAATCAATGGAAGATTGGGGCCTTATTTTTCAAAAATGAAAAAACGGCGTAAACTTTCTGTTAACGCAATTTAATTGAAAAAATGCTTAATAATATAAGGAATAATCGTTTGTTACCATAAAGCAAATGTTGTGTACAGGGTGAAACAATACGCAAAATGATTCTTTTCTATTTTCACTTAAATGGAACACCCTATATTTTTTACACTATTTCGATAGAAAATTGATTGTTCTTTAATTTTTGTATAATCAACTATACCCCTATCTGTTACCATTTTTTAACAATTTCAATTCAAAGTACAAAATTATAAGTTTCGCTTATAATCTATAATTTAAGTAGGCTATAATTAAAACAAATGCAATTCATAATCGTTTTCTGGTATTTAATAACATACTTACTCCCCAACCTAAAAGGATATTCAAATGACAATCGGTATTTAAAGGCGCATGCAAAATATAAAGAAAATGGTTGCTCAACGATTATTTAGCGAGTTATAATGGTTATTGGGACATATTTTTTAAGAAAAAAATTGTAAAATGTTTGAATGCTATTGAATTAAAAAAAATGTGAATGTGTGAAATAAATACATAAAAATGTTAACAAAATATAATGATATAAATATTTTATTATTTCACTTAGTATCTATTTTCGGTTTTTCAGTCAACATGAATTGTTTAAATAAATCAATTTAAGAAGCATATAGGAATATTTTAAATATTTTTCGAATAATAACCAAAAAAATATAGTTGTTGTTAGTTTTTAACAATTAAATTAATCATTTATTGAAAAAGTATGTTTAACTGCACCAGTGTTACAAAATAAAAATGTACTTTACTTACTAATTATAATATTAAGCGTTGAAAGTTACTAAATAAATCAGTTGTTCTGGCGCGGCCTACTTTGGTTAAAAATTCTATACGAAATTATTTAATCAAATGCAATTTTGGAGAATAAATTGATGATAATAATAGGAATCGTAAAATCTGTTTAAAAATAAATTATTAATATTAACATACCTTAATAGAAAAAATAACTTCCAACCCATTCCTGGTGAATCGAAAACCAACTCACCTCCACCACTCACTAATTACCACTTGTTCATAAACAAAAATAAATCGCGTTTTTAATTATTAATAATTTCTAACGTTAAAAATTAAACCGGAATAGCGAACACTGCGCGTTTTCGGACGACTGAATCGAAATACAAGAGCGCAATTATCGCAAATCAAGAAGAAAAAAACGATCGACGACTCACTCCGAGAACGCATTCCTGAGATAAGAAGATTCGTTGTACCTGGATCCTGGCGCACAGCCAAGAACATACCTATTTAAATTGTTGTATTTTCAATATTATCGCGTATTAAAATAATTACAGCTTAATATTTATTTACTTTTTTTTATTAAATTCTCATTTATCCCGAGGTAAAAAAAATATGTATGAATTATGATGTATTTTAATTAATACACTTGATTATTCGTTTCAGTAAATTATTTTATATTTGTGTTCGCGTAACTTTCACAACTAAATAAATTAGTTGTTCTGGCACGGCCTACTTTGATTAAAAATTCTATACCAAATTTGTATTTGAGATTAAATATCTCAAAAACGGTAGACGGTAGCTATTTAATATGTTATATAAAAAAATGAAGAGTGATCAATTTTCTATTAAAATAGCATAAAAAATATAGGGTGTCCCATTTAAGTAAAAAGAGAAAAAAATCATTTTGCGTATTGCTTCACATTGTATATAAAAAATTGTTTTAAGAGAAAAAAAAAGAGTATTTCTTTTATTATTAAGTATTTTTGCATTTGTATGGCGTTGACAGAATGTTTATTTCATTTTTCATTATTGAAATATTAGGCTCTAAACATCTATCGATTTCAACATTCATTTGTTTATAACTTTTAAACTGAATAAAATAAATAGTAAAATAAAATAATTACTAAATAAACAATTCAAATTAATTTTCTCGTGGTTTCTGGCATAACTTATATTCAAAGAGATTAATGCAATACTATGAAGATATTACACAATTCCGGCTTGTTTTCACTTTTATTATCAACATTAATATCACAAGAGAGTGAAATTAAAGTAATTTGAAAGATTTTCGAAAACCAAGCAATAATTTATCATAATTATTAATTCAAAACGATTTCCCATAGGATAGGTCAGTAATTAATTATAACGATAATATTAAGAATAAATAGAGTGGCAAAAAATCAGCAACAATCTTAATATTATCTATTAATTAGCTTAGAATTGACCGTTAAAATAATATGACACAAATATTTTAATCACCTATCAATCGCAACCAATTAAATATGACGCCAACACGAGCTCCCATTTACTACACAAACTTTTATATAAAATCCATGTCATCCCAACTAATGCACTCAACGCATGCAAATTAAGACGCGGCGCAATTAAAATTAATTTTCCGGTTCAAACTCACCGACAGTTATTCCTCCCCACTTCAATAACCCGAGAAAAAGAAAGAAAGAGATGGAGTAATGTAGATGTTATTTATGTAGAATGGACTTTTCTCCGGTTATTTACACGTATCCACCAACATTAGAGCATATTATTCACAAAATAACAATACCTCACATTGTGCTTTCACCGTTATGCTCAGGTTTAATGAGACGTATCATCCCCCCTTTCGTCCCTCCATCTCCCCGCCATTACTTACTTAACACCTATTCTTGCTCCTCGTGGATCCAGTTTTTTTCTTCGTCTTCCTTTTCGTCGGATTTTTTTAGTAGGAAGAGAACAGACGTCTTCTTCGGACGGACGGTTCCTCTTCTTCGGCAGTTGATTTATCGCGGTCGTGGAATGAAGACGTGCTTGTTGTAATTATATTATTCGACTTTTGGTTTTTGTGTCGTGTCGAGGATTAGCTTAGTTTTAGTGGTTGTTTTTTTTTTAATTAATTTATTTGGTGGTTTGTTTTGCTATTTATAAGTGCTTGAGAGGCTTCATCGTACAAGGTGAGTTTTTTTTTAAATAAAAAACACATTACTTATTTGAAGATATTTGTTGATGAGTACGTGAAGTTTCTTGATATAATGTAGTAATATTTCATTCCTTTCTTCGCTTTTTAATTTTTAGTGATAAAAATAAAAAAGTGAAGAAAGGAATAAAATATTACTACATTATTACTTTTTTGAGTTGAAATTTTAAAACAAAATTAAATGCAAAATAAAATATCGCGGCAGAAAGACCTATGGTCGATGGCCATTTAAAAAATAATTATATTTTGTTTGATATACATAATCAATGTTTACTGTTACTGTTTTGATGCAATATATATACAATAATATAAAATATTAATGGATTTTTAAATAAAATTAAACAGCAATTGGCTAACGGCCAGAAGCCTTTCCGCCAGGATTTAATGAATTATATAATTGTTTAATGTGAGGTGAATTATATGATTAAATGTGGGATGACAGCTTGTGTTTTATTCATGGTGAAAACTTTTTATAAATTGAAGCAGTGTTCGTGGGGGATTTCGAAATGTATGTTGGGATTTCTAAGAATGCAAAATTCTGATAGGATAATATGATTGGATTGGTATTTAATTATGATTAAATTGGATACTGAGTAATATTTGACTAAATAAAATGAAACAATATTAAATAAAAAATGATTTGAAAATAATTAATAAATTATTTCCACAATGATGATTCACACATTTGCAGTTATTTAAATTACAATGAAATTAAATAACGAAAATTTCTGGCAATGATCAATAAAATTCGATCAATCCCTTTTTTTCAACTGCAAAAAATACTTACACTGTAAGTTTTACAAACATCTATTGAAACAACTATTTGATCCTATATTTAGTTTTAATTACATACATAAACATCTTTATTTCTGAGATTGGAATATACAGTTACAATACAATATTTAACAATACACTAACGTTCACAGCATAATTCCAACTCTGAAACTGGCTATCGACTAGTTTTAATTATTTTTATATTTATTATTATTAAAGTTTCATATTGTTTTTTTTTTTGTTAATTACTCTGTAATTGGGCTATTTTGTCTGTTGGGTAATAAAGTTTATTATTATTATTATATCTGAATTTAAATTAATGATTAATTTATTGTTTCAAATATACAGAAGGCTGTGGTACCAGGCTCACTAAATGCACATTAATCTCGACATCAATAACTATTTATTTTCCTGGCTGGAAGAGATAGTTATTGAAAAATACTGTAATTCTCTATATGAAATCAGAGGCATGCGCAGGGCCAAAATAATAATATAATAATATAGTTTTTTTCTCAATAATAATAATAAGCCTTTAATAAATATAATAAATGTTTATTTTTGATTGTTATAAATATATAATGTTAACTTTTCTTTATTGTTAATTCATACAGCGAGTTGCAGTATTTTCCAATAACCATCTCATCGAAGTGCAATATTATAACCTTTAATAATAATAATTATAACCTTTATTTCATAGAAAAAGAAAATAAAAAACTAACAATATAAAAAACTAGCAATTTTTAGTTGCTCTAAAAATATTAGCAGTGAACTATTGTTTAGCAGTGTTAGCAGTGAATTATTAGATTTATTTTGCAATCATCACCTGGAAATAAATCCATCCACATTTACCCACACATTCCCATCTAAATAATTGTAATGATACAAACCTCAGTTATTCATTAATGCTAATGCGATGTGAATGAATCGTCGCGCGCATTCACATATTCCCGTAGATTCACTCGTTTCTTGTCCATCACAAGAACATTTGATTGGATAACGGAAACAAGATTAAGCCTTAATTTTCTTGATTGCAATCCCCGTGCGATGATTTATGTTTTCTGCGATTCGCGTAAATTACGAATTGTGATTTCGAATAACGCAACTTGCAGCTTCTGCTTATTTGATTATTCAATGTTTGGAGTGTGTGAGTTACGCGAAGTTGAATAAACTCTGTAAACCTTGAGTTAAAGAAATTGAAATGTATAACATTGAGGTGTAATTTGAATTAATTAAATATAAGTGGAAAAGAAACATCTCCGATGGGATTTGAACCCATGCTCCTCGATTTCTAGTCAACTACACCACAGAGAATTGAATTGAAGAAATTTCAAAGTACAGCATAATAATAAGTGGAAAATAAACACCTCTGATGGGATTTGAACCAGTGTCCCCTGATTAAACTTGAAGCACTGTATAATAATATCAAATCTCCAATCAGTGCTTCAAACTGAACTGTTTTAACTGTTTATCCGTTGAGAATGAATACATCGTGTTTGAAATGTTGTCTGGACTAAAATAAATTTAGTGAAGAAAAGTTTAGAAAAGTTTTTATTATACAGTACTTCAAGTTTAATCAGGGGACATGGGTTCAAATCCCATCAAAGGTGTTTCTTTTCCACTTATATTGTTATGTTGTATATTGAACTGTTTATCCATTAAGAATGAACACATCGTGTTCGAAAAGTCATCTGGACTAAAATAAAACTAGTGAAGAAAAGTTTAGAGTGTTTTTTCTTTCAATTCAATTCTCTGTGGTGCAGTTGACTAGAAATCGAGGAGCATGGGTTCAAATCCCATCGGAGATGTTTCTTTTCTACTTATATTTAATTAATTTAAATTACACCTCAATGTTGTACATTGAAATTTCTTCAACTCAAGATTCACAGTGTTTATTCAACTTCGCGTAACTCACACACTCCAAATATTGAACAATCAAATAAACAGAAGCTGCAAGTTGCGTTATTCGAAATCAGAATTCGGAGATTTGATATTATTATACAGTGCTTCAAGTTTAATCGGGGGACATGGGTTCAAATCCCATCAAAGGTGTTTCTTTTCCACTTATATTGTTTCTTCAATTCATAAATATAATTTAAAAGGAATATTAACTTTATTAATTAACAATATTATGATAATAAAATGTAATTATATTTTTTGTATTAATTAAAAATTAAAACTCATAATTTTAGTTTATAAAAAAAACTGTCAATTATACTAATCAACCAATCTAATTTAAACCATCTTTTTTATATATATTATTTTTGTGAGAGATTTCCGAAGCTGAACAAGGAGAGTAAATTAAAACGAAATTAACGATGAGGTGCATGAGGTAAAAATAACAAGCACAAAAAAAACGGTCTCGCTCTCGGTTATTACTGATTTATCTCCGTTATTAGAGTACTGTGTTCGTATCAATTATTGGCCGAGTAATTATATATCCATCAAGAGAAATCGCGAGGAATTTCTACAAGAAAATGAGAGTGATTCACTAAAGGATATAAAAGGAATGATTGCTGGATAAGTTTCATGTGAATTTAAATTAAAAAAAAAACGATTTACAAAATATGGATGAACCATGATTTATCAAATGAGACAAACGCTTAAACTATGATTGCTGGATAAGTTTCATGTGAACTTAAATTTAAAAAAAAAGAACTGATCTACAAAATGTGGATAATGATGAACAATGATTTATCAAATGAGGCAAACGCTTAAACTAAATATCAACTGTAGTGATTTGCTCTTGTCCTGCTTATGGGAACACGAAACGAAATTCATTTAATAAAATGTTCAAGTACCAAAATATTCACGATCGCAATACTTTCCCTTGGACAAGGATCTGGGGAAAGTCAAAAAAAAAGGCAGAAAAATAGGCAGAAAGACCTGTAGTCGATAGCTATTTAACAATTAATTAATTAGTTTTTGTGTGATATACATAATAATTATAATAATAATAATCTTTATTGCCCAAAAGGAAATACATATTTTCCTGAAATAAATATGAATAAATTATTAAAAATCAACCAATAAAACACAGATTAGATTGAATAACTTTATTGGTTGATTTTTAATAATTTATTCATATTTATTTCATACAATATGAACTACCAATGTCTAAATATTAAAACCATTAATTACATATTTTCCTAATTACAAGACAAAATAAAAAATAAAAAAAAGTCAATGTTTGTTCCCTTATTGTAAACTTAATTGTTAATAAAGATTGTTATATATATAAAATAAATAATAAATTGTAAAAATTAATTCAACATCAAAATTTTCACGATCACAATACTTTCCTTTGGAGAGGGGGGACAGGAGGAAAGTACAAATTTGAAACAGAAAAAAAAAACAATAAATTGTAAATAAAATTAATTCACGAAGGAATACGTGAATTAATAATAATAATAATAATAACTTTATTATCCAAACGGAATCAAGCATAGGATAAATTCTTAATACAATTTGAAAACAAAAACAATCATATCAATGCTACTCTACTCTTGAGTAGATTCTCCATAAACAAGGATGTAAACAACAAACCTGTGGAGTTAGAGAGAAATCCGTAATTACATCCTATTAGAACACTAAACACAACCCGACATCTACGAATTAAACAAAATCACACGTTTCCTAAAGAATCATTAAATCTAAATTGCTCTCCGTTGGAAAGAATTAATAATATTCTCATGCGAAAGCGAAACCGAAACACCGTCTTCAGTGGCATTCAACCACGTGTCGTAATTAGACGCTGTCGGGTTTCCCTTTCAGAAATCGAAATCTGCTTCTGTGAAGAAGAATGTCATTAATGGTTAATTCCATCGAATTAGACCGCAGTCGAAACTTCCTACGAAATAATTATCCGTTGTAATGGAAATGGAAATTGGCTACATTTTCTTTGATTGGCGTCCTGGGATTTCTGCGCTTGATAATTCCATGAATGAAAAAAATTGAGATATTGCAACAGTGAATCAGATTTTTTTGTATTAATCGCTCCATCTTCGATTTTGAGTCGCTTTCCGACGTGATCGATTAAACTAAAATCCGAATTTGAATATAAATAGATCACAGGGATCACTTGAATCACCCTCTCCATTAAAGATTAATTCTTCTTTCTTTCTTAATCTTATCCTCTTTTACCCGTATTGGGTGCGAGGAAAGATTAATTAATTTATTTTAAATTTATTATATTCCACATATTTTTTAAGTAGTTTAAGTAATTGTTATGTATTTTTCTTTGATTTTGTCTTGTATTGGGATTTTCCGTTTGGACAATAAACGTGATTTTCTGATTTTAATCTATTGTTTATTCTATTTGAATTTGTATATGTTTGTCATTTTACATTTTAACTTATTTATAATTTTTAGTTTATTAGCATTTTATAATTATACTTATATTGTAACCCTCCATTATCTTTTAATGTATAGTTAGTATAAAGCAATATGTATTTAAATGGACTTACCGTTAATAAACAATATTATTATTAAGGATTTTTAAGTGTGACCAAGTGTATGAATTCTCTGTTTTATTTGTAAATTTGCGAATTCCGTCGAAACTAATGTTATTTTGTCCCGTTTTAAAAATCTATGAATAATTGTAGAATCTCCAAGAATTCACTCGAAGTACGTAAGAGACGATAGATCGAAATAATGATGCTAATTGATTATAATAAAAATAAGCGCGATTGATGTCATGGAATTGCATTCAACAATTCAAAACTCTCGTTTTCTCGAAAAGCCCACTTTCAATTACTAATTACTTCCACGACAAACATCTATTATACTCCATCCACTGCCATTATTTACCTCGGATAATACCAGAGCTCAGTTATTGTCCTCCGTGCCATTGCACCCATAACTCAGTCCCCGCAACAAAAATCCACCTTCTCGAGAAACACTCATTACGCGTTATAAACGCCCATCACTTTCCTTTTGCGCAAACAATATCCACTCCGATCTCCTCCATCACGGGGCATCGATTACCATAACGTCTCGCATTATCACATCCCAGCTGTATTATGCGAGTGCATACGTATCCGACCGGAACGAAAGTGATTTAACACAAAAAAATAAGCTTACAAGAATTAGATAACCTGATAATCCTCTCCACAACCCTTCGAAATGTGCAAAAAAATATCCCCATTAAACAGAGACTTGAAAACCTCCACATAGCTCCCATTACGAATCATCTATGCATCCCACGTAATCCGAATATTAATGCTAGATTTATCCATGCCTCATTAACAATTAATTTTACTAAATTCTGAGAACTTAGGCAATCATGACGAGTAATTAAAACGACAAGAATTGGACAGAGACAGCCATTTTCTGAGGTCTAACAATTTGTAAATGATTGTATTTATATTATGTATTATAAAATTATATAATGTAAGACTCAGAAATAAAGATTTTCAATATACAAAAATAAAATCAGAGGTGGTGTTGAATTCTCAACAACAAAATCTCAACAAAAATACAATATTCTTAAAAACAATATAAAATAAATATAATTTCTTGGAAATGTTTTTTTTTTTAAATATGCCACCAAGCCTTTAACTTATATATGGCAATCGCCCTTTGTTTGATTTTTTCCACTAATTTCTGTTTTTTATCCACTCTCTCAGTCTCCTTTTAAATGTACTTGATTTTAATTCGATAAATAGAAAACAGTATTCATTCACTTGGTCACAGTTATTTAAATATATTAAATAAAAAATTATTGATGTGCAACGGCAGGTGTACATTATGTAATTCAATGTCCGGCGTGGGTATTTGCCCGGGAAGTAGTTGTTTTAATGTGCATTTGTTTAACGTACTTACGTAGGTAAGTCAATAGTCACAGAGCTAAATGTGAAAATAATTTATTAATTATTTTCAAATCATTTTTATTTAATATATTTAATTCGATAATTTTAATAATAATAATAATATATAGTCAGGAAATTTATGAATTTACATAAGAACAAAATTTAATAAAAATATCCTCAGACTTAGTAACACCCCCTCTGAAGGATACCTATACCAAACAGACATGTTTGAGAAACGGAATAGAAATAATAATAATTCTGAACACTTAGATTTCTAAATAGTGACTAACTATAAATAGATACGCACCTCTACATTGGACAAAATCTTTTCCTGTCGTGAAAAGCGAGACAAACTCACATGCTGGATAATAATTGCGATATTTATGTAAATTCCGCGGCATTAAGATATCTGCGGATTTTTACGCCGGCTTCGGTTTATCGTTGCGGCGATGTTTCGCTGCTGCTTTGATGCCGCGTTTTAAATACCTGCTGCTGCACGTCGTTGCGGTTTGTAAATGCAATGGATGCTTGTTTAATCCGTTCTGCGATGCATTATTCCAATTTGTATTGTGATAAGGCTTTCTGGATACGTAATTTATCGGACAAAGGAAGCCAATTTATTCTCCATCGGTGGATTTAGTACTTGCAGGCCTTTGTTCCTCCAGCAATTGATCTATGAAAATAAAACAAAAAGAAAAGAAAAAGATATTGTAATGTTAACAAAAATGAAACGCAATTTTGTCAGTAAAAACAACGGGAACTTATAGTTTTATTAAGATTTTTTTATTTTTTAGGTTATTTTTCCAACGCCTGAAATAGTTATAAAAACTACCGTACGAAGCAGCACTAATTTCGCATACTCCTCGCAACCCATGGTTCAACCTTGGCTAAATCAAATGTGTAAATGAGGTTATTTTTCTATGGTGTAAACGCGCACAATTTACAAATGCCACCACAAGAAGCAGCACTAGTTTCGCAAACCTACCCCCGCCCCGCATCTAATGGTCCAATCTTGATAGATACAAAATATTAAGGCATACAGTTTTGCTTTCGAAACAATCACAGGTTTAAGCATAAGCGTCAATAGTATACAATATTATTAAGATTTTTTCCCCATCTGTGCAAAGGAAAGGATCCTGCTAAAGCGCTACCGTTTTTCTGTTTACACGCTTCAACAGATTATCAAAAAATAAACAAAAAATATGGATCTAATTTTTATTTTATTATAAATAACGTCAACTAATTATTTAAAAATTTAAAAAAAATAATTTAATTTAGAAAATTATGTTTATTTAATTAAAAAACATATAAGCTTGCACGTGGAAGATCTTCCTCCTTAAATATGTTGAAAATATAACGTCGTATTCTCGCCTAAGCAAAAAGCGACTTGGATGTGAAACGCACTAAGCGAGGTTTGTTCGCTTCTCCGCTTTTTTATTAATTTTTATTACAATATGCAATTTATCTTCGATAGTACAACCTAGATGGAGTGGCTAAATCCTGCCCTTAAGGTTGCGGTTTAGTGGAAAGAGATAGCTATATAGTAAAATGGATATAATCGTTTGAAAATAGAGCTATTCTTTTGGATTTCATAATATGAATGTGTATTTACATTTTGTATCTACCAATTATAAAGTATCAGTCTAAATAAAAAATAAATCGTTAATTTTCGTGTATTACGTCAAATTACTAGTTCAAGTTAGAAAAGAAAATTGTAAGATTTAAAGAAATTAATAGGTCATGTCTGCTAAGTTATTTGAATGCAGAATTTAGTGAAATCCTTTAAATTTTCATTGCACAAGTTTTTATTAGCAAAAATTCAATTTAAAATTTGCTATAAATTTGATCAATTTTCATTGTTTTTCATAATTATTTTTCACAGAAACTAAACATTAAAATAATATTTAATTTATCTGATGAAATTCCTGCTTATTTTAAGATTATTTTAATGTATAATACAATATTATTCATTGATCACAACAACAACAATCTAACTCAAATTAGTGATTGCCCATATTTGTATAGCTATCTCTTTCTTCTAAACCGCACCCTTAAGGGTAGATGTTAAACCAAAGAAATATCTTCACGGACGAAAACCACAATCTCATTCATTAAAAAAAAAACTGCGATTATTCATCATCGATAATTTCATCTTGTCCATTTATGTATTTCCATTCTGAATAAATTTGAATTTGAATCGAGCACTCTGGCGAATTTTATCCGAGCCGCTTCTGCTGCTCGGTGCCGAGAAGCACCGTTAGCCATTTAAACTAATTGCTTATTAAAGATGCTGATGAGAAGACGCGTGTGTCTGCGGAAGAGGAGCCCGTGCATTAATTAATGGATGACCACGCAGGAAAAATCACAATTGCGGTATCGAGGTGTCGCGGGGAGGGACGAAAGGTCGTTGCCATTCATTATTGGCGAATCATTTTTGTTCTCCGACGGCTAACGAGTTTTAATTGTGCGAAAATTGAATTGAACCGCTTTAGAAATTACAGAGGTTTGACAAACAAAAGGGATGTTATTGCGTGGAAGTAAATATTGTTGGTTATTGAATGAATGTGCAAATGTATTACATTTTTTTATTGCTACTTGTATGGAATTGGTAAGAAAAGGAAAGCATGTTGATGGTGGAAACTTATCAAGGGTTTATAAATTCTTGACCTCTCTAGGATTTAGTATGGAATTAGTAAGAAATAGAAAGCATGTTGATGGTGGAAACTTATCAAGGATTAATAAATCCTTAACCTCGCTGGGATTTAATATGGAATTAGTAAGAAAGGGAAAGCATGTTGATGGTGGAAACTTATCAAGGATTAATAAATCCTTGACCTCTCTAGGATTTAGTATGGAATTAGTAAGAAAGGGAAAGCATGTTGATGGTGGAAACTTATCAAGGATTAATAAATCCTTAACCTCGCTAGGATTTAATATGGAATTAGTAAGAAAGGGAAAGCATGTTGATGGTGGAAACTTATCAAGGATTAATAAATCCTTAACCTCGGTAGGATTTAATATGGAATTAGTAAGAAAGGGAAAGCATGTTGATGGTGGAAACTTATCAAGGATTTATAAATCCTTGACCTCTCTAGGATTTAGTATGGAATTAGTAAGAAAAGGAAAGCATGTTGATGGTGGAAACTTATCAAGGATTAATAAATCCTTAACCTCGTTAGGATTTAATATGGAATTAGTAAGAAAGGGAAAGCATGTTGATGGTGGAAACTTATCAAGGATTAATAAATCCTTAACCTCGGTAGGATTTAATATGGAATTAGTAAGAAAGGGAAAGCATGTTGATGGTGGAAACTTATCAAGGATTTATAAATCCTTGACCTCTCTAGGATTTAGTATGGAATTAGTAAGAAAAGGAAAGCATGTTGATGGTGGAAACTTATCAAGGATTAATAAATCCTTAACCTCGTTAGGATTTAATATGGAATTAGTAAGAAAGGGAAAGCATGTTGATGGTGGAAACTTATCAAGGATTAATAAATCCTTGACCTCGCTAGGATTTAGTATGAAATTAGTAAGAAAAGGAAAGCATGTTGATGGTGGAAACTTATCAAGGATTAATAAATCCTTAACCTCGCTAGGATTTAATATGGAATTAGTAAGAAAGGGAAAGCATGTTGATGGTGGAAACTTATCAAGGATTAATAAATCCTTGACCTCGCTAGGATTTAGTATGAAATTAGTAAGAAAAGGAAAGCATGTTGATGGTGGAAACTTATCAAGGATTAATAAATCCTTGACCTCGCTAGGATTTAGTATGAAATTAGTAAGAAAAGGAAAGCATGTTGATGGTGGAAACTTATCAAGGATTAATAAATCCTTAACCTCGCTAGGATTTAATATGGAATTAGTAAGAAAGGGAAAGCATGTTGATGGTGGAAACTTATCAAGGATTAATAAATCCTTGACCTCGCTAGGATTTAGTATGAAATTAGTAAGAAAAGGAAAGCATGTTGATGGTGGAAACTTATCAAGGATTAATAAATCCTTAACCTCGCTAGGATTTAATATGGAATTAGTAAGAAAGGGAAAGCATGTTGATGGTGGAAACTTATCAAGGATTAATAAATCCTTAACCTCGGTAGGATTTAATATGGAATTAGTAAGAAAGGGAAAGCATGTTGATGGTGGAAACTTATCAAGGATTTATAAATCCTTGACCTCTCTAGGATTTAGTATGGAATTAGTAAGAAAAGGAAAGCATGTTGATGGTGGAAACTTATCAAGGATTAATAAATCCTTAACCTCGTTAGGATTTAATATGGAATTAGTAAGAAAGGGAAAGCATGTTGATGGTGGAAACTTATCAAGGATTAATAAATCCTTAACCTCGGTAGGATTTAATATGGAATTAGTAAGAAAGGGAAAGCATGTTGATGGTGGAAACTTATCAAGGATTTATAAATCCTTGACCTCTCTAGGATTTAGTATGGAATTAGTAAGAAAAGGAAAGCATGTTGATGGTGGAAACTTATCAAGGATTAATAAATCCTTAACCTCGTTAGGATTTAATATGGAATTAGTAAGAAAGGGAAAGCATGTTGATGGTGGAAACTTATCAAGGATTAATAAATCCTTGACCTCGCTAGGATTTAGTATGAAATTAGTAAGAAAAGGAAAGCATGTTGATGGTGGAAACTTATCAAGGATTAATAAATCCTTAACCTCGCTAGGATTTAATATGGAATTAGTAAGAAAGGGAAAGCATGTTGATGGTGGAAACTTATCAAGGATTAATAAATCCTTGACCTCGCTAGGATTTAGTATGAAATTAGTAAGAAAAGGAAAGCATGTTGATGGTGGAAACTTATCAAGGATTAATAAATCCTTAACCTCGCTAGGATTTAATATGGAATTAGTAAGAAAGGGAAAGCATGTTGATGGTGGAAACTTATCAAGGATTAATAAATCCTTGACCTCGCTAGGATTTAGTATGAAATTAGTAAGAAAAGGAAAGCATGTTGATGGTGGAAACTTATCAATGATTTATAAATCCTTGACCTCTCTAGGATTTAGTATGGAATTAGTAAGAAAAGGAAAACATGTTGATGGTGGAAACTTATCAAGGATTAATAAATACTTGACCTCTCTAGGATTTAGTATGGAATTAGTAAGAAAAGGAAAGCATATTGATGGTAGAAACTTGATAAGTTTCCACCATCAACATGCTTTCCTTTTCTTACTAATTCCGTAATGACAACAAGTCGAAACTAGTCGGATAAAAAAAAGTATAGATAAACAAAACCAAGTGTTTAATTTGTAAAAGTTTTTAAAAATTAGTTAAAATAGTTCAACAAGTGATGAATGCGAATCAAATTGAAATTATATCAGTAACTAACTGCACCAGCTCAACATTCTTAAATTTTATGAATTAACTGTACCCTGGCAGTAATATCCATAATCTCAGCATTTATTTCAAATTAACGATCTTAATTTCCAATTTCCAAAGCTGTAATAAAAAATCGGTAGTTATCAAACGCATAAAAACGAAATTCCAAGATAACTCTAATCACCATTTAAATAAATAATAAAAAAATCCAAGATAACTCCCATCACCATTTAAATGCATAAAACAAATCAAATATATTCCCTACTAAAAAAAAAAGCACAGAGAGAGAAAATTCTCATCTGCATCTGTGACTTGCGACAGAATGATCGTTTGGTTAATATTGCAATACATCTGCTGACGATCCGATGGATGATGGTATCGCATCTGGTCATGGCTCGGAGGCCATTAATTAATCGGAAAATACGTCTGAGATTGTTGAAACTGTTAGAGGAAGAAGAAGGAGAGGAGGAGGCGAAAGAATGCGAGGCGTGAAAACGGATGGACGGACGAGATTGTGCACGTGATCGTATCGACGTCGCTGAGTTGGCAGTAACGTTAGGTGTTGCCCAACGTGAGTGAGAATAAGTTTTGATGATGGGCGACAATTGTCTGTAGTTTTTGTTTTTATGTTGTAATTATTTTTAATTGTCGAAATGAAGCAATCTCAAGCGCAATTAATTGATTTTGCTGTAATTATAGTTTTAGTCTTGTCAGAAATGGTGATGTTTATAGTTTTCAAGGGAGTGGTTGTCAAATTTTGAAAATAAATCCAATTACCGACTTTCCCAGGTGAAATCAGTCAATTACGTTTTTGAATGAACATTTAATAGTAAATTTTTTTGTGATACATTTACTATTAAATGTTCATTCAAAAACGTAAGCGTGCAAATCCGTTGAAATTGGCGTTTCATAAAATTTTACGATCACAATACTTTCCCTTGGACAGCGGTTCGGGGAAAGTAAAAATGAACCTAAATAATGATATTCGAATAAGTGGAAAATATAAATTCGAATAAAAATAATCTTCGGAAGCAATTGCTACATTTGCAATTCCCATAGAAGAATGCCTTCAGTTCCTCTTCAAAAAAACCTCCAAAAATCGTTTTAATTACAAAATTCTATTCCTGAAATTCCTCCAAAATACAAAACCAATTTGATTTCAATGAAAATATATTATGTCATTTTTAATTCGAATCAAATTCAATAACCGTCAGTTTTGGTATACCCCAAGGGTCGCACATTGGGCCAAATTTGTTTCCATTGTTTTTTGACCATTACTTAATGTACTTGATTTTGGGGTTTGCCTATTGTATGTTGATGGAATGAAGCTTTTCCAAATTATAAAATTACGCCACATTCTATGAATATACATCTATTACAAGAACTCTTTAGACTGTGATTATATGAAATCACGAACACATAACATTTCCATCACAAAATAGCCCCAGATATTTTTCTTATAATTCAATAAGGAAAATATTATATTATAAAATTATAAGGAAAATATTTGGGGCTTTCTTATAATTACATCTTATATATATATATATATATATATATATATATATATTCATAGAATATGACGTAATTTTATAATTTGGAAAAGCTTCATTCCATCAGCATACAATAGGCACAAAATCAAGTACATTATTAATTAATCGTCAATAAACAATGGCAACAAAATTGGCCGAATGTGCGACCCTTGGGGTATACCAAAACTGACGGTTATTGAATTAGATTTCAATTAAAAATGACATAATATATTTTCATTGAAAAAGCTTCATTTCATCAGCTGTACTCTCGCTTGATTGACGAATTTATTTGCTTTTCTCGGCGCTTCGTAATTATTTTTTCCCCTCCGGTCCTCTCCACCATCATTCTAATTCGCAGTCAGCAAACAATCGCGCCTTCTTTGATTTTTATCCAACACCTCGTTCCGACGACGTAAAAGGCGATTCGATTTAGCCGGAAAAAAGCAACGCCATTTCCTCTCGGAGCGAAACCATTAACATCTCATCTTTTCTTTATCGCCTGAAAACATCGGCCGGCACGTTGTGTATTAAAGTGCCATCTCCTTCTTATTCTTCCCCCACAAAACGAGGAATAATAACGATGTTGTCCGTTGCGGGCAAGCACGCTGGTTAATCGATATTTACACAAAGTTGAATCGAAAGAATGAGTGGATTATCCACTAGGAGATGGAATAATGGTATCAAATGAAACCTTGGAATCTGATTTTGTGACAAATTATCGTTATTTGCGGAAAGTTATAGTTTTTTTTTAAAGGAATATGAATGAAATTATCTGAGCGAGAATGGAGCTAAAGATAATGTAATTTCAACCTATCAGCAAACGTCTGAACTATTAGGCGCTGTTCCACAATAAAAATAACGGTTTCGAAATATTTTTTTTCTCAATAGGATTAACGAGTATTCAAATAATATATTATGAATGTATTAAATATGGATATTTAAGAGGAAGACTTTTCACATGCAGTAGAATATGTTTAATATAGATTAAATGTACTTTTGTAATTTTTTTTTAATATCAAACATTTTTTTCTTCTTTAAATAATAAAATTTATCTGATTTCAATCGTTAGTAAATAAGCTATCTGCCTCTATTTTTTGTTTATTTTATCATGAATCTATAACACTGTTAATCCTATAAAACGGAAAAATTGGAACTTACAAATTTTAATATTTTCAATTCACAGAAATCGCGAGTAAAATTCCTCCCTCTGGGGATTCAGCTGGAAATAACTCGAAAACTACGGATGGGGTATTTTTTGATTTTTACATATTCTAAAAGGGGATGGTTTACTTGATATACCCAGAAAGTTTCATTAAGCTAACCCAAGAAAATTGAAACTTACGAATTTTTATATTTTCAATTCACAGAAATCGCGAGTGAAAATTCTCCCTCTGCGCATTCAGCTGGAAATAACTCGAAAACTAAGGATGGGGTATTTTTTGATTTTTACATATTCTAAAATGGGATGGTTTACTTGATATATCCAGAAAGTTTCATTAAGCTAACCCAAGAAAATTGGAACTTACAATTTTTTATATTTTCAATTCACAGAAATCGCGAGTGAAATTCGCATTCAGTGGGAAATAAGCCAGAAAATTTTCACGTTTAATTTCATTGTAAACTTAAACGTACTTTTTCGGGATCGCAGCTTTAATAATTTCTTCGTAGGGAACAGCCTCGATTAATTTAAATTTATAACACAGCTGTAAAAACATAAATATTATCAAACAAAATTAAAACTGTAAAAGAGGCTCGAATGAAATTCCGAAATTCCGCTAATTTTTATTACACACGAGAACCAGATTTAAATTGTAGCGTCCAGATGATGTGACCATTTAATCCGGTCTTTCTCCACGGTAGAGCGCGCCGAATAATGTGTTTCAAAAAATACCGTATAATTTTATTTTGTAAGACCTTAATATACAAGTTTTATACGTAAATTGCCGTGATTATCCCGCTTACATTTTGTGTGCGATGTTCCAGTTGTTTTTTTTTTTTTAGATTCCGACAAAGGTGCGTGTAATAATATAGCTGTCATAACTAGTATTTTTAAGTGGGTATTAAGAAATGCCAGGGAAAAAATTAAAACGGGATGTAAAGTTGGGTGTTTATGTTATTAACGTGTTTCTTTTGTTTCTTAATTGAAAAAAAATGTTATGATAATATAATTTCATTCTCGTAACTTATTGATTTATTCCTTAACAAAAATTACTCAACCATTGTTTTTTTTTTAAGAAATAATCAATAAGTTACGAGACACGGTCTCAGATTGTAATGACTGGACATAAGGACGTGAGCAATTATGAATTTTTCTATTTTATATTTAAATTATTAATTCACCCATACATTTTTATTACTATATAACATTGTTGATGTCTTAAATAATTAAAAATATTGATTAATAAGGCTGATAAATGTTGAAAGTTCATCTCCACTTTTAGATAAATAAAACAATTTATAACTTTCAAATATATTTTAAACTCGCTACAATTGTTTCGCCACACTGTGGCTCATCATTTCTTCGCCTGAAGAAGCCACAGTGTGGCGAAACAATTGTAGCGAGTTTACAATATATTTGAAAGTTATAAATTGTTTTATTTATATAAAAAATAAAAATATTCTATTCACATATTTTTACAGCAAGATTTATTTTACAAAAAGATTTTATATATTATTCAATTTTTTTGTGTGTGGAATCCTACGTCAGCCATTAACCATATCTATATTCTCGAACAGTCGTTAGTCCGTTACTTTTCCGGTACAACCCTGAAAGCGTCTCGCGGAGCTTTTTGATGGAAGTGTTTTGATACCGCGCGCTGGCTTTTCAACGGCGAAACAAAAGGACGAGCGCGAACGCTCCGAGTGCACGTTCTGCTTTGAATAACGAGCTTTATCCAAGCTCAATCTCGAATTGTGTAACAATAATGGTCTATAATAACGATTTATTGCGGACATTATCTGATATTGCACTTTTTTCTTTCATAGAGACAGTCAGCTCGTAAAAACGACAACGACACATCAATATACGTATCAACAATTTACACGAATTTCAAAATTATGGTAGTCTATGGAATTAACTGTACGGGAATTAACTTTGATAATATTTATGTATAAAAAAAATTGAGCGAACATCTGGAGCTAGCAGTCAATATTTCTGCATTTTTGGTTTTCTACGATTACAGAATTTTTATTAAAAAAAATCTGTAATCAGATTACAGATTATTCTCCGATTACTTCTTTAAATAATAAAATTTATCTGATATCAATCGTTAGTAAATAAGCTCTATCTGCCTCTATTTTTTTTATTTTATCATGAATCTATAACACTGTTAATCCTATAAAACGGAAAAATTGGAACTTACAAATTTTTATATTTTCAATTCACAGAAATCGCGAGTGAAATTCCTCCCTCTGCGCATTCAGCTGGAAATAACTCGAAAACTATGGATGGGGTATTTTTTGATTTTTACATATTCTGAAAGAGGATGGTTTACTTGATATTCCTACAATATCAGATTACAGATCCAGATTATTCTCCGATTACAGATTATTCTCATTTTAATTTTTGTTTTTCTGCGATTACAGAATTTTTATAAAAAAAATCTGTAATCAGATTACAAATTATTCTCAAATTAAAGATTATTCTCATTTTAATTTTTGATTTTGCAGAATTTTTATTTAAAAAATCTGTAATCCAATTACAGATTATTTTCATTGTCTGCGATTACAGACTTTTTATGTCATCAGATTACAGATTATTCTCCGATTACAGATTATTCTCATTTTAATTTTTGATATTTTGCGATTACATTATTTTTATTAAAAAATCTGATTATTCTCATTGTCTCCGATTACAGAAATATTAGGAAAAAAATCTGTAATCACATTACAAATTATTCTACGATTACAATTTGTTTAATCTGTAATTCGATTACTGAATATTCTATGATTACAGATCATTCTCATTTTAATTTTTGATTTTCTGTGATTGCAGAATTTTTATTTAAAAAATCTGTAATCCGATTTCAGATTATTCTCATTGTCTGCGATTACAGAATTTTTATGTAATCAGATTATAAATTATTCTCCGAATACAGATTTTTTTTAATTTATAATCTTATTATAGATTTTTTGTTTAAAAATTATATTATAAAAAAATAATATTAGAGGTGATTCTAAGTAGGTAGGTCAACGCTTAAGACCCGAAACACACTTATTACAGCACGTCCATCACCATAACAAGCAACAATATTCCCACAACTACACACAAACAACTCGTCACATATCCACCTGTATAATTTAAAGATCCTCAGCCGGATTAAAAAGAAAATCCATCTACGCTTGCAAAAAAAAAAAATACTGCACACACTCTGTGGTTATCCCTCTCCTCACTCGAAGTGAGTTATTTTCTGTAATCCCGGAGAATAGGAAACGAGGTCGTAATTTGCGTCGTCGCGAGCAAAATGGGAAATGGGAAAGAAAGAAAAGGGACAAAAAAAAGAGCGGCGTCGTAAATTGTATGTGTTTTCTATATTATAATAACACATATCTGGAGATGAGGCCCGGTGATGTTTCTCATAATGTAAATGGTGAGGAACATCATCGTTTCTGCGGCTCGTATGGTATTATGTAAATGACTGGCTTTGCTCCTCGGGAAACGTATTGCTTTATTCCCCGTATGGGAGTGATCGTATTTATGTTGTGTTTGCTGGATTACTTCAAATGGTGTGTTGTTAGTTTTATTTATTTTATTTTTTTGTATTCGTTTTGAATTAATATTTTATTAGAGACGTCAATATGGAATGATTTATTTTATCATTTCATGTATACATATCATATATCATTTCATGTATACTATACTCACATTTTATCATCTGTAATCTTCCGTAAGACATAAAGAAAATTTTTACTTCTTTTGATATATTAAAGGCGTGGGAGCTGTGTTTAGTGTAGTCATCATCAAGAGGACAAAGCCCTAACAAAAAACATCCTAGAAGAATTAGGTATGCAGGAATGAAATATAAACTAATTGAAGTCTTGCTAAAATATTCTCATAATTAAATTAATTGAAGCGGTTGTGTTTCTGTTGAAATAGCAGCAAATTTAAATTTGACGGAAACTGCCGATTTCATGCGGGCAAACGCCGTTACTCCGGATTTTCCTTGTACTTGCCGAAGTAGCAAAACCACAGTTTTTACCGTAAAACGCGGCGCGAATAAAAAAAGGACGCACTCCTAACTGTGCCGGTGACCATTAGCACTGTCCCACTGACCATTCTCCCATTGTCAGAAAGAATTGTGAGAAAAAGGCCAAGAACGAGGACACCTAGCGCAGTTTCGGTCATGACCATATCGGGGAAGTTGCGGCCGTCGCCGGTTGCGGAGGAGTCATGAAGTCCAATGGCCTCTCGGCGCGCAACACATGCCTCCGTCGACCTGTGACCCCGCTCATCCCAGAACACCATTATTCCGGGCTGGACGCGAGCCAGACGTGCGCTATTCATCAATTTTCTGCTCCTTGGGAATTTCACGGGGGCGCGAAACTCGGCAATTAGCGCACAATGCCGATTGGTTTTACAAGAACGAATGTTTCACAAATGGTTATTACTATTCAAGAAAATGACTTGAAAGTATTCAAAAAATAATGGAAAGATCTAGGATTCATCTTTCTATTTTTTTTTTTTTCGTTCCTGAGCGATTCTGAATCTACTCTTGAAATAATCCATCATTCAGGAAATGGAAAATGGAAAGATCTAGGATTAATCTCTCCATTTATTTCGTTCCTGAGCGATTCTGAATCTACTCTTGAAATAATCCATCATTCAGGAAATGAAAAATGGAAAGATCTAGGATTAATCTCTCCATTTTTTCGTTCCCGAACGATTCCGAATCTACTCTTGAAATCATTCCGGAAATGGAAAATGAAAAGATCTAGGATTCACCTTTTCATTTTTTCGTTCCCGAGCGATTCTAAATCTACCCTTATTCTACAAATATCAGTAACTCCCTCTTTTCTTTATTGGGAATTGTAAAAGTGAAATTTATGTTTACCATGTTTATAATAAACTCGATCCACACTTGAAATATGATTCCAAACGAAAATCGTGGTTCGCTTTGATATAAATCAGCTCGTAAAGCGCAATTCAAACCATCCCGGCCGTAAAACAGAAAATCGATGCGCGATTTACAATTTTATCAGCTCTCCGTGTATCATAACAGCGGCTCCTTATTGCTCGGCTCGGGCAGGCAAAGGGGGCAGATAAGAAGAGCGCACTCCCGACCGGGGAATTTACATGCTGCCAACGTCCAGGACTCGCGCTTGTACGGCCGTTTTTACGACGCCGGTGTAAAGAGATCGTGCCTCCGGATTGTGTAAATTATGCTGAATCAACGAGTTATCGCTTTATTATAAAACGCGCGCGCCGCGCAAACGCGATACTTTCTCAGATTGAGATGTTTTTCACCGGTCTTTATGAATTTATCTAAACAGGCAGTCGAAATGTTTATTTTTTTTCTCTCTCTAGGAATTTTATCTGGAATCTTAATTGTTGCAGGAGAGTGAATTTTTGTTGGTTGTTATGAAATGAAGCTGTAAGAATTATCTGTAGGTATGTGTTCACAGATTAAATCAGCGAGGTTTAAACAATGGTACAATTTAAACAAGAAAGGGAAGAATCCTGAAAAACCCATATATGAATTGATTGAGTTACGTGAAGATCAAATGTAAATGAATAATAATAAATCTGTGAAGAAAGAATATTAGTGTCTTTTTTTTATCAAGCCCATATTTACCTCTCAGGATTCTTCATTCATAATTACTAATAATCGCCTGGCGTTTATTCAAAAGCGATTTGAGAGGTTCCGAAAGGGAAGTCCGAAGTGGTTCGGAAAAAAAAAGAGATAAAAGTATAAACATAATAAATGAATGACGACGCAATCGCCATCTTTTCATTAATTACATTTCATTAAAAGTATAAACCATCAATCTTGTTTGGAGCTACAAACACACAGATTTTTTTTATGATCTCATCTCTGCAGAATACAGCTTAGATTATCAATTAAATTAAACTAGACTTTAGCAAAAAAAAAAAACATTTTTTAATATATTAAATGTTTGCATGACGGTGAAAGATGCTTTCAATTGAAAAGCAGGCGTCCCGTTTTCCGCGGTAAATCCTGATGATATACAGCCGTGACCCGGGGGCAATTAAACTTGCCCTGATAAAAAGCCAGCAACTTGTAAATGCATGTGGCACTCCCATTCACGACGCCAGATAAAACGGAAAAGCATACACGCGCACCAAACGTACATAGACTTTGGTGGCGATCAATTACTGGAATCTCAAAAAAAGAGGGACAGCTACACAAGAAAGAAGCACCTAGAGGATTTTTCAATAAGAGCGGGTCAATGTTAACAGTCAGAGGTGTTTGTGTAGCCAGTTGTGAATTATTCAGTAGCTGATGCAAAATTATTACGAGAAGCTTCCGAATTGAACAGCTTGAGCTATCATTTGGTCATGATAAGACTTCACTATAAAAAATTAGCTTTCGTCAGACTAATTTTTATTGTAAAGTATTATCAGGATCATGCTGTTCAATCCTGAAGTTCCTCATGATAATTTGGCATTAGCAAATGTTGTGCGCGTTGCGCCCATTTTACTTTGGTCGGCTTTCATGCTGATCAATCCTGAATCTTCTCATAATAATTCCATCGAGTGTGCCGTGTGGGTCATGGCTCCGTCTTGTTGAAACCACACATGTCCTGTGATATCAAAATTCTTTTCCCCTATATTTATATATTTTTTAAGAGTTTCCAGGGTCTGAGGTTATATACCTCAGTTTTTAGATATTTTAAAAGAAAAAAGTTGCAAGAGGCCAAATTCAAATATCCCACTGTATAGAAATTCGTCGACTAGAAAACATTCTTAAGAAAAACTTAAAGTGAACATCTATCTTGCTGAAGTCAAAAAAAACTTTTAGTCATGTTCCCGCATAAGAGAGTATAACGCTCTCTTATGTTTAGTGGTAGAAGCCTTTAATTATGTTAAGAGGGGTCGGCTTTTAGGTCTTTCGAAAGTATTTCGACCTAAAAGATCTTTTCTAATTATTCCTGACCTATTTCTATTTGAAACCCTCAATGTCTAAAGCTCTTGCATAGTCTACAATAACTTGAGGATTAATGAGTACCAATTCATCGGGATAAGATTAAGAAAGAAAGGCTTTAAAGTGTTCGAAGACAGGTAGTTCCCTCTTTGAAGGGACAGGGCAGATCATTCACAAAGTATATGTTCTGCAGTTTCTTGTGCCTTGTTGCAATTGGCATCCATTATCTGATCCATCTTAGTAATATGGTATTTCAGAGGACAATGTCCGTTTAGAAGACTAAGCCCTTGCTTAACTTGAGAAATTGTTTGGCTCTTGTGGTAGAGAAGGCGATGAACCTTTTCGCTTGCGGCAAGCCAGATTGTCTCTCAGATGAGCACTTTTGGCAATATCTTTCCATTCCTGGAACATTCCCTTGATACGGACTTTAGTCATTCCGCTGTAGAGTTCTGGTCCAACAAATGGAGTTTTGGAACCCTCCTTGGAAAGGAGGTCGGCCGTTTGATCCTTGCATGCCGTGGAACACAAAGCAGATGCAGAAAAGTGCACCTACTAAATGACTCCTTACACCTAACGGTACAAAGGAAAAAAGTTAAAAAAAATCCTAAATGTAAAGCTTACGCATATGCTCAGACAAACTATCTAAGGGATAGTTTGCACTCCCAGACAGATTTTGACTTACATTTAAGCGATTTTATTGCGTTTAATGCAGCCTGACTGTCTGAGTATATGCATAAGATTTACATTTAGATTTTTTTAACTTTTAACCTCTGTACCATTATGTGTAAGGTGTCGTTTTCGAAATTTCTTTCTTTCTTAATCTTATCCTCTTTTACCCGTATTGGATGTCGAGGAAATTTTCGAAATTTACTAGGTGTAATTTTCTGCAACGTATTGGAACAATTCCATCAAAGATCATGGAATACACATTTGCACAGACAGTCTCAACATTACAATAGTTAAAGTTATTTATAAAAGTATGTGTTTAAAGATAAACCCTGAGATTTTTACACGATAATCATATAGATCACGGTAATTCTTTGTAAATGTAGTGAAGCTCTCGGTAATTTAGCAAATTGGCCGTGCGACTTAAACAAAGTTGTGCGTGCCGTGATTGTAATGACCAAACTGGAAACCCAACCAAAAAAACAACAACAACAACACAAAATATATGTATTCCAATCGAAACGCGCTCAAGTCGGCGTTTTCGGTTCAACGGCAATGGTCGTAGGTCAGAGGTGGCGTCGTGTTCCATTGTGGTCGGTGTAACGGTATGGCACAGTGTGCTACCTATGTTTCGCACATGGATTTAGGTCTGCTTTATATGGCATGCTCCTCCATATGGTCCGTGCAGCCAAGCGAGATACGTCATTAGATTTAAATAGTCGGTTATTGTTCGGCGTGAGATTCACACCGAGAGGCCGACCCGTCCGTGGCTCGCATTCCTCTACGCAGGTCAATCGTGAGATCGCTATCGGCTTCGCTTTTAGATGTTTCCCCTTGTCATAGTTTATGTTTTGTATGCATGTGTTTGCAAATACACGCGAAATAAAATTCGAAGCAGAAAAATAAAAGATTGAAATTATTTACACACAATTTATATCGTTTATTTAAAATTGCTCATTTAGAAATACTCGATTCCTAATATTACCCAATTTTGCCCAACACTAATATTTATAAAGATAGATTTCGCAATTCTTCCAATACGTTGCAGATTTTGTCGATTTTGCCCAACACTACCATTAAGCAACGTATCTAATCCATCACGCAAATTATCCCCGCATAATTCTCATTTGTTATTCTCCTTTCACATCAAAATCTGCATTCTGCAGATTTTATCCACAAATATTCTTAATCAATTCCCCGCTTTGCATAAAATTTGCAATTAAATCATCCCAACCGGATAGAATCTAGCCGGGATTCTCACGCTCGCCAACCAACACCCAACACAAACAAAAAAGAAAATCCATGCCTTATTCCACATTTCACAATTTTCTGTAACCCATGTAAAGAAGACAGTCGTAAAACCGAACGCGTTCATCGTTTCACACTCGTAACTCAAAGACCTAAAGAGGAGATGAATATTCAGCGGACAAAGGCATTATTTCCTCGAGCGTGGCTTCGCTAATTAGACTGGAGTGTTTTCAATAACGGAAAATGTATGCATTAGAAGATAAAGCAAATTAAAAAAAAATCGACGCACGCGAATAGAAGAGGAGGGCTTCTTACGTGATATTTTGCTCATGTTTAATAACTGGCTTCGTGCATGTATAGCTGAGGATAATTACGGCTTCGC
Organism: Philonthus spinipes; assembly: GCA_963082785.1. Taxonomy (NCBI): domain Eukaryota; kingdom Metazoa; phylum Arthropoda; class Insecta; order Coleoptera; family Staphylinidae; genus Philonthus; species Philonthus spinipes. Next base: position 2,107,578 of record OY720310.1, on the reverse strand, counting down.
CGTTAATCGTTGAGGAAAGTGTACGGGTTAATACAATATAAGAAAATAATTATAAAATTGAAGAAATTTCAGTATACAACACTGAGATATAATTCTTTCTTTCTTAATCTTATCCTCTTTTACCCGTATTTGACACCCAATACGGGTAAAAGAGGATAAGATTAAGTAAGATATAATTAATTAAATATAAGTGAGAAAGAAATGATGCTTTTTAAAAAAAATACAGTTTTGTGCTTGTCTAGAAAAAATCGCAAATTTTGTAAAAAAATCGCTCGTTTTTCAAAATCCCAATTAACAAGCCCACTGTACGAAAACTAGTTGTTCTATTTCGTAAGAATTTATACAGTTGATACTCCCACTTATTGAGAATATTTTATTATAATTTGAAGTTATTCCGAGAGTTTTGAATTTTCCACAAAAATCACTCTTTTCCAGGAAAATATTCAAATTTCGATACAAATTTTTTTATTCCGAAAAAATCTGAAAAAATCTCAAACACTCTTGAAGATGTTATAAAAAGTGTGTGATGTTTATTTTCCAGAATAAAAATCATTTCCGCTGCATTGAGGCCGTTTAAATTGTTGATTCCCATTTACATGGAGTCTTATGGGAACGCTTTAAGCGAGACGCGCCGATTGACGCTTTTTGATGTTATTTCAATTAAACTACGATTACTTTCTTCAAAGATGCGATAGAACTTTGAAACTTGAAGAATTAGATTCAAAAAGGAATTATCTATATTTCAGACATAAAATCAACAAGATTACATTTTCATGCTGGTTTACAAAAATTCGCAAAGTTGGACGATTTTTTCGCACATTTTTTGAAGGCCCAATTTACAACCCTCCTGTACGAATACTATTTGCTTCACATAGCTCAAATTTACACAATTGATACTCCCATTCCTTGGGAACATTTTGGTATAATATGAAGTCATTTCGTGAATTTCGGATTTTTCACGAAAATCCACTTTTTTCAAGGAAAATATTCAAATTTCGCCAAACATTTTTTTGCTCAGAAAAATTCTGAAAAAAATCATAAATAATTTTAATGATATTAGAAAGAGTGTGGTGCATTTATTTTGACAGAAAAAAATCATTTCCGACTTATTTAGGCTTTTTAAATTGAATCCATCCCATTTGCATGGAGTCTTATGAGAACGGTTTAAACTCGACGCGCCGAACGACGTTTTCGGACGCAGTGATAATTAAACTAAGATAACTTTGTTCACACAAGAGATAGAATATTGCGACTTGAAACATATGATTCGGGAAGGATTTATCTACATTTCACCCAAAAATTAATTAAATTGCGGTATTGTGCTTCTTTAAAATTATTCGTAAATTTGGACAATTTTTTTGCTCATTTTTCAAAAGCCTAATTTACAAGCCTGCTATACGAAAATGAGTTGTTATTTTTCACTTAAATTTATACAGTTGATACTTCCATTTGTTTAGAACATTTTGGTATAATTTCAAGTTATTCCGTGAGTTTTGGATTTTTCACGAAAATCCATTTTTTTTAGAAAATTATAAAATTTCACAAAAAAATTTATTTGCTCAGAAAAATTCTGAAAAAAATCATAAACAATTTTAATGATATTAAAAAGAGTGTGGTGTATTTATTTTGACAGAAAAAATCATTTCCGGCATATTTGGGCCTTTTAAATTGAATCCATCCCATTTGCATGGAGTCTTATGGGAACGGTATAAACTCGACGCGCCGATCGACGTTTTCGGACGCAGTGATAATTAAACTAAGATAACTTTGTTCACACAAGAGACAGAATATTGGGACTTAAAACATATGATTCGGGAAGGATTTATCTACATTTTACCCAAAAATTAATTAAATTGCGATTTTGTGCTTCTTTAAAATAATTCGTAAATTTGGACAATTTTTTCGCTCATTTTTCGAAAGCCCAATTTACAAGCTTGCTGTACGAAAACGAGTTGTTCTATTTCACTTAAATTTATACAGTTGATACTCCCATTCATTTAGAACATTTTAGTATAATTTCAAGTCATTCCGTGAGTTTTGGATTTTTCACGAAAATCCATTTTTTCTAGAAAATAATAAAATTTCGCAAAAAATTCTATGCTCAGAAAAATTCTGAAAAAATCATCATCCAAATTTTGATTAAAAAAATTCTTCACAAAAAAATCTGAAAATTATACAAAAAAAAAGATTTTATTGGAAAATACATCAGTCAAATGAATGACCAGAAAAAAATAATTTCCTTTTCTTTAGGAATATTTTTAAACCAGGCTAAAAAAATGTAAATATATATTCATTTTATTAAATTGTAAAATCTGACTATTTTTAATCGATTATTTTCACTATAATTTTTTTAATTAAACCGCAACATTAATAAAACTGTAATTTTTTTTCTTACACCTGAATTTAACAGCTCATCGCACTTTTGCTACTTAAATTAAAACTCGCTACCTGGAATTAATCTACACGTCACTGGTAATTAATAATATTCATCAGCAAGCTGTTCGCTGTTGTTCATTCGTGTTGTTTTTTATTTATTGCGTAATTAATATTTGCAGTGTAGTTAAAAGCTAACTGTTGATTTTTGCCGGAATCACGATCGCTCGCTCGGGTTTAATAGTCGTAACGGATAATCGTAATTAATGAAAACAAACGAAACGAATGTTGAGAAAATAATTTAGAAGAGACGAGACGCCGATTAATTATTAATCACCGGCTGATTCCGATTTGTTAAGTTATTTACGAGCGTAAAATTGCGCGATTGTATATTAATCATAGCTAGTTAAATAAAATAAATATTTATATAATCTAAAATCTCCCATGTAGGGGTGGATTGTCTTGGTTAATTATTATTCATATGTACAAATTTTGCCCATTCTTTTTTGTTTCTTACTTTCGTTCCTTTCGTTGAGAATATTCAGTTTGTGGTTAAAATCGCATCCGCAATCGTATCACGCTCAATTCCAGGAATGTCTATTCCTTGAAGAAGGTTTGCTCCGATTTGATTAGCGGTGACAAGAAGCAGAAGTTGTGTATAAAGGGCCCTGTCCTTATGCCGACCAAGACTCTTCAAATTACCACCAGGAAGACACCTTGTGGTGAAAGTTCCAAGACCTGGGATCGCTTCCAGATGAGGATCCACTAGAGGGTCATCGATCGGCACTCCCCTTTTTAGATCGTCACTTCATCTCGATTGAGCCTGGTTTAGATTTTTGTTGTTGATTTAAAAAAAATCAATACATACATTTTCTTGCAAGTTTTATATAAATGATAACTATAATTTAAAGTCTGTTTCGGGTGGCTACACAAAACCGTTATTAAATTACCAACAATCCACTCATGCTCGGAATGTGTAACAATGCTAACAAGTAAGTGGGAGTCGCATATTTACGGCGCGTGGAAAATTTTCCAGAAAACCCACAATTCTCCACGGTGCACCGTCCAGTTATGCAAATCCCAATTAACTCGGAGCACGCACCAATAAAGCCTACCATCCGCGGATCATAATAACAATGATTTAGAACTATCTGTTCCCTCTCGGGATGGTTGGTTGTCGTGGCGGGAGGGGAAAGAGCCGCGCCGGCATAAATCCTCTCTTCTATGCAAATTATTCAAGCCGTAATTCTGCATTCGCCAAAGGAAACCAATGGGACATGTCTGCGCGTGTAGTAATAATAATAATGATAATAATAACATCGTGCTCACAATAGATATTTACGTTTGCCGTCGTTAATAACTCTGTACGTGGCCCGTGTGCCGGCCAACGTGAATTGGATTGTGTTGTGATATTTATTCCTTTATTGTATATTGTTTCAGATTATTTGCTTGAAAAAAAAAAATAAAAAAATAAATAAATCCCTTCAGATTTTTGCTTATATAGTTCATATTGTTAATAATTTCCTCTTGTTTGATGTTTTTACCATTAATAATAGTATAAAAAACATCAATATTCAATTGAAAAATAAAAAAAATAATTAATTTTGTATGCAAAACAGCAGAAAAAAATGTCTTTGATAATGAGAATTGTAAATTGTATATCAAAATTCAATTGAAAAATAAAAAAAAATTAATAAATTTTGTTTGCAAAACAGCAGAAAAATTTGTGTTTGACATAGTTCATATTGTTAGTAATTTCCTCTTGTTTTATATTTTTACCATTATTAATAGTATAAAAAACATCAATATTCAGTTGAAAAATAAAAAAAATAATTAATTTTGTATGCAAAACAGCAGAAAAAAATGTCTTTGATAATAAGAATTGTATAACGTAGCAGAAACCTACTAAATATGTGGTTTCAACAAGACTGTGCAAAACGTCATCATCTTTAATTGGATATTTCATCACGTTTGCTATGCACAATGTGAATATTCATTCACAACATCGGAACAAGTGAATGTCCCACCCGTATTGACAGACGGGACACGTCAAACGCAGCCCATTTACTAACAATTAAAATGTACAAGAAAAAAATTATTAAACAGCACAATCTTGCTGAAATAACTGATTTTGTTTAATTTTAGCAAAATAATTCCATAATGATCCTGAGGATGGTTTTTTAGTGGGTTTTTTTCCACCTTGTGAGCAAATGCTGGGACCGAAATTATTTTGTCTGCCCCACAATAAAATTAAAATAAAAATTAAAAAATCAATATATCCATTAATGTAAATATCCATAGAAATTTAATAAAACAAATTTTAAATTCTCTTGAAAATGGGCTGATAACCCGAAACTAGTCGAGAATTTAAAGTAATTCAATCTAATCTGTGTTTTATTGGTTGATTTTTAATAATTCATATAAACAAAAGTGTTTGACAAGTTTTAAAGGAAGTCTGAAGTGGTTCAGGTAAAAAGAGATAAAAGTGGAAACAATCAACCTAATTGGGACAACAAACAAAATTAGAATATCTTTCGGAATAGGAGTAAAAATAAAGTGAATACAAATACATTTTTTTATTAGTTTTCTTTGTTGTCGCTGATGATGAAATAATTAAAATTTCGTTGAAGCGCATCGGATTAATCGCGTGGGTGGCTGCACCGTATAATTCGATCAGAACCGGCGGTGTAAACAAGTTCGATACACCTGCGGGGCTTAATCCGCGCTGGAATGCAATCGGTAGTGAATTCATTAAAAGGTTTCTTTTTCTTTCCTTTCATTCTTTCTTGCATTTGCTCGCGGCCCCGGGGACGTAATTTAATTACCTATCTCCTGCTATTGCAGATGCGGAGATATTCTCGTTTTGTATTTACCGTGTGATCCAGGAAACTCCTTAGATGCACCGTCGCCTTCCGAACGCGGGAAAACGTTTTTGTTTGACCGGAAAATGTAAACTTAAAAGAAAATTCATTAGAAAAGAGTATGAATTCACTTGGTCAGTTATTTTTTTTTTTTGTTGGGTTTCTTTTTTTGTAAATTGTGTTTTTCAGTTAAAGTAATGCATACACAGTCGATGGCCATTTAATGGAGAGTAACGAGGCTATTTGTAAATAAAACAACAATAATTTCAATTAATTGTATAAACATAGTAATAATTAAATAAAGAAAATTCTCTTAACAATAAGCGGATAAACAACCAAAAGCTAGTCATGAATTTAGAGTTATCCAATTTAATGCATGTTTTTCTCTTTTCTTTATTTTTAATAATTTGTTGATATTTATAATTTAGTTATTTGTTTACGGAAATCTACAATTTACAAAGATACAATAGAAATATATTACAAAAAATACAAACCATAATGTAAGTGTGTAGAAAGTAATAGCAATATAGAAATATAAAAAAATCTAGAATGCGATCAAGTCTTCTATCATAAATGGTTCAAGAATAGATATATATTTTTAGTTCAATTGCAATATATGAAATGTAGTGATTTAAATTGTAGAATTAAATACAAATAATATTCCATACGAAGGAAATAAACCAAATAACTAAATGAAATCAAATGCATTTCAGCACAAGTTCACGCGCAATAAATGGTGAATGCGCCGGGCAAATCCTTTATGAATAGCGGATAATATATCATTTAAATAATTGAAAATATGTATATATTATTACTTCTTAAGACTTGTACTTTATTAAACGCTGTTATTCAAATAACGTACACTTTTCTTAACAAAAAAGTTAAAAAATATTTCTCATTATTTAAATAAATTTTAACTGAGTATAAAAGAGGGCCTTTCTAATTATATATATTATTAAAATAATCATACAGCTATAAAAATTGAAAATTCTGCCTCGCTTCGGTTACTCAGAATAAATATAAATAATATGTTTAAAAAAGTAACCATAACATCGCTTCTAAATTCTGCCACCCTTCAATAACTATTAATCAATTCATATCTTTAAATTTGCGGACATAAACAAAGACTACTAGCGTCTTATGTCATGACTTTTAAATAAAAAGAGAAGTAGGTAAAAGGATGCAGATAAATTTTAATGTTGATATTTTTATTAATTGTATTTTCTGTTTGTTTCAGATGAAGTTCCAGGCATTTTCCGCAATTATTCTAGTCCTTAGTATAGGAGAAACTTTAGGTGAGTAAAATTTAAACAAACAACACATTCGTTTATCTTTCTTTCTTAATCTTATCCTCTTTTACCCGTATTGGGTGTCGAGGTTCACATTCGTTTATACGGGGAAAAAATTAATTAATCATTTATTTTATTTTTGGTGTATATAAAACACTAAACTTTTTTAATACAACTTTTAATTGTATAAAAAAGTTAAGTGTTTACTTTACATTAAAATTTTAAAAGCACCGCGAGGTGAACGCCTTCAAAATCCTAGAAAAAAATTAGTGATTGAAAGGAAGAAAAACGTCACATAATTTTCTTTTGATTAATTGCAGCAAATAAAACATAGAAATATATATGTCGTTATTTTCAATTCATAATTAATTTTTCTCCTATTAAAAAAACAACATATTTTTCATTACTTTCAAAGTATTAGATTACCAAAACACCTAAATATTTCTGTAAAGCAGAAAGACTGATCGATAGCCGTTTTTAAAATACAACGTATAATATATTATAAGAATTATATTCGTTTAGTTATATTTTTTTTAGTTATTTATTTATTTAACGGAATATACCATTTTTACAAAATCTTACGTAAATTTTTACGAAATCTCTATTTTACAATATACATATATACATTTTACTTACAAAATCTTGTTAATTTATTGTTCATAAAATTGTCTGCAGAAATTAAGATGTTATATATATATAATTCTGTAATAAATTAAAGATCTTTAAATTTAATTAGAAAGGCCCTCTTTTATACTCAGTTAAAAATTATTTAGGCAAGCGATTTAAAAAAAAACTCACAAAAAAATATAATTAATTCATATTTGATTATCAAACAAACAAAAATTATAGCAAACAAAAAAGTCATCATCCATTCAATAATTAGTAACACTCAATTAAAATCAAATTTATTCCACGAGAACGCAAAAAAAATGTAGGAATTTATTGCGTGATTTAATTTCAGATGTTTAAAGACTAATTCGGCTAATTATCTCTTTTTAGCATCGTTGCGGTTTGTTTTTTTTGCTGTTGTAGTAATCCCAATCAATTACCGAAAACCTGTTTTTTTTTCTCACTCTCCAAAACGGGGAATCTGAATTTGGAAGCTTAATTACAACAATTTCACTTTCAGCGCCACTTAAAGTGAATGTGTTAATTAAATATTAATGGATTTTAGTGCAAATTTTAAATATTTCCTGCGTGTTTATGGTGATTATTATTAGTGTTTCACACTTATATTTATTATAGTATATAAAGGAAACAAAATTATTTTTTTATACCACTTGGATTTTTTTTATTAATCGTGACCATTTTTACTAAATTAATAATGCAATAAAATAAGTAGAAGTAAGTTAATAATGTAATATAATACAAATTGGTTTATATTTATTGTCATTTGTGTTAATTAAAATCGAGTAAGAAATAATTGAAGATAATCAAATACAGTATACGTAAATATTACGATGGTTCGTAGGCGAATGAATTCTCTCGCGTGAAGTACGATTAGACTCCGAGATTTCGATTTCCCTACACCGACATTTCAGCCTGTATATTTAGTAGGCTCTGGAACAACCCAACAACTATCTAATCATCTTTATTCATGTAATATTTATACATATTTTGGATAATTATTTACAATGTATTTGTAGAGTTATGTTCATATGAAATAGCTAACGACCGAAGGTTTTTCCGCCACAGCCCAACATTATTTAGTAATATATTTTTTAAATTACAATGAAATTAAACAAGGAAAATTTCTGGCAATGATGAATAAAATTCGATCAATCCCTTTTTTCCAACTGATCGTTGCCAGAAAATTTCCTTGTTTAATTTCATTATAATTTAAATAACTGCAAATGTGTGAATCATCTTTGTTTCATTCTATTTAATATATTTTTTACATTAAAATCTCTGAATTCTCAGATTTATCTAAGCGACCACATTTTGGGTTTATAGTTTAAAAAGCTCTGGTGTAGAGTATTATCACTTGAATGAACGTTAATGTTCATTAACCTGAAGAAGCAATAAATTTGCGAAACAATTGTGAAAATTCTACACTCTTACACACTCTTTTGAAAATCAAAAATTATTCATAATTTTATTTATACTAAGTGAATATGGATTTTCAACATCTTAACGCCTTATCAATCAACCAATAATGTAGTATCAATTAAAAAAAAAAAACCTTTATTGGCATAAATCCACATAAACCACAAAAGACACAACAACTTACTATCAATTATATTTAATTATATTAAATTTATTGAATCATTTGAGTAAATGATTTTTTTTTTCTTGTGGTATTTAAATGAAGAATCAAAAAAAAGAACGGCAACTATTAAATTATGACTTCCTGTCGTACGCCCGGTTATTTTCGTGTCGGCTTCGTTAACTTTTTTGAATGGGCCTTTCGGAAAGTAAGTAGCGTAACAAGTAACGGCTCCGGCGATGCGTTTCGGCTAATTGGGGAGAGCCGGGCCCCCGATGATCGGATGGATGGATGGACGTCTTCTCCGGAGAACGAGCGACTCCGCTTTTTATTTTGGTCGAGAGGGCAACAATACGGTACCCTCAATTATCGACCTTTCGCCGCAATAACATCTCCGCGGATGACTCTCCACATTTCGCAGAGACACGCCGGTTTAATTGGCAGGATTGCGTAATTGCGCAAATTGAGGATTAATGAAGTGGAAATCGAGTGCCGGTTTTACTGTTATGTGTTGTTGGATTGAGTGGTTATTAATTGTTATCGAGTTCATGCTCTCGATGTTTTTTATTTATTTAATCATAATAAATTAAAGACGACGCAAGCGCCATCTTTTGCCTAATTTCAAGTGGAATTGTCAACGATTTGGGTCTACAAGGTAGACGACCGAGAATCATTGTTTCGTCCACTAAAGGAAGGCAAACTTGTCCTGTTTATTTATTTATAAGAAAGAATAAAACATGAATAAGAGATTCAATAACAATAATAATAACTATTTTTTTTGTTTTGTATTTTTTTAGGAAGGATAGCTTTTGAGAAACTAACAGACTTCGACTACAGAGGCAACACGTACTACAGCGTGAAGAACCTCTCGCTGTACGAGTGCCAGGGCTGGTGTCGCGAGGAGGCCGACTGCCAGGCGGCGGCCTTCAGCTTCGTGCTGAACCCGCTCATCCCGAAACAGGAGACCCTCTGCCAGCTGCAGAACGAGACGTCGGCGAGCAACCCGAGCGCGACGCCCCAGAGGTCGGTCAACATGTACTACATGACCAAGATGCAGCTGCGCTCCGAGAACGTCTGTCTGCGTCCGTGGGCCTTCGAACGGGTACCCAACAAGATGATCCGCGGACTGGACAACGCGCTCATCTACACTTCCACGAAAGAGGCCTGTCTCGCCGCCTGTTTGAACGAGGTTCGTTTAGATGTGCGCCGCTTCTCTTTCAAGTGTGCGGATGTAATGAATTTCAGGTGGTCTGAGTAAATACAGGTGTTGCTCTTACAAGAAACTATGTTGGGAAATGCCTCAACATAAATTTTAGTCTAGTTAATTAACCTGACTTTCAGATTAGAGTTCTGTGAAAATTGTTTGTTTAAAAATCAGAGATTTATTTTCCAGTATACTTGAAGGAAGACAAGACAATGAGTTTAAGACTTAGCCAAAATAAGAGCGAAGTCGTGTTTGTTCCATTAATGAAATAATTGTATCTATTTTTAACTAATAATTCTAGAAAAAAACATGAATTATCCAGTATATAGTAAAGCTGTATTCTATTGGTAATAGAATTATCTTTATTTAGACAACATTACATAAGCTTATACATACATTTATATTTACTTAACAAAAATAAATTTTCTGTTAGTCTGTCCGGGCTATCGATTTTTCTGCCCTCTATATTTTATTTAATTTAATTAAACTGCTCGAAACTTTAAAAAAAGTGACGAATATATTGAAGCAGATTTTGATTTAATATTGTTTAATCATCATCAATATTAATAATTTAAGTTTCAACTTTGTTATACATTATTTATCAATTAAGTAAAACTTCTTCACCTGAAAAAGCCACAGTGTGGTGAAAAAATTGTAGCGATATTGCAATAGACTTTTAAAGACTAAATTTAATATAAGTACTTTAAACTTTGTTTCTCATAGAAACAAATTACTGTTAATAATGAATGGCACTTTACGCGATTTATTGGTAGATTTTCTCTTTTTTTTTATAATTTATGTTGTTGAAAAATTTTCAGCATCGTTTCACGTGCCGTTCAGTGGAATACAACTACGTTACCCTACAGTGCCAATTGAGCGACTCCGACAGACGCACAACGGGACAATTCGTGCAATTCGTCGACGCCCAAGGGGTCGACTACTTCGAGAATCTCTGCCTGAAGGGCAACCAGGCCTGCAAGGGCAACAGGATATACCAGGTGCCCAGGATCGGCGTCGCCGACGACAAGGTCTCCCAATACGCCGGCCTCCACTATTACACCGACAAGGAGCTCCAGGTCACAAGCGAGTCGGCCTGCAGGCTGGCCTGCGAGATCGAGAACGAGTTCCTCTGCAGGTCCTTCCTCTACAAGGGCGCCCCGCAGGGTTCCCAGTACAACTGCCAGTTGTTCCACTTGGACCACAAGACGCTTCCCGACGGACCTAGTACTTATTTGAACGCTGAGAGGCCGCTGATTGATAACGGAGAGCGTATTGGGACTTATTACGAGAATACTTGCGAGAGTAAGGATTGTTTAAATTAAATTAATTATTTTCAAATTAATTTTTATTTAATATATTTAAATAACTGTGACCTAGTAGAATGAATACTCTTTTCTATTTAAATTAATGCCATCAAATAAAACATTAATTTTTGTATAAAAAAAAAATAGAGGCTCAAAATTTGTAGCTCCCAAGCTTTTGATAAGCTTATTTGCGTAGAAACTCCTTTAATTTTCTTGAATCTTGATTCTCCGTTGGATCTTCCAACTATTAGCACTATAAGTACTGTTTTCAATTAAATTAAATAAAATGAAATGAAACTGTGATGATTCACAGTACTATAAGTATTGTTTTTTTACTGTTTTGTTTTCATTTGCAAATTAAGCACAAACTTTTAGAACCATCCAATATTTTGAGTCACCATTGAATGGATATTTAAATCAAATTGGATGTAAAATTGTGTTTATATAATGATTATGCAATTCCTTGAAGAACTGGTTGATTATTTAATATCCCGAGACATAATGACGCAATTTAATGTTATGATTAAAGAATCGGGAGGAGGAGGAGGAGGAGTAGGAGTGTCGGGTGCGCCATCGGAGAACTCGCTACCGGTGGTATTCGAGGCGACGGAAGACCCGACCCTGAACAACCTGACCAGGAGCGACGTGAACTGCGATAAGACGGGCACATGCTACGACGGTAAGTGTCCGCTCAAACGAGCAATTCACCGATCGGCAAATAACCGTAAATTTAACGCAATTTCTCCGAGCAGTTTCTGTTAACTGCAAGGACACCAAGATCGCCGTCCAAGTCAGGACCAATAAGCCTTTCAACGGGAGGATTTACGCCCTGGGCAGATCCGAGACCTGTAACATAGACGTTATCAACAGCGATCTCTTCAGACTGGACCTGACCATGAGCGGACAGGACTGCAACACGCAGTCGGTGGTGAGTTACAATTATTATCAAATCCAATGGTTTACCAACCACTTTATTATTATTTTTTTCTTCTTCTCTTTTTGCTATAATTATTTTAACCATATATGTTAAGGAAAAAATATTTACAAATACAATATACATAAATAAATAAAATATTAATTCATCCAGCCACCATTCATTTAGCGTATGAATAACTAGTGGTGGCCATTTCGGTTTTACGAACATCATCAAGAGTTTTCCGCGTGCAATGTCTTGATGAAGACAGCTAGATGGCGCTTGTGTCGTCTTCCATTTATTATGTTTGATAGAATTTTTGTTAACCCCGACACCAATTGGTAAAAGGGGACATCGATTATATATATATATAGAATTTTTGTTTCAACTATTCCAATTTCGAGCACTTCTTTTGTTTTGATTAATTCTATTTTAGATGCTGTTTTGGTTTAAATCTAAAAACAATATAAAAAATCAGTTTTTTTTTGTTTAAATCCAAAAAAAACAGTAGATAATTCATAAGAAGGTATTTAATAATAATAATAATAATAATAATAATATTCTTTATTTTCCACAATAATATAATATTACAAGATCCTAAAATTATTACAAACAATATATATTGTAGAAAACCCATGGGCGGAGTACAGAAAATAGCTTATATGTATAAGCAGATCTGCTTTAAACTCAACCCAAATGAAATTAAGAATAACATTATGGCTTAAACTTAAATAACAATATCATGAAAACAATATATAAGAAAAAAAACATCACTATATTACTAAAAAACTTATATAATAACAACATTATTATTATTATTAATAATACCATTTCTACTTTAATTCAAGTATCACACAATTAGAAATAATTTATATTCTGCATTTTATAAAATACAAATACTTCAAATAAATTAAGCATCTAAAGTAGAAAAATGCTCTTCTAAAGTATCTACTATTAAATGTTAACATTTTATTCCTATTTTGGACACTTCATTTGTTGAAAGCAATCCTACTTTAGATGCTGTTTTTAATATAAATCCAACAGTTGATACTTAAAAAAAGCTGGATCTAAAGAAATAAAATATCCCTCTACTTCACATTTAAAGAAATGTTCAGCCACCATTCATCTAGCGTTGGCAAAATGTGGAGCTTGCGTCGTCTTTAATTTATCATCCCTCTACTTGTTTAGATCCGATTTTATTTGATTTCGATGGAGTGAAAATAATTTAGATACTGGAGTTTCTAAGAATGCTTAAAAGTCTCTTGTTTAGATCGAGTTTTATATGATTGCAATGGAGTGAAAATAATTTAGATTCTGGAGTTTCTAAGAATGCTTAAAAGTCTAAAGGAGGAAATAACTTATTAATTATTTTCATTTTTTTATTTAATTTATTTAAACTTAAAAAAAATATTTTAATTGTGACCAAGTGAATAAATACTCTTTCATCTTGAGAAAAAACTTCTGAAAATTTTCTGAAGTATCTACTGTAGGATTTAAACACTTTTTTCAACCCATTTGCTTACTTCTAACAGTATATATTATTGCGAAACGAATTAACCCAACACTTAATGGCTCAGGTCGATCCGTTTCGGTACAATATTAAAATAACTGCAATCAAATGATTGTTATCTCTATATAATAATAATAATAATAATAATAATCATTTATTTAACGGATAATTCCTCTTTACAAAAGTAATACATATAAATTTAAACATTACAATAAATTAATATATACAGGGAGCTTTTTTTATCAGTATACATTTCCCCTATGTATACCTGCAAAATACGCGAGTCAAATGCATTAATGTATGTGTGTTTAGTTGCCTATAACACGCAACTGAACACACATATGCCAAATAGTCAACTAAACATACACACATTAATCGGTTCAATGCGTTTGACTCGCGTTTTTTTTTTTTTTGCAGGTATACACTTCCCCTAATGTATACTGATAAAAAAACCTCTCTGTATATACAATCATCTTTATTGTAGTATTATACAATATATTTGATCTAAACTTATAAATGGCTATCGACCTTAGGTCTTTCAGCCATGTTATCTCTATTATTACTTAATTTAGTATTTTTTTTTTATTTTTACAGACTGGTGTATACAGTAATACCGTTGTCCTTCAACACCACAGCGTTGTGATGACCAAAGCCGATAAGATCTACAAAGTCAAGTGCACGTACGACATGTCATCGAAGAACATTACCTTCGGAATGATGCCAATTAGGTACGTAAAGAATCATCAATTCCCTCTCGTTCTCCGCCCCTTTCTTCGTTTCTATAACTCGCCAGAATCGTCTAATTAACCGTAACAGTTTATGCTTATCTCAGATTTCTGCCGTGGGCCGGACTAGTTTTCTTCGCAGTCGCGTTTTTTTTTTTATTGTTATTGAGTTTTTCGCTGGTGGATGAAATACGGCGGGAGATTTTTATCGCGGGTCTTTACCTTAATGAGCAACAATTATCTTCGTGGTCAATGAAAAATGTCTCTTTGAATGATTTACGCGTTGATTGCAGATTAGATAATTTTAAATGCTGCGGTTTTGAGATTAATTGAAGCGATTTAAAAAAATATCAAATGCAAATTGACAATATTTCCAAAAAAAGTAAATAAATTTGCTTTAAAAGGGATCGGAAGAATTATTTGAGTTTCTCAGGAACAGTGGGGCATAGCGATGGCAGAAACCGCGAATTTAAAGCCTAAAATGAATAGTATATGAAATAAATAAAACACTTCAACTTGTAAATATTTTTTTTATTGTGACTGCAGTTTCGATAAATTGATTTTTATTTAGAAAAGAGTATTTATTCATTCACTTGGTCACAGCTAATTTTTTTATTTATTTTAATCAACATGTATAACGAAGTAGAAGCCTCCACAGTACTCAAATAGTATATTATTAATTAATTTGTCGCTTAACCCGTGGTGAAACATTTTTGATCATGATGATGGTTCCGACGTTATTACGTGGTAATCCATACTGAATAAAATAAAGTGTTTTATTCAACATATTTGAATTAATCCATACTATAATCACTGAATAAAACATAGCAAGTATTTTATTCAGTGATTAAAACATATTTAAATTAATTCAGGATAATTCAGTACGTTAAATACAATTTCAGAGATCCAGAAATGATCAGCATCACCTCAGCACCGGAAGCCCCGCCACCGAGGATCCGCATCTTGGACAGCCGCTCCAGGGAGGTCGAGACTGTGCGCATCGGAGACAAGCTCACGTTCAGAATTGAAATCCCAGAAGACAGTAAGGCTTCAAGTGAAATTTAATTTGCTTGTAATTATTAATTATCGATTTGTTCAGCTCCATACGGCATCTTTGCACGAAGCTGCGTCGCCATGGCCAAGGATTCCAAGAGCACGTTCCAGATCATCGACGACGAAGGCTGCCCGGTCGATCCCTCAATCTTCCCCGCTTTCACTCCCGATGGAAACGCGCTGCAGTCGGTTTACGAAGCGTTCAGATTCACCGAGTCTTACGGTGTCATCTTCCAATGTAACGTCAAGTATTGTTTGGGACCGTGCGATCCTGTGAGTACTTTTTTGAATACTTTAATTTAACTGCCCACACAATATAGTTTGAGCAATTATTGCTAACTGGAGTAACGTTTTTTTACGTTACACCAATGTTACATTAAAATTATTAAATATAGGAGAACTTACGGATATGATGACTTATTTATGACCATTTTGCTCATAAATAAATGTAAATTGCTCAATGGAGTAAGGTTTTTAGGTCACACCAATGCATTAATATTGTTTTAATGTTGATTCATTCTGAATATATTCATAATTATTTCGATAGCCATTTTGCTTAATGGGGTCTTGATCATCACGTAACTCATCCCGAGTCATTTTAATTATATTCTAATAACGACACATGTAACAAATATATTTAAATGTTTACATTGCTTGATTTATCGTAAAATGTTGTTTAATGTAGGCTGTGTGTGAATGGGGACGCGAATCCGTGGAATCATGGGGCAGGAGGAAGAGGTCCATCAGCAACGTGACCGAGGAGGAGAAAGAGGAAGACATGACCCTGAGTCAGGAAATCCTGGTGTTGGATTTCGGCGACGACAAACAATCCGAGTACCTGAAGAGCGATCTTTCGAGCGCCGATTTCAGCAGAGGTATTGTATTCCTCTTTATAGTACAAAATAGAATTTCTAAAGAAAAAAATCGAGGAAATAAGAATTTAATTTTATAAAACTAAAGGAAAATGAACGTGACTTTATTTGTAAAAAAAGTAATTTATTACATTTGTTCATAATAAATTAAAGACGACGCAAGCGCCACCTTTTGCCTAATTTCAAGTGGCATCGTCAACGATTTGGGTCTACAAGGTAGACGACCGAGAATCATTGTTTCGTCCACTAAAGGAAGGCGAACTTGTCCTGTTTAAGCAATGTTCATTATTACATTTGTATTTAAAATTTTCTCTACAGTACAAAAATCCGTGGATTACAATTGCACAATAATTTTCAGATAAAACAGTGACCATAATCGAGCCATGCCCGTCGAAAACTTCAGTGCTAGCCTTAGGAGTGACCTGCGCGCTTTTAGTCCTCCTGTACATCAGCACGGTGTTCTGCTACTACATGAAAAAATGGTTAAACCCGAGCAAGCACATCGCCTGAAATTAATCGACGAAACTAAAAACCAACAAACAAATAATGGACATTGATATTCGGTGCTTAACTTAACTAATATTTAACCCTAGGATCCCAGTATTTATAAACATAACAAGAAAAAAAAACGTACTAATTATAATAAATCGTGCTTTGATCTTTCTATTGAGTTAACCGTGATACCGATAACTCGATAAGAGACGTCAAATCGTGATGGGGAAAGCCCACAAATCGACTCAAACTGTAGCAGCATTTGTTTAATTTTTATCCGTTTAGATTTTAAGTAACTTAATTTTCGGGTCGGTGGTGGTTGTCCTGGTGGCGGGTTCGCTTTGCCTACGAAATCACAAATTTGATTTTTACCGTTACGAATTTATTTTGACGAAAATTGATCTCCGACGAGTAAAACGCTTGAATTTTTTTCGCAAATTTGCGCGTTCTACGTGTTTCAGGTAGGATTTGTGACGGTAAGAATGTTCGATCGCCTTTTATTGGTAGTTTTTTTTTTAATTTATCTGTTTTATTATTATGATTATTTATGTACATATCAAAGAAATCACGTATTTATGTATTATTTTATATAACGCCTTATTAATGTATTTTTTTAATATAAAAAAAAAGAAGAAATGGAAAATAATCGACGTAAGATAATCTATTTCCTATTGAGAAAAATACGAATCCATACTATTTAATATTTTATGTATCCTTTTTGGAAATATACATATTTTTTATTAAAATTGTTATTTCATTTTCATAACCCTATTACCCACTTACACAATCATGAGTATAATTGCTCTTAAAGTACACAAGAAAAAAACATTAATGTTTTAGAAATGTTGATTTCTGCGCTATTGGGCCGTGGTCTGTTGGAGTTTAATCCGTAATAACCCGAAAATTAACATTTCTAATCACACTGGTCGTAACAGTCTACACATTAATGTTTTCTCCAAATGAAAAGAATGAAAATCTAAAGGGAAAATAATTAATTATTTTCAAAATTTAATGTATTCAACTCTAGAAATTTATTAAAAAATAAAATTTAATATTACAAACTTTTTCAATTATGTTTCCCTAACAGCGAAATGAAATTCACTATATCTCAAAAAGCTTTTAAATTGGCTTCGTTCAGCATCCATGAGACCGGCACGCATTTATAAATTAAAAAAAAAAATAACTGAGCGTATTAATTCTACAGTTCGTTGCTACTAATTGAAGAATATTGCTGAATCTAAATATTCTGTTAATTCTACCAGGACAATACTTGTTTCACAAATTATTTATTGGCGATCTTAATCTGTAATTACAATACAATTACGCACTGGTGTGCTAAGCAAGAACATTTGTGAAATAGATGTTAAAAGAATTGAAACGTGAAATATATATGAAATAAAGGATAACTTGTTTTATATAAAGTAAACCGTAACTAAAAACTTTGCAATTCAATTTAATTTTATGAATGAAAATAATTTATTAGAAATATATTGTAATTATTATATGGGAATGAACACGTTCGTTATTTTAAGTAAGTATGGTTTAAATCAGTCGCTAATTTATATTTAATGTCGAATTATCTATATTTACAAATTAAATTTCATTACCATTACCGGCTAAACAAATTTTGTTGCAAAGCGCCATCTGCGAAATGTAGTGTGAACTATTTCAGTACACCTCTATAAATTTTACGTAACCATAACCGGCTAAAAATTTTCAAATTAGCGCCATCTATTAAATTTTTCGTCAATTATTTTCTCTATATAAACTGTATCTATGATAATTGCCATTAACGGTTACACTATTCGAAAATATATTGTATTTCACAATAAAATACTGTTTATACTCATAAATAACTTAATATAAATCGATCTTATTTATTACTTGTATATTATTTTAAGTTTCGTGAGTGTTTATTTTTATTAAACGCCGACATAACCTATAAAACTACGCACGAAATTCTGAAGCAGAAATAAATGTTACATTTACGTGTCATTGAAAAAAATTAACGCAAAAATGATTGTGATCAGCAAGGTACCCCATTTACGGCACACGCTCAAGCAGAAGGCCCCCCTGAGTGCGCTTTTCCTCAAATGCAACTATTCATCAGCGGAGCAAACTCACTACGATGTTGTTATCGCTGGAGGTGGAATGGTCGGAACCACACTGGCCTGTACTTTAGGTAAGAAGCTTAAACTCTTCTACGAAGGATGTACAAATGTAATTGTTTTAGAAATAAAAATCTTTAAATAGAGTACGGAGTCAAATTTTCCATATAATTGTCTCCGTTCAAAGTGCAGGACGTGTATAAATGGAAAAATTAATATTTTTTTCACTTAATAATCGATGGTTGAGGCTTTTACATGATGAAACTTCATAATACACTATTTGTAAATTTAAAAAAGAGATTTTTTAAGTATCAAACATTTTTATTATACGATGGTTGAGGCTTTTACTTGGAAAGGTTTCCGAATCGTGTCACGGGCTTTTTAAAATTTTAAAAACGGAATCATGGGTAAACATGCGTGAAATGAACGAATCCGAAGTCAGAATCTGTAGGAAACTTACCGTTTGGTCACAATTCGCATTGAAAGTCCCAATTTTGAGGTTATAATTGATCCGATTTCTGACTAAATAAGCACATTGCGAGTATAAATCGTACACATGATGAAATAATCTTCTAATTTATGACGAAATTTAACAAATTTGTTGCGATTTTTTCATTTATTCGGCCAAAATCACGATTTTAATTTTATACAGAAAATTACGTTTCTATGAAAAAATCAATATGTATTTTAGATCCATTTGTAAATAGTAGATATTTTAATTTATGATGGCAAAAATAGATGGCGTCACCGCTCCACTAAACTATAGTGGAGCGGTGACGCGTTTTCTGACTATTAGCACAGACAAACATACTTTGACTGTGATGCTAGTAATTATGTGGAAAGGTTTCACGTACTCCTATATGAGGAAATAATGCTGTAAAACTCCGTTATTTCTATCTATTTTAAGAATCCGTTCTTAATGTGTTGTTTGTTGTCTTTAAATTTAGGCAAGAATAAAAAGTTTGCGAATAAGAAGATCCTGCTATTGGAGGGTAGTAAAGAGTTCAAGTGGCAGCCGGCTGAGAAGTACAGCAACAGAGTCGTTGCGCTGAATCCGCAGACTCACGAGTTATTCAAGAGCATCGGCGCTTGGCAGCACATAGCTAGTAATCGGTTCGGCGTAGTCAAAAAAATGCAGGTGAACAATCCACAGATTAAAAATTAGGAATTATTAATTAATACAACCACACCTCACACTGTGAGGTAGAGAGGCACATATAACGATGTTATATAAGACTAGATAAATAAAATGAACCCTGATACCAATTGGTAAAAGGGGACATCGATTATATATATATATAAATAAAATGATACAATCAGTGCTTTATATTTTTATGGATTTGGCATTGAATGTATTACAAAATTTAATGAATTGTATTTGCAACGAAGTTTTTAATACTTTTGCAATTTTAAGGATTGAAATAATTTTCATGTTCCGAGAATAAAAATAATTATTATGATGATGGTTGTGTAGTTTAATTTTTTTATTTTTTTTTTTTTAATTTTCAAGGTTTGGGATGGTGTTTCTGATTCGATGATAACGTTCAGCAACAACGATTTTGAAAACCCCATTGCCTATATAGTGGAAAACGATTTAGTTTTGTCTTCAGTCGATAAGGAAACGAAGAATTTGCCGAACGTTTCTGTTGTCAACGAAGCCAAGATTAAATCGTACCATTTGGCCGATCACGAGAATAGTTCCACGAAAGTCTCACTTGAAAACGGGCAAGTGTTTTCTTGTGATTTATTGGTGAGTACGATTCCGTTTGAACAGAAATTTTAATTGCACATTTCATAAACATTTTCATAAATTGGTTTAAATTATGCAAGCAAGGAATTTATTTCAGAAACATCTCTAATAAATTCGTTTTGATATTTATGAAATTTTTTTGTAAATAAAAATTTTTCAGAGTTTAATCGTCGATTGAAAATTATAATTTTTCAAACAATGTTTTAATCTAAAATAACTGTTTGAATTTGTTTTTATAACTGTCAAAAAAAAAACAAGCTACATCCTCAAGAAAACGCTTTTTTTTTCAAAAATAATTCATTTATTTTGAAAGTTGTGAAAAAAAAATCAAATTATAATTATTCAGAATTTAATTCTGCACATTTTTGTTATTATTCATAAATGGTTTTTAATTTATGGTAGTGTTGGGCAAAATCGAATAATATTAGTAATGGAGTATTACTAAATGTGTCATTTTAAGTATTTAAAACGAAAAAGTGATTTCAAATTTATGTTTATTAATAAATGGGAAGTAATTCTTGAAATTTTTATAATAAATAACATTTATAAAATTATAATATACTTAATTTAGCAGTAATAAAATATCGACTTTGCCCATCACTAATTTATGGAACATAATTTTTGTTTATATTTTGTTAATATTATTAAAAAAAAATTATACAAAAAACGTGGACTGTTTCGGCACATAAATATAATCAGAAGAGGCATGGACTCGCATCATTGGATACTGTGAAATATTATTGCTCTTGTTAACGTTGTTGTCCTCTTTCAGGCTCCTTCTTTTCCTTTTCGAGCGCTCTTTCCTTTCAGCCACCAACTCGTATACGTTTTTGATTAAATCCTTGGGTATCCTCTCCTCTCTGGGATCGTTTGGTTTAATGTAGAGGGCGCTGTGTATTTGGGATTTTAAAAGTAGGGCTTGCCTGCAAAGGAATTTCAATAGTTTCGGCGGCACCCAGAGGAGCAATCGCGAGAAGAGCATGCTTTCTAAATGGGCGACTAGTTCGGCTTGTCGTACCAATCTGTCTAAGCCGGCGCTTTGCTGGAGGCCCTGGATGTCACTAACGGCGAGGCCCACCATTAGGTTCGTGAGAATCACGGTTACGAGGAGGACGAAAAGGATGAAAATTAATTGCGCGGTGCCTGGGTAGTTGATTTTATTCGATAATTGAGTGTTGCCGTTGCAATCTTCCCCGTAGAATATATCCTCGAATTCTAATTCGCCTGACATCATTACGATTACTTTTAAGAAGCCGTAGATTATATTAGCGAAAGGTTCGTAGTTTGGGAAGAGGACGCCGAAGCTTAGAGTGAAAGCGATTAGCAAGCAGAGGTACGCGAGGAGGAATTTCGTGAAGTTGAAAGCCACCGTGGTGAACATTTGTATATAAAGGCCGAAAATCGGAAAACGCCCGACGATCATCATGAGTTCAAGCCACGCCAGAAAAATCCCGATTGCTGCGATGTGATGCTGCCACGAATACATGTAAATCCTGATGTTATCAATCATCGGCGCGACGCAGCTGAATACACTGATGATAATTAACCATTGAAGCCAGTTTTCCCATTGCTTCATATAAACATACCAGTTGTGGGCTATTTGAAATAATTCCTTACCGAGGGAAACTAGATTTAGGCTAATAAGCATGTGACCGATAATTTTCGACGTATTAGAAATTATGCACGAATCCTCCTCGAGAGTCAAATTGAAAACAGTGAACGGCCGCACCGATTTGCAATTCCGCAGAAACACCCCGTGAGTGTACGCCGTGAACAAAAACACGTAAAGCGCGTGATACAACAACGAAAAAATAAAATACTTCCTAATCCGCCTCCACTTTAAAAACAGGAATGTCTCGCAAAGCGGGTGCTTCAAAACATCCCTGTGACCCACTTCTATAAAATTCAACAACAATTCCGTTTCTCCCTTCTTTTGCGAAGGGACCAAAACGCGGAAATCCAGCTTGAGCTCGCAATCCACGTCGCCCAACTCGTGATCCGTTAATCTGATCGCGTTATCGAATTTCGATATGTATCTAGGTATAACATCCGGCGTTCTTCTCGTGATGAAAGTCAGAACTGAAATCCCGCCGTTAGTCCTGACCGTCACATCGCCGCCGAAATTAATCAGCAGAAGCACGCAGTTTGAGAATTCGTTAAGAGCCGCTAGGTGTAACGCCGTGTAGCCGAAATTATCTTGATTGTTAACATCAGCTCCGTTGATCAGTAATAATTTCACGCATTCGCAGGATCGCGAGACTTTCACGATGGCGCTGTGCAACGGCGTGCGGCCGTCTACGTCTTTGGCGTTTGGGTCAGCGCGGTTTTTCAGCAGGAGTTCGACGCTCTCGGTGGCTTGGCACAGAGCGGCGATGTGCAACGGGGTTTGGTGTTTGTAATTAATGGCGGAAATATTCGCGCCGGCGTTTATCAACAATTTCAGGGATTCCGTGTTGCCGTCCTCGGCTGCCAGATGCAAAGGCGTGGATTTGTCCTGGCCGGCCTGCACGTTGACCGAAGCGCCGAATTTGATGAGCATTTGAACTATTTCGGCGGAGCCCAAAGATGCGGCGACGTGAAGGGGAGTTTCTGTAAAGACCTGAAAACAATAAATTCATGAAGCTACACGGCTAACAATCGCGAAAGAAGCAAGCTTTCTAAATCGGCTTGTCAAAGGTCAAATTTTACAGACCTCAAGTAACGTTATTCTTGATTTTTGCGATTGGCAGCACTGTTTTATTGATAATCAAATGGAGACAATTATAGAAATCAACTTTTATTCCGTGAATACGTTACTTACGCTTCATTTGAGGATTGTAAAATTGGGCGTTTGTTGACTTCCAGCGTTTCCTGTGCATCAACAACAGGCAAAAAACACCGACAGCCTGCCTATTTACCCAAAAAAGTCTGAATAAAGGACAAACTATGTATTTAAAGTGCTCATCTAAATAAGGTTTATTCGCAACCAAAGAAAAGTTGTTTTATAAACCCCTATAAGAGCTCTCGTCATGCTGCGTGATGTCTTTTGGAACATGCATATTTTTTGCTCATATGGGGGGGGGGTATATGAGATGGTCCCATTTGCAAATTCCAAAAATTCTCTTTGGTTACGCACCTGTATTATCCGAGCGTAATTCATGATTTGGCAGATTTGTAGTCTTTAACGAAAACATAAACCAAACGTTCCCTTTCATTACACACCATAAAAACAGCCAGCAATTAAAATTTCGCGTCGTAAAAATATTTACCTGAAGCGTGTTAGGAACGGCGCCAAGTTCCAGCAGCTCGTGAACGCAATCGATCGCAATGCTCTCGACGGCGTAGTGCAGGGCGGTCTTCTTGTTCAAACAGGCGTTTATATCGGCGCCGTTTTTGGCCAGAACCTTCAGACAGTCCAGGTGGCCCCTGCTGGCCGCGCAGTGCAGCGGGGTGATCTTGTTGGAGGTGTCCTTCAGGTTGACGTTGGCCTTGTGCTCGATCAGCAGCTTGACGCATTCCAGATTACCGGAATTCGCCGCTAAATGAAGCGGTGATCTAATAAAGAAATGTTTATGCGATTGGGTTTGATTGAAGAATAGTCGTTACCTTCCCGCCGAATCCAGGACATTCACGTTGGCTCCTACCATCAGTAGCTCTTTTAGGATATTGGGCTTGCCCATGTAGGAGGCTAGTAAAACCGCCGTGGACAATGCGTAGTCGCTTTTCAGGATTTCGAAAATATCGTCCTGTTTGATTTGTTCTATAAGGCTTTCGCCTCCAGGGAGTGACTATAAATACAAAAATATAGCATTTTTTTTTATAAAAACTAATTCACTTTCAAACCTCGACACCCAATACGGGTAAAAGAGGTTAAGATTAAGAAAGAAAGAAAGACTATATATAGTTTCAACAATTTTTACTTTCCCCGGACCCCTGTCCAAGGGAAAGTATTGTGATCGTAAAAAATTTCGCCAATTTCAACAAATATCTAAGCTTTTTGTAAACGTGGAATGATCTGAAAAGCTTTTGGTCAGAATAAAAACTCATTAAGTGCAACATTGCTCTAAGCAATTTTTAATTTCTTTTTAATTCGGATAGAAAAATATTTCAAATAAAACGTCAAAGTGCTTTAAAAGACAACAATCCAATTTTTCAATTAAAAATTTTTCCTTTTCTATTAAATTTTCATTCAAAAATTTATTTGATCGAATTCATCGGGGAAAGTACCATGATGGACACATCAACATTTTTATTAATAAAATAAATATAAATAGATTATTAAAAATCATCCAATAAAACACGGATTAGATTCAACAACTTTAAAATCTCGACTAGTTTCGGGTTATTAGCCCATTTTCAAGATTAATTTCTTGTTATATATTTTGTAATTTGTATTTCTTTAAATTAAATTGTCCTGTAATTGGTTATTATGTTGGGCAATAAAGTATAAAACTAAAAACAATGTATGACGAAGTAGAAACCTCTATTATCAATAAATTGGCGGGATTCATTTATATGCTGAAAATGATATAGTGACAGAAACTAGTTACGAGTATTTGAATTGAATCGTGTAAGTGATTTTTTGTTTAAATATTACGTCGAGTAAAATGTTTCATGAAAAGATTCAAAATATTACCTGTAATTCATTTAATAACGTCACATTATCCCAAATATCGTGCGTCCTTTTCGTCCTTATAGTCCTCCGTCCGTCTAAATCGGATCCGGATCCTTCATCCTCACTGCTTATACTATCCCTATCGATATCACCGGATTCGCGACTATTATCATCGGCCCACTGGATGGCGCCATCCCCACTGACCGACATTCCGAAGAACAAAAATCCGAAACTATCGCAACGTTGCGTTGTTATCGAGTAAACCCCCTCTAAAATAATCATTCATTTATACTCGGATCCGGATTTAGATCGTGTAAATAAACACACGGTGCGATCGCTCCAGTTAATTGGCGCTCACTTCAATAGACTGAGAGTGGCGTTGTTTCTTCGGGTAATTTCTGTGTTGAGCTGGAATTCTATTTTTACCGAATCTAATACGCGCGCAGGAGGTTTTTTCATATAGTTTCGGGTTAATAAATTTTCCGGGGGGAAATTTTATTTTTAGGTGTCGTCCTGGAAATGGTGTACTTCTTTTTGTTCCGCCCGTCTTTTCATCTTAATATAAATCACCCGTTTAATTGGACCGGGTGTGTTTATCGCGGATTATTTTCGGAGAAAAGAGTGGACGTATTTTGAAGGAACCTTTCACCCATTGGTAACGGCCGATAAAACGTTATTTCTGAAAATATTTACACTTTTCGCTCGTGCTTTTTGAGTGCGAAATGAATATTATATATAGCGACTTGTATTCCTGCAGCAAAATCAACTGTAACGAAATAAATATTTTTGTTGTTGCTTTTTGTATTACAGTTGAATACAATTTGTTCATAATATTTTTTACTCCTATCCCGAAAGATATTCTCATTTTGTTTGTTGTCCCAATCAGGTTGATTGTTTTCACTTTTGTCTCTTTTTACCTGAACCACTTCCAACTTCTCTTCAATTTTTTTATAATTTTACTTTTATATTTTCTCAGAGATAAAGATACAAATATCTTTATTCAGACAATTACAATTTTACAATCATTGAGTATATACATTAAAATAAAGCTGTATCTGTCCTGAACCATCTACCGGAGGTCGTTCTGCCCTAATCTCAGAAAACTATTTTTCAAAATATTTCTCAATGTTTTTTTCTCAATAATTTCATATACAGAGAGGTTTTTTTTTATCAGTATACATTAAGGGAAGTGTATACCTGCAAAAAAACGCGAGTCAAACGCACTGAACCGATTAATGTGTGTATGTTTAGTTGCCTATTTGGCATTTTGTATATGTGTATTCAGTTGCGTGTTATAGGCAACTAAACACACATACATTAATGCATTTGACTCGCGTATTTTGCAGGTATACATAGGGGAAATGTATACTAATAAAAAAAGCTCTCTGTATTTGTATATACAATGTTAATTTTGGCATCCAAGTTTCTATAATTTTAATGGTCAAAGTTTGTATAACTTGGATGGTCCACTTAATTAAATGTGAGTTTCATGAAGACATTGTAAAATGTAACGTTAGTTGTCAATAAAGATCTTAAATATATAAAATAAGTGAAGAAAAGTGTACAAAGTGTTTTCACATACACTTTTCTTCACTTATTTTATATATTTAAGATCTTTATTGACAACTAACGTTACATTTTACAATGTGCAGTATGTGTGTTTACAATATTTATAGAATTATTTCAATTTGTCATGTAACTGTTATTGTCAAATGGCTATCGACCCGGAGTCTTTCTGCACTTATTTTATTTATTAACAGATGTACATTTCGATCATTATCAATGTTTTGGATGGTCCAAGTAAAAAAAAGTGTTTCATTTATTATTTTTTCCCCTTGTTTTGCCTCTCATTGTTTTATGAATCGTGAAAATCTAAATGTAATTCCTTTTAAACTGTGCATAATTTGATGTTGTATAGCCTGTAATATCATGATTTTTCTGCATTTGGGTTTCAGCTCGGTTGCGATGGTGCAAAGTCGCAAGTGCGCGAAGCGATGGGCGGTCTGTATTTATCCTGGGACTACCAGCAAATGGGCGTGGTGGCTACACTGAAGCTAACCGAAGTTTGTTGATTTCATCAAAATATGAGATACACGTAATTTTATAGAAAAAATATTTTCAGGCCGCAGATAATTTCGTCGCATGGCAGAGATTTTTGCCGACAGGGCCAATAGCTTTGCTTCCAGTAAGTATTTAGAAAAAAAAAATTATCTGAAAGTGTAAACTATAACAGCACATAATTTCAAGCTATTTGAGCTAATAATAACATTTTAATGAAAATTGAAAAAGTTGAACTTTTTCATTTTTTTTTATGTAACTTCAATTTTTGAAAATTTAAAAAAATGTCTAGAAAGAATATAAATGTTCCGACAACGGATTCGTGTTCAGAAGAATTTACACTCTTCTGAACAAAAAAAGTTGAACTTTTTCAATTTTTTTAATGGACTTAAGATTATTATTATTATTATGCATGTGGCTCAATGATTTTTCTGGACTAATATTAACTAATCATTTAAATCAATTGACAAGCCTGCTTGATAATATCAATAATTGATATATTTCAATCAATCAAACAGCCTCCTTGATTTAAATACATCAATAATAACTATACTTTATTAAGCTTAAAGAAAATCTCAGCTCCTTGGTATGGTCGACGACAACAGCTCATGCAAAAGAACTTCTGACACTCACCGATGAGCAGTTCGTGCAAGCTGTTAATGATGCTGTGGTGAGTACCATTACGTGATCGCTGAATTTCTTTAATGTCTCAAAATTCAAAATAATTTATTTCGTTGTTTAAATACTAATCTGTATTTTTTTTGATTAATTTTCTTAGTGGAAATCTCAAAAGAAGGAAGCCGTTGTAACTGAAGCAACCAAACTCTTCGATAACTTCATAAAGTCCTTCAATTTGCCCTCCAATGCCGTTAGGCAGCTGCCTCCCAACATTTCCGGCATCGAAGAAAAAAGCAGGGCCGCTTTTCCGCTCGGTTTCGGACACGCAACTATTTACGTTAAACAGGGCGTTGCTTTATTAGGGTAAGATACAATAATGCGAAGTATTAATGAAGTGCAATAAAATTATTGTAACCACAGCGATGCTGCGCATCGTGTCCATCCTCTTGCCGGTCAAGGTGTCAATTTGGGCTTTGGGGATATCGTTGCTCTGAATCGAATTTTGGGAGAGTCGATATATTCTGGATCAAAATTAGGTAAGTGCAAAAATTAAATTAATTTAGATGTGTCAAAGTTTATGGCCTAAGTGGGTGCTTGCTGCCCTCTCAACCTTAAATTAGATGAAGCATTGTAAATGCTATTGAAATTTAATCCACAAGACGTTTCGTTTTTAAAATAACCAAGGTTGATTTATTTTTAAGGTGATTTAAGTTATTTGAAGCAATATGAAACAGACCGGCAGAGGCATAACGTACCTACAATGTTTGCAATTGAAGGGTTGCACAGACTGTACACTACAGAGTTCACACCTATTGTTTTGTTGAGGAGTGTGGGATTGCAGTTGACAAATGCGTTAGAACCAATTAAGGTATGTAGAAATATAGTTTGTACAATGATGGTATTAATTCCTTTTTTATTGTTTCCAGAAAAGTATTATTAGCCAGGGAGCAGCATAAATTAGTAATAAAAGTTAGTTTAAGTTTTTGAACAAACCATTTGCACTATTAATTACTTTCTTTAATATATTATTGATTTAAATATATTGTTCAAAATAGAAAATAAAATTTGTTCGAAATAATAATTTTTGACAGTTATTATAGTAACCGAAGATAGTTGCTTTCAAAAAGTTCTAGCACAGCCTCCTAAACTAAAAAACTTATAAGAAACAGGTAGACTGTGACTGCTAAAAAATAACTTTCAAAAACAAACACTATTGCCCGTTATAACAGTCATGGATTGATCCAGAAATGAGTATTAATTCTTTGATTGCGTCAAAATGTATAAGTCTACATAGTCCTAGATTATATTGATGAATCCGCGATTCATGAATCCTAGATTGATTCCAGGATTAAGCTGCGACTATTGGTACGGCCATAAAACTCATACTAGTAGTCATTGATTGATCCAAAATCTTGTACTAATTTTCGAATTGCATCAAAATGAGAAAGAGTTGACATAATCCTGAATTTTATTATAAACAATCCTTGGATCTATTAACAATATTCTCAAATCCAGGATTCATCAATCCTGGATTGATTTATGAATTCAGGATTCTCGAATATTATTAGTAGATTAAATAAAATGAAACAAAGATGATTCGCACATAATAATAATTATTATTATTAGTAGTAGATCCAAGGATTGTTCATAAAATAGTCGATGTCCATTATTTTAAACATAGTAGATGTCAACTATTTTATAGATTTCTACGTTCTTTGAGAATTAATACTTATTCCCTGACTATTAGTACAGGTATTAACATGATCATAAATGTATCTGATAAGAATTTTCACATTCAGAGGTGATACATATCATGATATAAAAATTACTAAAATTAGATGGTGCAAATGGCTGTTAATAATTGTATTTTTTTTTAAAGTCAATTTTTGTTGCGAATTAAATTATTATACCAAAAAATTAATTACCATTGATAAAAATAAAGATATGAATTTATACATTCTGTTTATTCTCACCTTCATCCAAAATTTGTGAATTATCAATTTAATTCCATTGAAACAACACAAAACATTTGTATAAGAAAATATTTTATTAAAATAAACTATAACAATTCGAGAAATGCACTCTTTACAAGAAAGAAAACATATCTACACTCTCTCCGACGTTACGTTTGCGTAAAGCTGCGTACCCGAGTTCACAACTCGCGGGGGAAAATAAAAACAAACAACGAAAATACAACAGTCCACCGGCAAAAAGGCGTAAAATACAGTCGCTAGCACAATTCGTCTTACACTAAATTCTTCTTTTTTTTTTGTTTATTTGCTTTGAGAATCAGAGATAGTTAGTTAAGATTATTATTATTCTGTAGTCGATTACAAGCACACACATATATTTTCTTTTAAAAACTGTTTATAACCGACTGGAATGATTTCGTTTTCTTTTGTTCATCTACGATTTTGTTTTTATTTACAGTGTTTAAAAAAGAGAATACAAGAATTTTATGTTTTGATCACGGCCTTTTAAATTGACCTGTAACTGTGTCTTATTTTAGAAGGCCGTGATTTTGAGTTACTCTATTTTAAACTAAAGTTGAAAATTACATTTTCTTAATCTCAATAATAAACTTAAATAATAACAGCAATATGCGTATTCTGTTAATTGCGACTAATTAAATTTGTTCTTTCTTAATCTCATCCTCTTTTACCCGTATTGAGTGTCGAGAATTAAATTTGTTACTATAGAAAAAATATTAGTAGAAATTAATGGATTACGCATATGGCTCTGTGTTTAACAATAATACAACCATATTAACACGAATAGCTGGGAGTGAGCGAGTTTCTTTTGGCAAGATTTTTTTTTATAAAACTCAGCATTCCGTAACGAAAACTGAGGCTTTATAATTTAAACCACAAAACGTAGATCCTTTGTATTCTTTCTTTTTAATATAATCTAAAATAAAGGCTTTTGAAGCCAATATTGCGGAGTAATGACTGAATGCGCGAGCCACAAAAAATTGTTTCAGAGTTGGCCATTTGCAAAAAGCAGCATGTATGCAATTTCGACATTTTATGTCAATGTTATTTTAATATATAATGGCCTATTTTGAAATAACATTTTATGGTTATTATGGTTTAATTAAAAATAAAATATTTCATGTGATGTGTATTATAAAAAAAAAATACTAGCGAATGTATGGAAATATTTGTAGGTGAGAGAGGGGGGATATTAAATGCAACCACATTGTGTAAACATACAAAAAGAAGCTCCATTTCTCTCGTATTTGTTTTAGTTTTTTTTATAAAAAGTAGGAAGTTCCGCAACGCTCTTTCCAGCATTACTATTTCTTTTTTTACTTAAGGCTCATCTCGCAAGACACTTTATCACAACGTCTTTTTTTTTGTTTGCACCACGTTATTTACAGAACGGAAAGGACCAAAATGTGTGAGTGAATGATTACAACTAAAGTTTTTGATTAAAAAAAAGTTTGTACGAAATCGAAGGGGGCGCCTCATTTGGCGTCCGGCCTGGAGAACTTCGGCAGGCAGAGGCCGAATTTCGTTTCGATGCCGCTGAATATCGGCAGCGCCACCGAGTACCCGCCCACGTGGTCCGGGTTCCTCGATTTCTGCTCCGGCTCCAGGACTTTGAGCTCCGAACCCGTCGGGCGTCTGCAAAGAAACGATTCTGTTTAGTTTAATACAAAAAAAGGGGGTTTAATAATAAAATGTGAATAAAATGGATTTCGACTACCTTAGTATATATAGCAACTTACGGATAGTCCGCGGCCGTTAAAAAAAGGCAAACTGATATGATTCAAGTTTCTTTATAAAGGGTTGTATATCGATTGTTTTGTTTTTTGTTACTGCTGGTACTTACGTTCCGCCGAAATCAATGTACAGGTAACGTTGTAGCAGTTCGTAGGAGAATAACGTCACGCCAAATTGCGGGGATGATCTGAAGACACGAGCTGAAATTTGTTTTATTTTATTTTTTCTATACAAATAAATTAAACTTAGGTAGAAAGAACTATGGTCGAAGCAAGATGATGTTTTCCGAATAATACATACCCATAGCTCCTTTCCAGAAAGCTCTGGGACCTTCTTCGACGTAAATCTTCCTTGCGGCATCCATGATGCCCGAATAGGTGGTCTGACCCTCGCGGGCGACCACCTGCAGACGGGTCTTGATGACGTCGGCGGGGGTGACGAGTGAGGCGGCGGGAATGCCTGAGACGGCGCCGGCTAGCAGCAGCGTTAGCGGACTGTTGTAGCCGTTCTCGTCAGCCAGTGCGGCCTTAGTGTGCGCGTAACACGGGAAATATATCGCACTGAAAGTTACATCTCGCATTAGACATGCTCTGGCCCCCTTGTACAGGCCGAACAGACCCAGGTCCTTCACCACCGGCCACGCACGTACTTTGCTACCGCCCGCAATTTCGCCCGCCACCTGCAGCCGGATCTTCACAATCTCCAGCGGGTTCGTGAAGATCACTTGACAACCACCGGCCTAAACCAACAGCCCATTAATAACAAAAAAATAAGACACCTAAACACGCTTTATTGAAATACTTACAAAACCACCGGCTAAAATCTCACCATACAGTGGAATGTTGCCGTTTTTATCATACAATTTATCTCTTACAAAATCATTGGCCTAAAACAAAATAAAATGTTTTTTTATAAACAATCATTCATTAAACGACATTAAAATATTCGAGCATCAATAGGCTCTCCGCTTGTTCTGACCTAAGTTAAATTTTTGACGTCACCTTTTTGGTTTGCATTAGGCTCGATCGTTTGTACTGCATTAACATGAACTGAGTGCAAGTTTATGAAGTCGCCCATAAGATTTTCAATCAGTCAGAGCCTACTAAATATACGGAATATTGAACTGGGGAGTCCGAAATCTCACCTAAGAATCATTGTGACGGAATTTCACAATAATTTCTTTACCTAATTTGGAGTTTTATTTTCATCTAAATAAAATAATTTTAATTAATAAATAATATTATATTAATATTTAAGTCTTTTTAAATATTTATCATGATAAATGAAAGACGACGCAAGCGCTATCTTTCGTCGAATTTCATATTTATTAAATTAAATATTTATCATTATAACTACATGCGAGAATAATTGTTATAACTTAACCCACTTGCATTAAAGCAGTATGTGAGTTGAGCAGGCACTCCAAGGCCAGGTATATGTATGCAACTAAGAGTCCTCCCCACTCCAATCTGTATATTTAGTAGGCTCTGTATCACTGCATGAAATACTGCACTAGTTCGTTCAACAAACAAACCTATTTATTCTGGTGTGCTTCTCTTTAATGATTTTTGTGTAAATTAAATACAATTTTCTGGTTAAAAAATAACACTCACTGTCAATTTGATGGCTTTTTCCGGGGCGACTCCGAGCAACTGTGGGACCAGCCCTCTGTACAACCCAAAGAAACCCTCGTGCCTGATGACCTTCTTGAAGCAGTCAATGCTGTTCCTGTACATCAACTCCCCGACGAACGATCCCGTCCTTTGGTTCTGCATCCTGGTTTTCACCAGATCAATCGGGTAGACTGCCGTCGCACCGACAGCTACAGCGAAAAATAAACAACACAAGCATTAAATTTCTTTTTCACCTGCAATATCTGATTCACAATCACTCACGAATGAGAACGAAATGGAAATGATAGGATTTACGTGTATCGATTCAGAATCGCTCGGGAATAGACCTTACGGATTTTTTTGTGTACGATTCATTTCCGTTCTCGTACACGGAGCGATTGTAAATCGGCCCTTAATTATGCAATAAAATTATTATTGCGTAGATTAAAATTTTGTTGATATTATCAATAAGATAATTATTTACATAATACAACGGATTGCAGAAATATTCTGGTGTCATCCGCATTGCAATATGCTAATTATATTAATTCCTTTAGTGGACGAAATAGCGATTCTTGGTCGTCTACCTTGTAGACTCAAATCGTTGATTCCGCATGAAATTAGGCAATAGATGGCGTTTGTGTCGTCTTCCATTTATTATGATTCATATTAGAAATTTCCGAAAAAGAAAAAAAGTTACGAGTTTTGTGAAAAAAATGGTTAATTTTAAGAATTTATAGAAAAAGTTTAAACTTTCATCGAAAATCGAAATTTTAAAGGAACAAATAAATGTAATTTTCAACAGAAAATTCAAAATTTATTAGATGATTATTGATAAATATATTTTTTAGAAAAGTTTTATTGAGTTTTCGTTATGAATTAATTGAAGCTGAAAAAAACAATGCATTTCTAAAAAAAATAACATTACCTCCAGCTATTGAACCCAGGGAAAACCTGTACACACTCTCCAACATTTGAATCACAACTCCTCGATCTTCTGGACTCTGCAATTAAACAAATTTTTATTGCTTTAATAAAACACATGTAGGCTGAAAGCTTGCTTTAAATTCTCCCCCTTTTTTCGATTTTACTTTTTTTTAAATAAACATTCATTACAACAACTACTTACAGATACTGCTTTGATTTCGGCCAAGCGGTTCGTAATTTGTTTGAAGTACCATTCGGGTGCAATTGCGTTGAGATCATTGTAAACGATCCTCCTGCGGAATTATTAACAGTAAAAAATACAATCCAGAATAAATAAATAAAATACCTTTAATAACAAAAAAACTATGGTGCAGTTAAATACTAACCCATCGAATCCATTTTCAGTTGTTACAAGTCTACGCAGCAGTAAGAGCAAAATGGAATAATTAACAACCCGAAATTAGTAAGGAATGTACAGTTTTTCAATTTAATATGTTTCATTTATGTTAATGGATTTTTTCGATCAAGTCTAGAATTACCTAATATAGTTCAGGAAATGTAAAGTTATACAATTTAATGTGTTTCATTTATGTTGGTGGATTTTTTCGTTCAAGCCTAGAATTACTTAATATAGTTCAAATTTAGTTCTGCCCTCCATAAATGGAGTTATAGAGAATATTTATCAAGAATTATGTTTTCAGAAAAGTATTCAGCTTTAAATTCGAATTTTTATTAAGTGTTAAGACATTTTCCTTAAAAATAAACAAAAAAAAAATAAAATGGTATGTTTTCTTCATTTTAATGTATACCGGAACAAATAATATAAGGAAGCTATATTATTTGTAAATTTTTACTTTTATTTCTTTCTACCGTTAGGTCTAAGGAGTTTTGCTATTTTACTCGTATTTATTTATAAGAAACCCCTACACCACCATTACGGTAGATGGGGATTTTAGATTATATATTTATAAGAAGTCATTTCATGCGAAATCTCACCCTGATTGGTGCAAAACATCGCAGAGTTGAAAGAGTATGTCCACCTCCAAGGGGGTCATCTGGGACATGACTTGAGCCGAATGCATGAACTCCTCCTTGCTGACCTCCTGGTTCCTATGGCCGTTGGTCACGTTCAGGTAAATCCTCTTCACCAGCTCCATGTTGTTCAGGAGCGCGTTGAACGCTATAAAGTACGGAAAACTCACTTTTCTGCCCGTTTGGTTTCCACTGGCTGTCTGCAACAACAAACACATGAGAGGAAAGATCACGGCGGTTTCGACCGCGGTAATCCATATCAAATACAATGAAACATAGTAATTATTTTCAATAAAAGGAGATGGATGCATATTTCGATTATTGCTGCTCTAGAGAGACCTTTTCTTTGTTTCACTAGAAGATTAATTGAAAACGTCAGTTGTGAATTTAAATTGACATTTATAATAATCAAGTGGTGCACTGACTGAAATTAAGGAGCAGTGATTGGTCCAAAGTTTTGGCTACCAACTTTGGACCAATCAGTGCTCCTTAATTTCAGTCACTACACCACTTGATTATTATAAATTTCAAGGTTATTAATCAACAAAGAAAGAAAAAAAAAAGATGATTAGGGACAGCATAGTCCAATCAATATTGATTCAACTCGCTTACCTCGATTAGATGCGACTGAACTTGTTTCGTCAGCAAGTGACTCTTGATGTTTATCATGATATCCTGGAAGTCGAGGACCGAGATGAAACCGGTGCCGTCCTTGTCCGCCTTCCTGAAGCCCTCGATCGCGTACTCCTCGTGAAAATCATGGAGGAACTGGCTGAACTCGCTGTAGGAGATCGCGCGTTGCTTGTTCCTGCCGAAATACAGCTGGATGAACGGCGACTCCATGTTGAAGGGAATCCTCTCGTGGAGGACGGTCTTCCGCATCACCTCCACGAACTCCGCTAAAAAAAGAGTTATTTAATGTAAGTTAATATTCATAATAAATTAAAGACGACGCAAGCGCCACCTTTTGCCTAATTTCTAGTTATCCATACGCTAATTGAATGGTGACTGAATGTTTCATTAAATGTAAGTTAATATTGTTTACTATTTCAAATATGTTTATTGTGTGTGTGTAGTTTGGTATACTTACAGAAACTAACCAGTCCATTTCCGTTGGTGTCGAACAGCTGGAAAGCGGTCTTGTAGAGCGCATCGGGGAAGCAGAGGAGGCCCTCGAAGGCCTGGAACTCGGCGTAGGAGATGAGGTCGTCCTTGTTGGTGTCGACGATGCCGGCCACCAGACGCACGGAGTTCGCGTCGAAGTTCTCCGCCTCGAAGAGCTTGAGGTATCTGCGTACGAAGTCATCGGCGGTCATGAACTTCTCGCCATTCTTCTCTACGGACGCATACTTGTTGAAGATTTCGTGCAGGTGCTCCGGATTAGCCCTCTTCAAATAACCGCCACCCTAAATCAAACAAGAAAACAAAAAAAAATACAGGAATTTTTAGAGATGTGTAAGAATTTCATGATTCGTTTGTAATCAATAATTGATTTAAGGGAAAGTAACAGTGCTGATTATTTTTATTTGTATTTCAGATCAACATTGATTTAACCTTGTTTATTAATGCATTACAACAACAACAAAAATGATTTTTTTTAAATAAAATGTGGAATATGTTAGTGACATACATTGTAAGTGCAAGGCTTTGACGCTCAACCTAGAATGTTAACAAATAATGAAAAAAATATATATATATTACAATTCACAATTTGAACATAAAATTTGGTGAATTCTATCAAAAAAAATTATTGCAAATTAATTCACAATTTAAATATAAAATTTGGTGCATTCTATCAAAAAAAAATATTACAAATTAATTCACGATTTAAACAAAAAAATTGGTGCATTCTATCAAAAAAAAATATTGCAAATTAATTCACAATTTAAACATAAAATTTGGTGAATTCTATCAAAAAAAAAATATTACAAATTAATTCACAATTTAAATATAAAATTTGGTGAATTCTATCAAAAAAAAAATATTACAAATTAATTCACGATTTAAACATAAAATTTGGTGAATTCTATCAAAAAAAAAAATTACAAATTAATTCACGATTTAAACATAAAATTTGGTGAATTCTATCAAAAAAAAAAAAATATATATTACAAATTAATTTACAATTTAAACATAAAATTTGGTGAATTCTATCAAAAAAAAATATTACAAATTAATTCACGATTTAAACATAAAATTTGGTGTATTGTGTTAACAAAAATTAAGGTTTTGATATTTACAGTATGCATCATATTAAACAATCAACATCACCTTACGTGCGATACGAAATTTATAGAAACCTTTCATAAGAAAACCCGCTCATTTGTTTTCACATGTTCGGGGTTGTAATATTGTCGGATCGACAACGTCATCTATTGACGACGATGACTAACATGATAAGTTATCCTATTATTCATTGTTACTCTGGATAACAATGGTCTTTGCAAAATTCATTAGAAATCTTGCTTTGATGAAAAAAAAAATAATAATAATAAATGGTACACTAAAATCAAGGTTGTCTATCCTAGCTTATCCACCAGAGGTATTTCTGCCCTGTTATAGAATTTGTTAGAAAATGACTGTTTTAACTAAATACTGTCAACAGTCATTTTCTAACAAAAGGTGATTCAAATTAAAAAATTGTTCGTTTTGTTTAAATTTTGAAAATGCAATGATCTTTTGTTTTACGGATTTCGCAAATGTAATTCCAGTAAAATTTAGTAAAATTTATCTAACTCAATTAATCGGAGTTATTCTGTAAGGGAATTATTAAATTTAAAGTGTACGTTATTTTTTATCATCATAGTCTAAGCAGCTTTTTAATGGATTTTCATGGAATGTGAATTTAATTAATAACGTATACGTTAAATTTAACATTTCCCGTAATGGAATTATTCCGAATAACAAAGTTAGCAATGGTGCACACTTAATTTAGAACAGCTATTAATTATTGTTTCATTTGAAAATATTCCATAAATAAAAAGCATTAAGGAAATTAAGCTATGATTAAAATCTTCAATTTTTGTGAAAATATTCCATAAATAAAAAGCAATTTCCTTAATGCTATGATTAAAATCTTCAATTTTTGTTTTAAATGATTTAATTTGTATGTCTACATATTCTTTCTACTGTGTAAATTTATGAAACATTTTTAGCTTCTTTCATAAATACAGTTATTATTATTTAATTCTGTTGTTTAGTAATGATTAAATAATGAATATATATGCAAGAATATTAATTTCACAAAAGCAACAAAGTGATTTTTATTTAAATTAATATTCTTACATATACAGAGAGCTTTTTTTATCAGTATACATTTCTCCTACGTTTGATTCACGCTTTTTGCAGGTATATACTTCCCCTAATGTATACCGATAAAAAAAACCTCTCTGTATATTTAATCATGTTTCACCAAGTAATTATTTAGAAAATTGTTAAAGATATTAAATAATGAACATGAAACTACTAAAACAAACCAATGATTTATTTAAATATAAATAGTTATAATAATAATGGCGGCGGTGAGAAAACACGTGGTGTTAATCCAAATATATAAAAAAAAATGGCACTCTCTAACTGACCTCACCTCGTCTTCTTCATCGCGCTGCACGGACATGGCGCCCGGTCCGCGTCCGCCGTCTTCTGCGACATGACCCCCCGCGGCTTGCGTAAGCCGCCGCGCCGAAAAATCGCGGAGGGGGCCGTTCCAACTTGTAAAAATAGAAAACCGCGCGGCGCCGTTTATTTTTTTTGCGTGTTTACGTTCAAAGCGCAGGGCAAACGGCGCGCCGAAGGACCTCCAGAAGGCCGGACCGGAGGGTCCTGCGGGCGGCGCACCACGTGTAGACGAGCATCGTCAGCGCGTTGACCATTCCTGGGTGTTCGGAAAGGAGGGCGAGGAGCAGCAGCGGGGACATGCTGGTGTGACGGAGAAAAATCGTGAAAAGTCAGAGATGAAAAAAAAAAACAACAACAGTGTTCGTAGTCAAGTGATTTGTTTGTTTTATTTTTTTCAAGCACGACAGCCAGCTCTAAGTGTTTTTTGAACGCTAAAAGTAGCTCCTTCTCTCTCCAACAAAACTGTTTCACTTTCACTCAATAGCGTTTCCGCGCTCCAGGTAGCGCTATACAAAGCAAAATAATCTACAGGATTCTGTTCCTCTTTTATAATTAATTATAAAATTTTATAATTTTATTTTTATATTATTTATTTTATAATTATAGAGATGCTTTTATTGTTATTGTTTAAATGAAATTGTAATTAATTTATATATGATTTATATAATTGTCTTGTAATTGGGAATGTTCTCCTGTTGGACAATAAACGTTATTATTATTATTATTATTATTATTATTATTATTAGTGCGAGAATTTATTTTAGAGTAACAAAATATCCCACACAGCTAATATTTTTCTTAAAAATGAATCATATTCATAAGAAATATTTACAACTATATAAAATAAAATTACATTTTACCGATATACAATTCATTTGTCTATTTGATAGCTTTAAAAACGCCGACGATTGCTTCCCGTAAATGCAAATTTCCACATGTTAATTTTGTCATGGCCATTTTTGTAATTATACAAGAACTCTCGTAGAAATAAAAACCATTAATATTTTACAAAGTAACTTTGATGGAATAACTTTGACATAATGTCAAACACATTCACCAAAACAACTTGATATTAAAGTGCATGTGCAATCTTTGTGTCAGCGTTTAAAACTAGCGCCACCTGAGCCACAGAAACGATGTCAGAGAGAAACAAATTTTAGCAGACAGATTTCCTATGGATCTAGCCCGGCCTGATCTAGAGGGAGACAAATTAACAAAATAATACTTTTATTAAAAAAAAAAAAATGTTGCAAAATACATTCCCCTGATTTTATTGTTATTTTAAACGGATTTTGTTCGCGCCAAATACGCGAAATTATTTTGTATATACGAGGTGTGTTCAAAAAGTAAGGACACTTTATATTTTTATGAAAGAAAAAGTCTCCTTCAAACTAACCTCCTCTCTCAGATACAAATTAATAAAATAATACTTTCATTTAAAAAAAAAGTTGCGAAATGCATACCCCTGATTTTATTGTTAATTTTTAACAGATTTTGTTCGCGCCAAATACGCGATTTTGTTTTGTATATACGAGGTGTGTTCAAAAAGTAAGGACACTTTATATTTTAATGACAGAAAAAAAATGTCTCCTCAGATACAAATTAGTAAAATACTTATTTTACTAACTTCGTTACTTCGTAACTTTTTTTTAAACAAAGTCCTTACTTTGTTTAAAAAAAAAGTTACGAAATGCATACCTCTGATTTTATTGTTTATTTTAAACTGATTTTGTTCGCGTCAAATACGCGAATTTGTTTTGTATATACGAGGCATGTTCAAAAAGTAAAGAGACTTTATATTTTTATGAAAAAAATGTCTTCTTCAAACTAACCTCCTCCCTCAGAGACAAATTAGTAAAATAAGTACTTTTGTTTAAAAAAAAATTACGAAATGCATTCCCTGATTTTATTATTTATTTTAAATGGATTTTGTTCGCGTCAAATACGCGAATTAACGTTTTCACCCGAGCGGTGGGATTTTTAAAGACGTTTTTATTTTATTTTTAATAATTTGTTACACGATGATGATTTAACTGAAGTAAATTTATTTATAATCCTTTTAATTTTATAATATACATAATAATAACTTAACCTTAAGAATTTGTTTCTAATTTAATAATAAGTTAACCCGAAAGAATACATTTCTAATCTCTCATGTCGCATTCGAGCCTTGAACAGCTATTTAAATGTGAAAGAAATGCAATTATTCATTTATTAATAATGCAATAATATGCATATAATATTATAATAGTGTTATTCATAAGTGATAATATAACAAGCGAATTTGTTTTGTATATACGAGGTGTGTTCAAAAAGTAAGGAGACTTTATATTTTTATGAGAAAAAAAATTGTCTCCTTTAAACTAATCCCCCTCAGATGCAATCCCAACGCTTTTTCCAGTCCTCAAAGCAATTACGAAATTTATAAAAACCTTTTTTTTTAAAGAAAAGCCGCTCATTTGTTTTCACATGTTCGTGGTTGTAATATTGTCGGATCGACAATGACGACGATGACTATAAACGCTTTTTCCAATCCTCAAAGCAATTAAATTTGTTTTCGGATTATTGTTGGGTTCCAAATTTCACACATTTTCTTTAATTTAACCAACTCTCTAACTCTTCAAATAACCAAGATCATCATGTATTTCCACGAAAAACGGACATACAGGGTGTCCGTTAAACATCTTTACAACAATTTGGGGTATACTCCAAAACTGAATCCTACCTTAAGATTAGCTAGTAGTAATAATTTTTGTTTATATTGTTTATATAAACCTTATAATGTATTACTATTTAGCAAATAAAGGAATTTATTATTATTATTTATTCAACAACTCGACACCCAATATGGGTAAAAGAGGATAAGATTAAGAAAGAAAGATTTATTCAACAATTGAAATAATATTTAAATGCAATATATATTTGTGTTAGTCTCTCTTTATTCAATAAATATTTTTTGTTAATATACAACGTGTCTATTTAATTAATTAAAACAAAACAATTAAATTCGTAAATTTTTCCTTTTTACGTATTTGGTGGATGCGCCGGGCAAATTCTTGGGTAACTTGACTTCGGTTCGATTCTTTACATTCTATAACTCTCTACTATTCTATTCAAACAAATATCGTGCAGAATCTACTTTTGAAACAAATCTCCTAAAATACGAGCAATTGATCGGATTGTTTATTTGCATTCGTGCGCTTTTCCATTTGTGTGTGTCTGTCTGTTCGTTCATTCAAGGCCGTACCATTGAACTTGCACGCACCGACCGCTTGAAAGCTCTAATTTATAGACCCGACCCATATTCGCGTTTTGCGCAATTGCCTTGAAAACGCACGCCATTTCAATCAACTGCCAAAATGCCCGCTCATTTATAATAAAACTTAAAATATGCGAGCTTCACAGCTGTTTACCGACCATTCGATGAATGTCCGCATCGCGTGTGCGTTTGATTCAACGGGAATGTTCGGCCGATGTTTCGATTGTGATTAAATTTAGAGACGCGATTTCGTTTATGTAATCCGGTGAGAGAGAGAGAGGGGGGAAAATTAAATGGGGGGACGTGGATAAGGTGAGGAGATTGTTGTGTTGATGAAACCTTGCTGAAATATGCGCGTTAAATTTTGAATGAATTGTCATGATTTCATATTAGGTCGGATAAATAATTGATTATTAACTTCAGCTTTTAATAATGGCTATGTTTATATTCCAACTATCCCCTACACCACCATTATGGTAGATGGGGATTTTAGATTATATATATATATATATATATATATATATATAGAGAGAGAGCTTTTTTTATCAGTATACATTTCCCCTATGTATACCTGCAAAATACGCGAGTTAATTGCATTAATGTATGTGTGTTTAGTTGCCTACAACACGCAACTGAACACACATATGCCAAATAGGCAACTAAACATACACATTTAATCGGTTCAGTGCTTTTGACTCGCATTTTTTGAAGGTATACACTTCCCTTAATGTATACTGATAAAAACCTCTCTGTATATATATATATATATATATATATATATATATATATATTCCAACTAGTTTCGACATTGACTTTCTTGATAATGACTCAATGTTATAAATTAAATAGGGCTGGAAAATAAACTTTTTTTTGAGAAACAAACCAAGTAAGAAAGAAGAGTCTGTCATATAAATTAAAAGCACGAATTACAAGATAACACTTATGTAAGCAATTTAAATACTGTATAAATAAGTAGAAATAATCTCTTGAAGTAAACGTAATAACAAAAAAAAACGTACGTCAATTTTATTCAGCACTAATTACCAGTAATTCCAACGATATTGAAAATAAGCACAGTAACAGTCAAACATTATATAAAATTAATAAACTTTGAATCGAATTCCTCATTACAACAAAAAAAAAATGTTTTATTTGTGGTATTCCACTATCTTAAATTCTCTTCATGAGTAATTGAAATATTTAATTATTTTCCCCAATACAATATTACCTCTTTCAAATCACTTGTTATATCGCATTTTCGTTAAATGTATTAAAATAACTATCTCAGAGTGTTGTTAATATATGCTTAGTTGATAATCATGCGTTGTTAATATTTGTGATATTTGCTACTTAAATCTTATCTCTATCGATTATGCACAATGTTTTGTTTAATTTTAAGTATAATTTTATATTTTTCCGTATTTACATTTTATGTTGTTGTATAAAAAGGTGAATCCGTTAAATACATAAATCGCGATTAACAATTTTGGATTATCTGAACGAAACGCGCTCTGGCTCATAACAAATTTCCGACGTTATCTACACAAACACACACTTAATGACGACAGCACGGCAGCTTCGTTACGTAATTGGGCCCCCGTATTTTTTTTTCTCTATAATCACCAATGGAAAAATTTGTCCATTCCGATTGGCGTGATTGTAGAAATGGACAAATAGTTTAATCGAGTTATTTTGTTCAAGAGATAAATAGCGTTCGGTTGTAATGATGAAATAATCGACCAATTTCGTCATGTAATTAAAAACGATTAATAATAAATCTTGTATTAATTTTCTTTCTTTTTTTTAATAAAACGAAAAGGTTTTCTGAGACATAGAAGTATTCAAAATATCAATCGATATCGTTCAACAAAGTAAATTAGTGCTGAACAAAATCGACGTACGTTTTTTTTTGTTATTACGTTTGTGAGGTTTCTTGATATAATAATATAATGTATAATGTAGTATAATGTAATAATATTTCATTCCTTTCATCACTTTAAAAAATAAAAATAAATTCGGGAATTTGACAGTTGGTTGATTTTAAAAAGTGAAGAAAGGAATAAAATATAATTATATTAATTCCACTTCCAATACTTGTTTTTTTTTTTTTACAAAATATTTTCTAACTATTATTAACATCCTTTATTACCTGACGGTTTATTCAGAAAAATTAACAGCTTATTATAATAAGCTGTAAATTAACAGCTATTCATATTTATTTCATTTCATTAAACATTGAAATCGTTGATGTTCATCCAAAACAACCTCATAGATTTTTTTTATTATTATTATTTCAAGACATTAATTAAATTCCGAGCATATCAACTGAAACTCCCTTCTGAAAGGGGTCAAAACGGGGGATGGGCGTTCGCAATGAGCATGTACGGATTCTGATTTCCAATTGGAAGAAGCCCAGCCCAGGGTGAGGTTAGCAACCTTAATTAAGACCGCACGCATTCGGCCCAAGGTCGACCGTTGATAATTTGCGGAATTTGCCGAAATTGACAATTTGTACACACACACACATGAAAATAATACAGAACAAACGGAATTACCGGGATTTATTAATTTTTAGAAACGGGAAATAATATGAAGCAAAGCGTGAATAATCTTTCAGTACAAATCGTAATTTGCTGGTTGCTTTGGTAAAGTAACGGAGCGTTA
The DNA here is from genome assembly GCA_963082785.1 of Philonthus spinipes. NCBI lineage: Eukaryota > Metazoa > Arthropoda > Insecta > Coleoptera > Staphylinidae > Philonthus > Philonthus spinipes. The sequence continues at coordinate 2,062,810 of OY720310.1, read as the reverse complement.
AACCGTGGGTAACTGCTCCAAGCGGGTTTCTAGGGATTCCAAGAATCCGGACGGAAAATGCTGTGGTAATTTCGATTTACTTACTAGCTTTATTTTCAGTACTTACAATAAGAAAAAGCTTTTTTTAAATGTGAAACTTTTTTTTTCAATTAGAGTCTCATTAATCACTTGGTAAAACATTTTAGTAATATTAGGGATTGTTAAGTAAGTTTCTTGCGTGTAAAACAAACCAAGTGAAACTTACTTAGCAATCCCTAATATTCCAAAATCACTGTTAACTTGAGATTAACCATCTCGTTTAAGAAAATTGGTTTCCGTGGGTACGCTCTCCAATTGAATATAGTTAGTTAAATCCCCACTATATTCAATTGAAGAGTATTTTGTAGAGATGGGCAAAGTCGATCTTTTTTGTCACTGCAAAATGAATTTTATGAGAATTTTCTTAATGTTATTTATAATATTAATATTGGGAAGTTTTACCTATTGATTATTAAACTCAATTTTATTATTATTCATTAATTTTAGCTATTTAAAATTGGTTATTCAGAAATACTCGATTACTAAATTCACTCGTACACTAGTATTTTGCGGTATGTGCCCACATGAATTTAGGCAATAGATGGCGCTTGCGTCATCTTTCCAATTATTATGTTTAGTAATCTCACAAATATTCTCAATTAATTTAAATTTACGACATTCTAAAATTTGTTGATTCTCATAAAATTTGATGGGAAGAAGATATCATTGCTCTTTGAAATTTTGTCAATCATATTTACATCTATTTCGTTTTATTAAAATTTTTTTTTTAAATAACATAAAACCATAATAAATATTTTTTTTATATACAATGTAATAACCTACATTTTTTTACAATACACGAATTTATTTTATTACAATAACAATCACGCTTTTTATGTTATTTGTTTTAAATAACATTTACCGCAAAAAATGAGAAAAATGAGAACGATTGTTATTTTTAGAAGTTAAATAATAATAGTAGTGGAATAATACAAAACCTCGACACCCAATACGGGTAAAAGAGGATAAGATTAAGAAAGAATAATACAATTGATAGCCCAGACAGATTTAGACCTACATGTGTTTGGCGAAATTTGTTAATTTTGCAACTTCTATAAACTTTCAAGAAATTAAGTTAGTAAAGTATGAAATACACATGACCCATTTTTGCATTCTTTAAGTAAGGCCGCGTTTATAGTGGGGGAGCCGTTGCCAGCTGCATCATTCCTTGAAAGAGGTTATGTTTTGAAGCGTTTGTTTGCAATTAGAAATCTTGCGCGCACCCGAATAATTCTAAAAAAAGGTATGATGCAGCTAGCATTGTCTGCTCCAGTATAAATGTGACATTAAGTCATATGTAAATTAACGAAGAGTTCAATTGTCTTACGAATTCTTAAAAGTAGAATAATTTTACTGCGGCAAAATGTATGTTTTATTAAGTGAATTTAAATTGTACAACAAAATGAACTCTTATATCTTATAAGCAGGGCTATTCTGTAAGGGAATTGTCAAGTTTAACGTGTTTATCACAGTCTAAGCAACTTATTTATATATATATATATATATATACAGAGAGGTTTTTTTGTCAGTATACATTAGGCGAAGTGTATCTGCAAAAAACGCGAGTCAAACGCATTGAACCGATTAATGTGTGTATGTTTAGTTGACTATTTGGCATATGTGTGTTCAATTGCCTGTTATAGGCAACTAAACATACATACATCAATGCGTTTGACTCGCCTATTTGCAGGTATACATAGGGGAAATGTATACTGATAAAAAAACCTCTCTGTATATATATATATATATATATACATAAATATATATATCTCTTTCCTCTTGTTTATAGTAGATATTCATAGAAAGTGAATTTAATTAATATCATACACGTTAAAGGCAATCGAGTTACGTTTAACGTGTACGTTAAATAATTAATTCACATTCTATGAATAAATATATATTACAAAAATTGCTTAGACTGTGCTTATAAAAATAACGTACACTTCAAATTTAACATTTCCCTTACATAATAGCCCCGAATATCTCCCATAAGGAATAGCCACGAATACAGGACAATTCAAATTTGTAATAGTAAATGTTTGTATTTTTTTTTAAAGGAAAGGTTTGTGTAATAAAATTAATTAAAAAAAAAGCAGCAATTAATATAGCGAGCGAACGCCACGAAAATCAATGATGAATCAACACGTGCGTCAAGGTCGGGCCGGTGACCGAAATTCAATTCGCAAAATCGCATACAAGGGGGGTCTGGAAAGTAGGCCCCCGGCCTACACGCACAATATTGTCGTTGAACGTCACCGATTGTCAACAAGAGGTCACGAGATAAAAAATCACCGGCTGATAAACGCAATTATAATTAAAAAAATATATATATAAGGCCGCGTGTCTGCAGTTGCAAAACCTCGAACGATTCGGGCCAAAATCAAACGAAACTAACCTATACCCGCCGAAAAACAAATGAACCGCTGCCGCAGCGCCGCTGCAGGCGTATCGATCGCGGAGCGCAATCTTCGCGAAACTTTGTTTTTTGTTTATTTATCTTTTTCGCCAGGACGAGGATGAATTGAACATTTCCTGCCGTGTTTGGGGTTCAAGTCGAACTTACCCACCTCTTGACAGTAGGCCTTCGTCAGAAATGAGCCTAAGATCGAGTTCATTCCAGTCGATTTGAAAACGCCGGGTTGTTTTTTTGCTGGCACAGTGAAAAAAACTCGCTTCTTCTTCCTTTAACGTACGCTCCCCTTTTTTTATAGGTTCAATTCGGAAACTATGTTGCACTTATTCCACTGGATTTGATCCTCGCCGTGACCCGAACACCGATGGAAAACGTGCGCTCCAGCGAGGCCCGGCGGTGATAAGACGAGACAAGGACGGATATATCCCGCCCAATTTTATTAGCGACATCTATTCGCAATTCTTGAATTAACAGCGAACAGATTCCTGTAAAAAGCGTTAGAAAAAACTAAACTGTCAAAATCGGTCAGTTTGGAAACTGTAACTGACGGCAACGAAATGAAATCTGCACTTGTCGGTAATGAAAAGAAATCTGTGTTTCTGGTAGAAAACTAGATTTTTTGATAAAGTAGAAATCTGTAAAACTTGTTAATTGTTGAAGCTTTGTTATACATTGTAATTCAATTTTAATAAATGAAACACTTTTTTTACTTTGTTTGTATGTATATAAATCCGAGTTATACAAACAAAGTAAAAAAGTGTTTCATTTATTAAAATTGAAATCTGTAAAAGTCGAGATATTAAAAATCTTATTAGAAAACTGTAATTTCTTTCAAATAAAATTAATTAGAATTTCAACTTGTGAGCGTACATCCTCACGGGTATAAATGTTTTTTTTTTTTATAATATATATATTGTAGTCGGGGGATGGCCTTATCGTGTTTAAAACTTTAATAATCGCTAACAACAATTTCACATAACGTAACGTAACCTTAATCTTCAACATGAACATGGCTCGCCTAGAATCTCGTAAGTCTAGCCAACATAAAATACATTTCCTTTCCGCGGGGTTAGATGGCGCGCGCAGGCGGGTAATTCAAAAATAGCGTCTACAATATATTTTTCAACTTATGATGGAATGTAGAATATAAGCAAATAGTTGTTTACATAAAAAGTACCACACGGTGTTCAATAAATAAAATATTTTCCAAAAACAAAATGTTAAATATTTACAAAATTCCGTACATCTTTTCTCTTTAAACAAAATGAAACAAAGAAGATTCAGACAATTTCCAGTTATTTAAATTACAATGTATTTTTAATCTTAACTTGTTCGTCTTATTTTATTTAGTATTTTATATTTCCGTGTATTATTTATTATTATCTTACTCATCTTATAACTTTTTTGACCTGTGTAAAGATTATTCTAGTAACACTAAATAAATAAATAAATGAACAATTTCTGGCAATGATCAATAAAATTCGATCTTTTTACTTACACTGTAAGTTTTTGACAAACATCATAACATAATCGTTTTTATGCTGGTTGTTGGTTGTGGAGACTTTAATTATTTAAATAAAAATAAGTAGGAGAAAGGACAACTATTTTTATTTAAATAAATTATTTGAATAATCTATTTGACAGCAGAATAATACAAAAAAATATTTTTCTAAATATTTAAATTAAAAAAAAAATGATGGAGGTGTTTTTCGTCAATATGCGCTTTAACCTAAGTGCTCGAAGTCCGGGGATCTGTGCTGATGTTTTGCAAGATTTCCCTTAATCCTATGCGACAATATACCTTTGCGCTTCGTGAGACAAACTGGTAACAAAACATGTTAATTGAATTCTTTTTGCAAGCAACAAAACTGAGCAGAAGTGAAAAATAAGAGGATTAAAGAAACGGGACAATGAAATGTAAACATTTATAAAAAAACAAGAAAAAAATAATGTAAAAGAATTATAGGGAAAAAAAACATAGAAAATATAAATAATTTAAATGAATGTGTTACATCAATAGAAAACATCTTTATTCATGTAAGATTTATATATAGTTTAGATAATTATTTAGAATGTATTTGTAGATTTATGTTCAACTATATTACATGAAATGGCTAACGACCGAAAGACTTTCCACCTGTTTATGTCTAGTTCTTGTCATTGTTTATTTAATTTTTATGATAAGTCCGCATTATTTGATGAAATGAAATGATAAATTGTCGATGAAGGTTTTTTTTTCATTTTGGAGGGATATTTTGATTTCGAGGAATACATAATTGTTTAAATATCTCCTATATTTGGAGGTTTGTGGCAAACTTAAGGGCTTATTGTTATATTTAGTAGGATCTAACTAAATTAATTTCAAGTTTATTTTTTTCTATAATTAAATTAAATAAATAAATTTGCGTAGAAAGTAGTGCGAAATACTAAATTTTTATATTTCGCGAAGAAAAGAAAACTAAATTGTTGGAAATGAATTGTCGTTTGTTTCGATTAAATATTTGTAATAATTTATTTTTTTCTATAATTAAATTAAAAAAAAATAATTTGCGTAGAAAGTGCGAAAAATTAAATGTTTATATTTCGCGAAGAAAAGAAAACTAAATTGTTAGAAATGAATTGTCGTTTGTTTCGATTAAATATTTGTAATATGCGCTCGGCAGTGCCAATCAGCGTTACTTTTAAACATAATTTTCCGGGTATTCCGTTTTGATCAATTACACACGGAAAAACGTCGACGTCGCTGTGCTGCGAGTTTTCCCCGGCTAACGGACATTTAAACTTGACATTGCCTCCATGTCCGGCCAACGTATCATTTCGCCATGAAATGTGTAATAAGCACTTTCCCGCGCCTATTTATTTAACAAAGTCAACGGTTGAAATGTGAAATTATTTATTTATAAGTAGCCTCAATTAAAGATCTTTTTTATATAAATATATATACATAATAATAATCTTTATTGACAAACGTACTACAACACCTATATATAACATAAAATATTACAATACATGCTGTAAGAGTTTGCCAATTGGCTATCGACCGGTGGTTTTTCCGCCTGGATTTTGTATTTTCGTCATTGTCAAAATAAACGGATTATATAAATATATTTTAATGGATATTATTTTCTTCTTCTCGAATCATAATACACTTTCAAGTATAGGATGTGGATGTTATATATACACACATCTTTATTCCGATTATACAGATAATTTTAACTATATAACATAAATAGTTACAATACATGTGGTCTGGGCTATCCATCAGAGATCTTTCTGCCCTGTAATGAATTTATGATGAAGTTAAAGAAAAATCAATACTAGCTAGTCCTGATGATTTGCAGAAATGAATTGATGAATGGTGATGGTAGGATGTTTGTATTTAGGAAAGATATTAAGGTTACGGGAAATACAGCATTTTGCGGGGGATATTATTGTATATATATATTTTAAATGTATTGTGAAAATATATAAAAAAACAGTGAAACAGTTTTTTATATATTTGCTCCGATTAAACAAACCAGGTGTTTTAATTAAAATATACCTTAATTAGTTAAAAAAATGTTTCATCATGGATTAAGTGAGAAGTTAATTATTAATAATTATTCTCCTCCTAGAAGTGCTTATAAAAAATATTATAAAATTGCCGTATTATTAATAAATAATAACCGCATTAATATAGGAAAAAAAAGTGAGTTCCCTGAGTTGACTTCCACCACTTCTTCGTACATATTTTTGTTTGTTTTGTTTCAAGTGCATCGCCGTTTATTCGTCCCGGATGTTCCGGTCGGGCGAATCGCTGCATTTCACGCACCATATCTTCAGAAACACCCTCCCGGTCTTGGACTCGTACCAGTTGGCGTATATAAACATATAATGACAAGCCATTAGTACCTTCGGAAAGAATCCGATAGATTTATACACGCGCTAATACTCGCCGACTGACACAAGCGGAAATGTCTCCGCCGGGTTTATTTGTGCGAAACTAGACTGGATTGATAAACGAAAAAAGGTACGAACAGTAAATATTATTTCTTTTAAATAGTCGTTATGGTAATATGAATGTCTATTGAAACCTGGAATATAATTGAATTAAAAAAAGAAAATAATTATTTCTATGCAATCTTAATCTAGAGCGTAGTGGAAGTTTCCTAAATGTTCATAGAACAGCTCTGGCTTAAAAATCGTTTAGTGTACAACTCGCTAGAGTGTACAATACAATATTGTATACCTTTTCTTCATTTATCACCTTTACTGGAAACCAAGTAATTTCATTCTAATAAACGGTTATTAGAATAAAATGCCTGATATCTACGAAATCAAATTCTGCGTTTCGTAACCATTTTACGAAACTTTTATATATAATCTAGTATCTTAAATATTCATTCTGGATATGATTTTTTATAATTTAACTGTCTTATAATTGTTTTGTACAGAATTATTCTCTGCTACTTTAAGTTTTTCTTTCTTTTTTTCTTATCAGTTAATGGTTTAGTTGAAAAACAATTCTGGACTGATGCCATTTGATTTCAAACGTATTTCACCATGTATTTAAATAACTCTTGAATTAATTTCTCACTTAACACTTGGTGAAACATGTTTAAACAATTAGGTAAAAACACGTTAATAACCGTACTAAAAGTCAGCTGATTTTTTAAATCAATCTTGGATTCACGAATATTCCTGGTGTATCCAAAGATTGTTTACAATATAATCCAGGAATGTGTCGACTATTTTATACATGATCCGAGAATTGATACTCAAATCAGGATTAATCACTGACTATAATTACGGGTATTAATAATTTATCTTCCGTACGTATCTTGTTTTTTTTGTTTGAAATATAGACTTATTATTAGTATTATTTTCTCTTCATCTACATGAAGCAGTTAAAAATATCCATTGAAACATCTATTTCTGAAGACGGATTCCGAATGAGCCGATCCCATTTATTATCATTAAAAATATAGCTGGAGCGATATCGACCACGGCTGATAAAGATAGAACCCTAATCGCAGTTGCAATACCGTTTCATTCGGAATCCCTTAACTGGTTTAAGGAAGTAACGTCTGACATTCGATTACACAATGGATTCAATATTTACTGTTACGATTTTGTGAGAGGAATACAGACTGTATAGGTTTAGAATATCTAATCAGCCCTTAGCATACAATATTAAATGTAGAGAACACAAAAAGTCGTCATTATCAATAACAATACTTAGGTTTGTTATTTATAATTATCACGTATTAAATAAAAAGTGAAGAAAGGAAAAAACTCTTGTGTTATTATTGACATTGCACATGGAACACACTGGTCTTATGAGGTGCGAAAGACCGAAATGTTTATCACCAGTTATCCACACGCTAAATAAATGCTGGTTGAATATTTTAATTAATATTATTTGTATATTTTAAAAATAATAATCTTTATTAAGAGATATATACAGCAAAAAATACTAAATAAATATTAAAAATTACAAAATCAAATATATATTTTATATATTTTAATTGGCTATCGATCAAAGGTCTTCCCGCCTGTTTTTTCGTGTTTATGTCTCTGTCGTGAAAGTGTTATGGCGATATTGTTTATTCTATTAATGTGTTTATTAGTTTGGAAATAATTCCAGGATGATTTTCTTCTTGTCGCTTCTGCTCTTGCATGGCGCCGTCAACAATGAAGCAGAAGCGAGTTACCGCAGGGAGGATTTCGCGGGAGCTTTCGGTGATGCGTTCAAAGTAATGAAGCTGGTGCTGAGAAAGTGTTGGAACAAGGCGATCAGTGAAAGGGACACGAGTGACGTTAATTTCGGGCTCCAGCACTGCCTGAAGCATGTCGGCTTGGGCGCTCTCGACAGGGTCGCTCGCGAAGAAGTCATCGTTTTACCTTTTGGGATACAGTTGGTCAAAGTAGCTGGTTATGCGAATGAATCCATCACAATTAGGTATTAATTTTAAATTACTTTTATACACTTCCTTCCAATACCGATTATCGTGAAAACAAAAGTAATACAAACCTGTGTGGTTGAAAATTTAATCACGGAGTTAAATTCTTGCAAGCCAATCTGCCTGTGATCGCTACTATGACTTCTTTTGGGAGTCTGACGTGGTCCAGGAAGTCTTCCTTCCAATACCGATTATCGTGAAAACGAAAGTAATACAAACCTGTGTGGCTACAAATTTAATCAAGGAGATAAATCCTTGCAAGCCAATCTGTCTGTGATCGCTACTATGACTTCTTTTGGGAGTTCGACGTGGTCCAGAAAGTCTTCCTTTCAATACTGATTGTCGTGAAAACGAAACTCCAAATAATCATTTAAAGCAATAAAAGTGCGAAGAAAGGTTAGAGATTTTTGTTGGGATAAAATAAAACACAAAAGTGTATAGTTTCAAAAATTTTTTGCTTTATTATCTCACGACATTTGTTTCGCCAAACAGTGGCTTCTTCAGGTGAAGATGACAATGACAATTTTCATGAAACTATACACTTTTGTGTTTTATTTTATCCCAACAAGTATGCAGTTTCAACAAATAAAAGCCTCTACACTACAAAATATTAAAGTTTTTTTTTAAGTAATATCCCACACATAATTTTTCAATTTATCTTATCTTTTTTTTTATTAATAACTAATGGTTATTCCTTAAAAATACTTGAAACGCGCTGAAAATTCCTAAAAGCAAGAGGACAACACAATCGACAAAAAAATATACACACATTCCCTGTGTTAATATAAAACGCATTAGCACCTTTTTTTTTTCGTCATTGACTTTACGACCCTTTCGGGGGTAAAATGGCGGCCGTGGGAGGGAAAAAGGGGCAAAAAGTGCGGCGTTAAATGGGTCAGTGATGAATGCCAAACGCGCTTCTAGCCATCGGATTTATTTGTGGTAATTGCACGCATTTGGCAGCCACCCCCATTCCGGCGCATTCATTTACATGCACGGACGTCATTACGCAACAAAACAAATATCATTTAAAGTCTGCGTGAATCGACATTCCTAATTTGCGATTTTATTCGTGTGATTAATGGGGTGAATTAATTGAAATTTTGTTGGAATGAAATAATGTTGGTTTGGATAATTGAATACAGTTACATTCCACGCTTGTCTGATTTATTTCAATATTAGACAAATATTGTTTTATTTTTCAATTAATATGGAGTTTCAACAAATAAAAGTGTCCACAATACAATAAATCATGTATCATTTCATGATATGTCTTATAAAGGCAAAGTCTCGTTGGTTCGAAGAAAACCAACTTTTTTATATTTCAGATGTTTACTCTTTAAAAGTTAGAGGAAATCTGATATTTACAGAATCATAATTTACTCCTCCGTTCCGGGTGTGTAGGTAGTGGTAAAATTCCACAGATAGAAGAATGGTATGTACATAAAAGAAATACACAAATATTTGACAACAATACACAAATCACGAAAGTTCAAGAGAATACCCAGGTTGTGCAAATTTTGTTTTTAAAATATAATCAATCCGCAACAAAACCCAATTAACTCCGTATTAATAATCAATCAACAATTTCAGCGGAAGTTCCAAACTGCTGAGTCCCGATGATTGGAAGTCTGCGCTGATTGAAAAGGTCTTGGTCATACTGCGGTCCCATGCGCTCAAACTGCCGCCCCTGTACGCGACGCCCCGGGAGGAAAATTACGAAGGTAACGCAAGTTTAAGTGCTCTAATGAAGGTCCGCGCAATCGATAAATCGGCCGCTTCCGTTTGGATTTTGTGTCTTCTAAATATTTACCTTGCTGCACGGCGCGGGCGTGATTCAATTATAGAGTTTTAATGATAAAAAAAAGAGGGCGGTTTTTGTGCGGGGTGAATGGAGCCGGGTGGTTTTTTAGTAGCGTACGGTTTTCGACTTTCGAGGTGGGTAAACACGGGGTTTTAATTAATGCTGCGAAAATATTCAGAGTTTTGGGAAATTGCGTTAATCGAGTTTCTCTAGTTAAAAATAAAAGAATTTTAATTCCTTTATTTAAATAAAAATACTTGCCTTTTCTCCTACTTATAAGTAGGAGAAAGAACAAGTATTTTTATGGTCCGTTTTCTGTTCCGTTCCTCGCCTCCCATTCTTTTCCCCTCGTCGTAATCCTTTCGTGACGTGCGCTTTTCCCGTCGGGATTTTTATTGTTTGCACGTTGTTTATGCAAATCGGTAAATTATAATATTTTGTTGATTTAAAAAAATACCCAATTTTAAAAATTGTTATTATTATCGAAAAATAATTGCATACTTAATTATTTTTAAATAATTTTTATTTAATTAATTTAAATAACCGTGACGGTGAGAATGAATACCCTTTTATATTTATATTGCATAATTCTTTGATGCGCTTTTTTTATGCATTCTGCACTTTTACATCATTCAAAAGACGATTTTTATAAATTCAAATAACACTAAGAAATCGGAAATGATATTTTTCATAGAAGATAAATATCTACTCTCTTTATAATATCATGGAGAGTATTTTTTTTTTTTCGAAAAATAAATATCCCACCCCTTTTGTAACATCTTAAAGAGTGTTTGAGATTTTTTTCAGATTTTTCCGGAAGAAAAAAAAAATCATCGAAATTTGAATATTTAAAAAAAATGGATTTTCATAAAAAATCCGAAACTTTCGGAATGACTTCAAATTATACCAAAATGTTCCCAAGGAATGGGAGCACCAATTGTGTAAATTTGAGCTATGTAAAGCAAATAGTTTTCGTACAGGAGGGGTGTAAATTGGGCCTTCGAAAAATGAGCGAAAAAATCGTTCAACTTTGCGAATTTTTGTAAACCAGCACTACTATGTCATTTTGTTGATTTTAGAACTGAAATATAGATAATTCCTTCCGGAATCTAATTCTTCAAGTTTGAAAGTTCTATCGTATTTTTGAAGAAAGTTATCATAGTTTAATCAACATAACGTCCAAAAGCGTCAATCGGCGCGACTCGCTTAAACCGTTCCCATAAGCCTTCATGCAAATGGGAATCAACAACTAAAAAGGCCTCGATGGACCAGAAATGATTTTTATTATGGAAAAATAAATATCCCACATCTTTTCTAATATCTTCAAGAGTGTTTGAGATTTTTTTCAGATTTTTCCAGAAGAAAAAAATTTTCATCGAAATTTGAATATTTTCTAAGGGGTACCCCTTGAAAAAAGTTCATTTTCGTCAAAAATCCGAAACTCGCGGAATGACTTCAAATTATACCAGAATGTTCCCAAGAAATGGGAGCATCAATTGTGTAAATTTGAGCTATGTAAAGCAAATAGTTTTCGTACAGGAGGGGTGTAAATTGGGCCTTCGAAAAATAAGCGAAAAAATCGTTCAACTTTGCGAATTTTTGTAAACCAGCACAACTATGTCATTTTGTTGATTTTAGGACTGAAATATAGATAATTCCTTCCGGAATCTAATTCTTCAAGTTTGAAAGTCCTATCTTATTTTTGAAGAAAGTTATCTTAGTTTAATCAACGTAACGTCCAAAAGCGTCAATCGGCGCGACTCGCTTAAACCGTTCCCATAAGCCTCCATGTAAATGGGAAGCAACAACTAAAAAGACCTCGATGGACCTGAAATGATTTTTTTCTGGAAAAATTATTATCCCACCGCTTTTCTAACATCTTGAAGATTATCTGAGATTTTTTTCAGATTTTTCCGAGAAAAAAAAAAATTTCGTCGAAATTTGAAAATTTTCTAAGGGGTACCCATTAGAAAAAAGTGGATTTTTGTGAAAAAATCGAAACTCTCGGAATAACTTCAAATTATACCAAAATGTTCCTAATGAATGGGAGTATTAACTGTATAAATTTAAGCAACATGGAATAAACCGTTTTCGTATAGGAAGGATTCAAATTAGACTTTTGAAAATTGGGCGAAAAAATTGTTTAATTTTACGATTTATTTTGGTTAAGCACAATACCTCCCTATTCATGATTTTTAGTTGAAATATAGACAAATCTTTCCTGATTCGCATGCTTTAAGTCCCAGCATTCTATCTCTTCTGTGAACAAAATTATCTTAGTTTAATCAATACTGCGTCTGAAAGCGTTAAACGGCGCGTCTCTTTTAAACCGTTCCCATAAGACTCCATGTAAAATAAGACTCGTCAATTCAAATTGCCTTAATCAAGCGGAAATAAAATTTTTCCGGGAAAATAAATATCCAGCGCTCTTTCTATTATCTTCAAGAGTACTTTAGAATTTTTTCAGATTTTTTGGGAAGCAAAAAAAAATCATCGAAATTTGAATATTTTGCTGAAAAAAGTGGATTTTTTTGAAAAATACGAAACTCTCAGAATAACTTTGCCAATTTTCAAAGGTCTAATTGAAAAAATTATCTAAATTTATGATTTTTTTATAGATAAGCACGAAACCTCCATATTAATGATTTTTAGATGAAATGTAGATAAATCTTTTCTGATTTGTATGCTTTAAGTTCCAGTATTCTATCTTTTCTGTGAACAAAATGATTGTAGTTTAATCAACGCTACTTCTGAAGGCGTTAAACGGCGCGTCTCGCTTAAACCGTTCCCATAAGACTCCATGTAAAATAAGACTCATCAATATAGACTTCTTCAATATGGGGAGAAATATTGAAGAAGCTTCTTCAATATGGGGAGAAATAATGAAGAATCTTCTTCAATATGGGGAGAAATAATGAAGAAGCTTCTTCAATATGGAGAGAAATAATGAAGAAGCTTCTTCAATATGGAGAGAAATGGAAGCTTCTTCAATATGGGGAGAAATATTTAAGAAGCTTCTTCAATATGAAGAGAAATAGAAGCTTCTTCAATATGGAGAGAAATATTGAAGAAGCTTCGGTCATATTGAGTTTAAAAAAAATCGAGAAAAACACTCTCTTTTTGTGAGATTTTCTTCCTCTTTAAGATTAGTAGCTGGAAGCTACAGAATACCCTGTTGCTTCCAACATAAGCTTAAACTAATATTTGGCTGAAATATATATATATATATATATATATATAATTCAAAAGAGAAAGTTTTAATTGATTGAATTTTATCGAATTTTATTGATCATTGCCAGATATTTTCCTTTTTTGACTCCATTGTAATTTTAATTGGCGTTTATTAAACTTTTTCACGAACTTATATTTTTATCCTCCCTTTTTTTTGTCTCCTTATTTTATCTTTCCTCAAGCGGAATAATACTTCGGAGATACTTAATTGTATTACATTTTTTTTTCATATTCTTTAATACTTACAATTGTGAACAATTATGAATTGCAATTTATATTCGCTGTACAGTAAGCCGTGTGAACTTAATCGCTCGAAACAGATTAAGTGAAATTTGTGGAAACTCACCAACTGTTGGATTATAATTTAATCAATTCGGCTCAGACGATCTTAATGTTAATAATGAACATTGCAAGTCTTCGGTCGACAGCCTCGGGAAGTTCACATTGTGTGGATTCGTAATTATTAAATAAAATAAAATAAAATAAAACAAAACAATGACAACAGTTTTAAGTTTGTATAACTGAAATTTATTTTTTTATAAATAAAACAACGGCTTTTTTAAATAGAAAATAGTATTCATTCACTTCATCACAGTTATTTAAAATAAATTAAATAAAAATGATTTCAAAATAATTAATAAATTATTTCCACATTTAGCTTTTTTAAGTTTCACATTTTTTATCGCAGAGACACTGTGTAATAAAAAAAATAAAATATAAGAAAAAAACGATGTTTTATTAATAAAAAAAAAAATATTAATAAAAACGATGTTTTATTAATAAAAAAATAAATATTAATAAAATCGATGTTTTATTAATAAAAAAATAAATATTAATAAAATCGATGTTTTATTAATAAAAAAATAAATTTCAGTTATACAAAGTTACAAATAATAATGTTTGTGAAAGTTAAAAAAAAAACGCTGTTTTATTCACAAATTGTGTATTTTTTTTATTTTATTTTTTATGGAATCTCTATTTTACGATATATATTTCACTTACAAAAAACTAATAATTAATATTATTTACACGCCTCCACTCTTCCCAAATAAGTCAGTACGCTTCAAGGCCTCATTGATATCATACAAACCCGGTTTGTTAAATGGCGCATTTCAATAAACCTGAACAAATTACAGCTATTTATGCCCTACCATCGCTCAAATTCTTCTTCCTTTAATGTCATCATTAATAACTATATCCTATTCCCATCGACTCATTGTAAATATTTAGGTGTATCCTTTGATCCATTACTTGCTAAAAATTTGCCCTCAATCTTTTCAATAACAATGTCTTCAAAACCCTCACAATCCAAACACCACATCGAAACATCCACCCACATCATTAATTCATTTTATTTCATCGCTTTATAGCAGAGACATAGACAGTTAGATCGTACTCCTGAATAGAAGACAAAGACAGATATTTGCGAAGTCGGGCTGAAAGATCGTCTGTTGATATATTATGTGTGTTCTGTATATGTATATATATATATATAATATTGTCTGCAGAAATAAAGATGATATATTTATGTATATATAATATTATTTATTGTTTCATAGTGGGTAGAAGACGCAGGAAGAAAATGGAAGACAACATACTGGTATTCGGCGTGATGGCGATGCTAATAATAGCGATTCCCTTGGGTTTCCAATTTTTGGCCGTGCTGGGAGGAAAGGCCTTGCTTTTGGCAAAAATGGCGCTGATACTTACGTCTATACAGGGCCTCAAAAAGATCGCGACCAGTGATGTGAACTACGGGCTTTACCATAACGCGAGAAGACCATGTAAGGAAATAATTGATTTTATAAAATAATTTAATTCATAATAATAGGAATAATTATTCGCTTGGTCACAGTTATTTAAATAAATTAATTAAAGAGAATTTGAAAATAATTAATTTAATTCATATCAAAATTACAATAATTAAACAATTTTACTTTATTTTATATAACTGAAAACAAGGTAAAATTTTTTCTTTGCATTTATTACTTTTTTTAGGGTCTTACGATAGAAAATGGCAAAACCCTCTCTTCGATTATCGCGGGCCTGACGATGGTTACGACGCGATGGAGCAGGAATTGGATCCGCTGTATCATTTGAAACCGCGAATATCTAGTTACAGTGACAACAGGATGTAGTTTCAAGCAAAGAATCGCCCGTTGAAATGTATGAATTTTATAACTTGATAAATTTAAATTATTTTATTCGTTCGCTACAAAAAAATTCTGGCGAAGAAACGCGAAACGATAATACAATTTGAATGTTTTAAAAGAACGATTTATGCAAGTTATGTAATGAACTTTTTTATAAGTATTAATTGATATACAGAGTTTTTTTTAATTGTATTTCCATAATAATGATTATCAATTGAGATTCACAATATCGCAAAAATATTTCACGTTCTCGAATAATTTAACATTTATTCGAGAACGTGAAAGCCGACACAATATTTTCCCAAGGTGTACGTTAGTATTATCATTACTATAAATGGGAAATATACTTCAGATAATGGGAAATTTATTTAATACAAAGTGAAATACAATTGTAAAACTCTGTATGAATCATGTATTTATTTATTTATTAAAATATATATAATCTTATTTAATTTATTGTTAATAAAATATTAATAAATCACCCTTATTTCTGTAGAATTATAAAGAAATAATTTTGGGATATAATTTCCATTACTTAAAATAAAACACTTAATGATTTTCAACTATTTTTTGTGTATTTCACGACAATTATTTCGCAACGTTGTTGCTTCTTCAAGTGAAGAAGAAGAACTATAAGTTCTTCACCTGAAGAAGCAACAACGCTGCGAAACAATTGTCGTGAAATACACAAAAAATAGTTGAAAATCATTAAGTGTTTTATTTTAAGTGATCATGGATTTTCAAAAATTAAGTGTCTACACTATCTACGATAATTTCCATTATTTTATTGGTAATTTTAATAGAAACGTAATTTGGTTTCATTAACGAAAAGACAATTTCTTAGTTTTATCCTCTTTTATCCGTATTGGGTGTCGAGGTTAATACTTTTCTCTAAAGAAACCTTTTTCTTACTGTTCTTTCTGTATGTAAGAGATTGAGATGTCCAAAATATTCCGCTTTCACTTTGTTGTCAAACTAAACCTCGACACCTAATACGGGTAAACAAGAATAAGATTAAGAAAGAAAGAAAGAAAATCAAACTAAACCTCGACACCCAATACGGGTAAACAAGGATAAGATTAAGAAAGAAAGTCAAACTAAACCACGACATCTAATACGGGTAAACAAGAATAAGATTAAGAAAGAAAGAAAGTCAAACTAAACCTCGACACCTAATACGGGTAAACAAGAATAGGATTAAGAAAGAAAGAAAGTCAAACTAAATTCATGCCAAGAGAATTTGGTTCAAAATTTTAGTTATTGATTTTGATTCACAGTGAATAAAAATTACACTTAAATTATTCGTTTCATTGAATCAGTGAAACAAATACGAATTTATTAATTCTATCCAATTTTATGAAATAAATATGAATAGATTATTAATAATCAACCAATAAAACACAGATTAGATTGAATAACTTTAAATTCTCGACTAGTTTCGGGTTATCAGCCCATTTTCAAGAGAATTTAAAATTTGTTTTATTCAATCTAATCTGTGTTTTATTGGTTGATTTTTAATAATTTAAATATGAACTACCAATGTCTAAATATTAAAACCATTAATTGTATCCAATTTATTTTTATTTATTTCAACGATTTTTTAATTGTTTAAAACTAAAACCGTTTCGCGATAGTCAGACTTTTCGGTGTTTAACTCTGCACAGTCAATTATTCCCATTCTTCCGGCCGACGGATCGCGCGCCGCCTTTTCCCGGTGCGCGCGGGTTAATTAAAGCCCCATTCGAAAGGGAAGGCGTCGACGGGCGTCAAAAGGGCCCGATTCAACTCCAACGAATAATTGTTTACACCCGAAATATTGGCTAATTGGACACCGGGCGACTATATCCGACAACCTATAATTAATGCCGGGCATTTCCAATGGAATACACAGCGGACGCATCCTGCGAATTGCCTAATCAAACACACTGAATTGAGTTGCAGTGCGAATTTTGTTTCAATAAAGATTGTGTTTCGTGTTTGTAATTATTTCGCATTTTTTTATAATTTATTTCACTATGACTAGTTTCAACAAGAATGATTTGTTTGAGATTTATTATAAAGTTTATCTAACATTTTGAAGTAACTCAATGTGGAAATAATTTATTAATTATTTTCAAATCATTTTTATTTAATAAACTCAAACATCATTAGTTTAATCAATCTTACTTATTCATATATACCTAAGATGAATAAATACATCTAATAGATTAATAGTAGTTGTTATATCGTTGATTATGGTACCGATAAGAAGATTTCCAGTCAGCGATTTCCAGCCACGGACCAATTAGCCCGGCGCATTCACCATTTTTGCAGCCTTTTCTTAATTGTATCCTCTTTTATTCGTATTGGGTGTTTTTTTTACGAACTTAATCGGTTTGTTTTAAAAAATTAAAAATGCCAATAAATTAAACAAACAAACTGAGATTTATTTAACTATTGATCTAAGTATTTACAAAAAAATAAAAACAACAACAAAATAAAATATAAAATAATTACTAAAGCAAAAGAAATTAGGCAAGAAATATGATTGACAAAAGTTTCACATGTGTTAAGAAAATTGATTAGAACTTACTCGAGTCGTGGATGAAGGAGAACTGGTAGAGAATTTACGAAATTATTTTCAGGAGGATGACAAGTTGGTGGGGATGGTTTTGTGGAAGAAAGATGGCAAGAGGATAGAAAACATCTGGTTTAAAAACGTGAATTAGTGGAAATTCTTCAAAATCCAGATTTGGAAGCGAGTGCCAGATTTTACGATCTTTCCCCGAAAGATCTGGGATCGCTCTTTGTTGAGCACGTTTTCTTTTTCCCATTGTTCGCCGAGCAAATTTGTAAAATGCGCCGATTATTGAGGGTTCGTCCTCGCTGGATCGTAAAATCGCCGTTCGGTTCCAAATACCAACAGTGCAATAAATGTACAAAAGAAAATAAAGTATTCACAAAATTCATACGAATTAAATGTAGAAAAAATAACTGAATTGTTCAAATAAAGAAAATTATAAACTAAGAAATATATGCAATTACATATTCGCGCTTTTGGCGCGAACAGGTGTCAAGGTTAATCCTTTTCTCTAAGAAAACCTTTTTCTTACAAACCAAATGTATGTAAGACATTGAGATGTCCAAAATACTCTTTCACTTTGTTTAATTTTTGAGTTATCGAAGTATGAATTATGAGTCTTTTAAATCTTTCTGGCGCAAAAAAATATTTCTAAAAGGAATTACGCGGTGTTTATTGCTTCTTATTGTTAACAACGCTCTGTTTAAACAATTAAAGCAAATAAATCGAAAATCCATTGAGGCGAATTTGAGTTATGAATTTTTGAAAATATTTATTATTTGAGTTGTGAATTTTTTAACATATTTCTTTGAAATACAGCCCGTTGTAGTTACAAATAGTGGATGCGCCGGGCCACACAAACCGTGTCTGGAAATCCATAACTAACTATTTTCAATGCTTAATTTGAGTCTTAAGATTTCCTTAGAGAAAGATGGTTGCAAATGGTGGATGCGCCGGGCCATACAATCCGTGGCTGTAAATCCATAGCTAACTATTTTCAATACTTAATTCGATTCTTAAAATATTTCTAAAAGAGATGTATATTGCTTATTAGTTTTAACAACGCTCTGTTTAAACAATTAAAACAAATAAATCGAAAATCCATTTAGGCAAATTTGCGTTATGAATTTATAAAAATATTTATTCTTAGAAATCTTTGACATTTCAAAAAAATCTTTGCTAATAATGAAAGCCTAAATTAGAGTGAATAAGTAAAGTATTTTGTATATTTAATACTTAATTTGAATCTTAAGATTCCCTTAGAGAAAGAAAGTTACAAATGGTGGATGCGCCGGGCCACATAATCCGTGGTTGGAAATCCATAGGTAATTATTTTGAATACATAATTGGAGTCTTCATTTTTTCTTAGAGAAAGATAGTTACAAATGGTGGATGCGCCGGGCGATACAATCCGCGGCTGTAAATCTATAACTAACTATTTTCAATACTTAATTCAAATCTTAAAATATTTCTAAGAGAGATGTATATTGCTTATTATTGTTAACAATGCTCTGTTTAAACAATTAAAATAAAGAAATCGAAAATCCATTCAGGAGAATTTACGTTATGAATTTTTGAAAATATTTATTCTTAGAAATCTTTGACACTTCAAAAAAATCTTTGCTAATAATCAAAGCCTAAAGTAGAATGAATAACTAAAGTATTTTGTATACTTAATATTTAATTCGAATGTTAAGATTCTCTTAGAGAAAGAAAGTTACAAATGGTGGATGCGCCGGGCCACATAATCCGTGGTTGGAAATCCATAGGTAAGTATTTTGAATATTTAATTGGAGTCTTAATATTCCGATAGAGAAAGAATGTTATAAATGGTGAATGCGTAGGGCCACATAATCCGTGGTTGGAAATTCATAGGTAACTATTTTGAATACTTGATTGGACTCTAAATATTCCCTTAGAGAAAGAACGTTACAAATGGTGAATGCGCCGGGTCACATAATCCGTGGTTGGAAATCTATAGGTAACTATTTTGAATACATAATTGGAATCTTAAATTTTTCTTAGAAAAAGATAGTTACAAATGGTGAATGCGCCGGGCTACATAATCCGTGGTTGGAAATCCATAGGTAAGTATTTTGAATATTTAATTGAAGTCTTAATATTCCGATAGAGAAAGAATGTTATAAATAGTGAATGCGCCGGGCCACACAATCCGTGGTTGAAAATCCATAGGTAACTATTTTGAATACTTAATTAGAATCTTAAAATATTTCTAAAAGAGATGTATATTGCTTATTAGTTTTAACAACGATCTGTTTAAACAATTAAAATAAATAAATCGAAAATCCATTGAGGCGAATTTGCGTTATGAATTTTTAACTATATTTATTCTTAGAAATCTTTGACACTTCAAAAAAATCTTTGCTAATAATGAAAGCCTAAAGTAGAGAGAATAAATAAAGTATTTTGTATACTTAATACTTAATTCGAATCACATAATCCGTGGTTGGAAATCCATAGATAACTATTTTTAATACTTAATTGTAGTTTTAAAATTTCTTTGAAGAAAGATGGTGGATGCGCCGGGCCACACAATCCGTAATTGAAAATCCATAGGCAACTATTTTGAATACTTAATTGGAGTCTTAATATTCCCTTAGAGAAAGAACGTTACAAATGGTGAATGAGCCGGGCCATATAATCCGTGGTTGGAAATTCATAGGTAACTATTTTGAATACTTAATTGGAGTCTTAGTATTCCTTTAGAGAAAGAACTTTACAAATGGTGAATGCGCCGGGCCACATAATCCATGGTTGGAAATCCATAGGTAATTATTTTCAATATTTAATTGGAATCTTAATATTCCTTTAGAGAATGAACGATACAAATGGTGAATGCGCCGGGCTACATAATCCGTGGTTTGAAATCCATAGGTTACTATTTTGAATATTTAATTGGAGTCTTAATTTTCCCTTCGAGAAAGAATGCTATAAATGGTGAATGCGCCAGGCCATATAATCCGTGGTTGGAAATTCATAGGTAACTATTTTGAATACTTAATTGGAGTCTTAGTATTCCTTTAGAGAAAGAACTTTACAAATGGTGAATGCGCCGGGCCACATAATCCATGGTTGGAAATCCATAGGCAACTATTTTGAATACTTAATTGGAGTCTTAAATTTTTCTTAGAGATATATAGTTACAAATGGTGGATGCGCCGGGCCATATAATCCGTGGTTAGAAATCCATAGGTAACTATTTTGAACACTTAATTGGAGTCTTAATATTCCCTTAGAGAAAGAACGATACAAATGGTGAATGCGCCGGGCCACATAATCCGTGGTTAGAAATCCATAGGTAACTATTTTGAACACTTAATTGGAGTCTTAATATTCCCTTAGAGAAAGAATGATACAAATGGTGGATGCGTCGGGTTACATAATCCATGGCTGGAAATTCAAATTCACAGCAAACTATTTTAAATATTTAATTTGCCACATAAATCGATTATTTAAATAATCACTAGTTTAAAACATCTTGAATTACTATTCCAGAATTAAAACACGATATTGCCCATTCGGAATTTATTGCCCTCTTAATAATAAAGTATCGTTTTATAATTAATTACGCCTCCGTTCTCTTTCGGACGTGAATGTTAAGGGGGTTATTCGAGCCGCTGCGGCAATTACATGGCTTTGCGAGGGGAAGCCCGTATCGTTTCCTCACGGCCGAAACGGGGATTAACGACAATGCGACCGGGACTGGCGGCGCTCTTTCCCGGATGCACTCCACTGACTTTGTTATTGTGTCAGGGATTGTTGAACTTCTAATGCACTCCGCCCGATGCACTCTATTCACTATTTCTTCCGCTTAATGTGTGTTTAGTGCGAAGAGACTAAAATTACGCTCGGAGCGCTATCGCGCGGATTAAACTTGCGAACAACCAAGGATTTATTATTATTTTTTAGTTGTATTTGTGCTAGGAATTATTCAGTAATCATAAATTATATCTATGCTTTTAATTGGATTATCTTCCATTAAATATGTATTACAAGGCTATCTCTAGACTTGTGTTTCGGGGTTTAACCCTCTTCTTTACAGCTTGAAAGCTTCTTTTCAGATCTATTAAGGATCCCATATATCTCAGATATCTAGCTCCAGCTTCTCCTCCTTGATTAGAGCTACAAACCCTGACGGTGAGTCTTGGGTGTACCTTTCTGGGCTACCTATTTGCAGGTATCTAATCCTTGATAAGGCCTCACACCGGCGCAGTACGTGAAGGTGATCTTCCTCTTCCTCTTCACAGAATCTGTAGATCGAATCTTCTGATAGGCCTAATTTGCACAAATGCTCGTTTTGTCTGTCAGTAGATTTACTATTATTCTGACCATTTTTCTGTCTTGTTTAAGGAGGTCTGATGTTAGATTAAGAAATACCTTCGCTTGCCTAAGCCTTAGAGAGGCGAAAGTATTTCTTATATATTTGTTATATATTTAAATTAAAAAATTGAATAGAAAAGAATATTTATTCATTCACTTGGTCACAGTTATTTAATAATATTAAATAAAAATGATTTGAAAATAATTAATAAATTATTTCCACATTTAGCTCTGTGACTTTTGACTTAGGCTATTTTGCTATTTGCCCGGGAAGTAGTTGTTTCAATGTGCATTTGTTTAACGTACTTACGTAGTGTAAGTCAAAAGTCACAGAGCTAAATATGAAAATAATTGATTAATTTAATTAATGGTTTTAATATTTAGACATTGGTAATTCATATTGTATGAAATAAATATGAATTTCATACAATTTATTAATTATTTTCAAATCATTTTTATTGAATATAAAAAATTGAATATATTAAATATGAATAGATTATTAAAAATCTACCAATAGAATTAATAAAACACAGATGTGTTTGTGTTATTTCCTGAGTAAGAATAATTTCCAGTATTTTCTTTATGATTAATATTTCTTTTAAATTAATAAATAATAATATTTTTTGGCTGAAAGACCACTGGTCGATAGCCAGTTTCAGAGTTGGAAATATATTGTGAATGTTAGTGTATTGTTAGATATTGTATTGTAATTGTATATTCCAATCTCAGAAATAAAGATGTTTATGTATGTAATATTTTTAATTAATGGTGGATGCGCCGGGCTTTCAGAATTTCAATAAAGGGTAATACATTTACAAGTTCGATCTAATGTTATTAACAATGTTTTACCAAGTGATTAATGAAAACAAAATGTCTGATATATCTAAGTATTTATTTATTATTGTAAAATATCATCAATTATGTGTTTAATTTATTTTTTTTTACTTCCTAGGAAAATCGCGCCGGTGCGCGCCAACTAAAACTTTATAAATATTCTATCAAACAATTATAATTATGTACACAAAACCCCCGGCGTATTCCCATTCCTCGGGGCGCCGTTAATAATTACGTCATAAAAATCTTTATTAAAAACTTTTCCACGGCGGGCTTTAATGAACCCACGAGAATAATCAGCGCGAACCCGCGCAGAGGACCGTAAGAAAAATAACTTTTAACCTTGGGAACTTCCCTGCACGTCACCTGAACGGACGAAAGAAGGAAGAAGAAGAAGAAAAAAATCGGGCGCGCTGTCCAAATCCACCCCAGACGAATTACGCCGAAGACGCGGACTATTTATATGGTAATTTTTGTTCTTAATGCATTCATTTGAGCCCCATTTCATTTTTTTTGTGTGTACAGACTTACTGACTGACGGGGATGGTGGAGGGAAATCGAGTCGAGTCATTGATTCGTCGAATGCGTGGGGACGATTTAATTAGAAAAGTAAATAGCGGTGTAATTCGATCTAATTAAATTAAAACGATTGTTTTTTTTGCGTAAGGTAATTTAATTCTTATGATTGGATTTACAAAATATACTCGAGATAAAAAAAATATTTATAAAGACCAACTGTTCATCGTTTTAAAAGTGTTTTATTTAATAAACCAAGAAAAAGCATTAACAATCAACAAAGTGAAGAAAAAAATTATTGCTAAATAAAATCAAAAACTGCTTATTATTCCAATCATTAAATTTATTTCCTACAAAAAAATATAACGCAGGGATGCATTAACAATCAACAAAGTGAAGAAAGGAATATATAATAAAAATTATTGCTAAATAAAATCAAAAACAATCATTAAATTTATTTTCTACAAAAAATATTACGCAGGGATTAATTGATTGAAAATTGAAAAAAAAAAAAAACACGGGAACACGTAACACATTACGCAACTACAAATGGTGAATGCGCCGGGTTCAGTGTTGCGTAACGAGATAATTTACGACTTTCATGAAGCATGCACGAACTTTGGAAACAATACAAGTGTAATGTACTAAAATATGTAATAAAATAGTAAATAATAATAATGATAAACACCTTTATTTTCATTTAAACTTTACAATATGGTTTGTGAGAGTTTTTCCACTTAACCTACTAAATTAACTATCATAAATTTTGAAAGAGTATTTATACTTGTTTAAGACACATTCTTATGTAATTAGTGACTTTTATACCACAAATCTTAAAGCTTATTCAAAAATAGTATTTTGCGCACTTAAGTATGAGAATTGTTGCAGCTTTCTGTTTTAAGTTATATAGCTTGTGTTATACGGAAAACAGACCAATTAAAACACGCTGTTCATTTTATTCATTTGATGTATGTTTAAAATCCCAAAAATGTTGGTTGCTCTTTCGATGACTTTTTTGTTCCGATGGTTGAGTTTTACTTATGTGAATTTAATTTACAAGTTAATTTAACATAGTTTACCGTTTTTATATTTATAGATCATTTTGTTCAGTGGGCGAGTTTCTGTAAATCAACTTTCTTAACGGAATTAATAAGCATACAGAAATACAAACAAATTATTTGCTGTCGTTCGGTATTCGTCTTGTCGAAGCTAAAAATATACGAAAACATAACTAGAATAGCGCATTCTAGTAAATACACATTAATTTCATCGAGAAAACCCTGCGTAATGACGGCGTTCGTTATTTCCGGATTGTCGTCGGTGGGTTTTTAAGAATGGAGGTAACGCAATTTTTCGGACGATGCGCGCGACAGGAAGGAGAGGAGAGATCGCGTCGCGGGCCGTATTTAAGCGTCGCGACGCCCGCCTTCGGCCACAACGCGTCGGGGCGCCCCAAAAATCGTAACACCCGGACCGACAGCGAGCGACGCCCGTGCGGCCCCCCTCTAATTCGACCAACGTTCCGCACTCGAAGATCATGTTTCCGTTCTGGAGCGTCGCGACGCTCTGCTCTTGGGCGCTCGTCGTCGTCAGCACGCACCCGCAACAGCTCGCTTTCGGACTATCTAAAGTAAGTTTTAACAAAAATTTAAAAAAAAAACTTCTATTACCAAATAAATTATTAATAAAACACTATTTTATTTCCTTTCTTCGCTAATTTATTTATTTATTTTTTTTTATTGAATATACCAAACAAATTGAAACCAATAATTTATTTAATAAAAAAAAACTTTTATTATTACACTTGGTTTTGTGTGAGACTTTTATTTTTAATTAGCTCAAGAAAAAAAAAAAGCGATACAGAACAAAGTTTAAAAGTGTTTTAATCATTATTGATAAATATGTACCATACATGTAGATGTATTAAGGTAGATAAAAGCATGCTTTATATTTATTTTTGCACTCTTTCTATGATTATAGCCTACTTGTTATTTTTACTTTATTTTTAAGTTATTATTATTAATGTATGCTTTCCCTGTAATTGGTTTTATCTGTTGGGAAATAAAGAAATAATTATTATTAAATAATCAATCCTTTAAATAATATCTATTTAATTTGATTTCTAAAATAATTTTTAATTTAGCCTCATAGATGTTTACATAAAAAATCTTTAAATCTAATTTAAATATGTCTATTTCTGTTTTAATTTATATAGCTTGTGTATATTATACGGAAATGTATGTTAAAACCCAAAAAATGTTGGTTGCTCTTTCGATGACTTTTTTGTTCAGATGGTTGATGGAAAAGAACATTTTAATATTTTATACGAATATATTACGAATATATATATATATATATATATATATATATATATATATATTCGTAATATATTTTTTTGTAGCATATGTTTTGTAAAAAGGTGATTCCGTAAATAAATGTATTATTATTATATGTTACAATTGTCCCGGCGCATGCACCATAAGTTTTAGCGTTAATAATTACAACGTTATAATTAACATAAACTATTCTGTTAAAGTATTATCTTTTGAATTGCAATTTCAAAATTGTAATTCAAAAGATGAAAAAAAAAACAAATTTGTGTTTTTTGATTTAATATTTATTTATTTATTTGCACCTAACAGGCATACTGTCAAGTAACAGGAATATATATCAAGATTAAAATTTATAGTATTACACATTAAATATAAGTATTATAAAAACATATTGGTACATTCTATACGAGGTAATCATATGTTAAAATAAAATTATGTGAAGTAAATGTTCAACCGAAGAAAATGGTTGAAAATCCTACAAAAACAATCATTTTACGATGTTAAGATTTTACTATGTAAATATCTACGAGGAATAATTAAAAAAAATGCTCTGCATATTTAATTGAATTATTAACCTTCTTTATATTGTTTGTGGAGGCTATAATTATTTAAATAAAGGGCTAATATCACCACCAAAAATTTAAAAAAATGCTATTTTTATTTGAATTATTAACGCTGAAACTTTTGGTGAATGCGCCGGGAAAATTGTTTTTAATTACTTGCTGCAATAATACTCGTATAAAAATTACGCTTACATTCTACATGAAAAGATATTTTAATATAAAATAATAAACATTCGCGCGCGTAACCAATATTCCACTTTCTGATTTTTTTAAAAAAGGCAGTATACTATTTAATTAGTAGCTGATTAGAAAATCGTATGTACGGCTGTTTTTGTGCTGATGCCTTGTTGTTTGAAGACCCGACTTTTTTTCTTTTATATTGTGCTGTTATTAGGAAATCCTGTTGGGCAATAAAGCCACGATAAATGTTGAATTTAACGTGTACATTGTTAATTCACTTCATATTCAAATCTATTACGAAAGCTGCTTAGACTGTTATGATGAAAAATAATGAACGTGTACATTATTTTTCATCATAACAGTCTAAGCATCTTGTGTAATAATTAATATAAAATTTTCCTCACGGAATAGTCCTGCATTGTTTTGCTAAATTTCTGTTAATACAGTTTATTATTATTATTATGGCAGAAAGACCAACGGTCGATAGCCAATTGGCAGAAGAATTTATTTTTATGTTAGTTATTTATTGTATTTATTTATTATTATTACTTTGTTAAAAATAATCTGCCAATAAAGATTTATATATATTATTATGCACTTAATTCTATTCAGAGCATTCTGAGCATTTGTTTTCACTCCTCTTACTTGATTTTTGCCGTTCTCTCCGAATGTAAATGTTAACTTCGGAAGCGAAGTGATCTGGGCAATAATATCGGGAAAGTGCTCCGCGATTCTTTTTATCTCGCCGCTTGTCTTATTTCAAAGAGGAACTACTTATATTCCAATCTGCCAGCGAACGCCGAACAAAGGACACTCGTCTGATTCCCTTTTATTAGATTGTGTTCTTAAAGGCCGCCATCGGGCAAGATCCTTTCCATTATTTGGACGTATTTAAGAATGCCCATTCAAATTGTTTATTTATTTGTGGGAGTTCAAAGAATGTATACAAGGGATTGATGTATTTGAAACTTTAGGGATGTTTTCGTTTGTTGATGATAATTATAGGAATGATTTTTATTTAGTTTTCAGAGTTATTTAAAGTGATATGTTTAATTAATTTCTCACTTAACCCGTGGTGAAACATTTTTGAATTAATTCAGGATGATTTAATTGAAATTAAAACACTTGGTTTCACTTATTTATATAAATAAGTGAAACAAACCAAGTAACATTAGTCAAAATGTTACAGTATTCATCATTATAGTACTCAATAAACACTTACTATGTTTTTTTTTGTGTGGTAAAAACATAATAAATGTTTGTTTTGTGATATAATGTAGTTTTATTAATTTTTTCTAGCTATTTGTTGTTTTATTGACAAAAAACGTATTGATTTGTTTACAATAAAATATTTCTAAACAAACTTAATATAAATTTGTTTTCTTATTGAAAAGCACAGGTTGATTCGTTCGAAATGAAATATTTCCACACAAACTGACTTTAATTTAATTTCCCGTGCACTCGGACAGTAAACAAGTTGATGCAATCGTATACGGAACAATTCCAGTAGATTTTCTTTCTTTTTTATATATCCGGAAATAAAATGTAATATCGAGATTTTACAGAAAAATGAGCTTTGATAAATATGAGTGGGCGTTACATATCTCTTAATTAAAATATTATTGAAACAAATATTTGTATATATATATAATCATATTTTATAAATTGATAAATTTTCTTGTGATTTAAAAATTCGTGAAAATAATTGTGTATAAGCCGATATATGTTTTTATTAATTACTGATGCTTCTACTTTTTTTACATTTTCATTTTTATATTAAATTAAAGACGACGCAAGCCACCTTTTGCCTAATTTCAAGTGGCATCGTCAACGATTTGGGTCTACAAGGTAGACGACCGAGAATCATTGTTTCGTCCACTAAAAAATGAATGGTGGCTGAACCCGGCGCATTCACCATTTATTTTTGCATAACGTATACTTTTAATTTAATTAAATGGATTTCGTTTCGTGGTTACAAGCAGAGCAAGTTCGCCTTCCTTTAGTGGATGAAACAATCATTGTATACTTTGTAGACTCAAATTGCTAACGAACCTCTTTATGGTTGTGTATTTTCCCCTTTATTTTCAATATTATGATGATTTATAGATTCGGATAAATTGAGTCGTTAAGATTTTACATATTTATTTTGTAAAATCTTAATGACTCAAAAAGGAATAATTAAAAAAATACTCTGTATATTTAGTTGAACTTTTAACGCCGAAACTTATGGTGAATGCGCCGGGAAAATCCTACCTTTTCAATATAAACTGTTCGTGATTTATAGATTCGGATGAATTGAATCGTTAAGATTTTACATATTTATTTTGTAAGATTTTGTTTAGATTTTACATATTTATTTTGTAAAATCTTAACAACTAAATAAGGAATAATTAAAAAATACTCTGTATATTTGGTTGAATTTTTTAACGCCGAAACTTATGGTGAATGCGCCGGGAAAATCCTACTTAACAATTGCTTGCCGCAATAATAATACTTGGATAAAAAATATAAATGTAAGTATATTTTTTCTAAAAGTATTGGCCATAAGTTGCAGCATTAATTATTCAACTAAATATATGAATTTGTATATATAAATTCATTTATTATATTATGATAGATTATATACAATGCATTATTTTCTTTTCAGATAATAAAGATTTAGTAATAGTATTTTATAAATAGAAAACAGTATTCATTATAATAACAGTTATTTAAATATATTAAATAAAATGATTTGAAAATAATTAATAAATTATTTCCAGCAACATTTAAGTGCAAGCAAATTTAGAAATAAATTAAAATACGTGAATCAATACTCTTTTCTATTTGTAAAATACGTTCATTATAAATCTATTTATTATTTTCAGTACAATTTTTTCTCGTGTCTATTTGCATTCTCAGCTACATTGTGTCGCATATCAAACAGTATTGAGTATTCAGTTATTTCACATTCGCGCGTGTTGAAGCCTCCACCGTTCTCCGTTTGTTAATTTATTTGCACAGAACGTTGTTTGCCATTGCGATGCTTTGAATTGCTCGAGGGCGAATACATTAAGCTTATATTTGATTTGAAATTAATTTATAAATGTAATTATTATTAAGTTTAAGGTATTACTTTTTTTGTAATCAAGTGAAACATCAGAGCCGGGCGCGAAATTTTCAATTATTTTATTTGTATAATTAATAATAATAATAATAAATTTTCTTTATTGAAAGAAAAAAGTAAAAAAAAAAGTAATTGAAATTTTACAAAGGAGAGTTGTATTGATTTTATCTAAAATATTTGAAAAAAAAAAAAATACGAAATTCCAGACACAACAATTACAATATTTTCCAGACACAATATCCAAAAGATTCAACTTTGAAATTCTCTCCCAATTCTGCATCCTTGGATCGTTTCGAGGGAAATGATTTTTGCAACTGTCTGAATGACACAAATAATCGATCATTTCGAGAGATGCAGAATTGGGAGAGAATTTCAAATTTGAATCTTTTGGATCTTTCGGAAGTAGAAACAATCAACCTTAATAATAGACTTTGATTAAAACACTTTGTTTGTTTTCACTTAAATCAGTGAAACAAACCAAGTGTTTTAATCAAAGTCTATTAATTAAATATGTTTCACCACGGGTTAAGTGAGAAATTAATTCAAAATACAATCAACCTTGTTTGGGACAACAAATAAAATGAGAATATCTTTCGGGAGAGGGGTAAAAATATTATAAAATAAATTTATCAAAAAGTAGGTATAAAATAGTAGGAAAATAAATAACATTTAATTCTATAATTATTGTGAGGTATAAGTTTTAACCAATCAATCAGAATAAATTTCTGGTATTTATCGTTAATCAGGATGTTATTTTGATAATTCCTCTGCTGAGTTTTTCATGAAACAGTGATAAATAAATATTAAATAGCTTCGTCTTAATAAATAAATAGACTTCTTTCAGATGATTAGAATAAATTGATGTATCCTTATTATTTTTATTCATTTATTAAAGTAAACGTGGATTTTCAAAAATCAACGATAGTAATTTCAACAACTATTTTAAATTAATATACACTTTCTAACAATAGCGTAAAACGCCTTCCATTACCAATTCATTTATTATAACATACATTTTATTTGTTTGCTTCAAATTATAGATTTTCTTACATGTCAGTCCGCATTCTCGTATTATCAGCATGTGGGATATCTTTCAGTGTCGCGCGTGGGTTTTGTGTGCACACAACGAAACCCGTCATCGGTTGACGGGTTAAAAATACGCGCATCTTAAGGTTAAACCGGAGCTCTCAGAGGCAACAAAAGAACGGGGATGGATGCGTGACGTCGGCCTTGCGAATCTAACGAGAAGTAAATAATTCCAAGTGGCACGTACGTTCGGATATTCGCCGTTCCTTTGCGCGTTATTTATATTGGAGTCTGAATGGGAAATCCGACGAAACGCTTTGAGGTGGACGGGGATTGTAGCTGAATTTAAAGAAATTTAAAAAAAATAAGAAATAAACATTCAAGTTGATTGATGGTTGAGGGTTTTATTACGTTTTACGTCGTTTTTAATTGCAATAATAAAAAAGATTATATATTGAATCCTTAGAATACGGAAAGTTGTATTTTATAGAACTTAATTTTCAAGAAGTGAGTAGCTTTATGTACCTGAGAGCATTAATAAGCAATAATTGTAATGAAGAAAGTGAAATCGAATAGCAAAAAGAAATAGATGTGCAGGCGAACTAAGATAAGAATATATAAAACCATAATAAGAACAAATCTACGGCGGCGAAACTTGGGTTATGAATTAAGTTATGTAAATTAAGATCGAAGCATGGAAGAGAAAAATACTGCGCAGAATATATGGAGGGAAGAAATGCGACATAGGAATAGGGAAATATATGAGCTGTATGGGAATCCACCAATCGGCATGATGGTGAAATCTAAAAGATTACAGTGGGCAGGCCAACTAGAGAGATTGGATGAGAATAGAATCGCCAGGAACATCGCATGGAAGAAACCCAAAGGATCAAAGAAGACCCGGAAAATATGGAAATAAGCAATTGCTAGCGACTTACAAGACAAAAACATAACAGAATGGAGGACAAATGCGAAAGATAGAAAGATACAAAGCTATGGGCCTAAATGACCTGGACAAGCTGCTATATATATATATATATATATATATGTATATATAAAAAACAATAAACTAAAATCGCGCGCTTTCTGAAGTGATTAATAGTTAAGAGTTTTAGAGAAAAAAACTTTCTACGTTTTCCCTACATTTTAAGCATTTCTTTTTGTCATGTTTAATATATAAACCGTTACGTAAATATTTCAGCTTTCCTTCCTTCCTTGGCATTGAGTTGAAAAGTATAAAAGTATGAGAATCCCGAAGTTATAAACTGTTGCCTTATATGAAGCTGCATATTTACGTCCGAGGAATTTTCCGACCTTTCCTCCGTTTTTTTATCATTTTGCTATCCATAAAGCTCCTTGGCTGGAAATAACTTGCTATTGTAACGCTCTTCGTCCTTTTTTGCCCGCCAGGAAAATGTTTATTGGGCTAGACTCGTCGCGGTTAATTACGTGGGCGCGCACAATTTCCGAAAGCGCGCGATAATTTTAAGTACGGAGTAATTAACGAATATTGTAATAATATTGAATTATTAAGTGGGATGTATGTTAATTAATTTGATATTTATTGCTGTAATTAATATGTAAGCTGAATATATATTTCGGTATTTTATTAAAATTAATTCAGAATGATTTAATTGAAATTAAAACACTTGGTTTGTTTCACTTATTTATTGCGTATAAACTGTGGAAATAAAGTAGGGGATAATTTCGTTACTTATAGTGAAACTATAATACTGTTAATTAGGTTTAATCAGACTCGGAAATAAGTAAAACAATATTTATTTAAATAGAAAAGAGTATTACGCTCTTTATTGTTCAATT
Source organism: Philonthus spinipes (assembly GCA_963082785.1). NCBI lineage: Eukaryota > Metazoa > Arthropoda > Insecta > Coleoptera > Staphylinidae > Philonthus > Philonthus spinipes. The sequence goes on along the minus strand of OY720310.1, from coordinate 2,029,909 downwards.
AAGGGGTAATATTTTTTTGCAAAAAATGTATATTTTTTAAATTATCTTTTTCGATATAAATAGAAAAGAGTATTATTCATTCACTTGGTCACAGTTATTTAAATATATTAAATAAAAATGATTTGAAAATAATTAATAAATAAGCTATATGTGGAAATAATTATTTTCAAATAATTTTTATTTAATATGTTTATTTATTTATTTATAATACACTTAACATCACACTGTCACTATTTATTTATAATTAAATGTTGAGCACTCGGACGTTCGTGATGGACTTTTCGCCTCGCCGCTAACGCGCGCCTATATAGCGTGTGCTTCTCGAATGTTCCAGAACTTTCCATGACGCCATGTTTACCGTCGATATTAGTTATCATATTGTCTGAATAAAGATGTTTATATACATATAAAAATAATTAATTAATAATTAATTATTTTCCTTTTAGCTGCTCCAACTTATTGATTTACGTTACCAAAGAACGTTATAATAAATGCACACTAAAACAACTACTTTTTGGGATTCTTATAAAGTACTAATAAATGAGTTTTTGTAACTTACATCCCTTTTTTTTATAAATCGGTGTAATAGACTCTTTCAAATTGCTGATTCAAAATATTGTTTCTGCATTAAAAAAATCCAATCACTTTCATTCCATACACTTCCTATACTTACAATACATTTTTTTTTTTTCGATAAACATAATAAACACTCCATCACTTTGTGATTCAAATTCGCGGACGCAATTAGCGCAAAGTGGCGCCGGGGTGTTTATTTTTCATTCTGTGGTACCGTCGCTGGGGCGTCTAAACGCCCCCCATCAACACCCCAACCCCCGCTCTCACCTGTCGCACTCAAACACTCGGCCAGCTCGTCCAATATTGACTTTTGATCGGCGATCCGACAATCGATAACAAAGTTTTTTCTTCTCTCTCTTTCATTTCCCGGCTAAAAATAAAACTCGATTCGGAATTAATTGCATGCGTACAAACAAAAGGAGATGAAATTAAATTTGCCGAAATACAGAGATAAGATTATAGAATAAAAACAAAAGAAAATTCATAACAATTTGTACGTTATGAATTTTCCTGTTATTTTTTTTTTTAATGGAAATATAAAGTCTGCTTTGTTAATTAATATTATATTATATATTATCTATTTATTAGAAAGTATATATACCTGTTAATAAAGATATTGATGTTATTGTATCTAAAAGTATATACAAATTATATTTATTTCTGTACAAAAATATATATATTTTTTTAAAAACCTCACTTTTTTGCGCTTTTGATAGTTTCCTCCATTATTTTTCCACTTTTCGTCTAATTAAAGCTAATTATAGCCGGCCGTCAATGGGCAATTACACCCCCGCGGAAAAAGTGTATAAAAAAGACGAGCCCTAATTAGCCCCGAAAAAAAAAGGCCTCCCCTATATCTAACATCAAACCGCCCATTAATAGAATTACAACACGAATTTCCAAGTTCAGTCGGGCCGCCCCCCTCTTCGCCTTTATTGTATCATAATCCAATTCAATTCCACGAAAACTTTACTCGACACATTAAAATTAACTTCGCATTTCAAGCCCCGATAATTTTAGAAAAGAGGAAGAGGAAGGGAGGAAAAGGCGCTATTTCTGTTAAGGAATGAAACTGAGTGGATAATGGGGAATGTTAAGGGATTAAAAAAAAAGAAAAAAAAAGAAAAGAAAACGTGCGTAGAAAAAGCTTTAGTTGGAAGCCGAGACAGAGTAACTTCAAAATGTATTGTATAAAAGATGGACAGAAAGTCGGGGCTATTCCACACAGAGAATGTTGAAAAAAAAAAATAAGTTTACTGGGTTATACAGCCTCTACGAAAAGAAGTGTTGTGTCCAAAGTACACCACCACTTTATATATTTTTTATTTTTCTGGGATTTAAAATAGTAGCCCTTTCTAAAATAATTATATTTAGATATATATAATATATAATTATATATGTTTGAATATCATTTATGTAATATTTTTTAGATTTTTTTAATTAGAATCTTATCTCTTGAAATAAGGGAAAATAACCCAAATTGCGGGTGCCGTGAGGGGGTTGTACAGTGCAGCCAATACAAACAATTGATATTGTGTAATAGTTTGGAGTCTTATTAAGACATCCAGCTGGTTAGATTAGCTCTCAAGTGGATTTTAATATTTTTTAGATTTTTTTTAATTGGAGTCCAATCTCTCGAAATAAGGGAAAATAACCGAATTTACGGGTGCCGTGAGGGGGTTGTACGGTGCAGCCAATACAAACAATTGGTATTGTGTAATAGTTTAGAGTCTTATTAAGACATTCAGCTCGTTAAATTAACCCTCAAGCGGATTTTAATATTTTTTAGATTTTTTTTAATTGGACTCCAATCTTTCGAAATAAGGGAAAATAACCGAAATTGCGGGTACCGTGGGGGGGTTGTACGGTGCAGCCAATACAAACAATTGGCATTATGTAATAGTTTGGAGTCATATTAAGACATCCAGCTAGTTAAATTAGCCCTCAAGCGGATTTCAATATTTTTTAGATCATTTTTAATTGGAGTCCAGTCTCTCAAAATAAGGGAAAATAACATAATTCTGGGTGCCGAGGGAGGGTTGTACGGTGCAGCCAATACAAACAATTGGTATTATGTAATAGTTTGGAGTCTTATTAAGACATCCAGATGGTTAAATTAGCTCTCAAGCGGATTTTAATATTTTTTTAGATTTTTTTAATCGGAGTCCATTCTTTTGAAATAAGGAAAAATAACCGAAATCGGGGCTGCCGTGAGGGGGTTGTACGGTGCAGCCAACACAAACAATTGATATTGTGTAATATTTTAGAGTCTTATTAAGACATCCAGCTGGTTAAATTAGCCCTCAAGCGGATTTTAATATTTTTTAGATTTTTTTAATTGGAGTCCAATCTGCCGAACTAAGGCAAAATAACCGAAATTGGGGGTGCCGTGGGAGGGTTGTACGGTACAGCCAATACAAACAATTGGTATTGTGTAATAGTTTGGAGTCTTATTAAGACATCCAGCTGGTTAAATTAGCTCTCAAGCGGATTTTAATATTTTTTAGATTTTTTTTAATTGAAGTCCAATCTCTCGAAATAAGGGAAAATAACCGAAATTGGGGCTACCGTGGGAGGGTTGTACGGTGCAGTCAATAGAAAAAATTGGTATTGTGTAATAGTTTGGTGTCTTATTAAGACATCCAGATGGTTAAATTAGCCCTCAAGCAGATATTAATATTTTTTTTTAGATTTTTTTAATTGGAGTCCAATCTTTTGAAATTAGGGAAAATAACCGGAATTTGGGGAGTCGTGGAGGGGTTGTACGGTGCAACCAGTACAAACAATTGGTATTGTGTAATAGTTTGGAGTCTTATTAAGACATCCAGCTAGTTAAATTAACCCTTAAGCGGATTTTAATACATTTCGAATTTATAAAAAATATTTATTCTTTAAAAAGTGAATTAAGGAAAAACTCGTGTGTTAGTATTAATTATTATAATATTAGAAAAACAAAAACCGTATAATCTAACTCTGCTTCCCGTTTAGTTTTCACTGAATTATTATTATTATTTTCAGTTGATTTTGACTTAATTAGAAACACATTTCGAGTAATTTATACAGATTGATGTATGTTTCGAGGGATTATTATGTACACAAATTTATTCCATAGACGCGCGCTTTTATTACCGCCTACACTTATTTATTATTCCGTAGGGATTCACGACAAGAGACAAAAAAAAGTTTCGCGAAATGCTCTTCTCTTTGATATGCATAACTTATAACACGTATGCTAATAAATGGACTTTATAATATCCATTAATAAATTAAGATTACTAATTTGATTATACAAAGACTATAAACTAAAATGGACACGCGATTATTTACAAGCAAAGTGAATCCATTTAAATCAGAGAGACTTAATATATTTTTCGTGTGATTTTTTGAAGAAGTAAATGTTATTCCGCATTTTTTTTTTTTCGTGCAATTTTAATGTTTATGGAGTTGGGGTGCGTATTTTCATTACTCCCCCGTAATTATTTGTATGTTCACATTGTTGCTGGTAGTTGTTTGAGCGAATTTTTTGTAGTTTGCTTAGAATTTCTTATTTTTGTTTTGATTTCTATTCATATTAATTACTCTGTTATTAGGCTTTGTTGTCTGTTGGTTAATAAAGTTTATTATTATTATAATATTTTAGAGTTACAAAAATCATCAAAAAGTGCCTTTTTATGAAAAAAAGTTGTATGCTAAATTTTATTCTTCTATCAATAAATTAAAACTTGGTTTATTCCTTCCTTCATTTTTTAAACCAATTTATAGTGTTCATTATTCTAAAGCAGATATATAAAATAAAAACTTTTTTTGCTAAACTGATGAAAAATCAGCCTTTATAGTTTTAAATCATTGATATAAACTCACACCAAACTTTTTTTGCTAAACTGATGAAAAATCACTCTTTACAGTTTTAAATCATTGATATAAACTCAAACCAATTTATAGTGTTCATTGTTTTAAATTGTTCTAAAGTATATGAAATAAAAACATTTTTTTGCTAAACTAATGAAAAATCACCTTTTAAAATATTTCGCATCAACTTAGAAACACCCTGTATAACGGTATGTCTGTACTTTTAGTTAATTACTTAATAATGACCACTCGAAATTTAAATATATTTCTTGAATAACTTTCTCATTTATCACTTGGTGATTTTGACACTAATATTAAAGGATAAATCAAAAACACTTGGTTTGTTTCACTATTTGTGAAATAGTGATTTATCCTTTAATACTAGTTAAATATAATAATACTGAAACGAATAGCCGAGCGTCTTAATTAAAACACAACCTAATAATACAATTAGCCAATTACACACACAACAGAATCAATATCGAAAATCCAATAACGCACACATCCACACACCCCCGCGCGCGTTTGCAGCTATTGGATTTTCAATCTTGAGCGCAGCCGAAACGAAATTAATTTACGAACGCGTTAATTAAACCCTACAACTTATTTAAGTCAATCACGGGCCGTGTTTCGTGTTTGCCTCCGCGTACCATTATCGAGCAGACTGATCGTATGCCGTCGCACGTAATAAATTATTTTAAAGGGAGCAAATGGCCCGCGTAATGGAGGATTCCTCCCCGTCCCACTCGCGCCAGTGTTTAAGAAAGCAAGGATTTATTTTATCTCGCGCAAATGGGTTTACAGAAGGTGTGTGTTTATGTGTGCATGACGTGTTTAATGGAATTTTGATCGGAATTTTAATTTCCAATATGTACCTCGCGAGAGGGTTTTATTTGTATTGATAGCGTGGAATAAGCTGATAATGTATTCAAATAAATAAATGAAAAAAAAGACAGATAAATTCTACAAAATTTTATTCGACTCATATATTGTTATGATAGTGAATTGATGTTTTAGATTTTTTTAAATGCTTTAAAAAAATTACATACTAAATTCATGAAATCATCAGAGCACTGCAAGACAATTCAGCTAGCTAGCTAGCACAGATACTTTTATTGCAAATCACCGTAAATTCAGACCAGGTCGATAGCCCGGACAGACTAACACAATATTTGTTTTCTTATTTAAATATAAATTTAAATTTTTGTAAAGGGAAGTCCGTAGTGGTTCAGGTAAAAAGAGGCAAAAGTGGAAACGATCAACCTGATTGGGGCAACAAACAAAAGTGAGAATATCTTTCGGGATAGGAGTAAAATATAAATTTATAAATACGATTACGTAATGATGTTTAAAGATAATTTGCATCCATTAAACAAACTTTGATTGAACCAAAACTACAATCAAACACAAAAATCATTAAACAAAACATATTTTCGATTTTATTAAACTTTTAAACATAATTTGCATCCATTAAACGAACTTTGATTGAACCAAAACTACAATCAAACACAAAAACCGCCGCAAAAATCATTAAAAAAAACATATTTTCGATTTTATTAAACTTTTAAACATAATTTGCATCCATTAAACAAACTTTGATTAAACCAAAACTACAATCAAACACAAAAACCGCCGCATCATCAATTTTTAACGCTACACTCCATCTATAAAGAAAATAACCGAAGTAAGCGTCATGCTCCCTTAATTGGAAACGTGATGTATTACTGCCGGAGCAATTTCTGTCATCGCCCGTCCAATAAATTCAATCAATTCATCCATTTCAGCCGTGAATTACGCTTAAGTATTTAACACGCCGCGGTTTCCTCATTAATTCCAGATAATTACGTCTGGCAAAACTGAAATTCGTAACACCCCGCCTTTCCCTACGGATAATCCAACGCCCTTTGGTAAAATTTCGCTTCGTAAATAATTCTCTTGTTGTGTGCTTCATCGCCGCGGCGCGCTTAAATATATTGTTGGTCTTTGTGACGGAAGGAGGAAAATTACCTACATGAAAAGGAGAATGTATAAAGAGGGATTGTGTTTGTTAAATCTTTTGTGTCGTAGTGTGCTGGCTGTGGCGACACATTTTAATTTTTTTTTTAATTTAATATTATATTTTATCGCCTAATCTAGACCGAGAACACGTCATGAAACCTGCTTCTGCTTTGACAATTATATAATCCAGATCGACTCGTCATGAAGTCTGAAGTATACTGCTTCTGCTTTGACAATTATATACTCCAGATCGACTCGTCATGAAGTCTGAAGTATACTGCTTCTGCTTTGACAATTATATACTCCAGATCGACTCGCCATGAAGTCTAAAGTATACTGCTTCTGCTTTGACAATTATATATTAATAAATTTCTACATTTTTTTAAGATTAAGTAGTTAAGTACATTAATTACTGCTTCATAGGGTTAACAGAGTATATGTTGTTGTTAATCAAGATATATATTAAGTTTTTTAAGTTTTTCTGGCTAGTAAATCATTTCGATTCCAGGATTGGGCTGGTTGTTGTATGAATGATGGGTGTGATTGTCCCACAAATTTGAAATTACAAATAAACAAAGGTTGCTGAGTGAAAGATAAACCGATACCCATTAGTGAGTGATGCAAAAAAATATTAAGTTTTTTTCGCAAGTTGACCTACTCATTTCGACATTACAAAAATTTAGTGTTGTGTACATTTTAAGACAATTTTGCCGTGATGTCATGAATAAAATACTTTGTTTGTGATTACATACTTTACATAAATTTAAAAACTATGTGGTTTTCTCATGACCAAATTATAAGCCTGGTTCAGAAAATTTTTAATTTGGTCATGAGAAATGTAATAATAATAATAAATGTTTATTACGGTAACACCATTTGTACATAAATAAATAATTACATAACGTACAGTTTAATAATAACAATAATCTAAAATCAAAATTATAAAGAAAATAAAATGATACAATATATATTAAATAAAAATGATTTGAAAATAATTAATAAATTATTTCCACATTTTTTTGATACAATATATTAACAAAAATATAGAAATTAACTAGTAAAATTAACACAATAAATAATTAAAAAATAAAGCGTACTAAATAATTAAACAAATTTAATAAATTGAATGGTAATCTCGATAGCCCATGACAGACTACTAACCCATCAATATGTATTGAAAATATAAATATTTGTAAAGAATTGTAATTCTGCTGTCTGAATAAAGATGTTTGTATATTTTAATGGTAATGAAAATGTAACAATTAATAAATCTACTAATTACAGTCAATTACGAAATACTTAAAATTGTAGCAATAACGCAAGGTGTTGCCTTATTTTTTTGTGGTATCTTCAAGGACTGTATTATAGGCTCTACAAGGTAGGCAACCAAACGTAAAAGTAAGTGCGCCAAAAATCTGTTCCATAATTAATAGATTATTTGAGGATTCACCAAAAATTTGATGAGATCTGTGTGAAAATACTTCGAATATATAAGGAAAGTCAAACAATTTTTAATGTAAATCGGGGTTATTCTTTAAGGAAAATGTTGAGTCTAACGTGCACGTTATTTTTAATCATCACAATCTAAGCAACTTTTATAATAAATATACAAATACATAGAATGTGAATTTAATTAATTAGAAAAAAAGTTTAATGTAACTTACACGTTAAACTTAATTTTATAATGAAAATACAAACACATAGAATGTGAAGTTAATTAATTTAAAAAAATAAGTTTAACGTGTACGTTACGTTTAACTTATTTTTTTTTTAATTAATTAACTTCACATTCTATGTATTTGTATATTTATTATAAAAGTTTTTTTTTTCAAATAAATAATTATTTTAATAAATTAAATAATAAATTTTATTTTTTCTATTATTATTTTTTTCTGTACGGAATAGCCTCGAAAATAATATATAAAAAATCCCCTGTTATTAAAAGAACACCACTGTTTGCAATAAAATCAATAAATGAAATCATAATAAAATCAATATATTGTATTCAAAAAGACTTGGCCGTTAATAAATAAATAAATAAATTTATAACACGAAACACACATTGTGAAATCTCACGCTCATTCTTTATTTTATTCTTTGATGTATTACGAATTCCGTTTTGTTTCTTTTCCTTTGCATTCCTCCTTGCCAAAAGTCGGCAAATCGAAAATTTCTGTTTCGCTGATGACGATGAAATATTTCACATCTTTTTTTGCAACATCCGGCCGCAATTTATTCCCTTTGATATTCTCGCCGACGAGTGAAAGTCCCTTTCTTGTTGCAGGGCGGGCCTAGGCGGATCCAGGAATTGCCCTTCATCCCCAACAGGTTGTCGCCGGGATTACCGGGACGCCTCAAGAGGAACACGGACCATAATCTCATCACAGGTTAGTGATTCTATTTTTTTTATGAACTGTTTGATACTTTTTATTCTTCATTTTAGTAAAAAAAAAAAATACAATCGATTATTATTTTGTGTTGATTTTCAACGTCTTATTGTGCAAACATTCACGAAACTCACATTTAATTAAAGATTGTCAACGTCTTAAAAATTCAGTTCTTGTTAACTATTCTAATTATTTATATCAAGTTTATTGTTCTTCACTTGTTAAAAAATTGATTTTATTAAGACAATTTGAAAGAAAACAATTGTCTTAATAAAATCAATTTTTTTACATGACTAACACTGCATGCGTTACAATCACAAATAATTTCCTTTTTTTATTAAAAATACGTCACTTTATTATTATAATTTCTCCATAATAATAAAGTGACGTATTTTTGATTAAAAAAGGAAATTGTTTGTGATTGTAACGCATGCAGTGTTAGTCAGGTAAAAAAATATGTTATTAAAACAATTTGAAAGAAAAGTAACAAGTGAAGAACAATAAACTTGGAATAAATAATTAGAATAGTTAACAAGAACTGAAACTTTAAGACTTTGACAATCCTTAATTAAATGTGAGTTTCGTGAATATTTGCACGATAAGACGTTGAAAATCGACACAAAATAATAAGCGATTGTATTTTTTTTTTTACTAAAATAAAGAATAAACAGTGTTAGTCATGATTTATTTCGTTGCGTTTTTAATAGAATAAAGAGAACGAAACATACAACCTTCCAAAGAAAATGAATTAGCACAAAATATTCATTTCAATAAATGAAATATATTTACTGTATTTATTTCATAAATAGTGGTAAAATAATAAAATTTAAGATGGTTATAAATATTAAAACAGCTGTGCTGATGTATAATATCATCTTATACATCAGCACAGCTGTTTTAATATGTCGCCCCCTAATTGCTTATGCATCCATTTAATTTTCCACAATCCATAACCCCATCCTACACCACATCCAGATTAGTGAACGAGCTTTTCTTAGAACCCTAACTAAATTCCAAATTCATCAAATTGCCAATTCCTCTACTTGATTTAGTATAAACATTTAGATATTATTTTTTTTGTTTATTGCAACACAACAAATAATTAGCAAATATGCAACCTTCCTTAATCTCAGTTTATTCTTCTTTTCCATACTCTTCTCCCATTCACTCTCTCAAAACTAATTATCCCGAATTGTGTGCCTAATGAAATCAGATAATCGGACTTGATGAAGTAAAATTGTGGTAATTTGTGTTAATGCCGCCGGTATGGAGCGTGTTAAGGGAATTGAAATAAAAACCACAACAGAGACAAACATAACGTCGGTTTGTTCTGTGTGTGTGTGCGTAATGATGACGCAGAGATCGTGTTTTGTTTTTAGGGCCGGCGATTTGCGGCGCTCGTGAATTAGGGGATGAAAGCGTAAGTGATGAATGCTCTCCCCCGTCTAAATCAGAACGGTAAATATTTGCTCGAGCGCGTAATTATATCGCATTTTTAATCAATCATTTATGAAAATAATAATAATAATAAACAGATATAAATAATTTTGTGTTAGGTTTAAGTCTTCTTTTTTTGTGTGAGTTGTAGTGGTTTGCAAATCAACCATCTAATATTAAATCAGAATTTTAAGAGACGTTTCATGATAGTGAACAAAGAATTAACAACTTACAGTGTGAGTATTTTTTTGCAGTGGGAAAAAGCTATTGATCGAATTTTGTTGATCATTGCCAGAAATAATTAATATTAATTATTTATTTCCTTTTTAAGGAAGCATATAAACATTAATTTAGATTCATTTTGTTTAAAAAATAATATACTTAATTAATTTCTTACGGAAAATTCACCATTTTACAAATGTTCCTTTTATTGTAATTTAAATAATTGAAAATGTGTGAATCATCTCTGCTTTATTTAGTATGTAGTCTTTTTTTTATATTCATTAGATGAGAAGAAGAAGAAATAATTTATTTTCATTTAATTTGTTCAAAATCTATATAGAATAATTTTTATACAGGCAGCAGAATTACAATTTGTTAATTGTTGAGGCTTCTACTTTGTTATACATTGTAATTCAATTTTAATAAATGAAACACTTTTTTACTTAACAAAGTAAAAAAGTGTTTCATTTATTAATATAGAATTACAATTCTTTACAAATATTTATATTTACATATCCATGGGTTAGTAGTCTGTCATAACCGGAGGTCTTTCTGCCCTTTCATGAATTTATGGTGATTTGCAAATAAAAACTTTGCTAGCTAGCTGGACTCTCATGTAAATGAGTGATGAATTGTAACAGAAGGATATTTATGTTTGGGAGGGATATTAAGGTTGCGAGGGATGCAGAATTTAGTAAGAAGGGAATGATTGTGTGGGTTATTGGCAAATTTTGTTAAAAATCTATTTAAATAAAATATCAATAATGAGAAAAAAGTGTCCGATATATCAATTTTATTCAATTCCTTAAAATTTCCATCCACTTCACGGTTATTTAATTTATCCGGAATATTTTTAGCGCTTACATTATTCCACCAAAAAAATCTTTTATATATATATATATTTAACGTGAGCACTCTGGTTATTCGTTTTTTTTGTTGTTGTTGTTGTTTTTATTGTGTGTGTATACGATGGTGCGAGGATTAAACAATATCGAGGATTATGCGTCCGAGGGTTGGCTTTTTCCGGGCGTGCGATTACCTTGAAAGCTTCCAGGGGATTTTGATTGTGTGTGATAATGGACTACACGCCGCCATCCGCCATAAATACATTTCTCTTTTAATTTGATCTCCGAGTCCCCCCAGAGCAGAGCAGAGCTCGAAACGTCCGCTCGTTCTTCGCCCGTTCGCCCTCTGAATTGATCCGATTAATAACGTCCTCGGCGAGTAATTACCGATATAAGTGCTACGTTCAATTCACATAAATGTTCATTAATGTGTAATGGGAATCATAATAACGGACAGTTTAATTTTAGCTCGGTTTAATTTAGAAAATGGTTTGAAAATTCATATTTTTGTCTGTACAAAATAATGTTTAAACAAATACAAGATACATGTGACATTATTGTTATATTAATATTCGGAGACTCATTTTTGTTTTGTTATATTTTTTTATAGATCTTATATATAATTATATAATTCATTACATTTTGTTTCGTATCATATGGATTTAGATTTAATTTAGTTTTGCAATCTGTTATTTTAATATAATTTCCGTTGATGGTATGAATAAATAAATGAATGAATGAATATTATATATATATATATATATATATATATATATATATATATATAGAGAGAGAGAGAGAGAGCTTTTTTTATCAGTATACATTTCCCCTATGTATACCTGCAAAATACGCGAGTCAAATGCGTTAGTGTATGTGTGTTTAGTTGCCTATAACACGCAACTGAAAACACATGCCAAATAGTCAACTAAACATACACACATTAATCGGTTCAATGTGTTTGACTCGCGTTTTTTGCAGGTATACACTTCCCCTAATATATACTGATAAAAAAAACCTCGCTGTATATATATATATAATTTATATATACATAATCTTTATTGGCAAACGTACTACAACACCTACACCTATATATATATATATATATATATATAAATGTATACTGAAGAAAAGCCTATTAAACATTCATGGCCAATAAAATTAAAAATCGACAGCCCCAATAATGACTTTTGACACATTGAAAGTTACACAAATTTCATTAAAACGTTACTGCAATAATTTACAGAAAAAACTTAAAAACATAGTTTTTAAATGAAATAAATATGAATAGATTATTAAAAATCAACCAATAAAACACAGATTAGATTGAATAACTTTAAATTTTCGACTAGTTTCGGGTTATTAGCCCATTTTCAAGAGAATGAAGCTTTTCATTATTAATGTGTTAACACTATTTTGTAAATAATTCTTTCAAATAAAATCAAAATTTGATATTTAATCAGATGGTAGATGCGCCGGCTGGAACTTCATGGCCAACTTCTCATCGGTTATCGACCAAACCTAATTATTTTTCCAAGTGTTTTAATTAAAATATACCTTAATTAAATATTTTTCTGCCTTTCTTATACTTAACTTCATTATTTGTTCCCTTTTCTTTTATAGAATGTATAGAGATGGTGTCCGAAGAAGGGCAGTATTTCCACAAGGCGACGCAGCTAGATGGCGCCGCCTGCGGCGTCTACATCTTCACCGATCCCGACCAAAGGGTCGAAGTTTATTTTAATCACTTGGACGTGAGATGCGAGAACGGGGGTCTTGTTTCGGTAAGAATTTAGTCCCCTTAATTAACAACACTAATTACTTAAAAAGAAAAGTGAAACTGTTTTATTTTATCATTCTTTAGTTATTAAATCACCTCGACACCCAATACGGGTAAAAGAGGGTAAGATTAAGAAAGAAAGTTATTAAATCACGAGGGATTTCGCTTGATAATTTATCACTGTTTTAAAAACAAGTTTATACGTTTATATTTTCATTTTGGTATAGCTTTATATTTTCTTGTTCTCTATATATTTATAGGATATACTGAGCAAAGCTGTACTGACGAGGCATAAATCCCGAAACACGTCTGTACAGATGATTTTGTATTACATTTTCATTTTTTTACATAAAATATTTAACATGGGCTGAAAGACCTCCGGTCAATAGCCGATTCATCATCTACAGAATATAATTCTAATTTTTGTATATTATTGTACATACATATACGCATTTGAATAAAGATGGTTAGTTATTTAACATATTTGCAATTATTAAGGCGTAAAAATCAAACTTTATCGAAGATATTTGTTGATGAGTACTTTTGATTAGGAAATTATTTGATATCTTATATATACACATCTTTATACAGATAATACAAAATAATATAACACAAAAAATTCAATACATGTAGGTTCTACAGTTACAATAATTCTCCGAAACAACCAGAATGAATTATTAACAATTTCGAATCTCTTCATCTCTGGACTTTCTCAGAATTAACACTCATAATATAAAATTATTAATAATAGAGGCTTCTACTTCGTTATAGATTGTTTTTTAATTGTTTTAATTAATTATTGTTGTAGTTTGTTGATGGATGGGAATTGAACGGCGAGTTCTTCCCGAGTCCCGAGGACCACCCGAAAACAATGGACACCAGATTCAGCGAGTTCTGCGGCGAGAAGAAGGTCAAGAAGATCTTCTTGAGTTCACAGAATGCGGCGCTGATACAATACAGGATGCCCGAGAAAACCAGCAGTTTCAGTTTTACGGTGAAGTTTATTAAAAATCCAACACGTAAGTAATTTCACTAAAGAAACGAAAAAAAAAATCATTTTATTTCAAGTAAAATTAAAATATGGTTGCCCTTTTTCCTACTTATTTTTTTTAATTAAACATTCACTTCGAGTCTCTCGTGATTAACAAAATTCGTACCAGATGTCGATACCACTGGGGAGCCCTAAAACGCGTGACGCTTTTTTTATCCAACATTGCCGCTCTTGGTATTTTTTACTCAATAGTAAGATAATTAAATAATGCACATGTTCGTAATTAACAACATTATTAATATTCTTTGCATAAAGAAACTACAGCTTACTAAACTCTATTGTAGTTTAGTTGAGAATCAGTAACATTTTAGTATACTTTACATAAAGAAGCTACAGTTTACTAAACTCTATTGTAGAGAATCAGTAAAATTTTAGTTATTTAAATAAAAATTGTTTTCCTTTCTCCTACTTTTTTTATTATTAAAGTAGATATATTTCGGAAGCTATGTTTCCATCTTCAGTATTTATCTAAAGTTCAACAACTGAAGATGGAAACATAGTTACCGAAATAAATCTACTTTAATAATAAAAAAAGAAAAAAGTAGGAGAAAGGAAAACAATTTTTATTTAAATAATAACTAAAATTTTACTTATTTTAATAAAAAAAATAAGCAGGAGAAAGGATATATATAATTATATATATTATTATTATATATTATTATATGTTTAAGTTATAATAAAACACTTTTTTAACTTTGTATAACAAATGACAAGTGTAAGTTGTTGAAACTATAGTCACTAAATATAATATTCTGTTATACAAACAAAAATTTTAAAAAAGTGTTTTATTATAATCTTACACAATGTATAACGAAGTAGAAACCTTAGTGATCAGTAATATTTAAGTAAGTTAATTAAAAAAAATCAATTAAGAAACGTAATAAATTTCGAATATTTTTTTTAATTGTTTTAAACGAATTAAATTCCGCGAGTCAATAAAAAAATAAATTATTAACCCTCAATTTAAATTAAACCTCGCGGTAGAATCGACCTCTTTCAGCTTTAAGAACGCGCTGGATAAATGGTAAAATAATGAGTGTCGCGGCGGGGGAGTGAATTCCGACGTTGACATTTCGAGAAGAACGATTTTATCGAATTACCCCGTGACGACAATCGAATGAGACTTTCTTGCATGGGGAATTACGGCAAACCGGATTACAAAGGCCGATTGTAAAACACAATTTCCCCCTTGAGCTCTCTTCTAAACGGCGTCTCTCCAGCTCGCGAACGTGCACGGCCAATTTAGAGATAATCGCATAATCCATACACACTCTTGAAGCGAAACTGAAGCGGTGTGCAGTTATTAAATGAATTTTCGTTGCGCGCGGAACAGGAGGAGAAAATCTACTGATTTCAGTTGGTTCTGATTATTTCAACACTTTTAAATAAAATTGGTTATAAGAATATTTTTTTAATTAACTAACCATCTTTATTGAAATGTGTAAATGTATTTACAATAATATATAAAATTTGAATTATATTTTGTAAATGAATCGGCTATCGACCGGAGGTCTTTCAGCCATAATTTTTTATTTATTAACACATTAAATTTTGGAGACTCTGTATTATTCATATTAAAATGCTTAGCGTAGCAATATCTATGAGTGCCATCAATTTTACTAACATACACAATGATTAAGAAAATGAATGGTAGAATATTAACCGCGTAGCAATATCTAGTACTCATAGATATTGCTACGCTACGGTTAATATTCTACCCTTCATTTTCTTAATCATTGTGTATGTCAGTAAAAAACAAACAAACTATAAAACAGAATAAAATAAATTAACATGAAACAAAGAAAGCGAATATTAGCTCTTTGTTCCATGTTGGTTTCATATTCTGCTTTATGGGGGTAGTAAATTTTTAACGAAAAACATTTTTTTAAAATTAGAAACAGACGCTTTATGGTTTTTTTAATCCAAACATTTATTGGAATTTTCATTCATTTTCAAATCATTAATTAATTTAAATTAGGCGATAGATGGCGTTTGCGCTATCTCCCAATTATTATGATTCATTAATTTTTTTGTTGTATGCTGACAAAAATCATTAATTAATTTAAATTAGACGATAGATGGCGCTTGCGCTATCTCCCAATTATTATGATTCATTAATTATTTTTCTGTATGTTGACAAAAATCATTAATTAATTTAAATTAGGCGATAGATGGCGCTTGCGTTATTTCCCGATTATAATGTTTTATCAATTAATTTATTATTTTTATGTGTGTTTCAGCGTGTAACGTGTTGATCCAAGACACGGAAGACGTGTTCACTTTGAGGAATTACGGGAAGAGGAGCAATTGCAGCATCAGCGCGTTATTTCCGGCAGCCGTCCGCGTTCTGTCGCTCAACGTCGGCGTCGTCGCCACATCTGGCAGGGGAATAGAACTCGAGACGGGAACCATGCATAAGGTGATCTTTGCCAGAATCCGATTATGCCAATCGAAAATGTTTCCATTCAATGAGGACTGACTGAATTGAGTAATCAGGATTGTTTAGGGATTTTATTAGGAAAATATTTTCTTGAATAACTTTATCAATTAGATAAGTAAAATTAAAATCACATATTTTTTTTGTGAAACAAACCAAGTGATTTTAATTTTATGTTATTTATTTTTTAATAGGAAAATAATTATTTAAAATTGTTATTGTAAAGCAATTAATTATTTTATGTTTTGAAGATATTTGTTTGTGAGTACGTGAAGTTGTCTTGATGTAATATTTATATTTTATTCCTTCCTTCACTTCTGTTTTTTTTTTAATACTAAATATCAAATTCTCCACAATTAGAATTGTTATGTTAGAAGCAATTGAGATGTACAAAAATTCTAGTAAACTCTTAAATTTTGTAATAAATTAAAGACGACGCAAGCGCCACCTTTTGCCCAATTGCAACTGGCGTCATCAACGATTTAAATTTTGATTTAACTCCCTTAAATAACAATTTATTAAAATTAATTGTTTTGATTTAATAATTTACCTTTATCTAATTTTCAAACACATCACATTATCATATTTAATTTTGTTTAGATGTTTATTTATTTATTGTTAAAAATATAAATATTATATTTTATGTTGTAATCATAATAAATTAAAGACGACGCAAGCGCCACCTTTTGCCTAGGCATTGCACATGGAACACACTAGTCTGATGAGGTTCGAAAAACCGAAATGGCCATCACTAGTTATCCATACGCTAGATGAATGGTGACTGAACGTTTCATTTTATGTTTTATTAATTAATAAATTATTTCCTTATTTAGCTCTGTGACTAAATTTGTCGAATATTAGGCTCTGAATATACCATTTTTTTTTTAAATTTCAATTTGTATCTCAGGTTCAATGTTTATATATTTGTGTAATGCGTTTTTAATTCAACCAACAGTTAGTATTCAGCTGATACTTTTATTTCAGTGTCAAAAGCGAGGATTGAATGATTTCGCGCAGATCGGGGGATCCACAGGGCTCGACAACAGCGGCATGCTCGTTGCGGATTCGCTGTGTGGAATGGATTCAAAGCCAGGTGTGTAAATGTAAAAGTAGTGTTAGTTTAATTTACATTTAATATTACTAGGTAGGCAGAAAGACCCCGGGTCGATAGCCATTTGACAATGACAATTATATAATAAATTGAAATAATTCTGTAAATATTGTAAACACACATACTACACAATTTAAAATGTAACGTTATTTGTCAATAAAAATGTTAAATATATATATTACTAGCCGTTTAAAAAAGGGTAGGTAGTTCACTTTTTTCTAGTCCACCGACTTAGAGAATGGATGGATTAGAATGTTTTTTTAACTTAGCACATATAAAGTAAAGTAATTTATTAATGTAAAAACTTAAATACATGTTTATACACCACCTTTTACCACTTATTAGGGTAGTTATATCGTCAGCCTAATATTCTATTATTGTTTCTTCTTCGTTGGCTATTAATAACAAATCATTTATTTATATTATGAACAGTAGTGTACCAAATATACTGCCTTGGGGAATCCCATGATTTTTTTGTATATATTTCGATTTAATTCGATCTATTTTTACATAACGAACGATTTGAAAGATACGATCGAATTAAAACATTTGCAGTTCCCCTAACTCCATATCTTATATACATACATTTTACCTATTTATTAGTGATGGGCAAAGTCGATCTTTTATTATTTCTAAATTAATTATAATTTTATGAATATTTCTTATTATAAAAATATCAAAAATAATTTCCCATTTATTAATAAACATAAATTTGAAGTTACTTTTTCGTTTTAAATACTTAAAATGACACATTTAGTAATACTCGATTACTAATAATATTCGATTATGCCCAACACTACTATTTATGTTATTACTAACATAATAATAACGATAATTATCTGTTGATTAAATATGTTTCACCGCGGGTTAAGTGAGAAATTAATTCAAAAGATAATAGAATGTTTTATTTCCCAAATTAATACATATTTGAAAACACTACCATTTTCTATTGAAACAAAAATGGTGATTTCTTGTGTACTTTTAAAAACAGACCATTTTCTAGCTGAAAATCAATAGGTTAGGTTTATTTAAGTCACATGTTGATTTTTATAAAAATGTAAAGTTACTGATGATTATAAAAGTTAATTATACGTATCTAAGCTGTATGATCTAATTTTTTTTGCATTTTTTTTTTTACTTTCTGTCATGACCAATAGACTACTTAATAGAATAGAATAAGTCTTTATTTTCAGAGTGTCATATTTACAAATAAAATAACAAAATAAAAATAGCGTCAAATATATGTTAAGTCAATTAAATAAAAATTATTTGAAAATAATTAATAAATTATTTCCACATTTAGCTCTGTGACTATTGACTTACGCTACGTAAGTACGTTAAACAAATGCACATTAAAACAACTACTTCCCGAGCAAATACCCCTCGCCGGACATTGAATTACATAATGTACACCTGCTGTTGCACATCAATAAAATATTGCATAATGCAACAAATTTTGATCCGAGAAATTTTTTTATGTAAAAACAACAAAAGGAACATTACTTAATATAAGGCCATCTGCAGACATGTGTTTCGAGATCTATCCCTCGTCAGTACAGCTATGCACAATTTAAAGATGTTAAAATAAATCAATTAAATTAAATTACCGTTACATCTACTATGTTTATTTACTTATAATTTATTTAAGTTTTAAAATAAAATAAATATTTTATATATTGATTTAACCCTTTCGTCCCGGAATACTAAAATACGTTTTAACACTAAAATTGCACAAAACCACGCGCATACAATGGAAATTAGCGCTAGACTAGCTAGAGTCATGCAGACAACGTGCGATTTTTGTACATAACCTCAAAGCCAAACGCATAAACAACGGCCTGGTACAATTTCCACTGATAACGAGCGATTATTTTAGGTTCCAGGGGTTTTCACACATTTGTGGTACACATATGTACCATCCGGGACGAAAGGGTTAAATCTCGCTGAATTACAAATACAAGTATTCAAATTATGAAATATGCTGAATAATTTTGTCTGATTACTCATCATATTTTAAACACATTACACTTACTCGATATTAGAACAAGGCGAGTGCACAAAGTTCCCAAACACGAACGTTTGTTTTCCTCTCACGGGAAGAGATAGGGGGGGGGGATGGCTGATGCTCGCGCCCTCCAAAGTTATTAATTAAGGGCCGTATTCATTACCGCTAATTAAATTTCACAAGACATTGAAGGCCATTCTAACTCACTCGCTCCGCAATTACCCTCTCCGCCGTCTCCATCGTTTTTGGCCGAATTTACTTACTCGAATAAGCGGTTTAAAACAGCACAAACTTCAACAAAAAATAAAATTATTATGATAATAAACCAAATATCTGTTATATACACTGAATCAACACTTACTATATTTTTGATAATTATGATAATAAACTATAAATCTATAGTTTTCACCGAATAAACACTTGCTATGTTTAAATTATTTATTTATTTTAAGTAATTGTGACCATGCGAGAGATTCCTTTTTTCTATTACATAAAATTCAGTTGAACCTTTCTAAATTTCAACATATTAATGTAATTTAAATCGCACATGCCCTGAAATTAGTGCGATGTTTTTAAAAATTCCGATGAAAATGGTGTTGTAATAATAAATAACGATTTACTTACCAACCAGCTCGAAAAGATATCCGCACTCCCGGCGCATTCACCATAAATGGTGGAAGCGCCGGGTTGTCACTAGAACGCCACACATATCATATATTCGCGGCTATTCTATAAAGGAAATGTTAAGATTAACATCACAAAAAAATAGTTTGTATATTTTTAAATTCATTAAAAGAAAAAAATAATGTACCTTAATAACCCGGCGCTTCCACCATTTATGGTGGAAGCGCCGGGTTGTCACTGAAACGCCACATATATCAAATATTCGGGGCTATTCTGTTAAGGAAATGTTAAGTTTAACATCACAAAAAAAAATAGTTTATGTATTTTTAATTTAATTAAAAGAATAAAAATAATAAAATATATAATAATAATATAATTATAATAAAAAATAATGTTCTTTATTAATAATTAATTAATTCCTTAATCAATATAAAGTAAATCATCAAAATTCTATGTTTTTGTGAATTTTGATGAATTATATTCTAAAAAACCCAATTAGGCACACTTTCCATAAATCCCCCATATTTGCACCGTGTTCGGCAGTAACGAACGACTTCCGGGACGGATAAATCCCCAGCAATGATACCCCGTTTCCCGGATTATTACCCCGTAATGACCCACCGGCCGACGTTTATGATTCATGCGGCCGTACCGAACGAAGAAGACACGTGTGTCGTGATTGTCTGCAATTTTTCAATGCTCGTTTTCCACCGACAAACAGGTGTTTAACTAGCGGCAGTTGTAAATCACTCGGCTCGAAAATAAAGGCGAAGGAGTGAGAGGGAAAGGGAGAGAGAAACGAAGGGATTAAAATTAACGAGTGTTGTTGTTATCTGTGTAAAGTAAAGTTCAAATGTTAATGATTTAGCGCGGGTTGATTTTTTTTTTCGTTTGTGTGGAATTGATCACGAAAAGAGTGTAAAAATAAACCAACTACTGTTCAAGCAAGCAAGAAAGAAACAAATATACCATAATATATTGTAAATATATGTAAAACAAATAACTTTGAATAAAGATATTGTAGTAGTAAAACAACTATACTTTTTCTTCACTTATTTATTTTGTATTACTACAAAAAATAAACTTTCATTTTTTTCTTATATTTAGATTCACTAAACATGATTTGGCTAAAATGAATATCTCTTTCTGAATGAAAGTCCGCATTATAATTATTAATTTAGTAATTAAATAAAGAGGGAGGTATATTGGGATTTATTAAATAAATCATTTAGCTCTGTGACTTAGATTTTATTATGAGTCCTTAGATTTTATTATTTTAATCTCCAATTGAAAGTATTTTTCTAATTATATGAGCAGTGCTTAGTAGCGCAATTTTGTGAGTTATTATTATTATTATAATTATTACAGGTCACAATTTGGAATTGATCGGGTGCGGTACGAGCACAATAAGGCTGGTGTCGAGCGGCGCCTTCGACAACTCAATTACTGTGGTCGTGCGCCAGCTCACCGAGGACGACATATCCGGTTACATTACCCTAATCTGTCCACCGGAGGGATTCTTGGAATAGGTAATGAACCCCCCTCCTCCTCTCCCTCCCACCTTTCATCACCCCCACGACACCTGACTCGACTTCATCGCGTCTCAACTTCCCGTAATTAATTCTATTAATAACACACTAGCTTGTAATTCATCGACAAATACAAGCCCAATTATCAATGTTACATGATGCTGAGAGAAAGAGAGAGAGTAAGAGAAAGTGAGACAGAGTGAGTTACTCTGTTACGTGATGCTGAGAGAGAGAGAGAGAAAGACAGAGTGATAAGGGAATTTTTAAAAAGATAGACAATAATCCAATTTTCTAGAAATAATTAAGGTTGCGGTTTAGTAGAAAGAGATAGCTATAAAGTAAAATGGAAATAATCGTTTGAAAAAAGAGCCATTCTTTTGGATTTAATAATATGAATATGCATTTACATTTTTTATCTACCAAATATAAAGTATCAGTCTAAATAAAAAATAAATCGTTAATTTTCGTGTCTTACGTCTATTTACTAGTTTAAGTTAGAAAAGAAAATTGTAAGATATAATGAAATTAATAAGTCATGTCTGCTAAGTTATTTGAATGCAGAATTTAGTGAAATATTTTAAATTTTCATAGCGCAAGTTTTTATTAGCAAAAATATAATTTGAAATTTGCTACAAATTTGATCAATTTCCATAGTTTTTCATAATTATTTTTCACACAAATTAAACATAATAATAATTTTTAATTCATCTGATGAAATTCCTGGTTATTTTAAGATTACTTTAATGTATAATACAATATTGTTCATTGATCACAACTGCATTCTAACTCGAATTAGTGATTACCAATATTTATATAGCTATCTCTTTCGCCTAAACCGCACCCTTAAATATTAATTATTATATCATATTAAAAAAATAGACCTTTAGTGTAGAAATTAGTTTATAACAATTATCAATAAAAATATTACTTCAGCAAGGCCTGAAGAGAGAGAGAGAGAGAGAGAGAGAGAAAGAGAGAGTAAGAAAAGTTACACTATTACATGATGCTGAGAGAAGGAAAGAAGAGAGAAAGAAATAGAGAGATAGAGACAGGGGAATTTTTAAAACGATAGAAAGTAATCCATTTTTACATAAATAAATAAATAAATAAATAAATGGGTTTTCAACTTTTCACAATAAAAAAATCCTTGATCATTTTAGAAAAATTAGACTTTCAGTGTAGAAATTAATTTATAACAATTATCAATAAAAATATTACCTCGGCAAGGCCCGGAGAACAGAGAGAGAGAGAGGAAGAGAGAGTAAGAAAAAGTTAAACTGTTACATGATTCTGAGAGAAAGAAAGAAGAGTGAAAGAAATAGAGAGATAGAGATAGGGGAATTTTTAAAAAGATGGGAAATAATCCATTTTTACAGAAATAAATAAATAAATGAGCTTTCAACTTTTCGCAATAAAAAAATCCTTCGTCGTATTAGAAAAATTAGACTTTCAGTGTAGAAATTAGTTTATAACAATTATCAATAAAAATATTACCTCGGCAAGGCCTGAAGAGAGAGAGAGAGAGAGAGAAAGATAGACTAAGAAAAAGTTACACTATTACATGATGCTGAGAGAAAGAAAGAAGAGAGAAAGAAATAGAGAGATAGAGACAGGGGAATTTTTAATAAGATGGGAAGTAATCCATTTTTACAGAAATAAATAAATAAATGGGTTTTCAACTTTTCGCATTAAAAAAATCATTGGTCATTTTAGAAAAATTAGACTTTCAGTGTAGAAATTAGTTTATAACAATTATCAATAAAAAGATTACCTCAGCAAGGCCTAATTAAAGGTAGAAAAGTGTGTATATTTTATAATTAATCAATTCCTCTCTAATGTTTATTTTTGCTTTCAGAATTTTTAAATCACTTAATTACCTTTAAAAATTTCCCACACTTAATTTTTTTTGTTTATTTTTCCTTTCAGATTTTTTTTTAATTACCTTTAAAAATTTGTCACGCTTAAATTTTTCATCAATCGATTGCTAATATTTCGAAAATACAGAGATAAAATTCTCACGTTTTTTTTTTTTCAATTTTCATCAATCGATTGCCAATATCTCGAAAATTCGGAGATAAAATTTTTAAAAACAAACGCAACCGAAATTTTGTCTAAAATACAGATTTGTAATCATCAAAGTAAATATTTTTTTCCAGATTTAATAATCATTGATTAAATAAATAAAACAAGTTTCGACATTTAATAATCATTCGCTTTAATTAATCGTGAGTTTCGCAAACTTTTAATAGATGGAGCTACTAAAACTGCCCCATCTATTAAATCTTCACTCAATATTGTTACGATTTAAATTACATTACGGAACAGGCGAATTTCAGTTATTCGCCTGTTCCGTAATGTAATTTAAATCGTAACAATATTTTTTTTAAAAAACAATTTATTATCATATATGAAAAAAAAAACACTTTGTAGAATATATTTGATTTTTGTTGTTGTATTAATTTATTATATTTCTATTTTCAGGTTAAGAAGACTAAACAACACATACCGTTGCTCTGTAGCTATATTACTGGATGGAAGCATTCTTCATATTAAACAAAAACAAACAAAAAAAAGTTATTATAACTTCAACATGAGAAGCATTCGTTTTCATCGAACTCTCCTTGGCAGAAAAAAAAAGAAAACACGTGTAACCCTCCACTCCTTATGAAAACACTAACAAGTAGCTGTAAAGAAAATAATTAAAAAAAAAACTATATCAGAGTAAATGTGTACAAATATAATAAATTTTAAGTAAGCTCCTCATGTTTATTTTATTTTTAATTGGTACCAAGAAGTTTTCAAAATAGGCCTTAACATTTTTCTTTTCAAAATTTCCACACAACTTAATTATCCTCAGTTTTCGTTTCACATTTCATTTCAAATGTATTTAATAAAAGCGTAACGATGATTAAATTACGTATTATTGCTTCCCCGTTTCCTGATTATGATTAATGAACATTTAAATGGCCCGTGGCTTGATTTTCAAGCCACAATTTCAACATTTCGCCTCTACGCTTTCTTTTTTTTTTCGCCTGATCGTCGCTGCTTGTAACCTTCACGTTTAATGGTAATTATTTCAAACGACGGTATTGCGTGCACCCGCCGATGTCGGCTCTCAATATTTTTTACGTCTTGGATTAATCTTTCCCTTATTTACCCGTCCATTCGGTTTTATTACGTTTCCTCTATATGGATTTCCGTATGACTGCGGTTTATTGTTTTTCTTTCTGATTAATAAAACATGATTACGTTTTTTTTTTTATAAAATTTTACATAATACAAAAATTTTTAAAATTAAAAAAATAACAGATTTAAAGGGTAATGCTTACCTGCAAGCCTGAAAAAAAGCGGTTATTCTGATTTTTTTCTCGAAAACGAAACAAGATAAATAAAATCCAATTACACCAGCATATTTGGTTTACATTTGTTGTCAATTTAGATTTATTGGTTCTGAGGGCATAGCATATTTAGTATAAATTTGTGGTCAATTTAAATTTTTTTGGCTTCTCCGAAGGTTCTGAAAGCACAGCATATTTAATATAAATTTGTCGTTAATTTAGATTTTTTTTGGCTTCTCCGAAGGTTATGAGGGCACAGCATATTTGGTATAAATTTGTGGTCAATTTAGATTTATTTATCTTCTCCGAAGATCCTGAGGGCTCAGCATATTTGGTATAAATTTGTCGTCAATTTACATTTTTTGGCTCCCTGTAGAAGACCATTTTAAAAAGGCCTTTACGGCAACGGCTCCAAGAGATGCAGAAAGCATTTTAAACAATAATGTAAGCTGAAATCTTTCAGAAAATACATGTATTTCTGTAAGACTCAGTACTTAGCTAAGATTATAAAAATAAACCTGGCATGGGTGTCTAAATACTCCAGAATACAAGGGAATGAAAAAGTGGACGCACTAGCCAGGGAAAGGGCATCGAAACCAATGTTGGGCCATCACAATTTCGTATAATCCGTATTTATATTCATTGTAATTTACACAGTCGTTTTTGATAATAATCTTTTTTACTTACATGAAATTAGTTGATTCTTTTTCCCCTTGCATCCTGCAGTTGTAAAACACAGTGTTGCGCAGCTTCGTCCATTATTATTAATATTATCGAAGAAATTATTAACTACACTCGCCAATTTTCAACAACCTTTAATAAACACAAGCGTTTCAATCCGCGTTTAAATACAAGATGGCGACCGACGCTACACGGAGTAAACAAATACCAACTTCGGCGCGTGAAATCACATCGTGAATTGCGAATTTAAAACCCTTATTTATTAATAATTTACGGTTTAATTAATTGAAACAATAATAATTTGTAATATTCTAAACGTTTATTTATTTAAAAATCTATTTATTTTGAAAATACGTGCAGTTTTTCTGGACGCTGTTTATTTCGCGATGGTTGGCAACCCTTTGTTTATCAAGTGCTGCTGCCGACGCCATTCGCTTCGATTAAGGTAAGTTATAATTTCGTTTTTTTAAGTAAAATCGCAGCTTCGTCCATTATTAATAATATTATCGAAGAAATTATTAACTACACTCGCCAATTTTAAAGAACCTTTAATAAACACAAGCGTTTCAATCATTTAAATACAAGATGGAGACCGACGCTACCCGGAGTAAACAAATACCAACTTCGGCGCGTGAAATCACATCGTGAATTGCGAATTTAAAAGCTTATTTATTAATAATTTACGGTTTAATTAATTCAAACAATAATTTTTTGTAATATTCTAAACGTTTATTTATTTAAAAATCTATTTATTTTGAAAATACGTGCAATTATTTTTGACGCTGTTTATTTCGCGACGGTTGGCAATCCTTTGTTTATCGAGTGCCGCTGCCGACGCCATTCGCTTCGATCAAGGTAAGTTATAATTTCGTTTTTTTAAGTAAATTCGCAGCTTCGTCCATTATTAATAATATTATCGAAGAAATTATTAACTACACTCGCCAATTTTCAACAACCTTTAATAAACACAAGCGTTTCAATCATTTAAATACAAGATGGAGACCGACGCTACCCGGAGTAAACAAATACCAACTTCGGCGCGTGAAATCACATCGTGAATTGCGAATTTAAAACGCTTATTTATTAATAATTTACGGTTTAATTAATTCAAACAATAATAATTTGTAATATTCTAAACGTTTATTTATTTAAAAATCTATTTATTTTGAAAATACGTGCAGTTTTTTTTGACGCTGTTTACTTCGCGACTGTTGGCAACCCTTTGTTTATCGAGTGCTGCTGCCGACGCCATTCGCTTCGATCAAGGTAAGTTATAATTTTGTTTTTTAAGTAAAATCAGCGGTATTCTTTCAAATAAATATTTGCCGTTAATAATTAATCGGGTGATAGTTTTTGATAACAACAAATTAGTCGTTTCGGAGAGACGACAAATACGAGGAGGTATCGAAAAATTCGGGTGCTGTTTCAAGTGGAGCAAAATGGCGTCCACTGCATTACAATTCCATTAATAATAATAATAAGTCTTTATTGCCCAACAGAAAATATACATCCCAATTACAAGACAATATACATAAATCCATAGCCGTGTGTGTATAATATAATATAATATAATATAATATAATATAATATAATATAATATAATATAATATAATATAATATAATATAATATAATATAATATAATATAATATAATATAATATAATATAATATAATATAATATAATATAATATAATATAATATAATATATAAACTAACTTAATGCTAAAATATAAATGAATAGAATATTAAGCTGCCCTTTGGTATAATTGTGATAACTGAGATTTAACTGTATCATAGAATATATCGCAAGAGGAAGGTAAAGAATTAAAAACAATACACATAATAAGTATTGGCGATTTCAGTAATCAGGATAATAAAGATAATCTATCCTTTCACATAACCCTCATAGGATTCAAGCTGGCGGGTCGATAGAGCTGCAAAGATAAGGCCATTAATACACAAGAAGAAAGGTAATGTAAATAATTTTATATTTATTAAATATTTTATTTGCTTTCCATTAATCACTTGATCACAATAATAAGAGTTTGAAAAATTTAGTTGATTTATTGGAACAAAGTGTATTTTTCAACGTATTTATTAGTTCCGTATTGCTTTTACGGTTGCGACTACGCAATGCGGAGAATACAATAGAAAGGAGTCGAGACGAATTTGCAAAAAGATTTTCATTAAACTAAGCTATCCGTAGTTTAATGAAAATCGGCGCGAGTTTAAAAAAAATCTGTCTCTAACCTTTCTCTTTTTACAAATTCGTCTCGACTCCTTTCTATTGTATTCTCCGCACAACATGCACGTATTTTTCTTTTAAATTTATTTATATATATAGAAAATCTTTATTTCTGAGAAATATGTTAAATTACATTACAATATTTACATTACAATCATAAACCTCTAGTTAAGCCTCAGAAAATGGCTATCGACCATCGGTCTTTCTGCCAAATTTATTTATTTATCTAATATAAGGCGATTAAAAACCTTTTATGGTACTTCAAAAGGATAGATATATCCTGTGAGGTAACAAATTAAATTATTATTCGAAGGGGGGGGGGAGGGGGTTGTTACTAAAGGTCTTTAGGTCGAAGTTCCACCACAGCCCCACAAGTCAAATAATAATATATAATTTTTTATAATTTTAGTAAGCCGTCATTTCAATACTCAAATTGTATTATATCTTTACTAGATGTCGCTAGTGTGTGTTTTATCTGGGTTTGTTTTATATCAACCCTAGAGAGCGCAGCATCCCTTAAAGCCGGCGAACGCACTACTAACGCCACCTCTCAACAAGCAGACCGATTATCAGCGAAATCGCGAGGAAATTCCGTGAAACATTTAACGGCACTTCCGGTGCGAGGGTGCCACAGATTCCAATTCGAACAATTTTAATTTAATGATAGAGGGTGTGTAGACTGTTTTCATTAAAATTATAATAAGAACCAATAATAATAATACTATAATTAAACAACTGTTTTATAATAATAATCCTTTATTTACATAATAACATTGAAAATAATTTATTAATTATTTTCAAATCATTTTTATTTAATGTAATAACATTTCTGTGCAATAAAATTAAGCACACAAAATATGTTATACCATGCGAATTTAAGTTAAATATGATTAATATGTTTAATGACAAAGAAAACACAGATAAAGCTAGATACATGGGAGAGAAAGATACTACGAAAAATATATAGATAATAGTAAATAGAGAAATTATGGGAGAGACGAATAAATGGAGAAATTTACGAACTATACCAAGTACGCAAGATTATTTTTCTTTACGCAGGATTTCTTTAAAGAAAGCGTTACCAAGTTGAATAAGTGAATTCGTAAGAGTAAGAAGATTAGAATGGCTAGAACATTTTTGCAACGCATGGACAATACAAGACTAATTAAGAGAATAGCGCGGATCACCCCGGAAGAGACAAGAAGAAGGGAAAGACCTAGAAATACATAGAAGGAAGCAATAAGCAAAGATTTGTAAGATAATAAGAAATAAACATTTTAAAAAAATAATGTTTATGTAAGTAAAAGTAAATAATAGGAAATTATAAACAAAAAGTTACAAACATAGATCTATGGAAGACATGAAAACATCATAAATTTATAGCTTGCATGACCTACATAAACCTATATACAGAATAAGCTACGAATAACGGTCATTAAAAATTTTCCTGACCGCAAAAGAAAATGAAAAAAATCTACATTGCACGGTTGCTTGCGGAAAATATTTTGACTTTCTTTCACTTCCGGTTGTGCCGGAAATGGATACCAACTTTGTTATTTTAAATGAATTACCCTATATTTTATTTTATTTTTTTAGATTACCCGTTCAATTGCCCACTCATATGGATTTATGTCTACATAACTCTTACAGTTTTTGCAATAAAAATTAATTGTCAAATTTTAACCTTTATGTATATATATATATATATATATATACAGAGAGGTTTTTTTATCAGTATACATTGCAGGTATACACTACCCCTTAGTGTATACCTGCAAAAAAACGCGAGTCAAACGCATTGAACCGATTAATGTGTGTATGTTTAGTTGATTATTTGGCATATGTGTGTTCAGTTGCGTGTTATAGGCAACTAAACACACATACATTAATGCATTTGACTCGCGTATTTTGCAGGTATCCCCTACACCACCATTATGGTAGATGGAGATTTTATATATATATATATATATATATATATATATTGCAGGTATACATAGGGGAAATGTACACTGATAAAACAAGCTCTCTGTATATAATACTCGTATATATATATATATATATATATATATATATATATATACATAATCAATAAAAGTGGTAAAAAAAAACATAATAATACTTTAATTTAAATTTTGCATATTAAAAATATTTAATAAAATCTATTGTAACTCATTTAATAAAATGTTCAACCACTATTCACCTAGACGATACCACATGAAATTAGACAAAAGATGGCGCTTGCTTCGTCTTTCATTTATAATGATCCATTGAAACAACTACTTCCCGGGCAAATACCCCATTGGATATTAGACCACACATTTATTGCATGCCTGTACGATTGCGCATTGCCACGATTTATTTTTTATTTTTTGTAATAGAATATTTTTAGTTCAGTCCGTGTCGCTATTATTAATTTACGAGGCGCGAATCCCCATACCCGGGCGAGTTTCTATTGTTTTTCGAACGGCTTTTATGTCCCCCTGCTCCCCGCGCACGATTTTCGATTCGATTCGGTTTTACTGCCGCGGATTATCCGCATCGTCACCCGTGAACGCTAGTCCAGATTTAACGCACGAACAACTGTTGATGCCAGTGATATACAGTTTTTTTTTTTAATTTCATTAATGACGTTTCAGTTGGATTGAACAGGACTAAATTTTAGCACAAATAAAATAAATACCATTTTATTATATATACAAACATCTTTATTCCCAAAGAATACATACATATTTAATTCAATATACAATACATGAAACAATTTAAAACAAATATATATTCTTAAGAGAAACGGCTGTCGACCGGAAGTCTTTCGGCCTCCATTTTATTATTATTCTGAATTTAATTAATATTTTATATATATCGAAAATCTTTATTTCTGAGAGATACATTAAATTACATCACAATATTTACAACATTACAATCATTAACATCTAGTTGAGCCTCAGAAAACGGCTATCGGCCATCGGTCTTTCTGCCTGCACGAAATATATTTATTACACTATTCCAGTTTATTTGTCTTCAATTCATAGCATGGAATATAGCTATACTGAAATCTGAGGAATTTAATTATTTATTGATTAATGTAGTTGTTAAGATAACCGTGACTTACAGTTGGATCCGGCCCCATTATCGACTGCAGAGTCGTCCAACTAAAGCTCAATTACAACTAAAATGAATTAGTTAAAGTGCAATTAATCCACACAGAATTTGCATAAGTGACGTTTACTGATAAAACGGATTGAGCGTCGCTGCTATTGCCGATTAAAATTAAGTAAATCAATGAAATTTAAACATTCACGTTTGATCTACAAGTATATATACAATATCTGAATTTATCTATTCCCCTTATCTGTGGAGTAATTAGGTCATCAATTTCGAGCAATCAAATAAATAATCCAGGATGATTTTAGTTCGTCAGCGCGCGCGGATTATTTATAGCGGCGCTGTGATTTATCGACGAATGACGCGATATCAGTGTCCCTTAAGTGGATTCACGAATTTAACATTGACCATGGCTAATGGGAATCGATTCGGGCTTTAACCCACATTCGAAAACTGGCTCGTTTTAATTGCGCGCACACACAAACAGAAACATACGAGAATCCGTGCATACGTACGGGCGCACATAACGGGCATATCGATTGTCCGCCGCCACTGCCGCCGCCGCCGCCTAGGGTTGTTCTCTTTCGAATTGCATTGCAAATATTGTACGAGATGTGAATATGTGCGGGGCTGAATTGTTCGGGATAGAGTGGATTTTATTGCGTGGACTTTCCGGGGGATGGTTTCTCGCAGGGGTTTTATGTTAAAGTGGGGGATTTTTTTCGAGTCCGTGGCGGCGCGGATGAGGACATAAATTTTAAAGAGGCTGCCGTTACCTAATTCCGCTTTTATCGTATAAACGCCGACCGATTTACTAAATTCGCTATAAAATATATATTCTTCTTGGCACTGGATTTTCTTATACGCACTTTTCTTCACCCATCACGCACAAAAAATAAATGATAAAAAATTAACATCAAAAATATTGACCACTTCACTTTTTTTTGTTATACCACTACTATATTATCTTTATTAAAAAAAGGAATACAATGAATAAACTTAATACATTCTTTAACAAAAATATAAATGATTCCTTTTCGCAAGGACTATCGATCCTAAATCTTCCTACCCATTTTTGTTATATTTAAATATATATATATATATATATATAATCTAAAATCCCCATCTACCATAGTGGTGGTGTAGGGGTGGGTTGTCTTGGTTAATTATTATTCATATGTACAAATTTTGCCAATTCTATATTTGAAAATAACCAAAGGAAAAAATTGAATTTTAATGAAAAATCCAAAACTAACAGAATTTTTGTAATTTCTGACTAATTATCTGATTTTAATCATAGTAAATTAAAGACGACGCATAATTTCAAATAGCATCGTCAATGATTTGGTTCTACAAGGTAGGCAACAGAGAATATTTTTTTCGTTCACTAAATGAAGGCAAACTTGTCCTGTTTATGAGAACATTTCATTAAATTATCTGATTAATCAATTTAATTTTCTGATTAACTATTGTCGGTTCAATAAATATTAAATTATTATTTTTTTAAAGAGTCCATTGTTTTCTTTCTTAATTGCTGAATAAAACCAACAAAAATAAAAACCAAAGTTTTCCTCGTGCGCTTAAATGATTTCATCCCTTAATTGAAATTGAAGTCATAAATAAAAATCCGGCAAATCAGCACATCAGCTCGTTCCACGGAGCGGGGCGACACGCGAACGATTACGCTGCGGTTTTTTATTTCCACCGCACGTCACTCACTCGGTTTCACCCGCCCCCTTCCCCCGCCGCGCCGAGGAAAATTATCCCCCTTTTAACCTACTGTCTCAATCCGGGTGTAATTATTTTTTTTACTTCTCTCCCGCATTTTTTTTATATTATCCGTGTGTTTGTTTACGAGCGCGTGCCTCGTAATTAAGTTGTAATTTCCATTGTAATTTATTTATCGCGGCGCAACCCCCGTCTGATCACGCTCGACTTGTTCCGCTTGTTTTTTTTTTCGTGTGTTGTTTTGTTTCAACTTTTCCTTTCCTCCTGTTCTCGCGCCGCGGCTCAATGTTGTCGTGCGCATTTTTTTGGATTTATATTTTAATTGGGGGTGTGTTTTTGTTTTGACATGTCAATTATTTTTCTGAATATAAGTGCGCCCTTTTTATACTAAAAACTTTCACTTTCATTAAAGTAAAAATGAAACAATAAATTTAAATATATTTCGTATGGTGTTGTTTCCTGTTGATATAAAAAAAGAAAATAGAAAAAAATCATAATTCGGGATGGAATTGAGCCAAGTGGTTGATTTTTTTCCCGCATAGTGCAAGTTCCAACGTCATGTAACATTCACGAAAAATAATGATACTAATGAAAAAAAAAAAGAATTTTACTCAGGTCCTATGGATTAGGATTGTGGAATAGCATTGCACCATATTCTAACAGAGTTCGACACACCGTTTTATAAATAACTAACTAACCATCTTTATTCAAATGTGTATATGTATGTACAATAATATACAAAAATTAGAATTATATTCTGTAGATGATGAATCGGCTATCGACCGGAGGTCTTTCAGCCTTTTATAAATATTTACCGCAATTTTTATAATTACACCTTGTTGTTATCGGAATATTATATTTGTATTTAGATTTTACAGCCCGCACATAATTAAAAAAAACTGTATATTTTCCAGTTCATTACTGAATATTTTCCACCGTACAGATGTTTCCATTTTTTTTTGAATACCTCCTTTTTTATCATCCACAAAATATGAACGCAACATAGCGTAGATTCCTTTTTTTTTTATTCATCCCAATTTTTCGAGTCCGCGATGGTGTATTACGGTCCGTATCCAATTAGTAAAACTAGTTATAAAGCGGCGGCCTCGCGACCTCACCGGGCTCTTTCGAACGCAAACAAACAAAGGATCAGTTCATTACGTGACCTTCGGATGGGGAGGCAAAGGGTCGGGGGATGGGATCCAGGGGGCGAATCCCCCGACGGGCCGCCGTCTCCATCTGCAAGTTAATTAATATATAGTTGATTCAAAGCCGCTAATGAAATGGCCGCGGGTTGTGTTCCACCAACTCTCTGCATTCGGAATTAAGTTACCAATTTTGATTACGATAAAATGTTTTATTATTATTATTGTTATTATTATCGAGTTACCCCTCGCTTTACACTCGGCTCATCCGCACGTAAACCGCCTATTGAACGTGTAAACATATCGCCTTCTCGCTCCGTGTTTCTGCCGAGGGTGAAGTTTTCTAAAAGGGGGGATCTTGCGTGAACAACTTTTTATTTTAATTCGGCTTTAAGTTAAATGCGTTTGTAATTCATATCATGTTTCCTTTGTAATAACAACAGCCTATATTTTTATAAATGAAACACTTTTCGGAATCTCAGTTATACAAAGTAAAAAAGTGTTTTATTTATTAAAATTGAATTACAAGTAGAAGCCTCAACAATTAACAACAGCCTATATGTTTAGAGATACATTTTGGATTCATTAAAATAAATTCTTTTACTACGAAAAATCATTCATTAAATTTCCGAAAGTTTGATAAAATAACATGGAAACGAAATAATTTAATACAATCGATCGTACATTAATCGCATCTCTCATATTTACCATTAATTTCATGCATTCCGAAAGTTTAATAAAATAACCTAGGAACGAAATAATTCAACACAGAATAAATAATTTCTGTAAATCTCCTTTTAACCCAATAATAAGGCCCAACTTTACAAACCTTAAGTAACGTTACTCTTGATTTTTTTCATTCGACTGGCAGCACTGTTTTATTAATAATCAAATGAAGAGGATCATCAACTTTTATTCTGCGAATATGTTATTTACGCCTTATTTGAGGATTTTAAAATTCGGCCTAAAAAGTTCAATCTAGCGGATAACTGGTGATAGCCATTTCGGTTTTTCGAACCTCAATAGACCAGTGTGTACCATGTGTAATACCTTGATGAAAACAGTTGAACAAATCTTGTGTTTTGATTATATAACCAGATTAAATGAAGAATTTTGTTTTCTGTTCTCATAAACAGGACAAGTTCGCCTTGTTTTAGTGGACGAAACAGCGATTTTTCGGTTGTCAACCTTGTAGACCCAAATCGTTGATGATTCCACATGAAATTAAGCAATAGATGGCGCTCGCATTATCTTCCAATTGTTATGATTAAAGAAATTAATTGTTAGTATTCAACACTGTAAAGGTTATAAGGGTTATATGATAATATATATTGAGATTGTATTTATTGTTAAGTAAATTGTATAAATTGATTTAAATAAGGAAATATAACGTATAGTTCGTAATGTTTTCGTAAGAATATGCAAAGGAAGATAAAGTTGATGTTAACAAGATTCAGTCGTCGCGTTGACACGATTCAGTTTCCGCGATCCGGGGAAACATAATTAAGACATCTGTGTGACGTGAATGGTTTAACGAAGGCATCCACCTTTCGTGACGTGATTAAAACGCGCCGCGAAGACGCCGCACACGTGCGGGAAGAGCGTCGCGACGCCGTGCGGTGGCGGTGGCGCGCTCTCTTCACCTGGCCGTTATCGACCCATCTCACCTCGCTTCGGCCAGAACTTAACTCCGAGCCGAGGCGGCTAAATATTAAAGTCGCGCGAGGCCTTGGAGAAATTACTCTCGTCGCGAGAGGGCCGAGTCCTCGTGCATCTCCTCGTAACGGTCTAATAATAATAATTACACCGCCGAGGACGGGCTTGAGGTTCACTCTGGGAACGGGCCGGACTCCAGTCTAATTTATGTTTATCGGTTATGCTTTTAATTAGACCGCATCCATTTCACACCGAAAATGCAATTCGCGGCTTATTTATCATTAATAAGCTTAAATTACAATCATAAACTTAACTACATCTGCTAAAAACATAATTTTAAAATAAAAATCGCTTTCAAAATGCAGTTTTTACAACAGAATTATTAAAATATCTTGAGAGCTCACGTAAACTGTATATTATTTTGTTCAATTAGGTTGAATTAATGTTTCAAAACAATAAAATAATTATTTTGATTTTCCCTTTATTATTACGAGGGGAGAAACAAAGGCGGTGTTAATCACAAAGTTGTGAAACTGACCTTCGGTACAACAGAGGCGGTTCTGTTCGGTTCGGTTCGCTTAAACACAATCGAAATTAAAATAAATATTTACATTTAATAACACCGGACGTACGTACATAGGTAGCAACGTGTTGCTTTGCCGCGGCCTGCTTTTATTGGATAATAAAAACACATATTTCGCTTTGGGCTTGAACGGACCGCAATAACACACCATGGGCAAGCAATAGCCGGGAGGAAACGTTCAGAATTTTTGCAATTGTTGATTTTTTTAAAAGTTTGTTTAATGTGGTCAACAACAAGGAATTCCTCCTGAAATACACGAGCGTTAGTTGTAATATTATTAAGGGAAGTCCGAAGTGGTTCAGGTAAAAAGAGACAAAAGTGGAAACAATCAACCTGATTGGGACAACAAACAAAATGAGAATATCTTTCGGGATAGGAGTAAAAATAAAAATGTTAGGAGTAAAATATATTTTACAATATTTATTAGCAAGCTAAATTAATCAGGCTAATTAAAATAATTTATTTAGTAAAATTGGATTTGCAGCATTTTGTTTATTTTTTTAATTTTTAATTGAAATTTTTGTTTATTTTTTGAAATTTTTAATTGAAATTAAATTTTACGATTAATATAAAACCAGCGGAAATTCAGATATCTTTTAGAGAATTGGAGAATGCGTCGGATAGAAACAATTGGCTATATACTAAAGTCGAGATAGACTTTCGACTTTAGTATATAGCCAATAGTTAATTAAGCAATTGATGTTGTAAAATTAGCCCTGCAGATGTTTTCTGATTTTTTTTATAATTGTTTATAATCTGTCATTGTCTATCGGCTATATACTAAAGTCGAGATAGACTCTCGACTTTAGTATATAGCCAATGGTTAATTAAGCAATTGATGTAGTAAAATTAGCCCTGCAGATGTTTTCTGTTTTTTTTTTATAATTTTTATAATCTGATCACTTACATGAAAATAACACTAATTCAGGAAGCTATAGAAGGGTTAGAGGGTACATTATATACAAACTATTTACTAAATTTTGAAGTCCAACGTCTTATTAAGCGAATTATGTAGAAAAATTTACCTTGCAGTATTTTGAATTTTGGTGGATTTTTATTAGAGTCCTCAAAGTTGCTCGCTCGCTAACTTGGATGTAGTGATAAAAAGATATTTACGTTTGAATATATATATATATATATATATATATTATTTATTATATATATATATATATATATATATATAACAGCTTTATTTCTGTGGAAGACCATTTTATATATAATAAAATATCAACATAATTATTATACTATATTATACGTTGTCCTTAGAAAACGGCTATCGACCATCGGTCTTTCTGCATAACGCTTGAATATTATAATGATTTTTTTTGTATATAAAAATATTATTGTTTAATTATGATTTTGTCATTAGACGAATTATCAATTAAGTTTAATTAATTGACACCCCAAAAATTTATGAAATGATTAAATTATTTATGCGCAAATTAATTACATTAACTTTATATTGATTATTTAACAAATTTATTTCAATTAAAATGATTATAAGTATGACAGAGGAAAATAATTAGTTCAGCTTACCCGGCACATTCACCATAAATTGAATCGTGTATAATTTGAATTACAATTCCGTCTGTAAAATAATAGTAAAAAATTACATTATATATTTTTTCATATACGTTGTGATATTTCTTTGGAAGAATCTTGCTTTAAAAAATAATCTCATATCAACTAAATTATAGCTAAAATTTTGTTAAAAATAGCATAATCATATACATATCTAATGTTATGTATATGATTATGCTATTTTTATTGATAATTTTTGGGGATTGTAGTTTTATTTCGTGAAAGACTGGGTCGGGATAATAAATATCTTAACAGAAAATGTTGTAAAGGAGTGGGGATAAGGGAGAACCTTGAGGGACAACTTATTGGATTGTGGTTTTATTTTGTGAAAGAGTTTGGATTTGGAAGGGTTTATTTTGAAACGCCATTTGCAACACCAGGACTGGATTGCCTCAAAAAAAGGCTTAGGCCACTTGAAAGGATTTGGCATGTGGGATTACCGCCTTAATCGCACATGCCAAATCCCTTCATCATCTACAAAGGGAGAAACGTTTTGAGTTAGATTAAAATGTGTTGGGTGTTGTAAAGAAGTGGGGATAATGGAGAACCTTGAGGGACGACTTATTGGATTGGAAATGAGTCGGAAAGAGTTTGGCGGATTATTCGTCAATTTTATTATAAATATATATATATATTGAAATGTACATATAGTATATAAAATAAAAAGTTTAAAAAGGAATATAATATAAATATTAGGACAGAAAGACTTTTGGTCGATAGCCCTTACTTAAGTAAAGTTTGTACATACATATTATAAGTAGTATATAATATAATTACATGTAAATTCTTAAGTAATAAAGATTATTAATATTATTTTATTATTGTAACTATTCATTGTATCATGTATGTATGTTACTGTATTTAATGGCCTCCGTTAATTAATTAAATAAATAAATTTGTTAGTAGTATAAATATTAGTAATTAAAGAATGATAATAAAAGAAACTTTTATATAAATGCTAATGTTAAGACTTAATCCTTACGTTTATTTTCTTGTTTCTTTTTTTGTTAGTTTTTTCTTCCCCTTTTTCACTCTCTCGAGAGATAATGAGGAATGAAATTGTCGGCGTTCAGTTTGTCGGAAGAAAGGTGGGGGGTGAAAAAAGTATGCGAGAAGGTGAGGTTAAACGGGCGTCCGGTCTCCGGGGTAGACTTTGGGGTTAATAAAATATATTTCTTTTTAATCTGTCTTCCGGATCGGTTACGCCCGGTTGCATTTCCGTCCCTTTCCAACGGCCCCGAGACGCGCCGGAATCCCGCTGGATTAGGGTAATACCCACTGACACTATCTCCGCTGCGGAAGTTTAACGCCACGCAAATTTATCGAGACTTTTCCTTAATTTAAAACCGGCATTGTGGCCCACCCGGCGCGACGTATTTCCGTTAACCCAGAAAATTAATGTATCGGCCAAAAATATCAAAAGATAGGAAATAATTATGTTTATTATTATTATTAACGATTAGAAAGCATATAAAAAGTCTACTAAATTAATTTATTGAAAATTTAAATTTTGAATTAAATTCTCTCACCTAATAATTATGAAGTATTTTAATTAGTACACTTAGTTGTTCGTTTTACCAAGTATATTAATTAAAATACTTCATAATTATGAAAATTTAAAATTATATATATATATATATATATATATATATATATATATATATATACAGAGAGGCTTTTTTATCAGTATACATTATGGAAAGTGTATAATTAAAAAAAAAAAAACGAGTCAAACGCAATGTGTGTATGTTTAGTTGCTTATTTGGTATATATGTGTTCAATTGCGTGTTATAGGCAACTAAACACACACACATCAATGCGCTTGACTCGCGTATTTTGCAGGTATACATAGGGGAAATGTATACTGTTAAAAAAAGATCTCTGTAAATATATAATCGATGTCCCCTTTTACCAATTGGTGTCGGGGTCAAAATCAAATATATTTTAATTACAGAATTTGAAAGAGCACACAATATTTATACTTGTTAAGATATATATAAAGAATCTTTATTGTCAGTACAATATACATATAAATGTGAAAGAAATTAACAATAAATATTATTATTTTATTTACCGATTATCGGCCAACAGCCTTTCTGCCAAACTTGTTAAGATTACTCCGGTAATCAAGAAAATTACAAAGAGGGAATAATTTATAAATTATTTTTAATTTATTTTTATGTAATTTATTAAAATTACAAGCATTATTATTTTCTTTATTTTTGTTATTTATTTATTTATTTAGTCTTATATAACATCGTTATATGTTCCTCTCTACTTTTCAGTGTGAGGCGATCTTTGTTATTTATAAACTAATAACTGAGCAAACTTATTTAAACAAGAAAACGTATATGAAATGGGGAAGATGAAGAAGAAGTAGAAGGCAAAAAAGGCCGGTAAGAAATGTTTGAATGGGATTCGGAGGCGCAGAGTTGTCACAGTTATTATTTGGGTCGGGGCGTTCTTTTTAAAAGTCAAATATCATGTGTCGGCGCGGGAAAATGGCCCAAAAGTGGAAATATATGGCTTTATTATCATAATACACCTCCGCTTCCACACTTTTGGTCCGCCATGAGGGACGTCTATATTTTTAACACAATCTCCGTGTCTTTATCACGAGCTCTAGAATAAATATGGAAATGATATTCAGGGCATAAGTTATTTTGTGTGTGTGTGTGTGTAATTAAATTGAATTTAAAGAAAATATCAGGTGGATATTAATAAACTTTAAATCAGTGAATAAAGTGGGAAATCAAAATCAATTGATTCAAAAAAAATCATAAAATCAAAATCAACTAAATTCTCGTATATTTTTTTTGTTTTTGTATCTTGCAGCTTAATCCCGTAAACATTCACATTTCCCTTATAATTCCTTTTATATAAATCTATTTTTTATATATATATATCATTGTTAATTTGACCTTAAATATAATTATTGAGTAATTAAAAATAAAACACTTTGTAGTCGTTTCTTCACTTGTGCTATTTTTGTACTCCTTTGTACTTTTATACGTACGTACTACGTACTACGTTTTATTTTTATAAATAAAACGTAGTTATGTTCCTTTTTCACTGTTTTAAAATAGTGGAATATTACTACGTTTTATTTATCATTATACAATCTTCACATAACTCACAAATATACATATGATTTATTTTTAATTGTTCAAATCTCTTCACGTAACTCACAACAATACACAGTTAAATTAAAATCAGTTTACCCGGCGCATTCACCATATATTGGAGAGTCTCTAATATAAAGATCTTATTTTATTTTTTTATTTATTATGATCCGTATCATGTATTTAATCCCAACACAAAATCCGTGCAATCATCTTCAGCATTCTTGCTATTAGGAAATGCATATGTAAACACTCTAATTTAATGAGGTTTGAAATGGCCATCCATACGCTAGAAATAAATACTTACTTGAAACTAGTCATAAAATAAACTTTTTATTGCTATTAGGAAACGTTTTACACGTAAAACAAACCAAGTGTATTTTTGTCAACATGCCATAATGTACCTAAAATGTTTTACCAAGTGATTAATGAGACTCAAATTAAATATATTCTTTGTGGTAATATCGCGTTTTATAATATAAAGTAAAAGCACATTGTCCATCAATATGAGAGAGTTCAATTTCGGCAAAATTTTTAATAATAATAAAGATAGGAGAAAAATAATTCGATTTACCCGGTGCATTCACCAAATATCAATTAATGCATTGTCAACATTTCATAATGTTAATAAAATGTAATTATCGTTAACTATGGGTTTTCCCGGATGCTTTCTTTTCTTTTGGCTTTATTCTTTCTCTGAGATTTAAAATTTGTACATTGTTGCCTAAATTTAGATTTGTAAAATTATAACAATTAAAATCGTGCTTATTTGTGATGCAATGTTAAGCGAACCCGTTATTGGTTTATTGTCCAAACTGACTTTTTGTGTTCCTTTATATACAATACGTGTATTGAATTACCTGTAGGTTTGTCCAATATACATTGCGTTACAATCACTTCAACTTATTACGTAAATGCCACATTATTTTTTTTTATTTTCTTCTTTGTTTTTCTTTTATACAAGCCATTGATTTTAACTAACTAAACATCTTTATTCAAATGTGTATTTGTATGTAGAGAGTGGTCCATTTTGGTGGTGCCAAATATGGAAAACTTTTTTATTTTAATAGATAATGAAAAACCGTTTTCGCCAATTTTTAATAATAAAAATAATGGCGAAGAAAAAACTGTTCGATCTTTAACCGTTTCCGGGTTATACTCAAATTGAATATAATCTTCTTGCTAATATCGCGTTTTATAATATAAAGTAAAGTAAATTAATTCAATTTACCCGGCGCATTCACCAGAGATCAATTAATGCATAATTTGAATAAAACAGCTTGTATTGGCTTCGTATAGTACCTAAATACAGAATTTTTGTTTTTTGGTCAAATTCTAAATAAAATCACGCTTTTTGATTGAAAATGTTTGGCTCAATAGTTTTGCTAGCATTTAGTTTTTTCTTGTAAAATATAAGGCCACTGATCGACAGCCAATTAAGAAATATAAATTATACATTTAATTATGTAATTTTTATTAATTAATAAAGATAATATCTCACGCTCTCCCTCTTTGTGAAATTAATGGCAAAATACAGGTATGAATAATATCTGTTTAATTGTCTGTCTTATTCTATTGGCAGAAAATTAAACAGATATTACATCACATAAGAAGGGATATTGCTTTTAAATACATTAAACTTCTACTTTATACTAAAAATGTGCTTTTTTGCTGTATATTTATATTTTATAAAAAAGATTATTATTACTACTATTTTACTAGGATCAAAATATATAAAAAATATTACAATTTAGGCAAATGCCATTTAATTTGTTAATTGTTAAGGTATTCATTTGGTTATACATTTTGAGTTTATTAAATAAAAGTTATACAATTGAATTAAACTTGTAAATTAAATTCACTTGGTCTTAATTTACAAGTTTAATTCAATATTAACAATGTTTTACCAAGTGATTAATGAGAAAAAAGTGTCCGAAAGTTATACAAGGTTAAAAAGTGTTTTCTTTATTAAATGACATTTAATTCATAGGAAAAAATATTTTATTCTTGAAAGGGTTAATACAATTACATTAATATAACTTATTTATTTATTAAATGACTATATTAGTATAACATATTTATATATTAAATGAAAATAAGTGAATATCGAAGTAGCAAACTGTACAATCCAAACACCCACTCCCTTATTATTACTTTCTTTTTTAAACCAATTTTCCTTCAATTCAACCCAATACTTTCGACATAAATAAATAAACGAAACTCAGCGTCCGTCCGCTCGAATCGATAAACTAAAACTTTTTCCGACCTACCTCTCACTCGCACCCCACCTCCCCTGGCAACCGGACGTTAAGTTTAATGCGTATCGATTGTTATAGAGCAAAATTTGACGAAACATTCGCCGGGTCCAGATACGAAACGATACGTGCACCCACGTTTGAACGTTTATGAAATATTAATGCGATGCAGAGAGCGTGATTAAAATTATTCCGGTGCTATTATCGTCAAAATCTGACAAGCGTTTTAATAAATGAACGAGCTGTCCGCGCGCCCGCTGAAATGAGCCGTTTCGATGCAAATGAAGCGGGGGTGGGACGGGGGGCCGTCCCGAAACCGCCGACGGAACACTTATGTATTAAAAAAAATGTATGTGTGTAACCGTGTAGATTGTTATCGGACATGCATTTCATTTTAACAATTGTATTTATTAAAGTAATAATAATAACAACGGTGATCCGTCATAGTTGTGACACTTTAAAAAAAAAGAGGGGATGTAGGTTATTAATTTATTTTATTAATTGTTAAGGCTTCTATTTATTTATTTATTTATTACCCAACAGATACAGTACATCCAATAAAAGGGTAACATTAGTTTAAGAGTAACAGAAAACTTACAACACCAAAAAAATACAAGACAAACTTATCGAAACAAACCAAATATGGAAATGAATTAATGTGTGTTTAGAATAAACAACTGCAATTGTTTTACTTTTGTCTTTTTCACGGCTAACTATTTTTTGGTGTATGGTAAAATTAAAAACGACTTTAACTTATTTTATTTTAAAAATAACTATGACATATTTTATATCGGATTAAAAGGAAAAAAATAGCCCTTTTAATAAAATCATAGCCAACTATTGTTTCCATTTAAAAAAAGGTAAGTTTGTGTAATATCTCCCAAAATATGGGCGAATTTTTTTTTTGATTTTTCGTTATTAATCTGTGTAAAATTTTCTACAACTTTGTTCTTAACAGTTTTTTTCTATATATGATAATAATAGAGATATATTGATTTCAAAAAATTGACACATTTTACTTTTTTTCAAAATATCTAGTTACCCTTGACTTTTCCATATATTTTGAAAGTGTCATTTTATTCGTCTTATAAAACTACACTTCTTTCCCCATTTAACCGTTTTTCTATCCCTTATAGTTTTCGAGATCCCCATAGAGAACATCGAAAAAAACTCACCCTGTATACACAATATACGGCGGGAAGTATTT
The DNA here is from genome assembly GCA_963082785.1 of Philonthus spinipes. NCBI lineage: Eukaryota > Metazoa > Arthropoda > Insecta > Coleoptera > Staphylinidae > Philonthus > Philonthus spinipes. Next base: position 1,985,419 of record OY720310.1, on the reverse strand, counting down.
GTTTTAATGTGCATTTATTTAAAGTACTTACGTTACGTAAATCACAGTGTCACAGAGCTAAATATGGAAATAATATATTAATTATTTTCAAATCATTTTTATTTAATTTATGATATAAAATATTCTTGGCTTTAGTTCTCATTTTTTGCTTATTATTTTATTTAAGAATACTACGCCGCCTCCATTCATCAATATTAATTGATAATGTGTTAATGTAATTTGAATATTAAATAAATAATTATTAATAAATCCTTAATATATAAGCCAATTCCTTCATAGGTAATAACAATAACATAAATTACAAAACGCTTTGTGTTCGCATTAGTAATTGATAAAGTTCCGGCCATCGACAGTGAATTAATTCTATTGACTTGTCCCGAACACAATTACACGCATTCCTGTATTTTAATTAATTCGAAAAGCAATTTCGTGATGGATACACCGGTCGGAAATATGAACCGCCACAAAGGGAAAAGCCGCGGCTAATTCCGGCGAGCACTTGCCGAGTTTCACCTCCGAACGTATCAAACACACTGCGGTCTAATTACACGTTCTTCCCCATTAATAACACGGGAATGAGATTACACTTTTTTTAGTGAAAACCCCGTTATCGATTCATTCGCGTGCCGCGTTCGCTATTCACCCATTCTGGGTGCCCTTTGCGCCCATCCGCATTTTCCTTCCTTTTTTTATTGCGGGATTTGTATAATAACCTTGCTCCGGTTTTTCCGCGAGCCCTCTTTTTTTTGAGGAGGGAGAAGACCTCCTTTTCTATGCAATTAATTTGAATTAGATGCTCGCGAGCAGAAGGGGTTCGTGTATGCATTTTTTTTTGTTGCTTTTGTGTGATTTTGTTTTTTTAATTTTCTTTGGGTCCAATGGTGTGTTCATCTGGGTCAGGGGTTCATTTATCGAGCGGGGCAACCAACAGGTCATGAAGGCCCCTCGCGTAGCATCGTCTGGCATATTAATTGCTTATAGATTGCATTTATTGGATGTTGCATGGAAAGTGGAAGACGCCGGAATACCTGGATTTATCGACCCCGGTGTATTGCTTTTGATACAGCTACAGTTTGTCACCCATTAAAATGAGTCTCAGTTCTGATAATAAATAATATTCAGTTGAAAATAGCTCGAAAACTATGGATGGGGTATTTTTTGAATTTTACATATTCTAAAAGGGGATGGTTTACTTGATACTTCCACAAAGTTTCATTAAGGTAACTCAAGAAAATCGCAACTTACAATTTTTTGTATTTTCAATTCACAGAAATCTCAAGTGAAAATCCTCCCTCTGCGAATTCAGCTGGAAATAACTCGTAAACTATGGATGGGGTATTTTTTGATTTTTACATATTCTGAAAGAGGATGGTTTACTTGATACTTTCACAAAGTTTCATTAAGCTAGCCCAAAAAAATCGCAACTTACAAATTTTTGTATTTTCAATTCACAGAAATCGCGAGTGAAACGCATTCAGCTGGAAATAACTCGAAAACTATAGATGGGGTATTTTTTGATTTTTACATATTCTGAAAGGGGATGGTTTAGTTGATATTCCTACAAAGTTTCATTAAGCTAACCCAAAAAAATCGAAACTTACAAATTTTTATATTTTCAATTCACAGAAATCGCGAGTGAAATTCCTCCCTCTGCGCATTAAGCTGGAAATAACTCGAAAACTATGGATGGGGTATTTTTCGATTTTTACATATTCTGAAAGAGGATAGTTTACTTGATACTCCCACAAAGTTTCGTTAAGCTAACCCAAGGGAATCGCAACTTACAAATTTTTATGAGAAATTGTGAACAATGATTGTTGTGTATGTAATTGCAATGTAATATGTGCAATTCATATTTTAAACTGAAACAGACAAAAGGGTAGATTGCGGCGCGGAAAAAAGTGTAATTTAATAAGTGCGACCCCGCGAAAGATAACGTAAACTATAAAACGTTATAACCCGCAGCGTCGCGCTTTTTTTAAACATAACAACCCTCTAAAAGCCAGCACGGCGATGGGAATATTAGAGCGGAGCGGACTGGATATTGCACTGCATGTACAAAGGACATTATTATCAATAAGGAAGAAATAAAAATGAAAAGAGAGGCAGGAGAGGAAGAAGAGAAAAACCGGCGCCGCGTCGTGTTTTTTTTTTTCTTTTGCATCCTTTCCGCGTGTCCGGCGGTGGAGAGGGGCGCACGTGTGGTTCTTCCCGGGGGTGGTGATGGTGGCGGCGTTCCCGGGGGTAATACGGCGCGCGCGTCCCGAACGGACGCGATGAATACTAATCGGTGCGGTGGCCCCCTTATCCCGCCTCATCCCACAGGAAGAACGGAACGCTCGCGGATCGATGCACTCATAACCCTAACTAAATCTAAATAAATAATTGCGTTTCGCTTTTTAGGGGGGGTTGGAAATTGGGTTAAAAGTGAATTACGTTGAAGAATTTTGTTACATAATTGTTATTTAAAAAAAAACTAAAATTAGTTTTTTAAATAAAATAATTGTTACTATTTTTTTCTAACTACACGCCTGCACATGGAACAAACTGGTCTAACAAAGTCCGAAAGACTGAAATGGCCATCCATTAAACTAAGTTTGTTTCATAATTTTAGTGTGCCACCATAAAACTAATTTTGAGAACCACTGTTTTAATGAATTGTGTGTTGTTTCATAATTTTAGTATGTCACCATAAAACTAATTTTGAGAACCACTGTTTTAATGAAATATGTATTGTTTCATAATTTTAGTAAACCACCATAAAAATAATTTTGAGAACTACTGTTTTAATGAAATGTGTGCTGTTTCATAATTTTAGTATGCCACCATAAAACTAATTTTGAGAACCACTGTTTTAATGAAATGTGTATTGTTTCATAATTTTAGTAAACCACCATAAAAATAATTTTGAGAACCACTGTTTTAATGAAATTTGTTTTAAATACATATTCAATCATCATTGTTGAAATCGATTTTTATTAATTTTAATGTTCAAAATGCTTTTATTTTTTCTTTTTTCTCTAAATCAATAATTAAGAAAATATGCATTTTTGCGCATAATTCTAATCGACTTAATTTCGATTTGAGCGGCGTGCTTTTCGTATAAACCCGACGCGGGCAATTGGAAGGAAAGGCCCGTTTTAATAAAGGGCGGAGGAGAAAAAAGGAAGAAGAAGCGCCCGTAAAATCCTTTTCCCATTTTAATAAAGGGCGTAAAGTGTGCAGTGTAAAGTGGAAATTGCGTTTGAGGCCGTTGCGCCCTTAATTATTTCCCACATTTTTTACGACCCATGGATTCTCCATTTTCCCGATGAAAAAATAAACTTCCCTAATTAAACTCGCGCCTCATCAGCAACTCCCCAGGAATTTTATATCGTGTCAGTTAAATAAATAAAGAAACAAAAAACAGAAAGTTGCGATTCAGTTTTAAGTCCACAGAAAGGACGACGAATAAACCTTTTTATGCTGTCGTTTAAGTTGTAATTACTATATATACAAACATCTTTACTCAGACAACATTACATAAGCTTTTTTTTAAATTATTATATATTATGTTGGGAGAATCAGAAATCAATCATCACAGCTATCTACTGAAAATAATAATAATAAATAATAATAATAATAGTTTATTTAACGGATAATTCCTCTTTACAAAAGTAATACATATAAATTTAAAGATTTCCTCTATTCTATTCTGTAATAATTTTAAAAATAGTAATTAGAACTTATTTTTTTATATATCTGTTAATAAAGGTTATATTTATACGTATATATATACATATATATATATATATATATACAGAGAGCTTTTTTTATCAGTATACATTTCCCCTATGTATACCTGCGAGTCAAATGCATTAGTGTATGTGTGTTTAGTTGCCTATAACACGCAACTGAACACACGTGTGCCAAATAGTCAACTAAACATACACACATTAATCGGTTCAATGCGTTTGACTCGCGTTTTTTGCAGGTATACATTTCCCCTAATGTATACTGATAAAAAAAACCTCTCTGTATATATGTATATGTATGTATAAATCTTGAAAAAGAAATTCCGCTATTATTTAGTAATATTAATATGACCTAGCTGAAAATTAATGGTGCAACGATAAGCCCCAGCGCAGAGTAAAAAAAAACAAAATAAACGATAAACGAAGAAGCCAAGATTGAATATCTATGTAGGTTATATATGGTTGTTCTTGTCCGTAATGAAGGATGTAAACAGGTTAGTAAAGTGGGATGAGGCCCGGCCTGATTATCCTTGAGGCCATCCCCGGCCTCACGCACCACCCGGCTACCTAGATAAACACAATTATAAACGACGACCATCAATTACGACCACGTGATCCCTCCTACCTTCCTTTTTGCCGTTCGTTTCTTTTCCTTATCCGCGTTTGCTTCTACATTTTATTTCACTCAGAGCCGGATAATAATCCGTGTTGGTAAGGGGATGTTATTCGATTTCGTTTTGTAGAATAATCTGAAAAACAACGGGAATCAAATTGTATTTAAGGAATTAACACATAATAAAAGAAATACTATAATATATGTTCAAATAAGCTTCCATCCACTGATAAAGAATATCCCATTCTATCAAAAAATTCTCGTCGGACATTTGCTAACTGATATGGTGAAATTCTTGCGCACTGATCATGAATACTGTTTTGCAATTGTTACCACTGTAAATTTTTGTTTTCAAATTTCCCCATAGAAAAATAAATCATTATGAGAAATGTCGGAACTACGAGCAGGCCAACAAATTTCGTATCTTCTACCAATAATTTTGTCATTAAAGCTTTGTTTTAAATATTCGCAGACGTTACGACTATTATGTGCAGCTGTAATAAATGAAACACTTTTTTACTTTGTTTGTATAACTCGGATTGATTTTATTGTTGACTTTAGTTTCGACAAACTTAACGTGTCATTATCAAAACAAAAGTTTATGTGCAGGACATCCATCCATTTGAAACCAAATTTCTAATTAATAATTTCAAACAATTGTTTGATAAAGATTACCATGTAATCGAAACTAGACACGGTTAATAAAAATCCAAGTGGTATAAAAAATAATTTTGTTTTCTTTATATACTATATTGAAAATGTACAAAATTAAAGAATCAAAATTCTTCATTGGGCGGTGCAACATCATTGATAGCTGGTATTATTTCTTCGGACAATAATTGCAAAAAACTTTCAGACATTAAATGATCAAATAATATAATCCAGACTAAATATTTATTTTTTTGAGGATATTGGGTTCTCGTTTCTAAATATTTATGAGGATTTTGTGTAGCCAAAATTCTACAGTTTTGCGCGTTTGGCTCATTGTTAAGCGTAAACGAATACTCATCTGCAAAACACACATTCCTCAAAAAATGTCTACTATAATGGTGTAGCAAACTTCTCACCATATCATCTGGAAGTAATTCTTGATGGCACTGATATTTGTAGGAATATAAAACACATAAGGCACATAAAATTTTGAGAAAAGCACTAGCATGCTTTTCTCAAAAATTTATGTGCTGTAGTGTTGTGTATTCCAATATTTCCTTCTAGTTGGCGTACACTTACATTGGAATTTTCGGCCACAGAGAATAATACGTCGACAGCATTTACATTTTCTCGATACATTACATTCTGCAGGACGTTTTTTTATTATATTTGCACTTACTATTTACGGTTAAAATTGTTTCAAATGTGCGGATGATTCCGTCAACAGTAGTGTAGTTTAAAATTGACCGATTCGGATATTCTATATATATATATATATATATATATATTCAATGAGTTTCGGATATTCTACATCAAACATATCAATTATTGCACGTGCACTATTATTGCAATAGTACCATTTTAGAATTTGGATCTTTTCATTCAAAAAATACATAATAGTAACTTAGAATTACTTAAATATTTCTATTTAAATGCTAACATGACAGCTAACAATTAACGGTTATTTGTTTCAACAAATCCAATGCACCACCCATTTTTGCTAAAATAGTGGTTTTTAATTTCCTCGATTTCCCCTTTGAATGGAAATAATGCTATGGTTTTTTTCTCTACAATAAATATTTACACTTTTCTCTAAAATAATTAGGGGAGCCAATATTCAAACATTAAGAATTTAACATGGAAATCCCTACGGTGCGTGAATCAATTCTACAACCCTGTATAATCCGCCATGTTATATACACAAATAGTGTATTATGGAGTTTCAACAAGTAAAAGCCTCAATCATCGATAATCAGTTTTGTTTATTCGAACGGAAAACTCATATGTAGCCTGATTGTGCTGCAATATTATAAATATATTTTTTTTAGTTTTTAAGTTATGTATGTATGTATTATATTGTAAGTATATCAATTATATACATATTATGTACGTCTTGTGTCTATATTATATGCGCTATCATTGTATTTTTCTAGTTTATCCTGTAATTAGATCTTATGAATCTGTTGAATAATAAATAAATAATTATATAAATAAATTAATAAATAAATAAATATGTCCTTAGATTGAACATATTTTTTTATTAACAATAAGTACTTAAAAAAAATCTACAAAAAAAACCCTCGGACAAATATTAACTCACCCTGCATCGTTCCCTAAATATAATAATAAACTTTAAAACACACTTGATTGCGCAGTAAATGTTTAGACCTTGGGATTTTTCCGATCGGCAGGAGTCTGTTTTTAAAGGGCGCGCGGGATTCCCGATATCTGCCCTCAGTCGACGGGCTAAAGGGTGGGAGGGGGGCGTCCTCTTCTCGGGCTCCGGGTCGCGCAGAGGGTCCTTTAAGTGGGCGCCGGGCCCTTTTTACGGTTACTTTTATTTTACGGCCTTGTAAATAGCTTAAACCGGCTGACAACAATGTGTGCATGCAGAAAAAAAAAACTTTACCGTGACTAGTAGAATGGTTTCCTTTCCTCTTTTTTTTTATATATTTTCACAGCTAGTAAGGATTACTATTTAAATGAGTTTTACTGCTTATTCAGACATCCTTTTTGGTTGCGTTAAGTCTAAAACACTTAATTTGTTTAAGTTTCAAATATTTTTTCAATTTATTGTATACTTTTTTTCTCATTTATCACGTGGTAAAACATATTTAATAATCGTTTGTTATAATGAAATCACTTGGTTTTAGTAAAACAAAATCAAGTGATTTTTTATAATGAAATCATTTGGTTTTAGTAAAACAAAACCGAGTGATTTCATTATAACAAACGGTTATTTTTCAATTTACTACAACAGTTTTTTCACCACGCAGTGGCTTCATCAGCTAGAGGAATGATACTACAAGTTGATACAGCTGCCTTAAATATTCATTACTTGAAAGGGCGTGCGCGGGGGGGGGGTGTTAGGCCATTGCATACAGTAACATACGTATATGATAAAACAAGAATAGTTACAAATATCAAATGTTGGTTGAAAAATACACAATAAAACTCTTGGTTTATTTCATATTAAGAGGGCTGTGTATATGTAAGCGTTTATGGAGATTTCAACATGAACTATTAACCCAAATTAAAATTAAGCTATTCAAAATTATTTAAATTACTTTTGACAGAGTAGAGATTTCATCATTGCAAAAAGCCTTTATTATTAATAATTTGGTTTTATTTAAATTTGTGTTTTCTTCTTTTTTATTATTTTTTTAAATAGTTTTAATTTTGGTCAAATCTGGATGACCTAGAGTAGTACATGAGTCCAATGGGTCACAAAGGACCTTAATGTCGATTACGCCCACCTGGCCGTTCTCAGGCACACGCTGCACATCCTAATCGCCGTACAATCGATTGATTAGCCGCTCGCCGTCCGATGCAAATCAACCCGCCGGCCCTTTCCTCGCTTCCCCCATATTCCCCCCAATCAAAACAACAACAAACAAAACTACATAAAAATCCAACAGCGTAGCGAAACGAACCCTTTCAGCAGGTAACGGATCGAAGTGCAGGGAGCAGCGGCGCCGTGGTGTCAGGGGGCCTAGGGGGGAGGTTTTCGGTCGGCGGCGATCGATAAATAATTAATGGAGGCGACGGGAAATCGCGTTTCGGAGTGAGCCCTCCGCGCGCCCTTGACCCGGAAAATCCTTGTGTCTTGCGAGTCTCGGCGAGCGCCGCACCGGAAATGAAGGCGGCCCTTTCCAACCACCCCCCGTTCCCCGTAGCGCGCGCCCTCTTCTTCTTCTTTCCTATTCAACCCCTGCGAAAGGATGTTTTCTTTAATTTCCTTTCGGTCGGACAGACGGCTACGCCCCTAATACCCCCCCTGATACCACACTCTCGCTACCTTTACCCAACACTTAGAACATAATTAATTGCCGATTGAAATTTATACCTTTTACCAACGCGCCGCTGTTTCTGTGTGTGTGTGTGCTACGGCTAACAATTGCGATATTGATTTCGAATGTATAACCTTAACTACTAGAAATAGCCAACTATTTTTGTTGCCACTCAATTAAACATCATCCCCGTGCTAAAGTATCAATTATTTAATGCAATTAACTATAACGAAACTTTATCAACCTGTTGATTACTGCGGGGAAAAAATATCATTTTTAATTCTGTAGTGCAATTAAATTATTCAACTAACTTTAAAATAAATCCAGCATTAATAATTAAATTCTTTATGGATTTTGCTGCTTTTTCAATCCAAATTACTTAGGATGCTATTCGAATTTCAATACTGTGTATTTACATATATAGAAATATATATACATTTTTGAGGGAGTTGGGCTTGTGCTTTGATTTATGACTTCGTACTATTGAAAATAAATAAATAATTATAAAAAATAAATAAAATTTAAAAACATATAAACATATACTTTAGTAATATCTCATCAATATGAAACTAATGTTGTTATAGCGTTGATAAAACGATTTTTTTATAATAATTTATTAAAATTTCGGGGGCGGGGGTAATAACTTTATAACCCCACTTAACTTAATGGTGAAGTTGGGGAGCCCATTGGCAGACCATTTTTGAATGTAAAATTTGTCGCTGAAGCGGAAATAATTTTGTTCTAAGCAAATATCAACAATGTTGCAAATCTCGGTTCCTTGTGGACAATGTTGATGTAGCAATGTTTTTATTATGGCTTTTAATTCCAGGACTGGTATCGACGTGAACAGTTTTTAACGTCAATGTTACTTTTCTGTCCAGAATAAATTAAATAAAAATTATTTGAAAAAAAAAAAAATGTTTAAATAACTGTGTCCAAGTGAATGAATACTATTTCCTATTTATCTCAGGTGATTAGTTGTGTTGACGAATTCCATTGAGTACTTAATTGAATAGTTTGACCTGAATGGTAACGATCGTGGTTATTTTTTTTATATATATAAAAATTCTCTGTATGTCGGAGCTTGACAGTACGATACCATCGGATGAGTATATTCTCCTTGTGAATTTTAGGCAATTTTAAAATTTGATTCCACCAAGAAAGTAGCGGAACAAGTAACGAATATACTTGACAAATTCTGTAAATAATTAATTTTTAAAAATAAATTTTCCTTAATTTATTTACAACTTTAGTTATTTTCGTGAAAACAAGAGAAAAAAAAAACGTGCGAGAATTAATTCCGGAACACGGCCACCGGGAAAATGAAGCTTTTTTCTGCAAACTTTCTCTTGCGTTCCCCAAGCTGTGAGCGATTTTGTATTTGTTTGTAAATAGTTTTGCACCAGCTCAACTGTTGGCTATTCTTTTTAAGTGGAGAGACTATTTAAAATGTTGAATTAAATAATGGATTTAATGGCTGATTGTAGAAAATCCTATACAAAAAAAATATTGTATAATATTGGAAATTATTATATAAAATATTTTTTTGTGAAATGGATCAATAATTTCGTACAAATATATTTTTTACAAGAATTTATATCATAAATACTCAAATAAATGCTTGGTTTAAATTTTATAGCTTTATGGAACCGAAAAAAAAATAGTTTTAAGCTCAGATGAGGAAATTCGTTGCTTCTTAAGTGAGCTTATTATATTAAATAAAATAAAATGAAACAAAGATGAGCTTATTATGCCCGAAATGTACACTTCTGTGCAATAAAATTAAGCACAAATCTCATAACAATTTTTCACAATATTCTAGTTGTGTAATTCGGGTCTGTTTTATATGCGAAAATATAACTTCTACCATTTCCACCATCCTAAAATATAAAAAAATAAATATAAATTCAATTAATTTAAATAACTGTGATCAAATAAATGAATACTCTTTTCTATTTATAAAAAAAATGTACACTTCTGTGCAAGAAAATTAAGCACAAGTCTCATAACACTTTTTCACAATATTCTAGTTGTATAATTCAGGTCTGTTTAAATCAGCTAACAGCAGTTTCAATGAATAATAAAATTAAATTAAAGAAATTGACATATTTACACTAGGAAACTTATCATGTCCTCCTTAAACTATAACATATTTTGTGTGCTTAATTCAATTGCACAGAAGTGTACATATAGCGTACAAATAAACAAGTGAAGAAAGGAATACAAAGTGTTTTATTTTTAATTGTTCGAATCTCTTCACGCTACTCACAACAAGACATCGTTTCTTAAGCAAGTAACAAGTTACAAGAAAATAATGGTGATTTTCAATTTTCCATGCAACTTATAAACACCTCACCATTGATCAAAAATGATATCACAGAGATAAGTAGAATAAGAGAATTAGTAGAGATGTTTATGGAGTCTGATTTCTTGGAAATTAATACGGTAATATGAAATTTATGTTTACGTTTAATGAAATGCAATTGAAAATCCTTTAAATAAAACACGTTTTATTTTATTCTTTCATTGCATATGTAAGTCTATATAATGAAACTATATAATGATGAATTTAATGGTAGATAGGATTTTTATCTTAAATTTATTTATCTTAGAATATTATTGTATGTACAAGAATTGTTTTTTATTTATTTATTGCAATGTTTTTTTTTTTTTAATAGTTGCAACTACAATATTTTTATAATTAAATAATCATACAATCTTCAAACAAACGAATTCAATAAAGTGTAGAACGAAAACGACAGGTGAATTGTCTGAAACAAAAAAAGAGGAGAAAGAAATGACGAAAAGAAAAAAATTGGCGTCAAATTAGATCAGCGTCGGCATTAGAGAGCCGCGGAGGGATGGATGGATGGATGGAAGGAAGCCCGGCGTAATCGAATAAATATTTACCGCTAAGAAATTTGCATAACTTAATTGCATTAGTCCTGCGACGGTGAGACTGAGGGGCCTTTGGGCCCTTTGAATAATCATAATCAGGCCCTTCCTGAAATTGATATTCGTCGATAACTGCCACTCCGAGTAATAGGCCGCCTCCGATACGCTCACACTCTGTCAAATTAACGATCCCCGGATGAAGATAATGTTGAAAGAGGGCCGGAAAAAAAGAGAGAAGAGAGATTAATAAGTGAAAGGGGGGTTGGAAAGGGAGGAGGGAACTTACCTGATGGGATAATTCGTTGCCGACGGAACAGTAGATGTAGAATTGGAAAACGTGCGCTATTAAGTATGATAACATGTGTTGCCATAATTCAGGATCTCCAATCTGTTGTAATTAAAAAGAAAAAACAAGCAATAATATAAGAAAAATGTGTACAAATATTTCCCTAACCTAATCGTATTCTATGGATAACAACGAATGGAAATAATATTAAATATATAGCGTTTTGGGTGTAGACATTTTTGACTTGAAGTCACCCCAAAAACACACTCCCAAGCTGTGGCAGTCACGTCTTGGAATACCCTGTATAGTATGCCAATTGTATCTAACTACTCAATAAAATAATACAGAAAGGAATGTCGGTTATTTAATTTCGAAATATTATCATCACTACTTATTATAGGCACTATGTACTCGGGGCTATTCTGTAAGTTTAAAGTGTACGTTATTTTTTATCATCACAGTCTAAGCAACTGTTTGTATTCATAGAATGTGAAATTAATTAATAACGTATACGTTAAACGTAATATTTTCTGTATGGATTAACTTACCAAAGCTACACTGCTGACACACATTGCCACAGTACTGACGACAAATTGCAGAAAAATTATATGTGAAAATATAACTTCTAGCATTTCCACCATCCTAAAAAATAAAAAAATAAATAAAAATTCAATTAATTTAAATAATTGTGATCAAATGAATGAATACTCTTTTCTATTTATAAAAAAATTCTTCGAGACATTCACTACGTGGTCCATTTTTAGCTTAGTAGATGGAAAAAACACGTAATTCTTTTATATCACCTTAATTTGTATTTTGAAAACAATAAAGAGTTATAAATTTCGTGTGGAAGATGAAAAGTGTATACATTGCAACAATTGCAACAGTTTTTAAAGTAATATTATAGTTTAAATTTGTTAATAACTAAATCTAAGTTCCATTCAGTTGTTCTGTAGTCGAAAGTAGACACAAAATACTCCTTAAAACTTCTAAAGTAAATACGTAAACGAACCGATATTTTTTTTAAAAAGAAAAAAAAAATAGCGTGGTTATAGCAAGTATTTTTTTTAGCAAAAGCGTTATATTACACGTTTGTAATCACATCCGTTACTGCTTCAAGCTACAGTGCGGTCGATTTATTTTAGTGGCGTATTCAATGCAGTTTGCATATGTGTATGTATTGAACTAATTACTTGAATAAAAGTTCTATTCTATTCTCCATGGTGTAAAATATTTCATCAAGTTCAAAATGAGAAAAATATCAAAATTCAGAATAAGTATTTAATAAAAACCCCGAAACCAATTGGTAAGAGGGGGCATCGATTGTATATATATATATATATATATTTAATAAAAGTGGTATACAGATGTTACGTTTTTTTTTTTTCTGTTCACAAGAACATATTTTCTCTTATCTTTTCATTGCCAAGGCGGCGTATATTTCAATATTTACTTTATCAGGAACAAATGATGCTTCACGCACGCATACAAAAAATCTTCTTCTGCTCCATCGTAATATTTCAGGTCTTTAAAAATGTGCTTGTGACTTTTCCTCCAAAGCGGATCGCACATGTTTTCCAAAATTTCCTGCATCACCTACAAACAAATCCACAAACCATAGTGACAATAATGACGCATGGTGTCTTTATTAAATTGACAGCCAGTTTGATCAATCGCAATAAATTTGAGACAAAAATGTTGTGAACTTCCAATTTAAGAAAATCAACCAAGTAGTTCTTTGTCCCTTTCAATATACGAGAACAATAACTTCACGTGTTGCATATTTATTTATGTACATCCAGTACCTACTAAATATATAGCTCGGAATGTCGGAGTGGAGAAATTGAAATCTCGGAGTATACTCGAAGTCCACACGAGAAAATTAATTCACCTACGAACCATAGAGATGAAGTATCTCTCGTTCACAATCATTTAGAATTTCATTTTCATCTAAATGAAATAGTTTTAGTTAATGGCCATGTCCTTAATTTTTAATAAAAAAAATATAAATATTTACCATTATAACTACATGCAAAAATAATTGTAACAATTTAACCTGCTTGCATTAGAGCAGTGCCATAGCCGAGCAGGCGCTCCAAGGTCAGGTATACGTATGCATCTCGGAGTCCTTCCCATTCCGACATTCCAGTCTGTATATTTAGTAGGCACTGCATGCACATAAACAAAGATGGAATAAACATAAATAAAACATTTAATGATAAGTATTCATCTAGCGTATGGATAACTAGTGATGGCCATTTCAGTTTTTCGAACCTCATTAGATTAGTGTGTTCCATGATGAATGGAAATTGTGTTGAGGTTATATACCCGATATTAATCGTAATAAATTAAATATGACGCAAGCGCCATCTTTTGCATAATTTCAAACAGAGTAACTTATATTACGATATGGTACAGGTATATTTACAGGTACTTACAGAGTGGCATTGAAGAAGGGGTGTACACTAGATTTGGTCATTAATAAGATGGAATACGTGCAATTAATGTTCTCGTAATTTCGAAGGGATTTACTGAACAGGATAATATACTGCCCTTACTAAAAAAATATTTAAAATAAATACCTGAAATTGACTGGCGCATATAAAGACCAGCGCGTTTAAGAACCCGTCGAATCCACTCAAAGTAGTGACTATGATCTGGTTCATGAACCACTGCCAGACGTACATGATTTCGTAAATCGGACTGATGGTGAAATCGAAGGGATACCAGGAGGCCATCGGCAGCTGGTGATTGTCGGAAATCAGGGGGAACATCATGAACTGCGCGTTGGAGAAAAAGGCCATCATCAGGAAGCTGGCGCAAGCCCCGACCACGAATTTCCTCCAGAAGCATATGTACTCCGATCTGGATTTGGAAACTATGTCGGTCGGCCAGAAGTGCTTCCAGATGTTGTAGAGGATTTCGTTTAGCGGTTCCTTGTAGTAAATCATCGTTGATAATTTCGCAATTGTCTAAAAAAAATGATTATTAAGTTTGAAAAAAAAAAAAATACAGGAAAGCCAAGGATATATTAATTTCATATAAGCCTAAACCGTCTAGACCTGCTTGATATTAATAATACATCTTCGAAAAAGGTGGTACGTTTTTTGGTCTCTCTTTAAATGTTTTTATAAGTCTGATATACCTACTGTATACAGGACAGTAGAAGAATGTGAAGAAGCATCAAGATCGAATGCAAGAAACAAAATAAGAAACATATATGGAAATACAAGAATCAACCTAGATGACAGAGAAAATGAGATAGCCATAGCCAAAATAAACGAATGGGCAAAAGAAATCGTACCAGATGAAGAATTGAATTGAATAAACTAAGAAAGAAAAATTAAGAGAAAGAAAGAAAGAAGACCTCAATACTGAAAGGTATAAGAGGTAGATCACCCATCCTCGAAGATCGGGGGATGCCGAGCGGACCTTACCAAGCCCAACACGGGAGAATTGGCTGGGGAGAGGGAAGACAGGGTCTTCTACAAACCCTTGCTAATTTAAGGAGTGCGGTGTTGGGATGGGTTGTCTCGGCGGAGATTCCGAGAGACGAGAGATGGGGCATGCATGCATGTATACAGGACAGTATATATCGATATATCGTCTCCGAAAGCGTGGTACCGGAAAAGTGCTCGAAATAAACAATTATTCTTATTTCGAGCATTTTTCCGGTACTAGGGACCAGTTATCGCTTTCGAAGACATGTCAATATAGACCTGTATGCAGTAGGTTATACACGTTCTAACATGAATTTCTGTCTCACTGTTTGTGAGAATGTCAGGGTTAGGTTGCAGGAATACATCAATGCCGAAGGTGGACATTTTGAGCACCTTCGGAATTATATATATATATATATAATATATATATAATCGATGTCCCCTTTTACCAATTGGTGTCGGGGTTTCGGAATAAATAATAAAAGTAACAGAGAGACCTCTGGTCGATAACCATTTAACAATTATTTTTTATGTGAAATATCATAATCAATGTTTGTTACCTTATTGTAAACTTAATTGTTAATAAAGATTGTTATATATATAATAAAAGTATTGCTATATACCTACTTTTCAGCCAGTCTGTACATGCAAAAATTGTCTTTATTAAAACATCAATTTTAAATTGCGCCTCCAGACAAACTGAAAGGATCATTTAATTCTAACTTCGTGTATTTTTTTATATTCATCTATCTATCATTATTTTTTGTTAATAAAATATATGAAATTGTTTCATCTCAACACAATAAAAGTTCACAAAATTAAGCGAATTAATTCAGATGAAAGCGCCTGACATAGCATTATTTAAATAAGGAATTTGCATGAAGCAATTAAAACCGAACATTTATTGAAACTAAACTGAAAACTTAATTACATTCCCCGAGCGAAAATAAATAAATTAAAACAAAAAATCCCGGCGCAACAAGAATAAAGTCAGCGTGCACGTAATAACGAAACTCCCGGTTACGCGGCTTAATTCGCGACAAGAAATTGTATTAAGTGCGCGAACAGACTGAAATTCCGCACATGTGCACGTATTTAAATTGCGCCAGTGGTAATTACTTCAATTACGACCAGGACGGTCGTGCACGCCGATGTCATCTTTGTTATTTGCGTTATGTTGATGAGGACGTAGGCGAAGTGCGCGGCCGCCATCACGCTCAGGCTCAGGATGTTCAGGTACATCAGGTAGAGTTTCGGCTTGTCGTCGTTGTCCGGCCAGACGTTCAAGGATTGCAGGATTATTTTCGGTAATAAAAGGGCTTTCTTCGCCGTGTCATTACTGCAATGCAATGCAAAATCTAAAATAATAAAAACAAATATTTAAATACATGCAAACATCTTTATTCAGACAATAAAGATTACAAAATTTATTATAACAGTATGTACGATTGTGTTAGAAGTCTGTCATGGACTATAGACCATAGGTTTTTCTGCCCAAATATTTATATTTATATATTTTTTACATTTTTTAGATTTAAATTGCACATGGTTTGATGGGGTTTGAAAAATGGTCATCACTAATTATCCATATGTTAGATGAATGCTGGCTGAACATAAATATCAGTATAAATGAAAGTTATTTTTTGTACCTTTAGATAATTTTTGCAACATGTTTGAAACCAACTTACCGTGACAATTCCGTGCGCGTCCCCTTTTATACAACCCCTCCTACTTTACAAGCGTAATCGCAACTGTAACGGGCACACAAATTACCCCGCAAAACCTGCAATTAAACGGCTCACAAAAGTTGATCCTTTCAATAAATCAGCGGACGAACAGACCGGAGCCGAAAGTTAGTTCCCAATGATAATTTAATGAAGTCATGGATTTTCCGCAATTTGCATAATCACACACCCGAAGCCCGGGGGGCGCGCGCGCGTAATTACAACAAATTGCGATTATTAAAATAATAATAATAAGTGCGTAATCTGGCGCAATTGTGCCGTCCCGCCGGTTCCGATAATTTCCCGATTCGGAATTATCGAGTTGCGCATTAATTAAATTATGTTACCGCATAAGTTAACGCGACTCTCACACCGACTCCCCCGCCCCCGTTCATCCCCTTTCACCGGGTTTAACCGAGTGCCGCTCAATCATCATGTGAAATTCGAACAATCCGCGCAAATAAAGGCATTTGCATGAATTAGTCAGAAACGAGCGGTAATCGGATAATTAGTGCTTTGGGGATGGAATTGGGATGGAATCGGCGGTGGTGTTGGGTTGTTTTAGGGGTGAGGGGCGAGCGGCGGTTCGGTTTGGAGTTGCTGAAGGGGACAGCTCTCGCCCTATTGCAACTGTTTACATTGCCGTGGAATTCAGTTCCGATTATACTGCGATGAACGTTTAACTGTTTACAATTTTGTTTTCTTTTTTTGCGCGTTTTTTGTGAATTTACGTTTTGTTGATGTTGGTTTCAGTTCTGTTAAAATTGCACTTTGAAAATAATAAAATCAAAATTATTTAAAAAAAAAATATGCATAAATATATTACATAATTATTTAACATCTCAATGTCGATCGTTACTTTATGGTAATCCATTTTAATAAATAATAGAAATGTAACAAGTTTGTAAAATTCATGCGTTCGCGATTTGGGTTTAATATTAAAAATATGGCAGAATTGGTATATACTATGTAATATTGCATAATCGTATTTTATTGTATTGTATACTTTTATTCAAACCACTGTCTAAAATAACAATTTTTTTCTGCTTTTACTTTCTTGATTATTTTTTCAAGTGCTAAAGAAAAATAATCGAGAAAGTAAAAGCAGAAAAATAATCGAGAAAGTAAAAGTAGAAAAATAATCGAAAAGGTAAATGCAGAAAAAAAAACAAGATTTAGTTTTTAATTAAAAACAATGAAGTAACGAAGTGATTTCGGATTGCGGTGGATGATGATTAATTAAAATTTCATTAAAGTACATTTTTTCCGTTTGTTTAATCTCCAGCATAACGAGTAAAGTTATTAATAATAATCAAACCGTTTTTATTACCCAGTTAAGCACAGCGCTGTTTTACCACCCCCATCTAAAAACTTTAAAATCCACCTCAATTTCCCCACCCTTTCTCTCTCGTAAGTTCATTATTAAGAGTCTACACTTTTGACGTCCAGCGAAAAAAAAAACCTTACGAGAAAATCCGTTATTAATAGAAAATAGGTTGCGTCGCGGCGCTTTTCCCGGTTCCCCAGTTTCCCAAGCGCCCGGGAAAAGAGTGCAGGGAGATAAAGCGAGACCGAGAGCAACGCGAGAGTGGAGGGGGGGGGGGGCGAAGGAGAGCATCCAGCCTCGGGGTATGATAATATCAACATCAGTATGCATGGCACTTCGTTTAAAAATCCTTAGCCATTTTTTTTATTCTCGAATTATCTTTGATCATCGCGTGTGAGGAACGCCTCCGGCTACGCGAAAGTCGATTCTTTCTTATATTCTAACCAACAACAAAAAAAAAGAAGAGGATTAGAAAGAGATATTCGCACCACCCCGTCCCCGCTACGCTTATATAAAATTGATACTACACTCTTGATGGAAATTGATATATGAATTTGTTAGTAATAGAAAAATAATATTTATTCAAGTTATTTATATTAAAAATTAAATTGAATTAATTTTTAATATAAATAACTGCGTATAAATTATTTATTTTTTTATATATCATCTTTATTGTAGAATTTACATTACGTATATTACAATACATTTTATAATAATAATAATAATAATCTTTATTGTCCAACAGATATACTATAAAAGGACAAATATCAGAAAAAAAAAATACAAATCAATTAATTAATAACTAAAAATGGTTCAATAACTGCTGTAAGTATAATATATATATAATATTCTTACTAAATAGCTATAAACCATCGGTCTTTCAGCCATTATTATTTTTTTGTATTATTCATCGTTGATAAAAAAGAAGTCTTTTTTTGTTATATATATTTAATATGATATTTACTCAAGATAAAATACTAATTTAATTATTATTAATTAATAATTAATAGAGAGCAGACTCTATTAATTATTAATGCATTTTTTGAAGTAAATATTACTTAGTTGTTATTTATTTTTATATGTCGTGTATCCAACCGAACTGATTCTGTTGCCATATATGTATATTTTTTTGTATATTTCTGGTGGTATATTGAAATAAACGTTATTATTATTTACATTTTATAGAGTTTATGCTATATATATAACATCTTTATTTCTGCAGACAATTTTATATACAATAAATTATCAATATAATTCTTATAATATGTTATACGTTGTCCTTAGAAAACGGCTATCGACCATCGGTCTTTCTGCCTAGTTTATGCTATTTATAATAAAATAAAAACTTGCACAAATCCACTTCTTTCTGAAATAACCAATATCACTCCTATAGGACAGAGACAGACTTTCCTTTTTGGCCGACAAGTTCGCCTCAAATCCCGCAAACCTAAACCTGATAAATTCCCTTTGAATGTCAAGATACCTCTTCACGTCAATTTCAGTTCACGAACTCAAGAAAATTTTGCATAAAAAATGCCAAGACAACTTAGAACACGCCAGAAATCACCAGGTTAATAAATACTTGTCTCAACCAAAATTACTTTCGTTTTAACGGTAACTTTTACTTACAATGAAATTAAACAAGGAAAATTTCTGGCAAGGATCAATAAAATTCGATCAATACCTTTTTCAAACTGCAAAAAAATACTTACACTGTAAGTTTTACAAACATCTACTGAAACAACTACTTCCCGAGCATTTACCCCGCCGGACATTGGATTACAGAGCATTATAGTTTTTGCCCCACGCGCAGAACCAGAACGAATTCAAGCTCAAATCTCTTAATCTCTGGACTTTCCCGCAAGTAACCCTCATGATATATATAAATTATAACATCTTCAAACACCGAAACCTCGGTCTCATTCTCTCTCTTCTTCTTTTTTTGTGTGTGTGTGGGGAGAAATGATTGTAATTAGACGGGTTTATGCAGCGCGGATTTTTCATCACTCCCGCTTTTCTTTTATTATTATGATTATTTCATTCCCCGGGGTCGGCTTTCCCCCCTCCCCCATCTCGTCCTACCTACCGCGCAAAAGGGAAAGAATCTAATCTCGGTTGATTGTAATTAGTGAGCGCTGGCTTCTCTCTCTTTCTCCCGCTGAGTGGAAATTTAATGGGATTTTCTGAAATTCATACTCGTCTTATTTGTGTACCACAATTAAAGATGGAAATTTTGTAGAAACGATTCAATTTACTTTTTTTTTCCTCTGAAAAAAATAATAATATTAATAAATAAAATAAAAAGTTTCTCTGAAGAAAATAATAACAATATTAAAAAATAAAATAAAAAATTTCTCTGAAGAAAATAATAACAATATTAAAAAAAATAAAAAAGGATTGTATATATTATTTAAGAATTATTCTTGTAATCAGATTAATTCTGTAAGAATATGAAATAAATATGAATAAATTATTAAAAATCAACCAATAAAACACAGATTTAATTGAATAACAAAAACAAATTAAATACTCTTGAAAATGGGCGCTAATAACCCAAAACTAGTCGAGAATTTAAAGTTATTCAATCTAATCTGTGTTTTATTGCTTGATTTTTAATAATCTGTTCATATTTATTTCATACAATATGAACTACCAATGTCTAAATATTAAAACCATTAATTATACTGTAAGAATAATTATTATTTTTTTAAGCGAAATAAACGATAATATTGCAATATTATTAATTGATTATTTTTAAAAAGTTGCATTATTACGCGAGGGAAATTCAGTTATAACAAACTGATGTGAGATAGCTATAATAAATATTTTTAATTAAATTAAAGATTTATGTATTAATTGTTTAAATTTGAGTTATGTGAAGTTAGTTAATCACAATTAAAACACTTTTTATTCCTTATTTCACTTTTATTTAATAAAAGTGAAGTAAGGAATAAAAAGTGTTTTAATTGTGAAATATTTATAAATAAAATTTCACAATTTGAAATTTTATACAAACGTATCTTTAATTTAATTTGATTTTATGGACTTTCATAAGTAACAGCCTCAACCATTAAATATAAAGATATTTACTACTACTTATTAATATAAAATAACAAAAATGAAAATTGATATTACTAATTTATATTGCAATACTTTTGGGCAACAAATAACTGTTTTTTAATCAAAGTCTAATAACAAATAACTGATTATATTCTGAAAAAAAATGTTACCAGTTCTATAAAGAAAACCACAAGAGTATTAAAGTCGAATTAGATGTGTAGTTTTGGAGTGGTTAAATTTATTTGAATGTTGTTCCTTGATCTCGCATTTATCAATATTAATCAAACGTCCCTTTTAAAAAATTCAGAAAACCCTCAGACCTTCATTGATATGTGCAATGGCAGCGGCTCTTAAACCCCCCGCCGCGAAAAAGGGAATATTTCAGCGAGAAATGTACGGGAAATAAATATATATATTTTAATATTTGCGGTGACAGGCGGATTTCGTCATATTTAGGACGAAACGTGCGAGGACTCGTCCTCCTCCTCATCCTCATCCTGTCCCTGAAAACTCCTTATTTTTTTGTATCCCCGCGTGTGTATCCGTGCAGTGAATATTTTTAAGTGCAGCCGCGCGACAGTCCGCAGGGATACCTGAGAACAAGTCAGGCCTACCAACGCCGAGACAGAAAATCAATAGGTCCGCCCGTGCTCACCTGGCTGGCCATCGCTTCTTCTCCCTCTGCATCCTTCTTCTTCTTCTTCGTCCGTTCTTTTCGCAGAGACAATGTCTTGCTTATCTTTAATCGGATTGCGGATGACTCGCGTCTGGAGAAGGCAATTTCTTAAGTGGCGTTTTCAATAAATTCGAGCAGCAGTATGTTTTTTTTATTATTGATAAATCCGTGATGATGAAAAGCTCGACGGTTGACGTTAACTTTATGAGACTTAAATTTCGGTTGGGTTTAAAAAAATGGATCTTTATTGACAAACGTAATACAATATCTACATATAACATAAAATATTACGATGCAGGTTGTAAGAGTCTGCCAATTTCCTATCTTTTAGTGGTCTTTCCGCTTTATCCCACATATTTTTTTTTATTTTTATTTTTTGTTATTTCATTAGATATACATACAATCATCTTTATTGTGTGTATTTTCATTACATATTTTAACTCAAATACAATATTTATTCGAACATAATAATTTATCATAATAAATGAAAGACGGCGTAAGCGCCATCTATCGTCTAATTTCATGTGGCACCATCAACTGGCTAGATGAATGGTGGCTAAACATATTATTAAATAAATTAAATAAAAATGATTTGAAAATAAATTATTTTCATGAAATAAATATGAATAAATTATTAAAAATCAACCAATAAAACACAGATTAGATTGAATAACTTTAAATCTGTGTTTTATTGGTTGATTTTTAATAATTTATTCATATTTATTTCATACAATATGAACCACCAATGTCTAAATATTAAAACCATTAATTAAATTATTTCCACATTTAGCTCTGTGACTATTGACTTACTTAAACAAATGCACATTAAAACAACTACTTCCCGGGCAAATACCCACGCCTGACATTGAATTACATAATGTACACCTGTTGTTGCACATCAATAAAATATTGCATAATGCAACAAATTTTGATCCGAGAAAAAAATAATGTAAAAATAACAAAAGGAACGTTACTTAATATAAGGCCATATGCAGACACGTGTTTCGGGATCTATCTCTCGTCAGTACAGCTATGGCTTACATAATTTAAAGATGTTAAAATAAATCAATTAAATTAATTCAAATACAATCAGCAAAATTAAATCAATTATATTAAATCAAATTGAACTAAATCAATTTAAATTAAATTAAACCAAATTAATTCAATTTAAATCAAAACCGAATAAAATTAAACGAAAAGAATTGAATCAAATTAATTAAAAAGAGCGACCCTCACATGCCGCGCGCTGTGTTAGTAATGACGGGCAGAGGAGGAAGTGCGTTCGTGTATTTTAACTAAAACTAATACTGCGCTACAACTGACAAAATATTGTTGTATAAACTTCTTACTTAACTCGTGATGAACATATTTAAATAATAATAAATGGAAATTATTTAAATTAAGCACTTGGTTATTCGTTTCACAGTTTTCTTCATTTTTATCTACAAGATTATTTATAATAAGACCGATTAACGCTAATCTCAGGTAATAAGGCCGGTGAGTTCCAAACTTTCTCGATGTAATTAAAACTGTTTTCCCGTTACGTATGTCTCTAATTGCACATATTTTAAATTCCAGACCTTTAATAATAGTAATATAGTAGCAAGTTCCGGGTGTGGGAAAGTTGGAGAAGGGAAAACAAATATTAGCCGGGAATGTATGCGTATACATAGACATCCACATCCGGTCCAGATGTAATTCCGGGCGAGCCGCGGGAATCCGGCAGCCCCCCCGGACCCGAAACCTTCGACCCCGAAAGCATCGCCGAGCGCGCCTAGGTACACCGCCGCCGAATGGATAATCGATACGACTTAAAAGTAAAGACGCCGGAACAATGACGTCCCAACGCCCCAGGACTAGTTAAAACAAACCCCTTCCCTCTCCATTACACCTATTCAGCTATGCAATCTCGGGGTGCTCAATAAGGCAGGATATGGGATGTGTATTTCTAAGGGGGTGTTGAATTAAACACCTCGCGCGATTCGAGAGCGGGCCGCGCGCGGACCCCGGAAACTTTTAAATGGGCTGTTAAAATTTTTATGCGTGCTGCGCGAGGCAAGAGGAATAATCCCCCCTTTCGGGAAAGTTTCCTTTCTTATTTTTGCGAGGAGAAAAAATATACACGTTTCGAGTTGTATCCTCCGCAAATGCGACTTCCGCCTCTTTTTTAATGTGCGCGGAGAAAAAAAAAAGAAGGGGGGATTTAAACGTGATGCCTAATTTCTTTGGTAATAAGTTTGTTTGAATGTCGCGCGATAAAGTTTTTCGTTGGAGAAGTTTCAAATTAAATTTAATCGCATTTTGAAAGATACAGAATATCCACAACAAAAAATAAATGAATAAAATTACTTATAACAGACGTTGCAAAATGTTAGCGCATTTAAATATTATTTGTTTACTGGAAATTCTTATTCTAAAAAAACGTTTGCAGTATTTATTTAGGGTGAATCAATAAGTAATACTTGATTAATACTACACCCAACACCCGAAAGGGTACAATTTGAATATTGATTATATATATCGAGCGTATAACAAAAATCTACGACGAAGTTGACGTTGGAAATCTCGAGTCATGTCTGTACTAAGAGATCACACGCGTGAAATTCTGGGTGCGGTTAAACATGACAACTAGTACTTTATTTTAGTTCAGACATAACTTTTGATTTCCAATAGATTTTTATTATACGCTCGATATATATATATATATATATATATATATATATATATATAGAGAGAGAGAGAGAGTTTTATGTAACACCCGAACATGCTAGAATGTACTCAATGTAAATTTTCCTATGTTCGATGTGTACTGGAACGCATCAAAGCATTGTGTGCGATGTGATTGGCTACGATTTCTAATGGTAATATAGTCAACCCAATTTACACTATTTAACTGACAAGTGTACTTCATTATTGACATGGAAGGGTGTAATTTGGGTTGACTATATTATTTTTAGAAATAGTAGCCAATCACATCGCACTCAATGCTTTGATGATTTCCTGAACAAATCGAACATAGGGAAATTTACATTGAATACATTCTAGCATGTTCGGTGTTACATAAAACTCTCTGTATATGATGTGGTTGGTCATACCTGTAAACATAGGAAAATAGCGATTTTGGAAAATCCTACTTGCCAAATTTACGAACATAAAAATGGTATCAATCGAAAGATCATTTTATTGCATTTAACATTACTCCTTATGAAAACGGTTTTGTCAAGGGCGGTCCGATGCCTGTTTTAGATGCGCCCGTGATTTCAACACAATTACTAAACGCACAGATAAGTTAAAAAAATGAGCTTTTCGGCAGTCGTTCACTAAAGAATCCTATTATATTTCCTCCAAAATTCATTTTACTAACTCTTCTGAAACCACCAGAAAATAATTTCAAAATTTAGTACAAATTTTCGATAACTTTATGAATGCTCACTTTGCGAGCGAACTGACTGAAAACTAGTATTCTAATGTGGTTCATATTTTCAGAGCTTATTCTCTCATTCTTTAGCTACATTTTTGTATAATATGAAGTTATTTGGAGATTTTTGAATTTTCGCCAAAATACCACTTTTTACCTTTATATTATCCAATACTTTCTGGAGAAGGACCAAATAATTTCTAGAAAAAAATCATAGAATTCTTTTAGAAATTCAATACTTTCTGGAAAAAGACCCAATCATTTCTAGAAAAAATCGTAGAATCCTTCTAGAAATTCAATACTTTCTGGGGAAAGACCAAATAATTTCTAGAAAGAATCTTAGAATTATTTAAAAAAATATTGAAGAATTCTTTCTAGAAATAAAGCTTGAAGTTGTTTCATATAATCCCGATCTTCATCTAGTATTTCTGTTGAGAGAAATATCTTCAAAATGAGAGAAAAAGCAAAAAATCCATCTCAACTCTTCCAACATTACAAATCTTCCAGAATCCAACTTTGTGAAATTTTGCTTGTCCAATACTTTCAAAAAAATCCTTTAGAAAATATCATAAAATCATATTTATGAAGAATTGTATAATCTTTTAAGAAAACCATTAAAGAATCATTTCTTCAGCTAAAGCTTGAAGCTGTTTCATATAATCTCGATCTTTATCTGGTATTTCTGTTGAGAACAATATCTTAAATATAAGAGAAACACCAATAAATCCTTCTCGACTTTTCCAATGTTACAAATCTTCCAGAATCCAACTTTGTGAAATTTTGCTTGTCCACTACTTTCTAGAGGATGACCAAATAAATTGTAGAATCATTTAGAAACTATTATAGAATCAAATCTATGAAGAAGTGTATAATTATTTAAGAAAAGTATCAAAGAATCCTTTCTTGAGCTAAAGCTTGAAGCAGTTTCGATCGTTATCTGGTACTTCTGTTGAGAAAAATATTATAGATATAAGAGGAAAAGTAAAAAATCCATTTCGACTCTTCCGATGTCTTCCAGAATCAAACTTTTGCAAAGTTTTACTTATCCAAGCAATTCTTCTCTAATGTAGGAGAAACTCGTTTTTTATTTGTGTTTTAAATTGAATGTGTTTATTTTTTGCTTTAAAAAAAATCTAAAAAAATTCTGATACACTCTTAGTTATAGTAAAAAGAACGTAGGCTACTTCATTCTCAGAAAAATAGTCTTTTTCAACCGTTTCTGGGCGTTTAAATAGCTCCACGAAATTAGCATTGCGCCTTATGAGAACGGTTTTTTGAAGGCCCGCCGATTGGGTGTTTTAGATGCGCCCGTAATTGCAACAAAATTACTAAACGCACAGACAGGTTAGAAAAATGAACTTTTCGGCAGTCTTTCACTAAAGAATCCTACTACATTTCCTCCAAAATTCATTTTACTAACTCTTCTGAAACCACCAAAAAATAATTTCAAAATTTAGTACAAATTTTCGACAACTTTATGAATGCCCATTTTGTGAGCGATCTGACTGAAAACTAGTACCTTAATGTGGTTCATATTTTCACAGCTTATTCTTTCATTCTTTAGCTACATTTTTGTATAATATGAAGTTATTTGGAGATTTTTCGATTTTCGCCAAAATCCCACCATTTACCTTTATATTATAAAATTTTGTTGTTTTTTTTTTTCTTTAAAAAAATCTACAAAAATTCTGATACACTCTTAGTTATAGTAAATAGAACGTAGGCTACTTCATTCTCAGAAAAATAGTCTTTTTCAACCGTTTCTGGGCGTTTAAATAGCTCCACGAAATTAGCATTGCGCCTTATGAGAACTGTTTTGTGAAGGCCCGTCGATTGGGTGTTTTTGACGCGTCCGTGATTGCAACAAAATTACTAAACGCACAGATAAGTTAGAAAAATGAAATTTTCGGCAGTCGTTCACTAAAGAATCCTACTTTATATACTCCAAAATTCATTTTACTAAGTCTTCTGAAACCACCAGAAAATAATTTCAAAATTTAGTACAAATTTTCAACAACTTTACGAATACCCACTTTGCGAGCGAACTGATTGAAAACTAGTACCTTAATGAGATTCATATTTTCACAGCTTATTCTCTCATTCTTTAGCTACATTTTTGTATAATATGAAGTTATTTGGAGATTTTTGGATTTTCACCAAAATCCCACTCTTTACCTTTAAATTATCAAATTTTGTTGTTTTTTTTTTCCTTTAAAAAAAATCTGAAAAAATTCTGATAGACTCTAAATTATAGTAAAAGTAACGTAGACTACTTCATTCTCAGAAAAATAATCTTTTTCTACAGTTTCTGGGCGTTTAAATAGCTCTACGAAATTAGCATTGCGCCTTATGAGAACGGTTTTGTGAAAGCCCGCCGATTGGGCGTTTCAGACGCGTCAGTGATTGCAACATAATTGTTAAACACACAGATAACGTAGAAAATTTGGCTTTACGGCAATCAATTCCTAAAGAATTCAGCTACATTTCCTCCAAAAATTGTTTTGCTAAACTTTTTGAGACCGCTAGAAAATAATTGCAAAATGTACACATAAAAATCGGCTATTTCACGTTAGCGTATTTTGCGCGCGAACAGACTGAAAACTAGTTCATCAATATGGCTTATATTCTCACTACTTATTCCTTCATTCTTTAGCTACATTTTGGTGTAATATGACGGAATTTTATGGTTTTCGGATTTTCATCGAAATTCCACTTTTTCCATGCATACCCCTTATGATTTCTCCAAATGTTGATGTTATTTTTTTCTGTCAACAAAAAATCACAAAGATCCTAGATAATCATAGAAATAACTTGGAATATTTAGGTTTTTTTTTTAATCATTTTCTGCCATTTCGGTCCATTTCAATAGCTCCGTGAAATTAACATTAGGCCTTATGTGAACGGTTTAAGCGAGGCCCGCCGATTAGCCGTTTTCGACGTATCTACGGTTGAATCGAAATAACATGATTCTGGGAAGATATAGAAAGACGCGGTTTTCAATATTGCATTCACAAAGAATGCAGCTACGTTTTTACTAAATATCATTTAATTGTGTTAGCTGTGACCGCCGGAAATAAATCCTAAATTCAAGCAATTTTTTTGACCAATTTGCGATGGTCAACTTTACGAGTGGACTAACCGAAAAATAATTTCCCGACGAGGCTAAAAATCTCACAAAATATTCCCCCATTCTTTAGCTGCAATTTGGTATAATATAAAGACATTCAGAGATTTTCGCCGAAATTTGACTTTTTCCACAATTTTTTCAAATTTCGACAAAAAAAGTTTTCTTTCAAAAAAATGTGAAAAAAATCTCGGAGACCCTTAATGACAGTAGAAAAGTCATTGACTAATTATTTTTCAAAAATAATATAATTTTCATTCATTATATATATATATATATACAACAATTGACGAACGACAAAATGTTATACTAAAAAGTAGATAAAGACTCGATGCAAAACCTGTGAGTATTTTAACAAGATTGAGTGATTAATTTTAGGCCAGTGCACTCGCTATATGCCTTTAAAATGTGGGCGAAATTTAATATCGTTTCTACGATTTTTTCTAGTGACTATAAGCAACTTAGAAGAATGATTTTTTTAAGAATATATAATGGTTTAATTAAGACCCGCAGATTGGCAGTTTCGAAGGTGCTAGCAGTTGAATCGAGATTACAGAGTCTACACATAAGATAAAAAGATGCGATTCTCATCTTTGAAATCTCCAAAAAATCAGCTTTACTTCCACCAAATGCTATGTTTCTGAGCCACCGAAGATTAACAGAAAAAAAAAAATCGCAAAATTAAGAAAAAAAATCGTCCTGTTTGCTTCACGTAACTCGCTTACAACTATAAATACAATTCTTTGAGATGATTTGAACGCTTTTATAATAATAATAATAAACTTTATTACCCAACAGACAAAGAGCCCAATTACAGAGTAATTAACAAAATAACCAAATATCATTATAAACATTAACAATAACAAAAACAAAATTTAATGGAAAACAATATAATATAATAAAATCTAACATATAAGCAAAAAGAATAAAGTATATGAACAAAAATAATTAATTCTATGCAAACTGCAGTTAATAATAATTTAATGATAGAGAAATGACTTATTCATATGGTCATAGCTATTTAAATAAATTATATAATACATAACATCGTTATATGTTCCTCTCTACTTCTCAGTGTGAGGTGTAAATAAATTAAATAAAAAGAAATTGAAAATAATTAATTATTTAGTATTTCAGTATTTGAAAATAATTAATTATTTTCAAATACTTTTTTTTTAAAATAATGATTAAATAAATTCCACAAACAATCCTAACTTACAAATCACAAACGCGCGTATCACTTACGTAACGGAATCAATCCCCGCCGTTTATTCAAGCCGCTCCATCCCCTCGGCAGCGGATCCACTCCCGGCATAAACATTTACACCGCTTAAACAGCGACATTTCCGGCCCGCCTAATCCACCCCCGGTTTCGGCGTTTATTCACCGGCCGTCTCTTTCCATCCCGCGCGCCGAATAAAGGACTCGGAAAATTATAAATTTCCAAGACAGCAACTAGTGGCACGATCCGTGCCGGCGATTAAAACTCGCTCCCCCCGGGCGGAGGGCGTCGAAAAGGGAACGCCAAGGTGCGACGTGACCCCAATGACGATCTCCTACTTATAAATATGTTTCTTCTTCTTGCTTCTCGTTTTTTTTTTCACGTCTTTCCCGTGGAGTTGTTAAGATTGAAAAAGTTTTGATTTAAGGGGCTAATAAAAAGCGAGGGGATTTTTATTTTGTGTGTTTGCTGCTTCGTTTTTTTTTTTTGTTAGTGTTATTAATGTGTCCGTGCGTTTTCATCCCCCGGGCGTGGGCTGCGAGCACGTGGGTTTTTAATGTTGGATTATTTAATTTTTTATGTATGCAAATTGAAGCCCGCATGATAATTTCGTTGCGGGTAAAGTCGTGTTTATTATGAAATCACGAAAAATTATAAAAATATTAATCCTCAGAAAAAAAATGTTCAACCCCCATTCATCTATGGGGCGCTTGCGTCGTCTTTAATTTATTATGGAACTAGTAATGGCCATTCAGGTTTTTCGAACATGAAATTAATCGCAAGATGGCGCTTGCGTCGTCTTTCATTTATTATGATTTTATATTATTCATTTATTCTTATAAATTTCGCAAGAATAATTGTATTATTTATTTGAATTAATCAGATTCGAGAAACCTTTTCGCTTTTCGGAGCACAATCCGGGTGTTTATGAATCCGCGACTGTTGGAAAGAGGGAATGATTTTGAATAATAAAACAAGGTTACACCCCGAAATAGGATCGAACCCTCGTCCGTAATCTAATTATCCGATCGCGGATCATCCATAATCTACAATCCACTCCGTTCCTCGCCGTGTTACTCTCTCTCTCTCTCTCTCTCGCTGCTGCTGTTGTTGTTATTATTATCATTACACGTCGAGGAGGAGCGCAATCATCTACTCAAGAGCCGGTTTTGATTTAAATAAGATAATGACCGTGAATAAATAAATTTGAGTCAATTGCTCCCTTCCTGTCTTCGTCTCCATTCACCGCATCTGATACTACAGCACGGCTGGATTTTCTTTCAGGCGACGTTCTCACATAAATATCTATTGTTTATGATTATAATTAAAAAAAGCAAAATAAATTATTTAAAATATTATATAAACGTAATTATATTAATGCAGGTAATTAACGAAAATAACCGAGCGCGATTACTTTCGTCTAAGATCCCGACGAAAACGGTACGTAAAAAAAACTGAAGAACGCGCCCAATAAAATTCGATCAATCCCCTTTTTCTAACTGCAAAAATTACTTACACTGTAAATTTTACAAACAACTACTTCCCGAGCATATACCCCGACGGATATTGGATTACACAATATATATATATATATATACAAGGTGTACAGAAAATGAGTGAAAACCTTCAAGTAACTCAATTCATTAATTAATTTTTAATAGGAAATCCAAATAAAAAAATGTTTTATGGTTCTTCATTGAGGCTCACGAGGTCTTCGGAATTTTAAATATGTGACTATAAATTAGTATTGTTTTTTAAATATTTTGTAAAAAATCAATAGCATTAACAATCAATTAGACACGTGTATAATTCCATTGATGTAAATTATTAATAAATCGGATATTTTTACAATTTTATAACTTCATCAGAAGCATTCTTTTAATGAAAATAGATCTGGCAACGACGCACGCTCGTTTGTAAAAGAAAAGGTGTATGCAACACCTCCAGCGGATGATGTAGCAGTTATAAACAGGATAAATGCACACTTGTTTGATCCAGCGTTGCTAAATGTATAGTTCTTTTAAGTGGCCCGTGAGGCTTAAGGAAGGACCGTGTGACTTATTTTCGTTAATATTTTTATCTAAAAATTAGTCAAAGAGTCACGCTACCTAAAGCTTTTCACTCATTTTCTGTACACCTTGTATATATATATATATATATATTGTTTGTTGTATAGCAGTACTACGGCGAATTGCAACGGTTTGAGTCGAAATTATTTAATAAAAGGAAACGACCAATAATTGTTACAACGCTATCTGTAGACACGTGTTTCGGGATTTCATGCCTCATCAGTACAGCTTTGCCCTGTAAGTCCTTAGTTTTTAAACAAGTTTTAATTAACCTGTTTTATTTTACAACTCGTTCCTCTTACAAAATCAAATTAATAATAATGAATATTTCTGAGAAATAATAATAATAATCTTTAGATCACACAAAATCGCCCATTTTTTTTATTTGAACCACTAGATTTTAATAATGCAAATTGGGCCCAGTCCGGAAGCGAATTATTCCCGGGCGCCGTTTTCATTTCCATCCGGAATTTCTTTCCACCCAACACGCTCTCTTTCTCTTCCCCCCTCTCTCTCTCTCTCACTCCTCCTTCTTTTATTTTTATCATTATCATTCTTCTTCATTCCGTATTCTTCGTCCCCTTTCTCTAATGAGCCACCAAACTGTGAAAGCCCCCCCTCCCTCCGTTTCGTTTTGTTGGCGCGGGGCGCGAGAGGGGAGGACGGACTTCAAAAGCAGCAGACGTCGTGGCGTTTATCCAGGGGAGGATGAAATGGAAAGGTGATGCTCGTGTTATTGTCTTATTTCCTCCTCTTTTGTGCGTGTGTATGTTTGTGCTTTTGTATGAGTTTAAGCCGCGTTGAATAAAAACAACAACAAAAAAAAGGGAAGGAACGAACATAAAAAAAAACAACTACGGGGGAAGCGTCTCTTTTAATTTTAATACGAAAAAGCGCGCGTGGATTTGCTGTAATATGAAAACCGGTTTTGTGTTGTTGTTGATGTTTTTTTTTTATTAAGACGCGATGGGTGAATTAAAAAGGAACCTTCAAGACTTAAATTATTGATGCTATAATAGAATCCTACTTGATAGTGGGAAGGGAGGATTCAAGGAGATTGTGCTTGGCTCTGCCTATTTCATGGGGGGCAGCGTCACCCCTTCTTCCTCACGGTTCTCTAGGACCTCATAAGGATAAGCAGAGGGGAGGGTAGTTGACTTTCAAAAATACATGATTTTTAAATAAAAATGATTTGAAAATAATTAATAAATTATTTCCTCGGAAAGGTTTCCGAATCGTGTCACGGGATTTTTAAAATTTTGAAAACGGAATCATGGGTAAACGTGCGTGAAATGAACGAATCCGAAGTCAAAATCTGTAGGAAACTTACCGTTTGGTCACAATTCGCATTTAAAGTCCCAATTTTGAGGTTATAATTGATCCGATTTTCGACTAAATAAGCACATTGCGAGTATAAATCGTACACATGATGAAATAATCGTCTAATTTATGACTAAAGTTAACAAATTTGTTGCGATTTTTTCATTTACTCAGCCACAATCACGATTTTTATTTTATACAGAAAGTGACGTTTATGTAAAAAAATCAATATAAATTTTAGATCCATTTGTAAATAATAGATATTTTAATTTACGATATCAAACATAGATGGCGTCACCGCTCCACTAAACCGAATGTATTTTGTACAATATAATAAAAAATAATAGAGAATTATTCATCGACTATTATAAATAATACTTGCATATTTAATTAATGTTTTTTAATGAAAATATTGGATAGATTGGAACAACTTACGATCTTTTGCACGTTTTGTCGACTTAGGTTAGGTTAGTTTAGTTTAGGTTAGTTTAGGTTAGGTTAGTTTGGGTTAGTTTAGGTTAGGTTAGTTTGTATTAGTTTAGGTTAGTTTGGATTAGTTTAGGTTAGTTTGGGTTAGTTTAGGTTAGGTTAGGTGATTGTGCAAACATGTTTGGAAAGTATTCTGACAAAACGTGCAAAAGATCGTAAGTTGTACCAATCTATCCAATATTTTCATTAAAAAATCATTAATTAAATATGTATGTTTTATTTATAATAGTCGATGAATAATTTTCTATTATTTTTTATTATATTGTACAAAATACATTCGGTTTAGTGGAGCGATGACGCCATCTATGTTTGATATCGTAAATTAAAATATCTATTGTTTACAAATGGATCTAAAATACATATTGATTTTTTCATATAAACTTCATTTTCTGTATAAAATTAAAATCGTGATTTTGGCCGAATAAATTCATTAAGATATTTACTATATTGGGCTTTTTTCAAGTTTAAACAATAACCAGGTGTCAACTGTAAATGTTTATATATATATAATTATATATAATTATTGTTAGCCATTGACAAAAAATAAATCATTTGTTCTTTAAATAAATTTGTTAATGCTTTCATTTAAATAATCTTTTATTATTATTATAATTATATACATTAAATTTGAATATGGGATTATACCCGCCAAAACCCCTCTCGCCCCACGTCCCGCTGACTTTCGACTACCACGCCTCTGGTGTTATGGGGTGAAACTAACGTAAAACCCCGGACCAAAAATTTAACATTGAGTGGACGATCTAAAGAGTAATCTGTGATTCGAGTGACACACCCGTGGAAGAGATGAACACGAGACAGTCAACATCGCAACGATTATTGTACATTGTAAATGTTATAATTTAATATACAGTTTGAGTTAAATCAAGAAAATAATTTCATTTAAATGGTCCTACAATCAAACAGTAACACAAGCTGGCACATAAAAGTGCAAGACTTCCAGATAGAACCATGCTAAAAACATTTTAGGATGGTGTTAGATGAATTCATTAAAACCCTAGTAAATAGAAGATGGATGGGCAAGACTCAATTTAGCCAACAGCGAAAGACTGATAGGGCTAAGCAGAGTAGAATATAAGGATAACGGTAGGGATTATTAATGGCCACTGTCACCTAGGGAAACACAGGAAAGTCATGAAAGCATCAAGACTTTTGCAGGGGCTGCAAAGACAAGGAAGAAGAGACAGTTCTTCACTTCTTGGGTCAGTGCCCCGCCTTAGAAGGAATTAAATAACAATTCCTCGCATTAATAGGTTGACAGACCCAGAACCACTCAAGATGGGGGGGGGGGGCAGTCAACTACATTGATTTTAGAGGGTTCTAGGCTTACTTAGGCCATTCAAGGCCCATTGTGTTACCACATTGGTGGAAGCATTGCTCCCCCTGCAATACCTCCACCAATGTGGTAATACAATGGGCCTTGAATGGCCCAAATGAGCCTACGGCTGCCACTGTTAGCTTATCTAACCTAAGGTTAAGGACCATTTAGTGGATTTTGCACAAATTTAGTGGACAAAGAGTAATTTTGCACAAATTTAGTGGACGAACAGTAATTTTGCACAAATGGCTGTTCGTCCATTAAATGGCAAGCGAACTTATTGTTTATGAAAACAGGAATGCTTTAATTATCTTATTAAATGAATTTCATTTCCTAGTCTCATAAACAGAACGCATTTTTTTTTAGTTTCTTCCACTGAAGAAACAACGATTCTCGCTCGTTCTTGTAGACACAAATTACATACATCTGGAGTACATAGAACTTATGAGGTACGAAAAACTGAATTACTCCAGTTATTCAAACGCTGTACGGTTTAAATAATAATAATAATAATCCTTTATTAACGGTGGCCATTAAAATAAAATTAAATTCTCTTGTAAATGGGCTAATAACCCGAAACTAGTCGAGAATTTAAAGTTATTCAATCTAATCGGTGTATTATTGGTTATTTTTTAATAATCTATTCATATTTATTTTATAAAATCAGAAAAATTATTATTAATTTAGTGTATCGTATCCTTGAATTAAAATCAATCTCGTTAAATCGCTGTAAAACAAATTAAAAAAAAAAGTTGTTTTAATCAAGTTATCATTATTATAATAACCACTAAAAAAATGAACAAGCTCTATTAAATTCTTTCATGAGTGTGTAAACACTCACAAAAAAAAGCGAAACTCATTATATTATTATAATTCCATACGAAAGAAAAAAAAAACCGGGAGCGAATTGATACGATCTCCTGTTATTGTTCGCGGCTCGATTTAATATTCCCCTTCGCCGTTATTATTATTGTTATTATATTTAGCCTCTGTTGATACCTTTTCAGTTGAGGAAAATAATTGCATCGGGTGATGATCGCTGTAAGTAATATGAAAAATAGGAGAAGAAAAACGCACGCGGAGAGTAGACGGAAATGGAAAGTTGGGTTGTGGACTTGCGCGGGTCGCCGGTTGTAAAACCCGCTCCGGAGACGACGCGGCCTCGTCCCGCAACAGTACGCGCCAAACCGTGGGAGCCGTGCGACCCGGAACCCGGCGTCTTCGCCACGTGAGTGAAATGGTATAGTTTTTTCGTTTTTCGGTTGTTGTATTTAAGATAAATATACATAAAAATAAATAAATAAACAAGGAGGATTTCGTAAGTAATCAAGCATGGTGCGTACAGAACTGTCGGTGTTGATCCTCTTGGTGATGGCTAGGGTGACAGTGCAGGGGTATTCGTGGCCGGGGGATGAGACCACGACGAGGCCCTCGCTGAAGGATTACCATTTCGATCCGCTCGTAGTGGAGACGACTAGTGGGTTAGTGCGCGGGTATTCGAAGACTGTTTTGGGGAGGGAAGTGCACGTCTTCACCGGGATTCCGTTCGCGAAGCCGCCGGTCGACCAGCTGAGATTCAGGAGGCCCGTCAAGATCGACCCCTGGCATGGGATTTTAGACGCGACTAAACTCCCGAACTCCTGCTACCAAGAACGCTACGAATACTTCCCGGGTTTCGAAGGTGAGGAGATGTGGAACCCAAACACCAACATTTCAGAGGATTGTTTGTACTTGAACATCTGGGTTCCGCAGAGGTTAAGGATCAGACATCACGCTGATAAACCTCCTCATGACCGCCCTAAAGTACCAGTTCTGATTTGGATCTATGGGGGCGGTTACATGAGCGGCACCTCCACTTTGGATATCTACGATGCTGATATAGTAGCTTCAACTAGTGACGTGGTAGTCGCCTCCATGCAGTACCGCGTTGGCGCTTTCGGCTTTCTCTACCTCAATAAATACTTCGGCCACGGCAGCGAGGAAACCCCCGGAAACATGGGCCTGTGGGACCAAGCTTTAGCTATACGCTGGATCAAAGAAAACGCAGCCGCTTTCGGAGGCGACCCCGATCTGATCACCCTCTTCGGGGAATCCGCCGGCGGGGGTTCTGTCAGCATCCATTTATTAAGCCCGGTGACGCGCGGTTTGGCCAAAAGGGGCATCCTGCAGTCCGGCACCATGAACGTACCGTGGAGTTACATGAGCGGCGAGCGGGCGCAGCAGATCGGGGAGGTCCTGGTGCACGATTGCGGTTGCAACGTGAGCCTCTTGGCCACCAGGCCTCAACAAGTGATGGACTGCATGCGGGCAGTCGACGCCAAGACCATTTCCCTCCAACAGTGGAACTCCTATTCAGGAATACTCGGATTCCCGTCCACGCCCACTATTGATGGGGTGTTTCTAACCAAACACCCCATGGATATGCTCAAGGAAGGGGATTATGAGGATATGGAAATACTTCTAGGAAGTAATCAAGACGAAGGTAAGGCAAATTTACCTTATTTTGGGTATTCATGGTTTTAACAAGATTGAGCAACCGCTCATTCAGCAAAAAAAATCATTCATCATTAATATTTGCTTCTGTTTTCTTAGACAGACTACTAAATTTATAATTGGATAAATTTGGTTGTATTTAATAAACCACGGAGGAATTTTTCGATTGAATGGTATTCATGGTTTTAACAAGATTGAGCAACCGCTCATTCAGCAAAAAAAAAATATTCATCATTAATATTTGCTTCTGTTTTCTTAGACAGACTACTAAATTTATAATTGGATAAATTTGGTTGTATTTAATATACCACGGAGGAATTTCTCGATTGAATGGTATTCATGGTTTTAACAAGATTGAGCAACCGCTCATTCAGCAAAAAAAAATATTCATCATTAATATTTGCTTCTGTTTTCTTAGACAGACTACTAAATTTATAATTGGATAAAATTGGTTGTATTTAATAAACCACGGAGGAATTTCTCGATTGAATGGTATTCATGGTTTTAACAAGATTGAGCAACCGCTCATTCAGCAAAAAAAAATATTCATCATTAATATTTGCTTCTGTTTTCTTAGACAGACTACTAAATTTGTAATTGGATAAATTTGGTTGTATTTAATAAACCACGGAGGAATTTCTCGATTGAATCGTTGCTCCATCTTGTCATTTAGTTTAAGTTAAATCTTGTTAATTGTGGAGGCTTCTACTTTGTTATACATTACAATTCAAATCAATCAAAATAAACAAATAAAAAATATTCATTTTTTATTTGTAGCAGCAAATCAAGAAGATTTAACTTAATTTTAATAAATTAAACACTTTTTACTTCCTTTGTTTGTATAACTCGGAACGATGTAAAAAAAGTGTTTATTAAAATTAAGTTAAATCTAGTTAATTTGAAATATGCTACATTAAATAAAATCATAATTCAGAATATTTCTGCTAGGATTTTGAATAACCGAATGATTATTAATGTACAGTAAATAGTATTACAAATCCAATGGCATAGTTCAGTCTTGGCTAAGTGCCCTAACTGGTTTACAACTGGACCATTCTATACAATATTGAGATTATCTGAGATTTATTTATTTATTTACGGTATACACCTTTTAACAAAT
The DNA here is from genome assembly GCA_963082785.1 of Philonthus spinipes. Lineage (NCBI taxonomy): Eukaryota > Metazoa > Arthropoda > Insecta > Coleoptera > Staphylinidae > Philonthus > Philonthus spinipes. The sequence goes on along the minus strand of OY720310.1, from coordinate 1,947,132 downwards.
GTTTACATAAAGTTTACAGCTTAAATCTAATAAATACTAATGTAAAAATAACAGTTATATAGAGCTTACTACGTGCATTAAATCTTCATTTTTATAAGCTTCATTTTTTTCTTCTTGAAAATATTAATATATAATACATTTTTCCGTAAATCGGCTATCGACCCGCAGTCTTTCTGTCTGGATTTATTTTTAATTTGTTTTTTTTTTTGTTTTTCTTATTTTTTTGTATATGTTAGTGAATTTATGGACAGACAAAAAAATATTTCAGAGAAAATCATTGCTATTAAAGTCTTAGCAACTATTTTTTTTTTCTGATTACCACTATTTTGAATGGATTCTGGCTGAATCGGTTGAACGGATTGATGGACTTGAAATTCTGAATTCTAAACTAAATTTATTGGATTCTATACCCTTTTTCAGTTAAAAAAGTTTCCTTCAATCGGCTGCTATTTTGTGAATTTTGGTCCAATTTACATGGCATAGGTATAATATCTAGAGAATTTAATTTAGTTTATAAAGCTAATTTTTGTAATCAGACAAGTAAGACTGGTCCTAGATTTGGAACAGTAGATCCCCATCATTCATGCATTCAGTCAATTTGACTTGCTACAGCAAGTCGCCATGTTGTTTAGTTTAGTCACGCATATAATTTTCTTAATCACTGTATAAGATTTAAGCAATCTAAAATTTAATACCGATCTTTTTTTGTACCACTTTCAGTTCTTCAACAAATGAATTCCAAACTCTTCAAGCCTCCCTAATAATCACAGTCATTTACACATTTCGTATATTTCCTATTTATATTAAATTTGCACAATTTTTCCGCTCATTTCCTAAGACCCAATTTACGCGCATGCTGTATAAAAACTATTTGTTCGATGTAGTTCAAATTTATACAGATGATACATCCATCTATTAGAAAGATTTTGGTGTAATTTGAAGTTATTCTGAGAATTTCGGATTTTTCATGAAAATCCATTTTTCTTTGAGAATATTAAAATTGTCATCTTGTCATTAAGGGCCTAACGAAGCCTAGATATGCACATTTTCCACTGCCCCATCTTATTAAAACCAATGATACTCAAAATTATATACAATAAAATAAATATGGCTTCTTTCATACTAAATGAAAAACGATGAAAGCACCATCTTTTGCCAAATTGTTTGTAGCATCGTCAACGATTCGAGTCTACAAAGTATTTAATCGCAACACTACCTTGTAGACTCGAATCGTTGACGATGACATAAACAATAGATGGCGCTTGCGTCGTCTTCCATTTATTATGAAAAAAGCCATATTTATTTTGTTGTGCATGTTTTTGAGTGTCAATGGTTTTAACAAGACGGAGTAGTGGAAAATCTACACGTAATAATCGTAGACTCGAATAATTGAAAATGCCACAAAAAGTTAGGCAAAAGATGGCGCTTGCATCGTCTTCCATTTATTATGATTCATATCAGGTATTTAACCGCAACACGAGATCCATTTAACTGCCTTCATGGAACACGCTAGTCTGATGAGGTTCGAAAAACCGAAGTGGCTACCACTAGTTATCCATACGCTAGATGAATCCTTCAGTATTGTTACATAGATGAAAAAGCCATTTAATAACATGTTCAACCAGCAAAATTTTATTAAAATGCCTTTTTTCATATTAAAGCAAATATTAATAACGAACGATTTTTTTATTTGTAAAATATGTAAAAGGGGTTTATAAATATCTATCAAAAATCATAATTTATTTATAATTTTTTGTAAAGTATGTAAAAGGGGTTTATAAATGTCTATTAAAAATCATAATTTATTTATAATTTTATTGATTGAGTGTTGAATTATTGTTTAACCTCTCACGCATTTCAGAAATAAAGCCTTCGGCAGTTGCAGAATGCAAATAGCCGGCGCGTAATCAATTGATAATAATGTTCTCCCGTGTCGGCGTGTGGGAGCGGGGGGTGTTCTCCAATTGGAGTTAATTATAGGAGAAAATGCCTTTGTAAGGTGAATTACATCCATTACATCCGGCGCCTACGCGTCCTAAAATAACACAAATACAACGAGATCCGATATTATCGGGCCCACGCATCCTCTCGCGCTCCTCGCCATTATATATCCTGATACAGAACGCGCACACACACACTCGTACATGTATTTCCCTCAAATTAACGCGATTCAATATAAATTAAGGACGATTAATAAAGTGGTAAACGCGTTGATTGAAATAATTGGTTGAATTGTAAATTAATTAGGAAAGGATTTAACACTCGTAACGTTTGTTGGATTTTGATTGTGCTGTTTTGAAATCGGGTTTGAATTAATATTTTGACAATTAACAAATAGATTCTTGCTTGAAATTGTTACATTATGATCTATATCCATCATAATTTATTTATAATTTTAATTTTAATAATTGATTAGAAAAAACCTGTATTATAATGGGACATGAGATTCTGAATAGTAACGATTTGACAACAAGCGTTAAAAATCTGGCAGCAACAGTGACATTTCACAGAAATTTTAAACAATAATGAATTTCGTTTCCCATTCTCATAAACACTTACTTTAGTGGACGAAATATTGATTCTCTGTTGTCTAGCTTGTAGACCCAAATCGTTGACGATGCCACTTGAAATTATATATTAAAAATTTGATAAGAAAAGTGTGACGCTCTAAAAACATTACAAAACATATGTATAAAAAAGGCAAATTACCAATCACAAATTACGACAAAATACAAAATAAAAATAATACGCATCAAAATATTTATTTTTCAATCCCAAACAGTTCATTGTGAAAACAAAATGCAACCGGCGCTTGCGTCGTCTTTAATTAATAGTACTTTACTTATTTTTGTAAATTACTATTGTTTAAAATGTTTAAAAATATATTGCTGAACTTACAATGAAAAATAAACATGTTACTGTATGAAATAACCTACTTAAAGGAGTCTTGATTATGGAATCGATTTAATTATAAATTGATTTCATCGATTAATTAAACATAATTAAAAACCAGTTTTACATAACGATTTAAGAAATTGCAATCCACCGTGTATCACACACACACCTACACAAACTAGTGGATAGAGTCTAGGGGTTGTGTGTGTGTGTGGGGGGGGATGGATGGGCGTTTGAAGGCGAAGTTGGATAGCAAATGGAATTATTGATGGGAAAATTGAACATGTCAAGGCTGCAGCAACTCCACACAAATTACCGGATCCGGAATGATGCGAAGGTTTGTAATGATCATCATCAATCCATAAGGGATGAATAATTAAACAACCGCGCGCGTGCATCCCCGTACGGTTTTCCATTTTCCAGCTTTTCCTTATCGACCATTTTCCAACCCTTTCCTCTCGCCGCCCCCGCCGACTAGGGAATATTCCGGCATTGCACAAACATGAAATGGAATATTTATCCCGAAAATAAAATATATACGCGGGGTGTAGTGTAAAGGTGTTTTTTTTTGTTTTAGTGTGGAGTGATTTGTTTGTGTTGGCTGTATTGAATTTTGTTTTGTTTGGAATTGGCGGTGCTGTGAATTTTTCATTGCTAATTAATATCTTAAATTACATTTAAAAATGAATTCATATATTTTGCATCTTTTAACAATAAAAAATATCCGCAAGGGTATCATGATGTCTACTAAGCAGTATAAAGTCTCCAAAACGAGCCTGAGGCGAGTTGAGTATTAATCACCATAAAGCCTACAAAACGAGCCAGAGGCAAGTACAGATAAAGTTTCAGTCAAAACAATATATGTTTTTGTTTTCCTTCCACTCGATAATTCTTTTTTTTTAGGTATCATGATATCTATTAAGCAGTATAAAGTCTCCAAAATGAGCCTGAGGCGAGTTGAGTATAAATCACCATAGAGCCTACAAAACGAGCCAGAGGCTAAATAAAGTTTCAGACAAAACAATATATGTTTTTGTTTTCCTTCCACTATCGATAATTCTTTTTTTTTTTTGGGGGGGGGGGGATCAATTACTCACTGCAAGTGCTGCAGCTGGTTGTGAGGCAATAAATTTGAAACGATGAATAAAATCACATGATTCACGCATTGGCTTCATAAGCATTAAAAAAGAATCACCAACATGGCAATGTTTGTATTACTTCAAATAAGGCAATCGTATTTTTTTTTTTTTCGAATTACTTGTGAATATTTCCCATCTCATTCATATTACATAATTTTTTATCTATATTTATTTATTATCACTTGAAGATAGGAATAAGCCGGTCGCATTCTGTTTTCACAATAAACTGTTTGGGATTGATAAATAAATTTTTTGATGCGTATTATTTTTATTTTGTATTTTGTCGTAATTTATGATTGGTAATTTGCCTTTTTTATACATATGTTTTGTAGTGTTTTTAGAGCGTCACACTTTTCTTATAAAATTTTTAATATGTAATTATAATTGCAATTTTGAAATGGAGATTCCGTTAATAAAGTAAATTGAAATTGAAATATTAGTACTCACGAATTTTGGCAAGTGATTTTAAATAAACCTCTCTATCTTTTTATTTAGAATTATATAAATTAGCTTTCTTTCTTTAGACATTATATAAATAAAATTCTGGAGTATTAATAAGCTTGAAGTTGTGCACTAATTATAAATCACTAGTGATTTATAGTTACCATACGGATTTTATTGAAAGTTATGTGAGTATTTTTTATGTTATTTTTTTATATATATTTTGAATGGAAATGACATGAAATTTGAAAGAAACTTTGATTCGCCTCGAGTTTAACCCCTTGATTTTCCTTGAACCTCATCCCCTCAGAATCCCCTCTCTGACTCTCCTCCTTTTCCCCAGTGGAAGACATAATTCAGCGTTCGCGAAATATTGTAGTCTCCGGCCGTTTATTCAAATGCAACCGTCATAAATCCGTCAATTCCATCTCCGGGGAGCAGCTGAAAATCCCGTTCTTCCCTCCCCCCGCTCCCGCTACCGCGACCCTGGCCAACATCCAAGCTCCGCCATTTTTCAGCCGGTCACAACTTATGTATTCCTCGCCCTTTAAGTCGTTCCTTCAAATTACATAAAGCACAGGGCGCTCGAGTTAATACATCTATATCTATATATATATATACACACGCACATGCATACAGAGTCCTCGCCGCCCGCCTTTTTTAAGGAGATAAGGAAGAGCTAAAAGAGCGGGCTGCATTATTCAGGGAAAGATCCGCGAACGATGACAGTTATGCAAATCTCCTGACTTATGGAGGTCGGCTTTAGTCCTTCTCTCTTTTTTTTTACTGTTGCCGCCACCAGCGCGGGTGTTTTTTTTCACGCTTTTTATATGTTGTTCGCGCAAACACGGTCAAGGGGATTATTAAGAGTTAATATGGGGATGTAACGCGTAAAAATAATAGTAAGTGATTGATGAGGCTGATAATTTTTGAAAGTTCATGATTACTTGTAGTAAATATCATTATAAACCTCGACACCCAATACTGGTAAAAGAGGATAAGATTAAGAAAGAAAGAAATATCACTATATAGTCTAGTGATATTTCTTTCTTTCTAAATATCACTTACTTATTACGTGTAAAAGAGGATAAGATTAAGATAGAAAGAAATATCACTATATAGTCTAGTGATATTTCTTTCTTTCTAAATATCACTTACTTATTACGGGTAAAAGAGGATAAGATTAAGATAGAAAGAAATATCACTATATAGTCTAGTGATATTTCTTTCTTTCTAAATATCACTTACTTATTACGGGTAAAAGAGGATAAGATTAAGATAGAAAGAAATATCACTATATAGTCTAGTGATATTTCTTTCTTTCTAAATATCACTTACTTATTACGGGTAAAAGAGGATAAGATTAAGATAGAAAGAAATATCACTATATAGTCTAGTGATATTTAGAAAGAAAGAAATATCACTAGACTATATAGTGATATTTCTTTCTTTCTTAATCTTATCCTCTTTTACCCGTATTATATGTCGAGGTTTATAGTTATATTCAAAGTCTGTTGTAATCTCGCTACAATTCACACCACACTGTGGCTTCTTCAGGCGAAGAAATGATACTTTACACTATTCTGTCCGCGTATTTATACACAAAATATTTTATAAAATTATGAGAGGGTGGTTTTTTTTTCATTCATTCTCCAATATTTATTTAAAAAAAAACGCGTACTACATGAAATATATATAAAAAATGTATGCACACAAAAATACAACAAGCGTACTTGAAGCTAATTATATTTAATAATTCCCTATTATTTATTCATATGCTTTTATTATTCTCAAGAAAAAAAATCCAATATATATATATATATAAAGGATAGAGCGAACGAAATGCGATAAAACGTGAATTCACTGTTAATTGCAGCGTAAATATTATTTCCCGTATGTGTTCAACCACGACGACGATAATTACGCCTTGAAGTTTGTGTATGGTTATGATTATTGTTATTGATGGGATTTTTATTGATTGGACGCTAATAATTACGCCGCTTCTTTCAAAACAAATAAACCGCTCTGATAGTGGAATGTACGTACATAACAAAAACAAAGTTTACTATTAATAGATATTTTTATTAATATATTTATATATATACAATAAGTAATCCCTTTTATCATATAGTGTCGGATTTTTATTAATATTAATTAAATATAGGAAAAATATTAAAAAATCAGGCTGAAAGACCTCTGGTCGATAGCCACTTTGTGAATTTTGCTTTATTGTAACAGACAGTATTATAACATATATTAAAATGTAAACACACCTCATTGTACAAAATTCATAAACAAAGATATTTATATATATATATTAAAAATTCGATCAATCCCAGTTTTTTTTTCAAGGCTGCATTAATCTCTTGCACTATTAGTTTTTGGAAAGAATCTATTGAAATGCTAGTTCTATTTCAAAAAGAAAATAACAAAAAATATTTTTGAATAATACGAAAATTCAAACGATGCGATTTCGTTCTCAAGCCGCGTCCAATTCTCTCTCATGCTTACAAAACCTCCGTCGAAAATTTGCAATATACAAGGTGTACAGAAAATGAGTGAAAAGCTTTAGGTAGCGTGACTCTTTGACTAATTTTTAGATACAAATATTAACGAAAATAAGTCACGCGGTCCTTCGTTAAGCCTCACGGGCCACTTAAAAGAACTATACATTTGGCAACGCTGGATCAAACAAGTGTGCATTTATCCTGTTTATAACTTCTACATCATCCGCTGGAGGTGTTGCATACACCTTTTCTTTTACAAACGAGCGTGCGTCGTTGCCAGATCTATTTTCATTAAAATAATGCTTCTGATGAAGTTATAAAATTGTAAAAATATCCGATTTATTAATCATTTACATCAATGGAATTATACACGTGTATAATTGATTGTTAATGCTATTGATTTTTTACAAAATATTTAAAAAACAATACTAATTTATAGTCACATATTTAAAATTCCGAAGACCTCGTGAGCTTCAATGAAAAACCATACAACATTTTTTTATTTGGATTTTCTATTAAAAATTAATTAATGAATTGAGTTACCTGAAGGTTTTCACTCATTTTCTGTACACCTTGTATTGCAAACAAGGAAAAAAAAAGTTTAGAAATTTTGACAAATGAACCCTAATAATTTAAGCAGCTGTTAGTGCATCATACAGCACACTTGTCCGCAACAATGGTAGGCAATTGGTCACTAGTGTATCCCAATGTCCATCTGTTCATACAATTAGGCCCCCGTTGAAATCCACACAATAGTTCATCCCAAGAAAATGACGAACGCACACACACACATACAACAAACACTCTCCAACACACACATGCAAACGCTCTGTGACACACACACATAAACAATTTGAGATTGGAATGGAGTTCATGTGTACATTAACAACGCATAAATACGTGATTGTGTGTATCTGCCTGCTACAAGTCAAATCCGCGTCTATTGAGGGTTTTCCGAAAACCCCACGCTCCGTCCTTCTGTTTCCGACGCCCTCGCGGCCCATCCCCCACGGGCACTAATTCCCCACATTCCGCTCGTGTAAAGTCACCCTTTAACTAATGCACACCAACACACGACCCCGCCATTATTTAATCCTCCCCCTTTCCAGCGATAGCACACTAAATTTTATATCTCGCGTAAATCTTTATTACCCTTTATTACTTGTTACTGCGCCAGACAATTGTGTAAACATTACTCTCTTTATTTGCTTTTTCTTTTTTGATTGGATAAACCGAGCGCGCTTCATCTAATAATCCGTGCGTGTTCATCAACAAGAATTAAATTATTATTTGCTATACGTAATCAACTTTACGCGTTGACTTTATTAATTCGTTAAAATTAAATCGGTCTGCCTGCTTCCCTATTAAAAAACTGTGCATTCGCGCTTAGCAGATCAATATGGTTACTTTTTAAATTGTCACTATCTAGTGGTTGTTTTCCGTCTTGCTGGAAATTAACAAACATAATTCCAATATATAAGAATGGCGATAACAAACTTGTTAAAAATTATCGTCCTATATCCATTATTGCAACAATCCCAAAAATTTTTGAAAAATTTATGACGGATTTCTTGACTAATTCACTGCAATCTTCAATCTCTCACAAACAACATGGGTTTCGAGTGGGGGCATCTACTGAATCTAATTTATTGTTATATGATTCTTACATTGTCGACACCTTGGAACGCGGTTTTCAAGTTGATTCCATCTATACCGATTTCTCCAAGGCGTTTGACTCTGTTGATCAAGCGCTATTACTCCGAGCTTCATAATTTTGGCATTTCTGGTATTCTTTTACGTTGGATAGAGTCCTACTTAACAGATAGGTTGCAAGTGGTTAAAATTGGGCAGATAACATCAAGACCCCTAAAGGTTACTTCTGGTGTTCCTCAGGGTTCGCACCTGGGTCCCTTATTCTTCAACATATTTATAAACAACGCTACAAGCTGTTTTCGGTATGCGAATTGTTTACTTTTCGCTGATGGTATGAAAATATATATGCGTATTGAATCGACTCTTGATGCAACAAACCTGCAAAATGAACTTGATCATTTTTATAGCTGGTGTAATGATAACAGGTTAACGCTAAACATCAACAAGTGTAATATCATTACTTTTTCAACACAGTATTACCTCATAGAACAAACTACCTCCTACTCTATGGTTTTACAATTTGAATTACGATTTTATATTTTTCAAAACGTACGATTTTATTTGATCCGAAAAAAAAAACAAATAACTGTAATGATTTTTTTTTTCATCCTCCTCCAACGAGCGAGTATTCAGTGGGTGCAAACACAAGCGAGCATTTTATTCGAAATATCCCTTCCATAAAGCGCTCGCCACTCACCTTTCTTTTTACCCATTTCGAATGCTAATCAAGCATTGCAAAAAACACACAAAAATCCCTTTGTTTCATCCACCGCGACGAAACGTGCATTTCCTAATGGAAAACAAATGCATTTTATCTGTGCGAGGAAACTCGTACGTATCGCCGAGTCTATATAGAGAGAAAAGAGAGAGAGAGAGAAATCCCGGGAAAGCTCTTAGGAAATTATAAAACTTGTGTCAACAAGTGTAATGCTCCCACCGACTGATTATTCCATCAGTTGATTTCCATTCGGAAAACTTTCCGTCTTCCTTCTCCCGGCATTCAAAGCAAATTGCGCGCGTTCCACGTTTACGTTTATTTACATCCAAATGGATTTCCGACTCTCCGATTTCTGCACTGCTACTATTCAATAATGTCGCCGGTTTTTTTTTTTTGTGTATCTGTGTTTATTTATTTGCGTAGTTTTCGAAACGGGGCACAATCACCATTGTTGCAGCCACTTATTTAGAAATCATGAGTGCTAATCATTGTCGGATAAATAAAAGTAATCGAGTATTTAAATAATCGATTTATTTCAAAATTTCGAAAGGTAATGAAAATTTGTTGCATTATACAATATTTTATTGATGTGCAATAGCAGGTGTTCATTATGTAATTCAATGTCCGGCGTGGGTATTTGCCCGGGAAGTAGTTGTTTTAATGTGCATTTGTTTAACGTACTTACGTCAAAAGTCACACAGCTAAATGTGGAAATAATTTATTAATTATTTTAAAATAATTTTTATTTAATATTTCAAATTCGTAATTATTTCTGGCCCACCTTGTATAATGAAAGTTTAGTTTGAAAATTGTTCAATTAGTTGTAAAAAAAATTCAAGCTTTGAATGATACATCTAGAAACAATTAAATAATTATTTGATTATTGAAACTAGTTGAGAATTTAATGTGAGAATAATTTATTAATTATTTTCAAATAATTTTTATTAAACAAAACACTTTTTCACTTTGTTTGTATAACTTGTTATTTTATTTTAGTGACTATAGTTTCGAAGCATAAAGCATCATTATCAAACTAAGAGCCTTAATAATCAACAAAATAAATAATTTTTATTTAATTTATTTAAATAAACTGAGACCAAGTGAATGAATACTCTTTTCTATTTAAATTTGAATTTAATGTTGTTCAATCTAATCTGTGTTTAATTATATTTTGAATTAATTTCTCACTTAACCCGTGGTGAAACATATTTAATTAATAGACTTTGATTAAAACACTTGGTTTGTTTCACTGATTTTAAATCTTAATGTAGTTTTAATCAAAGTCTATGTTTTATTGGTTGATTTTTAATAATATATTCATATTTATTTTATAAACAATTATTAGATTTGAATATCCATTAAATTTATATACACTTCTATTAAATCATTAAATAATCCCTGGAAGTCGCAAAATCCGATTATTATTGAAAAAGACAAGATAATCAGGCTTGAAATCACCGGAGGAAAATAATCTGCACTGTGAAGGGGGCGGGCAAAACCCCTCCCAAAAAGCGTTCATAATAATAAAATCAGTATCGCTCATAATTTTCACCGGCAATAAAGCACTCATCGGAATCGATTTTTTTTAGAGCTGGAATACATCCCGAGATGCAAAGAGGGCCGGAGAAGTGGGGACGGGGGATGATTCTCCACACCCGAAATTCGCAAATTATACAGCGCGAGAGCGCTTATTTACATAATAACACCAATCAAAAATTTTCCCGACACAATATTATTTCGTGCACGTTTTTCCTTCTCCGGCGAATTCTTTTCATCCGTCCCGCAAATTAAGGCGCCGAGTCAGACTTTTCACTTAGCTCCATTGATGTTGGGAAAAAGTTTTTTCTTCTTCTTTCTCTTCTTTTTTTTTTTCTCTGTGTGTGTGTGTGCACGGGGTGAAAGTTCGTCGGGGAAATTGTGCGTGGTTGATGAAAATTTGGGGTTCGAGTGGGTGCTTCAAAGTTCGTTAGAGATGAATCGCTTCCATTTTTATTATTATTTTTTTTTGCGGGGTGTATGGATTCTCTTTGTTGATTTAAGTGGCTTAGAAAGTTTATTTCATCGCGGAAAGAAAAATGAAACGGATTAAATGAATTATTTATTTTTTATTATTAGAAATTTGAAAAAAGTATAATCAATAAAATATTAAACATAATTTAATTGAAATTAATAATAATAATGTTTTAAGATGTGTTTTGTATATTTTATGTAAGCTCGGAGTCGGGGTCTTTTACAACCCTGGGCACAGTTTCTGTGATACTAAGTTTAGGTTTATTTATTTGCTGTACGCTTATTTATTTATTTTATGTCAATGGCTGTTTGCAGTGTGTAGATGTACGACGAGTGAACCGGCTAATGACCTTGTAGTCGAAGCCGGCAAAGTGGGTGGGGTTTTTAGTCGGTAGTCCTCCTACCTGGAGGGAATCAGACACTTCGTCCGTAAATGGATTTTCCCCTCCCACAACACAAAAAAATAAATAAATAATGATTTAAATAAAAATGATAAAAATCATTTGATAATAATAAAAAAAAATCTTTTGAATAATTTTTCTCACTACTTTTATTTTAGCGCTTTCAGACACTACCTGTTTTCATATACATGGAAAAATGTGGCTTTTCTGGACTGAAAATGAAAATCTTCTGGATAAATAATTACCCTACACTCTTTCTAACATCTTGAAGAGTATTTGAGAATTTTTTCAGATTTTTTGGAAGAAAAAAAAATTTCATCGAAATTTGTATATTTTCCAGGAAAAAAAGTGGATTTTGGTGAAAAATCCGAAACTCTTAGAATAACTTTAAATTACACCAAAATGTTCCTAATGAATGGGAGTATCAACTGTGTAAATTTAAGCAACATTAAGCAAATAGTTTTTATAGTAGGCTTGTAAAATTGGTCTCTGAAAAATGAGTACAAAATTTGTCCAACTTTGGGAATTTTTATAGACAATTGCAAAACTCCAATTTTAATTTTCTTTCATGTGGAATATAGACAAATTCTCCCTGAATCTTATTCTTCAAGTTTCATCGCTTTATCGCATCTGTGAACAAAGTTATCTAAGTTTAATTAGCGTGGCACCCAAAAGCGTCGATCGCCGCGGCTCGCTTAAACCGTTCCCATAAGGCTCCATGTAAATGGGACTTCGCTATTTCAAATAGCCTTAATGAACTGATAATGAAATTTTCTTGGCAAAATAAATACCCCACGTTTTTTATAACATCTTAAAGAGTATTTGAGAATTTTTTCAGATTTTTTCGGAAGAAAAAAAATTTCATCGAAATTTGAATAATTTTCAAGGAAAAAGTGGATTTTCGTGAAAAATTCGAAACTCTCGGAATAACTTCAAATTATACCAGTTAGTTCCTAATGAATGGGAGTATCAACTGTGTAAATTTAAGCAACATGAAGCAAATAGTTTTTGTATAGTACGCTTGTAAAATGAGCCTCTGAAAAATGAATGAAAATAATGTCAAACTTTGGGAATTTTTAAAGAGGATTGAAAAAACTCTAATTTTAATATTTTTTCATGTCATATATAGAAAAATTCTTTCTGAATCTAATTTTTCAAGTTTCATCACTCTATCGCAACTATGAATAAAGTTATATAAGTTTAATCAGCGTCGCACCCAAATGCGTCGATCGGCACGGCTCGCTTAAACCGTTCCCATAAGGCTCCATGTAAATGGGACTTCGCTATTTCAAATTACTTTTATGAACAGAAAATGAAATTTTTCTGGCAAAATAATTATCCCACGCCCCTTCTAACATCTTGAAGAGTTTTTGAGAATTTTTTCAGATTTTTTTGAAGGAAAAAAAATTTCATCGAAATTTCAATAATTTCTAAGGCGTACCCCTTGCAAAAAAGTGGATTTTGGTGAAAAATCCGAAACTCTCGGAATAACTTCAAATTATACCAAAATGTTCCTAATGAATGGAAGCATCAACTGTGTAAATTTAAGCAACACGAAGCAAATAGTTTTTGTATAGTGGGCTTCTAAAATGGGCTTCTCAAAATTGAATGAAAAAATTATCAAACTTTAGGAATTTGTATAAACGATTGCAAAGTTCTAATTTTAATATTTTTTATATGGGATATAGAAAAATTCTTTCTGAATCTTATTCTTCAAGTTTCATCACTCTATCGCATCTATGAATAAAGTTATCCAAGTTTAATCAGCGTCGCACCCAAAAGCGTCGATCGGCACGGCTCGCTTAAACCGTTCCCATAAGGCTCCATGTAAATGGGACTTCGCCATTTCAAATGGCTTTTATGAACAGAAAATGAATTTTTTTTGGCAAAATAATTATCCCTCGCCTCTTCTAACATCTTGAAGAGTATTTGAGAATTTTTTCAGATTTTTTTGAAGAAATTTTTTTTATCGAAAATTTGGAAAAAAATGGATTTTGGTGAAAAAATCCAAAACACGCGGAATAACTTAAAAATGTTCGCAATGAATGGGAGCATCAATGGTGTAAATTTAAGCAAAATATAACAACTAATTTGTGTATTGTAAGTGTGTAAATTGAGTTTTTGAAAATTGAGGGAAAAAGAAGCAATATGTATTTAAATGGACTTACCGTTAATAAACAATAAACAAAATTGTCCAACTTTAGTAATTTTTGTATACAGACTGAAAATCACTATTTTAATGATTTTTGCTTGAAATGAAGATACATCTTTCCTTAATCTCATTCTCTAAGTTTCAATATTCAATCGCATTTGAGAACAACAGTTATCTTATTTGAAACAGCATCCATTTTGGACGGCCGATCGGCGCGTTTCGTTTAAACCGTTCCAATAAGATTCCTAGAAAAGGGAACTTATTTTTTGTTAGAATATTTCGCACGCCGAAAGTTACTATATTTAATCCTTAATTAAGAATATTATGTCGTTTTAATTCATTCATACTTTAATTCCAATTGACTGTTTTTTTTTTAGTTGTAACATTTCCCAAGAAGAAACTTCTATTATTTTGTATCCATTGTACAGAATATGAATGAATTCGAGACGCACATTTTTTTGGTGGTGACATCTATTACACATAATATGAACTATCGATTTATAATAGTCACAGTAGCTAAAGAGGAAATAATTAATTAATTATTTGTAATTATTAATTTAACGATTTATAATTCATATTATGTGTAATAGATGACACTACCAAAAAATATCATATAACATATAATCATATAACAGATGTCATTACCTTAGGAAGCGCCAGTATTTGACCACATGGTGAAACTGGCAATGTGAAAGTTAGAAAGTCATAGCCTGAGTTGCTGAAACTTTCAAAGTTAGGGAGAAAAAAATATCATTACCGCAGACGGGTCTCTTTTCTTCGCATTTCTGTTCATGTAATTAAAGTTTGTGATTTTTCTAACACAGTAATAAAAAAATAGCAACCACATTTTTCCACACACACATTACTCTCACCAATCCACCATAATCCTAAATAATCCCCCACTTGATAAAGCCTGTTTATTTTGTTTCTGCTTATTTTTTTCCCTCCATCTCTCTTTTTCATTATTATTTCCATCCCGCAGTGGCTCCACGCGGTCCCGAGATTAATGGATGAGATGAATACACGGGATTGATATGAATGTGCCCTTCAGCCGTGGGAAAAAATGATGCAGGAAAATCGCACGTGAATGCTGCCACATGTCAATGACGCCTCTATCAATCTTTTTCCCGCACTGTATTCCTTAACATTTTTCACATCTGATTTATACATCTATACACGGACACACACACACACACAGATCGGATCGAATGTACATTTTTCCGTGCTCCTCGTTTTTGCGCAGGGGAAAATAAATGGGATTGAAGGCGGTGTAAAAATGTCCGGCGGTGTATTTTCGAAGAGGTCAAAAAGATGATGTGCTGATATAAGAAGAATTTTCATTCTTTTAGTATTAAGAAGATATACGGTGTGTATAAAAATATCGATATTTGTTTCTTGGTACAATATTTATTTCTTGAAAAAATCATGAAACCCTACGATCCTTTCGGAATTAAGATAAAATTTATTTTTCCAATAATACAAAAAAATCCGAGTAAAAGTTTTGAAGTTGGTAATTAATTCTATATATAATTGGATAAACCTTGTATGTTTGTGAATAAAGATTACTTTCTATATAAATACTAGAAAAAAGTGGATGAAATCAACATTAATTTATTTAAAAAAAATGTTTCAACGAACATAAACAGTTTTTATAATCCCCAATTTTTTTTTTCGCGAAAATGAAATTATTACACTATTCCGAGTGTTTAATTGTTTTATTGCGGGGCAGGGTGTTATAAATTCGGGGTCGCGATAAATAAAGCATCGATTTAGACGCGCCGTAAAGTGCGTGTAATTTTTATGCGGCGCATAAAACGCGGCCAAGCCGTGCACCGAATTTACAACATTTTTTACGAGCCCCATTTTAAACTTGTATAATTTTCAGCCGTAACATTTTTTATACGTACAAAACGCCGCCGAAAAAAAAAAGAGTGTATTCAAACTACCGGCCGAAAAGTTACGACTCGAAAAACCGGTAATTGTTGTAAACTTTTTTT
Organism: Philonthus spinipes; assembly: GCA_963082785.1. Lineage (NCBI taxonomy): Eukaryota > Metazoa > Arthropoda > Insecta > Coleoptera > Staphylinidae > Philonthus > Philonthus spinipes. The sequence continues at coordinate 1,931,219 of OY720310.1, read as the reverse complement.
TTTTCGGGGGGGACATAAAAGCGCACTAATTATCGTTTTAAGTGTCAATTACGAGACGGATTTGTTTGCGTAATTTTAGTATGCACGAGATAATTTTATACTGGAGATATTGTTTGAATAAATTAATTTTATTTATGTAAATACAATCAACGAAAATAAATTCCAATTACTGACTGTTCAAACATTATTTGTTTCGTTTAAATATTTACATTATGCGAGTTTTCAGAATTGCCAAAATTTCAACACAACCACTACTGATTATTTCTTGAAACTTTGAGGCGTTTACTTCGTGGTACATTTTCAAAATTAGGGTAAAGAAAACACTATTCAAAACCGCTTAACGATTTATTTCAGTATAACTAGTTTCAACTATACAGTAAAATCAATGGGCGCGTTCAGCGAACTGTAGCGCCGCAGCGCTTTACGAAAGCGGTACCGTTTTATGTACAGCGCTGCAGCGCTTTACGAAAGCAGTACCGTTTTATGTACAGCGCTGCAGCGCTTTACGAAAGCAGTACCGCTTTATGTACAACGCTGCAGCGCTTTACGAAAGCAGTACCGCTTTATGTACAGGGCTGCAGCGCTTTACGAAAGCAGTACCGTTTTATGTACAGCGCTGCAGCGGTAAAGCATATATTTTTTTTCGCTGGATCGTGCAGTTGTAAACAAAACCGCCATTTTTTCAGTACAGATAACTACAATTTGTTCGTTCAGGGAACATCAAACGCTTTGCGCTGCAGCGCTATATGTCTAAAATTTCCCTGAACGCATTCTCAAACTCGTTTTTTTTTCTTTTTCTTTAACCTACTACTGATTATATTTTAAGTGTAATAGAAATGTAATCAACAAGAACGAATGATTATATTCCGATAATTTTATGTATACTTCTTTCTTTAGACGTAAAGAACAAATTATTAAAGTTTCAGCCTTATCACTTTGTTATTTTTTTGTTTATTTTGCATTTTTTGCCCAAATAATATTATATTCAACGTTTGTAGGTTTAGTATGAGTTTAATTATTAAAGTTTCAGCCTTATCACTTTGCTATTTTGTGTTTATTTTGCATTTTTTGCTCAAATAATATTATATTCAACGTTTGTAGGTTTAGTATGAGTTTAATTATTAAAGTTTCAGCCTTATGACTTTGCTATTTTTTGTTTATTTTGCATTTTTTGCTCAAATAATATTATATTCAACGTTTGTGGGTTTAGTATGAGTTTAATTATTAATGTTTCAGCCTTATCGCTTTGCTATTTTTAGTTTATTTCACATTTTTTGCCCGAACATCTGTAATATTATATTCAACGTTTGTAGGTTTAGTACGAGTTTAACTTTTGACCTATCTTGTTAAGACGATTACATTTATTATACCAAGAATGCGAAGAAATGCGAAATTTTACTCAATTTAGTGAGTTTGAGAGAGGCATGCGAGATCCGCGGTAAGGAAAATTGCCCGTAGAATGAACAGAAGTGTACGAACTGCGATTCGTTGTTGTCAGGCATATAATCAAGAAGGCCGAAAACAGCGAGTAAGTGGTATCGACAAAAAACAACAAAGCTCCAGAATGAAGGACAATGGTGATAGAAGAGGAAGGAAATTACAAAGTCTAAATGGCCGGGACAAGCTACTGTATATATATATACATAGCATATTTGTAAAATCACATATATATATATATATATATATATATATATAATCTAAAAATCACCATCTACGATAATGATGGAGTAGGGGTTATATATATATAGAAAATCTTTATTTCTGAGAAATACGTTAAATTACATAACAATATTTACTTTACAATCATAAACCTCTAGTTAAGCCTCAGAAAATGTGGTCGATAGCCATTTTCTGAGGCTTAAAATCTTTCTGCCTTAAAATCACATATTTATCAGTAAAGATCTAAAGTGAGAAAGTGTACTTTATATCACATATATGTTTTGAGGTTATTTATTTTTTTTAACTAAAAAAATCCAAAAATAAAACACGTTGTCCTTTTCTCACCGTACTAATTTATGTGTGAAATAAACTACAGCGAAACAGAAATTACATCGTAATTATTACCAACGTTTATTCGCGGCGCGCGATGAATACAAATTGTATAATTGCTACTGTTTCCCTTTTTATTTATCGTCGCGGGAAACTAGTTTGTCATCTTCATGGGTGAAATATCACCACCGTCGGATATATATCTCGGTCCTGCGTTCTCTTTGCATATTAAATCCGGAAAAAGGTGCTTCTTTCAGGACAGGAAGTCGCAAGGTCGCCGCAAAATCGATTCGGTGGTGGTAGTTTTTTTTTTCCACTTTTTTTTTTCTCTCGTGCGCTCTCCTTTTTCGTTTCCTCGGGCGATAGGTCACCTCTCCAGACAATGGATTGTGTCTCCGCATGCAAATTAAAGCTCAGAAGAAGGACAAAAAAAATGAGAGAAAGGAGGAAAATAAAAACGTTGCCCTTTGTTTGATATGTAGTATAATTTTGTCCTTACTTAATCGATGGGTTTTGTTAGTAGTTAATTTCGTTTCATCAAGAGTGCAGTGAAGAAAGTATATACCGTATTAGTAGTATTGGATTTTGGAAAATTGATTGAGTTATGCGAACATCAAATTAATTTCACATTAATTTAAAATTATTTCAATTTATAATCCAATATTGGCTTTTCATCAGGATCATGCAACACACAGCACACACAATCATCACGAATGTCCAGCGCTGTCAAGGATAAGACGTCCCATGGACAGGCAGAAGCCTCAAACTAGTGAAAGGACCCAGTTGATTAGATATTACTTCATTACACCCTCTACATAGGTCCTCTCTAGTCTTGATTAGTGTTTCCGGTTTCCCATAGTGATCGTATTCTTATTAACTTATTAAATAAATTATTTATTCCATAATCAGAAAACGTATCTTTATCAAATTAAGCCATATAACAGACGCGAAATAAAAAAAAGGTACAACAATATAGCTCGAGGTAAAATTGATGTGACATTTATACAACAATCGAGCGTAACAAACATGTAGATTTATGAAGCCGTGACAGAACACAAGTCGGCCCAGACATGGAAACAAACAATATTTCCTGTCGGTTAATCATAATCGCGCGTTTACGTGCGTTCCGCGTTCGAATGACCAAAAATCGATCGCGTCGTCCTTAGGGCGAAAAGGCTACACGACACGAGAAAGAAAGAGAGAGAGAGACGAATACAAAAAATACACGTTTTCATCACGGAGCCGTCTGTCATCATCATCGTCCTGACGGCGAAAAAAGGTTTCACTTTGTTCACTTTGCAATAAACACGTTTTCGGGGGATGGATAGAAATATTGTGGAAAAGGAAAAGGGAAAATAAATAAAAAGGAGTTTGTCCTCTGCGATATTTACGGGGGGGGATTAAAGTGGGCGGCCGTATTTCGTCCATCCGTCAATTTTTACCTTTTCGGACTTTTATGCGTTGTTGTTATTCATACGTGTGGACTGGCTATAATTTAGTCGGACTGGTGTAAATAAAGGATGCGTCGTGTCTCAGAAAAAAACACAGAAACGGGGGATGAAAAATTCTCATGGAATATAATAAATCATCTTGAAATAAAAAAAATGAAATATTTAATGCAAGAGACAAATATTGAAATGTATTCACTTTTTATTGGACAATAAATTAAGCTGTTAGATAAAATTAAACACAATATTGTGAAACAAACCACGTGATTTTTTTTACCTAATTGTTTAAACATGTTTCACCAAGTGTTAAGGTTGCGGTTTAAAAGATAGAGACAGCTATATAGTAAAATAGAAATAATCGTTTGAAAATAGAGCTATTCCTTTGGATTTAATAATATGAATACATATTTACATTTTTTATCTACCAAGTATAAAGTATCAGTCTAAATAAAAATTAAATCGTTAATTTTCGTGTTTTACGTCAATTTACTAGTTCAAGTTAGAAAAGAAAATTATAAGATATAATGAAATTAATAGGTAATTACTGCTAAGTTGTTTTTATGCAGAATTCAGTGAAATCCTTGAAATTTTCATTGCACTACTTTTTATTAGCAAAAAATAAATTTTAAATTTGCTCGAAATTTGATCAATTTTCATTGTTTTTTACACAAACTAAACATTAAAATAATTTTTAATTCATCTGATGAAATTCCTGCTTATTTTAAGATTACTTTGATGTGTAATACAGTATTGTTCATTGATGACAATAGCAACCTAACTCGAATTAGTGATTACCAATACTTATATACCTATCTCTTTCGTCTAAACCGCACCCTTAAGTGAGAAATTAATTCAAGAGAAATTAAACTATTTTCAATTTGAGTCTCATTAATCACTTGGTAAAACATTTTAGTAATATTAGGAAGTTTCACTTGACAAAAATTTTACTTTCGACTAGTTTCGACACTATCAAGAATTCTATTAAAATTTTTGCGTGTAAAATAAACCAAGTGAAACTTACTCAACAATTCCTAATATAAATTAAGCTTTCATAATTGCATAATACAAAACAAACCTTTAAAACTACTTGGAGTCAACAATATAGCCCTGCCATTTTATGTAATACGAGAACTGTCAACCCATTAACGTGAGCTAATCCCAGGAAATAAACTCCATTCTCTTCTAAGGCAAACAACGAAACTTTTCCATAGAAAATAATGCTATACACTCATCATATTTCCCGAGCGATACCTCCGCTTTTTTTTTTCATCCCTCCCTTACTGTATTTACATAAATCGCATTATCGTGATCGTTCCCAATAGAATTTGATTGTAAATAAATAAATTACGAAGCCAAACAGGCACGACGGTTAGCGCACGATCGCCGATTCACGCAAACCCGTGTGGGTCCTCTGACTCGAACGTCCCATCCCTTTCGCTTACCGACCTTTTATTTCTCTCCTCCCCCCCCCCTCCTCCTCTTTTTTTATATATTTTAATTTCATCCATCGATCAAACATTTTTTTTATATATATATATATACTCCTACTTCGAACACGCAGACAATCGACCATCTTATATATATATTTTTTTTTCAATAAAAAAAAAATCGAGCGTGTCATTGTTGTGGAATTTTTCCCCTGGTTGTAGACATATTTTTTTATTGATTCACAACAATAAATAAATAAAATAAAACTAAATATACATTGAGTTCTTCAAGATGTTAGAAGAGGCGTGGGATAATTATTTTGCCAGAAAAATTTCATTTTCCGTTCATAAAAGCCATTTGAAATGGCGAAGTCCCATTTACATGGAGCCTTATGGGAACGGTTTAAGCTATCCGCAGCGATCGACGCTTTTAGGTGCGACGCTGATTAAACTTAGATAACTTTATTCATAGATGCGATAGAGTAATGAAACTTGAAGAATAAGATTCATAAAGATTTTTTCTATATTTCACATAAAAATTATTAAAATTGACGTTATGAAATTGTCTATATTAATTTTCAAAATTCGGCAATTTTTTCACTCTTTTTTCGGAGGCTAAGTTTACATGCCTGCTATGCAAAAACTATTTGCTTCATGTTGCCTAAATTTACACAGTTTGTGCCCCCATTCATTACGAACATTTTGGTATAATTTTAAGTTATTCTGAGAGTTTCGGATTTTTCACCAAAATCCACTTTTTCCTTGAAAATTATTCAAATTTGGATGAAATTTTTTTTCTTCCAAAAAATGTGAAAAAATTCTTAAATACTCTTCAAAATGTTGGAAAGAGTGTCGGGTAATTATTTTGCCAGAAAAAAATCGTTTTTATTACATAAAGGCAATTTGAAATGGCGAAGTCCCTTTTACATGGAGCCTTATGGGATCGGTTTAAGCCAGCCGCGGCGTACTGGGCTTTTGGGTGCGACGCCAATTAAACTTAGATAACTTTATTCATAGATGCGATAGAGTGATGAAACTTGAAAATTAAGATTCAGAAAGAATTTTTCTATATATGACATGAAAAAATACTAAAATTAGAGTTTTTCAATCCTCTTTAAAAATTCCCAAAGTTTGACATTATTTTCATTCATTTTTCAGAGGCTCATTTTACAAGCCTACTATACAAAAACTATTTGCTTCATGTTGCTTAAATTTACACAGTTGATACTCCCATTCATTAGGAACATTTTGGTATAATTTGAAGTTATTCCGAGAGATTCGAATTTTTCACCAAAATCCACTTTTTTCCAAGGGGTACCCCTTAGAAATTATTCAAATTTCGATGAAAATTTTTTTTCTTCAAAAAAATCTGAAAAAATTCTCAAATACTCTTCAAGATGTTAGAAGAGGCGTGGGATAATTATTTTGCCAGAAAATTTTCATTTTCAATTCATAAAAGCCATTTGAAATGGCGAAGTCCCATTTACATGGAGCCTTATGGGAACGGTTTAAGCGAACCGCGTTGATCGACGCTTTTGGGCGCGACGCTGATTAAACTTAGATAACTTTCTTCACAGATGTGATAGAATGACGAAACTTGAAGAATATTATTCAAGAAGGATTTTTCTACATTCCACATAAAAAAATATTAAAATTTGAGTTTTGCAATCGTCTACAAAAACTCCCAAATTTGGGCAATTTTTTCACTCATTTCTCAAAGGCCCATTTTACACGACTGCTATACAAAAACTATTTGCTTCACGAAACTAAAATTTACACAGTTGATGCTCCAATTCATTAGGAACATTTTGGTATAATTTGAAGTAATTCTGAGAGTTTCGGATTTTTCACCAAAATCCACTTTTTCCAAGGGAAATTATTAAAATTTCGATGAAATTTTTTTTCTTCAAAAAAAAAATCTGAAAAAATCTCAAATACTCTTCAAGATGTTAGAAGAGGCGTGGGATAATTATTTTGCCAGAAAAATTTCATTTTCTATTCATAAAAGCCATTTGAAATGGCGAAGTCCCATTTACATGGAGCCTTATGGGAACGGTTTAAGCGAACCGCGTCGATCGACGCTTTTGGGTACGACGCTGATTAAACTTAGATAACTTTTTTCACAGATGTGATAGAATGATCATACTTGAAGAATAAGATTCAAGAAGAAATTTTCCATATTCTACATAAAAAATTATTAAAATTGGAGTTTTGTAATCGTCTATAAAAAAAATCAAAGTTGGACATTTTTTTCACTCATTTTTCAAAGGCCCATTTTACAAGCCTACTATACAAAAACTATTTGCTTCAGGTTGCTTAAATTTACACAGTTGATCCTCCCATTCATTAGGAACATTTTGGTATAATTTGAAGTTATTCCGTGAGTTTCGGATTTTTCACCAAAATCCACTATTTTCAATTAGATAAGCTTCTATGGCAAGACAAATAGTGATGACAATTTTTCTTTCGGGTCTAGTTAGACCAATAAAATAGGCGTTTATTGACGCCTTATTATTTCATAAAGTGTTTTATAATAATAATAATTATAATAATAATATTTATTGCCCAACAGTAAACAAAGATTTCCCAATTACAAGACAATATACAAAATAACAACAATATAGCGTATTTCAACATTATAAAGAAAATAATAAAAACCTGATTATTTGATTGACATAAAGCAACTATGGATTTTAGTGATTCAAAACAGATATCACAAGTTGGAGGTAGTTAAAATGGAGTTTCACCAAGTAAGAGCCTCATCAATCGAATTATTCGAAATATTTGACGATATCAATAATTAAATAAAATGAAACAAAAAAAATGCAGTTATTTAAATTACAATGAAATCAAACAATGAACATTTCTGGCAATGATCAATAAAATTCGATCAATTTCTTTTTCGTTCTTCTTCTTCTGCTATCACTTGTTGCCCCTTAGGGCGTCGGGTAAATTTTATAATCTCTTTTTCCAACTGTAAAAAAAAATATCTACACCCTAAGTTTTACAAGTAGTTGTTTCAATAGATGTAAAACTTACAGTGTAAGTAATTTTTTGAAGTAGGAAAACAGAGATTGATCGAAATTTTATTGATCATTGCCAGAAATTTCATTGTATATCAATAATTGATTGTGTGTGTTATAATTAGGGAAGATTTTGCAACAACGCATACAATCAAAATAAATGAATAACTTGTTGATTTATATACCCTCTAAAAAAAAGTAAACGTCGAAGTGGAAAAACTCAAGCCGGAAATTACGAAACGCTGATTATAATATTTTTTAACCGTGAATAATTAAAAAAAGAACGCGCAACCCCGACGCACAAAACAAACATTTCCCCCCTGGGTAAATTAAACACTGACACACACTAAAACAGTTCGATCCATCTCCGCCCGATCCCCCCTCTTCAGTACGATTCTTGCGCTAGTTTAATTAACTTCCACAACTCGGATCCTCTCACGCACACGGCCAAACACTCACACACATACGGTCGATCGGCTTATTAATTTTCGATGAGCCATTGTGGGCAAAATTGCCTTTTCGAAGCGACGTTTATTTGACGGATGGAGATCGATGTCGTTAACGGCGATTCGCGCCGGCTTAATAAGATTTTTTTTTCGATGTTGTTATTGTCGTCTTGTATTTATTTTTTTTATTTAAAGCCTGTTGCCGTAAATTCAATCCCCACGCCGAAGGCTGTTGAACGTCTAAGAGATGCGCGATGACTTGAAATTTATGGTTTATGGATGCTCGTTATTTTTAGAAGTAACCAAAAACAATTGGTTGCATCTGTATTTTTAAGCGAATTTTAATCAATTTTTATAAAAAAATTCCAATTTCCTCAAATATATTTATATGTAACGTGACTTCTGTTTTTTTTTATCAATTTGACTTTTGATGAGAGAAATCCGTTGAATCTTTCCTATTCCCTTGACTTTACAATTTTTTTAAGGTTAAACCGCAACCTTAAAAAAATTATAGAAATAGATAGCTATATAGTAAAATGGAAATAATCGTTTGAAAAAAGAGCCATTCTTTTGGATTTAATAATATTTACACTTTTTATCTACCAAGTATAACGTATCAGTCTAAATAAAAAATAAATCGTTAATTTTAGTGTATTACGTCAATTTACTAGTTCAAGAAAAGGAAATTGTAAGATATAATGAAATTAATAGGTCATGTCTGCTAAGTTATTTGAATGCAGAATTTAATGAAATCATTTAAATTTTCATTGCACAAGTTTTTATTAGCATAAATATAATTTAAAGTTTGCTATAAATTTGATCAATTTTCATTGGTTTTCATTATTTTAAAAAGAAGAATCATTTAAATTTTCATTGCACAAGTTTTTATTAGTATAAATATAATTTAAAGTTTGCTATAAATTTGATCAATTGTCATTGGATTTCATTATTGTTTTCCACACAAACTAATTATAAAATTTGTTAATTCATCTGATGAAATTCCTGCTTATTTTAAGTTTATTGTAATGTATAATACAATGTTGTTGATCCTTAAGTAATTTTTGTGATGATATCGTTATTTATTCAACAACAATGTTTTTTATAAAAGAAAATCTAAATTATCTCAATTATAAAAACCCGCACACACTCACAAATAATAAAAATCCCCACCGCGCTCTTTTTCAATATTATTTTAAATCATCTCCCCTGGTTTTCCGTGGCACTCTTTAGTTATCTCTACCTTGAGGGAAATCATCCCGAATGCGAGCGCCCGCGGAAAATTATAGTTTTCCGAATCATAATTTTCCGGGTTCCCACATTTTGCATCCACCATCAATCACGGCGCGCAAAAAAAAACGAGCGAGCGCATTTGTTCCGGAACAAAAAAAAATAAGAAAGAAAACGAACGAACGAAAACGGTAAGAGGGGAAAAATGATTTCGCCCCCGGGGCGGCGGGCTCCTTTATTAAAAATCCTTTATCTACGATTTCATTACAGCACGCGGATCCTCTCTTCTTTCCGAGAGTTTCCGAATCGATTCGATTATTTGTTGAAAAAAAAATAAAATACAATGTTGGGATTAATCGAAATGATATTCCAATTCATCACTTCCCTTAACAAGCAATAAGACACAGCCATAAAATGCGTGAACTTTGGCAGGAAGACTGTTGGCCGATAGCCGATTATCGGTAAATAAAATAATAATATTTAAATAAAATGAAACAAAGATGATTCACACATTTGCAGCTATTTAAATTACAATGAAATTAAACGAGGAAAATTTCTGGCAATGATCAATAAAATTCGATCAAACCCTTTTTCCAACTGCAAAAAATACTTACACTGTAAGTTATACAAACATCTATTGAAACAACTACTTCCCGAGCATTTACCCCGCTAATTATTGTTAATTTCTTTCACATTTATATGTATATTGTACTGACAATAAATATTCTTTATATATATGGAAATAATAATAATAACTCCTGGACAAAATTAACGCACTACTTTAATTAATCTAAATATTTACAATATAATCACAAAATAAAACTAAGTAACATTGAAATAATTAATATTAAATAAAAATGATTTGAAAATAATTAATTAATAAATAATAATTAATGAATTATTTCCACATTTCGCTCTATTATTTAGCTCTTTATTTTCAAATAATTTTTATTTAATATATTTAAATAACTGTGAATGAATACTCTTTTCTATTTATTGAAATAATAATGTGTACTTACAAATTAGTGGAACACGAATTTAATTTGCCTTATTTTTTTGCTCATATCATAATAAATATTCATTTTGTTTATTTAATTTTAGAGTTCGGTATAATTAAATCCATTAAATTAAATCTGTTGATTGCTTACCGACGAGCGGTCTTTCCGCCCAGTTTTTCATGTTTATATCTTTGTTGCGAAAAAAGAAAGTGATTATATTTTTATTTATACGTATATATTTTGGAAAATTCCATATCAAACACGAAACATACTTTTAAATCATTCACAAAACCAATAGTTCATCATTTATACCGGTGCTCTGGGGGGAATAAAAACAGCCATTTCCAAGCCCCGCTCGCCACAATCAAAAATACTATATTATTAAATAACATTACCATGTTATTTCGATAACATCCGGCAAATCATAACGTTAAACACGGAGAAATATTTAAACGAGCAATGAAAATAGGATATAAGTAACGCACGAGTTTTATTTCTATATAATACACGAATTGATTTTGTTTGTCTGTGTGAATTTATTTCTATACAACCCGGGAATTGATTTTGGTTGTGTGTGTGTGTAAGGGGGGGACATGAAAAGTGTTGTCTCGGCTCGTCGTGGCGGTATCGATTGAGTGGTGGAAAATTATTGACTGTTTATTTTGGTGGCTGAGGGAAACCCTGCGCCTTGCGTAATAGTTCCGTGATGTTTTTGTAGGAGTAATAACATTGGCATTTCGCAAATATTGATGTTTTCTCCCAGTTTTATTTCTATTTCGCGATTTGAGGGACGACACGGAACCACTTTATTTGCATGCACAGTCAATCGATGCCTAATGGAGAGATATGATGCTTAATAATAGAATCGGTTTATATACAACTCGAAACTATTTGAGAATTTACAGTTATTCAATGATATCCTCAGCCACATTTATCAGACACCAATTATATTAAAAAAAAAAGAATAAAAATTGAATATTAAAATTTTTTATTCTTTTTTTTAATATAATTGGTGTCTGATAAATGTGGCTGAATTATATTAAAAAAAGAAAAGAATAAAAATTGAATATTAAAATTTTTATTCTTTTTTTTAGTATAATTGGTGTCTGATAAATGTGGCTGAGGATATCATAGAAGTGAGCGTTTGAACAGAACAAAATTATATTCTGAATTCTTCTGAATAACATAATGAAATCATGTTCTGTTTTCCTTTATGTTTTCTTCATTTTATTAAAATCTGCTAGAAATAAAGAGGATTCAAAATGTGTATGTAAATTTAATTGGTGGTCGGTGCTAATTTTGTGTGGAGTTTGGGGTGGATTTAAGGGATGCAGATAACCTTCCTCCGGTAAGGGTTTCTTGCTTTACGACGTGATAACCGGCTGTGAGGGTCTGAAAGGATTTTTATAGGAGTTTCGCATGTACATATTTAACGGTTTGGAAAAATTTTTAAGAGAGATGTGCTTTACTTTAAAAATATTATTCATTAAACTCATTTTAGGCCCACGTTATTAAACACACACATATATAAATTTCAATACGCAGGGTGTTAACTATTAAATATTAGGTGCTTAATAATAATAATAACAATAATAATATATTATTATTAATAACAATAATAACAATAAAAAAATAAATAAAAAATGTTTAGTTTCTGTGAAAAATAATTATGAAAAACAATGAAAATTGATCAAATTTATAGCAAATTTTAAATTAAATTTTTGCTAATAAAAACTTGTGCAATGAAAATTTAAAGGATTTCACTAAATTCTGCATTAAAATAACTAAGCAGACATGACCTATTAATTTTATTATATGTTACAATTTTCTTTTCTAATTTGAACTAGTAAGTTGACGTAATACACGAAAATTAACGATTTATTTTTTATTTAGATTGATACTTTATATTTGGTAGATAAAAAATGTAAATACACATTCATATTATGAAATCCAAAAGAATAGCTCCATTTTCAAACGATTATTTCCATTTTACTATATAGCTATCTCTTTCCACTAAACCGCAACCTTGATACTTTTCTTTAATTTTGTTCTATATTATTATATACTGATATAGCGACTTTTATGACGTCAGTTTTTTTTCTGGAATATTAAATCAGGTCTATTGTTGCACATAGTATTTCAATAAATGCACGAAATCCTCTTTATATAAATAACATAATAAAAATAAAAAGCTAACTCTATCGAAGAGAAAACAGTGTGCTGTCTCTGCAATGAAGACGCCTCACATGTGTTATTCGAGTGTGCAGCGCTTTCCAACTTAAGGAAAGAAAACCTGAAGCAAGGGTATCCAGATCAGCTCTTCCCAAAAGACAAAATGATCAAGAGGATACTGGAGCTTTCAAAAACCGCAAAACTTTTTGATTAAATATAAAAGCGAAAGCAGTATACTAAGCCAAATGGCTGCAGTGCTTCGGCTAGTCCCCCTCAAAAAAAAAAAACTCTATTGAAGTTAACTTGTTAATTGTTGAGGCTTCTACTTTGTTATAAATTGTAATTCAATTTTAATAAATGAAACACTTTTTTACTTTGTTTGTACAACTCGGATTTAAATTCTATTGAAGTTAGTTGTAAAACTATAACACATTTTTAATGCATAACATTCACACAAATGGAAATAATTATTTATCCATTAAAACGAGACTCGCATTATTAAAACCATCATTACTTTTCCAATAATAATAATAATAATAATAATAAAGGAAGGATTACACACTGACACGTATCATGTCCCGCTAATTAATTATGCATTAGGCTTTATATACTTCCGTCATCTGGAATGTCTTCGCATACAAACACATTTACCGCCCCTGACAGCCGTTGACAAATTATCAAATTTCGATGCGTCGCATAATGGACGGCCATCGATCCGAATTAAGCGTTATGAGACCGTGATGGTGCCGTATGCAAATTTTAAACAACACGGATGGAATGTCGGAAGGTTTTGAAGAATGAAAAAAAAAGGGGGAAGTAAAATAAACGTGGGTATTGATTAATCGCGATGTGCTAGATAAAATAAAGGATTCGCGTATTGTATCATTTTTTTTATTATTATTCCTTCCGTTTATTATTACTTCGGTTCGGTGGAAAATTTTCTAATTGTTTTATGGGATGGAGAGGCGGAATCCATGGGTCTCGCTGTAAATTACTCGGTAATCCCCTGAAGAGTTTTCGGGGCCGATCACGAAGGGCTATTACAAAAGTTGGAGGCGATTTACTGGAATATAAAGTTATTTAATAAGTGTGGAGCCCTGTATCGTTCGCAATATCCGGCCTTTCCTTCATCCAGACGTTGCCCTCCGCTCCACCCCTCCCAGAAAAGCCCCGGCGACTCGCCAGCTGATTTATCGCCACCTTATAAGCGAAACCGGGGAAGGGGACTTGAATTATTCTTACACGTTATGTTGTTTGTTATATTAGAAAAAAATAATAATATACGTGACAATTTATTTTAGGCAATTTGTTTTTATAATACAGATTAATTGGATTTCCGAAAATGAATAAATCGATTCTAACTAACGGTTTTTGTGATTTTTGATTTTTTTGTCAATAATAACATTTGAAGACCTTTTAAAAGAAGTATCAGACTTTACTAATCAGAAACTCATTTTTTATATATTAAATAAAAATTATTTGAAAATAATTAATAAAATATTTCCACATTTATTTTCAAATCATTTTTATATTTAAATATATTTATATATATTTATATTATATATTTAAATAACTGTGACAAAGTGAATGAATACTCTTTCCTATTTATCATTTTTTATTTATTGACAAATAGTTTTGAGTTATTTGTTGTATAATAATAATAATTATAATAATGATAATAATAATAATATCTCTTTATTTTCAGTGTCATGTACATGTATAAAATTAAATTTGTGTCAAAATTTATAAACTAGCTTAAAATGTAATATTACAATGTTTAATCTTAAAGCAAATATATAAATACATAATGGTGATAAAATATTGGCTTAAAATCTACTTATTGCTGTAAAAAAATAATATAAAACATTTTTGAAAAAAAAGGTGGAAGCGCCGGGCTATTGCTCGAATTATTGGGAATCATTCAGAAAAAAAGTATAGAAACAGACATTAATCATTAACAGATTTCCTTACACCTAACGGCAGAAAGGAAAAAGATAATTTAAGAAAAATCATTTTCTTATTAAACAATACTTATTGCTGTAAAAAAATAATATTATACATTTTTGAAAAAAAAAATGGTGGAAGCGCCGGGCTATTGCTCGAATTATTGGGAACCAGTCAGAAAAAAAGTATAGAAACAGACATTAAACATTAACAGATTTCCTTACACCTAACGGTAGAAAGGAAAAAGATAATTTTTTAATCATTTTCTTATTAAACAAAGAACAAAAAAATCATAGCGCATAAATATTTCCATTTTTATTTTCTGCAATTCATCCATGTTAGGCGCGTCAATATCACAAACTGGTTTATTTATTTCAATCATACGCGCGCTGATTGTTGATGGTGTTTATTATAGTCGCGTTTTACGGTGTTGAATAAATGATGGCGTTTGTGGCGAAAAACGCGGCGGAGGCGGTGCGGGCCCCGCAATTTGCCGGGCGCACACCCGCTGAATAAATTATAAATTTCAAAGGTTGCAAAGGTTGCACGCGTACACTGGTTTTGCGGAAATTCGCGGCACCGTCCGGCATACAAATGCCGCCAAATTGGATGCCCCAGCCGGCGAAGGACGTCATGTCTTAATTGAAGGCTCGAAATTAGAAAATTTGGTTGAATTAAAAAAAAAAAAAAAACGCTGTTTTTTAATCATGTTAATGGGGGGTAGGGAAAAGTGGTTCAGTTCACGCACAGTTGATACAATCGGAGTAAACCAAAGTGCAACGTTAATTTTTTTAATGGTCAAGCCCTCCCGAAGGTATAAATGAATTGCATTGAGTTTACAAACGCTTTTTCAATAATTATCCTGGTTTATGGATTTTCATTCCACTTTACGTTTCTCCGATTGTAACAAACGAGATAAATCATAATAAATTAAAGCCGACGTAAGCGCCATCTTTTGCCTAATTTCAAGCGGCATCGTCAACGATTTGGGTCTACAAAGTAGACGACCGAGAATCATTGTTTCGTCTACGAACTTGTCCTAGTTTATGTGAACATTTCATTAAACGAGATTAAATTCAATATAAGTCTTAAATATTTCTTAATAGAAAAAAAAATATTCACTGTCAGAATGTTTTAACATAAAATGAGTTAATGCTTCTTTTGTCTCCTTTAATTTAAATTAAATTATAGAAATTTTCACAAAATATTGTGAATAAAGGAGACTCAATCATTTAACTAAACTATTAAATGATTGAGTCTCCTTTATTCACAATATTTTGTGAAAATTTCTATAATTTAATTTCATCTTCACGTAACTCAAACAATCATTAAAGTTATATTAAATAAAAATGATTTGAAAATAATTAATAAATTATTTCCACATTTAGCTCTGTGACTATTGACTTATCTACGTACGTACGTTAAACAAATGCACATTAAAACAACTACTTCCCGGGCAAAATTATGTAAGGCATAGCTGTACTGACGAGGGATAGATCCCGAAACGCATGTCTGCAGATGGCCTTGTATTAAGCAACGTTCCTTTGACCAAGTGAATGAATACTGTTTTCTATTTAAATCATTAAAGTGTATTTAAATTGTTATTTTTTTGAATACACGAAAATCTCAACAATTTTGTTCATTTTATGTCTGTGTAGTAGCGGGGGAATCGTAACATTAAATTCTATGAAAACCCAAATCAAATAAACATCAATGCATGTCGCCGAATCCCGCGCATATGCACACAAATTAAACCCCGCGCGCTCACAGAACGGGGGTGAGAAACGGAGGGACGCGCGCGTTTGAGCAAACAGAAAATGTGCATCCCCCCAACCAGCGTTATCCGCTGCAAATTGTAAACCAATTGCTCGTCGCTGATTACATTATTAATTAACAATTATAATTAGCACTCAATTTGCATTATAAATTCGCGCCCGGATTATCTAAGCAGCCGTTAATCCACCCTCTTTCTCTCTCTCTTTGTATACATCTCTTTCCCTGTCACTCATTTGATTCTCTTTGTATTTTATGTATCTCTTTCCCTGTCACTCATTTGATTCTCTTTGTATTTTAAGCGTGTATTGCATGTGTGTATTGATTGCTAATGCCGGTATGTATATGTATAATTTATAGATCCTGACATCGATCTCGCTATTAATAAATGGCCGTCTCCGCAGTATCAGTCCCTCAGGATTATTGTATGGCGTCCATCGAAAGGGCCGACACTGTCCAGCGTCATCGGGTTAATTAATTGACCTTACAAATTACTACCTAAACAATATATTATTAATATCTTGTAATAACAAACCAACATATAATTAATTATATTTAAATAATCTTGCGTTGATTCAGCAAAATACGCTGAGATGGTTAAGGATATTTAATGCTGTTCTTAGTAGTGGGAAATATCTTAATTAGTATTATTTATATCGTGTGGCTGGACATCTATCTGTAAACAGAGATAGCATGGGAAATCATGTTTTTGGTTATTCATGCTTACTAAATTTACGAAAAATTGTTTCAATCGATAGATCCTGTTGGTTGGATTTTGTTTATTCATTTTTTTTTAGGATAAAATTGTATTTTAATTAATAAATTCTAGCGTGGGAAATGGTTAAAGAGAAATGGGGAAAATTGTTGGAACTGACGTGTAAAATGTGGGATGCGTGTGTAAGGCCGATCTTGATGTATGGAGCTGAAGTATGAGGAACGAAAAAGTATGAAAGTATTGAGAGAGAGCATGTAACGTCCCTGAAACAGCTATCGGGAGTAGAAAGGTCAACTCCTGCCTATATACTGTTTCAGGAATTGAACAGAAAGTGTATGCATGTTGAGGCAATGGAACGAGTGGTGAGATTTGAGATGAAAGTGGTAGGCTTAAGTGAAGAAAGGATAGTGTGGAAAACGTGTGTAGACGTAGCGGAGAGTGAATGGAGAAAAGAAAGAAAAAGTATGTATGAAAAAGCTGGAGTGTCAGAAGTGCTGGCGAACGAATGGTTGCAAGCAGGAGTGGATGTGGCAGCATGGATGAAGATAAAATGGGAGGAAGTGGACGAGCAAGAAAGACAGAAGGACATTAGGCAGAGCCAGTACAACCCTTTATATAAAAGGTGGCAGGTACAACAAAGAATACCTGCTCAGAAAGGATCTGAGTTCAGGTGAAAAGAAGGAGTTGGCTAGAGCTCAGAGGAGAAAGGTAGGAAAGTATGGATGGGAGAAGAATATGTGATATATGTGTTGTGTGACAGCGGAATGGAATCATGGGATCATTTAGGGGAGGAATGTAAGGGCATGTTGGAGGAATGGACGAGTGGAAAGAAGAGAATAGAGGATTGGATGAGAGAGGATGGGGCAGGCGTGAAGATTGTGAGGAGGATAGGGTGGAAAAAGCAGAAAAGAAAGTAAATTTAATTTGAATAATTGTGGTAATGTGATGTAGTTTTTTTTTTTTTTGGGAATGCCAATAAAGGTTTTTTTTAAATAAATTCTACTCATAAAAATAAACATAAATGTCAATAGCCGCAACGTTTTACAGCCGAAACTTTTATCACAATAAAGGTGATTATGAATCACATTAAATTTCCATTTAATGCCCTTTTTAATTCCATTTAAAGTAGTCTTCGGACTACGCAAGAGCCAACTTTTTGCTTATGTTGATGTGGCATTATCATTATTTGGGTCTACAAGTTATACAACCGATAATTGTTTCGTCCTTCACTAGTTATCGGTACGCTAGATAAACGGTAGTTCAACATTTTAATAAAAAAATGATTAAGTATATTTATGTAATTTAAATAATTGCAAAAGTGTTAATCATCACTGTTTTTATTTTAATTGTATATTATTAAAACGCGAAAATACATTTTTTTATACGTGTGTCTGTGTTTGCAGAACATACGCGAATTATTTTCAGTAAATATACCCGCAGGTTTACCGCACGAACAATTTTTAGCGCAACGCCGCACAAAGGAATCCAAGCAGCGGAAATTCCGTTTATCCGCTGAAATAGTTTAATAATAAAAGCAAACACACCGGCAGTAATTTCATAATTTCTGTCGTGTAATATTAACGAATCCTTGTGTGTAGTGAGACGACGAGACCTCGGCGAAATTCGTGCTACTTAAATGAGGCAAATATTGACTTGTCTACATTACACAGAGACACCACCCCCGCCCCTCGAAACCGCCCCTTCTACCGCGCGGAGCTTCGCCCATCATCCGGATCGCAACAAAACGCTTTATCACACGAGTAATTAAATTATATGTTTACCCGAGTCACTGCGAAATCCGCCTGAAAAAGACTGCAGACTACCGCTGTAGCGGATTAATTAATTTCGTTAATTACTCGCGTTTCGTGAAATTAACAGAGGCCGCGGCGGCGTGGAGGGAATTAATTAATAATAGTGGAGGATTCGGTTAGGTCGGGAAGAAGTGGCGAGTTTGCCGGTTGGTTGTTTGATGCAATCGATTTGGGATTTTGTTTTTCGAGTGGTTTCATTATGCTTTGCATTTGAATTTTGTTTATTTAAACTTAACCGTACTTTGATGTAGATAATTGTAATCAATTGGATATTTTAAGTAACCACTAATATTAATCATAATAAATTAAAGATGACGCGAGCGCCATCTTTTGCCTAATTTCAAGTGGTATCGTCAACGATGGTTTTTTTTATGGGTTTCTTACTATTATTTTGAAATTATTTTATTTAATTTGAGAATTGTAATACATGTAAACCTCGTGTCTTTTACAAATAAATAAAATCATGAAATAATTATGAAAATGGGCTGATAACCCGAAACTAGTCGAGAATTTAAAGTTATTCAATCTAATCTGTGTTTTATTGGTTGATTTTTAATAATTTATTCATATTTATTTCATACAATATGAACTACCAATGTCTAAATATTAAAACCATTAATTAAATAAAATCATATTGAAATTTTTTTGAGATGGAATAATTATATTATTGACCGGGTGAATACTTTCATACCGAAAATAGGCAATTAATGTATATATATATATTTCAATCATGTTTCACATTGCGATCAATGAGAACGAAACTAAAGATATTTTAGGCAATTAATTCCTATAAATAAAAACGGAATTGCGTAATATTTTTATTTAGTATAAAATGTTATATCTAATTAAGAAAATATGTTCTTTTAAATATTAATTTCTCTGTCACTTGCCGCGTAACCTAGTCGCGGTAAATCAAGAACGCATAAAAAAGTAACAATTTTCCACTGGACAAATAACAATTCATTACATTCCTTTTTTAAAAGATTTTTCAAAATTAAATACTGAAAGAAATGTTAAACGATGATGTAGAAATTAATAACATGTATTGCAATGATAATTTAGATCATAAAAAAGTGCTATAAGATTTTTTTATTACATTGAAATATTGCGTCAAATAACGATGACATAAATTAAAAAATATATATATATTCCGCTTATTTATGCTCTTTACTTCTTCATTTGCAGTTTTCACAGCCCATTTACGCCGCATCGATATTTCCCATCTCATTCATATTACATAATTTTTTTATCTATATTAATTTATCATCACTTGAAGATAGGAATAAGCCGGTTGAATTTTGTTTTCACAATGAACTGTTTGGGATTGATAAATACATATTTTGATGCGTATTATTTTTATTTTGTATTTTGTCGTAATTTGTGATTGGTAATTTGCCTTTTTTTTTATACATATGTTTTGTAATCTTTTTAGAGCGTCACACTGTTCTTATAAAATTTTTAATATGTAATTATAATTGTAATTTGGAAATGGAGATTCCTTTAATAAAGTAAATTGAAATTGAAATTTCATATATACATAATCTTTATTCACAAACGTAATACAAAATCTACATAAAATATTACAATGTACATTGTAAAAGTCTGCCAATTAGCTATCGAAAAATGGTTTTTCTGCCAGATTATTTCAGTCTTCTTGAAAATAAAGAAGCCCAGTTTTAACGACGAGATATTAATCAGCATGAAATTCTGCAACAGTGCACAATTTAAACCTACCCTATATCATCACAAAATAAAATTCACTTCACTTTATTCTTTTATACTGTTATATGTACATTCCCTAAAAATGCCACATGAAATTAGGCAAAAGATGGCGCTTGCGTCGTCTTCCATTTATTAAGATTCCCTTATTCAAAATTATTCCATAAAAGATATTTTAATTAATAATTCTATTCCTATAGACAAAATCAATGAATATTTAAGACTTACTAAATTTAAGACTTTTCAATTTAACAACACATATTTGTACTTACGAAACAGCCATGGGCAACCCTCTTTCCCTTTTCCTAGCCAACATGTTCATGAATAACCTGGAAAATTTAGTCAAAAACACGTTTCCCGAGGGTATAGATATGTGGATGGCTTCATTGCAATAGTTAAAAATAATACGGATATTAATAAATTTAACTCAGATTTAAATAAATTTAATTCTTTTACCTGTGTAAACTTTACTGTATTACGAATTATTATTATGAATTATGTATATACATAATTTAATTCTTTTACCTGTATAAACTTTACCGTATTAAGAATTATTATTATGAATTATGTATATACATACAAACATCTTTATTCCCAAAAGAATACTTACATATATAATTTAATATACAATACATGAAACAATTTAAAACAAATATATTTTCCTAAGAGAAATGGCTTTCGATCGGAAGTCTTTCGGCCTCAATTAACTATTATATTTATAATAACAGAAGAAAGGATTTATTCACTTGGCCGCAGTTATTTAATTTATATCAAGTGTACCTTTTATTTACACAAAGCAATTTTTTTTAAATATTTCCGTTCTATAAAACCGCCTTGAAAGTCCATAAAACAAAAAGGAAAGAAGCAATAACGCGATCTTCCTAAAGCGGATCGAGTCGGGGCCATAAACGCGGTCAGGTCCGATTTGTTATGGTTTTTCTTTCCATCTCCGCCGCGTTTTTCTCCCGCGGTCTCGTTACGTTATTATTGTTGTTTACCAAGTAATTCCATAACTGCGGGTTACAGCAAAAAATAATACGAACAAAAAATCAGGGAGAATTCAGTGGGGCGGTTTGCGTGCGCGCTTTTTATATGTACGAGTTCATAGTTAATCTTTGTTTGGACGGAAAGTTCTCGCCGTTAGCCCTTCACGCAACGGAATTGTATTCGATGGTTTTTTTTTTAACTTATTCGCAGCAATAAAGGGAAGGTGTTAATTGTAGTCAGTAATTTTTTGAATGGGATTGTATACAATTTAATAAGGATATCAAAGCCACAGCAGTAGTCTATAAGCCGGAAATGATTTTCTCTGGTCAAATAAATATACCACACTCTTTCTGACATTATTAAGAATATTTGACATTTTTTTCAGATTTTTTCTACAGCAGTAGTCTAAGTAAAAATATGTTTTAATTGGTTTAAATAAATTAAATCGAAAAAAAATAGAAATAATTAATAAATTATTTTCCCTTTAGCTACTGTGACATTACGACTATGTTACATAAGTATATATATAATCTAAAATCCCCATCTACCATAATGGTGGTGTAGGGGTCCATAATGGTGGTGTAGGGGTATGTTACATAAGTACTTCAACAAATGTCCAATCATTTTGCATTTGCTGTTGCATATTGTATAATGATATGTAATGACATAATATATCGGACACTTTTTTCTCATTAATCACTTGGTAAAACATATTTTAAAAATATTAATTTGTGAATTAAATTCGCTTGGTTTTAATTTATAAAATGACATAACATTGTGTAATACAACGATTTTTGAATCTATTAAATAAAAATGATTTGAAAATAATTAATAAATTATTTTCAATTAAATAAAATGAAACAAATATGATTCACACGTTTGCAGTTATTTAAATTACAATGAAATTAAACAAGGAAAATTTCTGGCAATGATCAATAAAATTCGATCAATCCCTTTCTTGTTGTTTCCTTTCATTGAATAATTTCGACTCAAACCGTTGCAATTCGCAGTAGCACTGCTATGCAACAGCAAATATCTATTGTGTAATTCAATGTCCGGCGGGGTAAATGCTCGGGAAGTAGTTGTTTCAATAGATGTTTGTAAAACTTACAGTGTAAGTATTTTTTGCAGTTGGAAAAAGGGATTGATCGAATTTTATTGATCATTGCCAGAAATTTTCCTTGTTTAATTTCATTGTAAATTATTTTCACATTTAGTTCTGTGACTTATAACTTACGTAAGTACGTTAAACAAATGCGCATTAAAACAACTACTTCCCGGGAAAATACCCGTTGAACCGTTGGATTGTTAAAGTAACTGGAAGAAGAACTGGCAATAAGATTCAAAAACTTAAAACAAAATGATATAGAACAAAAGTGGAACTAAAATAATGCTAATAAGATAAAAAAATGCAAATATAAATAAATCGAAAATAGTAGCCAGAGAATTCATATAGTTATCAAATCATAAATGCATATTAAGTTAGTTAAAATACGATATCGTAAAATCGATTATTGATTTTGTTTGTTGTATTAAATTATAATGAGCAGTATTGATAATTGTGTGTAGAGCATATGCAGTGTAATTAATTTAAAACAATTAAAACGCATCGAAATCGACAAAGCGTTTAGAGCAATAGCCAATTCAGCGTAACATCCATTAATTACCATGAACATCCGAAAGCATACCTCATCAGAGGCAATATTGTCTGCGCATCGGCATCCGCATCCCCTTTGCATTTCAGCCCGACCATCATTGCACATTAACAGATAATATCTGGCGTTCGGCATACGCGCATTAAGGAACGAACCCTCGCTCGGTTAACAGAGGCAAATTGCCTAATCTGGATGCAAATATGTTTATGTTTCCATTCCATCTGGCTCGAATCATCGAGGAGGAGCGACGGGGGGAGGCGGTTATTGAAAGCCATTCCATTGCGCCACCGGAGAGAAGTTTCTGTTCAATTGCCCGTCTAGACTCGCTCGACAAGAAGCGGCCGAAAGTGCTTCGAATTGGCGGGAGGGGGCGCTTTTGTTGTACTCGCGCGACGCACGTCAATTAATTAAGGCCTTTTGAATGAAAACCGACGCCGCGGAGTTTGATATCGGAGTGCTTTCGCGGTGATCGATATTTGGATTTCTAAAGGGATTCGTTCTCCTCGATTTCAATAAATCATCATGGAATGTGCCGCTGATTAATATTGAATTATTAGTATAGACGGCTTGAACGCCGAGGATTCCTCTTTTTATTCAAAAAACTTCATCATATATCATTCATTAGTTTCCCTTTCAATAAATTACGTAATAATTTAAAAAAATATTTAAAGAAAATCATTATTAATTTTACATTAACATTAAACTATTAATATTTTAAAGTTGATGCTGCTTATGCTCCACTCTTGATGAAACTAAATTAATGTATGAATCGGGAGAAGATAAACAGTTGTTAAGTTTCATAATATTAGCAACGATCGAAACATTGACAATCAAATTTATGTTTATTGGTTGATTTTTAATAATCTATTCATGTTTATTTCATATATCGGACACTTTTTTCTCATTAATCACTTGGTTTTGTTTCGAGAATGATAATTCATAATAATGGCATCAAGCCGAAACTGGTAGAAAATAAAATACAAATAAGTGAAACAAAACCAAGTTAGTTTAATTTACAAACTAATATGTTTACTTCATACAATTTGAACTACCAATGTCTAAATATTAAAACCATAAATTATGAAAACTAAACAAGTAAATTAAATAAAATTAAACAAATATGATTCATACTAAACAAATGTTAATCTTTTCCATATTTACTTATTAATACTTTTAATAAATAGCCACCATATGATCGAGAACTTTTTTCATCTAGAGCGCTTTGATTTTTTCTTTATTTTACATTTCGAAAATAATAATAATAATATATTTATTTACGGTATCTCCTTTTTACAAAACACATGCAACAAAAATCAATATTACAACTAAATATATAAATGTATGTAAATAATTATCAAACTGAAATATAATTATAAACTGAGAGTGAATAATACTAATATTTAAATTGGTAATAACAAATTATTAATTATTTTAAACTAATTTTCATTTAATTCGTCGAAAAGAAATTAGAGATGGGTTTACAGGAACCAACAAAGTAAAAATTAAACGCTGATTAACAATTAGACTGTTTATGAAATATTCCATATAATCTATACTATATACTATAGATTATAATATAATCTATACTGTATACTATAGATTATATAGAATAATCTATACTATTTAGATTATATAGAATACTTAAAAAACATCGCATAAAAAAACATTTATGTTTTTTTAATAAATTATTGTAACATATTTTGAAAACGAAACAAAAACGCCACAACTCGGAGAATTCCATTCCCCGAGAGATTGCAACTTCCTAGTTAATCCACACGAATCCAATCCAGCAACGGAATGTACGTTCCACCAGTTGATACTCCGAGTTCGTAAAAACATTTCGCCTCATTTGAGCGCCCTGAACGCGAGCCCGAATCCTCCGGATATTTGTGCGTTGACCCGGCGCATGCACCATTTGCGGCCCCCCGTTTCACGAGAGCAAGAGCAACTTGTAGCTCAATACACCCGATTCATTCGAAACGTGCATTCCAATTGAATCCAACACACGAATAAAACTCGCAAAATATCACTAATTAGCGGAAACGCACGGCGGTGCGCGTTTTAATTAACTCTCCCGGAAAACCGCCGTCGAATAAAAAAAAAATAAGTAAATAAATAAAAACTTGTACCTTTTTGAATGTGCAGGAAAATACGGGACGCGCTCTCTCGCTTGGATTGCCCTCCCTCTACCCTATTTTATTTATTGTTCCATAGAAACAGAGCCCGTTGTCTGTTTTTCCCTCATCCCCCTCTTATATATATGCATACACATAAATATTTATATACAAGCGCGTATATAAAGTCAACGGGCTCTTCCGTCCTCTTTTCGGCTCGTTCGCTTCTTGTCTGGTGCCGGCGCGCGTGTACATAAATCTGGAAGGTCCGGACATGTTTATGCCCGTGTGAACGGCTTCCACTTAACTCGGGGACCCCTCAGAAAATGAAAATATGAAATTTCGAAACCGTGCCCCGGGATTTATGGGACAATAAAGATAATAAGGTGCGCGGGTTTGTGCCGAGTTTTTTTTTTTTAAGGTCATTAGAGCGCTTTGCTACATTATGTATTCACGTGTCGGATTTATGAAATTAATTTTTGTTTCTTCTTTCGGCGAATTTTTTAATTTCGACCACCTGATTTAGTGTACGCGCTGTGGGTTGTTTGTGTGAAATATTTACTTGATTTTCGGTGGAAAATCTCGTTATATCTAAATTATTTACTATCTTATTTTAATTTGTTGGAAACAAAAGATGATTTAATAATCCACTACGTCCAAAAACGTCGATCGGATTAAACCGTTCCCATGTAAATGGGATGAAATAGAAAAAAGAAAAAAAAAATGAAAAAAAAAATTATCAAATGCTCTAAATAAATTAAATAAAAATGATTTGAAAATAATTAATAATACTCTTTTCTATTTATGCTCTAAATAATGTTAGAAAGAGCATGGAATATTTATTTTGCCAGGTTTATTAAGGGTAAATGGCCTTAATAAACCGGAAATGATTTTTTCTGGCAAAATAAATAGTCCACGCTATTTCTAACATTATTTAGAGCATTTGATAATTTTTTTGGATTTTTTTCTAAACAAAAAAAATCATCGAAATTGAATATTTTCCTTAAAAAAGTGGATTTTGGTGAAAAATTCGAAAATCGCGGAATAACTTCAAATTATACCAAAATATTCCCAATAAATGGGAGTATCATCTGTGTAAATTTAAGCGAAATAGAACAACTAGTTATCGTACAGCGAGCTCGTAAATTTGGCTTTTGAAAAATGAGCGAAAAAATTGTCCAAATTTGCGATTTTTTCTAGACAAGCACAAAACCGTCATTTTATTAATTTTTGGACAAAATATAGATAAATCTTTCCCGAATCATATGCTTTAAGTCCCAATATTCTATCTCTTATGTGAAAAAAAATATCTTAGTTTAAGCATCTCAACATCCAAAAACGTCGATCGGCGCGTTGAGTTTTAACCGTTCCCATAAGACTCCATGCAAATGAGATGGATTTAATTTAAATAGCCTTAATGAACCGGAAATGAAAATTTTCGGGAAAAATAAATATATCACGCTCCTTCTAATATCATTATGAGTATATGGAATTTTTTTCAGATTTTTTCTGAGAAAAAAATTTTTCATCGAAATTTGAATATTTTCAAAGGGGTACCCCTTGAAAAAAAATGGATTTTGGTGAAAAATTCGAAACTCTCGGAATAACTTCAAATTATACCAAAATGTTCACAATAAATGGGAGTATCAACTATATAAATTTAAGCGAAATTGAACAAGTAGTTTTCGTACAGTGGGCTTGTAAAATTGCCATTTGAAAAATGAGCGAAAAATTTGTCCAAATTTGTAATTTTTTCTAGACAAACACAAAACCGTCATTTTATTGTTTTTTCAGGTGAAATGTAGATAAATCTTTCCTGAATCATTTGCTTTAAGTCCCAAATTTCTATCTCTTATGTGAACAACGTTATCTTGGTTTAATCACCACTACGTCCAAAAACGTCGATCGGCGCGTCGAGCTTAAACCGTTTCCATAAGACTCCATGTAAATGGGATGGAATTAATTTAAATAGCCTTAATAAACCAAAAATGAAATTTTTTGGAAAAATTAATATACCACGCTCTTTCTAACATCATTAAGAGTATTTGGAATTTTTTTCAGATTTTTTCTGAGCAAAAAATTTTTTATCGAAATTTGAATATTTTCCAAGGGGTACCCCTTGAAAAAAAGTGGATTTTGGTGAAAATTTCGAAACTCGCGGAATAACTTGAAATTATACCAAAATGTTCCCAATATATGGGAGTATCAGTTGTATAAATTTAAGCGAAATAGAATGACTAGTTTTCGTACAGCGGGCTTGTAAATTTGGCTTTTGAAAATTGAGCGGAAAAATTGTCCAAATTTGCGAATTTTTCTAGACAAGCACAATAACGTCATTTTATTAATTTTTGGGTGAAATATAGATAAATCTTTCCCAATTCATATGCTTTAAGTCCCAATGTTCTATCTCTTATGTGAACAACGTTATCTTAGTTTAATCATCACTACGTCCAAAAACGTCGATCGGCGGGTCGAGTTTAAAGCGTTCCCATAAGACTCCATGTAAATGGGATGGAATTAATTTAAATGGCCTTAATAAACCGGAAATTACATATTCTGGTAAAATAAATATACCATGCTCTGTCTAACATTTTTAAGAGTATTAGACAATTTTTTCAGATTTTTTCTGAGCAAAAAATTTTTCATCGAAATTTGAATATTTTCAAAGCCCCTTGGAAAAAATGGATTTTGGTGAAAAATTCGAAACTCGCCAAATTACTTCAAATTATACCTAAATGTTCCCAATAAATGAGAGTATCAGTTGTATAAATTTAAGCGAAATAGAATGACTAGTTTTCGTACAGCGGGCTTGTAAATTTGGCTTTTGAAAATTGAGCGGAAAAATTGTCCAAATTTGCAAATTTTTCTAGACAAGCACAAAACCGTCATTTTATCAATTTTTGGGTGAAATATAGATAAATCTTTTCTGAATCGTATGCTTTAAGTCCGAGTATTCTATCTCTTATGTGAAAAAAGTTTTCTTAGTTTAATCACCACTACGTCGAAAAACGTCGATCGGCGCGTCGAGTTTAAACCGTTTCCATAAGACTCCATGTAAATAGGATGGAATTAATTTAAATAGCCTTAATAAATCAAAAATGATTTTTTTTAGAAAAATTAATATACCACGCTCTTTCTAACATCATTAATAGTATTTGGAATTTTTTTCAGATTTTTTCTGAACAAAAAATTTTTCATCGAAATTTGAATATTTTCCAAGAAAAAAGTGGATTTTTGTGAAAAAATCGAAATTCACGGAATAGCTTGAAATTATACCAAAATGTTCCTAATATATGGGAGTATCTGCTGTATAAATTTAAGCGAAATAGAATAACTAGTTTTTCTACAGCGGGCTTGTGAATTTGGATTTTGAAAAATACGTGAAAAAATTGTCCAAATTTGCGAATTTTTCTAGACAAGCACAATAACGTCATTTTATTAATTTTTGGGTGAAATATAGATAAATCTTTCACGAATCATATGCTTTAAGTCCCAACGTTCTATCTCTTATATGAACAATGTTATCTTAGTTTAATCATCACTACGTCCAAAAACGTCGATCGGCGGGTCGAGTTTAAAGCGTTCCCATAAGGCTCTATGTAAATGGGATGGAATTAATTGAAATGGCCTTAATAAACCGGAAATGAAAATTTTCTGGAAAAATAAATATACCGCGCTCTTTTTGACATTATTAAGAGTATTTGGCAATTTTTTCAGATTTTTTCTGCACAAAAAAATTTCAGCGAAATTTGAATATTTTCCTTAAAAAAGTGGATTTTGATGAAAAATTCGAAACTCGCGGAATAACTTCAAATTATAACAAAATATTCCCAATTAATGGGAGTATCTTCAAGGGCAGCTTAGCACTGAAACACCAACCACCTGGAAGAAAATCAGAGTTGTCTTTATTCTTAAGCCTGAGACCTAAACTACCCAAAAGATTACAGACCAATATGTTCCTACTTTAAACGATGTAAAAACTAGTTCAAAGACACCTGAGGGAAACTTCACTCAATTTTTCGAAAATAATTAAAATGAGTTTATCCCAAACGCACGTTTATCAATCAATTGTTTTGTGTTAGTTGCTCTTCTTGTGCTTCCTGAGTTAGAATCGTTAAAAAAGTAACTTATTCTATTTTAAAATTTATAAAGTCACACTAAAAGCAGCTATTGAATCACACACACAGCATTGGAGCGTTCAGCTTTATTCATTTATTCAGTCCTCTCCGGGGGGGCCTCTTAGTTTAATTTTAATTGCGGAGCAACAAGACGAGCGTGACAGTGAGTGGCCGTTTGTGTTCTTAAGGAACGTCCCCTGAAATATTAATGGGGCACTTTTATTGTGCGACCTCATGGAAAATTCATTCGGGCTCCGGCTTGAAAAAGGTCTCTCCGGCTCATTTATTTCACATTACAAATATTATAAACACATTACTAAAAATTCGATCGAAGAGTACTGACCTTAATAAGGCTCCGTATTGTGAGGGCCGCGGGAACCAACGGTTGGATTTACTCGAATCCTTACTTGAATTACTTGCGCGTTTGTGTTATTGATTTAAATAAGCCGGCGCGAGCTTATTTGATAAAAATTTCATTTTATTATTAATCAATTAATATTTAAACATTTGTAGTTCATATTGGATAAAATAATTTTGTTTTATATATTCATACTAGTTGCGACTCTTCAATTAGTTATTGAAAGATTTTATAAAGTAAATATGAATAGATTATTAAAAATCAACGAATAAAACAATTAATTGTTTCTTGATGAGTATATATTAATAATTGTGTGTAAAAATGCGTGTCTGTAAATGGCCTTAAACAACTAGTATGAATATGTATGTAGACTGCTGCCATTCCTGGATGAGGAATTTTTCATAAACAAAAAAATCAACATTATTTTCACTTCAAGATGTAATTCGAGAGCACACAATTAATTTCGATCGCAGGAAACTAAGGACGCCATCGATCTGTTGACATTTCACGGTATCTTTGTGTGCGGGGCTCGTTCTTCCGCTGGGCTTTTGTCCGAAAATATTCCCAGCCCGCGCTGAGGCATTGTTATTAAACCTTCCCCGCCGGTAGCAGTGCACGTTCATGAAAAAAGAGTATAATTATCGTATTAATTCCGGGGATCATATACGCTGTCTTAAATTAGGGTAATTAGTCCTCGTCTGTCGGAAAATCGCTTATAATTTGTCACCACTCGAAAGAAATTATTAAACAATTATGCAGCTAATTCAAGCGTGCGTGTATTAAAAATTACTGTAGTCGAAATTTATGATAACGATTTGTAGAAATAATTTGATGAAAATGGAATATTTTCTAAACTTCTCGTCTGGTCTTATTTTCAATTTTCCTTAAGAATCTCATGTCTATTGCATTATATTTGAATATACTGAGAGAAAAAAAAAAGATTAATACTCTTTTCTATCTCTTTTTTTTGCAGCAACCCCGATAAATCGAACTAAACAGCGGAGACAAAAAAAAAACGAACAAACAAAAATGCACTCGTTATTTATACACGCGTCCGTAAAAGTATTGCAAGTGGAAATTAATTGGCATTGATGGTATTCCCGTGTCGCTGTTCGCCCTACATTCCGAAATGGATGCGTCGTTTGTTAGCAGCAATGATTTTTACAGGGGGGGCTTGACAATACGGGAGAGCAGAAAATGCAAAAAAAAACTGAAAAAAAAAATTGCTCCCGCGTATTTTCGGCGGGTTTCCGGGCAATTTGAAGCAGAGAGCGCGCTCTTTTTCATCGGATCAAATTCGAGCGGTTTGAGCCGCGATTGATAGCGGAAAAAGCCGCCCCTCTATCCAAATTGGGAACAATCACTTGTTTGCTTTATCCCGCGGAAATAAAAAAAAACATAGAACACAAAAATTTGTATGAAAATCGCATCGGGAATCATTCTGTATATTAAAAAAAAATATCATAAATTAAATAAAAATTATATAAAAATAATTAATAAATTATTTCCACATTTAGCTCTCTGATAATTTGACTTACGTTACATAATTACTTTAAACAAATGCACATTAAAGCAACTACTTCTCGGGCCTGTACGCCGCCAGACATTGACATTTTATTGATATTATTGATATTATTTTATTTTATATTATGTATATTAATGTCTGGCGGGGTATTTTCCCGAGAAGTAGTTGTTTTAATGTGAATTTGTTTGTATTTACGTAACGTAAGTAAAAAAATATCACAGAGCTAAATGTGGAAATTATTTATTAAGTAAAATAATTTAAAGAAAAGACACTTGGTATTGTATCACAAATTAATTTTTTTCTTTAAATTATTTTACATAGTGTAATATGTTTCACCAAGTGCCAGATGAGAAATTAATCCAAGAAATTATTATTTATTAATTACTTTCAAATAATTTTTATTTAATCCATTCTTATTATATAAGACGAATGGCAACAAATAACATTTTGTACAAATAGAAAAGATTATTCATTCTCTTGGTCACAGTTATTTAAATATATTAAATAAAAAATGATTTGAAAATAATTAATAAATTATTTTGTACAATAAAAAATTACAGCAACAGCGATTTTTATGTATTATACGAATATATTTTTCGATATATGATAACGAAGGATGATTTTCAGGATCGTGACCCGAGCACTTGGAACATCCCCCGACTTATAATTATTCAAATGCCAGTTTTTCGTTGAAATATCTGGTGATTACAGGTTAGATTTTTGTGTGTAGCAACAACGCCCCTCCCGCATTTTGCGGAA
Organism: Philonthus spinipes; assembly: GCA_963082785.1. Lineage (NCBI taxonomy): Eukaryota > Metazoa > Arthropoda > Insecta > Coleoptera > Staphylinidae > Philonthus > Philonthus spinipes. Next base: position 1,899,011 of record OY720310.1, on the reverse strand, counting down.
GAAGCCCGAAAAAGGAATACGAATAGTAACATCCGCACAGCAGGATGATATTAAATGGGCAGCAGTGGAATTAAATTTGAATCCTAATGTATGCACGGCCCATAAAGCATCCCCTTTTCCCCCGGTTTTCTGCGGCGAACGCGAATTCTCCCTTATTTATGCGACCGGTAATTATGGTGGAGGCGCCCGGACCGTAAACCATTTTTATGAATACCATAACAGCCACAACAAACCATCTGCACCGTGTAAAACCCGCCCGGACGAAACGGCGATTTACGCCGCCGAAACGATACGCCGATTAATCTGATCCCCGCAACAACAACAACAACACGATTTTAATAGGTTTCGTGTTAATAAGCCCCTGCGTATACGTGTTGTATATATTTTTAAATTTCAATTTACGGGGAACAATGGTGCGAGAGGGGAGCGGAGGAATAAATCATTATGCTCGGGGGTACGGCAAGAACTTGTATTGTTTGAATCGTTTAGTGTCTGCAATTGGGAACACGCGATGTCTATAAACCGCAGTTCGAGGACCACAATTAAACTAGTTCCTGGTTCTAATTTACTGCGCCCCGCCGAACCCCTTCCCCCCCCGGCTCCGCGTATAATTTTTCGCCTTAATTGCTTTCCCAGCAGCGTTGGTGCGCGTTTATTTAAGCAACAATTATTTTTACTCGGGCGCTATTATTCATTTCGATTGTACGCGCGGCGCCGGAAATTTTATTGCAGTGCAAATAAGCTAATTCCTTTATAATTACAAGAACAAAAAAGCACACGCTTCATTCATTACACACTCTTTTAAACTATAATTTTTATTGGTACTTATTCTACTATTGTTTATGTAAATATTAATAATTTTTACTAACAGGTTACACCTTGCAAACAATAGCGAAAAAGACATAAATATTGAGTTAAATTACAACATTATGTAGATAACGTGGAGGTATGTTTGGTGTGGAAATATTCAAGACTGAATTGAATTGAGTCAGAAGAATTTGGATGATCGAAATCTCGAGCAAATCTCTGCTCGCTCGGAACAAAATTAAGCAATCGCAAAACTAGGCTGGAAAATCATACTGCATTGTGTATTAAGTAAATTATTCAAGAATAGTGTAAATAACAAATGTCCATAATTTGAGCCTTGTGGAACCCCAGTGTTTAAATTAAAATTATAAGAGAAACCGTTATAATAGACATAACGGCAGTTAATAGATATTAGTTAATTTATTTTAGGGAATTTTGGGCGAATAATAAAGCCCTTGTGATTTATAGCTTTCGTAATGCGTCTACAAAGAATGATTTTAAGCTTACAAAAACCAACACTCCGAAATAAATATACAATAAAAATTTCGTGCTGCTTAAAACTGGCAATAATTACACCAGAATCGCAAATCCAGTTCCGTGGAATTATGATCGCCGGACGCGACACCACGATTCTGGGCAAAGTTGTGTGTGTTTTCCGGGCACGTCCGGGCGGACCCCGTATATAATCTAATTGGAGTAATGCACTGGCCGGGCGGACGGCAATCAGAAAACTTCTTCACCCCCAATTACCGAAGTGCGGGCGAAAACGGTTCGCAGAGATAATTATTAATGGCCCGCCCGAAAATTTTCCATCCGCACGTTTAATCCGCGCAAAGTATCAAAAACACCGGCGCTAATGCGCACAACTTTCGATTAGCGCGTTCCGTGAAAATGCCATAAATGTCGGCAGTTATGCGGGGGATTAATTTACGTTATTAGTTCATTTTCCGGTTATAAAAGGAATCGCTTCAAGTTTAGTGAAAAACCAAAAAAAAAATGATTGGATTACATAAAAGTGGAATTAGCCTGTTTCATATAAAATAATTTATTTGTTCATTAAAGCAATAATTTCGTGATATTATAAATAATCTGTAAATTAGTTGATTTTCCTTAAATAAAACATTATTATTCGGAGCTATTGCGTATTGCATAATGTTTAATTTTGTTTGCTAATATTAATTTATACTTCGTTCTCTTTTTTTCTGTTTAAATTTAACTAACTTTGCTTGTACTCTTCTTATATTATGATTTTGATTGTATATTTTCCCTTGTTGGATTCTTCCGTTGGAAAATAAAAATTATTATTATTATTATATATTTATTTACCTTTTTACAAATCTACAATATAATTAATAATATTTATGTGTAGTGGATTGTAGAACAAAAATATATGGAAAATATTATTTTTTTTTCACGCATGTTCGTACAACTGATCATATGAAAAGTAAATCCACAGATTAAATGCGGGAAATATAACTTGTCCGCAATCATTGCTAATTACTTTGTATAAGCCAGTGATCAACAATGATTGCAGAAAAGCTAAATTTCCCACCATAAATCTAGGGAGTTTTTCGCTCCAAATGCATGCAAAGGAAAAATGAATAACAATTGCAGAAAACCTAATGCGCGAATCGAGCAACCGCTCCAAGGTATACGTATGCATCTCGGAGTCCTCACCACTCCTACATTTCGGCCTGTATATTTAGTAGGCTCTGGTGTAGTACAAATCAACTAGTGTTACGTAAGAAACATGTTATTACTAATTTTAATTATCATGTTAATGGAAAACCCCTACACCATCATTATGGTAGATGGGAATTTAATGGAAAGCTGGTTAATACAAGTACATACTGTAAAGTTATGGATGTCACTTTTAAGAATTAATTAAGCTTTTCTAATCACATAGATAATGTATTTTTAGATATGTTTCTTCAATATATTAATTGAGAAAATAAAAAAAAATAATAGCAATCATTTGTAATGCTATGGCTCGTCATTTTGGCTATTCATTTTTATATATTTTTTTACTGACCTTAAGCTCTTGTATTTGTTGTGTGGCATCCACCAAACACACCTCCAAATTGTGTTTCTGATCCTCCAACCTAATTTCCCACTGAAAAATCTGGGGAGTTTTTCGCTCCAAGTTTATGCAAAGGAAACATGAATAATGAATACAGAAAAGCTAACTTTCGCTTCAAGTTCATGCAAAGGAAAAAATGAATAATGATTGCAGAAAAGCTAACTTTCACTTCAAGTTCATACAAAGGTAAAATTAATAATGATTGCAGAAAAGCTAAAATTCCCACCGAAAAATCTGGAGAGTTTTTCGCTTCAAGTTTGTGCAAATGTAAAAATAAATAATATTTGATGCAGCGTCGTGCATCGTAGTTTTCCTCAAGTTTCTTCTGTAATCCACTTTTGCAATGCCATAAAAAGCGAAGCTAGCCAAGTAAATGCAAAATAATAGTGAGGCAATTCAAGTGTCTTAATTTATACTTTATATATTATTAATGGAAATAATTTACACTTTCGCGCTTGTTGAAGCGCTGCAGCGCTACATACAAAGCCGTTAACTAGCACGACTTTTATACTTTTATAAATCATTAGAAAAGTGTTGAATAATTCATAAACTTTCCACAATTTTAGATTAGTAGCAATAAATTTAATATTTCTTAAATAACATTCCCACTTATCTCTTTCTAAATAAAATTACTCAAATTTAAATATTGATAGTTCATATTTGTACCATATATGTGAAAATTGAAAAATGAATAATGATTGCAGAAAAGCTAACTTTCGCTTCAAGTTCATGCAAAAGAAAAATGAATAATGATTGCAGAAAAGCTAAATTTCCCACCAAAAAATCTGAGGAGTTTTTCGCTTCAACTTTATGCAAAAGAAAAATAAATATTTGACACTAGCAGCGTCGTGCATCGTAGTTTTCCTCAAGTTTCTTCTGTAATCCACTTTTGCAATACCATAAAAAGTAAAGCTAGCCAAGTAAATACAAAATAATAGTGACACAATTCAAGTGTCTTAATTTATACTTTATATATTATTAATGGAAATAATATACACTTTCGCGCTTGTTGAAGCGCTTCAGCGCTACATACAAAGCGGTTAACTAGCACGACTTCTCTAAATCATTAGAAAAGCGTTGAATAATTCATAAACTTTCCACAATTTTAGATTAGTAGTAATAAATTTAATATTTCTTGAATAACATTCCCACTTATCTCTTTCTAAATAAAATTACTCAAATTTAAATATTGATAGTTCATGTTTGCACCATATATATGAAAAGTGAGTGATTTCGATTAATTTTCTTTAGAAAGTGATAAGTGGGAATGTTATTCAAAATATATTAAATTTAATAATAATAATAATATTTTATTTAACGCTAACTGCTTTTACATAATAATTATTATTACTACTAATCCAAACTTGTGGAAAATTTATGAATTATTCAACGCTTTTCTAATGATTTAGGAAAGTCGTGTTGTTAAATGGCTTTATATGTAGCGCTGAAGCGCTTCGACAAGCGCACATATTTTCACATATATTGTGAAAATATGTGAAATATTTTCAACTAATATTATTTAAATTTGAGTAATTTTGTTTAGAAATATTTTAAACATATGTGAAATATTTTGAACTAATAATATTTAAATTTGAGTTTTTTTTTTAGAAAGAGATAAGTAGCAATACCATTCAAGAAATATTAAATTTATTACTATTAATCTTCTTTACGTTGGTTGTGGAGACTTTAATTATTTAAAAATATTCTTGTTTATTTAAATAATTATTCCTACTAATTTCGTTTAATAGAACATTCAGCGAATGTTCTTTATTAATTATCAAAATACGAATTTAATTTGAATTACTTAAATTTTCAATCTCACCACCAAAACAATCCCCGTAGATTATAAACACATTACACCGGCAGGCATTCACTGAGCCCCCGTATTTTGTTTGTGTTTTTTTTTATTTTGTTAATTAAATTCCAAGCGAACGCCGGGCATTATCGAAAAACGATTGTCGCGCAACGGCTCGGATTAATAATTTACGCTCAACGAATTAAAAAAAAGAAGAAGTATATATACAAAATCACCGTTACGCTGTTGCTCTTTTTTTCCCTTCGCGTTTCCGTCCGCCTAATTGCATTTTAATGCGAGCGAAAATTTCGGCGCTCGCCCTTTTTAGTCTAATTAGGTAATTAGGCGAGGCGTCCGACTGGAACCGAATCTCGGAAAATTGCTCGGCGCCAATTAACGCGACACTTTCGTACTACTTAGTCAATAATAAATCTATTTTTGAAATAACTTTTTTTTAATAAGCACAGAAATTACGGTCTGGCGAAGACAAAGTAAATAAAATTTAACGAGGTTTAAATCATATTGGGTAAATTTAAATAATTATTTTGTGCCATGATTTTATTTTCAGTTGCTTGGCACGTGTTTCAATCAGTTAAGATCAATATCTAAATTAAACATTCGGTTTTTTTAAGGTATGATGGAAAAATGGTTATGAGCGGAAACTTGTTGAAAGAATAAAAGGTGGAAAAAACGGAGTTTCGTCACATAGCCATTTTCATTGCATGGTGGAAAAATAGCTATAAGACGAAACTAGTCGGAAAAATAAAAGTTTAAAGTGAAAAAAAACTGAATTTCTACGTAAAGAAATTCAGTTTTTTCAGTTAAGATCAATATCTAAATTAAACATTCGGTTTTTTCAACATATGCTGGAAAAATGGTTATGAGCCGAAACTAGTCGGAAGAATAAAAGTTTAAAATGAAAAAAAAAAAAAAATATATATCGCCTTCAAGTTTTAACTTGATCGTAACTGATAAAAAAACGTGAACAGAGACAAACCAAATGTTTAATTCTTAATTCAAACATTTTTCACGGCGGTATACGCGAGAAATTAATAAAAACTAAATAAATATAAAAGAGTATTCATTCACTTGATCACAGTTATTTAAATATATTAAATAAAAATGATTTGAAAATAATTAATAAATAATTTTAAACTTGACGTTTCATGAAAACCGTGCATTTTTTAACGTAAAAAAAACGCACGGATTTAGAAAAAAGAAACTCACGGATTTTGACATTCTGCAAAATTGTCAACTTTTAAGAATGAATATCTGTGCGTAAAATTATACTTTCGTACTATGGTGGTAGGAAAATAAATTATTTATGCAAATACTTTATTACCTACAAACAACTACGACACACAGTTCATTACATAAGGAACTATAAAAGTATGAACACTCAAGTTTCACATTATTAAAATAATGAATACAAAAAAAAAGAGAACAATCAAATAGCACTTACATTTCCTGTAAATCACTCCACGTTTAAAACGACAATGGTTATTTGTGAATTATATATAACAATAGATACAACCCGGTTGATAAATTACTTCTAATCGATAACAACCGTCCACCTTTCTGCCCTACTAAATCCCCCCATCCATCTCCGCACGAAATACACACACACAAATGCGAGCAAAAAAAAAAAACGCTGTATGTATGTGTGGATATCTGATGACTATTGGGAAAGCTTTTAAAGAAAATTGAATCGATCATTAATCAGGGACGGTTTCGTTATTACGTTTCAGCTCTGCCTCGATTTCCACCTCCGCTCAACACCGCGTTGAACCTACTTTCATTTACAGCTTTTATGAATTATTACACACAATTATTTAACAATGGGGTTATTAAAGAAATATAGATTTAAGTTATTTAGTTTAGAAATTATGCAAAGTTTATGAATTATTCCATAAAAGCTTTCCAATAATAATCGAATTATTTAAAAAAAAAATCTTGTCATTACTCGTTTTATTTTATTAAATATATATTTCGGATACAAGAACAAAATGTGAGATGCTTCTCTTTGTCATTAGGGTTGAGAGCCCGCACAAGTTGTAATCGGTAGGGCTTCTACAGCAAATATCGTCTCAGAACTTTCCATTCAGTTGGTTGGTTGGCATTAAATTTCCTTAACTTATTAATTCGTTTTCTTCAATGATTTATTTCAAACGCTAGCTGTACAGCTATCCACCTAGTAGACGAAGTGTACATCACGTGTTTTAAATAAATAAGCAAAGATGAATAATTACTAAGAGTTTTATTTAATTAAATCAATCTTCACGTAACTTTAAACGAAATATCCTGCCTTTACGTGTAGCTCTGAAGCGCTTCAACAAGCGTAAAAGTGTAGGTTACTTCTAGCGTAAACGTATAGATTGTGAAGTGGATTGTCTGCTGGAAATACGTAACTTCAAACGAAATATCCTGCCTTTACGTGTAGCGCCGAAGCACTTCAACAAGCGTAAACGTATAGATTACTTCTATTTGAGGAAATGTGAAGTGAATTGTCTGCTGAAAATGCGTAACTTCAAAGGAAATATCCTGCCTTTATGTGTAGCGCCGAAGCGCTTCAACAAGCGTAAACGTATAGATTGTGAAGTGGATTGTCAGCTGGAAATACGTAACTTCAAACGAAATATTCTGCCTTTACGTGTAGCGCTGAAGCGCTTCAACAAGGGTAAAGTGTAGGTTACTTCAATTTGAGGGATTGTGAAGTGGATTGTCTGCTGGAAATACGTAACTTCAAACGAAATATCCTGCCGTTATGTGTAGCGCCGAAGCGCTTCAACAAGCGTAAACGTATAGATTGTGAAGTGGATTGTCTGCTGAAAATACGTAACTTCAAACGAAATATCCTGCCTTTACGTGTAGCGCTGAAGCGCTTCAACAAGCGTAAAAGTGTAGGTTACTTCAATTTGAGGGATTGTGAAGTGGATTGTCTACTGGAAATAATTTACAATTGTGTAGTTGTAGTGAAATCTGGCCTTCCGCTCAAAAATAACGTGAATTTAGTGGAAGGGTGTATCAGACAAAAAACAATTGACATTATTTCACTTCTCGAAATACATTTGAGCAGTCCTGCCATTAATTAAAAGGGCAGGAGTGCTCAAATGTATTTCGAGAAGTGAAATAATGTCAATTGTTTGCAAAAGCGTTGCCAAAAACATATTTTTATTGGCGATCGTAGTTAAATTTTGTTTATTTATTTTTTTTTAAATAATTTTTAATTGAAGTACAAACTTCCGACTCAAATTGGACATGCTGCAGGGTGTGTAAGGTAAAAGTATTTAGTCTAAATATCCGAACGATTTAACTGAATCAGTCTTGCAGAAGTTTTTTTTTATTTTTAGAATTATTTAATTCGAGCCTAATCTGCGGACCAGCAGAAAATAACCCAAATTGAAAATGCCGTAGAAAGGTTAAAAGTGCATCAGGTAGAAACAATTGAAATCAATTGCTCAAAGTTTATTTAAGCGAATTATGAAGTTAAATTAACCCTATAGCAGTTTTTGAAGTCTATATGATTTTTTTTAATTGGAATAAAATTTGGCTGTCCACTCAAAATTTACCCAAATTGAGAGTGCCGTGGAGAGGTTAGAGGGTACATCAATTACAAACAATTGGCATTATCTTATTGACCAGAGTTTATTTAAGTGAGTTCTGTAGTTATTTTAGGATTTTAGCAGTTCTATAATTCTGCATACTTTTTTTTTTAATTCGAGCCGTCCACTAGGAAATTACCTAAATTGAGGGTGCCATGGAAGATCAAGTACAAAAAATCACGTTATCTTACTCTTAAGAATCGAATTAAGTTATCGATATAGTTAACTTAACCCTGCAGCTGTTTTTGATTTTTTTGTTGATTAGATTGAAATCTGTCGACCCTGTCGTAATTAATCAAAAATTAGAGTATCGTGGAGCGAAAGATTCCAATTTAACGCGTTATTTAGAACACTAGGCTTTCATGCAATTAAATAAACTTTGTAACGATCGTTACACAAATGTCAAAAGAAGCGAGGGCTGTATCATCTGCGCGTAGTTGGGCGTATTGAAAGGAATTGAGGTATGTAAGAACAGGGTTATGAAAAAGAAGATTAAATAAGTAGAATTTGTAAATAATAAGGGGTTCCTCAAGTAGAACCTTGAGGAACCCCTAATTATTATTGACATTTATTCGAAAAACTATTTAGCAAATAAGCTAAGTTAAATCTGAGTGATAAACCCGAAGTTTCTATTTTTATTTGTTGTATCTTTAAGAATAAGGGGTTCCTCAAGTAGAACCTTGAGGAACCCCTTATTATTTACATTTATTCGAAAAACTATTTAAGCTAAGATAAATCTAAGTGATAAATCCGAGTTTTTATTTGCTGCATCCTTAAAAAAGTCGCATTATATAAAAAGAAAACGGATTAGTAATTCCCGTCGCCCGCATAAATCCCTTCCCCTCTGTGACCGCTTGTCCTCCGTCGGGAAACCTCATTTTTATATATTTTTTATTTTCATAAATCTCAAGGGCGTCAGCGGAGAGTGTAAAGAGAGGAAAAAAAACTGCAAGACACGGAATAATATAAAGAAAGCGCCTCCCCAACATTCCGACAAAAGGAATTACGACCCGCCGCACGGCTCGGCCGCGTACGGAATTTTTAATAAAGCATAACAAACTCACCCTCCCCGCGCGCGAAAGCCGGCTGAATCACGCCCGCCCTCATTGCTATTCACTCCCGGCAATCGCTTTAAATGCTAATACAATATAATAATAATAATAATAATCGTGATGATAATAATTCGCGATTAAATTATTTCGCGAAACTCAAAAAAAAATCCCCCTCCTCCTTCTTTATCAAAACCGCTCATTTTAAAAATTAATATCTCTCGGGGATTTTTCATCATGACGCGGTTTCCTGCGGGGCGGAGGAGCACGAGCGGGGATGCTCAATTTCCGCCGTGGAAAGGTCTTTTCTTTTTTTTCTCTCCTTGCGCTTTATTTTAAGGAAGGAGGAAAAATAAAGGGGGCAGATGAAAGGGAAAAAAGGGCTCAAATTAAATTATACGCGAAACAAAATATTCCGGGCACGATACAGTCCCGCGCCGAGTAATTCGGTGTAAAGTATTTTCGCACACACAAAAAGGGGGAAAATGGCTCGAGAATTATTTTAAAATAAACGAGTTAATGTAAGTAATTATTATTATTATTTTAAATATTTTAATTTGAAATAAATACATTTTTTTTAATTAAGCATTTTTTTACAATGAAATTAAACAAGGAACATTTCTGGCAATGATCAATAAAATTCGATCAATCCTTTTTTTTTCAAATGCATTTTATTGATCATTGCCAGAAATTTTCCTTGTTTAATTTCATTGCAATTTAAATAACTGCAAATGTGTGAATCATCTTTGTTACATTTTATTTAATCATTTTTTTTTATTTAGTAAAATGTTCAAACCAGCATTCATCTAACGTATGGATGACTAGTTATGTTCATTTCGGTTTTATGAAACTTAAAAAGACTAGTGTGTTCCATATGCCTTGGTGAAGGCGGCTGAACTGATTTTATATTATGGTTATATAACTGATTTTATTATTTATTTTGTATTTTTTTTGCTATATATTTCTGTTAATAGGCTTGGTATTACTTTTGTTTTCACGATATCTGTTAATAAATATTATTATCATTTATTTATTTGTAATACAACCACAGAAATATATTTTACAAAATTTCCTATCTCTAGTTGTATGCTATTTAAATATATACTAAATTATAACTATTGCCTAATTAATAAAAATTAAAAAAAAATGTATTTAATTTAAATTTACTGAATTTATTTTATTTGCGTTACTTTTTTGTGTGTTATAAAAATGTAGTTTCAAGTTGATTGGGCTGTAATAAAAAAATCCGCTGGTAGAATACATTTTTCCAGATACCCCTCGATTATACACAGAAGAAAAAAACTAAACTGGAATCTGTTCCTTTGAAGTCGTCGTTCGTTCGGCAGCAATTACATTCCACGTTATTAATTGGACGGACGGACCGTGTCTGGCGGAAAAAGGGGGGAGGGGCGCAAAAAAGAGAACAAAAAACGGCCCCGGCAAAAAAGCAATTACGCGATAACCGTGATTGTGCACAACCCTCTCTCGCGGCATTAGCGTAATTTCGCTCGTAGTAGTAGCAGTCTACTACGGGCGGATTTTTGTTGTTGTTTATTATTATTTTTTGAGGGGTCGCTTTCGATCGATGCGATACACCTGGATAGTGAGTATTTCTTTCGCCCTGTGCTGGGCCGACCTTGATGCAGCCTGGGACGCGGGCACTGGGACGACCTTGTCCTGGGACTCGGCGTTCCGGCGCCAGCTAACGAATGCTGGGACGGCGGAACGGGGGAGGAGGGGGAGGGATGGAGCGACGCCGACGCTCGGCGTACCGTTGGTACACTCTCGTTGCACATGCATATTAAGTAAATACGAGGGATTCAAATTCCTCGGGTATGTATGAATATTCAATTCGGGCATCTTGTGTCGCTGATTAGAATGCATCCTTATACTGCACAAGTTTATTTAAGCCACACATTGTTATAATAAATATTTCATTTATTTTTGATATAATAAATATTATACATTAATAATGATATTAATCGTAATAAATGAAAGACAACGCAAGCGCCATCTTTGGCCTAACTTCACGTGGCATCGTCAACGATTTCGGCGAAAGATGGCGCTTGCGTTGTCTTTCATTTATTATGATTAGTATCTGGTATATAACCACAATACAAAATCCGTTCAGCCGCTTTCATCAAGGCAGGCCCTGTTAAGTCCATAGGAATTTTCCGTTCAGCGTTTGGTAGTGTGCAACCACTTGGAGCGCTGAACGCAGAAATGTCTCTTTCTAAATTATTTACGTCCTTCTTCCTCTTACACCTACTACACCCAAAAACAAAAAACACGCTGAAGCACACACTCGTAAACATGGCGTCTGCTATCGTACATGTATAACCTTAATTTGTGTCGTGATTTATCTTGGAATTTATTCAAAATATGGGCAAAAAATAATGTTATAAAACAAATGTCGTGCATTGTTGGAATTTGAAGGATTATACAAACGCAATAATCATATAATTCAATAACAAACAATATTTCTTGCAAACAAATATGACAAAGCGTCATTTGATTTTGTATTAGGATTTTCCCTAATTACAAAATCATCGTCAAGTTTTGCTGTACTTGTTTATAAAAATGTATCTTTACTAAAGATTCTTTAGTATATTTAGTACATGTGTTTGTATGAAATAATCCATTGCAAAAAAGTTACTATTTACATATTCATAAGAAAAAAAGGAAGAACAGTCTTTGAGAAAAATGTTTAATTATTAGAAGCACATGTTTAAGACGTTTTGCCTCAATCTATTGCAAGAAATATTATTTGTTATGAAATTATATGATTATTGCATGTTCCTTTGAAATTACAATAATGCAGGACATTTATTTTAAGTTTTTAAGATTATCCTCTCTTACAAATCGAAAATATCTTTGCCAATGTTTCACTATTATAATATCAGATTATATTTTATAATTTGATATTAAAATATAGTGAAACAATATTGGTAAAGTATTAAATATTAAAATAAATTAAATTAACGCGGGATTTCCGGCATTCCGCTGCTCGATTCGATACTAGCGACGCTTTCCGGGGCATACTAAACGAAACTTTGAAGGAATATTTCTATTGGAGCAATCTAGGTAAGGTAATTTGTGCATCAAGGCATTGCACATGGAACACACTAGTCTGATGAAGTCAAAAAACCGAAATGGCCATCATTAGCTGGCTGAACATGTTATTAAATTAATAATGATGCTTATTTATTTATTTATTATTATTATCCAATAGATTACAAGATCTTATTACAGGATAACTTAAGAGTAACAATTACAAATTATAGCATGTAAGCGCAATGTGTATGATGAAACGAATATTTGATTCTTGCATGAAAATGTTTGCATCGCAGTTTTAAGTAACGAGGCCTATTCCACTCGTTAGGTGAAATCGAGGCATTCGAGTCGTATATCTAGCAGCCAGCCTCTGAGGTTGCATTACTAATAAATACGATTTTTCTCTCTTTTCTCGGAGTAAATGAGGACAAACCCAATGGACTGAAAAAAAAAAACTATTAATTAGAGAAATAAAATAATTAAAGAAATTTGCAAAGAATTAATCAATTATTTCCACCTTGGCTGCTGTAATTAGAAAAATAAGATAATTAAAGAAATTTGCAAAGAATCAATCAATTATTTCCTCCTTGGCTGCTGTAATAGCAAGTGTTCATTGTGCAATTCAATGAATGGCGGGGCATTTGCCCGAGAAGTAGTTGTTCTAATATATATATATATATATATATATATATATAGCTAAAGAGTAGCTAAAGAAGAAGTAATTTATTTATTTTTTTTTTTAATTTAATTTACATAAATAATAGTAATTATAAATTAAATGAAATTCATTAAATAAATAAATTATTTCCATATTTAACTCTGTGACGTTATGTGAGTACTTTAAACAAATGCACATTAAAACAACTACTTCCTTGACAAATATAGCAGGTGTACGTAATTCAATATCCGGCGGTGTATTAGCCCGGGAAGTAGTTGTTTTAATGTGCATTTATTTAACGCACTTACGTAACGTAAGTCAAAAGTCATGGAGCTAAATTTGGAAATAATTTATTAATTATTTTCAAATAATTTTTATTTAATATAATTAATGGTTTTAATATTTAGACATTGGTAGTTCATATTGTATGAAATAAATATGAATAATTTATTAAAAATCAATAAAACACAGATTAGATTGAATAATTGAATAATTTTTATTTAATTTAAAATTAACTGTGGCGAAGTGAATAAATACTCTTTTTTGTATTAACATTAATTTTTATTTGTTTCATAAATATTAAAGATTAATTAATTCAAACGGGTGTTAGAAAACCCCTCTTGCGGGGATGCGAATTAAAATTTCACGAATAAATACGATTTTTCTCTCTATTCTCGGAGTAAATTGAGGATAAATCAGTGAGTGGGGTAATTAAATTCCTGGCCGTTAATAAATTAGTCTCCGGCGTGGGGTGAAGTGTATTTTCGCAAGGGGCTTAAGTGGTGATTTATCGCCCCCGGCCCCCGCCCCGTCTTAATACTTTCCGCAATAAGAATGAGAAGAAGAAAAAAAAAGGAGAAGAAGAAGAAGAGAAAAAAATAACCCTGGCGGTGCGAGTGTAAGGGAAAGGAATGTAGTAGACTTTGGAGTGTGTACGTACGGGGGGGCGGTTAATGGGGTTCGCAGTGTGCAATCTAAATAAGGAGCAAAGAGGGAACAACCTAAGATTAAAAGCAAATAAACGGGTCGACGGGACTTAAGGAGGGACCCGCAACCTCCTGCTACACCACCTTCTTTTTCTCCCCCCCCCCCCACCTTACTTCTTCATAAAACGCGCTGAGGGGGGATTTTCGCTTTTCGGGGGATGATGGACGAGCGGCGACGCTGAATTAAATTAAGGTGACCGCAGCTATATTACCTTTTTCGTCTTCTTCTTTCATTATTACCACGGGGAGGGATTATTACGGGGCTGACGCGTGTTTATTTTTTTTTTCTTTAAAGGGTTGGCGCGCAGGAAGTTTACGCTCTTCGGGAAGTTAATTAAATTTAACTTTACTGCCGCGTTTTACCTGTCGCGGGGATATTTAACGGCTAAATTGTTTTGTTTCACTTTCCGCGGGATTTGCGCGCGGGTTTTATTTAAAACCCTGTTGCTCTCATTTAATTATACCGAATTGCCCCTTTTCCACGATTTTAAAACATTTTGTTGAATAACAAAAACTCACTTACTAATCGAAATATAATCTGATACTAATAAATAATCTTCTTTATCTTGGTCTCCAAGACTTTAATTATTTAAATAAAAATACCTTCTCTTACTAATTTTTAATTAAACTAAATATATATACTGAAGATGGAGAGATAGTTTCCGAAATATATTTAGTTTAATAAAAAATAAGTAGGACAAAGGACAACTATTTATATTTAACTAATAAATAAAATTTAAAAAAGTATTAATTATTATTCTACATAATAAATTAAAGACGACGCAAGCGCCACCTTTTGCCTAATTTCAAGTGGAACACACTAGTCTGATGAGGTTCAAAAACCGAACCGAAAAGGGTTATCCATACGCTAGATGAATGGTGGCTGAACGTTTCATTAAATGTGAATTATTATTCTATTTTACTTTCCCCGGACCCCTGCCCAAAGGGAAAGTATTGTGATCGTGAAAATTTTCAAACCGCCAATTTCAACAAATATAGCATTGTAAGGTAAGAAATAACAAACTAAAATATAATATTACAAATACTCGACTTTAACTTTAAAGGAAAACAATCTATTTTTTTTTTCATTTATTTTTTAATTACTGTTAAATGTTCATTCAAAAACGTATTTTACCATCGGGGAAAGTACCATGATGGACACATCACCATTTTTTCTATTCTTTATTCTTTCTTTCTTTCTTTCTTTCTTTCTTTCTTTCTTTCTTTCTTTCTTTCTTTCTTTCTTTCATTCTTTCTTTCTGTCTTTCTTTCTTTCGTTCTTTCTTTCTTAATCTTATCCTCTTTTACCCGTATTGGGTGTCGAGGTTTCTATATTCTTTAAATTATATAAAATAGAATTTGAAAATAATAAACTTAATGCATGTGACAATATCATTAATGAAGAGCAAGAATAATAGAGGTCCCAGATTGGAACCTTGTGGTACACCGCTTGAATGGGAAACGTTTCGAGATTTAATAGAACTAAATTTAAATGTAAGTCAAAACGTTGCAATGGCTAAAGAGAATGTAAATTTATTTTTATTTTAATTTAGTTTGTATATCCATTTTGATCACTAGGTATTTTTATTTTATAAATAAAAAAATATACATAATATATAAAAAATAATATATAAATATATAAATATTTTTTTTCTTTGTATAAACAATATGATATGAAATAATTACCTAGCAAATCGAAGGCCACCAATGCTTTATTAATAAATTTCAATACAAATGTAAAATCAATGATCGGCGGGAGCTTTTTCACTCGCCGATGCCCCGAGTGGTGGGTCTCGCTCGAGCCATCGGCACGTGAATTATTCAGAAAAAGAACGGGGGGAAAATTCGGCGGGTCGATTTGGGCGCGTATTCCGGAAATGAATAAAATATATTTTCATTTCCTTGGGTAGGTGGTGGTGGCTGCGGCGGTGGTAATGCGGGAAGGGGGGAAGGCGCCGGCCCTTGTTTCAATTTTCTCCCGAAGAATTACAATTCGGGAATGATATGGGAGATTAACATCAGTGGGGAATTAAATAACCGGAGAGAGGAAGGGAAGAACAAAAAAAAAATATGAAACTCAAATGAAATAAGAAGGGAAATTTAATATTGGCATTTGTATTGACAAGATGGAAAAATAATATTAAAGTACAACTTAAGCCAGGATTTAAGTTGTACTTTAATATTATTTTCAATTAGAAACAACAAATGATTCATTAAATAAAAAAAAATGTATTTCTATTGAAAAAAAAAAAAAATAAATATATATATAATTCATTTCGATATTCATCCCATTCCGAGACTTACTGACTGTCAAAATAACATAAATGTTTGTAAATTTTTACGACATCAATATTTTTCACTTGAAGAAGCTACAGCGTAGAAAAATAATTGCACTGAACTACAGTAAATAGAAAATGAAAAATAGAAACAGAATTTAATTTTGAAAAAAAAAATATGATAAAAAATAATAACACAAAATTATATATTTTAATAAAAATAATAAATTATTTTTTTATTTATATAAATACATATAAAAATATGCCAGATATACAAGGTATAAAAAAGTATAGAACTAATTTAATATTTTCAGAACTATTTTTTAGATCAATATGAAATTTGGAACATTTTTTATTTAATACAATTTTTAGCCACAAATTCTATTGAAAAAAAAATATATATGATTCACTTCGATATTCATCTTATTCTGAGACTTACTGACTGTCAAAATAATATAAATGTTTGTAAATTTTTACGACATTAATATTTTTTACTTGAAGAAGCTACAGCGTAGAGAAATAATTGCACTGAACTACATCTAAGTGAAAGATGGCGCTTGCGTCGCCTTTCATTTATTATGGTTAAGAACGCAAGCGCCATCTTTCGCCTAGATGAATGGTGGCTGACTATTGTGAATAGCGAACAATAGTGAAACAAACCAAGTGTTTTGATTTATCTTTTAAATATTATTAATGTTCGATCTGACTCTGAATTTCTCGCACTGGATGTCGAAGTTACTTTGAGATATCTTTTGTTCTTCCCCCGAAAACTAGATATTAATTTGGAACATGTATTTGACACATTCAAATAGAGCACCATCTTTTGCTTAATTTGTAACTGGCATCGTCGGAAGATGATGATTATAGATCGTTTGGATCTATAAGGTGGATGATCGACAATATTTTATGACGATACGCTAGATGAATGGTGGCTGAACATATTTATGAAATATTCAGCTGAACATATTTATGAAATATTCAGCCACCATCTAGCGTTTTGTCTATCTTGTAGACCTAAATCGTTGACGATGCCGCTTGAAATTAGGCAAAAGATGGCGTTTGCGTCGTTTTTGATTTATTATACAAATTCTGATATTTCAGTAAATCACAAAAAAATAAATTCTCGCATTTTATTAAGATCCACGTAAAAATCAGAATTTTTAATTTTACTAGAGGAACATTTCATAAATATGTTCAGCCACTATTCATCTAGCCTATTGTATACCTTGTAGACCCAAATCGTTGACGGTGCTGCTTTAAATTACGCAAAAGATGGCGTTTGCGTCGTCTTTAATTTATTATGATTAATACAAATTTTTATATTTAAGTAAATCACAAAAAAATAAATTCTCGCATTTTATTAATATTCACGTAAATATCAGAATCTTTAATTTTACTGTTTCTTACAATCATTCGCATAATTTTTAATATTCCATTACGCGGAGTAAATAAAGTAGCGGGCGTCGGTTCGTCGGGCGATTCGGATGAATTAAAAAGGCGGGCTTTAAATAATGCTCATCGGGATAAGCTGATTAAATTTATGTAACGCCGGCGTTACATCCGCCGTGTACCGGGCTTTAATGATTAAAACCGCCCCGCCGAACCCCCGCACCGGCCCCCGCAGCCCCGTTCGGGAATTCTCCTCTCATAATTTCATTTATTCATGTGACGTGAATTACATTCATCGGGGGTACTTGTTAAGGCACAATTATCGCTCTATTTACGGATAAAGGCGGACTTTTTGGACGCACTCCAAAGAGGGGGTTTCCGAAATTTGTTCAGTTGCGGTTGCCTTAATTTTTTTGGAAAATTAAATTGTTGCGACTGCAGTTCCTTACGAGTTTTTAAAATAAACAAGGTTTAATCAAAATGTTTCGAAGATGTATAAATAGTTTTAATGTGTAATTTTTGTTTACTTATGTTTGAGAATGACTACTAGATAGTCGAAACTATAGTCACTTAATTAAGTGTAAAATACAGTGGTTAAACAAAGTAAAAAGTGTTTTATTTACAAGTTTAATCAAAATTTTGATTAAACTAAAATAAGTATTGAAAATTAAATTGAATATTTCAATTTACTTTATTAACGGAATCTCCATTTCCAAATTACAATTATAATTACATATTAAAAATTTTATTAGAAAAGTGTGACGCTCTAAAAAGATTACAAAACATGTATAAAAAAAGGCATATTTAATAAATTATTTCCACATTTAGCTCTTAGCACTGGGTAGATCGCATCAAATCCTATTTCCCACTTGATTCGTTTAAAGGTTATAATTTCCGTGAATTGTAGAAATTTTCAATGTACAACATTGAAGTATAATCTAAATTTAATTAAATATAAAGTGGAAAAGAAACATCTCTGATGGGATTTGAACCCACGTCCCCGATTACCGGGCAGGTACGTTACCAACTACACCTGTAATATTAAATCTCATACAGTGCTTCAAATCTTCAAATATATTTTAAAAGGAATAGCAATTTAGTTTAATTAGATATAATTACCTTTGCAATTTTCCAGTCTTGTTTTGTAGCCACCTTTCTTTTCTGGGTACTCATTCAAAACAATAGCCATACATATCGATGCACGTCCATTCATCGCTACGAAAATTCTTAAACGAAAGAAACTCGTGCATGATCAGTGTCAGTGCCAAAAGCGTCATTAAATTTCTGGGCCGTTTAAATTATTCATTTTAATGTCGACACTTCGTCAGACAGATGAATAATAATTATTCCTGTATACTATATCTAAAATATGTATATAAATCATAGGTTTCATAAAAAAAAGTGAAAGATTTTAAATATCACAAAATATTCTGAATTAATTAAAATATTGTGTTTATACATTGTCACAAAATTAACTCAAACGATTTAATAATTAATATTTGAGATTTATATTTCGCTATACAAATCTTTTAAATTTTATTATACACACATTTTGATTACACAAACGACTTTAGGCACATGATGGCGCTTGCGTCGTCTTCCATTTATAATGATCCAAAAATCTATTTTTCGCTATTATTTGGACGCAAGCGCCTTTAGGCACAAGATGGCGCTTGCGTCGTCTTCCATTTATAATGACCCAAAAATCTATCTTTCGCTATTATTTCGTCTAAACCGCACGAAAAGAGATAGCTATTGTTTCGTCTAAACCGCAACCTTAATGAAAACGTGAAATAAATCAATTTTTATTGATAAAAGGATGTAATTGAATATAATGTAATAAACATGCATAATTAAGTCAAAGAGGAAGATCTTTGAATATATTCGAATTACATTCGAGGAAGGGGGGGCGCATAATGGAGGGTCGAGACGGCGGTTTAATCAAGTGCAAGACGACGCAATTATAATTAATAACAGTGTAATATTGCGTAATTAAATCGGCAGCCAGGACCTAAACTTAATTGAATCGAACTGTAATTTGTATTATAATCCTTAAACCGGTTATCTAACAAATCTGATATAATCCGAAAGCGGATTAATTGGGGCCGAACCGCAGCGCACAGACTCGACCTAACCTTAATACCCCCCGACACCATCACACACACACACACACACACGCGAAAAAAAAAATTGCAACAGCGAACGTTATCGAGTATTGCGAATTGCGGGTAATTTTCGGCGTGTTTTGTTGATTTTGTAACGAGCGCACCCCGGGTGCGAATTAAAAAGCAATAAAGTACAGTTAGAAATATATTTGAGCACGCTCCGGTCGTAAAGAAAAATCCGCGGCTCGAAGGAGGGGGGCGAATAAAAACGGGGGGCTGTTTTTTTTTCTTTCGCTCGTTCCTTCCGCCTCTTCCGAGGGCGATTTGTACTTTCCAACCGCTCCGGCTCGTAAAAGAAAATGGCCCAATGGCCCGGTTTCGCTTTTATATTAAAGAAATCGACTTAACCGAACTTCCCCGCCCGTACGGCCGCTGCGATGAAAAGGGAGGCTAATTACAAGGGGAATTTATTTACACCGTCGGGGTCGTTGTTAAACGCCTACTAGTTTGTTGTTGCTGTAATTTGATATTTCTTTTGTATACAGGGTGTTCGTTCTTCAAACCGAATTTTAATTAGAACTACAGTGGAAACAACTTCAACATCATTATTAATAGAAAACGCGAAAATCTTTGAAAATTAAAATTAAAGCGAAAAAAGTTTTAAAAAAATATATATAAAATAACAAAATAATAGACAGTAATATATTATAAATCTCGACATCCAATGCCGGTAAAAGAGGATAGAATTAAAAAAAAGAAAGTATATTATAAATAAAAGGTTACAAATAAAATGATTTATTCCAGAAGCTTAAGTAGCTTCCATGCTTTACTTTTAGCAATGTAATTAATCTGCAAATGTGTGAATCATCTTTGTTTCATTTCACAAATTGAAAGACTGTTATTCCTCACTTCACAATTTATTTTTATGTTAAATGTACATTTCGAGACACAAAGTGCTCATCGAAATGTACATCTAACATAAAAATAAGTTGTGAAGTAAGGAATAACAGTCTTTCAATTTGTGATTAAACACTTCACTTAAACTCAAAAAACCATTCAGTTTGTTTCATTTGATTTAATTTACTATTAACGTTTTTTTTTTTTTGAATTTTTCACAATTGTCAGGAATATATTGATCGCATGAAAGAATGTACCAAAATAGAAAAAAAATTACAATTTTTTTTAATGCTCGACAGTGGATTTAGTGTTTAATAATTACAAGTTAATTTCGGAATATTTCATTCTTAAGGCTGTTAAATCCGCGAGGAACAATTTCTGCCGCGGGGTCTGAAGGGAAAAGAGATGATATGCAAACGCGTAAAACTATACGATCATGTCTTTCGAATTACCACCCGTCCCTTTTGGAACATATTCAATATATTTTGTGGCCCATTTATGAATACAATATTCCAGATATCCGGCGAAAAAAAAGGAAATATATAAATATAATTTAAAAAACAAAAATACTCACCAATTATTTATTGCTGTTTAATAATCAAAAAGCGTCCTTGTTGTAAAATCCGTAGTTTCACTGATCATCACTTTTCACACATAAAAATTAATCACACACACACATACAGAAACGATTTAATGCGTACGTACTTCCTTGCACGCTCGCGGACCACGTACGACTAAATCTTCTTATCTAAAGAATGCGTTCGCCGAGAAAGCCATTACTTTTTTGTTATTGTTTTTTTTTTTGCGATAAATGCGCTCACAGATTTCAAATCAGTCGGCTGAAAACGCGTGGGATGTTTATTATTCCGATTTAGTTTTTAACGTTTGAAATTATTAATTGAGTACTCTATTTATTTTTGTTTGTAAACAAGTGTTCATTGGTGAGTGAATTCATGTGTGTTTTCGAGGATTTTGATTCACAGGCAATGGATTTCAAGTTATTTACTTTTAAGGTATGTCAAGTATTATATTTTATGAAACAGGGAAGAATAGCATATAGTGTACCAAGGGCAGAAAATAGGCTTTAGCAGCTAACCACAAATTGAAAGACTGTTATTCCTTACTTCACAATTTATTTTTATATTAGATGTACATTTCGAGACACAAAGTGCTCATTATCAATAACAACAACTTTGTGTCTCGAAATGTACATCTAACATAAAAATAAATTGTGAAGTAAGGAATAACAGTCTTTCAATTTGTGATTAAACACTTCACTTAAACTCAAAAAACCATTCAGTGTTTAGCAGCTAACATCGTCTATAGTTTTTCACCTATCAAAAAATAAAAATAAAAGAAATTAAAAAAAATATTTATAAACACAAACAGTAGTAAAAATGTCCAAAATTATTTATTGTAGTAATTAATGTTAATTATTCTTCGAGCACAGTTATGGATAGTAATACCAGAATTTGTAGGCGTTCAGTAGGTATTTGAAGTGCTAGCAATATGATGACTTATTTCAATGGATAAAGTTGAGGGTACACTGTAATTTTCTAAACTAACTGGTAATACATTCATTTGGTAATTATTATTTGACATTTCAGTTGTGATTTCTTTGCCAGTATGATTAGGTTGTTGTTCTGGGTTTGTCAGGATGTTTTGTGAAACTTGAATCTTATTTGACGCTCTTCTTTGAATACATTTTGGTAAATTAAATTAAATTACTCGTATTTAAAGCAAAACAAACAAAACTGTGTTCTTTTGCCGCTCCAGATGGGCCCTTTGGCTTTCTAAGCCCACAACCCCCCCCCCCCCCCCGCAATGCGAGCTCTGGCGCAATTATAGTTACGCCACTGATTTATTCATTATTTATTCAATCAACCAAAAACCCAGCTTTACATAAGGTTATGATAAATATCATTTAGAAGCGACAAAGTGGCCAACTACAAAAATTACAAGAACATGTATTGTTTATATTAATTCGCACACTACTGTAAATATATGTATGTATTTTTTAAATAATGTGTATATAATAACAAAATATTGTAAATTTATTACAATATTCTGTTATTAAAACATCTATTGACCGTCGATGTGTCTGCCTGATTTAGATTTTATTTATTAATAAATAATAAAAATTGATATATATATATATATTTATTTATTTAATAACCCAACAACCCTAAGGTTAAAGAAATGATTACATAAATTCCAAACAAAAAAAAACATAATTACACAATACAAAAACAATAATTAAAAATCATACCTAACCAAAATTTCATTACACATCAAATAATTTAATGACATGGCTTATATATATACAGAGAGGTTTTTTATCAGTATACATTAGGGGAAGTGTATACATTCAAAAAACGCGAGTTAAACGCATTGAACCGATTAATGTGTGTATGTTTAGTTGCCTATTTGGCATATGTGTGTTTAGTTGGGTGTTATAGGCAACTAAACACACATACATTAATGCATTTGACTCGCGTATTTTGCAGGTATACATAGAAGAAATGTATACTGATAAATAAAGCTCTCTCTATATATATATATATATATCTTTATTCAGACAATATAGATAATTTTAACAATATAACAATATAAATAATAACAATACATATAGGTGTTAGTCTGGGCTATCGACCAGAGGTCTTTCTGCCCTGTCGTGAATTTATGATGAAGTTAAAGAAAAATCTATGCTAGCTAGCTGAACTGTCCTGATGATGAATGAATTGATTAATGGTGATTGTAGTATGTTGACATGGCTTATTATATAATAATAATATTAACTCTTTATTTCCCAACAGATACATAATTCTAATAACAGGGAAATTATTTCAAATATAAAATATTTTAATAGAATAGACAAGATTGAGAAAATTGTTATAAATTTAATTTAATTTAGCGATTTATTTATATCGACCTACACTACCCGTAAAAAATGTACCTTTCTTTTTCAACAACTCGCCCTTTTTTCTACGTTCTCCAAACAATTTCAAATAAATCCAAAACCCCCGTCCCCCCCTCCTAAATATATCATAAATTCCAAGCGTGTCTGTCCGGGCGTTCAATTCGATTTGGATATAACTGAAATTGAAACCGCAAACACACAGACACGAAGTCCCCGCACACACACTTACACTCTTTTC
The DNA here is from genome assembly GCA_963082785.1 of Philonthus spinipes. NCBI lineage: Eukaryota > Metazoa > Arthropoda > Insecta > Coleoptera > Staphylinidae > Philonthus > Philonthus spinipes. The sequence continues at coordinate 1,875,155 of OY720310.1, read as the reverse complement.
CCCCCCCGACAAAAAAAAGAGGCAAAAATACACGTACGTGGCGTGCGGTGTAAGAATGGAGGACAAGGGCGAAAGCAAACACACTCTATTTTTCATTTTCCAATTTTCCGGGGCCCCTTTTCCTGCCGCATTTAATGGGCGCTCTTTCTGCTTCCAGGGACCTATTTCATCCTCTACGACTTCATAGATTTCTTCGAGAAGGACGGGCCCAGTTATCTGCAGAGGGACAAGTATAACAACATCATCGACACTATTTTCAAGAATATGAGCAGGCTGGAGAGGGACGCGATTATTTTCCAGGTAAGAAATTATTCTCAACGAGAACTGTTAATCTGTTAATGCTCGATGGCAATGTATTTTTATGTTTCTACGATTTCAGAGTGGAGAAAATGTTCCCAGATTTTTTTTGAGCGTATGCAAAATTTGTCACTTTTTTTCCTTACGCCCTTATCCTGTAGACCTATAGAAGGCAAATATTTATTTATTTATTTATTAACGGCCAAGCCTTTTTGAAAAATACAATATTTAACAAAAATAGATAATACAATATATAAGTAAATATAATATAATAGAAACACAATACTATATATATAACATCTTTATTTCTGCCGAAGACAATTTTATATACAATAAATTAACAATATAATTCTTATAATATGTTATACGTTGTCCTTAGAAAACGGCTATCGACCATCGGTCTTTCTGCCTACACAATACTATTTATACTAAGAAGTACATATAAATTAACGTATAATTTAATACCGCACAATATTTCTAGAAGTAATTAAGTTTTCATAATCGATAGTTCTGATTTTTACTTGATGAAACTCCATAACTCGTATACGATCTTAAGTGAATACTTTTCTGAGGTCGACTCTCTCAAAGATAACAATTGAAAACATTTTTTATACCTTACTTCGCTTTATATATATAGAAAATTTTTATTTCTGAGAAATACATTAAATTACATTACAATATTTACATTACAATCATAAACCTTTAGTTAAGCCTCAGAAAATGGCTATCGACCATCGGTCTTTCCGCCACTTCGCTTTTATTATATATGAAAAAGTGTTTTTATCTTAATTAAAATATCTTTACATAACTCAAAGCAAACAACCAATGTTTTCGAAGCGCCCTAAAACTTCTATACATAACTCAAATTAAACAACTAGTCCCTCAAAAATCTAAGAATTATTTTCAACTCGGAATTGTTGTTGATAACCGTTTGTTATAATGAAATCACTTTGTTTTGTTTTACTAAAATTTTGTTATATTTTCGACTAGTTTCGGCTAGATGCCATTTTCAAGAATGAATATATAAATGGATTTACAAACTATTATATAAAAATTGTTTTTTTATGATTACTTCGTCAGATAATAAGGGCGCTTAATATCGGGGAATTTGTTGATATTCAACTGAAATGAAAATTAATGGTTTTAATATTTAGACATTGGTAGTTCATATTGTATTGTAATAAATTATTAAAAATCAACCAATAAAACACTGATTAGATTGAATAACTTTAAATTCTCAACTAGTTTCGGGTTGAGAATTTAAAGTTATTCAATCTAATCTGTGTTTTATTGGTTGATTTTTAATAATTTATTCATATTTATTTCATGAAATGAAAATATTCTTGTTCTAGGTAAGCAATTACTTACACATCTTTCCAATAATATTTTTATTAAATTTTAGATTCATAGACTCTAAAGATGCTAGGGGAAGAAAAATAGTGATTCTTCCCCTAGCATCTTTAGAGTCTATGAATCCAAAATTTCATGAAACCGAGTTTTAAATTTCATTAATCATTATTATTAATTTTACCATTAATTAATTCTTAATATACTAATAGAATGTGTTCTTTTTTTTTTCAGTATACAGACTGGGAGCAAGTGAACGACGGTTATTTGAACCAGAAAATGATTGGCGATGTCGTCGGAGATTACTTTTTCATATGCCCCACAAATCTGTTTGCGCAAGTCGCCGCCGAACGGGGGATGAAAGTTTACTATTACTTTTTCACTCACGTAAGTAGACAAGCAAAAAAAAAATACATACAAGTGAATGTCAGCGCTGTGAATAGAAGGTTCAACTTCGAAATGAAGCAAAGTAATAATGTAATTTTCTTTATGTTGGTTGTGTAGGCTTTAATTATTTAAATAAAAATTTAGGAGAAAGGACGATGCCACTTGAAATTAGGCAAAAGGTGGCGCTTGCGTCGTCTTTAATTTATTATGAATGATGTAAATATTAAATGTTTTCGGCAGAAAGACCCTATGGTCGATAGCCATTTTCTGATGTTTATTTATTTATTTGTTTACATACAGACACAGAATGAGTATCGTAGATAGTGGAGGCACTTAATTTTTGAAAATCCATGATCACTTAAAATAAAACACTTAATGATTTTCAACTATTTTTTGCGTATTTCACGACAATTGTTTCGCAACGTTGTTGCTTCTTCACGTGAAGAACTTATAATTATAAGTTATTATAAGTTAATCATTAAGTGTTTTATTTTAAGAATGAGTAAACATTCCTATGATTGTAATGTTGTAAATATTGCAATTTATTTATTATGTAGGTTAAGTGGAAGAGCAGCGACGGGCGTTAGCCTGCCTGAACTTCGCCTACTCTTAATTATTTATATTTCTATTGTACAATTGTTGATGAAATAAAGACATTTATTATTATTATTTCCATACCGTAAATCGTATCATTGTTTCGAAAATTACAAAAGACGAATCGTATCGCCTTCGTTAACCCTAAACCCAGTTCAGGCGAAAAACAAAAAGGGAGCAAAGTAAGAGAGAAAAATAATAATCCGCGAATTTGCATTATTAAATTTCCATCTTTTCCATCCGGAAGAAGCCACCGAACGGCCAGCAGGAGGAATGACGGAAAGGGGCAACAAAAAAAATGAGGAAGGGCCGCATGAATTATTAATTTACGCCGCCGCGTTTCCAATTAATTACCGTGATTTGGCTTTTTTACGTTTTTTGTCACAATTTATTTGTTACGCCGCGCCGTTATTAATGATGATAATATTATTTTTCATTTACACAATTATTTATGGTGTGATTTTAAAAGGAAAAAAACGCAATTTATGTTAAAATAATCAAAATCATTTTAAATAGTAATAATAGGCTGAAAGACCTCCGGTCGATAGCCTATTCATCATCTACAGAATATAATTCTAATTTTTGTATATTATTGTACATACATATACACATTTGAATAAAGATGGTTAGTTAGTTATTATTATATTATATCAATAAACTTCACGTACTCACCAACAAATATCTTCGATGGAAAAGAGTATTCATTCACTTGGTCACAGTTATTTAAATAAATTAAATAAAAATGAATTTGAAAATAAGAAATTATTCTCACATTTAGCTCTGTGATTTTTGACAGGTAAGTACGTTAATCAAATGCACATTAAGAAACAACTACTTCCTGGGCAAATACCCACGTTGGTCATTGATATGCAACAGCAGGTGTTCATGTATTTCGATGTGGGTATTTGCCCGGAAAGTAGTTGTTTTAATGTGCATTTGTCTGAGTTAAAATGTCACAGAGCTAAATGTGAGAATAATTTCTTAATTATTTTGAAATTCATTTTAATTTAATTTATTAATTTTTCCATGTGAAATTTTCACGATTACACTTCCGGCTTCTTTTATTCCGCACATAAAAGTAACCAAACAAAAAAAAAGGCACGAGCTGAAAACCAATTTCATGACGGTAAGAACCGAGCGTACGAAGTAAAAGAGGTCGTTTCCCTTGCGATTTTAATTCATTCCGCCATTTCCAGTCCACAAAGGTCGGACTCGATTTCTTATTACTTATGTATACGACTACATTATCCCCGCGCAAGGACTCTTCTGCCATCACTGAAATCCCCTTTTATTGCCCCGGCTTTCTCGGGGCCACTTTTGATCCTCCTGCTCCTCCTCCGCGCGCGCAAAATAAAATCAAATAAATAAATTAACCGCGCGGGGTTGATTCAAATTTCGCGTGTCTGCAAATTGAAGAATAAGTGCAAATTTAATTAAAAAAAGCGAGTAGGTGTCGCCGAAATGAGCATCCGGGGGAAGCTTGGAATATTCATCGCTTGCGTCATTTGTGACGCGCGCGCTGACCGTCTGCACTTGAACATACACACGGATGCAATTCGGGGTGAATTATTAAAGGGCGGAAAATCGTTTCCTATTTGTCCAGATGACGGTTTTGTTGGGAAATCCGGCCGAAAGGTCAACTCCAAAGTGCTGCACTTGAATTATTTAACGTGGACAAAAAGAGCGGTAGAAATAGAAAATAAGTCTGTCGAAAGCTCGCCACGGTTCCAGTATTACGTTTTATAAATAACTGAGCGTTATAAAAAACAATCTGTTTCTATGTATATATATATATATTTATTCCCATCCATCCGTTCGAACTGTTCCGATGTTTAATGGATGCATTTTCGCGCTTTTCCTACATTTTCTATTTCCGGTTGGAATATTGAACAATATTAAAATTACCTTGCTGGAAACTCGTGACGCGTTTTGTTAAGGCCTGACGTCAACACGTATAATTTATTAATTACGTTTTAAAAAAATTCGCCTGTTGTGAATTGAACTGAATCTAATTGAATAATTAAATCCGGATTTATGCAAGTGTGTATAAATTATTAAAATACCTGTCAGAAATTTCAATGCTATTCTCTACTCATTTTAAACATATAAATTATGAATAATTAAAAGAGGCTCTATTTATGCAGAGGATAATTTTTTTTAGATGAGCCATAAATTTACATAGCAACATATTTGCTTATCTATTATATATATATGTATATTTAAAAAACACATATATATCCTTCACAATATCTATTATATATATGTATATATAAAAAAACACATATATATCCTTCGCAGGATGTGTGTTTTGTTTATTTTAAATGAATCATAAGAAATATTATATTAGCAACTGGTCAATTTAACTAATTAAACTTAGCAATTTATAATACAACATTTCTTATAACTCATTTAAAATAGATAAAACACACACCCTGTATTTATGTAATCACCTAAATTTGTATAACATATCCTTTTAAAAGAAATTTCAGAGGATGATTTTTGAAAATAATTAGTAATGGGCAAGATCGATAAAAAAAATCGACTGCTCGATCCTTGCAGGTGATCGAGCCGCTCGATCTCTATGATCGGCTCGATTTTCTCGGACTCATTTTCGGAATGGATTGATCATGTTATGTAGCTCTGCTTGAGCAATGATGAAGCGGATCGATCGGTCTAGGCAAGAACGATCACTGAATCAAACTATTCCTTTAAGTTAATTTATTTTATGCTAAGTGAGATAGCCTTTATTAATTTATTTACTAAATCAATTTTGTGATTTAATAAACAGAAATACAGTAGTATGTAGTCATGTATGTCACTGTACGTCACTGTACGTCACTATAATAGTTGAAAAATAATTTTTATTAATTGATTTTATATCATTAAAACATACTATTTTTACTATAAATTGACTTTAAAGTCATTAATAATCGCTATGCTTGCTAGAAATTGACTTTAAAGTCATTTATAATCATTATTTTTGCTATTAATTGACTTTGTAGTCAACTTACTTCACTATTATTGTCAAAAATTCACTTTAAAGTCATTGATAGTCACTATTCTCGCCAGAAATTGTCTTTAGAGTCACTATTTGTACTAGAAATTGACTTTAGAGTCACTATTTGTACTATAAATTGACTGTATAGTCATTGATAATCACTATTTTCACTAGAAATTGACTTTAGCGTCACTATTTGTACTATAAATTGACTGTAAAGTCATTGATTGTCACTATTTTTTCCAGAAATTGACTTTAGAGTCACTATTTGTACTATAAATTGACTGAAAAGTCATTGATTGTCACTATTTTCTCCAGAAATTGACTTTGGAGTAACTATTTGTACCAGAAATTGACTTTAGAGTCACTATTTGTACTATAAATTGACTGTATAGTCATTGATAATCACTATTTTCACTAGAAATTGTCTTTAGAGTCACTATTTGTACTATAAATTGACTGTAAAGTCATTGATTGTCACTATTTTCACTTGAAATTGACTTTAGAGTCACTATTTGTACTAGAAATTGACTTTAGAGTCACTATTTGTACTATAAATTGACTGAAAAGTCATTGATTGTCACTATTTTCTCCAGAAATTGACTTTGGAGTAACTATTTGTACCAGAAATTGACTTTAGAGTCACTATTTGTACTATAAATTGACTGTATAGTCATTGATAATCACTATTTTCACTAGAAATTGTCTTTAGAGTCACTATTTGTACTATAAATTGACTGTAAAGTCATTGATTGTCACTATTTTCACTTGAAATTGACTTTAGAGTCACTATTTGTACTAGAAATTGACTGTATAGTCATTGATAATCACTATTTTCACTAGAAATTGTCTTTAGAGTCACTATTTGTACTATAAATTGACTGTAAAGTCATTGATTGTCACTATTTTCACTTGAAATTGACTTTAGAGTCACTATTTGTACTATAAATTGCCTGTAAAGTCATTGATTGTCACTATTTTCTCCAGAAATTGACTTTAGAGTCACTATTTGTACTAGATATTGACTTTAGAGTCACTATTTGTACTATAAATTAACTGTATAGTCATTGATAATCACTATTTTCACTAGAAATTGTCTTTAGAGTCACTATTTGTACTATAAATTGACTGTAAAGTCATTAATTGTCACTATTTTCACTAGAAATTGACTTTGGAGTAACTATTTGTACTAGAAATTGACTTTAGAGTCACTATTTGTACTAGAAATTGACTTTAGAGTCACTATTTGTACTAGAAATTGACTTGAAAGTCATTTATAATCATTATTTTTTGCTAGAAATTGACTTATAAGTCAACCTACTTCACCATTATTGTAAAAAATTGACTGTAAAGTCATTGATAGTTACTAAATTCACTAGAAATTGACTTTAAAGTCATTTATTATCAAAAATCGACTTAAAGTCATTGATAGTCACTATTTTTATTTTAAAGTCACTATTTTTACTAGAAATTGTCTTTTAAGTCATGTATCGTCACTATTATTGTAACAAATTGACTTTAAAGTCAATGATAGTCACTATTTTCACTATAAATGGACTCTAAAGTTACCATTTGTACTAAAAATTGTTTTTAAAGTCATTTATAGCAACTATTATTGTAAAAAATTAACTTTAAAGTAATTTATAGTAACTATTTTGCCACAGATGGAATTTAAAGTCACTATTTTCACTATAAATTGACTTTAAAGTAACTCTATGTCACATTTTTGCCGTCTTGCCGATTTAGTTAATGTTTAATATTCAACATTATTATTCAAAATGTTTAATTTACTTTAAAAAAATCATCGATTAATTTAATTTGATTTTGAAAGAATAATTTTATAGCGATACTTTTTCTTATTGAATAACAGCTAAATTTTAGTTAGAGTGTGTGTTTACAGGTGTTATTATTATTTTTTTTTTTTTTTTTTTTTGAGGAATAATAAGTTTGCAGGGCTGATTTTTGACAGAGGTTGTAATTTTCCAGATACGTTTTACAGCGTAGTTTTCTAAAGTAGTGATTTTCCATGAGACATTTTTTAGGGTTTTTCTGATCAGCTCAATTGGCTCGATCTGTTTGATCCTCCTAAACAGCGCCACCAGATCGATCTTTCTGATCTGCTCGATCTTTCTAAATAGCTCAAACGACTCGAAACTTAAACTGATCGATTATTGAAATGATCGATATTGCCCATCACTAAAAATAATTAATTGATATCATTTTGAATCAAGCAATATTTTTATAATTCTCGTCTCGGTGGGTTAAACAAAATCATTAGTCCTACTTTAAAATTTCTTTCTAGAATAACATAACTAAAGTATAACAAGCATTTTATAACCATTTCAAGAGGATAACACTTGAAATAGTCAACTCTGCGTTCACTTACATCGAGAATCTCAGAGGTGACAGTGCGTTTTTAATTAATTATTTTTTTATTTATATATATATATATCTTTATTCAGACTATATAGATAATTTTAACAATATAACAATATAAATAATAACAATACATGTAGGTGTTAGTCTGTCTGTGCTATCGACCATAGGTCTTTCTGCCCTTATTTTTTTTAATTTTAATTAATTTAGTTAAAAGCTTTGCAATTTTCGTAAGGCACAGCTGTACTGACGAGGGATAAAATCCCGAAATACGTGTCTGCAAATAGCCTTATATTACGTAACTTTTATTTTATTTTTGTTTTGTTTTTTACATTAAATATTTTCGATTCAAAAATTGTTGCATTATCCAATTTTTATTGTTGTGCAACAGCAAATGTCTATTATATATATATATATATATATATATATATATATAACATAAGTCATAATGTCACAGTAAAAAATAATTTATTAATTAATTATTTTCAAATTATTTTATTTAATTTATTTAAATAACTGAGACCAACTGAATAAATCCTTTCCTATTATTAATCTTCAGTTGAACTAATCTCAGAGTTGATTGAGTTTCGTGCGTATGCAGAGACAAATTATTTACTGAAATCATTTTTTTTAAATATGTTCAGACATCAAGTGAAACACGATTATTCCATAAAAACACCTCACAATAATCCCCAGATTGTCATTTATTGTAGCACTCGCTCGCTGTCCCTTTTGTGTCCGGCACAGAGGACTCGAATAAAAAAAAACGCCGGGGCAAAATCGAATAACACTTAAAATCGGCGGCCCTAATTGGGTCCATTGTGGGGGTATATGTGTGCGCTATGTGTGCACGAGCGCAGGGCGGACGTCCGGCCGCCCTTAAACAGATGGCCCTGGATTGGGACGCGCGGAGGTCCATTTGTATTGTGCCCTACGTGAGGCCATCCCGCTCGTCGAACGGGCGTGGGGGGGGGGTCGGAGGGAGGCGGGGAAGACGTGCTCCCCCAGGAAGGACAGCCGCCCGTCCCTCGTTATCGTGGGGGCAGCCACAATGGGAAATAAACAGGGTGAGTTATCGCGAGCCCACGTGTCTAACCCAGCGGATATATTCTAATGTAATTGACTACTCGGGGGGATGTTCATGGTAATTATTATTATCGCCCTAACTTTTGCTTAAATGTAATAATAATAATAATGAATGAATGAGGCAGAAAGATCGACGGTCGATAGCCATTATCTGAGGTCTAACAATTTCTAAATGATTGTAATTACAAATTAAATAAATTTCTTTTTGTATTATTTTCTATGATTGTATTTATATGTATTATAAAATTAGATAAAGTAAGACTCAGTAATAAAGATTTTCAATATATATAAGAATGAATGCGCTCGTATTGGGTTAATCTTGTTTAAAGAAGCCTTATTATGAATTCAGAAAATATGAGAAATTAATTTCTCACTTAACCTGTGGTGAAACATTTTTGAATTAATTCAGGATGATTTAATTGAAATTAAAACACTTGGATTGTTTCAATTATTTATATTTTCTCCAACTAGTTTCGATCATTGATCATCATCATCCTTGAATAATTACTCTGACATTTTGACTTATGTTACATAAATACTTTAACAAATATCCAATGATGGACTTTTGCCGTTATATAACAGTAACATATTGCAAAATGCAAGATTTTTTTGAATCGAAAATATTTAATGCAAAAAAAATCCCTTCCATTTATTAAATAATTATTGATTTTAATTGTAAAACAATGACAATTACATCACATTATTATTATTATTTTCAGAAAACAGCTATCCGATCCCATTCAAACCATCTATTATTTTCATCTATTTACGAAATACAATCCAATTTGACAATATTGAATTATTGTTTTAAACACAACCCACGGCCGGACAATTAATTTCAATAAAACGAGTTTTCTATTGATTGGCTAATTAACTAAACAATATAAATAATACGTGTTATTTTCGCGTTTATCAAAACCCGCATGAAATAATTACGACGTTCCGAAATTACAAAATCCTTTCGAATAATACAGGAGATTCGAATATTCACAAACAATTGTATTGACCGCAAATAATGTTCAATGCACACGTTTTAATTAAACATTGCAAATCACCGTCGAATAAATCCATCAAACATCGAATTAAATGCACTTTATTGCTGCACTAGTTATATAAAAATAATATTTCACAGGATAATATTTAGAAAACCCTCGCGACCTTAATTCCCTTCATTCATTAATTAATATAATTAAATTTGCAGATTTAGACAAAGACGTGTGTAACAATTAGGGGTTGCTTTACATACTATGTACAGAATACAGCATCCCTCTAACTGTTGTGCTTGACTCACAAATGAAACCAGAATACAATTTTTTCATAAAAATTCTATCTATTTTAGATTCATAATTTATATTCGTTTTCATAGGACCGAAAATATAACAAATTTTCAGATTTTTTTAACGTAATAATTATTATTTTTAGGAAGATTTTCATGAAACTAAGTGAGGGTGTTAAGAAAAGCTTGCTCTTTCAAAATATGTAAAAAACAAAAATTACCCCATCCATAGTTTTTGAGATATTTTCACCTAAACTCAAAATGGACGATTTTTTATGCAATTTTCTTTATAATTCAAATTGAAAAAATCGTAATAATTATTATTTGAGGGGTATCTTTATGAAACTACGTGGGGATGTTAATTAGAGCTCGCTCTTTCAGAATATGTAAAAAACAAAAATTACCCCATTCATAGTTTTTGAGATATTTTCACCTAAACTCAAAATGGACGATTTTTAATGCAATTTTCTGTATAATTCAAATTCAAAAAATTGTAATAATTATTATTTGCGGGGTATCTTTATGAAACTACATGGGGATGTTCATTAAAGCTCGCTCTTTCAGAATATATAAAAAACAAAAATTACCCCATCCATAGTTTTTGAGATATTTTCACCTAAACCCAAAATGGGCGATTATTAATGCAATTTTCTGAATAATTCAAATTCCAAAAATCGTAATAATTATTATTTGCAGGGTATCTTTATAAAACTACATAGGGATGTTAATTAAAGCTCGTTCTTTCAAAATATGTAAAAAACGAAAATTACCCCATCCATAGTTTTTGAGATATTTTCACCTAAACTCAAAATGGACGATTTTTAATGCAATTTTCTGTAGAATTCAAATTCAAAAAATTGTAATAATTATTATTTGCGGGATATCTTTATGAAACTACATGGGGATGTTCATTAAAGCTCGCTCTTTCAGAATATGTAAAAAACGAAAATTACCCCATCCATAGTTTTTGAGATATTTTCACCTAAACTCAAAATGGACGATTTTTAATGCAATTTTCTGTATAATTCAAATTCAAAAAATCGTAATAATTATTATTTGCGGGGTATCTTTATGAAACTACATGGGGATGTTAATTAAATCTCGCTCTTTCAGAATATGTAAAAAACAAAAATTACCCCATCAATGGTTTTTGAGATATTTTCACCTAAAGTCAAAATGGATGATTTTTAATGCAATTTTCTGAATAATTCAAATTCAAAAAATCGTAATAATTATTATTTGCGGGGTATCTTTATGAAACTACATGGGGATGTTAATTAAAACTCGTTCTTTCAGAATATGTAAAAAACAAAAATTGAGATATTTTCACCTAAAGTCAAAATGGATGATTTTTAGATGACAAGACAAGAACTGGACAAGGGCATCGACCGGTGGTCGATAACCGTTTTCTAAGGACAACGTATGATGCAGTATAAGAATTATATTGTTAATTTATTGTATATAAAATTGTCTTAGGCAGAAATAAAAATGTTATATATATATTTAAAAAAATATAAAAATAAATATCCAACAATAAATAAAAATGAAAAAACGAATTAAATTGATTACATTTAAATATATTTCGACTGAATGTATGGGGTTATTTGAAGAGATAGAAAGACGGTTAGCATATTTCAGTGTTTATTACTAATCGATCTTCAGATTTGAAATATCTTCAATTTTTTTAATGTAATATGAAGAAAACTGAAATTTTCATTTTTTAAAAATAATTGGCCTTATCTCCGATATTTTTTTATTCTTTTCAAAATCTGTAAACACATTCTTAAAGCACATTTGTGCAACTCAACAAATTACGTAATTTTTAAATCTGCAAATCGATTCGTTTTTGTTTCTCCAGACATAACTTTTGTTTCTCTGATGGAGATATGCATATTTATTTATTTATTGGTGTAACGGACAAGTCTTACATAAGTCAAGAATAGTAGGAGATAAAATTATACAGTCATCACAATATAAAATAAAAACTATACAATATAATTGAACAGTATTATTTTACGCTGATTTCAATTATGTGCCACATGTCTCACCATACATTAAGTCGAAATAGGTATCCGTATTTCAACTTAATATTTTTTTTTTGGGCGGGGAAATAAATTTAAATTATTAAACTTAATGTATGGAGATTTCCCTTATTTGAAGAGATCGAGAGTCGATTAAATTGGGGCAAAGTTGCGTATTATTACTGACATCAATATTCAGACTATAAAGATAGTACGAAACAATAAAACATAAGTCACTCTTGAATTAATTTCTCATTTAACATTTATTGTGAAACAAACCACGTGTTTAATTTTACATAATTGTTTAACATAAATCATTTCAATAGCTACATGTACTATTAGTAAGTCTGCGCTATCGACCACAGGTCTTTCTGACATAAAACGGTATATATTTTTTTTTTAAATATAGAAAAACGTTTACAATTTAAATCCTTATTACATTTTTTATATTCAATTTAAACAATCCAAAAAATAATTATCCACATCCGGGTTGAACGTCCCCGACGCGTACAAATGAAAAATATATTTTTCACGGATAATCCGGACGCGACGTGGAAATCTCGCGCTGAATTTCAATTAAATTAAATACACGTAGAAAGCGCAACATAGCTGCGACACGAAAAATACAAGCGGGGGAGAGCAACAAAAAAATAAATAAATAACGGAGAGCGTTGTAATAAGTTGGGAACGGAACGCGGGGAGGGATCGAAACCGTTGAAATCGTCGCTCGTGTATTTAAACTTTCTTGAATTCAATTATTTCGGGCGCCCAAGCGAGAATAAAACGGTCCGAAACTCTCTCCCTCTCTGTGTCCCGACACGCTAGACCAATTAAAATCCACCCACGGTTATTTTTTGCGTGTGGTCTGTCTCTTTTTTTTATTTCAGTAAAATTTATTCCGGGATAATTTTTTTCTCCTTTCAACTCGTATTTGAAATAATTAAGTGATTTTTTTGTTATATATTGTTTTGTACTGTCTGTATAGTCTGAATTTACAGGGTGTCCGTTTTACGAGCTTAACCATGGGAATCTCGATTATTTGAAGAGTTACAAAGTCGTTTTGCAAAGTTGCGCATTAATAATAATATCTTACAAAACCCGAGAATGCGCAACTTTGCTTAAACGACTTCGTCTCTCACTGGTTTCTTTTTTTTAAGAATTAACGGTATTATTACAAGTTAATCTTAATTATTGCAAAAATCTTCTCAATGTAGATAGAATAGTGGCCTTTTGTATTGTGTTGTGTATTTGAGCGGGCAAATTTAATAGTTTTAGTTTAAAATTTTGGTGAAATGTTTTTACCGAAAATAATGAAAGGTACTATTATAACATTCTCTTGTTTTCATATACGTTTAATTTCAAATGCAAGGGGTTGGTATTTGTCAAATTTTTCTTTATTATTATTACATACATAAACATCTTTATTTCTGAGATTGGAATATACAGTTACAATACAATATTTAACAATACACTAACGTTCACAATATAATTCCAACTCCGAAACTGGCTATCGGCCAGTGGTCTTTCAACCGTATTTATTATTATTTAATTAGTTATTATTATTTTAATTAGTTCATATTTGCACTACATGTTATTAAACAATAATTTACTCTTCCTTTTATTTTATAAGTTACGTTTAACAGATTTGTTTTTTCTAATTAGTTTACTTTTGTCAAACTTACATACTTTTATAATTAATTTCTTTACTTTTTGTATTTATACTGACCATTGTAATTTGTCATGTTTTTGTTTTTCCGTTGGACAATAAAGAATTATTATTATTTTTATTATATAGTAAAATTAATTTCATTTCTAATTTATATCTTTTCAACAATATATTTCAAACTCAGCATTAAATATTTTAATTTAATGCTAAGCGAGAAAACTCGAAATGTATTGTAGAAATATATCGTTGGAAAGATATAAATTAGAAATGAAATTAAATAGGACGGTTGCATTAGCACGCAAACACATCCAGCAATGTCCATAGAATTTTGGTTGCAGAATTTGAATCGAGCCGTGAAACGCAAACGTAATATAGAGTGCCGCCCCTCGCCGCCCCGCATTGTATTCCAAACATAAAGTAAAGTAAACCAGAGCGGGCGCTCAATTCGCAGATGTGTTTTTCACAGCGTGCAACAAAGGGACTTTCACCCCGCCCATTGTAAAATGCATCGGCAAAGTGCTTTTCAATATTTTAAAAGGGCGTCGAACCATATTTTTATTTCCGCCCCCAGTATTCGCGCTGAATAAACACACGATCGACTTTCGTTAAATTTACGTATCTATAAAAAATCATTCAGGATAATTTAATTAAAATTAAAACATTTTAAATGTTTTAAATTAAAAACATTTTAAATGTTTTAATTAAAACAATGTTTTAATTAAAAACATTTTAAATATTTTAATTAAAACACTTAAAATGTTTTAATTTTAATTAAATTATCCTGAATGATTTTTATAGATTCGTAAAATTCACGAAAGTCTACATATTCAGGATAATTTAATTAAAATTAAAACATTTTAAGTGTTTTAATTAAAACATTTAAAATGTTTTTAATTAAAACATTTTAAGTGATTTAATTAAAACATTTAAAATGTTTTTAATTAAAACATTGTTTTAATTTAAAATGTTTTTAATTAAAACATTGTTTTAATTAAAACATTTAAAATGTTTTAATTTTAATTAAATTATCCTGAATATGTAGACATGCAAAAAATATTTTTGTTGTATATTTTTTGTATGTCTACATAAACGCTTTTTTTATTTTTTTAATTGAGTTACGTAAAGATGAAATTAAATTGATAAATAAATATAAATGTGGAAATAATTTATTAATTATTGATAAATAAAGCACATTTGTTTTACTATATGTACATTTCGGACACAAAGTGATCATTATCGAGTGTTGAATCCATTGATAATGGTCACTTTGTGTCCGAAATGTACATTTGATAAAACAAATAAAGTGTGGAGAAAGGTTAATAGTGCTTTATTTATCAAAAATAAAAAGGGAAAAAAGGGGTTGATCGAATTTTATTGATCATTGCCAGAAATTTTCCTCTCCAAGTTAGGCGAAAATTTTATTAAAATTTGCGATTTTTTCCTGGCGGTCTCAAACGATACAAAAACGTTAATTTCGAAGAGAATATAGCTAAATTCTTTAACAATCGAATGCTGAAAATCCCATCTCTCTAACTTGTTCGCGAGTTTAGTTATTTTGATCGGAATACGGAAACGTCCGGAACGGCCAATCGACGGATCTCCACTAAATCGTTGCTCTATGTTAAATTCGCGGAACTATTGAAATGGCTTGAAATGATTGAAAACGATTATTTCTGGGGAAACTAAATAGTCAACGTTATTAGTAGTATAACCAAGTGTCTTAGAGATTTATTTCAGATTTTTTGAAGAGAAAAAAAAATTCATCGAAATTTGAAAATATTGTAAGGGGTTAGTATGGAAAAGAGTGGAATTTCGTCGAAAATTCAAAAATCTCCAAACAACTTGATTTTATACCGAAATGTAGCTAAAGAATGGGGGAATAATCTGTGAAAATTTGAGCATTCATAAGTAATTAGGTTTCAGCCAATCTGCTCGCAAAGTTGACCTTCGCAAAAAGGGCGAAAATTTTATTAAAGTTTGCGATTTTTTCCTGGCGGTCTTAAACGATACAAAGACGTTAATTTGTTAGAGAATATAGCTAAATTATTTAAGAATCGAATGCTGAAAATCCCAGTTCTCTAACTTTTTCGTGAGTTTAGTTATTTTGATCGGAATACGGAAACGTCCAGAACGGCCAATCGACGGGTCTCCACTAAACCGTTCCCATTAGGCTCCATGTTAAATTCGCGGAACTATTGAAATGCATCGAAATGATTGAAAACGATTATTTCGGGAGAAACTAAATAGTCAACGTTGTTAGTAATATAACCATATGTCTTCGAGATTTTATTCAGATTTTTTTAAGAGAAAAAAAAAATCATCGAAATTTGAAAATATTGTAAGGGGTTTGTATGGAAAAAAGTGGAATTTCCTCGAAAATTCAAAAATCTCGAAACGACTTCATTTTATACCGAAATGTAGCTAATGAATGGGGGAATAATCTGTGAACATTTGAGCATTCATAAGTAATTAGGTTTCGGCCAATCTGCTCGCAAAGTTGACCTTCGCAAAAAGAGCGAAAATTTTATTAAAGTTTGCGATTTTTTCCTGGCGGTCTCAAACGATACAAAGACGTTAATTTGGATAGGAATATAGCTGAATTCTTTATGAATCCAATGCTGAAAATCCCAGTAATCTAACTTTTTCGTGAGTTTAGTTATTTTGATCGGAATACGGAAACGTCCGGAACGGCCAATCGACGGATCTCCACTAAATCGTTGCTCTATGTTAAATTCGCGGAACTATTGAAATGGCTCGAAATGATTGAAAACGATTATTTCGGAGGAAACTAAATAGTCAACGTTGTTAGTAATATAACCACATGTCTTTGAGATTTTATTCAGATTTTTTTAAGAGAAAAAAAATTTCATCGAAATTTGAAAATATTGTAAGGGGTTAGTATGGAAAAATGTGGAATTTCGTCGAAAATTCAAAAATTTCGAAACGACTTCATTTTATACCGAAATGTAGCTAAAGAATGTGGGAATAATCTGTGAAAATTTGAGCATTCATAAGTAATTAGGTTTCAGCCAATCTGCTCGCAAAGTTGACCATCGCAAAAAGGGCGAAAATTTTATTAAAGTTTTCGATTTTTTTCTGGCGGTCTCAAA
The DNA here is from genome assembly GCA_963082785.1 of Philonthus spinipes. Taxonomy (NCBI): domain Eukaryota; kingdom Metazoa; phylum Arthropoda; class Insecta; order Coleoptera; family Staphylinidae; genus Philonthus; species Philonthus spinipes. Next base: position 1,857,997 of record OY720310.1, on the reverse strand, counting down.
CGATACAAAGACGTTAATTTGGATGGGAATATAGCTGAATTCTTTAAGAATCCAATGCTGAAAATCCCATTTCTTTAACTTTTTCGTGAGTTTAGTTATTTTGATCGGAATACGGAAACGTCCGAAACGGCCAATCAACGGGTCTCCACTAAACCGTTCCCATAAGGCTCCATGTTAATTTCGCGGAACTATTGAAATGGCTTGAAATGATTGAGAACGATTATTTCTGGGGAAACTAAATAGTCAACGTTATTAGTAGTATAACCAAGTGTCTTAGAGATTTATTTCAGATTTTTTGAAGAGAAAAAAAAATCATCGAAATTTGAAAATATTGTAAGGGGTTAGTATGGAAAACAGTGGAATTTCGTCGAAAATTCAAAAATCTCAAAACGACTTCATTTTATACCGAAATGTAGCTAAAGAATCGGGGAATAATCTGTGAAAATTTGAGCATTGATAAGTAATTAGGTTTTGGCCAATCTGCTCTCAAAGTTGACCTTCGCAAAAAGGGCGAAAATTTTATTAAAGTTTGCGATTTTTTTCTGGCGGTCTCAAACGATACAAAGACGTAAATTTGGATGACAATATAGCTCAATTCTTTAAGAATCCAATGCTGAAAATCCCAGTTCTCTAACTTGTTCGTGAGTTTAGTTATTATGATCGGAATACGGAAACGTCCAGAACGGCCAATCGACGGGTCTCCACTAAACCGTTCCCATAAGGCTCCATGTTAAATTCGCAGAACTATTGAAATGGCTCGAAATGATTGAAAATGATTATTTCTGGCGAAACTAAATAGTCAACGTTGTTAGTAATATAACTAGATATCTTCGAGATTTATTTCAGATTTTTTAAAGAGAAAAAAAATTCATCGAAATTTGAAAATATTGTAAGGGTTTGTATGGAAAAAAGTGGAATTTCGTCGAAAATTCAAAAATCTCGAAACGACTTCATTTTATACCGAAATGTAGCTAAAGAATGGGGGAATAATATATGAAAATTTGAGCATTGATAAGTAATTAGGTTTCGGCCAATCTGCTCGCAAAGTTGACCTTCGCAAAAAGAGCGAAAATTTTATTAAAGTTTGCGATTTTTTCCTGGCGGTCTCAAATGATACAAAGACGTTAATTTGGATAGGAATATAGCTGAATTCTTTATGAATCCAATGCTGAAAATCCCAGTTCTCTAACTTTTTCGTGAGTTTAGTTATTTTGATCGGATTACGGAAACGTCCGGAACGGCCAATCGGCGGGTCTCCACTAAACCGTTCCCATAAGGCTCCATGTTAAATTCGCGGAACTATTGAAATGGCTCGAAATGATTGAAAATGATTATTTCTGGGAAAACTAAATAGTCAACGTTGTTAGTAATATAACCAAGTGTCTTCGAGATTTTTTTCAGATTTTTTTAAGAGAAAAAAAATTTCATCGAAATTTGAAAATATTGTATGGAAAAAAGTGGAATTTCGTCGAAAATTCAAAAATCTCGAAACGACTTCATTTTATACCGAAATGTAGCTAAAGAATGTGGGAATAATATGTGAAAATTTGAGCATTCATAAGTAATTAGGTTTCAGCCAATCTGCTCGCAAAGTTGACCTTCGCAAAAAGGGCGAAAATTTTATTAAAGTTTGCGATTTTTTTCTGGCGGTCTCAAACGATACAAAGACGTTAATTTGTTAGAGAATTTAGCTAAATTATTTAAGAATCGAATGCTGAAAATCCCAGTTCTCCAACTTTTTCGTGAGTTTAGTTATTTTGATCGGAATACGGAAACGTCCAGAACGGCCAATCGACGGGTCTCCCTAAACCGTTCCCATAAGGCTCCATGTTAAATTCGCGATTTTATAGTCAACATGTTCTACAAATGGAAATTTGAAAATATTATTTAAATTACTAAGAAATAAATTCTTATAATTGTTTCATAAAATTAATAAAAGTAATTTAAATAACTGCAAATGTCTGAATCATCTTTGTTTCATTTTATTTAATTTATTTAATTATTATTATTAATTTATTTAATTTAAAAGCATTTTTTCAGCTTTTAAATTAAATAAAATGAAACAAAGATGATTCAGACATTTGCAGTTATTTAAATTAGTTTTAATTTTAAATAAATAATCCTGAATTAATTCAATCATTTAATAAAAACACTTTCTTAACTTTGTTTGTACAACTTGTTATAACAAATAAAGTTAAAAAGTGTTTTATTTAATAAACTCAAAATGTATAAAAAAAAGTAAAATCCTTAACAATTAAAAAAATAATTCAAACATTTTTCATCATGGGTTAAGTGAGAAATGAATTGAGCATACTATAAAAATGATTCATTTACGGGTAGATTCAGTGTGCGGCGGAAGTTTTGAAATTCGTCGCTTCGAATGCGATTCGTTTAGTGAAATTAGTGTTTGAATAATGGAAACGCGTGCGGGCTTTTCGTGTTTTCTTTGGGGCTCCGTCGGCGGGTTTGTCGCCGGCTGTTGTTTCGGGATTTGAAGGAATTTCCGAAAGTGCGGAATGGGAAAAGTTTTCGACGTGCGGTTGAAACGTGTAATTTGCTTTATTTATACGGCGCCACTTTATAGAATTCCTATTAGCTGCGAATGTCGATTCGGGAATCTTAAAAATTGCAATTTTTAATTTATAATTAATTACAATTTTTGCATAAATTAAAAAAATATATAAAACGCACAAGATTACTTTCATTTACGCGTATTAATGCAGTGAAAATATATAGAGAAAATCTTTATTTCTGAGAGATACTGGATTATGGTCAGTATATTGCAGATACCTTTGGTTCAGTCTATACTGATTTTTCCAAGGCGTTCAATACTTTAATTAAAATTAAAACATTTAAAATGTTTTAATTTTAATTAAATTATCCTGAATATGTAGATATACAAAAAAATATACAACAAAAATAATTTTTTGCTGGGAAAGTTTTACAGTATTGGGGGTGGTCTGTTAAAGTGGATTAAATAATCAGAAAGCAATCTGTTTGTGTGGGCAATATGATATCAATTCCTATTAACGTTACCTTAGGTGTGCCCCAGGGTACCACCTGGGGCCTTTAAAGTTAATAGTTTCTTTATTACCACAAAATGTAAATCACATATATTACAATATATATATATATATACATGTACATTATAATACATATAATATAGACCCTGAAGTTGTATTTTATTATTCAATTTATTCATAAACGACCTTACTAGGTATTTTAGATATTGCCAATACCCACTTTATGCCGATGATATGAAGATATTTCTTAATATCAAAGAAGATACTGATTCGCAGAAAATGCAATAAGATTCAACGAATGGTGGTGTATCTCGAATAGGCTGCGATTAAATACGTCGAAATGTTCACAACTATCCTTTTCGCGAAAGCAATCAGTAGCTCAATGTACTTATAATAATAATAATAGAAAAAGGAGGATTTATTTGAACACAGTTATTTAAATAAATTAAATAAAAATAATTCGAACATAATATAATTTTGTATTAAATTAAATTCTGCTTTATTTAATTAACACTAACAACGTGAATTGTGTGTTCGTCAGCACGGACTTTCTTTGGTGACCTCTCGTGTGTCTTTTGCAGAGGACGAGCACTTCCCTATGGGGCGAGTGGATGGGGGTGATGCACGGGGACGAGATCGAGTACGTGTTCGGCCACCCGCTCAACATGTCCCTCCAGTACAACTCCAGAGAGCGCGAGCTCAGCCTGAAGATCATGCAAGTTTTCTCCAGATTCGCCGCCACAGGGTAAGTTTCGAACGAAACTGCAACAAACCAGAATTCACAACGAAAAACATCAGTTGAGGTTGAAAGTAATTTATCGGGGCATGTAAAAGAATACATTATTTATCTTGGCTTGAATCTAATATTGTTGTTTTTTTAATAGAAACAGATTTATTTATTTACAAAAAAATCGTTTATAATAATACATTTATTTACGGAATCATCTTTTGCAAAACATATGCTACAAAAAAAATATATAACGAATATATATATATATATATATATATATATATAATATTCTAACTGATATATAAATATAAAATAAAATAACAGTGAACAATACTAATATTTCGTTTCTATTGTTATTGAAAAAACAAGAACTTATATTCAAGATAAATAATTAATTATAAAATAATGTATTATTTATAAATAACGACATGCCATAGGAATAAAAAAAACACTGGCAAATTTCAGAGTGACAAAATTTTTGTCATTTGGTTTAAGGTTTTCGCAATTACACTGAAGAAAAATTGCATTATCCGTAATAATTGTTATTTTTTAAAATTACCCTCTTATAATATAAATTACGTTTCGGCCAACAAAAAAAAATGATTAAAATGTGAGTAGATTGGAAAATTCTATCAGTTTCTATAGACATCCACGGGTTACAACTTTTTTTTCATTTATCTTTCTGCTAGAGTTTATTATTTAATATTTTCATATGCTTTTTTTTCATTTATCTTTCTCCCAGAATATAGTACTGTTTATTATTTAATATTTTCATATTCCAACTAAGTTTTTTTTATCTACAGTGTGTCCACGGATTGAGTGCACATAAAGTGTAAATATTTGCGTTCAAAGTGTTTACTATTGTATTTAAAATTAGTTAGTAATACATATAAATTTATTGCATTTTTCAAGTATGTCTTATATTTGTAAAAATGTTAAATAAATAAATTACATTATTTTTTAGAGTTGGATCTTCATGTTCCGAAGATCTTTCTTGCTTAGTAACAAATTAAGGTACTGAAAAAAATGAGCTAAATCATATAATATTCGGATTGTTTTTTTTTTTTTTAGTATAATTTTAAAAATCAGTTAAGACTAAATAATTTAATATTGTGTGAAAGGCAAATAAATTATTAAATAAATAAATAATATTAAGAAAAATAAATAACCATTGGTTTATTAGGGGAGTCCGATGTGGTCCAGGAAATCTTCCACTAATGGTGAAAATCGTGAAATACGACAGAGAATGATGGGTTTATTAGATTTTAACTAAAATGCAATTAAACAGAAATTTTAAAATAAATAAAATGTTAAAAGAAAGCGAGAACGATTTAGTTATCCCCACCCTAAAAAAAACGGAGAGTAATCTAGTGTAAAACCACGGAAACAACCTGTAAGCCCTCTCGGATCCCCGTCCTGTTGATCTCGCGCGCGCAAAAAAGCCTAATCCCCATTTATCCCGTTTACACGGGATAGGTAAGCCAACACAGGACCGAGCGGGAGCCGGCGGGGAGGGCGTAAAAAATTCCCTTTAATCCCTCTCTGTGTTTTCCTCCTCGAATTATTTATGGAAGACGCCGTCTCTCTTTCGCTCCGTGTTTGTTTCTTCCCTTTTTGCGCGCGGGGGACGGATTGGAATGTACGGGAGGGATGATGATTAATGGTAATAATGCAGTTGACGGTTCTGTGGCTGGCCGCAAATGTCCAACCTGTTGCGTGTTTAGCGCCACGCGACGCCATCATGGAATTTCAGCTGCTCGAGGTTAAAATGCCAGTGACAATAAAATTCTGCTTGTGAAATTTGCCTAAAATGGTGGTTTATACGATTTTTCATACATAATATACAAAATTTAATTCTAGAGTGCACGATTATCGTTTTTAAAACCAATAATTTTCGACTTGAAAACAAAATAATAATATAAATATAAAAGAGTATTCATTCACTTTTTCACAGTTATTTAATCAATAACTATTAACGTTTTTTGCTGAAATTTTATAATTCTGGCTTCTGAAATTTGGGAAACATGATGGTTTACTTAGTTTCTGAGTTAAAAACATTGAAATTCATCCATTGTGTCGTTTTTTCTTTGAAAATTCAGCAGACTACCCGTGTAGAAAGTTTCAGCCCATTGCAACCAATTTTTTTTTTAAACATTTACAATTTTTCTTTGAAAATTCGAAAAAAATATTTCTACGCCGAATAAAAACTTTCTGATAGCAGATTCGAGTTCACCAGCTTATAAACTATCCCTGTAGAAAGTTTCAGCCCATTGCAGCCTAAAATTATTTTTTTAGAAAAAAAGTTGTAAAGGGTACCCCTTTGAACTTTTACAATTTTTCTTTGAAAATTCGAAAAAAATATTTCTACTCGAAATAAAAACTTTCTGATAGGAGATTCGAGTTCACCAGCTTATAAACTAACCCTGTAGAAAGTTTCAGCCCATTGCAGCCTAAAATTATTTTTTTAGAAAAAAAGTTGTAAAGGGTACCCCTTTGAACTTTTACAATTTTTCTTTGAAAATTCGAAAAAAATATTTCTACCCGAAATAAAAACTTTCTGATAGCATATTCGAGTTCAGCAGACTCTAAACTATATCTGTAGTAAGTTTCAGCCCATTGCAGCCTAAAATGATTTTTTAGGAAAAAAAGTTGTAAGGGGTACTCCTTTGAACTTTTACAATTTTTCTTTGAAAATTCGAAAAAAATATTTCTACCCGAAATAAAAACTTTCTGATAGCATATTCGAGTTCAGCAGGCTATAAACTATCCCTGTGGAAATTTTCATCCCATTGCAGCCAAAAATTATTTTTTTAGGAAAAAAATTCTTAAGGAGTTCTCCTTTGAACTTCTTCAATATTTCTTTGAAAATTCGAAAAAAATATTTCTACCCGGAATAAAAACTTTCTGATAGCAGATTCGAATTCAGCAGACTCTATACTATATCTGTACAAAGTTTCAGCCCATTGCAGCCTAAAATTATTTTTTTAGGAAAAAAATTGTAGGAGGTACCCCTTTGAACTTTTACAATTTTTCTTTGAAAATTCGAAAAAAATATTTCTACGCGGAATAAAAACTTTCTGATAGCATATTCGAGTTCAGCAGACTCTAAACTATATCTGTAGTAAGTTTCAGCCCATTGCAGCCTAAAATGATTTTTTAGGAAAAAAAGTTGTAAGGGGTACTCCTTTGAACTTTTACAATTTTTCTTTGAAAATTCGAAAAAAATATTTCTACCCGAAATAAAAACTTTCTCATTGCAGATTCGAGTTCAGCAGACTTTAAACTATACTTGTAGAAAGTTTCAGTCCATTGCAGCCTAAAATTATTTTTTTAGGAAAAAAAGTTGTAGGGGGTACCCCTTTGAACTTTTACAATTTTTCTTTGAAAATTCGAAAAAAATATTTCTACGCGGAATAAAAACTTTCTCGTTGCAGATTCGAGTTCAGCAGACTCTAAACTATATCTGTAGTAAGTTTCAGCCTATTGCAGCCTAAAATTATATGTTTTAGGAAAAAAGTTGTAAGGGGTACCCCTTTGAATTTTTACCATTTTTCTTTGAAAATTCGAAAAAAAAATTTCTACCCGGAATAAAAACTTTCTGATAGCATATTCGAGTTCAGCAGACTTTAAACTATACATGTAGAAAGTTTCAGCCCATTGCAGCCTAAAATTATTTTCTTAGGAAAAAAGTTGTAAGGGGTACTCCTTTGAACTATTACAATTTTTCTTTGAAAATTCGAAAAAAATATTTCTACGCGGAATAAAAACTTTCTCGTTGCAGATTCGAGTTCAGCAGACTTTAAACTATCCCTGTAAAAAATTTCAGCCCATTGCAGCCCAAAATTATTTTTTTTTAGGAAAAAAGTTGTACTTTTTCGCCTTTCTTTAAAAATTCGAATTTTAATTAAAACACACCCTTGCAACCAGCAGCGTACACAGTCGGTGCTTTTGAGAAGAAGAAGGACATGGTACTAAAATATTAAAATCTATCAACAATAAAAAAAATTAAAAAAAACCGGCTCTCGTGAGCAAGTTTTAGAAGTGATTACTTGCTTCCTTGTTCAAACTGAAAATTCGAAAAACTCATGAAATTTAGAGGTGTTCTGGGGATAGAACATTGCTTCCATTCCCCTCCCTTTATATATACACACCTGCTTTTAACCCCAACAATTGCTTTAATAAACAAAAATCATAACAGGCTATCAAAAAACCCATTTACATACGTAGCCTATCTTCGAGAAAATCTAGTTAAAATTCAGCGGCGAAAGACACCGGTGTTGTTATTAAGCCCGTAAATCTTCCGAGAATCCGTAAACCGTGTAACAATTTGCATGCACTTTACCCCCTTTGCCGTAACTACCGGCAGTAACGGGAAACAGCGAGTCGTTCAGAAATGAGGTGGCGCAATGCTGATTGGTCCACTAATCCATACCGATAGCACTAATATTTTATCGGGGCGCGGTGCATGTAGGTAATAACGAGTCAGGTGTTAATGCAGCTTTAGGTGGATGTTCGTACGTACGATAAATAAGGAATAGCGGGGATATATGGGCACGTACGGTTAATAACGGTGTGCCTGTGTAATAATAAGGTATACACAAAGAGAGAAATGGAGTGAGGTTGTAGGAGGGAGGCGGTGGGTTTGAGGATGGAAACGCCGGGAATACATAATTAGGTTTGTTAATCCGGATTATATCGCAAGAATAATATTGCAAAGCTTTGTCGTGTAATAGCGATATAGGAGCGAAGGATTACACTATCTTACTATTACATACTGCCACCGAATCTGACACGTGTTGTTGTAATTATTATTATAAGCTATCAATAAGTAAGGAATATTATTAACTTAACTATGCATACCAATTAATTATGTCAACATTATTTAGAATTAATACATGATTTGGTTACACCAATTACACAAAAACTCACGTGAAAAATATTTTTCTGTACACTCCTTGAGAATGACGAGAGTCGAAATAAATTATGTAGTAAAACAAATCAAGTGTATTTTCAACTTATTCATGTTTCATCAAGTGATTAATGAGAACCAAATAAAAGATAATCATCTTTTATTTGGTTTGTCGAGTGGTTAAGTCACCTTCTTTATGTTGGTTGTTAAATAAAAATTATTGTCTTTTTTTTAATAAATAGATAAGTCTGATTTTAAATAATATTAATAATGGGGAAATAAACAACGCAAAACTAAAGGAGTATTTCAAGTTATTCAATTTAACGTTTATTTTTATTTTATTGCTAGATTTTTATTAAGTCAATACTGCTTAACATTTGAGAGAAAATAATAATGTTAATTTATTAACATTACATAAGCTTTATTTGTTAGTCTGTCCGGGGTATCAAGCAGGAGTCTTTCTGCCCTAAATTATTTTTATTTAATTTTATTTTTATTGAATTGTTGACAATGTTAAAAGGATTATATTGTACCGGCAGAGCAAAGTTAAGTTAGTTCAATAAAAATAAACATCAAAAACCGGTAAAGAATAACCCATCGCGCTCGTTCCATCGTATAAAAGGGACTCTGGACGTGAATCAATCTTCCCGGGGCTAGATGTAGTGGATCGCAACTGCTGCACCGACGTCCCGACGACACTTATTTATTTATTAGCCCGACGGTTTAATGTATTTATTTTCAGGAAGCCGGTGACGGACGACATCAATTGGCCGCTGTACACGAAGGATCAGCCCCAGTACTTCATCTTCAACGCGGACAGGAACGGAATCGGGAAGGGACCCAGGGCCACCGCCTGCGCCTTCTGGAACGATTTCCTGCCCAAGCTGAGGGATAATCCAGGTAAGGTTCAGACCTTCTCCCCCGCCTTCCGCGCCGGCCTGTAATGCCGGGGTAACGGGATTAAAAAAAAATCGCCGTGGATACAAGGCATGGGGAGGATGCGGGGTGTGATCGTTGAACGCCGGGGAGTTTTAAACTTAACGTGAGTTAATAATGTCCCGGGGTGTGGGGGGAAAGGGAAGTTTGTAGGAATTTGTTTTCGTAATACACTTTGCGCTTGTTGGTGAATAATTTTATTCGCGAATGGAGGTTCGGGTGGGTATTTTTATTAGTTGGAATTCTTGCGAAAGCATCTACGGGTTGTTTTCTTAAAGCAACTCAGTGAACAAAATTTTCACAAATAACGTTGCATTAATTTAATAAAATGTTCAGCCAGCATTCATCTAGCGTGATGGCCATCACTCATCAGACTAGTGTGTTCTATGTGCAATGCCTTGATGAGTGCGGCTGAACGGATCTTGTATTGTGGCTATATACCTGATAAAATCATAATGAGTGAAAGGCGACGCAAGCGCCATCTTTTGCCTAATTTCATGTGGCATCGTCGTGAAATTAGGCGAACGATGGCGCTTGCGTCAATAATTGAACAACATTCCCTACAATAATGTTTTTTTTATGACAATACAACGTTAATCAAAATAAATTAAATAGCTTTTTTTTAATGTTAATACAATATTAATCAAAATAAATGAAAGACCATTTATTATGATTAACGTTGCATTAACATTAAACGTTTCAATTATTATTTATTAAAATTTTGTTGCTAAGAACAAAAAAATATTGAAATTATTATTTTTACAGGTGCAAAAAAATAATTTTCAGATAATTAAGTTGTTATAATTTTGTCAAATTTTGAAAATTTCCGTAAATAAATATAACAATAAAATAAAAATTTAAACATCAATAAAATTTAAGAAAATATTTATTAAAATGTTAAACCACCATTCATCTCGGTTGTCTACTTTCTAGACTTGAATGGTTGACGATGCCAGATGAAATTAGGCAAAATACGACGCTTCTATTTATTATGATTCAATGAAAATAATTGCAAAACTGATTAATTACAATTTGTAAATTGTATACATTACAAAATTTAAACTAATAAATGTAATATCTCACACTTATATGTGTAATATTAATAATCGTAAGCATTGCTAATAAAAGCACGAATCAACACCCGGCGCATTCACCATTTATTCGGACCATTTAAGGTGATACATCACCCGGACGCATACTGATTTCAAATTCAAGTTTACATGGCTAACTAAACAGTAGCTTATTTACTTTAATTTTTCAGTTTACATTAAAGTGAACTACTGTTTAGTTAGTTTAATTAATTATCGTAAGCTTTGTTAATAAATGCACATATTAATACCCGGCGAATTCACCATTTAGTCGGATCATTTAGGGTGAAACATCACCCGGACGCATACTGATTTGAAATTTGAATTTACATGACAAAAATTATAGTAGCTAAACCACTGTTTAATTACTTTAATTAATAATCGCAAGCATTGCTAATAAATGCACGGATCTATACCCGGCGCATTCACCATTTATTCGGATCATTTAAGGTGATGCATCACCCAGGCGCATACTGTTTTAAAATTCAAGTTTACATGGCTAACTAAACAGTAGCTTACTTACTTTAATTTTTCAGTTTACATTAAAGTAACTAAACTACTGTTTGGTTAGTTTAATTTTTGCCCTGCAAATTTAAATTTCAAATCAGTATGCGTCCGGGTGATGTATCACCTTAATTGATACGAATAAATGGTGAATGCGCCGGGAATTGATCCGTGCATTTATTAACAATACTTGCGATTATTACTTAAAGTAACTAAACTACTGTTTAGTTACTATAATTTTTGCCATGTAAATTCAAATTTCAAATCAGTACGCGCCCAGGTGATGTATCACCTTAAATGAAATAAATGGTGAATGCGCCGGGTATTCATCCGTGCATTTATTTAACAATATCTTTGTTTGTTAAATAAGAAAGCAAATAATTTTCCAAAAATCAACAATATAATTAGTATATCCTGCTATGTGAAGTATGTTGTATTCATAAAATACATAGAATATAAATCATATTGATGTATCGATCGTGAATAAATAAATTACGAATGTTAAGAATTGATTGATATTTATGGCCGGCGGTAAATATCGAATCCAGGTAAATGTATGCAATGAGCAACGGAAGGGAAACCCTTTCGCAGTCGAATTGAGAGAGTATTCATCTACAGTATGCACGTCTGTGTAACTCTCCGTGTGTGTTGCAATCACAGCTCGGCCGGATTTACAAGTCAAAACAGCGGCAGCGCGCGCGAAGGGGGAAAGTTTTCAATATATATCGCGAAAAAAGAAAAAAAAAAGAAGCAAGCAAAACCGACCCCTCTCTCGACATTCCGCATTTCACATTCCACATTCCAGGCAATCGATATATTCCCGGTGCGCGCGTGTATGTGTGTGTTTATGGGCTGTATATCCTAGATTTATGGTTATACGCCAGTCACACCGTTTCTGGGTTAAGTGCCGCGGCAACCCTGAATGCGGGGAGAGGAAGGACCGGAAACGCGAAAGCGGGTGGATGTTGCGGAATGCGGCGGGGGGAAGGTGCGCGGAGGAGGAAAAGGAGCCGGGAATGAATATGGACAGGAGGGTCGTGAATTTTGAATTGGAAAACTTTTCCTTTGCTTTATTACCAAATGACATATATTGGATATCCGGCTTCCTCTATCTCGCTGCCTCATAAATATTTTTATATCTAAACTTCCGATACAAATACGTATCTATCTTCTTCCTCCTCCTGCACTCACCCCCCCCAAAATCACACACACACACATCCTTTGCGTTGTTTTATTTAATAAAATATATTTAAATTTTCATTAAATAAACAGGCTGAAAGATCTCCGGTCACAGGGAGATGTACAGTCCACACTGCTGTGGGCGATACTAGTAGACGACCTTCTGAGGAAATTGTCATACATCTTTATTCGCCCGACACCAATTGGTAAAAGGGGACATCGATTATATATATATACAGGGTGGCGCAAGATTACGATGAAGTCCAATATCTCAGTTATAAAGAAATATACAAAAAAATGTTACTTATATTATTAGTAGCTACTGTCAAAATTCACATTTTAAAATTAGTTTCATATATACAAGGTGTCCAATAATCACGTAACGTATCAAACATATGTTTTATTAAATGGAATGATATATTTTTTATGAAGATTTTCGATTTTACGTTTAAAAATAATCATTTTTTATATAAGATTTAATAGGTCAATTTTTCATTGTTTAAAAGTTATAAACAAATGAATGTTGAAATCGATAGATGTTTCGAGCCTAATATTTCAATAATGAAAAATGAAATAAACATTCTGTCAACACCATACAAATGCAAAAATACTTAATAATAAAAGAAATACTCTTTTTTTCTCTCAAAAATTTTTTTTATATACAATGTGAAGCAATACGCAAAATGATTTTTTTTCTCTTTTTACTTAAATGGGACACCCTATATTTTTTATGCTATTTTAATAGAAAATTAATCACTCTTCATTTTTTATATAACATATTAAATAGCTACCGTTTACCGTTTTTGAGATATTTAATCTCAAATACAAATTTGGTATAGAATTTTTAATCAAAGTAGGCCGTGCCAGAACAACTAATTTATTTAGTTGTGAAAGTTACGCGAACACAAATATAAAATAATTTACTGAAACGAATAATCAAGTGTATTAATTAAAATACATCATAATTCATACATATTCTTTACCACGGGATAAATGAGAATTTAATAAAAAAAAGTAAATAAATATTAAGCTGTAATTATTTTAATACGCGATAATATTGAAAATACAACAATTTAAATAGGTACGTTCTTGGCTGTGCGCCAGGATCCAGGTACAACGAATCTTCTTATCTCAGGAATGCGTTCTCGGAGTGAGTCGTCGATAGTTTTTTTCTTCTTGATTTGCGATAATTGCGCTGCGCTCTTGTATTTCGATTCAGTCGTCCGAAAACGCGCAGTGTTCACTATTCCGGTTTAATTTTTAACGTTAGAAATTATTAATAATTAAAAACGCGATTTATTTTTGTTTACGAACAAGTGGTAATTAGTGAGTGGTGGAGGTGAGTTGGTTTTCGATTCACCAGGAATGGGTTGGAAGTTATTTTTTCTATTAAGGTATGTTAATATTAATAATTTATTTTTAAACAGATGTTACGATTCCTATTATTATCATCAATTTATTCTCCAAAATTGCTTTTATCAATAAATTACTTTCGCAATAAACAAATGCGATTTTCGCAAGACTAAAGTAGGTATATTAGTTCTAAATTTATTAATGAAGATTTGCTAGTTTGTTTTGCGATTCCTATTCTTTTAAATCATCCACATCGCAAAAATTATGTTTAACAATAAATTAATTTTGCAACAAAGAAAACATTTTTTTCGTAAATTTTTATTCATTTTCATCACTTAACCCGCGGTGAAATATTTTTGAATAATCTTTGAAATTTTCCAAAAAACTAACACTTGTTTTTTTCTTACAAAATGTTATAATAAATGGAAGATGTGCCGTCCCTTGCTCGAATACGCTTCTATCCTATTCCATAATTACTTAAATGGGACACCCTATATTTTTTACGCTAGTTTAGTAGAAAATTGATCACTCTTCATTTTTTATATAAAACATTAAATAGCTACCATTTACCGCTTTTGAGATATTTAATCTCAAATACAAATTTGGTATAGAATTTTTAACCAAAGTAGGCCGCGCTAGGACAACTAATTTATTTAGTTGTGAAAGTTACGCTTAATATTATAATTAGTAAGTAAAGTACATTTTACGTTATATTTTGTAACACTGGTGCAGTTAAACATACTTCTTCAATAAATTATTAATTTAATTGTTAAAAACTAACAACAACTATATTTTTTGGTTATTATTCGAAAAATATTTAAAATATTCCTATATGCTTCTTAAATTGATTTACTTAAACAATTCATGTTGACTGAAAAACCGAAAATAGATACTAAGTGAAATAATAAAATATTTATATCATTATATTTTGTTAACATTTTTATGTATTTATTTCACACATTCACATTTTTTTAATTCAATAGCATTCAAACATTTTACAATTTTTTTCTTAAAAAATATGTCCCAATAACCATTATAACTCGCTAAATAATCGTTGAGCAACTATTTTCTTTATATTTTGCATACGCCTTTAAATATCGATTGTCATTTGAATATCCTTCTAGGTTAGGGAGTAAGTATGTTATTAAATACCAGAAAACGATTATGAATTGCATTTGTTTTAATTATAGCCTACTTAAATTATAGATTATAAGCGAAACTTATAATTTTGTACTTTGAATTGAAATTGTTAAAAAATGGTAACAGATAGGGGTATACTTTATTATACAAAAATTAAAGAACAATCAATTTTCTATCGAAATAGTGTAAAAAATATAGGGTGTTCCATTTAAGTGAAAAAAAGAAAAAAATCATTTTGCGTATTGTTTCACCCTGTACACAACATTTGCTTTATGGTAACAAACGATTATTCCTTATATTATTAAGCATTTTTTCAATTAAATTGCGTTAACAGAAAGTTTACATCGTTTTTCATTTTTGAAAAATAAGGCCCCAATCTTCCATTGATTTCAACCTTAAATTGTTTATAACTTTTAAAATATTAAAAACTGACCTAATAAACCTTATGTCAAAAATGATTAATTTTAAGCGTAGAATCTAAAATCGATATAAAAAATATAGCATTCCATTTAAAAAATCATATGTTTGATACGTCACGTGATTATTGGACACCCTGTATATATGAAACCAATTTTAAAATGTGAAGTTTTACAGTAGCTACAAATTATGTCAGTAATATCTTTTTGTAAATTTCTAAATAACTGAGATATTGGACTTCATCGGAATCTTGCGCCACCCTGAATATAGATCTTTATTCGCTTAAATTTAAAAAATTACATAATTTCACGAAATGACCTGATAAAAATGATTTGAAAATAATTAATAAATTATTTCCACATTTATCTCTGTGGCATTTCGACCTACGCTACGTAAGTACGTTAAACAAATGCATATTAAAACAACTGAGTGAATACTCTTTTCTATTTACTATTTTCTATTTATTTGACCTGATGTCTTTCCGCCTGTCTTTGTCTAATTCTTGTCGTCGTCTACTAAAAATTAATATTCATTTTAATGAAGCGATAATATCGTTTTTTTTTCATTCTTCGGCGGTCTTTTAAATCAAAATTAATTACTTCGCACAACTCAATAAACACGGAACTTTCATAATCTCATTAAAAAGCACGTTTGTTATTTTCCTTCCCCCCTCCTCGCGCCGCTTCTCAGGAGCATCGCTTACGATGATCGGCGTGATTGCTCAGGCGTTTACCACCACACCACCACCGAAAGTGTGTGTGAGAGAGAGAGAGACACAAGAGGGTGCTTTTCATCCACATATATTAATTATAAAGTTCTGAAACCGCGGACTTTTCGTACGACGCCGCGAACTTTCCGCACGTAAAACGCTCAAGAACTCGACGAACTCGAGAACCACTCTCGGTATCAGTTACGATGCAAAGTATAATTGCATCGACTTAATTATACTTTTCTTAAACTTTGCGGAAAACTCTTTCGCGCGCGCCCCAACACACACACACATCGAGAAGGAGGGTAAAAAAAAAGAAACTTCAACTGGCTTCATTATTATTGTTATTAGTTGACGTCGAGTTAAATTAGTTTTTAAATAGTTTGCGTTATGAATTAATAATGCGGAGGGGAATTTTCAACTTTTGTTTAATAGTTTTTTATAAATTTCAATTTTTGCATGAATTAAAGCGCTTCGTGTATGTTTTATATTTTAGATATAAGCATATTTTATGTGAGTAATCTCGCATCAGACGTAAAGCTGGACTCAACTACAGGCAAAAGTGGCGCTTGCGTCGTCTTTAATTTATTATCAACTACAGTGTGTTTAAATTATTTTAATCAACTGTATGCATAGACTATCTGAAGGTCGAATAAATTGAAAAACATGGGAAATGATTGATTAGTTCTTTGCAATTAATACTCAATGCATATGGCTTAATCACTTTAATACATTTTTTTTTCTTTGAATAACATTCTCGTAAATCACTTGGTAAAAGATGTTTAGCTAAATCTAGAAATAATTTATTAATTGTTTTCAAATCATTTTTATTTAATTCATTTTTAGCTAATAATATTTAAAGAATAAATTAATACTGCTCGTTTGTTTAACTATTTTTAATCATTTGTATTGTCTACCATTCGATGTAAAAATACTTTAATATAGATATAGATATAGTTATAATATAGAAATATGATTTATTCTCTTGGTCACAGTTATTTAAATAAATTAAATAAAAATAATTTGAAAATAATTAATAAATAAACAGCAAATATCTATTATTGAATATTTGCTTTAAGTACTTGTACTATAAGTCAAAAATGTCACAGCAGCTAAAAATAATTTATTTTTTATTTATTTTATTTTGAACGTATAAACTTTTTACAATTTTACAAACTTATAATAATGCTAGACAAATAATAATACAAAAATCACAAAAGAATGAAACATTATCGCATGCATGCTGAAATTATTTATAGAAACAAATATTCAAAATTTATAAATTATTTTCATTTTTTTTTTTATTTAATGAAATAATACAAAACATTCATTATTTAAATCATAAACCAAATTTCTGTTTATCTTTCTCTATTGTTTTTCATACAATCTCACAAGATAAACGCGAGAGAGTATTTCTTGTGATAACAATGCAACAGTTAGTGAGCGTGGGCGTCATTCGACCTTTCGCCCCCGCGTCACTGTCAGCATCTGTGTTGCGGGGGTGGCGAAAGGCACGGTCCCGTTTGAAGGCGGCTCACGTGCCCGAGTCAAAAGAGGCATCCGTCTCTACGTTCTGTACATCCCGACGTTCACCCTCCCGCTCCCCCGTGTTCGTGTCTTCGCGGTGAACGTGTACAAAACGTCCCCGGGGATCCCGTCCCCGTCCCACCCGTTCGCCATCGACTACTTACGCCGTTCGTTTGTAATTCCCGACGAAAACCTACGAAATTGAATTAAATCTATATATATATATATTTTTATTGAATATTTTGAATTTTAATTAAATACGAAAATAGACTGAAAATGGGCAGAAATATCTTCTTTCGATAGCTTATGACAGACTACTAACCCATCTATATATATATTGTAAATATAAATATTTGTAAAGAATAACGATATTTCAGACTTGTTTTTTTCAAACTTTCAGCCTATACAAATATACTAAACATCTTTATTCAGACAGCAGAATTACATTTCTAAAAATGTGTTGAAGTTTTTTTTTAACACATTTTTGGAATTTACAACAGAATTACTATTCCAAAAATGTGTTGAAAGTTTTTTTAACACATTTTTGGAATTTACAACAGATTTACAATTCCAAAAATGTGTTGAAGGTTTTTTTTTCAACACATTTTTGGAATTTACAACAGAATTACAATTCCAAAAATGTGTTGAAGTTTTTTTTTTCCAACACATTTTTGGAATTTACAACAGAATTGCAATTCCAAAAATGTGTTGAAAGTTTTTTTTTCAACACATTTTTGGAATTTACAACAGAATTACAATTCCAAAAATGTGTTGAAGGTTTTTTTTTCAACACATTTTTGGAATTTACAACAGAATTACAATTCCAAAAATGTGTTGAAAGTTTTTTTTTTTTTTCAACACATTTTGGGAATTTACAACAGAATTACAATTCCAAAAATGTGTTGAAGGTTTTTTTTTTCAACACATTTTTGGAATTTACAATAGAATTACAATTCCAAAAATGTGTTGAAGGTTTTTTTTTTTTTTTTCAACACATTTTGGGAATTTACAACAGAATTACAATTCCAAAAATGTGTTGAAAGTTTTTTTTTTTAACACATTTTTGGAATTTACAACAGAATTACAATTCCAAAAATGTGTTGAAAGTTTTTTTTTTCAACACATTTTTGGAATTTACAACAGAATTACAATTTCAAAAATGTATTGAAAGTTCTTTTTTTCAACACATATTTGGAACTGTAATTCTGCTGTCTGAATAAAGATGTTTGTTTTTATAGGCTGAAAGTCTGAAATATCGTTACATATATTTATTGCAAATAATAATTAAGTTGATTCTGGAGGCATTAATTCTTTGAAAATCCATAATAAATTTAAATTAAACTATTAACTTTAATTAAAGTAAAATTCAAAAATAAATTTCGTTTAATAATAATCATGTATGTAACGCTATATGAAACGGAGTATTGTGACCAAAGTAACATTTACAAATAAAAAAACACAATTTTGATACATTTATAGTATCTATGAAAATAATTTTATAAAATAACCCCTATATATGCAACCAATATTTTTTTTAAAAAAGTGGTATACCTAGGTTACAACATTCCGTATCGTATAGCTTAAATAACCCTTTATGCATGTTCCTTTCATTTAATTTTAATAAAAATTACAAAAACACAGCCTACGTTTTTTTTTTTTTAATTAATTAAAAAAAATGTTTGTACTTTCATTTTCAATCATTTTCGTCCACTTGATAATCTCAAGCAAAACAAAGCGCAATTAGCTTTATAAAAATTTAAAATCAATGCAACCAAAACCCTGGCTTAATGTTCATTGCGATAAAATTAACGGCTCACTCGGTTTTAAAAGCGTTTTCGAAACGTATGCGTGCGCGCCCGGCGCCTCCGCCACATACGCGATTACATCAATTAAGATTAGATCGCGCGCCGGGCTCGAGTTTGCGTGGATGACGGTGAAAGCAAGTCGGATGTAATTAAATGATAAATTTAATTGCGGATTTTAATCGCGTTTTATTGCACCGAAGGGAGCTAATTGACACCGGCGAATTATTCGCGTTCGATTATTTTTATTGGTAGCTTATAATTTTTTTTTCTGGGTTGCGCGAAATATGTAATTGCAATCGGGGGAATTGGTTTTCGATTAGGTTTTTTTTTTTGTAAAAGCGAGGCGCTCGGGCGAGTGCAGCCGCTTCGGTAATAATTGTTTAATCCGGGGTTAATTTTCAATTGTGCGTTCGGGTTATTTATAAAAATCGATCGTTACAACCAGACGGGAAAATTTTTCACACAGCTACTGCATTAAATAAATTAAAAATATATTAACACATTTTTTAAAAAAATAATTTAATTCAAATTTATAATACATTAACAAGTTAAAAAAATAGTTTAATACAAATTTAATCCAATAAAATACTCGACAAGGAATTAACAAAAATAAATATGTAGATAAATATAGACAAGACCAAAACAATGATAATAGCTAGAGAAAACAAATCACATAAAATAAAATTGCACGGAAAGCAGATCGAACAGGTAGAAAATTACAAGTATTTAGGAACAATAATAGAAAATCACGGGAAGATAGACAAAGAGATAAATGATAGACTGGGAAGAGCGGGAAAAATATTTAATATAATGAAGACAACGTTCTTTGGAAGGAAAGAAATAACTAAAAACATAAAAGCGGAAATAGTAAAAAAGGTAATAAGACCTACAATAATATATAGCAGTGAAACATGGACCATGACGGAAAAACACAAAACGAAAATTAATGCAATAGACATGAGATTCTTAAGGAAAATTGAAAATAAGACCAGACGAGATAGAATAAGGAATGAGACATACAGACAAAACTTACAGATAGGACCCATCAATGACACCATTGTTGAAGGACAGCTGAGATGGTTCGAACATGAAAGAAGATAGAACAGCAAGAAGAATATATGAAACAAGAGCGAAAGGAAGAAATTACCGGGGAAGACCGAGAAAAACATGGAATGACATAATTAGAGAAGAAACAGAAAAAAAGGACATAGACTGGAAGGACATTAAACAATTAACCAAGGACAGAAAGACATGGAGAGAAAAATATTGAAACAGACACTAAACAAAAACTGTAGAAAGGAAAAAGATTAAAAAAAAAAATACTTTTTCAAACATTGTTTTATATAACTGAAATTTATTTAGTGACGAAAGAACGCGTTGTTATCAAACTAACAGTGTTAATTTCAGTTATAAAAAACAGAGTTTGAAAAAGTGTTTTCATTGATTGAACAACGATGTATAGCAAAGTAGAAGCCTTAACAATTAATACTAATTTAAATAAAAATTATTTGAAAATAATTAATAATAATAAATGAATATTTAATACTAATTTATTTAACTGTATAGTTTCGAGTTTACATGAAGTGATTAATCACAAAATAGTAACTTGTTAATTGTTGAGGCTTCAACTTTGTTATACGTTGTAATTCAATTTTAATAAATGAAACACTTTTTTACTTTGTTTGTATAATTCGAATTGATTTTATTGTTGACTATAGTTTCGACAACCTTAACGTGTCATTATCAAAACAAAAGACTTTTGTTTTGATAGTGAGGTTGTCGAAACTATAGTCAACAATAAAATCAATCCGATTTATACAAACAAAGTAAAAAAGTGTTTCATTTATTAAAACAAAATAGTAAGAATGTGAAATGAAAAAATAACAGGAAATGTCAATCGAAATAATGAAAATATAAAATTAAATAAATTAGACACAAAATAGAAAGATTGTTATTCCTTACTTCACTTTTTATTTTTAATGTTCGATTGATAATTCTTTTTTTATTTTATTTTAAATACACCCGATTTCCTATAGATGACTGTAGATTCCATACTTGGCCGTTTAAAACGATTCGTTGGCGTCAAATTGAGTTTTACGGTATGCATCATATATACAGTATTTTTTAATTATATTTCATCGAATATGATTGCCTTGATTTCAAATATATTTCGCATTTTTTGTACCTTTAAAAATATGCAAACAAAAAAAAATGATTTTTTTCAAAATTTTGGATTAGAACCTCCTCTTAAATTTATTTGCAATGTTAAGGAAAATCTTGAAATTTTCAAAATCGAGATGAGAGCGGAAATTTCCGTTTCGTAATATTAATTAAAAAAAATCAACGTGTTAAAAAATTCTATGCACTCCCTTAAACTTTGATTTGAGTTCAAGCAATAATTAAAAAAAATCAACGTGTTAAAAAATTTTATGCACTCCCTTAAACTTTGATTTGAGTTCAAGCACAAACAAAAGCAACACACAGAAAAAAAAAACGTAGCTAAAGTAACGTAAAAATTGATCGATTTCACACAAACTCGCATCTATAGAGCTCCGCACGTGCAAACTTTCAACATAAATTCACCCCCCGGGCAGCCTCGTACTCCTGATGGGAAACGCGGCCGTGAAGAACCGAAGTAGAAAAAAAATCGCCCGACAGGCCCGTAAAAATATTACACGACACACACGAGAAAGAGAGGCTGCGGGGTAAGAAGAGTGGGCGAGCCCGTAAAAGGGGCGGAGGGACGGTACGTGCCTCGGGAACGAACGAATGTATCCAGAGTGGGATAAGGGAATAAGGCTCGAGACTAGTGAGGTCCCGTCTAATATGCTTAGGATTCAGCCGCGTCACTCGAAACGGGATCCGGGTATAGAGAAAGCCGGAAAGGAATGGGATGAGGCTGCCGGGGAGGTCTCCCTGTGATCTTTTTCGTTAACTAAAACTAGCCGGGACGCATTCGCAATCACTTACTCACTCCGGAACGGAACGGGAATGGAAAAGGAGGTCATACCGGGCCGGGATTCCGCCGCCACAAGTTGCATTTTAATATTGCACCGCGGGAAATAAGAAAATCCTGTTGCGGCAACTCAAAATTGTCGAGGACGTTACCCGCATCCCTATGCTTATAAAGAATATTACGGATGGTCTTCGTTTTGTACTTTATATTACGTCGAGAGTGCACCAGTTTTATTCGCGAGTGTAAAAATATGCCGTAATTTAAAATGGGAATGGAATTCATGGAATTTATTGAGAAGTATTTTGACAAATTTAACGCAACAATCACGAGCACTAAATTCAAATTCATTTTTCGTTACATTATCATCAACATTTATTTATCTTGGAGGCGTTCGTTTCATGGTCATAGTCATGACCAATACATATACAAATACAAGGTGTACAGAAAATGAGTGAAAACCTTCAGGTAACTCAATTCATTAATTAATTTTTAATAGAAAATCCAAATAAAAAATGTTGTATGGTTCTTGATTGAGGCTCACGAGGTCTTCGCAATTTTAAATATGTGACTATAAATTAGTATTGTTTTTTAAATATTTTGTAAAAAATCAATAGCATTAACAATCAATTAGACACGTGTATAATTCCATTGATGTAAATGATTAATAAATCGGATATTTTTACAATTTTATAACTTCATCAGAAGCATTCTTTTAATGAAAATAGATCTAGTCAAAGAGTCACGCTACCTAAAGCTTTTCACTCATTTTCTGTACACCTTGTATAAATAATTACAATACGTGTTTTAGTCTGTCTGGGACCAGAGGTATTTCTGCCTAAAAATTATTTTAATATCTTAAATTTTAAATAGCTTGCAGTTATTAAAATTATTATTATTATTACTGTTTTATTTAAACTGTCAAGAAAGTAAAAATTTCAAGAATAAATTAAATAAAATGATTTGAAAATAATTAATAAATTATTCTCACATTTCAAGACTATACTTAGTCTTGAAAGTTGTCCTTTTCATGACAAAAACTTTTCCTAGCTTCTATTACAGTGCTAAAATGTCAAAAAATCAGTTTTATAAAATTACATGAATTCTGGTAATCATAAGAAATTCGTATTGTTGTTATGAATTATTTTTTTCTTATGTAAATATTATTTTTTATTCCTTAAATAATTTCATTGCATTTAATTCCTTCCAAGAAGTATATTTAATGTAAAATTAAATTAAGTGGAGAATGGTAAATGCATGTTAACATCTTGACGAGTTTGAACAGAACCGACTCCGAACGGAATTATGCAAATCGCGCGCGAAAAACCGTCAATTATAAAGCGGGTGAAAATTAAATAATTCCGCGCACTAAATCACGGACGCGCGCGCTCTTTATTGTAATTTTCCCCAAAAATATTTCCCGCGAAAACCGTAATCAAATTAAAAAATTAAGAGCGTTAACAACACGACCTCCTTATTCCATTTCACCCCTACCCAAAACGCCCCGCGGTGCCCGATAATGGATTTACATCGAATTATAAAAGTCGTTATCTCCCGCGACGTTAATGAGTTTCAACTTGAACAAAAGAAAAAATATCCAAAACTTCCCGAAATTAGTTTTCGCGCACATCAAAGCGGGATTACTTTTACTTGAATCGCGCGCGTTTTGGGTCAGCGGGGAGGGGTTAAATTAATTACACCCCGCAAGAAAAATAAACAAACATAAGCGAACGCCGGCGGCTTTTATGCAAATGCCCATCTCGGACGTAAATAAAACGCGGTGGAGAAAACCCCCTCCGAAAAGAACAACGGCGTCGCATTGTCTCGCGAAAAATTAGAAGCTTTCAAGTGTCGCTCAGCGGGTTATATTAAATAACTTTTTCCTACACCCCCGCGTCTGCTTTTTTCGAGCTTTTAAATGAGGATTCCGTGGCGTTCTCTCTTCGTTTCTTTTTTTTTGCCCTGCTACGTTTCGTTTTCTTTTCTTCTGCTGTCGTGCACGCCAACGCCGCCCGAGAAATGTAATAAATGTTAAAATTCCGCGCGGGTTTCCAATGGGAATTCTTAAAATACGCTTAATTTTATCACATTCACCGTTCTTTGTTCGGTATAAAGGTCAGCTTTTATGCAATTGTCAAGAGCGATTATTTAAATGTATATAATGGAATTATTAAAAATAATTTAGAAATAAATTTAAGGCATTTATTATATTAAATATGAATACATTATTAAAAATCATTAATAAAAATAATTTCTAAATAAATTTAATAAATTAAAATAAAAAAATCAATATATCCATTAATGTAAATATCCATAGAAATTTTAATAAAACAAATTTTAAATTTTCTTGAAAATGGGCTAATAACCCGAAACTAGTCGAGAATTTAAAGTTATTCAATCTAATCTGTGTTTTATTGGTTGATTTTTAATAATTTATTCATATTTATTTCATACAATATGAACTACCAATATCTAAATATTAAAACCATTAATTAAATTTAAAGAATTTATTATATTAAATATGAATATATTATTAACAATCCAATAATAAAATACAACCAGCGATATTATATTATTGGATTATTTATAATGTATTCCTATTTAATATAATAAATTCCTTAAATTTATTTCGAAATTATTTTTACTTGAGTTATGTGAAGAGATTTTAATCACAATTTAAAACACGTTTTATTCCTTACTTGGCCACACACACAAATTTGGATACAATGGTTTTTCTTTCGATTATATATATATATACAGAGGGCTTTTTTATCAGTATACATTTCTCCCATGTATACCTGCAAAATACGCGAGTCAAATGCATTAGTGCATGTGTATTTAGTTGCCTATAACACGCAACTAAACACACATGTGCCAAATGCTAAATAGTCAACTAAACATACACACATTAATCGGTTCAATGCGTTTTTTGCAGGTATACACTTCCCCTATTGTATACTGATAAAAAACCTCTCTGTATATATATTCCTTACTTCACTTTTACATAAATATATATTATAAGTGAAGTAAGGAATAAAAAGTGTTTTTAATTGTGAATAAAATAATAAAATACCGCTCTCATCAAGGCATTGCCTTACAATGAACTTACTGGTCTGATGAGGTCATAAAGACCAGTGTGTTCCACGTGAAAAAAAGATGGGGATTTTTTTTGTATAATTGGAAAGACGCCGCCTTTCCAATTATACAAAAAAATCCCCTTTCAAAATATGTAAAAAAAAACAAAGAATTGGCGCTATTCTGTAAGAGAAAAGTTGAGCTCCACGTGTAATTTATTTAATTTATAAATATAGTTTTAAGCTCAGAGAATAAGATATTGTATATTTTAAGACAACATTGATGCAATTTCACTTTGTATATTTTTTTTGTAAATGACATTTTAAAATAAAGATTTTTTTACCTGTGATGATAAAAACTTAGAAGAAAGTTAATTTTTATCATCACAGTTTAAGCAGCTTTTAAATACACATATATTCATAGAATGTGAATTTAATTAATAACGCACACGTTAAATTTAACGTATGGAATAGCCCCGAATAATCAATAATGTTTGAGATATTTTAAATTTTTATCGAAAAGACGATTTTTTTATTTCATTTTCTGTATATTTGAATTACAAAACTACATAATTATTTTTTTATGAGCAATAAATTCTGTATTAATCGTTATTGTTTTTTTCATTTGTTTCAGGTTCTTCGGAGACGCCGTGCGAGGCGAGCGTCGTGGGCGCCGTCGCCTCGGACACCTCGAAATCCCACAAGACCCTCGCGCCCCCCTTAATTGTGATCGCTGTACTGTCAGCTTTAAGCATATTTTAGAGGCACGCACTGTTGTATATTAACTAAGAAGAAAAACAGACAAAAAATAGGTATTAAATTAGCTAAACAAAAAAATAATAAAACATAAATTTGGTACAAACAAAAATTACATACATTTATGTAAGATTTTAAAAAAAAAGAAGCAAATGAGTAAGGGGAGGTGGAGTTGTTTATATCGATATTTAACATATCGAGATGTATATAGATAGGGGAAGAGTAGATTCGAAAAAAACAAATAGGAATAAGTTTGTTTTATTTTTTGCAAACAAAACAAAAAAAAAGAGAAAATACGTAGGACTATTTTGAATCGCACGTTCCCTATAATTTTTGTGTTTCGCACGAAAGTGAAATTGTTTTAGATTAAAATTTTTGAATTCCGAAAGAACGCTAATTGAATTAAAGATGAATTGATTTAGCAAAAGTAAACTCTACTTTTGCTAAATCAATCATTATCGTAATGTTCGACATTACATTTAGAAAAAAAAAGTGCAGATTTTTATCGAGGAAAGTGTTAGTCTTTTATTAAGTTTCTTACACTGAGTAAAAATTAACAGAAATAAATTATTTATTTGATTCTGTAAACTTAATTATTTTTTATATTTTTATTTTAAGTGAATCGAATAGCCGCTTTTTGTATCTAAAAATAATCAATTCAAAAGCCGGTTTGGGATTATTGCAGTATTACCAGATCTATTCAGAACCCAATTAAACTAATCAGAAAATCAATTAAAAATCCAATCAAGGCGAAATTTGTGAAACTTTAATTAAACAAAAATCCGTATTAATCTAGGTTTGGGCTTACAAAAATCATTATTTCAAGTCATGTTTTAGAAATGAAAATTCCAATCAAGGCGAAATTTGTGAAACTTTAATTAAACAAAAATCCGTCTTGATCTAGGTTTGGGCTTACAAAATTCATTATTTCAAGTCATGTTATAGAAAATCTTGTTGAATTTAAGAATTTTAAAATTAAAAACTAAAACTAATCCTCGACACCCTGAGAGGATAAAAAGATGTCTATATAAAAAATAAAATTGCTTTCATCGCAGCAAATTAATTTCATTTAAAACAATTTCGCTTTCACTTAATTAAAATAAACAATTTTTATTTTTCGCGAGAGAAAAAAAAAGAAACAGTATTATATATAAAGTGAATTTAAGAGATAAAGAAAAATTACAAAAAAAAAGAACTAAATAAATAAAAAAACAGACGGCCTCTGGTATACCTATACATATCAATATTATACATATCATATATGAAAATAAATAAAATAAAATAGATGATTGGGTGACATGCTCGTAGCAATTGTGTGCTTATGACTGTGTACGAATCGCACCGATCCATAACAACGCATTTATACATAGTCACAGACAATCATATACATATATATATATAAATAAATAAATATATACAAGGAAATAATCCCTGTATTAAATATCGGGGTTTTTCGAATAATCTTATGTTAGTTTATAGGCTGTGCCACTTTTGCAGCGTGCATGCGCTATAAAGAAGAATATTTAAAGAGGGAGGCAAAGGAAAGGAAGGTAGAAAGGAAGGGACATATTATAATAATGAGTACGTATATACGTTAAGTGTAAGTAGTGTTGTTTAAGTTTAGGTCTAGGTTAAGGGGTGTATATGGGTGAGTGTTTTTAAGTGAAAGAGAGATGATTATATTATATACATGATGAATATATATATATATACATTGCATATATAATTTTTTACACACTGACGAT
The DNA here is from genome assembly GCA_963082785.1 of Philonthus spinipes. NCBI lineage: Eukaryota > Metazoa > Arthropoda > Insecta > Coleoptera > Staphylinidae > Philonthus > Philonthus spinipes. Next base: position 1,830,149 of record OY720310.1, on the reverse strand, counting down.
TTTTTAGCCAAATTTTACTAAACGAAATATTTAAAAAAAGAATTATTAAATAATGAAAGAGAGATACTTGTTGTATATATTATTATTGTTCTTGTAGGGGGATTTTTATTAAAGGCGGTCGTTTTTTTTAAAAGTCTGCTTTGCATTTTGAAATAATCATTACTTAAAAAAGAAACAATCCATTTGTTCTTTTGTTTTAATCAGCATCGCGTCTAAGAGCGTCTCGCTTGACTCCTTGCCATTTAAAACTGAAAATATATTTTTTTTCGGTAAAATAAATATCCCACGCTCTTCTTAACATCTTGAAGAGTATTTCAGATTTTTTTCAGATTTTTTGGAAGAACAAAATTTTCATCGAAATTTGAATATTTTAGAAAAAAGTGGATTTTCGTGAAAAAATCAAAACTCGCGGAATAACTTGAAATTATACCAAAACGTTCGCAATGAATGGGAGCATCAACTGTGTGAATTTAAGCAACATGAAGCAAATAGTTTTCGTATAGTAGGCGTGTAAAATGGGTCTTTGAAAAGTGAATGAAAAAATTCTCAAATTTTGGGAATTTTTATAGACAATTGTAAAACACAAATTTTAATACTTTTCTATGTGGAATATAGATAAATTCTTTCTGAATCTTATTCTTCAAGTTTCATCACTCTATCGCATCTGTGAGTAAAGTTATCTAAGTTTAATCAACGTCGCACCCAAAAGCGTCGATCGGCGCGGCTCGCTTAAACCGTTCCCATAAGGCTCCATGTAAATGACGCTTCGCCATTTCAAATGGCTTTAATTGACTGAAAATATTTTTTTTAACAAAACAAATATCTCAAATTCTTTCTAACATCTTGAAGAATAATTAGAAATTTTTTCAGATTTTTTTGAAGAAAAAAAATTTTCGTCGGAATTTGAATATTTTCTAAAAAAGTGGATTTTGGAGAAAAATCCGAAACTCTCGGAATTACTTAAAATTATACCAAAATGTTTGCAATGAATAGGAGCATCAATTGTGTAAATTTAAGCAACATGAAGCAAATAGTTTTTGTATAATAGGCTTGTAAATTTGGCCTATGAAAAGTGAGTGAAAAAATTGTCAAACTTTGGAATTTTTTATAAACATTTTCAAAACTCAAATTTTAATATTTTTTTCATGTGGAATATAGAAAAATTCTTCCTGAATCTTATACTTCAAGTTTCATCACTCTATCACATCTGTGAATAAAGTTATATAAGTTTAATCAGCGTCACACTCAAAAGCGTCAATCGCCGCGGCTCGCTTAAACCGTTCCCGTAAGGCTCCATGTAAATGAGACCTAGCCATTTCAAATGGCCTTAATTAACTGATAATGAAATTTATCTGGCAAAATAAATAGCCCACGCTCTTTCTAGCATTATGGAGACTATTAGAGAATTTTTTCAGATTTTTTGGAAGAAAAAAAAATTTCATCGAAATTTGAATATTTTCGTGAAAAAATCAAAATTCGCGGAATAACTTGAAATTATACCAAAATGTTCCCAATGAATAGGAGCATCAACTATATAAATTTTAACAACATTGAACAAACAGTTTTCGTAAAGCAAGCATGCAAATTGGGATTTTGTAAAATGAGGGAAAAAAATATCCAAAATTGAGATTTTTTTAAAACAAGCGCAAGAGATCTACTTCAATGATTTTTGGAGGAAATATAGATAAATCTATCCTGAATCAAATGCTTTCAGTTCCAATATTCTATCGCTTTTATAAATAAAGTTATCTTAGTTCAATCAACATCGCGTCTAAAAGCGTCAATCTGCGCGTCTTGCTTAAACCGCTCCCATAAGACTTCATGTAAATTGAATTTTGTGAATTAAAATGTTTCGAAAAATATTTTTTCGGGCAAAATAAATGCCTCATGTTATTTCTAAACGCAAATTAAAGTATTTTAGATTTTTTTTCGGAAGAAAAAAATGTTCATTTTTTACAAACATCCTTCGCAAAGAATACATATATATATTTAATTTAATATACAATATATGAAACAAATATATATTTTTAAGAGAAACGGCTATCGGAGGCCTTTTTTTTTAATTAAATAAAAATGATCTGAAAATAATTAATAAATTATTTCCACAATTAGCTCTTTTTTTCTATTATTATTATTGTTATTTTTTTTTTTTTTTGATTTGTATCGCTCCAAAAAAACATCTTTAATTCCTCTTTTAACGATTGGATTGTATTCAAATTGTATTCGGATTATCAAATGAACAGACTTTTAAAGGAAACGATCGTCTCTGCTTTAAACTAACGGTAAGGTGTAGAAACAATTGAAACATATCATTTTTCACGTAGATGAGAATACACAGTGTGAGTGTCTTCGTTTATCTGTCCAAAATACTGAATCCATATATTAAAAAAAAATCGAAAAGAAATGATTAATTAAATCCTGATTAAAGAGTTTGCAATTTATGCTGTTGTTTGTTTTTTTGTTTAAAGCGAAATGAGAAAAGGATAATCACGAACAAAATACGTTATCATATGTTGTTTTTTATTTCCACATCTTGATAGTCTCTTTGATTGTAACACACTAAAAATGTTAATCGATATATTAAAAAAAATTATACAAAGACCCGTTATATTTTTTCACCTGAGTGAAGATATTCCAGAAGAAGCCACAAAATAGTGGCGAAATATTATAAAATAAAATATTCAACTCATTGTTATATATTTATGTCATTATTTATATTTTTATATACGTCTTATTTAACAGCATGTTATATTAAGTTTGTACTTATTGCTCTGTAATTGTTTTTTTTTTGTCTGTTGGGTAATAAAGATTATTATTATTTAGTCCAGCGGTTAGTCCGTTTATGTCCAATAACTTTGAATAAACTGTGTGACTTCGATTGAAGCCAATGATAGACTTTTATAAAAAAAATAAAACTGAGCATTCAAAATTTCCCAACGGCATTGATTAATGTTAATTTAAATAGAAAATATACATTCTCCCAATTATTTACGGCGTACTTCCATAAATGGGCGAATTTAAATAATTGCTTCGTGTTGGAATAATTCCCATAAATCCGCAATTTATTTCCATTCACTTCATTTATTTCGCTTTGTACGTAAAACAAACAATAGCATTACAAAATAATTGTTTGTATTTTTTTAAAAAGCAGTTTTAATCACTTTTTATAGTAATTATTAAAAATCAATAAGAGTAATTTACGATCGTTTGCCTCTGTATTATACAAATATCTTTATTAAAATACATTTTTACAAACACGAAAGGGCAGACGCTTTCATTTTATTAAATGTTTGATACATTTTAGTAAATTACGATTTTTTTTGTTTTACAAAAATTAACTAACAAATAAATCAATTATTAACAAAATTTTAAAAGAAATACAACTAAAAATATAATTAACGTAAAAAAATGCCCGAATAAATCAATTGTTATTAAGATATACAATTTTAATGTGATTTGTTATCTGTGCAATTATTTATTGTGAATTCTATAATAAAACAGGATAATATTTCTCTCTAAAAGAATTAAAAATAAAACATATATGGCGTCAGTACTTTCTGTCCACTCGCTTGTCAATTGTAATGGTACAATAAATTCTAAAAAAAAGGAAAAAAACACTTGAAAAAAATGAACAAAAAAATATATATATAATTATAGGAAATCCAGCGCTTTTCGCTCTGGTCTCGCTCACATGTCAGGCGCTTGTACATTTCTAATCGTAGGAAAGGAATAAACACAAAAAAAACATTTACACACATACACACACACAGATTTTTTTTGATTTAAAATTATTATTCAAATTAAAAATTATATTATTGAAACAAAGAAAAGAAAAAGTGTTTTTAAATTTTTAAATTAAATTCAAGTTAAAAATTATGTCATTGAAACGAAGATAATAAAAAGTGTTTTTAATTAATTTTAAACTAAAAATTATGTTAAATTAAAAAAATAAAACAGAAAATAATTAATTATTTTCTTTCTAGTTGCAACAAACTAAACTGCAATGTGAAATATTACCATCATCTTTATAAAAAATTATGTTATTGAAACGACGATATTTTTAAATGTAAATGAAATTATTACCATATTTTTTACCACTTTTTTTATTATTAGTATAAACAACACCGAAAGGTAAAAGGGTGAATGAATAAAATAAATAAACAAGTGTTAAATAATTGGTGAATGCGCCGGGACGATGAGAATAAATATTGGGCGCGTTCAGGGAACTGTAGCGCTGCAGCCCTTTGCGAAACTTTGCGAAAGCGCTGAACGGTACCGCTTTATGTGTGGCGCTGCAGCGCTTTATCAAGCGGTGTGGCTGAACGGTACCGCTTTATGTGTGGCGCTGCAGCGCTTTATCAAGCGGTGTCGCTGAACGGTACTGCTTTGTGTGTGGCGCTGCAACGCTTTATTTAGCGGTGTCGCTGAACGGTACCGCTTTATGTGTGGCGCTGCAGCGCTTTATCAAGCGGTAAAGCATATGTTTTTCGATGGATCGCTTTTCAAGCCATGCAGTTGTAAACAAAACCGCCATATTTTCAAAGCAGACAACTACAATTTGTCCGTTCAGGGAACATCAACCGCTCTGCGCTGCAGCGCTACATGTCTCAAATTTCCCTGCCCGCCCATTCATTCATCTGTGGTGATAATCGCGAGTTGTGATAAATAAAGATACAAGAAATGTAACTCCATTTGTTTATTCAAGATAACGCTTTCTTAAGTTAAAATCACGTATGAAACGCGCGTGAATTTTGCGTTAGATATAATTTAAAAACAATTAAAATGTATTCTTAAATTATAAAATCACGCATGAAACGCGCGTGCATTTTTAATAACGTGATACAATTTATTATGCAGATTAATTAGGGAACGGGAGCAAAATTTCCGAATCCGCGTAACAATGGGCCGATTTTTCATTTCCTTTTTATTAATTAAAATCCGCCCACGCTGCGATTTTTTCACGCTCGCCGAACACAACAAATAGCCGGTTATTTAAATATTTACAGCCCTTTTTTTGTTGTTGCGATATTTCGTTATTTGATATTCGCCGATATCCAATTTTATTTGCGCGTTCGCAAGTTATAAACAATTGGTGAATGCGCCGGGACGGCGCAGATAAATATTCATTCAACTGCAGTGATAAAAAGATTGTGTCGACTTTACTTCAAATTCACAAGCACCCTTAATATTTAACTATATTTTGGCGTAATATGAAGTAATTTGGTGAATATCAGATTTTCACCGAAATTTCACATTTCAATTTTAGGTGAAACATTTTTTCTCGCCAAAAAATATCTAACACACTAAATAATAGCAGAATAAACTTTTCAGTTTTCGATTCCGAAAGAATTCAGCTATATTTTTCTAAATCGCCTGAGGTTCCCATTAAATAATTTCAAAAATTTACAAAAAATCCTGAAAAACAATCATTTTCAAAAAAAAAATCAACCAATAAAACACAGATTAGATTGAATAACTTTAAATTCAATGTCTAAATATTAAAACCATTAATTATTTTTGATCATTTTAATAAAGCCGTGAAATTAACATGGGGCCTTATGGAAACGGTTTAGTGAAGCCCCGCCGATTTGCCGTTTTAGACGCGTCTGTGATTGCATCGAAATTACTCGCTACACAGATAACCTAGAAGGTTGGGCTTTTCAGTGTTCGATTCCTAAAGAATTTAGCTATATTTTCCCTAAAAAGATCTATTTCCTAAATCGCCTGAAGTCGCCGTAAAATAATTTAAAATATTAACAAAAATTTCCCCTACTTTACAAGAGCCTACTTTCTAGGCGAATTAACCGAAAACTAATTTCTCAATGTACTTCAAATTCTCACATCACTTACCCACATTCCTTAGCTACATTTTGGTATAATATGAAGTCATTTGGTGAATTTCGATTTTTCACCAAAATTCCTCATTTTCCCTTACGATATTTCAATTTTAGATGACTTTTTTTTCTTGCCAAAAAATCTGAAAAAAATCTCAGACACACTTAATGATGGCAGAATGAACGTGAATTATTCAGTTACCTGAAAAACAATAATTTTCAATTATTTTTGTTAATTTTAATAACATCACATGAATATTAACTTTATTTACAAATGAACAATAGTTTTAAAAAAATTCTGTTCTAAAATGATAGATGAATGATAATTACTTCCAAATGAAAAATAATTTTAAAAATCCGCCCAACATATAACAATAAATCACTTTTTCAATTTTAATAAATGAAACACTTTTTACTTTCAATTTTAATAAAATATAAATAAAACACTTTTTTACTTTGTTTGTATAACTTGGATTATTTATTGTTCACTATAGTTTCTATATTTTCTATATTAAAAAACTTCACGTAACTTCATCTCATTTATAATTAATTATTTTATGTTGATAATGACGCTTATTTCATTTAATTTATTAAAATTGAATGTATAACAAAGTTTCAACAATTAATAATTTATCCATGGACTTAATCAATAGTCTATGGATAAATTATTAATATAACATGGGTTAAGTGAAAAAGATATATTAATAATTTAAAACACTTTTTATATTTATATCTTATATTTTCTGTTTTTTTAATTCTTTAAATTATTTTGATAATTTCAATTCGTTTTTTTTTCACAAAACCATTACACGAGTTTCAAACGGAACAAAAATCTAATCAGTAGTAGAGCTTATATACACACTCAAAGATGTAAATGAATAAAAACAAGAAAAAAATATATACACACACACACACAATACATACCACCCTGTCTAATGCCTAAATTAGATTAGTGCCTACAATATTTACTATTATACATTATATACTACTTTATATACACATGATGAGAGGAATATGAGTATTTAAAAAAATACAACTTTCTAGTGTATAGCCAATTTACACGCGCGCTACTGTCTTATGTTGTTATATGTATATAAAAGTATATATATATGAAGAAAAAAATCGCTTGCATATACATGGGGTATTTTGTATATGTGCGTCTGGTGTGCGGTTGTAGATTTTTATCGTGGAATTTATTCGAATACACAAAAATCCACGGATTTATTTGCTCCATTCAGAATTATTTTTGTGCTGTATTTTTTTTTTTTTTTTGAAGCATATAGTTTGTTATTTATTTTGTGCATAAATAATAAAATACGTGGATTGTGTTTTGTTGTTGTTGAATTTTTAAACAATGGCAGTCTGTGTAGTTTAATATATATTAAAAGAGGAAAATTTTGTGTTTAATTCATTGATTCGTTAGCGTACATTTTGAACGTATACAGGATGTCTCGCTGAAAATTTACATTAAAAGTATATATCGATTTTCTGTTTTTCTGTTGATGTATACAGGGTGTCTCACAAAAAAAATCACAATTTTATTACATTATACTCTCTTTAACTTTGTGTGTATAACTGAGATTAGTTTCGGTTAACAAATAATTAATTATATTTAAAGAAAGTAAATCATAAGTAATTCTTTCATTAATTGCGAATGATTTTTTTTAAATATAAACAAAAATTACTTAATAATTAATTTTAATATACATAATATTAAAAATGTAATTAATTAAAAGTTAAATTTAATATATATTTTTTTAATTCGGCGCAAATTTGAGTAAATAATTTCATCATATAATTACTTAATTAAATAATTAAATTTAACTTTGGTTTCCTAGAAATCGTAATAGCGATAAAAAAAATCTGAAATCCCCCACGAAAACTGTTTCAATTCATAAGAAATTAATTATTTCATCATATAATTACTTACATTATATGATGAAATTATTTACTCAAATTTGCGCCGAATTAAAAAAAATATATATATTAAATTTTGCTAGAAATCGTAATAGCGATAAAAAATCTGAAATCCCCCACGAAAACTGTTTCAATTCATAGAAAATTAAATAAAATGAAACAAAGATGATTCACACAATTGCAGTTATTTAAATTACAATGAAATTAAACAAGGAAAATCTCTGGCAATGATCCTCTGGCAATGATTGATAAAATACTTACAGTGTATTTTTTTGCAGTTGGAAAAAGGGATTGATCGAATTTTATTGATCATTGCCAGAGATTTTCCTTGTTTAATTATCATGGATGGTGATTATTTTTTATGAATTGAAATAACTGAAAATTATCATGTATGGTGATGACTTTCTATGAATTGAAATAATTGAAATCTTTTATGGTGATAACTTTCTATTAAAGTTATTATACATGATGATAACTTTCTACGAATTGAAACAGTTTTCGTTACGGATTTCAGAACTTTTTATTGCTGTTATTATTTATTTATTTATTCAACGGAGACACCTTTTTTTACAAAAATATTGAAAAAACTTAAACTTAATATTAACAAAGAGATATTCGATAGATATAGACATTGACGAGCATTACAACTTAAATTTATTAGAAATCGATTCTACGCAGTAAAGATTTGAATATATTTATATTTGGATTATTATTTCCCAGGAAAATCATTTAGATTCTTTATATTTAGATGTTAGAATCTTACCATTTCCAAAACTAAAATCAATACAGACTGTATAAAAAAAAATCGGCGGTTCAATCAACGATAAAAATCCACGACCCACACTGGAATCAAAAAAAAAGAAAAGAAAATATACAATATATATATTTATAATTTAAACACTAAAATTTTGGTGGTTTAATTTGTCAGTGTTTGACTAAAACGAGTAGATTTAAATAACTATAAACATACACATACACACAAAAAATAAATTGATAAGCAAATTAGTTGATAAAACATAAAATAAAAGAGCAAACATGAATATATATACATAACATAGCAAGTAGTCGTGTCGGCCTGCAAATAATAAATGAGAAAAAAAAAATAACGGGAGAAAACTGTTGTAAAAAAAAAGTACATATAACGATTAAGGTTAAGGTTTAAGTAAGCAAAATAATAACAAAAAAAAGCATATTATATATTACGAGATGATACGAAATTAATTATTTACGTCATAATCATCGATTGGGGAATAATAATAATTGTATAGTAATTAATTAATTATAATAATTATTGTGTAATAATAATTTTGAATACTCGACACCCAATACGGATAAAAGAGGATAAGATTAAGAAAGAAAGAATAATTTTGAGTAAATTATTAAACATTTCCAGGCGGAAAGACCATTGGTCGATGGCCAATTAACAGATATAAAATATACATCTGATTTTGTAATTTACTAATATTTATTTAGCATTTTTTGCTGTATATATCTCTTAATAAAGATTATTATTATTATTATCATTACTATTACTATTATTATTATTTATAAAGTTAAGTAATGAATTATAAAGAATTTTCAATTTATGTTAACACTTACACTTTACATAAACAAGACAAGTTCGGCTTCCTTTAGTGGACGAAACAATGATTCTCGGTCGTCTACTTTGTAGACCCAAATCGTTGACGATGCCACTTGAAATTAGGCAAAAGATGGCGCTGGTGTCGTCTTTAATTTATTATGACCTACACTTTATATAAACAAACATCTTTATTTGTGAATTTAGAGAAATATATTTATTTATTTATTTATTAACGGCCAAGCCTTTTTGAAAGATACAATATTTAACAAAAATAGATAATACAGTATATAAGTAAATATAATATAATACAAACATAATACTATTTATACTAAGAAGTACATATTAATTTATATGTATAATTTAATACCGCATATTTAATAATTTTATAATATAATACATAATTAATTGGCTATCGACCAAGCACTTACAATTTATTTATTTTTGTATCTGGTTTCGATTACAACCATATGATCGAAATTAACTACAAAAATAAATGAAGCGTAAGTAGCATAAAAAATTCGTTAATTTATTAAAGTTGAAATGTTGGAAATATTAAAAATAACAACGTCAACATCACGATGGTTTTAGTCACGATTAAAATAAAAAAAAATCAAAGTTAAAAGATGACGTTGATCGATTGTAGTTTCAAATTGATTACGAAATTAGTTCGGCTTTAGACCAAAATTAGCACCTATGCAGCAAGCTTCATTGTTGGTTGATTTGGCTCTCAGTATTGCAACTCTTCTCGATGTAGAGAAGGTATCGTAGGCCTTCTTCATCTATCGTTAATTTTTATTCTAAAGGATCCGTCTCTCGTCCAACCAGTTGCTTCAAATGGCCCCAAAGAAAAAAAAATCGAAAGAATAATGTTCATTCAACCATTGAAGTATTTGTTCACCGTAGTGAGGTGGAGCGCCATCATGCTGAAACCATACATAAAGTGCATATAACGATTAACGTTAAGGTTTAAGTAAGCAACCATATGATGTTGCCTGAGAGGAATATGTTCAATCTTCTCAAAAAGCGTTTCAACAAGATAATTATGTTGTTTATTTCCATAGCTAATTCGATTTTTTGATGATAATTAAATTAAATTTCAGTCAAATGTAGTTCTGTAAATAAACCAATTTTCTTATTACAATTTTTCTTAAAATTAACTTGTAGACCAGGGCGTCTTTCCACATTCGCTTTCTCGATGTATAACAGCACTATGACTGCTGATTTGCCCGGTATCACGAAATTCCCAGCCGACTCTATCTATCAAGTTATGGGTTATCAATTTGGGTTTAGATCAAGACTGGCGGTGCTTCAGCAAAACCACCGCCAGTCTTGATCTAAACCCAAATTGATTAGAGGGAAAGACGTCCTTTTTTCTGTTGCATATTTCACTTCTTCTAGTAATATATTTTCTGTTTCTGGCTGGATTATTTTCAATCAGTTACCAGAATATATAATCAGCGCCATCTTTAACTAGCTTCGTAAAAAAATTGAGTCTATAGTCGATCAGCGCCATCTTTTAACTAACTTCGTGAACATAATTGGAAAACAGTATTCATTCAGTTGGTCACAAACTAATTGAAACTAGTCACTAAAGTAAAATAAAAGTGGTATAAAAAAGTTAAGTGTTTTCTTTATATCAAAATTGAAAATGAACCACAAAGTGAAAGCCTCCAAGATCCAAGAATAAATAAAAATGATTTGAAAATAATTAATAAATTAACGTACTTACGTAACGTAAGTCAAAAATCACAGAGCTAAATTATTAATTATTTTCAAATCATTTTTATTTAACTTCGTGAACATTTTAAGTCCACAATCAACACCATATTTTAATTATTTTCTTAAAAAATTTGAGTCCACAATCGATTAACGAAATCTTTTACCTAAATTAATAAACAATCTATAAACGCCATTTTTTAACTAACTTCGTAAATAATTCGAGCCCACAATCGATGATTATGACACTGAATCAATTTATTTTAGATTAACTAGAGGGACGTTCGATAGGGGATGGGTATTTTTTATTTATTTTCGTTGTTGTCGAGAGGGTGTGCAATCAATTAAGTAATCTCACCACAATCTGCACATATCATATATGTGTCTTCGGCTGTCCTGTCCAATAAATATGAATACTTAGGTAATATACAATTTAAACGAGATTTAAAACAAATATATTCTTAAAATGTATTTTCTAAAAATATACATTAAACAAACAAAAAATACGGGGGGAAAAAACGGTTCGTCGCGACAGTTGTTTTGCGAGTGTGCGTCTGTGTGTGTGAGTGTGAGGGGAGGATTTGAGCCGGGGTTTTGTGATTTATTTAATTGTTCAACAAATATATATAAAGAAAATAAACAGTTAATATAGGGAAATGAAGAAAATATTGAAAAAAAAATCACAAAGTTGATCGATTTTTCAGGCGTCAAAAAATTAAACCCGTGGTTTGTTTCAAGAGTTCATTAATTCAAAAATTAAAAAATATTTAATTTAATTTATTTATTTATTTTATTTTATTTTATTTTATTTTATTTTATTTTATTTTATTTTATTTTATTTTATTTTATTTTATTTTATTTTATTTTATTTTATTTTATTTTATTTTATTTTATTTTATTTTATTTTATTTTATTTTATTTTATTTTATTTTATTTTATTTTATTTTATTTTATTTTATTTTATTTTATTTTATTTTATTTTATTTTATTTTATTTTATTTTATTTTATTTTATTTTTATTTACAGGAAGATTTGTTGAAAACACAAACCAATTCAACGATAACAAGCAATAAATGATAATTACACACACATACAAAATAAAATTACATAAATCACAAAACCAAAGCAAGAAGCAAAAAAAAAATACTAATTAAGTGAAAAAAAAAAAAATAAATACGTAGCGGTCAATTAAATATAATTTCCGAGTTTCCCGCGCACCGTAACACGTGTTACCGCTTCGATACGTTTTCGCATTTCGATGTGATACTCTTTAGAAGAAAATGATTAAACTTTAAGAAAACGGCGGGCTTATGTTGAGAAACAAAAAAAAAATGAAAAACCCACGCCAACTCACGTCTGTGCACGCTTATGTATAAAAAAAGGAAACGGTGCACAGACGAAGCAAACATACATATACATATCTATTTAGTGCAAGGACTAATTGTAAAATGGCTGTTGAAAAATAAAAAATTATATAAATATATATATACATGAATATTATTAATTAAGGGGAATTCAGGAGGTAGGATTTTCGTTTCGGGAGTTACGCTTTTACGTTTTTTGTTTGTGGATAAATAAATAAATAAAGAGAGAGAGTTAATCTCCTGAGGAATTCGGGGAATAAATAAAAAAATGTGGTTTATACAAAAATGATAAAACACTGAAATCGCTCTAAGAGTCAATATTAAATAGATTTTAAATGGTGGTGATGAGTATGATGAAAATGATATATAGTATTAGATGATGCATATATGTAGCTTAATGAGATATGTAATGTTATATACATATAAAAAAAGAAGTATATATATATATATAAAAATTATATATATATACAGATGAATAAAAATATATATATATTATGTAGGCCTATCTTGTATACACTGAGATTTTATTGTTGTTATAGTTTTGTATCTTTCCCTATTTTTTAAGAATGATGAATTTGTTTAATCTTAGATGGTTGCGTACGCGTAGATGTGTTTCTTTCTAATGTTTGTTTTTTTGTAAGACTATTTATATAGGTTTTTTCTTTGTATACTGTTTATTGTATAGGTTTATCTACCTTAATTGAATAAAGAATGTATATTCCCATAAATTAATTGTTTTTTTTTTATATTTCAACTTCCTGCCAAAAAATCAGAAAAAATACAGAAATGCTATTTTCGAAAATTAAGTGCATCAACAAACAACGAAATAAATACTGAAATGAGTATTTTTCGTAAATAGAAATAGAAAAGAGTATTCATTCACTTGGTGAGAGTTATTTAAATATATTAAATAAAAATGATTTGAAAATAATTAATAAATTATTTCCACATTTAGCTCTGTGACTTTTGACTTACACTATATAATTTATTAATTATTTTCAAATCATTTTTATTTAATATAGAGTATTTTTCGTATGATTTTCAATTTTTTTCTTAGGTGAAGCGAAACAATTGTAGTGAAATTAGTTGAAATTCATGAAAGAATTTGTTTTTTAATAAAAAGTAATTACGGATTTTCGAAAACTAGAATGAGTATTTATTTCGTTCGTTCGCTGAGGCAGTTAATTTTCGAAAATCCGTAATTAATTTTAATTAAAAACCAATTTGTTTAAGATTTTCAACTTTTAAAAAAAATTAATTTCACTATATATTTTTTTTTCTATGCTGTAAATTCTTCGCCTAAGTAAAAGTTATGATTTTCAACTTTTACTTAGGCGAAGAAGTAAAAGAAGAAGTAAAAGTTATGATTTTCAACTTTTACTTAGGCGAAGAAGTTACAGCAAATAAATATGTTTTTAATAAAAATCGCATTTATTTATTTGGTCACAATTATTTAAATTAACACGTATCTGCAGATGGCCTTAAATTGCGAAACATTTTTGTTTTTCTTAATCAGTGAATATTGTAGAATATTTTTGTTAGAATTTTTTTGCAAAAAAAAAACACGAAAACGGGGAGTCTTCCTACTCGATTCTCTCTTACTCGCACTCACGGGTTTTAAATGTTCTATTGGTCTCACTTCCACCAACGGTCAATATAGGCGGTGATAAATAATAAATGAATGAATATTTGTTTCTCGAATCAAAAAATGTCGAATCGTAAAATGCGACTACATAATGAACAGCTGTGTCTAACATTTTTATTTTTACTCATATCCCGAAAGATTTTGTTTGTTGTCTCAATCATATTGATTGTTTCCACTTCTGTCTCTTTTTACCTGAACCACTTCGGACTTCCATACATGACTACATAATGAATATTTGCTCTTTCATTAAAACTAATTATGTTATATGATTAAGGAAAACTTAATTTAAAAATAAAAATCGATATTTGAAATTTTTTCTGATAAATATATCAGAAAATATTTTATTTATCAGAAAATTTTTCTGATAAATATATCAGAAATTATTTTTTGATAAATATATCAGAAAAATTTTCAAATATCGATTTTTATTTTTAAATTAAGGAAAAGTTCTCGAGTTTGTTAGTTTTACTAACTAACATTTCAGACAATATTTTTGTATGCATCAACATAAATAATGATATTATTTACAAATCTATTTAAAATTCATAGCAATAACAGAGTAATTATTTCCGAAAATAAAAAAGGTTATCACAAAAAAAATCCATCGAGCGTCCTCGCGTTTCTTTCCGTCTCTCTCCGCGTCGATTTCTGAGTATCCCGGCGAAGGCGCGCGAGCGAGAAAGACGCGATGAAATAACGCTCATTAGCGTAACTTGGGAAGTCTCCTGAGGTTTTCCCAGGTGTGGGAAAACGGACAGTCCTTTATCGATTTCTCGTGTAAGTGTCGGCGCTGGGTCGAGCGCGTGTGTGTGTCCGATACGAGGTCGACTGGTCGCGAGGTCTCCTCTCCTCTCCTCAAGTGATTCCGAGGCTGTTCCGGTTGTGTCCTCGTAAATCAACCCGGGGAAATGCATGGGATTGCCGAAGATGAGCTAATAGTGTGTCAAATGAGTCCATTACGTGCCATCGGATCGGGTTATTTCATGAAGGAAATGTTGGTGTTTATCATTTGATACTAATTTAGAGAATAAATTTCTCTAAATTGGTATTTATTTCTTGAATATATATTTTTTTCCGCTACTTCTCTAATTCTGTCATTTTATATTTTTCTTGGTATTCCCCTGTAATTTCTTCAAGACAAGAGCCCAAGAAAGAAATTACAGGGGAATATCAAGAAATATATGAAATGACAGAAAATATATTCAAGAAATATAATGAATTTAATCTTCTTGTTGTTCGGGCTTCCTTCATGTAGCATACGTGACCGAGGCATCACATCTGTCTTGTTTTTTTTAAATAGAAAAGAGTATTCATTCACTTGATCACAGTTGTTTAAATAAATTGAATAAAAATTATTTGAAAATAATTAATATAAATCTGTTTTTACCTCATTTATGTAAAATAATTCAAAGAAAAGACACTCGGTATTGTTTCACAAATTTAGACTTATTCCGACTAGTTTCGGTTTATTAGACCATTTTCAAAGGACATTCCTTATTATATTTTACATAGTGTAATATATTTCACCAAGTGCCAGATGAGAAATTAATTCAAGAAAAAAAAAATTTACCTCATTTATTGGTTTTGTCTAAATAAATAAGTTTTTGCTTAGTCCAAAGAGAAAAAAGTGTACAGATAAATTATTTAGAACAAAGTAATATTATAATAATAAATATGAATAAATTACCAACTCAATGTTCGTTCGCGACCCACAGTTTGGTAAATACAGCTCTAGAAGATGAAAGTTCTCCATCATATATATTTTTTTCTTTGCCCTTTCTTCCTTTTTTTTCTCCATCGCATGGTATAATTAATGAAAGAAGTAATACGATTCTATAAAAATATTTATATGTTATGGAAATAAAGAAACAATCTAGATTTTTAATGTAACATAAAATATCCCTCTCCGCGGAAACAATTCAAACTTTTTCGCAATTAGTAGAAAAAGTAGCGAGCAAGCAAAATGAGACTTACTGAAATTGAAATTATTTTTATTTAAATAATTAACTAATAGTGTTACAATACAACATTTTGGTATAATTTGAAGATATTCCGAGAGTTTCAGATTTTTCACGAAAATCAACTTTTTTATTTAAATAATTAACTAATAGTGTTACAATATACGAGTCCTAGAAATATCTTTCATATATGCAACTTATAAAAAAAATAATAGTATAAACAAAATACTTAACTTTATTTGCCCTTTTTTTTTCCGCTCATTTTTCCAAGGCCCAATTTACACTCCTGCTGTATAAAAACCAAATAGTCCACATTGCTTAAATTTCTCCAATTTGTGTCCTCATTCATTAGGAACATTTTGGTATAATTTGAAGATATTCCGCGAGTTTCAGATTTTTCACGAAAATCAACTTTTTTATTTAAATAATTAACTAATAGTGTTACAATATACGAGTCCTAGAAATATCTTTCATATATGCAACTTATAAAAAAATATTAGTATAAACAAAATACTTAACTTATTTTTTTTTTTCTTTATCTTAATATTGAAAATGTACCACGAAGTAAACGCCTCAAAGATTCAAGATGTACGTGATACCAGCAAAGTATTTAATTTCAAAATTACATTATTGATTCAAGAATTATAAAAAAAATGCCATGTTGTTATTGAATCACGAAAACTTCATCAAATCTTCATCATACAAAATTAGCACAACTTCTTTTTCGAAAAAAATAATAAAAAATAATTATGTTAAAGTCGTTAAAAATTATTAGAGGTCGAAAGAAACGGGTCAATGTTTTAAAAATTCCGCTCTTTCGCTCATTTTTGCGGCCGCAAGCGCGACACCCGAGATTAATTATCGGACGCGCACGCCGCGCGGAAAGGCGAAATGTCAGGCCGATTTCCGATCTCTGTTTATTTACAAAATAAACCGGGAAGTTTAATTAACTAACTTTAATTCATTAGTATTCATTATTCATGCGACCCCCATCACACTCCGATTATTCTAACGCCGCCGGTTTTCACCCCCGCCTTCGCGCTTTAATAAGATTCTCCCATCTCTCTCTCTTTAAACGTACTTTTCACTGTGTGTTTTTTTTTAATGGAAAAATCATCGGGATTGTTTACACTTTATTTTTTTATTATAATCGAAAGAATTAATAATGTATTGTAATACCAATAGTATTAAAAGCTGGACAAGAATCGTCAAAAATCGTGAAAAATCGTCAAAAAATGTCAAATATTGTGAAAAATTTGTCAAAAATCGTGAAAAATCGTCAAAAAATGTCAAAAATTGTGAAATAATCGTCAAAAATCGTGAAAAATTTTCAAAAGTTGTCAAAAATTGTAAAAAAATCGTCAAAAATCGTTCATTCATTGAATTGTTCTAATTTTCGTGCTTTTATACAGGCGACATTACACGGGAGATTGATTGGGACAGGACAAACACTCCGTGACGGATTTTTATTTTGTTTGTGAAGTGAAAGAATTGTAAGCGAGCGAGAGAATTGGATTTCTTTTTATTTATCAGGAAGACCAATAACTCGGGATAACAACACTTAAAGGGCGGAAGTGTAAGCAAATCCATGTGAAACCATTGAAGAATTTTCTAACAATCTTAACGCACTTTTTTCAACTGTTCAGGAACATTTGGAGCAGATTGGGAAAGTAAGCAAAGCAGATGTTTGGGTACCGCGCAATCTATCCTAGGGCACACGATCGAGTATGGTTTCAGATGACGTCGGAGGAGGCGATTTTCGTCATTTACATTTTGTAAATAAAACAATGTTTTTTTTTTGTCTCACAAAAACAAAATATGGTAGAAGCACCGCCAGGAAATTAATCATCTTTGTTTCATTCATAAATAATCTCCTGAAAAATTCTAGAAAAATACTCAAATATGCGAGTTGAAGCGAGATCGACGCTTTTGGGTGCGATTCTAATTGAACTCAAATAACGTTCTTCACAGAAGAGATAGAATATTGCAACTTCAAGAATGGTATTCAGGAAGGATTTATCTACGTTTCACCAGAAAACTCAATAAAATTCGGTTTTTGTGCTCACCTGCAAAAATTCCCAAAATAGTACATTTTTTTTACTCATTTTTCAAAGGCCCAATTTACATACCTGCTGTACAAAAACTATTTGCTTGATGATGCTTAAATTTACACAGTTGATGCTCCCATTCATTGGGATCATTTTGGTATAATTTGAAGTTATTCCGAGAGTTTCGCATTTTTCATCAAAATCCTGTTTTTTTCTTTAGAACTTCGATGATTTTTTTTTTCTCCTGAAAAATTCTAAAAAAAAAATACTCAAATATACTTGAAGATATTAGAAAGAGCGTAGGTAATTATTTGCCAGATTTTTTTTATTTCTGATTTATTAAGGCAATTTAAATTGACAAAATCCTGCTTACATGTAATCTTATGGGAACTGTTTAAGCGAGACGCGCCGATTGACGCTTTTGGACGCGACGTTGATTAAACTAAGATAACTTTATTCACACATGCGACAGAATATTCGAACTTGAAGTATGAGATTTAGAAAGGATTTATCTACTTTTCATATAAAAATGAATTAAATAGAAGTTTTGTGCTTGCCTACAAAAATTAACAAAATTTCACGATTTTTTCGATCATTTTTAAAAAGCCCAATTTACACGCCTGCTGTACGAAAACCATTTATTCTACGTTGCTTAAATTTATACAATTGATGCTTCCATTCATTAGGAACATTTTGGCATAATTTGAAGTTATTACGAGAGTTTCAGATTTTTCACCAAAATCCACTTTTTTCCAGAAATTATTAAAATTTCGATAAAAATTTTTTTATTCAAAAAAATCTGAAAAAAATCTCAAATACTCTTCAAGATGTTAGAAGAGGCGTGGGATAATTATTTTGCCAGAAAAAATTCATTTTCTGTTCATAAAAGCCATTTGAAATGGCGAAGTCCCATTTACATGGAGCCTTATGGGAACGGTTTAAGCGAGCCGCGGCAATCGACGCTTTTGGGTGCGACGCTGATTAAACTTAGATAACTTTATTCATAAATAGGATAGAGTAATGAAACTTGAAGAATAAGATTCACAAAGATTTTTTCTATATTTCACAAAAAAATTATTAAAATTGGTATTTTGAAATTGTCTATATAAATTCTCAAAATTCGACAATTTTTTCACTCTTTCTTCGGAGGCCAAGTTTACATGGCTGCTATGCAAAAACTATTTGCTTCATGTTGCCTAAATTTACACAGTTTATGCCCCCATTCATTACGAACATTTTGGTATAATTTTAAGTTATTCTGAGAGTTTCGGATTTTTCACCAAAATCCACTTTTTTCCTTGAAAATTATTTAAATTTGGATGAAATTTTTTTTCTTCCAAAAAATCTGAAAAAATTCTTAAATACTTTTCATAATGTTTAAAAGAGTGTCGAGTAATTATTTTTCCAGAAAAAAATCGTTTTTATTACATAAAGGCAATTTGAAATGGCGAAGTCCCTTTTACATGGAGCCTTATGGGATCGGTTTAAGCCAGCCGCGGCGTACTACGCTTTTGGGTGCGACGCCAATTAAACTTAGATAACTTTGTTCATAGATGCGATAGAGTGATGAAACTTGAAAAATAAGATTCAGAAAGAATTTTTCTTTATATGACATGAAAAAATATTAAAATTAGAGTTTTGCAATCCTCTTTAAAAGATTCCCAAAGTTTGACATTTTATTCATTCATTTTTCAGAGGCTCATTTTACAAGCCTACTATACAAAAACTATTTGCTTCATGTTGCTTAAATTTACACAGTTGATACTCCCATTCATTAGGAATATTTTGGTATAATTTGAAGTTATTCCAAGAGTTTCGGATTTTTCACGAAAAAACACTTTTTTTTAAAAAATATTCAAATTTCGATGAAATTTTTTTTCTCCTGAAAAATTCGGAAAAAAATCTCAAAGACTCTTAAATATATTATTAAGACCGTGGTGTATTTATTTTTCTAGAAAAAATCATTTCCGTTGATTTAGGGGAAATTTTAGAGGTCGAGTCCCATTTACGCAGGGTCTTATGGAAACGGTTTAAGCGAGCCGCGCCGTTTAGGACTTTCAGACGCAACAGCGATTAAACTAAGATAACTTTATTCACAGAAGCGATAGACTTTTGAAACTGAAAAGATTGTTTTCACAACAAATTCCTCTATGTATAACCTGAAAATCATTGATATAAGTGCGGTGTGCTCGTCTAGAAAAAATCCCAAATTTTGGTAATTTTTTAATCTACTTTTCAAAGGTCCGATTTACACGCCTGCTGTACGAAAACTATTCCTGCTACACTCCTGAAATTTCTACAGTTGATGTTCTTATTTGTTGGGAACGTTTTGGTATAATTTGAGGTTATTCCGAGAGTTTCGGATTTTTCACGATAATCCACCTTTTTTCTAGAAAATATTGAAATTTCGATGAAATTTTTATTCTTCCGGAAATATCTGAAAAAAAATTCACGCAGATTCTTAAAGGTGTCAGAAAGAAAGTGGGATATTTATTTTTTCAGAAAAATAAATTTCTGGTCTCTAGAGAAAATTTTAAGTAGTGTTACATAGGTTATTATGGATACGATTTAATCGAACCGCGCCAATCAGGGCTTTCGGACGAAACGCCACTCGTACTACGATAACTTTTTTTCTTAAATATATTAATATTTAAACAATATTTAGATCATATTTTAATAATAAATATGAATAGATTTTTAACATATTTCATTTTATTATAATAATATCAATAGAACCATACGTTAACGATGCCACTAAATTAGGCAAAAGGTGGCGCTTGCGTCGTCTTTAATTTATTAAGAACCATACGTAATATTTTTTATTCCTTCGTAAAAGATAAACGAGAAATTATTAATGTTTTTTTTTTCTCTCTATTATAAATTTTCATAATAAATTGGAATTATTTTTTTTAATCCTCTCTATGGTACTTTCTAACGTGTCGGCATTAACACCTTCTAAATTTATTTATGGAAATGAGGCTATAAGTTCAAATCCATGAATATTAATTTTTATCATCGATAAATCGTTATTGCTTTAATATTTATTTTTATATATAATTAATGTCAAGTGACCAATCTCAACGGCCCAGGTTGATAATAAAATTGTAAATATAAAAGTTTGTAAGAATTGTAATTGTGCTGTCTGAATAAAGATGTTTGTATATAAAAGTAATTATTTTTTTAATTAAGAAGCATTCTTTACTTCATGCTCTATTAAAATATTCATTGATAAAACTTCCGCTTAATTTAATTCACATACGAGTTTAAAAATAAGAGAGGGTTGTGTTAGTTGCAGTTTGATGGGCTTCTCCATTAATTGCTTGGAAAATTTGCGAAGTTGTGACGGCGTAACAACCTGCAAATTGTAGCCCGTGCTCGTGACGAGATTTCGCACACTCGCACAGCGGGCCCGCCCGATAACAGGCACAAGTCGACTTCCGTCTTCTTCACAGTTTGCCCGAGTCGAGTGCACCGGCTCGACTAACGAACTTAATTACACATAAACAAGAACGCCCAAGATCTCTAACACTTAACCGGCGCGCCGGGATCCTCCTACACGTACGAAATTTATCTCGCAAAATCTCGTCAAGAATTGGGAGAATGAAAACAACCATCACTAACACCCATATTGACTTATGTAAACATTTTTTGTATGTACTTGCATCAATAAACTACTACTACTGCATTTAAGAGTCAACTAGTGCAGGGATTAGAGCCACGAAACTATCATATTTCTCAATGGAAAAGTGTATTCATTCACTTGATCACAATTATTTAAATAAATTAAATAAAAAATGATTTGAAAATAATCAATGTGGCATTTTAAATTCAACGCCTGGGGAGGTATTTGCCCGAGAAGTAGTTGTTTTAATGTGCATTTGCCTAAAGTACTTATATATTTCTTCAAAAATGAAGCCCGAGCTCGCGTTATGTTCAATGAATATCATTACCGTACCGTGATTAATGATTTTTTGTTTGAAAATAAGGATGACATTGATTCGAATAAAAATATGGTTTCAACAGGATGGCGCTACGTGTCATACGGTGACAGCAACCATCGTCTTATTGAAATCAAATTTGGGCGATAAGTTGATTTCAAGAAATGAACCTGTCCTGGCGAATGAAATATGGTTTCAACAGGATGGCGCTACGTGTCATACTGAGACAGTAACCATCGTCTTATTGAAATCCAATTTGGGCGACAGTTGATTTCAAGAAATGAACCTGTCCAGACATACAGTTTAATTGTGTTAATTTTTCAAAAATCACCACAGGACAAAATATTATTATAATCAACCAAGTAAAAAACTCCTTCAATTGTATCCGCATGTTCACCTAACACTTCGTATATGTGTTTTATTTTGTCCCAATATATAACATTCAGGACTCGTATTATTATTTTGTCATTATTTCCGTGGTAATTCAAGCTTTCAATAAATTCCATAAATATAAATTGAGTGGTAAAATGTGAGCTTTTGAATAATAACAAAAAAAAAACCTGTAATATTTCATATAAGCGGCTTTTGAAAAAGCCGTTTCGAAATTGAGCAACATACAACAATCACAATAATAAAATAAATCGACACACATAAATATCCCGCCATCCTGCAACATTGATACGGTCCTTGGTCTGTTCGTTCTCCTCTTGACATTTTCGATTGGCCCGGTTACGCAAACGCGATCATCCGCAAGTCTTTCGGAGTTTGTGTGTGTGTGTTTTTTTTTTATATATATATAATAAATATATAAAATACGGGAGAATACATAAAAAAATAAACCGCCGCTGCCGAGCGGAGGAGGAAAATGTGCTCAGACGAAATTAATTGAACACGATGACGAGGATGAGGTCGCGAGCTCTTGCATATTCCGGTTGACATTTATTGGTATCGACGTCGCATAAATTATTAGACTCCTCGAGGCGATGAATAATCTATCCGTATTCCGCTATTCATTCTCCCCCCGCCTTCTGCTCTGCTCGTATTCGCAACGGCGTCGGATTTTCAATACGGCCGCCCGATTTTATAAATTGTGTTTTAAAACACCATCAATCAAAAAAAAACAACGTTTCCTTATTTTTTTTTTTATTTTCTAGTGGTGGGAATTGATACAGATAGAGTTTGAATTAATTGAATGTTTTGTGGGGGCAATGGGAATTTCAACGCCTTGTTACATAAATAGCTATTATTGTTAAATCTAAAATATTAACAGTATTCGCTAAAAAAATAAAAGTTTCACAATATAAATTTATTCCGTATATAAGTAACAGAATTGATATTCTGAAACTTTATTTAAGGTTGATTCGATAATATTTAATTTAACGAGTAAAAAAGAGCAACAAAACTAGGCCGCCTGCAGACTCGTGTTTCAGGATCTATGCCTCATCAATACAGCTCTACCTTATAATAATAATATAAGGCCGTCTACATCCACGTATTCCAGGATCTATCCCTCGTCAGTACAGCTCTGCCTTACACAATTTCAAAATATTAAATTAAATTATTTACTATTAAATTGCATAAATTGTACTTTAATTTTTAATCAAATAGTTTGATCTTATATTGGTTGACTTGTGTTTCTTTAGGAAATGTATTAATTTTCTCTTGTAATTGGTGTAAAACTGTTGGGTAATAAAATTATTATTATTATTATTATTCTCCCAACAATATTGTATTATTTTCTTGTAATGTGTATTTATATTAGTGTTGGGCAAAATCGAATAATATTAGTAATCGAGTATTACTAAATGTGTCATTTTAAGTATTTAAAGCGAAAAAGTAACTTCAAATTTATGTTTATTAATAAATGGGAAGTTATTTTTGATATTTTTATAATAAGTAACATTCATAAAATTATAATATACTTAATTTAGAAATAATAAAAGATCGACTTTGCCCATCACTAATTTATATATTTTGTTAAAAATAATTAAAATAAATAATGAAACTAAGGAAGTATGACAATTTTGAGCGGCTACACGTGATGGTAATATTACTTACCTTTGCGTGTGTTCTTAAACTTGTCATATAGAGGTGTGAAGGAGGTGATGGGGCAGTAAAAAAAATATTATTATTATTATAAGGCAGAGCTGTACTAATGAAGTATAGATCCTGAAATACATGGATGTAGACGGCCTTATATTATTATTATAAGGCAGAGCTGTATTGATGAGGCATAGATCCTGAAACACGAGTCTGTAGGCGGACTGGTTTTGTTCTATTTTACTCGTTACTTTAAATATTCTCGAATCAAAAATTGTTGCATTATGCAATGTGTCATTGATATGCAGCGAGTGTCCATTATGTAATTCAATATCTGACAGGGTATTTTTCCGAGAAGTAGTTGTTTCAATGACAGAATTAATGTCATTGATATGCAGCGAGTGTCCATTATGTAATTCAAAATCTGGCAGGGTATTTTCCCGAGAAGTAGTTGTTTTAATGACAGAATTAATTAATATGTAATGAAACATCAATTTTTATTTATTTATTAAACTTTGTCAACAAATTATGTTTAAACAAATTTAAACGATTCGCAAAGCGAAGAATAAGCTACAAAAATTGAAGCAATTAACTAATGAAAACAATATTCGAAAGAGAAAAATGCATGCATGTATGTAAGTAAGTAACAAAACTGAAACCACTCTCCCTCCTCAATCCGGCTGCGGGTCAATCGATCTTCAATTATCTTTGATCGTCATGGCAACATTGATAAATCCGGCTCGGGACAAATCAACCGATTTTCGTTTATTAATTTATAATTGCTGGAATTAATTGATAATGTACGTGCCGCGAGCTTAATGTGTTATTTTCGTATTGATTTCATGGTAGTGGCATGTTTATACGCCGCGGCTCCATTAGATTTACATCGAAATTCCGGTTACATTACGATGTGTTTACGCCGATTCGTGATTTCCACGAAAGGAAACGATATCTGGGAAAAGAATGTTGTTTTAGTCGATTTGCAAATTATGTTTTTTTTTGTCAACAAAAAAAATTGATCTTCAAGCGTTGTTAATTCAATTATTAACAATTTTTAAAAATTGGTGGCGTTTTTTGTTCAGATTTTTATATGTTCATTCTACATTCTAGCAGCATTGGATGTGAAGAATGCCTTCAACGCAATCCTAGGGAAGAGCATCAACACGGAAACTAGAGCCAGGCTACCACCTGAACTGGCTGACCCTAACTCAATGAGAGTCCTGACTACTGTATAACAGGCTCCCTGTTATACCGTAGTCAGGAGGGAGATATAGGGGTTCCACAGGGTTCATTCTTAGGGCCGACCCTGTGGAATCTGGTATCCTAAACATAAGAATAATTAAACTTTTCTGTTGTAATTCAATGAGTGTCCTGACCTTCCCCTGATCTTGAAACGTTTAGACACGACAGAAGGAGTGATCAATTAATAAGACGGCTCTTCCTTGATGAGCTGTTGTTCATAAGTGGCCTTGTCGAAGAGGATTTGGTTGTTCAACTTGTCACGGAACTTTCCTTTGGATCACTTCTTTTTCTTGGCCTTGGCACCTTCAGACCCTTTCTTCTTCTTCTGGGTCTTCTAGAGTTGCTTCGAATCAGTTTTAGAATCCTTCTTCGCGTTCGAGACACGGCGAGGCACAATTGTTCAGTAACAAAAAATATCTTTGAGAAAACGAAATCAAGTATTTCCTTTTTGTATTGTTTTCACTACTACGATATTTTTTTATTGAATACACAATCCTTCCGTTAATTACCGTGCAGGTTGCGTTTTCTGAACCAACCGTAAAACGCAGCGGAAAATCCCCCCTACTTCTCCTACACATCGTTGGTAATTAACGAATCGATGCCGAGGCATTTGCGGGAGACGATTGATTGATTGACTCATTAATATCTACGCGCGGGTATATATGCATGATTGATGCGGAATATGAAATTCCCGTTTTCCCCTCGCGCGAATCGATAAATGTTGCCATCCCGTCCCGCGCGCCCTAACAGTCAACATACATACATGATAAAATAATGTGCATATTCAGCGCCCCCGGATTTCTTTAATAAATATTCACGCGTGATTATATTTTGCCGCGCATGGAAACAAACGGGTCAAATGGATGGTTTTGATTTCGGGGTTGTTGAAATTACGCTTTTCGATAAAAAAAAAACTAACGAGTTCGTTTTACAATTACACTATTTGCAAAACAATTAAAGCTATAATAATTTTAATATATATATATATATATATATATATATATATATATATCCTCTTAATAGTCTGAAATATTCACCCATTTCAAAGTTATGATTTTTTTTCGAAACGTCAATTTTTCCAAAAATATTTAAATATTTCAAAAGTTATTAGGTTTAGGCATATGAACATATTATAAAAGTAAACTTTATTTTTGATGTAGAATCTGAAAAGAATATAAAATATGGGTCATTCCATTAGAAAAAATATAACTATGATACGCCATGTTTTTATGGGTCACCCTGTATATTTGATACTAATTTTAAAATGTGGTCCTAATAAACCTACATACGCCTGCGAAAGCCGATTTTGAAAAAAATAAACCATTTAGCCATAAAGCCACTCGGCGCGCACGCTGAGACACCCTGTATATATACAGGGTGGCGCAAGATTACGATGAAGTCCAATATCTCAGTTATAAAGAAATATACAAAAAAATGTTACTTACATTATTAGTAGCTACTGTCAAAATTCACATTTTAAAATTAATTTCATATATACAAGATGTCCAATAATCACGTAATGTATCAAACATATATTTTTTTTAATAGAATGATATATTTTTTATGAAGATTTTCGATTCTACGTTTAATAATAATCATTTTTTATATAAGATTTAATAGGTCAATTTTTCATAGTGTAAAAGTTATAAACAAATGAATGTTGAAATCGATAGATATTTAGAGCCTAATATTTCAATAATGAAAAATGAAATAAACATTCTGTCAACGCCATACAAATGCAAAAATACTTAATAATAAAAGAAATACTCTTTTTTTCTCTTAAAACAAATTTTTATATACAAGGTGAAGCAATACGCAAAATGATTTTTTTCTCTTTTTCCTTAAATGGGACACCCTATATTTTTTATGCTATTTTAATAGAAAATTAATCACTCTTCATTTTTTATATAACATATTAAATAGCTACCGTTTACCGTTTTTGAGATATTTAATCTCAAATACAAATTTGGTATAGAATTTTTAATCAAAGTAGGCCGTGCCAGAACAACTAATTTATTTAGTTGTGAAAGTTACGCGAACACAAATATAAAATAATTTAGCGAAAGGAATAATCAAGTGTATTAATTAAAATACATCATAATTCATACATATTTTTTTACCACGGGATAAATGAGAATTTAATAAAAAAAGTAAATAAATATTAAGCTGTAATTATTTTAATACGCGATAATATTGAAAATACAACAATTTAAATAGGTATGTTCTTGGCTGTACGCCAGGATCCAGGTACAACGAATCTTCTTATCTCAGGAATGCGTTCTCGGAGTGAGTCGTCGATCGTTTTTTTCTTCTTGATTTGCGATAATTGCGCTGCGCTCTTGTATTTCGATTCAGTCGTCCGAAAACGTGCAGTGTTCACTATTCCGGTTTAATTTTTAACGTTAGAAATTATTAATAATTAAAAACGCGATTTATTTTTGTTTACGAACAAGTGGTAATTAGTGAGTGGTGGAGGTGAGTTGGTTTTCGATTCACCAGGAATGGGCTGGAAGTTATTTTTTCTATTAAGGTATGTTAATATTAATAATTTATTTTTAAACAGATTTTACGATTCCTATTATTATCATCAATTTAATCTCCAAAATTGCATTTATCAATAAATTACTTTCGCAATAAACAAATGCGATTTTCGTAAGACTAAAGTAGGTATACATTAGTTCTAAATTCATTAATGAAGATTTGCTAGTTTGTTTTGCGATTCCTATTCTTTTGGTATAGAATTTTTAACCAAAGTAGGCCGCGCCAGAACAACTAATTTATTTAGTTGTGAAAGTTACGCTTAATATTATAATTAATAAGTAAAGTACATTTTACGTTATATTTTGTAACACTGGTGCAGTTAAACATACTTCTTCAATAAATGATTAATTTAATTGTTAAAAACTAACAACAACTATATTTTTTGGTTATTATTCGAAAAATATTTAAAATATTCCTATATGCTTCTTAAATTGATTTATTTAAACAATTCATGTTGACTGAAAAACAGAAAATAGATACTAAGTGAAATAATAAAATATTTATATCATTATATTTTGTTAACATTTTTATGTATTTATTTCACACATTCACATTTTTTTTTAAATTCAATAGCATTCCAACATTTTACGATTTTTTTCTTAAAAAATATGTCCCAATAACCATTATAACTCGCTAAATAATCGTTGAGCAACTATTTTCTTTATATATTGCATGCGCCTTTAAATATCGATTGTCATTTGAATATTCTTTTAGGTTAGGGAGTAAGTATGTTATTAAATACCAGAAAACGATTATGAATTGCATTTGTTTTAATTATAGCCTACTTAAATTATAGATTATAAGCGAAACTTATAATTTTGTACTTTGAATTGAAATTGTTAAAAAACGGTAACAGATATTATACAAAAATTAAAGAACAATCAATTTTCTATCGAAATAGTGTAAAAAAATATAGGGTGTTCCATTTAAGTGAAAAAAGAAAAAAATCATTTTGCGTATTGTTTCACCCTGTACACAACATTTGCTTTATGGTAACAAACGATTATTCCTTATATTATTAAGCATTTTTTCAATTAAATTGCGTTAACAGAAAGTTTACATCGTTTTTCATTTTTGAAAAATAAGACCCCAATCTTCCATTGATTTCAACCTTAAATTGTTTATAACTTTTAAAATATTAAAAACTGACCTAATAAACCTTATGTCAAAAATGATTAATTTTAAGCGTAGAATCTAAAATCGACATAAAAAATATAGCATTCCATTTAAAAAATCATATGTTTGATACGTCACGTGATTATTGGACACCCTGTATATATGAAACCAATTTTAAAATGTGAAGTTTTACAGTAGCTACAAATTATGTCAGTAATATCTTTTTGTAAATTTCTAAATAACTGAGATATTGGACTTCATCGGAATCTTGCGCCACCCTGTATATATATATATATATTCAGAATTTCATTAACACATAGATATATACATATTTACTTGTTGTTATTATAATAATTAAACTTTAAAAAAGAAAACGTGAAGTAAGGTAATGTAACTGTTATTGTCAAATGGCTATAGACCAGAGGTTTTTCTACCATGGTTTGTCATTTCTGTCTAGTGTCAGATGAATAGTGGCTGAACGTTTCATTAAATGTGAATTTCGTTTTCCTTGTTTGCTTAAACAGGACAAATTCACCTTCCTTTAGTGGACGAAACAATGATTCTCGGTCGTCTACCTTGTAGACCCAAATCGTTGACGATGCCACTTGAAATTAGGCAAAAGGTGGCGCTTGCGTCGTCTTTAATTTTTAATGAGTGAAAGGATGAAATGATATTAGAAAATTATGTTTGGTGTAATTTGAATATTATTCGCAATTTTTAAACAATGGCTTGTTTTTGATCATTTGAATATAATAAGGTAAGGTTTCTATTCAGATCATCAAAAACAATCTCAATCTGAATAGAATGGGAAGGATTCTATTCAGATTGAGATTGTTTTTGATGATCTGAATAGAAACCTTACCTTATTCTATTCAGATCATCAAAAAAAAAATAGTGGAAATTTGTTCTTGAGTTTCATTTTAATTTTATTCGCAATATTTAAAGAATGACTTGTTTTCTTTAAAATTTGCGAATAATATTAAAATGAAACTGAAATGAATTTTAATATTATTCGCAATTTTTAAAGAATGACTTGCTTTCTTTAAAAATTGCGAATAATATTAAAATGAAACTGAAATGAATTTTAATATTATTCGCATTTTTTTTAAAGAATGACTTGCTTTCTTTAAAAATTGCGAATAATATTAAAATGAAACTGAAATGAATTTTAATATTATTCGCATTTTTTTTAAAGAATGACTTGCTTTCTTTAAAAATTGCGAATAATATTAAAATGAAACTGAAATGAATTTTAATATTATTCGCATTTTTTTTAAAGAATGACTTGCTTTCTTTAAAAATTGCGAATAATATTAAAATGAAACTGAAATGAATTTTAATATTATTCGCATTTTTTTTAAAGAATGACTTGCTTTCTTTAAAAATTGCGAATAATATTAAAATGAAACTGAAATTAATTTTAATATTATTCGCAATTTTTAAAGAATGACTTGCTTTCTTTAAAAATTGCGAATAATATTAAAACGAAACTGAAATGAATTTTAATGTTATTCGCAATTTTTAAAGAATGACTTGTTTTCTTTCAAAATTGCCAATAATATTAAAATGAAACTGAAATGAATTTTAATATTATTCACAATTTTTAAAGAATGACTTGCTTTCTTTAAAAATTGCGAATAATATTAAAATGAAACTGAAATGAATTTTAATATTATTCGCATTTTTTTTAAAGAATGACTTGCTTTCTTTAAAAATTGCGAATAATATTAAAATGAAACTGAAATGAATTTTAATATTATTCGCAATTTTTAAAGAATGACTTATTTTCTTTAAAAATTGCGAATAATATTAAAATGAAACTCAAGAACTAATTTCCACTATTTTTTTTGTATTATTATTTTTTTTTAATTTCAAGTTTATTAAATTTCTTAAAATAATAGGTATAAAATAACCTCGTAAACAAAAATATTCCATTTTCAACGTTTTGATTTATTGATTTGAACTTTCGTGTCGATTTAATTAATCTCGCGTGAATTTCCTGCGGCCCACGCTTTCTTGTAATTCGGATGTTTCTCTTGTTGCAGCGGCGCTGATTGAATACGCCCTCACTCAATCCGTCTTCCAAATCGATTATTTATGCAAATTCCTTCGCTAAAATACATTTCAGTTTAAATTAAAAGAACAGAAAAAAACGAACTCGAGAATACGTGGGTCGCCATAAATAATAATTCATAATTGAATTAGTTTATGAATTTTTTTTTTTTTTCATCATCTTTTAGACATAAATCTTCTATCTGCTGGTTGTAGAAAAATACTCTTTATTTTAATTATGAAAATTCTGCACTCATAGACGAATTTAAATTTGATACTATACACAAAAAACATCGCTACATATCTATGGTTGATTTATATAAATTAATTCATAATTTTACTGATAATTCTGAATTGTTATGTAACATCGATTTTAACAAGTCCAGACTATTCTCTAGACATAAGCAAACATTTAATTATACAACGCCACGTACTTCTCACTACATGTTTTCTCCATTATATAAAATGATACGGAATTATCATGATATCCAATGTTTTGTCGGCATTTTTACACCCTGTATAAAACAATTTATGTTTGAAATTAGCGAATGTGTATTCTGAATTCATTATATACTGTACAACTATATTTAGTTTAGTTTATACATATATATTTCTCTGTAATTAAGCCCTGCTTGTTGAGAAATAAATTGTTATTATTATTATATAAACTTTAAAAAATAATTTTGAAAATAATTAATCGGGGCAATTCTGTATCGATAACGTTCAACATAACATGATCGTTATCCGAGAAGTATCATATTTTTCATGGATTTTATATAAATTATAATGAATCCAAATCTGCTTAGATTGTGATTACGAACATAACAGATACGTTGAAGTTTACGTTTTCTCTTACAGAATGATTATATCTTAAATAATTATTGTCTTTTTAGCTTCACATACGCACTTGGAAATACCTTGACTTAAATAAAATTTGTGGCATTATGCAATATTTTATTGATATGCAGCAGCAGGTGTAGATTATGTAATTCAATGACCGGCGTGGGTATTTGCCAGGGAAGTAGTTGTTTTAATGTGCATTTGTTTAACGTACTTAAGTAAGTCAAAAGTCATAGAGCTAAATGTGGAAATAATTTATTAATTCACATTTAATGAAACGTTCAGTGATGGCCATTTCTTATCAGACTAGTGTGTTCCATGTGCAATGCCTTGATGAAGGCGACTGAAATTAGGCAAAAGGTGGCGCTTGCGTCGTCTTTGATTTATTATGATTAATTATTTTCAAATCATTTTTATTTAATTTATTGAAAGTACCCATTGAAACAACTACTTCTAGTTATGACAAATGTCTTAAATTTATTGCATACTTAATTTATTCGATTTTTTTTTTCGATTAAAATTACTCGTGTCTGTATTTAAACGGTAAGGCGATTGATTATCCCCTGTCGCAAGAGGAGGTTGGGTTGTAGTTGATGTCGAGGGGGGTTATAAATAATTTAGGGCCCGCCACCCCGAAAACGATCACTCTTATGAGAAGACGCTCTTTCAGGCCTGAATTCACCCGACGGAATAAATCGAAAGTTATCCCGAGACAACTGCCTCTCCTCCGGACGACCGTCGGCCCGGCCCCGTCCCCCACGGATTCGATTGGACCCTTGTAATAGATTTAAGAAGAACGGGACACACAAGTGCGTATAAACTCGCGCGCGTATCTGTTCTTTCCAGTTTAATGTGACCCACTATCAATTCAATTTGCGGAAAGAAAAAAATATGTCAGGTTGAATAAAATATTTTTACTTGATCGCAGTTATTTAAACACCTTGTGAGCAAATGCTGGGACCGAAATTATTTTGCCTGCCCCACAATTAAATTAAAATAAAAATTAAAAAAATCAATATATCCATTAATGTAAATATCCATAGAAATTTTAGTAAAACAAATTTTAAATTCTCTTGAAAATGGGTTAATAACCCGAAACTAGTCGAGAATTAAAAGTTATTCAATCTAATCTGTGTTTTATTGGTTGATTTTTAATAATCTATTCATATTTATTTCAAATTAAATATTGATGTGCAACAGCAGGTGTACATTATGTAATTCAATGTCCGGCGTGGGTATTTGCCCGGGAAGTAGTTGTTTTAATACGCATTTGTTTGACGCACTTACGTAATGTAAGTCAAAAGTCACAGAGCTAAATGTGAAAATAATTTATTAATTATTTTCAAATCATTTTTATTTAATTTAGTAAAATATTTTTTTATTAGAGGATTTTTAATAATTTAAACATATTTATCGCTAATAGTTTGCAATGTCAACTTTTTATATATCGATTGAGTGTTTTCATAATTTTACACATTTCGAAAATTACGGACTAGATTAAAAATAATCACTCCAAATTAAATTTCATTAAACAGTTCGTGCTTCTTTACTGTTTTATTTGTCTCTGTCATTTTTTTGTTGTTGTTGTTGTTGGTGATTCTTGTTTTGAAATGATGGAGAATGTAGCAAAGAAAACACAAGAGATGATTTTCTTGCCGTTCCTCACTCCGTGTGTTTGCGTGTGAGTGACGAATGACAAGTGACGAAACGTCCTAGACCTATGTTATTCCACACCATATATTCACCGGATTCGACCGTCGACGACAACTCCATTTCACACCGAAAACCGCACGTCGCTTCCCGACGTTTTCTTCGTTCGTAATAAAACACCGCCGCAACCTTCCGAATAAGGCGAATCCCGCACACGGATTAAGACATCACCGCATTTAATTGACGAATAATTAAAGATAAACCGCTGGAATTTAAATTATTGTGATAAATCTCTTTAAAAAATATACATACACATTTAAACAACAATCCCTCCATCATAGATGTTTACAAAAGAATCTGTATAATTCAGGATAATTTAATTAAAATTAAAACATTTGGTTTACTCGTGTCTGTATTTAAACAGTAAGGCAATTGATTATCCCCTGTCGTTGGGTTGTAGTGAATGTCAGGGGGTTATAAATAATTTAGAGATAATTAAATTATCCTGAATTATTTAGATTTTGTTACAATATAAACACTGTTATTCCTTACTTCATTTTAAAAAAGTGAAGTAAGGAATAACAGTGTTTATATTGTGTTTAAATACTCCACATAACTCAACAAAACATTTTGTTATAGATTTTGTTGTTTTACTAGTAAAGCTTGGATCTATAAGGTATTAATCAGTAGTTTTTTTTTTTCTTCTT
The DNA here is from genome assembly GCA_963082785.1 of Philonthus spinipes. Taxonomy (NCBI): domain Eukaryota; kingdom Metazoa; phylum Arthropoda; class Insecta; order Coleoptera; family Staphylinidae; genus Philonthus; species Philonthus spinipes. The sequence goes on along the minus strand of OY720310.1, from coordinate 1,795,959 downwards.
GCTGCCATTGGGTATGTGAATTTAAATCTCATACATTGCAAGAAAATTAATCTTGTAATATATGAAATTTTAAGGCGGAAAAACCACAGGTTGTTCACCGTTTTACCTGTGTGTCACACCCAAAGACAAAAAGAAGAAAACAAAAATAAACTACTGATTAATACCTTAATAATATAATTAAAGGTTTTAATATTTAGACATTGGTAGTTCATATTGTATGAAATAAATATGAATAAGTTATTAAAAATCAAGCAATAAAACACAAATTCTCGACTAGTTTCGGGTTATTAGCCCATTTTCAAGAGAATTTAAAATTAGTTTTATTAAAATTTCTATGGATATATTGCTTTTTTAATTTTTATTTTAATTTAATTAAAATTTAAAGTTATTCAATCTAATCTGTGTTTTATTGGTTAATTTTTAATGATTTATTCATATTTATTTCATACCTTAATAATAATTTATAGATCAAAGCTTCATTATATATTGTTGAATATTTACTGAAGCTGTTACATTTCAACATTTATTTTCAAGTCTATCATTGAATTTATAAGGAAAAGTAACGAAATAATTCTATAAATAGAAAAGAGTACTTATTCACTTGGTCACAGTTATTTAAATATATTAAATAAAAATTATTTGAAAACAATTAATATTATTGTGAAAATAATTTATTAATTGTTTTCAAATCATTTTTATTTGAGGTTGCGGTTTAGTAAAAAGAGATGGCTATATAGTAAAATGAAAATAATCGTTTGAAAAGAAGAGCCATTCTTTTGGATTTAATAATATGAAAATGTATTTACATTTTTTATCTACCAAGTATAAAGTATCTGCTAAATGAAAAATAAATCGTTAATTTTCGTGTATTACGTCAGTTTACTAGTTCAAGTTAGAAAAGAAAATTGTAAGATATAATGAAATTAATAAGTCATGTCTGCTAAGTTATATGAATGCAGAATTTAGTGAAATCCTTTAAATTTTCATTGCACAAGTTTTTATTAGCAAAAATATAATTTGAAATTTGCTATAAATTAGATCAATTTTCATTGTTTTTTATAATTGATTTTCACACAAACTAAACATTAAAATAATTTTTAATTCATCTGATGAAATTCCTGCTTGTTTTAAGATTACTTTGATATATTATTCAATATTGTTCATTGATCACAACATCTAAATCGCACCCTTAATAGAAATAATTCTACATAATATAAGATAATAATAAATCTTTATTGTCCAACAGGAAGCAAGTAACAATTACAGAACAAATATACAATAATCAAATACAAACATAGCATAGGGAAAATATGAATATATAAAAATGGGAGTATAACATTATAGCCGCATAAGATGATAACTTGAAAAGTAATCAGACCGTTTGTTTGCTCTTTCCGATGCGTGAAATAGTCGGAAAATATAAAAATCAGTGAAACAAATACCAAGTTGAAATGAAATTAAACGAGGAAAATTTCTGGCAATGATCAATAAAATTCGATCAATCCCTTTTTCCCAATTTAAAAATTACACTGCAAGTTATTTTATTTTATTCACATACCAACTGTTTTAATCAGCAATTTATATTTCAACATTTTTCACCGCGTGTTAATTAAAGATAGAAATAAATTAATAAAATTACCATTTCACGCCCAAAAAGCAAAAAAAAATTAAATTAAACCCAAAACGTAATTAATAGCCCCGCCCTGCGGTGCCGCTGCAGTAATGCAATTTCAGAACTAATACCGTTACTTTATATAATTCGCGCGTTCGCGATTGAAAATTTGAATTGTAAAACCGTCGGCCATAATTCACGCGGGTTTACGCGGTTGCAACTCGAAGACCCTCCCTACTTGTTGACTCTAATGAAAATTTAATCAGACCTTGGGAGCCTCCGCTGCTGATTATTTTATTAAGTCACTCTCGAATCCCCCCGCTCGCACCTCTCTTCCTCTAGGCTTTTGTTCTATTTTTTATTAAGGCCTTTACGCCAACTACATAAAAGTGCGGATGAGATTTTATTGCTTTATTTATGTGTTATATTTCGTTTCTAGCTGAGGAAATAATACTTTATTTTCAATAAAATTCCACAAGTGAGGTATTGAGGTCTAGTTGTATGTTTTATCTATCGAGAAGTAATTTCATCCAGTAGAAATAATCCGAGTCTGGTTATTAAACAATTTTGTCAGAGCTTGCATTAAAATATTCGTCCTTTAAAATACTCTGTAAAAAAATTAAGAACTGTATTTCAATTTACGTGAACCGTCAATAAAATATTTTTTTTTACGATTAGATACGTAATTTGTTAAAGAAAGATCCTAAATAATAATAAAAATAATTAAAAGTTAAATAAAGTAAAATTAAAATCATTTGATTTGTTTCACAAATATACAGATATTATATATAATAATAATAATAATAATAATAATAATAATAAATGTCTTTATTTACTTTTTAGATATTTACATAAAAATTATGGCGCAAACGTAGGCGAAGTTCAGTTAATTTTGCAACTCACTGCTCTTCCACTTAACCTACAAGTAAATGAAAATATAAAAAAAAAGATTTTAGAAAAGAGTGAAAATACTTATAATTAATTAAATATTAAATTAAATCTACAATTATATAATTTAATCGCTCAAAAAACTATCTAATTGAATATATATATATATATATATATAATATATATATATTTATTTTCTCACATTTAGCTCTGTGACTTTTGACTTAATTTTATTTGAAATATGCTAATTACGCATCATATAACATACTTAAAATCCCAACTGGAAGTAAGATTTATCTCCAAAACACCATAATTGAATGTAAATACACCGAAGCAGTGCGCGATTTGATTTATATCCACCGACGCGTTATCACCATCATCCTCTATCTCTCTCTCGCTCTCTTCACATTTCCATTTCCCTCGGCGCGTCATAAATAATATATACATTTTTTTTTTATGATTTGTCGCCCGAGCCCGGGGAAATGAAATTAACACCTGTTTATTCGGCCGCAATTATGTCGCAATGAACCCGCGGCCGGTTTTAATTCCCGATGCCGCTGCGATAATAATAATAATAATAATAACAACAGCAGCGGTTGGTCCGCTCGCCGCCGACCTGTGCGTGTAATGGATTTTAATTTTTGCACGGATTTATGAATTATTTATGGGGCGTTACACTAAACGACTTCACACTTTAACGTGATTCGTTTTTTATTGGGGGGAGCTTTGTGTGATAACAACTAATTACCGGGGATTGTTAATGTTGCTTGTTTTGATAACCGTAAATGCTACGGGAAATTGATATTACAAAAAAAAATAATGTGGGGTGTAAAGATCATATCAAATTTATTAATTCAGTGGAATTTATAGGGGTTTTCAATTACATTTCACTATTTAAATCCTTGAAAAATAATAAGGGGTGTGAAGATAAAATCAAATATTAATTGAGTAGAAATTATAGCGTTTTTTTAATTACATTTCATTACAAATAGAATAGGTAGATTTTTTAAATTTGTATTAGTCAAAGTTGCAACAGCTAAAGAAAGAATAATTATTTTTAATATCCATTTTAATATGTTTTTATTTATTTTAATGATTAAAATGAAAACGCTGGTTCCACAGGGTTCAATGCTAGGACCCCCTCTTTGATTTAAATCATGTTGTAATCGATAGCTGAGGTTTTTACTTGATAATTCACTATTTGTAAATAAAACAACGATTTTTTTTAATTTCACAAAATTTATTCGAATTTATCAAAATTTGAAAAAATCATATGCATGGAAAAAAGTCGAATTTCGGCTAAAATCCAAAAATCGCCAAATGACTTCAAATTATACCAAAATGTAGCTAAAGAATAGGAGCATATACTATGAAAATTTTAGCAGTATCAAAAAATTAGTTTTCATCCTATATGCTCGTAAAATGGGCCTTCAAAAATTAGGCAAAAATTTTGTAAAATTTTCCGATTTTTTTGTGCCAACTACAGCTAACCTAAAGCTATAATTATGGGTGAAAATATAGCTACATTCTTTACTAATCGATTGCTGAAAACCGCGTTATTTTATCTTTTCCGTGAAACTTGCAATCTTGGTCTAACCGCAGATGCGTCCGAAACGGCAAATCGGCGGGTCTGCTTTTAACCGTTCCCATAAGATCCTATGTTAATTTCGGTGTGTTTTTCAAACAGACCGAAATGGTTGAAAATTCATACTTTTTAAGAAAATAAATAGTCCACGTTGTTGCTAGAATCATTAAAAGACTTTGTAATTTTTTTCAGATTTTTTTTAAAAGAAATTTTTTTTTTTCGAAATTTGGAAATTTGGTCGAATTTCGGCTGAAATTCAAAAATCGCCAAATGACTTCAAATTATACCAAAAAGTAGCTAAAGAATAGGAGCATATACTATGAAAATTTTAGCCATATCAAAAAATTAGTTTTCATTCTATATGCTCGTAAAATGGTCTTTCAAAAATTGGGCGAAAATTTTGTAAAAGTTTGCGATTTTTTTTTCTGCCAACTACAGCTAATCTAAAGCTATATTTATGGGTGAAAATATAGCTACATTCTTTACTAATCGATTGCTGAAAACCGCGTTATTTTATCTTTTCCGTGAAACTTGCAATCTTGGTCTAACCCTAGATGCGCTCAAAACGTCAAATTGGCGGGTCTGCCTTTAACCGTTCCCATAAGATCCTATGTTAATTTCGGGGTGTTTTTCAAACAGACAGAAATGGTTGAAAATGCATATGTTTCAAGAAAATAAATAGTCTACGTTGTTGCTAGAATCATTAAAGGCTTTTGTAATTTTTTTCAGATTTTTTTGAAAGAAAAAAAAATTATCGAAATTTTGAAAAAAAATCGAATTTCGATTAAAATTCAAAAATCGCCAAATGACTTCAAATTATACCAAAATGTAGCTAAAGAATAGGAGCATACACTATGAAAATTTTAGCCGTATCAAAAAATTAGTTTTCATCCTATATGCTCGTAAAATAGGCTTTCAAAAATTGGGCGAAAATTTTGCAAAATTTTGCGATTTTTTTCTGGAGATTACAGCTGATCTAAAGCTATAATAATGGGTGAAAATATAGCTAGATTCTTTAATAATCGATTGCTGAAAACCGCATTATTTTATCTTTTTCGTGAAATTTGTAATCTTGGCCTAACCCTAGATGCGCCCAAAACGTCAAATCGGCGGGTCTGCCTTTAACCGTTCCCATAAGATCCTATGTTAATTTCGGGGTGTTTTTCAAACAGACAGAAATGGTTGATAATTCATATTTTTTAAGAAAATAAATAGTCTACGTTGTTGCTAGAATCGTCAAAGGCCTTTGTAATTTTTTTCAGATTTTTTTGAAAGAAAAAAAAATTATCGAAATTTTTAAAAAGTCGAATTTCGACTAAAATCCAAAAATCGCCAAATGACTTCAAATTATACCAAAATGTAGCTAAAGAATAGGAGAATACACTATGAAAATTTTAGCCGTTTCAAAAAATTAGTTTTCATCCTATATGCTCGTAAAATGGGCTTTCAAAAATTGGGCGAAAATTTTGTGAAATTTTGCGATTTTTTTTCTGCCAACTACAGCTAATCTAAAGCTATAATTATGGGTGAAAATATAGCTACATTCTTTATTAATCGATTGCTGAAAACTGCGTTATTTTATCTTTTCCGTGAAACTTGCAATCTTGGTCTAACCCTAGATGCGCCCAAAACGTCAAATCGGCGGGTCTGCCTTTAACCGTTCCCATAAGATCCTATGTTAATTTCGGGGTGTTTTTCAAACAGACAGAAATGGTTGAAAATTCATATTTTTTAAGAAAATAAATAGTCTACGTTGTCACTAGAGTCGTCAAAGGCCTTTGTAATTTTTTTCAGATTTTTTTGAAAGAAAAAAAAAATATCGAAATTTTTAAAAAGTCGAATTTCGACTAAAATCCAAAAATCGCCAAATGACTTCAAATTATACCAAAATGTAGCTAAAGAATAGGAGCATAAACTGTGAAAATTTTAGCCGTATCAAAAAATTAGTTTTCATTCTATCTGCTCGTGAAATGGGCTTTCAAAAATTGGGCGAAAATTTTGTAAAATTTTGCGATTTTTTTCTGGAGATTACAGCTGATCTAAAGCTATAATAATGGGTGAAAATATAGCTACATTCTTTACTAATCGATTGCTGAAAACCGCATTATTTTATCTTTTCTGTGAAACTTGCAATCTTGGTCTAACCCCACATGCGTCCGAAACGGCGAATCGGCGGGTCTGTCTTTAACCGTTTCCATAAGATCCTATGTTAATTTCACGGAATTTTTCAAATGGACAAAATTGGTTGGAAATGAGTTTTTTTTTTGCGACAATCTAAATAAATTATGTGCTTTTTATTATCTTTAAGAGTGTTCTTGATTTTGTTGTTTCTTTTATTTACAAATAGTGAATTATATTATAGCCTGTTGGAGATGATTCCTTGAAGAGTGTTAATATTTCTTCGATGTTTTTAAGAATCGTATTTTTTTATTTAATAGCTCCATTTATTTCTAGTTCTTAGATTTAAATTTTGACCCTTGTTACAGAATTTTTATATTTTCACGTAATTATTATCGAAAAAATGATTATTTTCTATGAAATTACCATCACCATTTTAAAATATTTTTTTTTATTTAATTTATTGAAAATGTTCGCTCTTCGCGTCAATAGCGTAAGCCGATTGGACATTTAAGCGACTGTTAACGCGCGTTTATTGTCGAGCATTCGGAAAATCCTGGCGAGCACTTGTCGGAAATCCGGCGGGATTTCCATGGCAATATTTCGCGGTAATCACGAATCTCGCTCCCGCGTAAAATATCAAAAACCAATTTACACGCGCTTCGACGCCGCGCATGCATGGAATTAATTACCATTCTTTTTTTTTTTGGAGTGTGCGAGCGCCCCGAGTGGGATTCCATCAAATTTATTTCAAATCCCGCGCGTGCACAAAAAAAATCAATTGGGGATTATAAATTTCATCGAGGTATTAAACTGTTACGCCGGTTTCCGGACTAATTTACGTTTCATGGAGAGGCTCGACGCGAAATTTGCCGGATTTTGGCTGTGTCGATGTTTTCATGGAATATTTTATATTTATAGTATTTATTTAAGGTTCTAATATGCATATTCCATCATTGAGATCATTAATATCTGCTTTTAAATCTGCAAAAAAATTATGGAAAAAAATAATTCTTCTTGAGCCGGAATAATTATCAGTAATTTTTCCTTATTTCATTTTAATTTAAATAATAATCGGTGCACATAATTTTATATAATGTTTGATTTATAATAAACAAAATAACGACAAAGGTCAGATGTAGAAACACTTCACACATAAACATTTTGAAGCAAAAAAAACGTTTTTTTTTTCGTCTCAGCATGACTTAGAATAATTCCACTAACCGCAGCCGACCTACTCTCAAACAAATCCAATAAATTATGCAACGCAATTTATCATCCATCAAGATTTATCCTTCATTTAAAACACACACTCATACATATAGTGTGTATGTTTTTTTTTTTTTTTCATCCGCTTATTTCTTTCGAGCGAAACAATCAAACATGACATTATGCATATTTTAAACCATTTTAAAAATCGCTCCTCCTCAGTTTCGATTCGTTTCATTTTTTCTTCTTAGTTTTTTTTTGCTTTTTAATTATTATTATTTTATTCATGGTTCAAGAGGGAGTAGGCCGACGCGGGAGAGACTTTTCATCCTTGACACGCCGAGAGGATATAAAGACGGTTTTTGTGAATGCGCCGCTTCTCGGTCTGTTGCTCAAGTGAACTCGAAATGCTAACACACAACTGTAATAAATTGAATTAATTAACACAAATAAGAAAAATTATAATTACTCATTATAAAAATTATAATATAGTGTTTCGTAATTTTTAGTTGAATTATTATTTTATTGGAAATTTTATTTGAAAAAACGTTTACTTAAAAATTTAATTGAAATAACGAATAATTTAAATTTTAAGAATTAAATATTTGTGAGGTTTTCTGTTTTTTATATAATACTCAAATAAAATTTAAAGGGGTAAGTAAATTTAAATAAATTTATTCTATAATTATTTACTAAGCTCCGTTTATTCAATTGCGACTTCAACTTAAGTTAGGTTATTTTTTTACTTAACATAACTTCCCACTGTGTCTAGTGTATATTATATGTGAAACTAACCAACTTTATTCACCTTTTAATATTAAAAATATTTCTCTAAGAGATAAGTGAGAAAGTTACTCAAGAACATTTTCATTATGTCTTACAATTTCTAACAAGAACTGGTGAATTGACGTAATATGCAATAATCAGCCATTTTTCTATAATTTAGACTAATATTTTTTACTTAACACGAAATTAAATTAATTTCATTCATGCTATTAAATCCTAGAGACTGGCAACGATTATTTCCACTTTACTTTATAGCAATATCTTTGTACAAAACTGCAACTTTATACTATCTACAAATTATAACTGGCAATTTAAAAACAATTATTTTTATGTATGAAAACATCTTTATTCCCAAATAATTCATACATATTTAATATAATAATCATACAGTGGCAGAAAGACCTCCGGTCGATAGCCCATGACCCATCTATATGTATTGTAAATATAAATATTTGTAAAGATTTGTAATTCTGCTGTCTGAATAAAGATGTTTGTATAATCATACAGTACATAAAAAAAATTAAAACAAATATGTATTTTTAAAAGAAACTGGTATAAATGCCTCAATATTTTAATTTTTTTGAAAATATAATTTTTTTGTCATACTTTATTATCTGTGTAATTTTTGTTTAAATAATAATTCAGACTAGCAATTAACGTGAACAATAATCCGCAGTTTCGGTTGAACGTTTAATAGTAAGAGTTAATATTTGCAATGTCGGTTCGGTACTTTATGAAAATATGTATTCAACGTGGAATTACATTGGAAATATAATGATAGAGGAGAGAACGCGCGCTGGAACGGCGCGACGCGAAGGAAAGAGTGCCTGAGCGGGAGAGAGAAAGGGAGTGAGCCGTAATGCAATTTCCAATCCAAGTAAATTACTGTCGGTTGATGTTGATTTGATTTACTGAATAGATTCGGGACACGAAAATGGAAACTTTTAATTGCGAAATTCCGTCGCAAATTGCAAAGGCCACTCCCAGACGCGAGCCCACTAAATAGAAACAGACGCATATTAGAAATGAAAAAAATTAAAATACTGATTACTGAGTGCTTCTACTACGTTATACAACGCTATAAGGCTAAGAAATCGAAATTAAGGTGCACCGAAGTCAGTCATTTCTTACTTCGAAAATTGCTCGATTTTATGTTGGGATTCCTGGATTACAAAAAATATTTAAAAAATAGTAATAATAATAAACTTTAAAATTGGCTTAGACTATTATTAAGATTGCTGGAAATACTCTATGACCAAGAAATCGAAATGAAAGTGCGCCAAAGTCAGTCATTTTTGACATTGAAAATTGCTCGATTTTATGTTGGAATTCGTGAATGACAAAAAATAAATAAAAAAATGTAATAATTATTAAATAAACTTTATTTTTGGCATAGACGATTCTTAAGACTTCTAGTAACACTATAAGACTAAGAAATCGAAGTCAAGTGCACCGAAGTTAGTAATTTTAAGCTTTGAAAATTGCTTGATTTTATGTTGAAATTTGTGGATAACAAAAAAATTTAAAAAAATAGTAATAATAATAAAATAAGCTTTATTATTGGCTTAGACTATTGTAAAGACTGCTGGCAATATTCTAAGAGTGAAATATCGAAATTAAAGTACGCTAAAGTCGGTTATTTTTAACTTAGAAAATTGCTCATTTTTTTGTTGAAATACGTGGATAACAAAAAATTTTTAAAAAATAGTAATAATAATAAAATAAACTTTACTATTAGCTTAGACTATTGTAAAGACTCCTGGCAACACTCTAAGACTGAAATATCGAAATTAAAGTGCGCTAAAGTCGGTTATTTTAAACTTTGAAAATTGCTCAATTTTTTGTTGAAATTCGTGGTTGACAAAAAAAATTAAAAAAATAGTAATAATAATAAAATAAACTTTACTATTGGCTTAGACTATTGTAAAGACTCCTGGCAACACTCTAAGACTGAAATATCAAAATTAAAGTGCGCTAAAGTCGGTTATTTTTGACTTTGAAAATTGCTCATTTTTTGTTGAAATTCGTGAATGTCAATAAAATTAAAATAATAATAATAATAATAATAATAATAAAATATACTTTACTATTAGCTTAGACTATTGTAAAGACTCCTGACAACATTTTAAGACTGAAATATCGAAATTAAAGTGCGCTAAAGTCGGTCATTTTTGACTTAGAAAATTGCTCAATTTTTTGTTGAAATTCGTGGATGTCAAAAAAAATTTGAAAAAATAGTAATAATATTAAAATAAACTTTACTATTGGCTTAGACTATTGTAAAGACTTCTGGCAACACTCTAAGACTGAAATATCAAAATTAAAGTGCGCTAAAGTCGGTTATTTTTGACTTTGAAAATTGCTCATTTTTTGTTGAAATTCGTGAATGTCAATAAAATTAAAATAATAATAATAATAATAATAAAATATACTTTACTATTAGCTTAGACTATTGTAAAGACTCCTGACAACATTTTAAGATTGAAATATCGATATTAAAGTGCGCTAAAGTCGGTTATTTTAAACTTTGAAAATTGCTCAATTTTTTGTTGAAATTCGTGGTTGACAAAAAAAATTAAAAAAATAGTAATAATAATAAAATAAACTTTACTATTGGCTTAGACTATTGTAAAGACTCCTGGCAACACTCTAAGACTGAAATATCAAAATTAAAGTGCGCTAAAGTCGGTTATTTTTGACTTTGAAAATTGCTCATTTTTTGTTGAAATTCGTGAATGTCAATAAAATTAAAATAATAATAATAATAATAATAATAATAATAATAATAATAAAATATACTTTACTATTAGCTTAGACTATTGTAAAGACTCCTGACAACATTTTAAGACTGAAATATCGAAATTAAAGTGCGCTAAAGTCGGTCATTTTTGACTTAGAAAATTGCTCAATTTTTTGTTGAAATTCGTGGATGTCAAAAAAAATTTGAAAAAATAGTAATAATATTAAAATAAACTTTACTATTGGCTTAGACTATTGTAAAGACTTCTGGCAACACTCTAAGACTGAAATATCAAAATTAAAGTGCGCTAAAGTCGGTTATTTTTGACTTTGAAAATTGCTCATTTTTTGTTGAAATTCGTGAATGTCAATAAAATTAAAATAATAATAATAATAATAATAAAATATACTTTACTATTAGCTTAGACTATTGTAAAGACTCCTGACAACATTTTAAGATTGAAATATCGATATTAAAGTGCGCTAAAGTCGGTCATTTTAAACTTAGAAAATTGCTCAATTTTTTGTTGAAATTCGTGGATGTCAAAAAAAATTTGAAAAAATTGTAATAATATTAAAATAAACTTTACTATTGGCTTAGACTATTGTAAAGACTCCTGGCAACACTTTAAGACTGAAATATCGAAATTAAAGTGCGCTAAAGTCACCCATTTTTGACTTAGAAAATTGCTCATTTTTTGTTGAAATTTGTGGATATCAAAAAATAATATTTAAAAATAGTAATAATAATAAAATAAACTTTTATATTGGCTTAGACTATTGTAAAGACTCCTGGCAATATTTTAAGACTGAAATATCGAAATTATTTTTTTTTACTTAGAAAATTGCTCAACGTTATGTTGAAATTATAATAAAATAAACTTTATTATTGGAATAAAAATTAAAGTCTCATCTTTAGAACATTTTCATAAAAGATAACCTAAAATTATTAAAATTCTTACGCGACTCGAAAACTACAACGCACGTCGGAGACAACTCACCCCCTCCCATATTCTGTCTGTATATATTTATGAGTGACGCGTCGTAAATAATGTATACGTTTCGCATCCCGGGGAAGGGTAGCAATGGTCCTTTTAAGGGTTGGGGTTGTTTAGTTTGCCATATTCGAGCCGGGTTCCAGGAGAGTCGGGGGGGTTGAGGGGGGGTCGCCGACCCCCGAAATGAGCTCTACGCTATCGTTACTGGATTCAATTTTCACAACGTAACATGGTTAAGAGGGAGGATCGTGTCTGGAATATCGACTCCGACACTCATAAAGTCGGGATTTCGAATTGTGCACGGGAAAAGAGACGGAGGAGGGGGTTGAGGATAGACGGAACATATTCATTCGCACGCGTACGAAAGATGGCCAGTTACGTAAAGGTAGTTGTTAATGTATACTTGAAAATTAAATTAAACAAGGAATATATATATATAAATCTTTATTGGCAGATTATTTTTAACAAAGTAATAATAATAAATAAATACAATAAATAACTAACATAAAAATAAATTCTTCTGCCAATTGGCTATTGACCGTTGGTCTTTCCGCCTGATTTTGTAGGCGTCTGTCCTTGTCAGTTGCTGTGTCAAAAAGGTTTTGATCGCTAATGTCGTCCATTGTCTTATGAAATGAATTTACTCGTCGTGATGACTAAAGTCATGAAATGATGAAATGAAATCATGAATGGTGATGGTGAAACGTTTACGTTTGGGAGTGATATTTAACAAGGAATATTTTTAGCAAATTATGCAAATGTCTAGTATTGGACATTTGTTAAAGTTATTATGTAATATAAGTTATGGCGATTAATAATAACACTCCTTATTACAATGAATCCCGGCGCATTCACCATTTCTTTATAATAAACTGTACTTACTAATTAATATAGAAAAAGACTTGTAAAAGCTTTTCTTCACAAATATTTATTTTTACTAAATACGTATTAAAATTGCAGTTACTAAAATTAATACAAAATTTTACAAGCGTTTTATTAAAACTAAAAAAAAAGTATAACGAAGTTGAAATGTAAATTATCAATATCATAAAAAGTAATTAGTAAATAAGTTTTAAAATAAATAATGTAATCAACCAGGATGTGTTGTTTCAATTTAAACAGACATACGCGGTAAATAAAATTTAAAAAAAATATGTACATGCGTAAACACGCGCGGGTGGAAATTATTAAAGAGAAAACGTGTGTCAGCTGTCGTATTAATTTTCCACGAGTCAAATATTTTGCGACAGAGGCGCGTGTGTCTCGCGGGGAGGCGGCGTCAAAATGGCCGGCGGAATCGTCGCGGAATAGTATTTCATGAATATTTGACCCGCGCGCGAAACGTCAGTCCCTCGCCCTCCCCCCTGTGTTTGACACGGGACGCTGCAGATTATTAATAATGGAGAACGCAGGCGAGCCATTTGTGCGCGATAATTATGTTTCGGTTTCGATTAATATTAATATATGTTTATCACGGTTCATTTCTGGCCCGGCGGGTGTCTAGGTTAATCCGATTGAAATTTATGCCCCCGGAATTTCACTCCGGGAAACTTTCAATGTCAAATATTAATGGGGCGGCGGAATCAAAACGGGGCCAGAGCTTAAATTTTGTTTTTTTGAAGGGCTTTTTTGTTTTAAATAGTAAGGCTTATTGATTGTAATTGTTAAATCATTAATTTCGATTTAAATATTAATAAATAAGGCAGAAAGACCGATGGTCGATAGCCGTTTTCTAAGGACAACGTATAACATATTAAAAGAATTATATTGTTAATTTATTGTATATAAAATTGTCTGCAGAAATAAAGATGTTATTTATATATATTAATAAATAATATTATCATCCCGGCGAATCCACCAAATAAATAAACCGTAGGGAATTCATCGAAAAATGATTGACGTGAGTCATAATTTATGTCAAATTATTCTATTCTAGTCGTTTTCTTGATTCTGATTCTATAAAGTAACGGTTAATTCAACATAAGAAGCAATTAATTGCCCCGCAATAAAATAATCCGAAAATAAAATCACCCGATTTTTTTTATGTCGTTGCCTTTCTCTCCTCCCCCATTTCCCGGCTGAATTGTTGCGAAAATAAAACGGCATCAAAGCGAAGTTACAGGTGTTATGGATGTAGGAAAAGGTCCTTCTCCCCCCTTCCCTTCCCTCCTCCATCCAAGGGACCCCGGCGCGTGTGTACATGTGAGGGTTTGTGTTGGGAAATTGGTCTAATTTTCCCTTCCGGGCGCCATAAAACATCTGCGCGCCGCGCGCGCCCTGGAACTTAAGATAAAACCGGAGAGCGGGAGGAAGGGAAAAGGGCGCGGATTGCCGAATCGCACCCTTTCATCCCTTAATTGTTTAACAAACAGCTCGTCGGAGAGAGAGAGAGATGGAGATGGAGTCCCGCGAGGATTATATTTTGTTGTTGCGGCCGTGCCCGCTTAAATCAATTATCCCGTGCCGTTGTTTTCTCCTTTTCGTCTGCGATGATCAAGCCTTGTTTCCCTTAACCCGCTTCGCGGATTTTTTTATTTCATTTCAGAGCTATGGACGCAATAACGATTGGGAAAGTTATTACAATCCCGGCGCATTCACCATTTATTGCGGGTTTAAATAAATTATTCTAAAATAAATAAATTTAAATGGCGGAAAGACTTTTGGTTAATTTCTAGAACAAGATAATAATGTTTTATGTTTAATAGTAAAATCATATTGTTACGTGGAAATTACTGTAAGGGTACGAGATAAGTAAGAAACAACTGCTCCCCACTCAGTTGCTTCTTACGACAGGCAGGAGGTTAATTGAGTCTATATTTCTTCCGGATTATTATTATTTGTATTAAATCGATTTAATCTATACTATTAAATCGATATAATCTATACTATTAAATCGATTTAATACAAATAATAATAATCCGGAAGAAATATAAACCCAAGGTTACTATAAATGATGGGTCCATCATTCCATTATTTCCGGAAGAAATATAAACCCAAGGTTACTATAAATGATGGACCCATCATTTATATAGTACTATAAATCATGGACCCATCATTTATAGTAACCTTGGGTTTATATTTCTTCCGAATTATTATTATTTGTATTAAATCGATTTAATAGTAGAGAAATTCGTATTTACTAAAAGTACAAATCCAAAATTAACAATATTTGTAGCCATCACTAGAGGAAGTTTCAATTTTTTTTTAATACATTATAAATGTTCAATGTGTCCATCGTTTATCCATTTATTTAGATACTTGACTGTACACAAGAAAGTTAATAAATGACAAATATTATCTGCTGTTACTGAGTGTACGGTAGCAGAAATACGGTTCCGCAATTCGTTCAGATTTTTCCTCCTCGCGGCATACCCCGCCGTTTCGTTTCAGTTTCAATTGAGAATGAGATGACTACTATGGAGCACAAGGTTTGTATGAGACGTATTAAAGAAAGTTTTATTCGCAAACCATGTAAGTCTACCAATAGAGCTAGTAGAGAACTTAGAATACCACAACTGTATGGAAAGCACCTCGCTATACAAGACTTTTTGAATTGAAGCGTCGTGCATCAAACACACATTGAACATTTATAATGTATTAAAACAAACTTTGAAACTTCCTCTTTTCTAGACTACAGAAATTTCTAATTTTGGATATTTTCTTTAATAAATACATTTTTTATTTAAATGGGACCCTACACTCATATGGGTAGAAAGGGTCATTGAATAATAACACTCCTTATTACAATGAATCCCGGCGCATTCACCATTTCTTTATATACTTACTAATTAATATAGAAAAACAATCGTAAAAACTTTTCTTCACAAATATTTATTTTTACTCAACTTCCTCTTTTCTGGGCTACAAAGATTTATAATTTTGGATATTTTCTTTAATAAATACGATATTTTTTTAATTGGGACCCTACACCCATATGGGTAGAAATGGTCATTGAATATATATATATATATATATATATATATATATTAAAATTGGTCCATCATTTATAATAACACTATACTTTTGCGTCAAAAAACTTGTAGACGTAATTCGTGTCTCACCAATCAAAAAATTATGATATACACAGAAATATAGATGGAAAGTCGAAATATTTTCCACGAGGAGCAATTCAAATTTTCTTTTATCGAGAACCCCGTAAATTTTTAATAAACGTGGCTCACCTTGTATAGTTTAATCAGACTATACAAATAATATAAAACAATATAACATAAATATTTACAATACATAAATAGGTTTTAGATTGCTTGGGTTATCGTATTCTATTAAGGGTGCGGTTTAGAAGAAAGAGATAGCTATGCAAATATGGGCAATCACTAATTTGAGTTAGATTGTTGTTGTGATCAATGAACAATATTGTATTATACATTAAAATAATCTTAAAATAAGCAGGAATTTCATCAGATGAATTAAAAATTATTTTAATGTTTAGTTTGTGTGAAAAATAATTATGAAAAACAATGAAAATTGATCAAATTTATAGCAAATTTTAAATTAAATTTTTGCTAATAAAAACGTGTGCAATGAAAATTTAAAGGATTTCACTAAATTCTGCATTAAAATAACTTACCAGACATGATCTATTAATTTCATTATATCTTACAATTTTCTTTTCTAACTTGAACTAGTAAATTGACGTAATACACTAAAATTAACGATTTATTTTTTATTTAGACTGATACTTTATACTTTGTAGTTAAAAATGTAAATACACATTCATATTATGAAATCCAAAAGAAGAGCTCTATTTTCAAACGATTATTTCCATTTTACTATATAGCTATCTCTTTCCACTAAACCGCAACCTTAAAGTATTTATATAACTTGCGTGAATTAATGGTGAATGCGCCGGGGCATTCTTCGAATAATTATTTATTTTCATGTTAAATTTAACCACATTTATACAATCATCTTTATTGTGGTATTTACATATATTATACAATATATTTAATATAAACTTATAATGGCTATCGACCTTAGGTCTTCCTACCAACATTTCAATATTTAAATGTAATTAATGTATTATTTCCTTATTTCAGATGAAACCAAATAAAAGAAACCTTCTTCTCGCCGTCCTTTTCCTCCTGTCGCTCAAAAGCACCGCCCGGGCCTGTCGCAAGACCATGATAAGTAAGTAAGCGGAATAACCCCCCTTCCCGCCGTTCCCATCCATTCTGTACGCCCGGATTTTAAACTCCAATTACAATAATTATCGTCGGCTTTCCGCTAATTAGCGAAGCGCAGAGGGTACTTTAACTCTACTTAAAAGACCTCTCTCGAGTCGGGACGAGGGTTGGTTTACTGGCCGCAAGAATTAGTCTGTTAGAATGAAGAAGGGCGGGGTGGAGGAGGGCGCGCCCGAATCCGCAATTACCGGCACACAAACTTGTTGTTTTCGCCGGCTCGCCCGCCCCCTCTTCCCCCGAGATGAATCTACTTTCGCCCGCCCGTTCGTAATTATCGCTTTAAAAGTGCCAGGCTGTGGCACAAAGAATTATTTAATTCAGAATTAAATAAAGGTGCAGGAAATAATAAGAATTAACGAGAGATCAATCTCAAGTCTTCAAAGGTGGCAAGAAAATAATTATTACATAATGTAAGAAAAACATCTTTTATGTAGTGATTATTCTGTTGCCAACAATTCATTTTTTTAATGGAATAATTAATATTTTATCTCATAGGATGATTGACAAGACAATTTGCAACAATTTGGGGGAGTGCCAAATGTCTTCGACATTATTGAGCGTGTTTTTTCCATTTTTTATCGCTCTGTTTATTATGCAATATATAACGTATAATGTACTACTATCAAGAGCAAGTATTTTTTTTTTTCTCGGTATTTTTACAATATAATATAACAAGAAGTTTATTCGAAAATCAAATTAATCATAAATATAATACATAAAATACATATACATAAAAATTTACAACTATGTACAGTGGTTCCATCCCTCTTTCTTCACCTCAAGTTCTTGGATTAATTCCCGCCCGGGCTAATGGTATTGGGGGATGGTCTGTTGAATTATTTAATGATGTGTCATATTCAATTTACCTAATTTCATTTTTTTTAATTAAGTTTTTAATTTTCAATTTAAAGGGAATTAATTTTAAGTTTTTTATATATGTTGGTAGTGCATTGTATTGATTCAAAATTTCTTTACTCCCAAAATATTTGCAGAATTGAATAATTCTTGGTGCACTTATGAATAGTACAAGAATTATTCAATTCTGTTAAAAATTTTAGCTACTGTCGATAATAACTGAACCGAATCTGGAAAATGGGCAATTTTCCAGCCGGGCTACAATATAATCCCTACATAAAGTATCTCAACGTAAAGTTTTTAAGAAAATACTATTTTTATAAAGTTTTATTTTTCAAGTGATTTGAAAATAATTAATAAATTATTTTCACATTTAGCTCTGTGACTTTTGAAGAAAATTAATTAATTCATTCTTTTCTTTTTTTGTGTGTGTCATTGTTGAAATAAATAATAGGGCAACCCGTTTTTTTTTTAAGAAAACCTCATTCAAAACGGAGTGTTTATTTCGAAACGCGCCGATTAAATCTTTTGTGGCACCTCTTTAATACCCGTGGAGTTTACATGTCGACAGGTGATCAAAATTAATGACGAGCGCCACGGACTGAACTCGCAGACAGATTTACATAATGTCCTCCATTAAATTGAAATAGGTGATTATTTCTATAGCTCGGAGCGTTGAAAATTGTAAATAGTTATTTATGCCGAACGGCGCGGGCTGCGAGGGATGTCCGTGACGGGAGTGGGGGGAAAGAGGTGGGGGTTAGGAAGAAGGGAACAATGTTGATAATATCTGAAAATGTCAAGTGTAAAATTAATGATGCGTGCCGGGGCTGGTTCGGCCACCCCGTGATTGATGGGATCATTACATCGAACGATATCGTCGATAAATATTTAAAACTGGATGCGAAACAGGGGGAGGGTTGCGATACACAACGACGTATCAAATTATTATTACGTTTTTTTTTTAACTATATATACAAATATCTTTATTCAGACAATTAGATTAAGGGTGCGGTTTAGATGAAAGAGATAGCTACATAAATATTAGCAATCACTAATTCGAGTTAGATAGCTGTTGTGATCAATGAACAATATTGTATTATACATTAAAGTAATCTTAAAATAAGCAGGAATTTCATCAGACGAATTAAAAATTATTTTAATGTTTAGTTTGTGTGAAAGACAATTATGAAAAACAATGAAAATTGATGAAATTTATAGCAAATTTCAAATTATATTTTTACTAATAAAAACTTGTGCAATGAAAATTTAAAGGATTTCACTAAATTCTGCATTCATATACCTTAGCAGACATGACCTATTGATTTCATTATATCTTCTAATTTTGTATTCTAACTTGAACTAGTAAATTGACGTAATACACGAAAATCAACGATTTATTTTTTATTTAGACTGATTTTGAATTGATTCTTTTCCTCAGCGTCGTGCATCAAAACACACATTGAACATTTATAATGTATTAAAACAAACTTTAAAACTTCCTCTTTTCTAGACTACAAAGATTAACGATTTATTTTTTAACTGAAATAAAAAGAATTTGAAAATAATTAATTAATAAATTATTTTCCCTTTAGCTACTGTGACAATTTGACTTATCTAGATAAATACTTTAACAAATGTATAATAATAATTGTATAATACAACAATTTTTGAATCGAAAACATTTACTGCAAAAAACAAAAATTTTAAAAAATTATTTTTTATTTAGACTGATATTTTATAATTGGTAGATAAAAAATGTAAATACACATTCATATTATTAAATCCAAAATAATGGCACTTTTTTCAAACGATTATTTCCATTTTACTACATAGCTATCTCTTTATACTAAGCCGCAACCTTAAATTTTATATACAGCTATATATTAATTACAATTACGAATATGCAAGAAGGTGTTAGTCTGTCCTAGACTACCGACCTGAGGTCGAATAGTGAAAAAATAACCAAGTGTTTAATTTATTAAAAAGGGATTAATCGAATTTTATTGATGATTGCCAGAAATTTTCCTTGTTTAATTTCATTTTAGTTTAATTTATCCTTTAAATATTATTAAACCTGAGGTCTTTCTATCCTTTATAACCATATTTATTATGATTTAATTTATTTAAATAACTTTGGTGGAATCAATGGTTTTCGTGGTGAATTACATTTTATTTTCCGTGCGTTCGTTTTTCAGATGGACACGGGGTGACGGCCGGGGATAAGAATGTCATCTTGGAGCATCATAATCGGATGAGACAGGCGGTCGCTATGGGTCAGGTCCCCGGGCAGCCAGCTGCCGCCAACATGCTCGAAATGGTGAGGTTAACCGCAAATCCCGCCGACGTTCCGGACCCCGCACCCAATGTTTTATTTAAACGAACTGACAGACTCGAAACGTTTATTTACTATTTTTCTGTTAATATTTATAACATGTCATCCACTATTTATTAATCCCAATAATTTGTTTTTAATTTATTTTTATACTTGAATCGAAATATTGTAATTTTAGCATGAATCATTGTTGAAATTACAACAATTAACAACAATACAATTACATATATTCTTTATACAGGGTGAGTTTTTTTCAATGTTCTCTATGGGGATCTCGAAAACTATAAGAGATAGAAAAAACGGTTAAATGGGGGAAAGAAGTGTAGTTTTAGACTTTTTTCTGTGGGGTTATGTGAAGAACAAAGTGTATTAAC
Organism: Philonthus spinipes; assembly: GCA_963082785.1. Classification (NCBI taxonomy): domain Eukaryota; kingdom Metazoa; phylum Arthropoda; class Insecta; order Coleoptera; family Staphylinidae; genus Philonthus; species Philonthus spinipes. The sequence continues at coordinate 1,775,256 of OY720310.1, read as the reverse complement.
AATCATATCAATCCGTGGAGGATCTTAGACTAGCTCTACTTGAAACATTTTATTCTATTGACAGAAGAAAAGTCAAAAAAGCCACAAATTCCATTTTAAAAAGATGTACTTTATGCCATAATAATAATGGTGGACTTTTTCAGCATCTTATGTAATATTTAAAATTTTCTTCTATTATTATTTGATAATTTCGGAATTATTTTACTTTATGTTGCTTTTGACAAATCTAAAGAAAGATAATAAATTAAATATTGATTTCGTTGCTATAAACAACCGCAATTGTTTTACTTTTGCCTTTTTCATGGCTAACTATTTTTTGGTGTATGGTAAAATTAAAAACGACTGTAACTTATTTTATTTTAAAAATAACTATGGCATATGTTATATCGGATTAAAGGGAAAAAAAATAGCCATTTTAATAAAGTCATAGCCAACTATTGTTTCCATTTAAAAAAAAGGTAAGTTTGTGTCATATCTCCCAAAATATGGGCGATGTTTTTGGATTTTTTGTTATTAATCTGTGTAAAATTTTCTACAACTTTGTCCTTTACAGTTTTTTTTATATCTATAATTATAATAGAGATTTCAAAAAATTGAAACATTTTACTTTTTTCAAAATATCTAGTTACCCTTGACTTTTTCAAATATTTTGAAAGTGTCATTTTATTCGTCTTATAAAACTACACTTCTTTCCCCATTTAACCGTTTTTCTATCTCTTATAGTTTCCGAGATCCTCATAGAGAACATCGAAAAAAACTCACCCTGTATACATAATTGTAGCTCGAGTAAAAAATTGAAGTAGTCTTTATAGACAGCCACGAGTTATTATTATTATTATTATTATTATTATTATTATTTTCATCGCGTAATAAACAATAAAATTTAACCGATTACGTGAATGTATTTAGAATGATATGGATTTTATTAAATTGAGTATATTCTTGGATTTTTGAGGCGTTTACAATGTAAAAGTGGTATAAAAATTGAACATATTGTTAAGAAAGAGAATCCTTCTTTTGAACCAAATATATACTAATAATTACTTTAAAATAAACGCGTTTGTTGTAACTTTCAAATTATGTTATTTTCTTTAAATTAAACACGTTTGTATTAACTTTCAAATTATGTTTATTTTTTGTACTTCACTTCAAATGTTTCGCCAGACTGTGGCTTCTTCAGGTGAAGAACGAGAATCACTTCTTCTTCATCTGAAGAATGCGCAGTATGGGAAAACATTTGTAGTGAAATACAAAAATAAACATAATTTGAATGTTAATACAAACGTGTTTAATTTAAAGAAAATAAACATAATTTGAAAGTTAATACAAACGTGTTTATTTTAAAGTAATGAATATGATCTTTCAACAACCATCAGCCACCTCGATTAATATACTCTAAATATGAATGATACAAAAAAAAAACTTGGGAAATCAGGATTGAATAAAACGGCGGAAACTGGACAGACAGAAAAACCGACGCGACTGTAGATACATCTTTCCTGAGGCTTAGCGACTTCTAAATAATAATAACAATAATAATACCTTTATTTATCAGAGAAAAACATACAAAATGAAATCTTATGAGTGTAGGCGAAGTTCAGATAGCTTAAACTGTTACTGATCTTAAGTGGAAAACCTACGAAAAATGAAACATAAATATAATTGCAACATGTGCGATAAGGTGCAAACATATTTCGAAATCAATAATCTCGAATTGATTTTGTAAATTCAAAGCTCATCACGTGGTAACAGAGAACGCAAGTGATATCTGAGAAGCTGTTAAATTTTAATTGTTTTAGGTTTTGGGGAACTTTATTTTATAAATTATTGATGTTGTGAGAAAAACATATGGAAGAAATAGCAGTTTTGTGCTTCGGCTGAACCTAACATTGACATTATGAATGTCAGTCCTAAACACAATTCTGCGATATAGATAAGTGTGTTTGTGAAAATTAATGATTTTATAGTAGAGTAAACAAGAATGAAGAATTCTTCGATTAGCCATGTTCAGCTAGATAAATTCAGTGCATTTACCTGAAATGTGATCGAATTTTCTTATTCCCAGGATAAACCGTATACAAGAGTTTTGCAATAATTTAAATATTGTGATATAATTTAATATATAATTAATATATATATAATATATAATTTAATGTAATAAGGCTGAAAGACCAAAGGTCGATAGCCAATTTGTGAAATTTATTATGTATAATATAGTGATGTAATTGTTTTCTAACGTATTGTTTTTATACTGTTTCAATTCCACAAACAAAGATGTTTGTATATATTTAATGTAATAAATATTTTCTATATATATATTATTTTCTTATAGAAATGGGATGAAGAATTGGCGCAGCGAGCGCAGAAATGGTCGACGTCCTGCGTGTCGGAAACGCACGATCCAAGACGGCATTCTTGTAAGCAAGCAAAAAAAAATTAAAAATCCATTATTTTAACACAATTTTTTGCCTCTGTATTTTTCCTTTTTTTGTTTCATAAAGCGCGTTTCCCCGTCGGGCAAAATATAGCGACGATGTGGACGAGACGGCATCCGGAAGACGCGGTGGACATGATGGCGAAATTCGAGCACGCAATCGGCAAGTGGTTCAACGAATTCAAGCACTACCACTTCGGCCCGACCTACAACAGCGGATCGCATATGACGGCGCATTATACTCAAGTTAGTAGATGTAATGTTTTTTTATTTATTTATTTACGGAAATTTCCTATTCACAAAAATACAGTATAAATATATTACAACAAAATACAGACCAAAATGTGTGTATGTTCAAGTTCTTTTATAATTTAAATTTATACATACGTAATCATCTTTCATAATAAATTAAAGACGACGCAAGCGCCACCTTTCTTAATTTCAAGTGGCAACGATTTGGGTCTACAAAGTAGACGACCGAGAATCATTGTTTCGTCCACTAAAGGAAGGCGAACTTGTCCTGTTTAAGCAAACAAGGAAAACGAAATTCACATTTATGTAAATGTAATTTATTAATTATTTTTATTTAACATTTTATTTCTTGCAAATTATTTTCATTTTTTTTTTATTTATTAAATTTGATTTCTTAAAATTCATTCCTTAAATTGTAATAAATATTTATATCCCCAAGCCTTTTCCTCCTCCTTTTTTTTATATTTCGATTTATACATTTCAATGATCCACCTTTTTCTTATATCATTTCCTTATTCCGAGTCCACTCAGATACATTCCATCGATTTCGAGGGGGGTGGGTGCTCTTTTCCCTTATCCGTGGGACGGCCCTATTCGCCCTTATTGCGGCTATTTGGGGAGCGTAAATGATTTCCACGTTAAATGAAAGAAAGCCGGTTTCTCGGCCGCCGCCTCACGACCACCCCGGGGCCCAACCCTTTCCGTCCCTCGAAATGTACCAATCAATTCCCCTAAGGGCACCATTTGTACAATGCCTCAGTTGCCCAATGTTGACTCTACTGGAAAAAGCCAATACTCTTTCTGTCTCTCTCTCTTTCTTCTTCCTTCGAGCCGGCCGACAAATCCCGATTATACTGTTATTGTTGCCAAATCGGTGAAAAGTTTTACTTTTATCAAAAAAATAAAAGGGGGAAAGAATAGAGGGAGAATAAAAAGGAGGATTTAATTTATTGCCCTTAATTTCGATTGATTTTTCTTTCGTAAGCAGATATTAATTATTTCTCATTGTTTAGCATCAAAATGTACAACGTGTATGTTATCTTTTATCATCACAGTCTAAACAACTTTTGTAATAGATATAGAATACATAGAATGTGAAATTAGAATATAACGTGCAAGTTACATTTAATATTTCAAGTACGAAATAGCCCCGAAATTCTACTAATAAATGAATAATTGATGGACTCGATTCTCCATCACCTTTTTGCGAAGGTCAACTTTGCGAGCAAATTGGCCTAAACCTAATTACTTATCAATGCTCAAATTTTCACAGATTGTTCCCCCATTCTTTAGCTACATTTCGGTATAAAATGAAGTCGTTTCGTGATTTTTGAATTTTCGACGAAATTCCACTTTTTTCCATACTAACCCCTTAAAATATTTTCAAATTTCGATGAAATTTTTTTTCTCTTAAAAAAATCTGAAATAAATATCTAAGATACTTGGTTATACTACTAACAACGTTGACTATTTAGTTTCCCCAGAAATAATCGTTTTCAATCATTTCGAGCCATTTCAATAGTTCCGCGAAATTAACATGGAGCCTTATGGGAACGGTTTAGTGGAGACCCGTCGATTGCCCGTTCCGGACGTTTCCGTATTCTGATCAAAATAACTAAACTCACGAACAAGTTAGAAAAGCGGAATTTTCAGCATTCGATTCTTATTGAATTTAGCTATATTTTCTTCCAAATTAACGTCTTTGTATCGTTTAAGACCGCCAGGAAAAAATCACAAACATTAATAAAATTTTCGCCCTTTTTGCGAAGGTCAATTTTGCGAGAAGATTGGCCGAAACCTAATTACTTATGAATGCTCAAATTTTTATAGATTGTTCCCCCATTCTTAAGCTACATTTTGGTATAATATAAAGTCGTTTGGAGATTTTTGAATTTTCGACGAAATTCCACTTTTTTCCATACTAACCCCTTACAATATTTTCAAATTTCGATGAAATTTTTTTTCTCTTCAAAAAATCTGAAATAAATATCTAAGATACTTGGTTATACTACTAACAACGTTGACTATTTAGTTTCCCCAGAAATAATCGTTTTCAATCATTTCGAGCCATTTCAATAGTTCCGCGAAATTAACATGGAGCCTTATGGGAACGGTTTAGTGGAGACCCGTCGATTGGCCGTTTCGGACGTTTCCGAATTCCGATCAAAATAACTAAACTCACGAACAAGTTAGAGAGATGGGATTTTCTGCATTGGATTCTTAAAGAATTCAGCTATATTCCCATCAAAATTAACATCTTTATATCGTTTGAGATCGCTAGGAAAAAAATCGCAAACTTTAATAAAATTTTCGCCCTTTTTGCGAAGGTCAACTTTGCGAGCAGATTGACTGAAACCTAATTACTTATGAATGCTCAAATTTTCACAGATTATTCGCCCATTCTTTAGCTACATTTCGGTATAAAATGAAGTCGTTTGGAGATTTTTGAATTTTCGACGAAATTCCACTTTTTCCATACTCCTTCCTTACAATATTTTAAAATTTTGATGACATTTTTTTTCTCTTAAAAAAATTTGAATAAAATCTCAAAGACATGTGGTTATATAACTAACAACATTGACTATTTAATTTCCCCCGAAATAATCATTTTCAATCATTTCGAGCCATTTCAATAGTTTCGCGAAATTAACATGGAGCCTTATGGGAACGGTTTAGTGGAGACCCGTCGATAGGCCGTTCCGGACGTTTCCGTATTCCGATCAAAATAACTAAACTCACGAAAAAGTTATAGAACTGGGATTTTCAGCATTGGATTCTTAAAGAATTTAGCTATATTCCCTTCCAAATTAACGTCTTTGTATCGTTTGAGACCGCCAGGAAAAAATCGCAAACTTTAATAAAATTTTCGCCCCTCTTGCGAAGGTCAACTTTGCGAGCAGATTGGCCGAAACCTAATTACTTATGAATGCTCAAATTTTCACAGATTATTCCCCCATTCTTTAGCTACATTTCTGTATAAAATGAAGTCGTTTGGAGATTTTTGAATTTTCGACGAAATTCCACTTTTTTCCATGTAAACCCCTTACAATATTTTCAAATTTCGATGAAATTTTTTTTCTCTTAAAAAAATCTGAATAAAATCTCAAAGACATGTGGTTATATTACTAACAACGTTGACTATTTAGTTTAGTAAATTAACTGCAGATTACTACTTTTTCCTAGTGTTCAATTTAATATCACTACTGCTCACTTTTGTTGAATAGATTTGATACATATTGTTAACTAATACTGGAAATAAACTATATTATTATTATTATTTCAAAATCGCTCTAAGTCTAATTTTAATCAAAGAATTCCTATCGCTCACGATTACAATGAATATTAATGCAACGTTTTTTTTTTATGTCCATTTTCCTCAGTGAGTTTTTTTCGTTTTCACTTGAAGGATATCGAAAGCAAGGAAAATCTGTGTTTTCTGTTACTTTAGAGGAAGTGTGCGTCATCAGAATTAATAACAAATAATTCATTAATATTTATTGTACAAATCATATACATATGTTATTGTGGAATCTTTAAACGTCTCATTTTTATTGGTTCTATTTATACCGATTATCAATTATCACGTGTTGAATGATTCACGTGTTGACAATATTTCCGGCAATATCCCGGCGCATTCACCATTGTTGCACAAAATTATGTTATTGTATTTTTTGTATAAATTATAGAGAAACATATTAAACAGAAAAATAAATGAATAATTAATGGACTCGACTCTCCGTCACATGATTCACGTGTTGTCAATATTTCCGGCAATATCCCGGCGCATTCACCATTGTCGCAAAAAATAATTTTATTATAATTTTTGTAGAAATATTAGAAAAAAATGTTAAACAATAAATAAATAAATAATTGATAGACTCGATTTTCCGTCAGATGATTCCTCATTCACGTGGTGGCAATATTTCCAGGAATATCCCGGCGCATTCACCATTGTTTCACAAAATAATTTTATTAGAATTTTTGTAGAAATAAAAGAGAAAAATGAATGATTTTAAGTGTTTTTCTTATATTAATGAAGTTGAAGCCTCCACAATACAGAATACATAATTTAATAAAAAAAAACTATGATTCAAGTTAGTGAAACATAATTTTAAATATAAACAATAAAACATTTTGCATTCATTAATTTCACAATTTGTAATTTTTAGTTTTCAAAATTGTGACAGCAAAAATCCCTCGACACCCAATAAGGGTAAAAGAAGATAAGATTAAGAAAGAAAGACAGCAAAAATCCAAAGAGTTTTATTGTATATAAATTTTAATTTAAAAGTACGAATTATGTATAAAAAAAATATCCAACAGACATAAATCGTGATGCGAAATTAAACGCCCGTATTTTTTTAAAAGGCGAAACATAATAGTTTCGCTTTATTGTACTTCACTTTTATTTCTCTCTCTCTCTCTCGTCTTAATAATAGAGAAAAATATTAAGCAAAAAATAAATGAATAATTGATGGACTCGATTCTCTGCCACATGATTCCTCATTCAAATTGTGGCAATATTTCCTGGAGTATCCCGGCGCATTCACCATTGTTTCACAAAATAATGTTATTGTATTTTTTGTATAAATTATAGAGAAAAATATTAAACAGAAAAATAAATGAATAATTGATGGACTCGACTCTCCGTCCCATGATTCACGTGTTGACAATATTTCCGGCAATATCCCGATTATATTAAAAAGGAAAGACAGCAAAAATCCAAAGTGTTTTATTGTATAAAAAATTTTAATTTAAAAGTACGAATTATATGGAAAAAAAAATACCCAACAGACATAAATCGTGATGCGAAATTAAACGCCCGTATTTTTTAAAAGGCGAAACATAATAGTTTCGCTTTATTGTACTTCACTTTTATTCCTCTCTCTCTCTCTCTCTTCTTTTCATTTTTATTCTCCCCGGCGCTCGGATGTGTTGTGTGTGTATAAACGCGGTGGTAAAACCGGTTGGAAATATGGGATGGCGGTGATAAAGTTCACGTTTTCCACCCATTTCACCCTAATCCAAAAGCAACGGTAAATAAATTGTGCGAATTTGTATGAAGGCGATGGGGGAGAGAAGCGGTAAAGGTCACGTTCACTCAATTAAATTAGTAAGCTGTCCGTCTAAATTTTCCCTTTCGCTCGTAATTCCCATCCCCGGGCCGAAAAAAAATAAGAGCGAGACAAGCGAGGGAAAGAGAAGAGAGAGGGAAGGAACGGGAAACTAACAGGCTGGCTGGTATAAAGTATTAGAAACTGGAGACATTGAAGGTGGAATTGGATGAGGGATCATATTGTATTTAGTTAGGTTTCGAGATTTTTTTTTTCTTGTAAAGAAAGTCTCGGATATAATATATGTTATATTCAACAAATATGTTAGAAACTTTTTTTAAAATAATAAATATATATATACAGGCTCGCTACAAAGTATGGAAACACGGCTCTCACGTGAAAACGGCTAAAAACATAACCACCAAAATTGGGATTTTTAAATGGGATATTTTCTTGAACAATTTGGCGTGAAAAAAATAAAAAATGATTCTCAGAATTTTCACATAGGGACGCCATCTTGAATTTTTTTAAATTGAATTCGATTTTTTTTATTTTACAACTTTTATAGACCTTATAATTCTGATTACAACCATATACCTTTTTTTTTAAAATACTTGTCTTTTCATCGATAAACCGGACTTTGAAAAGTATGGATATAGCGAAATATTTTGAGAACGGTTTATCGGAATGTCCTGAAATTTTGCAAAGGTTTAGAGTACGTTAAGGCCTTCAACTTGCATTTTTTATTTTTTCATATTCATTTGTTTTGTAAATATTCTATTTCTGGTCGAAACTTAATCATAAAAATTAACAATGTCAACTTAAAAAAATAATTGCCTTTGAAAACAGTTTTCATTAGCCTGTCAAACTTGTAAAAAAACATTATTAAGTAACTGGTTGTTGCAAAAATGCCACATTTGAGTGAAACGGATCGCATAGAGATTCTCACGATGATTGGGTGTGGGGATAGAAAACGAAGCTTTGCCGAAGCTGCTAATCTTTTCAACGTAAATCATCCAGATCGAGCACCTATTTCCAGGTCAGTTGCATTTAAAACATGGAATAGGTTTAATGGAACTGGAACTGTTAAATATCGTCCAAAAGTTGGACGACCAAAAACTGTTACAAATGAAATTCATTTAATCTTATGATAGATGTAGTTGAAAATCCAAAAACTTCGGTGCAGCAATTGGCTTTCAATAACAACATGAGCAGGAGATCAGTTCAAAAAATAATGAAAATTGAAAAGTATCATCCCTACAAAATTCAGCTGCTACAAGAATTGAATGAAGATGACTTTGATCGCAGAATTGAATTTTGCGAAACAATGATGAATAAAAATGATTTGAAATAATTTATTAATTATTTTAAAATCATTCTTATTTAAATAATTTATTAATTATTTTCAAATCATTTTTATTTAATATATTCGTGTTTTATATTTAGTCTTTTATGTATTAGTTTTAGTGTTAATTTATTGTTTTTAATGTATTTATTGTTTTTAATGGGCACATTCAATAAAGGATTATTATTATTATTTAATTAAATATATATATATATGGTATAACTAAAGAGGATATTATAATATCCTCTTTGGTATAACCATAGAAATTTAAATAAATTCAATTGTGAATTCTCTTGGAAATGGGCTGATAACCCATTTTAAGTTTAATTAAATTATTTTCCCTTTTGCCCATTGCAAAAATGACTTACGTAAAGTAAGCGCTGCACTGTCCCTTCAGTTTAATCAAGTCGTTCCAAATTACCTTGTAGAGAAATTTCTTTAAGAATATAGCACATATTTTCTGATCAAAAATATATACATAATCTTTATTGACAAATAAAATATATTTTTGATTTGGTTGGCGTTAACTTTGTGGTACATCTTGATAAAATAATATTAAAACACTTAACCGTAAAACTGTAAAAATAAAATATAATATCTACATATAACATAAAACATTACAATATTTTCTCTTTGTTGCAGATGATTTGGGCTGAAACCAATTTGATCGGGTGCGGATTCGCATATTATTACGACGCAGCCAAAGGTTTCACCAAAAAGTACGTGTGTAATTACGGCTCCAGGTAAGAGTATAAAAAAAGTTTTTTTTTTATTTTTCTATTACTAGTATAAACAATAATTGCGGCTCGATGTAAGAGTTTTTTTTTATTTTTCTATTACTAATATTTACACAAAATTTACACAAAAAAGTCGAGAAGCGACACCGATGTAATTTTAATTAGGATTTTTCCACTTTCACCCACTGTTGTTCAGTTATATATAATTACGCGCTTAGTTTTTAAGATTATTAGTTATTGATAATGAGTGCTTAACACTCGAAATGCACATCTAACGTATAAAAATAAAAATGAAGCTAGGAATAAAAAGTATTTTTAATTGTAATTAAAATCACAAAACTCAAATTAAACATCTAGAAATATTATTCATTATTAAATTAAACTAATATTGATTGAATAAAACACTTTTTCACTTTGTTTGTATAACTTGTTGCTTCGAAACTATAGTCACTAAAATAAAACAACAAGTTATACAAACAAAGTGAAAAAGTGTTTTATTTAATAAACTCAAAATGTATATCACTGAATGGTTTTTTGAGTTTAAGTGAAGTGTTTAATCAGCAATTGAAAGACTGTTATTCCTTACTTCACAATTTATTTTTATGTTAGATGTACATTTCGAGACACAAAGTGCTCATTATCAATAACAACTAAATTCTTAAATCTAAGTGCACGATATATAAAGTATACGGATTATTGGGAAAAAAACGTTGATTACACTAATTGGGTTGGTTTATCAAAATGTATAACCAAGTGAAAGCCTTAACAATCAACAAATTAATATTGATTGAATTATGGAAGCAGAGTAATCTCTTTTTTTTTGCGGCAACTATAAAAATTTCATAGAATCCTTTAATTTTCATCTCTGTGTGTGTGTATGTGTTTTCATTTTATCGTTAATCCTGAAAGGAATTTTCCTGGCGAAAATAAAATGAGTGAGGGGGCCGGACCGGCGGCGCTGACTGACTGACTAGATTTACGTGAACGGAATCGCGTGCCCCTGATAAATGTGATCAAGATGAATTATGGCTCCCTTGCACACACCAGTACACCGCCGCCGACACACTCGCACACTGCAACGAACGCCGCCCTTTAATTAATTTAAACAAAGTTCAAATCGTCTGAGCCACGCTTCCTCAACTCCGACCCCCCGCTAAATTCGTTACACTGTAATCAATGGATGCGAACTTTACAAATTGGACTGTAAAAAAATAAAATAAACGGCTAATCTATTTAGAGATGATAACGCTTGTTTAATTGTTTTTTTTTATTAAAGCGTTTTACTTTTAATGATTTCAATTTATGATTAAAGATAGAAAAAAAAGAGATAAATTCACAAGACTGTCCCAAAATTCCAAATTATCTGTAAAAATCAATATAAAACTCGACTCTCCGTTACATGATTCACGTGTTGACAATATTTCCGGCGATATCCCGGCGCATTCACCATTGTCGCACAAAATATTTTTTGTAGAAATATTAGAAAAAAAAAAATGTTAAACAAAAAATAAATAAATAATTGATGGATTCCATTCTCCATCACATGATTCTCCAGTGGCGTATTTCCAGCAATAACCCGGCGCATTCACCATTGTTGCACAAAATAATTTTATTGTAATTTTTGTAGAAATAATGGAGAAAAATGTTAAACAAAAAATAAATGAATAATTAATGGACTCGATTCTCCATCACATGATTCTCCAGTCGCGTATTTCCAGCAATAACCCGGCGCATTCACCATTCTTGCACAAAATAATTTTATTGTATTTTTTATAGAAATAATAGAGAAAAATGTTAAACAAAAAATAAATGAATAATTGATGGATTCAATTCTCCATTACATGATTCTCCAGTCGCGTATTTGCAGCAATATCTCGGCGCATTCACCATTGTTGCACAAAATAATTGTATTGTATTTTTTGAATAAATTATAGAGAAAAATATAAAACAAAAAAATAAATGAATAATTAATCGACTCAACTCTTCTTCACATGATTCACGTGTTGACAATATTTCCGGTGATATCCCGGCGCATTCACCATTATCGCACAAAATAATTTTATTATAATTTTTGTAGAAATATTAGAGAAAAATGTTAAACATTGAATAATTGATAGACTCGATTTTCCGTCACATGATTCACAAGACTGTCCCAAAATTCCGAATTATCTGTAAAAATCAATGTTCTCGAAAAATATATTTATTTATAGCATAGTTTTAATTTGCAAATCACCATAAATTCATACAGGGCGGAAAGACTTAGGTCTATAGCCCATAATAGATTATTAACACAATTGTACATATTGTTATAATAAATTTACATTTAAATATGACAACAAAAGTTTACAAAACTTTTGTTGTCATATTATCTGAATAAAAATGTTTGTAAATATTTTTTTAAGAGAGGAATTTTTGAAGATATCGATGTCCTTACAAAAGTTTACAAAACTTTTGTTGTCATTCGCCCCTTATCCCAGACACACGATATATCTTTATTTCAAAGTGTCATTACAATAATGTACAAAATAAAATGGTGCATTATTCAATCTGCAAAATCCTCCTATTAATTACAATTATTCATAATTATAAACGAAATGGATGTATCTTGTTTTATACGATTACATAATACTTTATACGATTACATAATACTTTGAATGTGATTTTGTTTAATTCAATAATGACGTGGACTCACACTGACACAACCCATCTGGAGATAACACGGATTTTAAAATAGCGAGGGTGGCCGCGGTGTGAACATAAAAAAAATCACCCAACATCCATTTGATCGTTACTTATTTCGATAATTATTTCATTATTTCGTGCTGTTTCGGGTGAAATAAAATGAAGCGGATCGCCCGTCGTCGTCCCGCCTGTTGTCGGACATTATTGCGAGAGCAGAGGAATTCGTAGTTTTGTCGACTCTCGGATAGTTGCTGAAATTTATGTCCGTCCGTGTTTGCGGCGCTGCCAGCTCCCAGCAGGCATGTGTGTGCACAACAGAGAGGAAGATAAAGAAATTATGGTGGATCAAACCTTGTTAGGACTGGCCGACTGGAAATTATTAGGTTTCCGTTACTCTTTCTCCTCTCGGAGAGTAAAAGTAAGATGAGGAGGAGCTGGGCCGAAACTCGAAAGTGAATTGGATTTGGCGAAATGTTTGATGGTTTAAATGAAAAACTGTTGAGAGATAGATAGAGAGAGAGAGAGAGAGAGAGAGAGGGAGGGAGGGAGAGAGAGAGAGAGAGAGAGAGAGAGAGAGAAAGCAATATTTTTATTATCAGAATGATGAATAGAAATAATTAATAATTTACATTTTTTCAACTCTGCGAAAAAATCGATGGTTGAGACTTTTACTTGTTAAAACTCCATAATACACTATTTTTAAATAAAACAATACTTTTTTTGTTGTTGTTGGCGAAACATGTTTCACCAATGTTAAGTGAGAAATTATTTCAAGAGTTCAATCTCCAGACTTGTCTCCGTCCGGTTCTCATTTATTCGCTCTAACTGAAAAACGGTTCAATTTATATGAAAATATACAAATATGACTCGATAACTGGATCGATTCACTGGAACTGCCAGAAAGGTGAGAAAAATTAATAAATAGCATTGAAGATTATTTTTATTAAAATATTTTTTATTATTTTCAAACAACAATCGTGTACTTTTTACAACAAAAAAATCAAGTTTCATACTTCTACACCTGGTACATGATTGTAGACCCCATCATACATTGGATTACACAATGAATGTTTGTTGTTACATGCCTGTACAACTGTGCTTTGTAATGTCTGGCTTTGCACTTATTCTAGATTAGAAGCCTTACTTCTGAAATTGATCGCACTATTTTTATGTAAATTCTTATCTAAATGAAATATTTCATACGACCAAATGTACGACCAATTTCTGTGATACGGCCCCAGAAGTATATTTTTCAATAGAAAATTAATTGATTTGTAACTTAACCTGTGGAGAATTTTTTTTAAATAAAAGTATATATTCTAATCTTCTTTGTGTTAGTTATTGGTTGTGGAGACTTTAATTATTTAAATAAAAATACGAGTCCTTTCTCCTACTTATTTTTTATTAAAATAATTAAGTAGGAGAAAGGACAAATAAAAAATAAGTAAGAAAAAGGACAAGTATTTTTATTTAAATAAAGTATATATTAATTAAATTAAATTGTTATTCCTTTTAAATTATATATATATTTATGAATTGTAGAAATTTTCAATGTATATACGTTTATATTTAATTAAATTTGAAAATTTCTACAATTCATGTTTTAATAGATGTTTGTCAAAAACGTACAATGTAAGTAATTTTGCATCGATTAAAAATGGAAATGATAAAATTGTAGTGATATTTTTTTAGAACTATTTAAACCACAAATAGTTATAAAAATAATAAAACATTATTTGAAACTCTAAATAATTCCACATTATTTTTTTTAAATAAAATGTCTTCATATAATATAAGGAGTTGTGTAACCTTTAAAGTTTTCTTATTAGAAAAAAAGTCGAATTAAATTCATTCCAATAATAAAAACCATCCCCCCCTCACCCTTTGTGGAAATAAATGCGGGGCACAACGTCGGGTCCGCTCTCTCGAGCTGATTCAACTGTTGATTCAGCCCTCTGGATGCGGTGGGTGCAGCCCGGCGTTTCCGCCCCCTTGTTTTCCCGGCGCTCGTCTCTCATCCCTTCCTTCGGTATTATATGAATACTAAAAGGGTCCGAATCGCCCGAAAATTGGTTATAAATAACGGCCCTAATGAAAAGGGGTCGTCCGCACGAGAATCGCTCCGGCCAAATACACACACCGCGTTCCGGGGATGGATAATCTGTTATGCTAAAATTGGGGGGTTACACTGCGTTTATTACAACACTTCATAAACAATGGATGAATACATTTTTTTTATATTATTAATTAATTTCTGACTTAACCCGTGGTGAAACATTTTTGAATTAATTCAGGATGATTTTTGAAGATGACCAATGGTCGAAAGTAGTTGGAAAAAATATAAATAAGTGAAACAAACCAAGTGTTTTAATTTCAATTAAATCATCCTGAACATTTTTTTTTTTTTTAAATGCGAGTAGGTTCAGTTTTTTTTTTTCTTTACAAATCAATTAACTAAAATAGAAATAGAAATGTGGAAATAATTTATTAATTATTTTCAAATCATTTTTATTTAATATAACTAAAATAGTATTATGTTAGGTAATGAATTAATTTCAGTTTGTTTGTTTTACTGCTATGAAATTTTATTCATTTGTTTACTATGTTATCCCCGACAATTATACAAAATATTATGAAAATAAAATTATTTATACTGGATGTTCGGATTTCTATGTCACTTAGTTATTGCTGTAAATTCATAAATAAAAATATTTGTATATATTAAATTAATCATTGGAGGCGTTCATTCGCGGTACATTTTTAATATTAGCATAAAGAAAACACTTAATAACTTTTTTATACCACGTAGAAAAAAAATTAACCGTAAAATAAATTATTAGGCGTTATAAAAAAAGCTATTAAGTATTTTCTTTATCTTAATATTGAATTAATTTCTCACAAATACAATGTTGATTTAAGTAATAAAACTTAAAATAATCACTTATCGCCAAATTAACAACCTATCAACTTTCAAGAATGAAATTAGTAAATTACTAATCAAAATGGAACCTTATACGCTGGAAGAATATTATGCGCAGTTTTTAGATGTACTCTAGTATAATATTATATAGCATTTCTATAGAATTTTTATTGTCTTATATATATTAGATTGATTTTCTTAATTATGTACTTAATGTATTGTTTCTCGATAATTTCTGTACATCTTTTGGGAAATAAATATTATTATTATTATTATTATTGCAAAAAGACGGACGGTCGATAGCCATTTTCTGAGGTCTAACAATGTCTAAATGATTGTATTTATATGTATTATAAAATTACATAATCTAAAAGTAAATAAAGACATTTATTATTATTATTATTGAAAAAAAATAAAAAAAATAATACTCAGAAATAAAGATTTTCAATATATATATATTATTTTTCATAATAGTAAAACACATTTACTTTGTTATATTTAAATAACTGTGACCAAGTGAATGAATACTCTTTTCTATTTGTACATTTACTTTGTTTGTATAACTATTTTTTTATTGTTATTATTTTTTTTTTGTTTAGTGGGAATGTTTTGGGAGAACCACCCTACGTAAAAGGACACCCGGCCTGCAGTAAATTCGATTTGATTCAATCGAGAAAATACACAGGACTCTGCGGTTTGTATACACTTATTCATTCCACAATTATTTTAATTTAAACAACAACGAGCCGCAACAACAATTTTAATTAATTACGAAATTCCATCGGTTTTCACCTCATTTCGTTATCGAAATTAATAAAGAGTAATTCCATGGAAACATATTTTTAATTTAATTGCAATTAAAAGCAGCGCGAAAAAACAGCGCGCAAATAAAAACGGGGAAATGATTGATTTGATTGGAATTAATATTATTTAATTTAAAAGAAAATGTTTATTGTTATATAATTTTGATAAAATTTAAATCCTCGTTACTTTTTAATAGGACCGAATTTATATATCTGTGGCCAAAAAATATATTATATATAAATATATAAATGAATATATAAATTTCAAGTACAATAAACGTAAATGTATCGAATGTATATTTAAAATTTCTGCGTTGAGTTTTGAGTTAATCTAAAAATAAAACAAGTATCATTTTTCTGCATTGATTTAATTTGGACGAGATATACATTTAATAGTAAATGTACATTTCGTCCACCAATCAAAGTTTGAACGGATTATATAATTTAAACGGCAAACTATAGAACGCAAAAGTTGAATAGTCGTACAACTATTGACAATAAATCAATCAAGTAAAAAGGTATTTGTTTTATTTTTAATTGCACTCTTGCTGTTTAATTGCATAAAAAAAGAAATATTTATAGTTTATTCCTCAAAATCTCGAGAAACACTATTTACAAAATATTTACAAAGTTTAATAATCTCCTCACCCAACATCCGAGTATAATGGGAATACTGATTATATAGTACAATACTTAATTAAATCTGAGTTTCGTGAAGATTTGAAAGAAATATGAAAACACTTTGTACACTTTTCTTCACTTATTTATTGTTTACAAACGATTGTTTGTAAAACATTGATAATGATCACATGGTGATCGAAATGTACATCTGTTAATAAATAAATAAGTGAAGAAAAGTGCACAAAGTGTTTTCATATATAGTACAATAATTATCCTCTCATTGTCCGTAGCTTCAGGAAATAGCGAGATATATTATAACACCTGCTTTAATAAGTTTTATTTTTCATTCATATTGTAATTTTATTCGTCTATTTTTTTTTTTTTCAGATAAACCAACAAAGACGCCTTATCACGACATTTACTCCAATTATATTGGAAAATAAATAGAGAAAAGTATTTCCTCACTTGGTCACAATTATTTAAATAAATTAAATAAAAATGATTTGAAAATAATTAATAATTAATGGTCAATGGCCCCGATAGACAGACTAACACCTAGATGTATTGTAATTATTTATATTGCTATATTTTTAAAAGTATCTATATAATCTAAATAAAGATCTATGTATGCCATAATAAATGAAAAACGACGCAAGCGCCATCTTTCGTCTAATTTTATATGGCAACGTCTTATTAAATGTGTCTATTTTTATTTCCACATTTATGTCAGAGAGATAAATATGGAAATAATGTATTAATTATTATCAAATCATTTTTATCCTCGACACCCAATACGGGTAAAAGAGGATAAGATTAAGAAAGAAAGAAATCATTTTTATTTAATTTATTTGGAAAATACATTTTATAAACGAAATTCCAATTTTGTATTCGTCTTGTATTATATATTTTTTTAAATTTTTTCCTGAATATTTATGGCTATGATATATTTATTTATTTAAATAAACACTTATTTATTCATTACATGTTTCAAAATATTTAAAAGTTTATTTTCTTATACCTCAACTTAAATAATAAGATGAAGGGGGTTAGGCTTGCCGCATAAATTATCTCTTTAATAATATTATTTTATTAAATCTTATATAACATCATTATATGCACTTCTTTACTTTCAGTAAGGTGTCTTTAATAATAATTTTACTAAATATAAAAAAAGAAAATTTCAAAGAAATACAAAAAAATAATATTCATCTTTATTTTTCTTTCATCCAGCTAGATAAATTAGCTCGCAAGCGGATTTTAATATTTTTTGGAATTTTTATTTGCAGCCCAATCTGTCGAACTAAGGGAAAATAACAGAAATTGAGGGTGCCGTGGGAGGGTTGTACGGTGCTGCAAGTACAAACAATTGGTATTGTGTAATAGCTTGGAGTCTTATTAAGACATCCAGCTAGTTAAATTAGCTCGAAAGTGGATTTTAATATTTTTTTTGGAATTTTTATTTGCAGCCCAATCTGTCGAACTAAGGGAAAATAACCGAAATTGAGGGTGCCGTGGGAGGGTTGTACGGTGCTGCAAGTACAAACAATTTGTATTGTGTAATAGTTTGGAGTCTTATTAAGACATCCAGCTAGTTAAATTAGCTCGTAAGCAGATTTTAATATTTTTTTGGATTTTTTTTACTTGCAGCCCAATCTGTCGAAGTAAGGGAAAATAACCAAAATTGAGGGTGCCGTGGGAGGGTTGTACGGTGCTGCAAGTACAAACAATTGGTATTGTGTAATAGTTTGGAGTCGTATTAAGACATCCAGCTAGTTAAATTAGCTCGCAAGCGGATTTTAATATTTTTTTTGAATTTTTATTCCAAGCCCAATCTGTCGAAGTAAGGGAAAATAACCGAAATTGAGGGTGGCTTGGGAGGGTTGTACGGTGCTGCAAGTACAAACAATTGGTATTGTGTAATAGTTTGGAGTCTTATTAAGACATCCAGCTAGTTAAATTAGCTCGCAAGCGGATTTTAATATTTTTTTGGAATTTTTATTTGCAGCCCAATCTGTCGAACTAAGGGAAAATAACCGAAATTGAGGGTGTTGTGGGAGGGTTGTACGGTGCTACAAGTACAAACAATTCGTATTGTGTAATAGTTTGGAGTCTTATTAAGACATCCAGCTGGTTAAATTAGCTCGCAAGCGGATTTTAATATTTTTTTTTGAATTTTTATTCCAAGCCCAATCTGTCGAAGTAAGGGAAAATAACCGAAATTGAGGGTGCTGTGGGAGGGTTGTACGGTGCTGCAAGTACAAACAATTCGTATTGTGTAATAGTTTGGAGTCTTATTAAGACATCCAGCTGGTTAAATTAGCTCGCAAGCGGATTTTAATATTTTTTTTTGAATTTTTATTCCAAGCCCAATCTGTCGAAGTAAGGGAAAATAACCGAAATTGAGGGTGCTGTGGGAGGGTTGTACGGTGCTGCAAGTACAAACAATTCGTATTGTGTAATAGTTTGGAGTCTTATTAAGACATCCAGCTGGTTAAATTAGCTCGCAAGCGGATTTTAATATTTTTTTTTGAATTTTTATTCCAAGCCCAATCTGTCGAAGTAAGGGAAAATAACCGAAATTGAGGGTGCTGTGGGAGGGTTGTACGGTGCTGCAAGTACAAACAATTCGTATTGTGTAATAGTTTGGAGTCTTATTAAGACATCCAGCTGGTTAAATTAGCTCGCAAGCGGATTTTAATATTTTTTTTTGAATTTTTATTCCAAGCCCAATCTGTCGAAGTAAGGGAAAATAACCGAAATTGAGGGTGTCGTGGGAGGGTTGTACGGTGCTACAAGTACAAACAATTCGTATTGTGTAATAGTTTGGAGTCTTATTAAGACATCCAGCTGGTTAAATTAGCTCGCAAGCGGATTTTAATATTTTTTTTTGAATTTTTATTCCAAGCCCAATCTGTCGAAGTAAGGGAAAATAACCGAAATTGAGGGTGCTGTGGGAGGGTTGTACGGTGCTGCAAGTACAAACAATTGGTAATTTGTAATAGTTTGGAGTCTTATTAAGACTTACAGCTTGTTAAATTAGCTCGCAAGCGGATTTTAATATTTTTTTGGATTTTTTTACTTGCAGTCCAATCTGTCGAAGTAAGGGAAAATAACCGAAATTGAGGGTGTCGTGGGAGGGTTGTACAGAACTGAAAGTACAAATAATTGATATAGTGTAATATTTTGGAATCTTATTAAGACATCCAGCTAGTTAAATTAGCTCGCAAGCGGATTTTAATATTTTTTGGGAATTTTTATTTGCAGATCAATCTGTCAAACTAAGGAAAAATAACCAAAATTGAGGGTGCCGTGGGAGGGTTGTACGGTGCTGCAAGTACAAACAATTTGTATTGTGTAATAGTTTGGAGTCTTATTAAGACATCCAGCTAGTTAAATTAGCTCGCAAGCGGATTTTAATATTTTTTTGGAATTTTTATTTGCAGCTCAATCTGTCGAACTAAGGGAAAATAACCGAAATTGAGGGTGCCGTGGGAGGGTTGTACGGTGCTGCAAATACATACAATTTGTATTATGTAATAATTTTGAATCTTATTAAGACATCCAGCTAGTTAAATTAGCTCTCAAGCAAATAAATAAAAATTTATTCATAATTATTATTAATCATACTGTAACTATTAATCAAATTATTTTACTAAAAAAAATCAGTCAAGACGGAATGGAAAAGAAAACAGTGGAAAACATAAGGTAGAAATAACTACTAGTCTAATTTTCCTCGTTTAACAAAGTTTGAACGGATTCATAATTTAAACGGCAAACTATGGAACGCAAAAGTTGAGAGTCGGAACGGAAAACTTCGCGCTGTTCGCATTTAAAAGAATAAATACATCAAAGGTAAATTTTACTTTTAAATACAACAAACACTAGTGAAATAAATAAACGTAACCCCTTTTAATAAAATCTTCCTCACGCTAGTCCCGCGGATACACGCCTCATTTACATACCAAAAAATCTGTATTTTTTGATATGAATAGTATTTGTTTGCTGCGTATAGTTCTAGCAATGTTTTAAGGCTGCGATCGCCAATACGTTTCCGTTTTAGGGGATTAACAATGTTATACAGTTATAAAAAAGTAAACATTAAATACAGGCAGATGGATCACTTACTGATGAACGACATCAGATAATTTTTATTTTTTAAAAAGTGAAAACAATATTTTTTTTAAAATTAATTTAATTTACAAAAGTACATCTAATCTATATTAAATATATTTAACTGCATGTGGAAAGTCTTCCTCTTAAATATCCATATTAAATACATCCCTAATATATTATTAACTCGTTAATCATATTAAATAGTCAATGAGAGCAAATTTAGTTCGACGCCATCAGTTTTATTGTGGAACAGTATATAGTAGTTCAGCAGTTTGACGCTAAATTAAAAAATCAAAGTTGGAATAAAAACCACAGCACGCTCTGGCGCTAATCGCACCGTCTATTAGGCATAAAATCGCGGCCTTAACAGCAGGGGATTTTTATGACTGAAGAATTGGTCATTGATTGTCAACATAATATATTAATCATTATTTGTCAAATTAATATTAAACTTTTTACAAAATGTAAACATACAAATTTGTAAATGAAATGTATATTGTAAAATGGAGATTCCGTAAAAATAAATAAATAAAGAAAATCGCGAAGAATTTTCTAAATAAAAAAAAAATAACTTTAGTAAATGAAACATGTTATTTTTTATTTATTTTATTTTATTTATTTATTTTTATTATTATTATTTTTTTTTTTTTCATTTACTCAATATTCGCCCTCATAGACCCGTAGTTTGGGAAACACTGGTATATATTATGAATTAACTCGCGCAGTTTATTTTATTTACACTCGCACTCAAGAAACAATTAATGTTACATTTTCCTGTGGAAATTCGCATCCCGCGCGGGTCGGAAACGTTCAATTTCCCGCTTTTGAGTGCACCAAACCGCCTGTATGAATAGTTTCTTCTCAATTAGCGCGCTTCGCCCTCTCCCACTCACTACGGGCGTAATCATATTAAACTTCAAGATGCATTCGAGTCGGAGTTAAATTGACTCGTCGTCTCATCCGGAAAGGCCGTGCAGTTTTTGCGAGGGCGGCGGGTTTGATTGAATTTGCCGGGAGGCTCCCGCTTTTCCCGCCGGCCTCTAATTAACGTCTTCTATTAATTATTCCGCGCCTTCATTAATTATTAGTGCGGAGGAAGGGGAAGGATCGCGAACGCTGCCGCGCTCTGTCGGGGAAAACTGGGAAGTTTGGTTCGCGGTAGGAAATGCGCTTGATGAGGGAATTTTAGAGGAATCTATACATTTCCTACGTTGCGAATTTGTGCGAGCCTAAGACTTCGCAGTTAATTTGGGACACACTGTATGAAATGTTCAATAATTTTATACATAAACACATTATCCTGGTTTAGTAGTACAAATGCTCCAATTTTCATTCCTGTGTGTTGATTCTACTTTGTGATATCATATTTTAAAATTATGTCTAAAAAAGTAATATTTATTTGAATTATTGATTGTCAATTTCATGGTTCCAACAAGACGGTGCTATATGTCAACTTATCTAACTAATTCAGGATATTTGAAAGACTAAATAGTGTTATTTAATATAAGTAATATTTATTTATTTAGTCTTAACTAACTAACTAACCATCTTTATTCAAATGTGTATATGTATGTACAATAATATACAAAAATTAGAATTATATTCTGTAGATGATGAATCGGCTATCGACCGGAAGATTTAGTCTTATATAACATCGTTATATATTCCTCTCTACTTCTCAGTGTGAGGTGAAAAAAATAATAATTTTCATAAATATTGAAAAATATCAAAAACGATTAGGTTTAGGTATGGTCCTTTCTTATGCACTTTGTAATAAAATCATATGTATAATCCAAATTTGAAATAAAAAGTATAGGTTAAATAAATGGCAATGATCAATAAAATTCAAATTTTATTGATCATTGCCAGAAATTTTCCTTGTTTAATTTCATTGTAAAAAGTATAGGATTCCATTTAAAATAAGGAAGTTGGTATCGACTTCCAGAATAACACAAAGTGCTAGAATGAAAATATTTTCATTAAAAAGAACATACCGGCTTACATAACTCGTAAAAAACAATATTACAATCCAACAATAGGAATTCCATATTCTTGTAATGTGATTTCTCGATGAGATATACACAAATTGATGCTGTAGAACATCCGCACTACCTGATTTTATGATAGGAGAGTTCGAAGAAAATATAAATTAGTGAAACAAACCAAATATTTTAATTTTAATTAAATATCCTGAATTAATTCGATAAGTTGACATAAATATAGCACCGTCTTGTTGAAACCATGAAATTGACAAGCAAATGTTTGAAGAACATACCGGCTTATATAAATCATAAAAAAATCATTACAATCCAACAATGGGAAATCCATATTCTTGTAATATTATTTCTCGATGAGATATATACAAATTGATGCTGTAGAACATCCGCACTACCTGATTTTATGATAGGAGAGTTCAAAGAAAATATAAATTAGTAAAACAAACCAAATGTTTTAATTCTAATTAAATATCCTGAATTAGTTCTATAAGTTGACATATAGCACCGTCTTGTTGAAACCATGAAATTGACAATCAAGTCTTTGATTTGGTTAGCGTTGACTTTGTGGTACATTTTTTTATAAAATAATGTTAAAACACTTTAAATTTTCTTTCATGAGTTGGACATAAGTACGAAAATCCAGGCTGAAAGACCACTGGTCGATAGCCAATTAACAGATATAAATTATACATTTGAGTTTGTTAATGTTTATTACTTATTTTGTATACTTTCTGTATATATCTGTTAATAAAGATTATTATTATTATTAAAAATTGTGGACGGAAAGACCTTTCGAACTCTCTTTGGGATGCACAAAATGATTTGCGCGTTTATAACCTATAATATTTTTGTCCTTTAAATACTTCCAAATTTTTCCACCAGAGTATCGCTCATGTTATATTGTTTATTGTTTATTAACGGTAAGTCCATTTAAATACATATTGCTTTATACTAACTAATTTAATTTAACTCTCTAAATTTCCCAAATTATTATGGATATCATGTGCAGAGAATATTTGTATGATTAAGATCTGGATTAAAAAAGTGTTGTAGCCAGAAGAAGCTTTAAAATCAACGAAAAAAATATATATTTTTTTCCATAAATTTCCTTCCAACTTGAAATCTCAATTAATTATTAATTCAACACAGACACAATATAATTAATACTACTTTAAATAAAACTTCATTAAAGCAAATGATGGAATAAATATAAAAACAGCAAATAAAAGCAGAAATTAAAATCGAAATAGCGAATTGCGAAAGCAATGTTCA
Organism: Philonthus spinipes; assembly: GCA_963082785.1. NCBI lineage: Eukaryota > Metazoa > Arthropoda > Insecta > Coleoptera > Staphylinidae > Philonthus > Philonthus spinipes. The sequence goes on along the minus strand of OY720310.1, from coordinate 1,751,026 downwards.
AATTTCAATTTTCCTCAATTTTTGAAGAAAGTTTATTTATGGATGAAATGGGCTGAAACTTTCTGTACAGATAGTTTAAATAATGTTGAATAAGAATCCGTCAACAGAATGTTTGAATTCGGCTCAGAAATATATTTTTTTAATTTTTGAAATTCCATTCAAAAACAGAAAAGGTTTCCTTTGAAATTTTTCAATTTTTCTCATTTTTTGAAAAAAGTTTATTTATTAATACCTGTATGGGTAGAAGGGGTCATTGAATATATATATATATATATATATATATATATATATTATTTATTGATTTCGTCACTTTGGCGTTTCGATCTAAAATTGAGCCTCCGATAGGCATGTTCGTATTTTTTTTTCTGCAGTAAATTGAACTGAGAGCAAATTCGAGATGTAACTCTTTGGATTCGCTAAGTTATTGCTGATTGTGTAAAACCAAAATTAATAATAATAATAAAAAATTTACCACTTTTGCTATATATAAAAAAAAAAATATAAAAAGCACCTCTGCATCCCACGTAATCCGAATATTAATCCTAGATATACCCATCCCTCATTAACAATTCATCAATTCATCTCACTAAAATCTGAGAACTTAGACAATGACGTTAGCAATCATGACGATTAACTAAAACGACAAGAACTGGACAGAGACAGGCAGAAAGACCGACGGTCGGTAGCCATTTTCTGAGGTCTAACAATGTGTAAATGAATGATTGTATGTATTACATATACATACAATCATTCATTATTTATTATAAAATTATATAATGTAATACTCAGAAATAAAGATTTTCAATATATTCTTATAAAAATGAACAAGAAATATGTATACATATAAAATGTCTTATGTGATTATGGATGACCATAAGAAATTAAACATATCTAATTTTTTTTAATAAAAACAAACACCAGAATTCAGGATCTAGATATGTTATTGTATAAAATGTAGAGAAACATAATTTCTGTGAAAAAAAATATCTACCTCCAGAATTGCAACCTTGACCGCACTCAATGTTATCACGCCCGTATTCGTTTTTACATTAATCATACATGCGCGCACATTTCCGTGCGATTTAATTTTCCTGAAAAACTCCGAGACGAGGAAGTGGTTTGTCTGAAACGAATTACAAATTCTTATTATTTTTTTTTTAATTGAATAAAGACCAAGTACGTGCTGCGCACCGCGGATTCCGGAGAGGAGCGCAACGCGCGCTTGCCCAATCACCACTTTTTTTTTTAATCGCCGCGCGCGCGGTCAAATTACCAACAATTGCCATTTCCTGGTGCGAGGTGCGAAACTGAAACTGGTCTGCGCTGGCAAAGCAAAACAAAACCGAACAGGAATCCGCACACACACACCGGCCGGACACACTCACAAAGCGTGCATGTACATGTAATATTGACGGCCGAGGTCGCGGATAGATAAATAAAATCAACACAATTGAAGGTTCTTTCATATCCAAACAGACGTACAGATAGATAGATAGACACAGACGCGTTCCACTCACCAACATCTATATATACGCTCTTTTTTTTATTTAATGTAACTGAGGTCAGCGAACCAACAACGCAAGATAAAAGATGGAGGTTATTAAATTACGTCTTCCAGTAATCTACTCAGTACAGTTAAGTGTAGTCAAGTGAAGCGAGGCAGTTTGCGGTGAGTCCCCTGTCGCGTAACTACGCTAGAGTGGGAAAGAGAGACACCCGTCCTCTCTTTTCATACGTTTGCTTTTCAGATGTTTTTGGAGCACCTGCTAGGGTCGATCGAGATCAGCCTGATCATCTGTGTGTTCTTCTTCTACTTCCTGGGATACCGACCGCCTTGGTGGTGGTGGGGGAAGAGGTCAGGTTCTTGCGGGAAGAGTGTCAGGTCCATTCCGGGGCCGCTCGGGTTTCCGGTTCTGGGGACGAGATGGGTTTACTCGAAGCTGGGTGGGTATTCCTTCACCAGGGTGCACGAGTTCTACAGGGACATGTTCATCCAGCATGGCGGGATCATCAAGGAGGAGGCGCTTTTCAATGTGCCGATCATCAGTGTGGTGGAAAAGAAGGACATCGAAAAAGTGCTCAAGTTTTCCGGGAAGTACCCAATTAGACCTCCCACTGAGGCCATAGCCTACTACAGGAAGAGAAGGCCGGATAGATATGCCAGTACTGGATTAGTCAATGAACAAGGTAAAATAGAAACAAATCTAAATCACACAACTACAACTGTTTTCATTAAGGCACTTTTAAAATTCTTTTAAGAATAGGCTAATTCGAAACAAGTCGAAAATTTAAAGGCATCCAATATATTTTACACTTTTTTCTCATTAATCACTCAAAAAATCAGTAAATCTTTATTCGTATAATTGTTTTACACTTATCAATAAATATAATACCTCGACACCCAATACGGGTAAAAGAGGATAAGATTAAGAAAGAAAGAATAAATATAATAATTGATATACAATTTGGTGAACATATTGACTCCCTGATTGTTTATATAATAGCAAAGACCCTGCTTAAAACACATATTGAAATAATTATGATATGTGCGCCGCATTAGATCGTCTATATGAATAGATACTTCTCAATTAGCGATCTTCTCTCGCTCACTCTCTCCCTCTCGGTGTAATTATTAGAGATGGACAAAGTCGATCTTTTCGATCTATTTTGTCACTGCAAAATGAAGTTTATGACAATTTTCTTAATGTTATATTTATAATATTAATATTGGAACGTTTTGCCTATTAATTAATAACTTATTTATTGTTATTTCTTAACTTTCGCTACTTAAAATTGGTTATTCAGAAATATTAAAATTCACTCGATTTTGCCCAACCCTAGTAATTATGTTAAACTTCAAGATGCATTCGAGTCGTGGAAAATCCACAAATTACGAGTTTCATTATTTATTTATTAATTTGCATATTACAACGGATTGCTGAAAATATTCTGGTATCATCTACGTTAATATCGCTTTTTTACTATTAATTAATTATTTCATAATCACTTGTGTCTGTAATCCCATTAGAGATATCGGGATTACTTAATTATTAAACCCCCCCCCCCCAAAAAAAAATAGCTTTATCATTGCTTAATTGTGAAAATAATTAATTGATAACATAACACTTTCCTTATCAGAAACAAAAATCAAGATGTGACTAAAATCCGTTACGATTGAATAAAATAATTTGAAGAGTACTTGAGGCATGATTACTATGAATTTTCGAAACACACTCTCGCAATAAAATTTCCTAGGTTACGTTACGGTTTTCTAGAAGGTGTCCTGAAATCGATCGCATGGAATCATTCGAACGCAACTGTCAAATTCACATGTAAATTCCTATCTAAAAGACAGATTCCATACGACCGAAACGTTCCATCAATTTCAGGAATACCGGCGCAGAACGAACAGTTATTCATAAGCCTCGTTAGGGCCCTAAAGCTTCCTCCCTTTAGGAGATCTCAAACATTTCCTACGTAACATTTCAATATGATTTGATTTTCTTTATGTTGGTTATTGGTCGTGGAGACTTTAATGATTTAATTTATTCACTTTCTTGTCTTTTATTGATTTTGATAATCACAGCTGGTGATTTTATTAGTCTAACAATTTGACATATAGCACCGTCTTGTTAAAACCATAAAATGGATCAGAATTACACATATGCACTTGCACTATCCTCATCAGAAGCAAAAACAAAAACAAAACGCGATTAAAATACGTTACTTTTCTGGTTCACGGTTGGTGGTTAAATTAGTCTGACAATTTGACACAGAACACCGCCTTGTTGATTATATTAGTCTAACAATTTGACACATAGCACCGTCTTGTTGAATCCATAAAATGGATCGGAATTACACATATGCACTATCCTCATCAGAAGCAAAAAAAAGCAAAACGCGATTAAAATACGTTACTTTTCTTGCTCTCGTTTGGAGGTTAAATTAGTCTGACAATTTGACAGAGAACACTGCCTTGTTGATTATATTAGTCTAACAATTTGACACATAGCACAGTCTTGTTGAAACCATAAAATGGATCGGAATTACACATATGCACTATCCTCATCAGAAGAAAAAAACAAAACGCGATTAAAATATGTTACTTTTCTTGTTCTCGGTCGGTAGTTACATTAGTCTGACAATTTGACACAGAACACCGCACTATTCTCATCAGAATTAAAAAAAACGCGATTAAAATACGTTACTTTTCTTGTTCTCGGTTGGTGGTTACAATTTGACACAGAACACCGCCTTGTTGATTATATTAGTCTAACAATTTGATACATAGCACCATCTTGTTGAAACCATAAAAATTGATCAGAATTACACATATACACCATCCTCATTAGAAACAAAAAAAAAACAAATCGTGATTATTAATTCCATTTACATTACTAGTTTAAGCAATACGTAAACATTATTAATTAAAAATAATTCAGGCGGAAAGACCAAGGGTCGATAGCCAAGTGGCAGAAGAATTTATTTTTATGTTAGTTATTTATTGTATTTATTTATTATTATTACTTTGTTAAAAATAATCTGCCAATAAAGATTTATATACATATATAAAAAGAATTAGAAAATAATTAATTGTGACATTATGTCACAGTAGCTAAAGGGAAATTAATTTATTAATTAATTATTTTCAATTTTTTTATTTAATTTATTTAAATAACCTTGACCAAGTGAATAAATCCTTTTTCTATTATTGTAAACAATATTATTATGTTTGTGTGTACAGAAAGTTTTGGAAGATACTTTGGGTTTCACCTTAACAAATTTCTAAAAGTTATCGCTAATTGAGAAGTATCAACATTTGACAAATTAAAAATATGTTACTTTGTTACCCAACGAATCACAGGATGTCAGATTGTACATTTGAATCTCTTCATTAGAATTAACATGATGAAATTAGATGTACTCCAAAGTTATGCTAAAAGTTCGACAATATCAGTTTCTGGCCATTTTATTAGATATCATATAAAACTATTTTTATAAATTTTGATAAGTTCCTAAACCTCGACACCCAATACTGGTAAAAGAGGATAAGATTAAGAATGAAAGATAGATAAGTTTCTGTAGTTTTACATGGTCACTTCTTTTCGATTCAATGGCTTCCTATTGGTTAAAAAATAGTCAAAATAAAAAAAATCTTTATTGCGTTTCATTGATAGTTTTTTTTTCTCCTTTAAGAATGTCCGTTGATTTTGACACACCCTATATATTGACCTTTATTGGTAACTGATCCCTGTAGTAGTTTCGCCCACCTCAAGATGGGATGTTAGAAAAACATTCGTTTTGTTCAAATTTCGTCAATCGATTTCTTAGAAATTCGAAAAAAAAAATCGAGAAATTTACCGCCATGGATCAAAACGTATTCAGAAATATATACATATATATTCTTTTATTATTATTTTTTTTTTTTTTTTTTTGAGGGACGATTGCCAAAATTTGGTCACAAAAATATCCCACACATATATTTTTTAAAGGAATTAGAAGGGGGAAATTTACTCCGTTCCCCGTTAACGACTGTGCTTTGGAAAGTAACATATATTTTTTAGGAGAATTTTAATAATAGCCTTATCCTTATACCATACGATAGAGATTATTTCTCCTGTAGAGTATTTTAGTTTTGTTCTTTATTTTACATTTTGTTGGCAGCATTGAATAAAAACAAATAAAACGTCACATGTGTCATTATTTATCAATCCAGTTTATTAGAACAACATAACCTATAGCGTCTGGTTCCTTTTATTGCCACATGAAATTAGGCGAAAGATGGCGCTTGCGTTGTCTTTAATTTATTATAATTAATATCAGGTATATAGTCACAATACAAGATCCGTTCAGCCGCCTTCAAAAAAAAACTAGGTTACATTAATTTAAGTTAGAATAAGTTAGATAATAAAATAGAATAAGCTAGAATAAAAACAATCTATCTACCAAAATCAACCACACAATCCTCCCATTTTAAACAAAAGAAAAGAAAAAGAGAAAACACCGAAACCATTCAAAACAAAGTCCCGGAGAAAGGTTGCCAAGCAACGATCTCCCTCAATATACAGCGATGATGATTCAGCCGCCTTCATCAAAGCATTGCACATGGCACACGCTACTCTGATAATGGAAAAACCGAAATGGCCAGATTACGGTAGATTAATGGTGGCTGAACATTTTTTTTTAATAAAAAAATCAAAGCACTCTAGAGGAGAAAAGTTTTCGATCATACAGTATATATATAATTGAAACTCGTGTAAAGATTAAAGGTGGCTGTGATTCCATCCCGATTGTGAATAGAAATTTACATTTTTGACGTTTTTTTTCTTTCACCGGAGTATATAATAGTAGTATATATATATATATAAATCTTTATTGGCAGATTATTTTTAACAAAGTAATAATAATAAATGAATACAATAAATAACTAACATAAAAATAAATTCTTCTGCCAATTGGCTATCGACCGTTGGTAGTAGTATAATATACGCGAGTTTCAATTATATATACTGTATGATCGAAAACTTTTCTCCTCTAGAGTGCTTTGATTTTTTTTATAAAAAAATATGTTCAGCCACCATTAATCTACCGTAATCTGGCCATTTCGGTTTATCGATCATAATATTAGTATATAATAGTAGTAATAATTATTGGATATTTATAAATAAAAATTTATTAAAAATGTCAATTGTAACAAGCTTTGAAATTTCATCACAGGCTGTGTATTAATTGACACAAAAAAATCGGCAGTGAAATATAAATAACTTTAAGAAAATTACAGCCCTTACCTTTGATTTCCATGATTTTGTTTGTGTTTCCTTGTGATTTTTTTTTAATATTCAAATATTATCCGTTTTGTATCTTTTCCTTCTTAAATGTTTTAGGTGAAACGTGGTACCATCTACGCACCAACCTTACTGCCGATTTAACCAGCACGAAAACCATCTCATCCTTCCTTCCGCAAATCGAGGAAATCGCCGACGACTGGTGCAACCTCCTGAAAGAGCTCCGCAATGCCGATTACGTCGTGAAATCCATTGAGGAAACGGCGAGCCGGTTGGGCCTGGAAACCATCTGCGCGTTAGTCTTAGGCAGACGCATGGGATTCCTAATCCCGGACGAGGGTTCCACCGTAACAACCCGCCTATCGAAAGCGGTGAGCCGCCACTTTTTAGCCTGCAGGGACACTTACTACGGATTACCATTTTGGAAATTCATAGCAACGCCGGCTTATAAAAATTTGGTTGCGAGCGAGGAGGAGATTTACAACCTGGTTTTGGAGCTGATCGAATCCGCGGATGATTCCACGAAGGAATCCGCGGTGTTCCAATCGGTGCTCAACGCGAAAGTCGACAGCAAGGAGAAAACCGCCGCTATAGTGGACTTCATAGCGGCCGGCATTTACACCCTGAGAAATTCCCTAGTCTTTCTTTTGTACCTAATAGCCGAACACGGCGAAACCCAGCGGAGAATCCTCGACGATCAAAACTACACGAAAGCGTGCGTCACGGAATCCTTCCGGCTGCTCCCCACCGCGAATTGCCTGGCGCGCATCACGGAACAGGAAATGCATTTGTCCGGGTATAAAATCCCCGCTGGTTCGGTGATTTTGTGTCACACCGGATTGGCTTGCAGGGATGACAGGAACTTCCGCGATGCGGACTCCTTCAAGCCGGAGCGCTGGCTGGGCGACGGCGTCAGCGGGGCGACGTACCTGGTGGTGCCTTTCGGGGTCGGGAGGAGGACTTGTCCCGGGAAGCGGTTCATCGAGCAAGTGCTGCCGGTGATTTTGAGGCAGACAGTGCAGACGTTCAAGTTGGGCAGTGTCGGCGAATTGCGTCTGCAGTTCGAGTTCCTACTCGCGCCGAAAGGACCTGTTGATATTTTGTTAGAAGATAGAGTTTAATATATTAAAATATATTTATATCGAAGTACACTTTTAATTACCAAAAAAAAAAAAACGAAAAATTGATTAATTATTATTTTCCTCGGGCAGGGGGAAAGTATTGTGATTGTAAAAAAAATCGATCACCAAATTCAACGGATATGCACGTTTTTAGTTGCCAATAATTATATAACTATCTCTTTCTACTAAACCGCGCAATTAAGCTTTCAATACAGAAAAGCGAATTCATCTGTAAACTGTAAAAAAGGGAAACATTATTTTTTTTAAATTAAATATATTTCTATATATATATATATATATATATATATATATATATAGAGAGAGAGAGAGAGAAAGAGAGAGAGAGAGCTTTTTATCAGTATACATTTGCCCTATGTATACCTGCAAATTACGCGAGTGAAATGCATTAGTGTATGTGTGTTTACTTGCCTATAACACGCAACTGAACACACATATGCCAAATAGGCAACTTAACATACACACATTAATTATTCAATGCGGTTGACTCGCGTTTTTTGCAGGTATACACTTTCCCTAATGTATACTTATAAAAAAATCTCTCTGTATATTCAGACTATATAGATAATTTTAACAATATAACAATATAAATAATAACAATACATGTAGGTGTTAGTCTGTTTGGGCTATCGACCAGAGGTCTTTCTGCCCTGTCGTGAATTTATGATGAAGAAAAAAATCTATGCTAGCTAGCTGAAGTGTCCTGATGATTTGCGCAAATGAATTGATGAAATATATTTCTATTATTATTAATTTTTAAAAATTTCAATTAAAAATAAAATTTTAAAAGTTTAAAATCGTCCGAAATTCGTCATTTGCGAAAACAACAATTAATTAGCATACCGTCTCCGGTTGATAAAGGACGATTTAAATAAATAATCGCCACGAGTAAACACCGGGGTAATCTCTTCTTGTCGCCCAACATTAACCCAATAAAGGATATAAATAATTCTTATCGCGGCTACAATTGTTTGGGCAAATATTTTGACGCTGGCCCGTAATTGATAACAATTGTTCAATGTCGTGAGAGAATGCGGTAATGACACGATAAAAGTCAGGGCTGATTGTCTAAAAATAAGTCAACGCCATACGAGTGTAATCACAAAAATGATACGCGCACTTACAATGGAGAGGGAGATAATTAAAAAAAATGAGTTAATTAAATTGTTTCCGATAAGGAAATTGAATGAGTTAAAATAATCCATTTTAAATAAAAATCCTTAGAAATAAATTATTTCAAATATTAAAAGATTGTTAGTTCATATTATAATAACAAATATTAAGAAATTAATAACCTCGACACCCAATACGGGTAAAAGAGAATAAGATTAATAATTTCCCTGTATTCCATCTTTATTTACTTGCCTTCTGAAACGTCATGAAAGAAAGAACAAAATTCAAAACACAATGATTTTTAACTTTTGACTAAATGATTAATATAAGAAAAAAACACTTGTAAAAACTTTTCTTCGAGTGTTTTTTTTTTACTACTTACAACGTAGTAATCCATATAAAATTTAAATGAAACTATTACAACAGCCATAAATTTAAAAATATCAACCATTACATCAGCTGCCTGATGATGATACTGTGTATCGAAACAATTGTAGCAATTAGGCAAAAGGTGGCGCTTGCGTCGTCTTTAATTTATTATGATTAATTGTAGCAGTGTTTTCTACAATAAATTTCTGAAACTTAAAAATAAAACCGTGTGTTTTGCTTGTATAATCAGTTACAATGGAATTTCATCAAGTAACAGCCTCTACCGTTGAAAAAATAAAAATATTTTAATTTGTGTTATTGATAATTTTTAATGATTTCTAAAAACTTTAATGAGAGTTTTTAGAAATCATTAAAAATTGAATGACTTTAAATTCTCAACCATCGTATGTTTGAGAATAGCTGAGATCTACAGAACTTAAGGAATGTAAAGTATCAAGGGTATAAAATTCATTTTTATTTTTAATAATTTATTGAAATCCACTTGACCAGCCTAACTGCTGCAAACTCAATATACAGGGTAAGTCTTGTTTTTTTCAATGTCCTCTATGGAAATCTCGCAGACTATTATATAAGAAATAGAAAAAAAAATCGCCTCGCAGAGAATTCTAGAATAAATATTGAAAACCTCAAACTGGGTTGTATTTATCCAAGATAATACAAAGTACTGTACAATGATAACCTTCATAATAAAAAAATAGGAACTGTTGGGTTATAAAAATAAAACAATGTTTTTAAATAATGAAAAATATAATATTAATAACAGTTTGTTCATCTTAAAGTTTCAAATATTCAAAAATACTATGAAATTATCAAACTCAACATGATATGCTCACATTAAAACAGCCCATTTTTTTTATTGACACAACCATGCTTTTGTTTAGCTTTAAGTTTAAATACAAATTTAAATTGATTTAAATAACCTAAATATATTATTAATAAATTAAATTATTAATAACTGAGGCTTCAACTTTGTTATACATTGTTTATCAATTTAATAAAACACTTTAAACTTTATAACACTAAATTATATTTATTGCGACCATAGTTTCAACAATTTACACTTGTCATTATCAAACTAAAAGTAAAGTAATTTACACTTGTCATTATCAAACTAAAAGTAAAGTAATTTATGTATATTATTATCTTGTATATTATATATATTTGTTCTTAAAATTTTAAAGTAAAGTAATTTACTTTTAATTTGATAATGACAAGTGTAAATTTTGATACAAAGAAAACACTTAACTTTTTTATACCACTTTTATTTTACTTTAGTGACTAGTTTCAATTACACGGTAATCATTATCAAACTAAGTGTAAATTGTTGAAACTATAGTCACAATAAATATAATTTAGTGTTATACAAACAAAGTTTAAAGTGTTTTATTAAATTATTAATAAATTAACTTTCAGCTGTGTTTGTATAATGAAATGTATATTTATACAAAATGAAACATCGAAAATATACTCACAGTTTCAACGTTATTAACTCATTAATACCAACCTGATTTAAGGATTAAGGATTTTGGAGCTCATACGCTGCATCCACTTAGGCCAAACTTTAGACCCATTAAGGGAGATGACAGTGAAAAATTTTATTAAATCTTAAAATTAAAAGTATTTTCATTAATTAATAATCATGTATAATATTAAATAAAATTTGGCGGAAAGACCATAGGTCGATAGCCTGTTCAAGCAAGCAAGGAAGAAACCAATATACCATAATATATTGTAAATATATGTAAAACAAATAACTTTGAATAAAGATATTGTAATAGTATTAAATAAAAGTATTTGAAAATAATTAATTATTTTCAAATTCTTTTATTTAATTTTATTTAATTCAATAATTAATTATTTTCAAATTCTTTTATTTAATTTTATTTAATTAATTAATTAATTATTTTCAAATTCTTTTATTTGATTTATTTAAGTAACTCTGACCAAGTGAATAAATCCTTTTCCTATTATTATGTATAATATAGTACAAATCTTAATAAATAAAAATGTTATGTTTCATTTCTAACTTTGTGCAATTTTTTACATAATCACAATTGAAATAAAATTTATTTTACTTTTTTTTTTAAACACAACATTATCATTTTTCTTTCTCAATAAATTGAAAACTTTAAATTGGTAAATAGAAAAGAGTATTTGTTTAACGTACTTACGTAACGTAAGTCAAAAGTCACAGAGCTAAATGTGAAGATGATTTATTAATTATTTTCAAATCATTTTTATTTAATATATTTAAATTGGTATTTCAACCTCAAAGCTAAGTATTAAAAAAATATATTCCATATCTCTATAGAAATTGATTAAATAAATAAATGATCTATTGTTAGTATGTAATAAAAATACTATATCCCAGTCAGTAAAAGCATAAATCAACCCTGTTTATAATTTCATAGCAATTTCTTCAGGAATCTCGAACAGTCCACATTTTTTATTAGCCGGCAAAGCTTTATCTGCAACAAAAAAAAAACAATTTTTTTTTAACTGCCACCAAATATAAGTAAGTTTTGCGTGTAAAACAAACGAAGTGAAACTTACTTAACAATCCCTAATATTACTAAAATGTTATACCAAGTGATTAATGAGACTCAAATTGAAAATAAAAATGATCCAATACAAGATTTTTTTTACACTAAAATTAATCTTAAAGCCAGAAAATACATAGATTTTTTCACAATTTTTGATCAACGATAAACCTAACGAGCACTTTGATATCTTACCAATCATTTTGGGATACGATAAATTCAAATTCTCCATTATTTTAATAAACTCGTCCAGGTTTTTCGATAGCCTCGGATTCAACCGTTTTTCTTCATCGACGGTGGTGCATGTCATTCCCTTGTAGTCGTGTGCAGGATAGAGCTTAGTCTCTCCCGGCAAAGAAAAAACCTTTGCGTGCACATTCTTGTAGAGTGTAGCCGCATCACCTTCTTGAAAATCGGTACGCCCGCAACCCCTGATCAAGACCGCATCACCCGTAAATGCAATTCCCTTTAGAATAAACAGAAAAAAAATCCGAAAATATAGTACAAATAGTATATAATAATATTATATAAAAACTGACATGAACAGGACAAAGACAGGCTGAAAGACCTCTGGTCGATAGCCAATTGGTGAATTTTGCTTTATTGTAACAGACAGTATTTATAACATATATTAAAATGTAAACACACACCTCATTGTACAAAATTCATAAATAAAAATATTTATATATATAAGCGTTCTTTGTGAACAAAAACCATCTTACATAATTGTAAAAGGAGAGTTGTTAATTGTACTTGAATTGAGACACATCGTGTGTCGAAAATAAACGTCTTTTTAAAAGAGCCTCTGCTCGTGCGAAAGACGTAACTTAAATTTTTTTACATTATTAATACGACTATCATATAAATTTTATTATAAGCCACAAATTTATTAGGCCCTCCCTCTCTTTATGAGATCTGAAACCTCGGCAGAAATGAGGGCTGAGTAAGTAAACTTCGATTTCCTTTATTGTTTCTTAAAAAAAATTACCTGATCTCGTAAATAGTACGTCACACATCCATTGGTGTGTCCCGGTGTGGCGAACACTTGCAGGGAGTACTGCCCGAAATCGACTGTGTCAGATTCTGTGATGTGAATGTCGGCATCGGCACCGCTCGCCTTCGATATCACACTTTTGCAGCCCGACAGCTTCTTCAGTTCCCCAGTTCCGGTTATGTGATCGGCATGCATATGCGTGTTAACTGGAAATTGAAAAAAAAAAGTTTTTTTTCTTAATAAAAAAAAAAGATTTCTTTCTAAAAAAGATTTTTTGAAATAAATATGAATAAATATTCATATTCAATCTAATCTGTGTTTTATTGGTTGATTTTTAATAGTTTATTCATATTTATTTCATACAATATGAACTACCAATGTCTACATAGAATTTAAAGTTATTCAATCTAATCTGTGTTTTATTGGTTGATTTTTAATAATTTATTCATATTTATTTCATACAATATGAACTACCAATGTCTAAATATTAAAACCATTAAAAAGATTTTTTTCTAAAAAAAAAAATTTCTTTAAAAAAAACGATTTTTTTCTTTAAAAATAAAATTATTTTTCTTTTTAAAAAATTTAAGTTTTGAGCATATTTTATAGTCTTTACAAGTTTTCAGCATATTTTAAAACTTGAAATAAAATATATTAAATAAAAATGATTTGAAAATAATTAATAAATTATTTCCACATTTAAAATGAAACGCAAAAAGTGGAGGGTATTTAAATAAGAAATCGCACATATTTTCAAGTGGTATTTTTTAAATGTTACCCAACACCCGTAAGGGTACAAGGGTTTTTGATAATATATATATATTTTTTTTTTTAGATGTTATCTACTTGGCAAATACTCCAAATCATGTAATAACTATATAATTCCAATAATTTAGATAAAAGCCAAATCATTGTTCGCTTTCCCAATATCATATGGCACAAATTACTCATCAAATGCAGTTATTTTGAGATAATGAACTGATACGATTCGATAATATAAAAAATTTAATACAAAAAATAATTAGTGTTATTAATTAAAATAGTTAAAATGTATCACAAAGTAACCGCCTCCACCACAAAATATTTGATAGGATTCAATTTTGATTTCTTTATTGGAAAATTCATAAACTTTTAACATTTTGTATAAAATAAACATGAATAGATTATTAAAAATCAACCAATAGAACAAAGATTAGATTGAAAAAATTTAAATTTTTATTTTAAATAAAAAAAATATCTACATAACAAAAAAAGTATACAAAAAATGTAAGTGCAGAAAACATAAGATGTCATATAATATTAAATCCAAGAAATTGCGTAAATATATCTAAGGATTAATGGGAGGCCAATGAAATTAAATAAACAATTGAGCCCAGCACGACTGGCCTTAACAAATTAATTCAAATATAAAGCAAAAAGTATCTACAGCTAATTTTTTTAATGATTAATTGAAAAGAGTATTATTCATTCACTTGGTCACAGTACTACTTCCCGGGTATTTGCCCGGGAAGTAGTTGTTTTAATGTGCATTTGTTTAACGTACTTACGTAACGTAAGTCAAAAGTCACAGAGCTAAATGTGAAAATAATTTATTAATTATTTTCAAATCATTTTTATTTAATATATTTTTTAATAATATTAAAATAAGAAAAATAAACAAAATTAAGCTGTAAACAAAGACATCAAGTATAACAGCAGAGATTAATTTTCTGGCATGCGAAATTCGCACTGATTTAATTGAGGAATGCATATTAATCACCGTCAAGATGTTTCATTAACTCATATCAACTTACTCGCATATTTCAAGTTTAGGTTCAAATCCTTGATCAGCTGAAAATCTCGTTTGGCATGTTCAATCACCGGATCTATCAGAATGGCTTCTTTCGACTGCGCATCACCGAGGAGATACGTGTAAGTGCTGCTCGTCGTATCGAACAACTGGAAACAAATAAAATAAGCAATCAAGAAAATAGCAGAGAGGTGTCGAAATAAAGGAATGTAAAGAATCAAGATGAGGATGAATTCATTTTTCTCTTAAATAAATCATTAACTTCCAGTTAAACACACGACATTCCCCCTACAGAATAGCCTCGATAATAATAATATAACCAACAAATTTAAATACTCAATCATTTTCATAAACCTAAACAAATCAATCACATATTTAAACCCACTGTTTATACAAGAATAAATAAATGTAAAAACACTGTCTGAACATACCTGCCTGAAAATGAAGGTGGACATCGCCGAAGAATGGAACCTCTTGAGGTGATGAAGCGGACTGCTGCAGGCAAAGAGCGCCACTTTCGAAATGCCGAGCATTCTGATAAGGGGGTCGGAGGGAAGTCGTGTACGTGCGGCGCGCGGAAAAATGCACGTAGTGTAAACACATGATTGAAGGTTAAATTGCGGTGACAGCGGACGTCAATTAATCGCGATTACGCAACGATTGTTTACGAAAATTGTTTTCACCGTACTTCCGACAGATAGCGTTGTTGACAAATAAACTCTACGTAACTTGAATAAAAAACACTTATGCCCGTTTGCACCGATTTTACTTTAAGGCCTCCTTAGTTAAGGATTCCTTAAAAGTTAAGGAAAGAATAGTAGAGATTGGATTGCACCGCTCATATAAAATCTCCGCTTAGTTAAGGTCTCCTTAGTTGGGGGAAAATCTAGTGGGAAGTTAGTGCCTAACTTCATGTCGTCTATTATTCTCGCTTCCTAACCTTGAAATCATAGAAAATTATTATTAATTTTAGAAAATCACAACTATTTCGGATAATTAATACCGTTATAACCATTATAGAAATCAAGAGAAACTTTAAATAATATATTTATTTAAGAATGTATACATTTCACCATTTTTTATAACATTATTCGTTCGCTTTCTCTACCTTATTCCTTATCTATACATTTATAGGTTAGAATCAGCCGTACGTCAACGCTAAGGAAGCCTTAGTGAAGTTAAGCCGCCAACATCGGCGGCTTAAATTTAAGGAGACCTTAGACATCGCGCGCGCGCGGTGCAAACCAAATGTCATAAGTTAAGGATTACTTAGCACTAAAGAGTACTTAAACAAGGCGGTGCAAACGGGCATAAGTGTTTTTATTCAAGTTATTATCATCTTCACGTAACTCACTCAATCCAAACAAAAAGCTCTACGTAATTTGTTTCTATTAAAATAATTGGTGAAATTTATAATAGATGGCGCAAAATTTCATAGATATAGATATTTTTAATTCTATTAAAATAATTCGAGATATTGATAACAGATGGCGGCAGCCTTGTTCGCGCACAAATTTTGACTGATTAACTTACGGTTCGTCACTGCTCGTTGATCATAAAATCTCAGTTTGATCCCAAACGAGAAAATTCTTACAAAGATACGATTTTTTATAAAACATGGAAATAATAAATAAATCCTAACTTGATATCGAATCAAATGCAGTTCCACATCAAACCACGGGCAGAAAGACCTTGCGATAAGGAAACATTTTTATTTATTAGTTAAAGAATGTATTAAGCTTATTTGTTGTATTCCTTTCTTCAATAAAGATAATATAGTAGTAGTAATAAATAAAATTTACACTAACACAAACGCAATGTGAAGAAATAAATTGAAACTATTTACAAAGAAAATTCGCGAATTTTGCGCGAATAACCTTTCTGCTTAGCGCAATTAATACACGAAGAGAAAAATAATAATAATAACACGTCTTATTAATTTCTCACTGATGATTCACAAAAATAATTAACTTACAAATTTTATTTGCACGAATATTGATTTATACGATAAAAATACGCAATCATCTTGTGTAAACGAACTAATTATAATTTAATCCGTGGCGTTTGCATAGCCGAGCCTAATTGTGCGTAAACTAATTAATTTGTTTTGAGAGTGGATAATGGTGCGGGGCGTATTCTGTGGGTGGGCAATTTGTACATGCCAATTTGAATTGCGTATTTCGCTAGATTAGGCCAATTTAGATTTTTTCCTTCGTATAAAATTTAATCAGGGCGACGCGATGGAGGCGAATCACAAATTAAATTCATATTCAGGCTTAATCTAGTTAGACGTCACGCGAATTACGGAGACAGATGAAGGCATTTAGTGGATGTTACGAGCGGGCAGCGAGAGATTGCCGTAATGTTTAAACTTAACGAAAGGAGTACTGTTGTTTAATTAAAAGTAATCTTCAGTGGTGAAGATAGGAGGGTTATAATCAAACCAATTCAGACAATCATTTTTCCTTCTTCTTCTTCTTCTTCTTCTCGAATCCTTACACTCTTTCAGGTGATTCTGATTTCTCTTCTACCCATTCCTTTCCATCCTATTCCCTTCTTCATCCCTAATTGTTGAATTTTCTCAATCCATTTTCTTCCCGGTTGCGATTTTCTTCTTTTCCTCGTAGCTCTTGTTTCCAATATGTTTCTTGTGATTCTATCTGTATTCATTCTAGTTATGTGTCCATGCCAGTTCAATTGTTTCTTTTTTATTTTTCTCAAAATCGGTTCTTTATTTGTCATTTCTAATTCTGTCCCATTTTGTTTTTCCGGCTATTCTTCTAAGATGTTTCATTTCAATCGCCTGTCGGATGGTCTGTAATTTAGTGCTGACCATTGTTTTTTTGGAACTCGAAGACATATCGAAGGTTTGTGACTTCACTACCTCCGTAACTGTACTAACAATTCGGTGTAGCAGTTCCTTCAATAATTCAGCGAAAATGTTGAGCCTTCAATAATTCAGCGAAAATGTTGGGTTTTGCTATTGCCTGCGAATACGATATACCCGCAATTGGCAGCTTAGGAGAGACTCAAAAGAAGAGTCTCTCCTAAGCTGCCAATTGCGGCTTCAAAATATGAAATTATTAGTATTATCATGTTTTAGACTATTTGATTTCAATTTTAATAAATGACACTTGTTTTTGTTAAAAAAGATGATGCTTGCATAAATGAACAGTATTCCCTTTTATGTTTCGCCTTTTGTTGGTCCAAGGAGGGGAATTTTTTAAAATAATGCCTAACTCGAACAGTATTTCAACCAAAATTCTATTCGAGGTGACAATTTAATATATAATAAATCATCTTATCCTGATTTCTATTTAAATCCAAACAATTTCTTAATTTCTCTCAAACCCCATTTAGCGAATAACTAAATTGAGCACATTCTCCTGAACGGATGATTTTTTCGGCATTGACCTTGGTCGCGAATCTCTTAAACCATCGGCGATTAGATAACATCAGCATCAATCCCTGTCATCTGGGCAGTCGGGCACTGATTGGATAAATCCGAACGTGTGTGCAGCCCGGATAAAAATAGCCAGGAAAGCGAATTATGCAACTGAGGCCCCATCAGGACCGACCATCGCTGCGAGGATGAACAAAAAAAAAACGAGAGGAACGGGCTTAATTCAATTTACGGATGCTAATTCCCCAACGTCACAACCTGCATACATACATAGATGTACGCACACGGACCAAATTAACGAGGTCAATTTTTTAATCAACCCATAATCCGAAATTGAAGCCATTTGCGCCGCTCTCCGCAGGAACGACCTTATTCCTTGATCATCCTTGAGCCAGCGGATTGGATTCCGATAGGATACTCTTGCGGTTGTGGTTGGGTGAATGGTGGAATTGATATTTTCTAAGTAATTTTTTTTTTGAGCGACTGAGAAAGAGAGAAATAAATAGGGACAAGCGATGTAGGTGGACACGACAATTGCATGATTGGTGCACACACTAGATCTGCACAATTCGACTTTTCCGGTTGACCACCGAGGCGGGTTTACACTGTAGAATTCGGGCCTCTTTTCGTTTTTGTTTTGCGTGTGCGTGTGCGGAAAGGGATTCCAATTTCAGCGCGTGCTAAACCGGTGAGTGGGCATGAATCATTTGTTGTTGTCAGTAATTAACAACTTTGGATCTTTAATAATATTTCCCAATTGTTTGAATCACATCAGCTGTGACTAATATTTTTATTTTTACTCGAAAGATATCCTTATTTTGTTTCGAATGTTTCCATTTTTGTTTCTTTCTACCCTAACCACTTGGAACTTCCCTTAATTGTTTAAATCATTTATATCTGGTTTACAATTGTTAATCAAAATTCTTAACCATTCACATAACTCAATCATATATTTAGCGTTATTCTGCAAAGGAAATGTTAAGTTTAACTTGTACAGTCTAAGCAACTTTTGTAATAGAAATTTATTCATAGAATGTAAACTTGAAATTGATTATTTCGGGGAAACTAAATAGTCAACGTTGTTAGTAATATAACCACATGTCTTTGAGATTTTATTCAGATTTTTTTAAGAGAAAAAAAATTTCATCGAAATTTGAAAATATTGTAAGGGGTTAGTATGGAAAAAAGTGGAATTTCGTCGAAAATTCAAAAATCTCCAAACGACTTCATTTTATACACAAATGTAGCTAAAGAATGGGGGAATAATCTGTGAAAATTTGAGCATTCATAAGTAATTAGGTTTCAGCCAATCTGCTCGCAAAATTGACCTTCGCAAAAAGGGCGAAAATTTTATTAAAGTTTCCTGGCGCTCTCAAACGATACAAAGACGTTAATTTGTTAGAGAATATAGCTAAATTCTTTAAGAATCGAATGCTGAAAATCCCATTTCTCTAACTTGTTCGTGAGTTTAGTTATTTTGATCGGAATACGGATACGTCTGAAACGGCTAATCGACGGGTCTCCACTAAACCGTTCCCATAAGGCTCCATGTTAAATTCCCGGAACTATTGAAATGGCTCGAAATGATTGAAAACGATTATTTCTGGGGAAACTAAATAGTCAACGTTGTTAGTAGTATAACCAAGTGTCTTAGAGATTTATTTCAGATTTTTTGAAGAGAAAAAAAATCATCGAAATTTGAAAATATTATAAGGGGTTTGCATGGAAAAACGTGGAATTTCGTCGAAAATTCAAAAATCTCCAAACGACTTCATTTTATACCAAAATGTAGCTAAAGAATGGGGGAACAATCTGTGAAAATTTAAGCATTGATAAGTAATTAGGTTTCGGCCAATCTGCTCGCAAAGTTGACCTTCGCAAAAAGGGCGAAAATTTTATTAAAGTTTGCAATTTTTTCCTAGCGATCTCAAACGATATAAAGATGTTAGTTTTGATGGGAATATAGCTGAATTCTTTAAGAATCCATTGCTGAAAATCCCATCTCTCTAACTTGTTCGTGAGTTTAGTAATTTTGATCGGAATACGGAAACGTCCAGAACGGCCAATCGACAGGTCTCCACTAAACCGTTCCCATAAGGCTCCATGTTAATTTCGCGGAACTATTGAAATGGCTCGAAATGATTGAAAATGATTATTTCGGGGGAAACTAAATAGTCAACGTTGTTAGTAATATAACTAAATATCTTCCAGATTTTATTCAGATTTTTTTAAGAGAAAAAAATTTTCATCGAAATTTGAAAATATTGTAAGGGGTTTACCTAGAAAAAAGTGGAAATTCGACGAAAATTCAAAAATCTCGAAACGACTTCATTTTATACCGAAATATAGCTAAAGAATGGGGGAATAATCTGTGAAAATTTGAGCATTCATAAGTAATCAGTTTTCCTTCAATCTGCTCGCAAAGTTGACCTTCGCAAAAAGGGCGAAAATTTTATTAAACTTTGCGATTTTTTCCTGGCGGTCTCAAACGATACAAAGACGTTAATTTGTTAGAGAATATAGCTAAATTCTTTAAGAATCGAATGCTGAAAATCCCATCTCTCTAACTTATTCGTGAGTTTAGTTATTTTGATCGGAATACGGATACGTCCGAAACGGCTAATCGACGGGTCTCCACTAAACCGTTCCCATAAGGCTCCATGTTAAATTCGCGGAACTATTGAAATAGCTCAAAATGATTGAAAACGATTATTTCTTGGAAAACTAAATAGTCAACGTTGTTAGTTATATAACCAAATGTCTTTGAGATTTTATTCAGATTTTTTTAAGAGAAAAAAATTTTCATCGAAATTTGAAAATATTGTAAGGGGTTTACCTGGAAAAAAGTGGAATTTCGACGAAAATTCAAAAATCTCGAAACGACTTCATTTTATACCGAAATATAGCTAAATAATGGGGGAAAAATCTGTGAAAGTTTGAGCATTCATAAGTAATTAGGTTTCGGCCAATCTGTTCGCAAAGTTGACCTTCGCAAAAAGGGTGAAAATTTTATAAAAGTTTGCGATTTTTTTCTGGCGGTCTCAAACGATACAAAGACGTTAATTTGTTAGAGAATATAGCTAAATTCTTTAAGAATCGAATGCTGAAAATCCCGTTTCTCTAACTTTTTCGTGAGTTTAGTTATTTTGATCGGAATACGGAAACGTCCAGAACGGCCAATCGACAGGTCTCCACTAAACCGTTCCCATAAGGCTCCATGTTAATTTCGCGGAACTATTGAAATGGCTCGAAATGATTGAAAACGATTATTTCTGGGGAAAATAAATAGTCAACGTTGTTAGTAGTATAACCAAGTGTCTTAGAGATTTATTTCAGATTTTTTGAAGAGAAAAAAAATTTCATCGAAATTTGAAAATTTTGTAAGGGGGTCGTATGGAAAAAAGTGGAATTTCGTCGAAAATTCAAAAATCTCCAAACGACTTCATTTTATACCGAAATATAGCTAAAGAATGGGGGAATAATCTGTGAAAGTTTGAGCATTGATAAGTAATTAGATTTCAGCCAATCTGCTCGCAAAGTTGACCTTCGCAAAAAGGGCGAAAATTTTATAAAAGTTTGCGATTTTTTCCTGGCGGTCTCAAACGATACAAAGACGTTAATTTGTTAGAGAATATAGCTAAATTCTTTAAGAATCGAATGCTGAAAATCCCATCTGTCTAACTTGTTCGTGAGTTTAGTTATTTTGGTAGGAATACGGAAACGTCCAGAACGGCTAATCGACAGGTCTCCACTAAACCGTTCCCATAAGGCTCCATGTTAAATTCTCAGAGCTATTAAAATAGCTCAAAATGGCAGCAATAGTGAGCTATATTGATATTAAACTCAAGTTTAGATAGCAATAGTGACCTCTAGTGATCTTAATCTCAAGTTTAGGCAAGTGATATAGTGACAATAAACTCGAGTTTAGGCGGCAATAGTGAATTATATTAATCTTAAACTCAAGATTTGGCAGTAATAGTGACCTCTAGAGATCTTAAACTCGAGTTTAAGCAAAAATAGTGAGTTATAGTGATATTGAAATCAAAATTATACAATAAAAGTTATTTAGACAGACGATAAAGTTAAAAATTCTCGAAAATACTGAATTATAATGATTTTAAACTCAAGATAAGGCAATAATAGTGATCCGTAGTGATCACTATTCTTGCCTAACTAAAGTATGGGCAATAATATTGTCCTGGTTTGAATTTCAACTCAAAATTAGACTATGAAAATTATTTACAGTGATGTTAGAGTTAATAGTTCGCTATAATAATGAGCTGCAGTGATCTTAAATTTAAGTTTAGGCTAAAATAGTGAACTCCAATGATCTTAAACTCAAGTTTAGACGAAAATAGAGAGTTATCGGGATCTTAAACTCAAATATAGTGAGTTGTACTGTTTTTAAACTCAGGTTTAGGTGACAATAGTGAGCTCTAGTTATCTTAAACTCAAGTTTATGCAAAAATAGTGAGCTATAGTGAATTTAAAATCAAAATTAGGGAATAAAAGTTATTTAGACTGACGTTAAAGTTAAAAATTAGCGACAATAGTGAACTATAATAATCTTAAACTCAAGTTTGGGCAGAAATAGTGATCAATAGTGATCTTAAACTAAAGTTTAGACAAAAATAGTGAGTTATAGAGATCTTCAACTCAAGTATAGGCAACGATAGTGAGCTGTACTATTTTTAAACTCAAATTTAGGTAACGATAGTGAGCTCTAGTTATCTTAAACTCAAGTTTAAGCAAAAATAGTGAGCTATAGTGAATTTAAAATCAAAATTAGGGAATAAAAGTTATCTAGACTGGCGTTAAAGTTAAAAATTAGCGAAAATAGTGAACTATAGTGATTTTAAACTCAAGTTTAGGCAACGATAGTGAGCTGTACTGTTTTTAAACTCAAGATTAGGCGACAATAGTTAGCTCTAGTTATCTTAAACTCAAGTTTGGGCAGAAATATTGATCTATAGTGATCATAAACACAAGTATAGATAGCAATAGTGATATGTAGTAATCTTAAACTCAAGTATAGGCAACGATAGTGAGCTGCACTATTTTTAAACTCAAGTTTAGGCAACGATAGTGAGCTCTAGTTATCTTAAACTCAAGTTTAGGCAAAAATAGTGAGCTCTAGTGAATTTAAAATCGAAATTAGAGAATAAAAGTTATTTAGACTGACGTTAAAGTTAATAATTAGCAACAATAGTGAACTATAATGACCTTAAACTCAACTTTGGGCAGAAATAGTGATCTATAGTGATCTTAAACCCAAGTTTGGACAGCAACAGTGATCTGTAGTGATCTTAAACTCAAGTTTAGGCCAGAATAGTGAACTATAGTGATCTTAATTTCAAGTTTAAGCCAGAATAGTGAACTGTAGTGATCTTAAACTTAAGTTTAGGCCAGAATAGTGAACTGTAGTGATCTTAAACTCAAGTTTGTGTAGAAATAGTGATCTAAACTCAAGTATAGGTAGCAATAATGATCTGTGGTGACCTTAAACTCAAGTATAGGCAACTATAGTGAGCTGTAGTGTTGTTAACTAAAAATTTAGGCAACAATAGTAAGCTGTAGTGAATTTCTAGGCTGAATTGGGCAATAAAAGTTACTTACAGAAACTTTAGAGTTAAAACTAGATAACAATAGTGAGATATAGGACCTCTTTAGTCAAAATTTTGACAATGGTAGGGATTTTATAGTAAACATGTTGTACAAAAGGAAATTTGAAAATATTATTTAAATTACTAAGAAATAAATTCTTATAATTGTTTCACCAAATTAATAAAAATATGGTGAATGAATACTTGCGCAAGGTTTATAAAAGGATAAGGACAAAAATAAACTGGCTAACTATGTTGAGCTATTTAGTTTGTGCACACAAAGGTAAAAGTGTGTGTTTTTTTAATTTAATTAAATTTAATTAATGAAAAAAACACCGTATTTCCGTGTTGTTTTTTTTTGTATGTGTGGTTTTGAATGAATATATTTGATGATTAAAAAAAAGCCGACATGTCGCATCCATGCGTAACATTTTTCAACGCGTTAAAACAAACACAGCGCGCATTTAAAACTCTCCTATTTTTTTTTTTTGCACAAAACGCACATGGCGCCCAAACAACTTAAATCATCCGAATTACGTAATCAGCCTGAATTACAACCGAATTTCCAGTCTGTCGAACCAGACGAGACGAGCTCTATTGGGCTTAGACAGAGACCACCGGAACACGCTCGTGTTAGAATTGCAAACAACAAAAGACGCGCAATCTAACCGGCCGGAGAGATGGAAGAACCACGAGCGCGCACGCGCCGCAATAGCTTACTTGTAACAACGACTTTATTATGAATTAATCCGATTCCTTCACGCACTCCCTCTGGATATACGATAGTTGTTTGATTGTTTTTTTTTTCGCGGTTAGCCGCTGGAGCGGAAAATGTACTGAGCGAACTGCGACGATGGTTTCGACTTACTTGGCGCTCGTCTTCGCGGGCTTGGTGCTGAACGCGCGGTCGTACTACTACGACGATGACGACAAGCAGCCTACGTATCTCACCGCCGCCGTTGGGGATTACACCATTATGAATTGTGATTTGGATTTTCCTCAGAATATACCGATACCTTATATTTTGAATTGGAACAGGGAGGTAAGATGTTTTTAAATACGTTTAAAGTTAGTTGAAGTAAAGTTTTCGTATAAGGTCACTCGATCTTTTTACGAAAATTATTTGGAATATTCAAACATGTTTTACCTCGAGATAAGTGGCTCCCCTCGATTTTATCCCTCAATTTTTTTGCTAGGTACATATTTTTTAAAATTTAGTTTGTTACTTGAACCATCGCCTTTGTCATTCTAAAGCGTCATTAATTACGAATGGTACTGTCACTTATCCTAATACCTGGCTCCCAGAAGTTTTCTCCGTAAAGGTAATTAATATTTGGTTTAGGGAAAAACGGTGTTTTCCTGGTATGAAGGACGCCTCACGGCCAGCGATCCCTACGTGGGAAGGATGCACCTGCTGGACGAGCAGTACAGCATGCGATACGGTGGCGCTTCCATCAATTTGACTTCGATCAGGGAATCCGATGCCGGGTGGTTCGAGTGCAAAGTCCTCTTCCCGAACAGGACGCCGAATTCAAGGAACAACGGAACCTGGTTTTACCTAACAGTTAATGGTAAGTCCGCCCAAAAAAAATCAATTTTTTAGGTCGTTATTTTACATAATATTTTTCGAGGAGGCAACCTGCTGGCCGTGCCTCCAATCAACCAGACCACGCTGGAGAACGAAGAGGCGCACTTTTCGTGCGTCACCAAACAGCCCGACACGACGGTGACGTGGTACAAGGATGGGATTCCGCTGAAGGAGCTGGCTGATATCCTCCAGAGATCCTGGGTTTCGGATTCCGGGTCGTTGACGATCCGACCCGCCGCCATGGGGGATTCCGGCGAATACGAGTGCGAAGCGGTGCGACCCGATGGCGAAAAGCAGAGCGCCAAAGCTTACCTTAACGTCCAATGTAAGTAAAAACGTACAATTAATAACAAATGATGTTCTCATTTCATTACTTCCTAAAAAAAATCTGTTCTACAGGGTTTTCAAAAATAAGGGCGGGTCGAAATAAAAATAAAATTATTGGGATCTGACATGAGGCAACACGCCGCCTGGTGAGAGAACGGCGAACTAGTTTCGCCATAAGAAAGCCCGGCAACGGCGTGTTGTGATCGGTGATAAAGATCGTTTTTTATCGGATATGAGCGGCGAAAACCACCAAACCGTCGCCAACGCGAACCGGAAACGATCAAAATGCGTTATGTATTGTGCGGTGCCGATGTGCGGGAATAAGTCCGACAAAAAAACAAAGTTTGTGTTTGTCTTTTAATTACGTGATATTTACGGAAAATTTACAAACAAACTTGAAATTTACATATGCTTAGCATAAGCAGAATTCGGCAAATTCCTGAGGATGGTATCACGCATCGCTTCCACATCGCTAGCTTCAACGGAGTACTTGCTTTCTGTATCAGGGTTGCTGAAGCAAGAATGTTGCTCAAGCGGAGCTGGCGAATAATTTTCGAGCGTTTCTTTGAAAGTGTGCCTCCATGAGCATTTGTCGTCAGTACAAGACAACTCCTCAACGGGATTTATGAAAAAGTAGAACTTGAACGTCATTGCGAATTATAATTTTCCATATTTAAATTGATATTTTAAATTAATATTAAATTAAAAACAATAATCAACAACACATTTATTAACAATTCAGAACATCATAAGTAACGCAAAATTACTTGTTTTAAACTAATCGCGTATACAGATTCTATTATTCGCATTAATATAAGAGCGTTGCCATTATATGTTTGCATTTTTCCCCGAGACCGGCCTTGCAGGAGCACCGCATGTCCATCACGGTTCCGTCTTTTGCGATCGTCCCTCCGATCTCGTGGGGTGCACTTCGCAAATTCGATGTTTGCAAACAAAAACTCACGATTTCGCGCTGGCCCGTCGCGTCGTCTTTTGGCTTTTGCCCACATTTTATTATGTATCCGGCGTGGAGAACGCGCTCTCCCTCAACTAAATTCCTCTGGGCTGGGTTGGAACCAGCCCAAGCGCAAATTTGTTGCATTATTATAAACATTTTTACGTAAAACTGCCGAAAGCAGACACTGGCAGATTTGAATCTTTATGGCGAACGACGCCATATTGGATCTGGGGAAACTAAGCCCCGCCCTCATGTCAGATCCCAATACTTCACACACAGCTTATTTCATTCCATTTCAACATTGGTCGCGTTCAAGGAATTGTAGCGCTTTATCATATATTTTTTCCGCTTTTCAAGCCGTGCAGCTGTAAACAAAACGGCCATATTTTCGTCCTTAACATCGAAAGCGTGTTCAGGGAACATCAAGCGCTACATCTCTAAAATTTCGCGAACGCGACCATACTTAAGCAAAGGGTTTTCCAATAAGGATGGGTATTGGAAAACCCTTTGCTTAAGTATGCTCACAGTTTATTTCCTTCAATATGTTTATTTTTCAGATAAAGCAAAGGTGATTTACGCTCCGAGAGAAATCAACTTGCC
The DNA here is from genome assembly GCA_963082785.1 of Philonthus spinipes. Taxonomy (NCBI): domain Eukaryota; kingdom Metazoa; phylum Arthropoda; class Insecta; order Coleoptera; family Staphylinidae; genus Philonthus; species Philonthus spinipes. The sequence goes on along the minus strand of OY720310.1, from coordinate 1,723,797 downwards.
GTACGGTCGCTCCGCGATCCTCGACTGCCACTTCAGGGCGAATCCGCCGCTGACCAATCTGCGCTGGGAGAAGGACGGCTTCCTCTTCGACCCCTACAACGTGCAGGGCGTGTTCTACAGGAGGAACGGCAGCCTGTACTTCAGCAAGGTGGACGAGTCCCACAACGGATACTACACCTGCACGCCGTACAACGACTTGGGCACCGAGGGTCCCTCGCCCAGCATCCACGTGATCGTGCAGAGGCCGCCGGTTTTTGTAATAACCCCCAATAATTTATACCTGCGAAAATTGGGGGAAACTCTGGAGATACCTTGTGACGCCCACGACGGTGACGGCGATCACAGGCCTATCATTGTATGGTATAAAGTAAGTTTTATACAGCAGTATGCTCATCACGTCCAACTGCAAACTAACTTAAAGTGCTACCATAGAAAATCATTAGTTAGCGATTAGTTAAGATCGTTTCCCACTGAGCAAAAAAACATTGCATAACATATTGCATTAATGTTACGGCGCAACGTGTAATGTTGCGTTTTAAGTTGCATTAATGTTGCTTTAATGTTACATAATCGTTGAATGTCCGCTTGCGGCAATATTTCATGGTAATATTACCCGAAAAATATTACTGTACTATTGATAAAGCAACATCCATGCAATACGAACCATCACGAGTAAACATGCAATTTAACGTACAAATCTTAATGTGTGTTAAGTTACATATTATGTTATAGACATACATAGATGTAGTATATAATGTTTATATACTATATCTATATGTGCAAATGCGTATTGTATGCAAGCTGATATACATGATTTAAGTAAATATTGAGAAATAATTTCAATATGTTTATAATTATTATAATTAAAATTAGAAAGACAGTGCAAGCGTCATCTATTACCTAACTTCAGGTGGGATCGTTAACAATTTGGGTCTACAAGGTAGACAAACCAAAATCGTTGTCTCGACCACTAAAGAAAGTCGAATGAGTGAAGGCGAACGTATCCTGTTTATAATGAAATTAGTTTCCATAGATTAACGGAACTCGTGTTGTAATTAAATAACCTAATATGAACCTAATAATTAAAAATACAACGCAAGCGCCATCTGTTTTCAAGTGACAACATTACACGTTGCGCCGTAACATTAATGCAATGTGTTATGCAATGTTTTTTGCTCAGTGGGATAGACGTTAAATTTTATTCCGCGAATGCGTTACTTTCGCCTTACTTGCCTTGATTTTCCCCAATCGAAAAACACGTTCACTGTTAGCGTCCATAATAAGAAAAGTCACCGTCCGATCAAGCTTTGGTCCAACTCAAATGAAAGCTCGTTCAATTTTCTACTATAAATCGCAAAAATCGCAACGACTCACCTCGCGCCCCCATCGAGTTGTGGCTATTTTTGTAAAACGCCAAGTTTCGATTTTTCTTTATTAATAAAAAATGCATCATAGCATCCTTTCGATAATCCCGCCAGAACTTAATTGACAGGATTATGATGGGGTATGCACTGATTAAAAAAAAACGTAAACTATAGGCTGCATTGTGAACCTGTTATTTTACTCCTATTCCGAAAGATATTCTCATTTTGTTTGTTGTCCCAATCAGATTGATTGTTTTCACTTTTGTCTCTTTTACCTAGCTATGAGATAATGGAGGGTTTGCGGCTTTGGAAGTTTTGGCATGATGGACGGGCTTTGATTGCCCATTGGTAATCATTTCGATGGTAAAATGGTTGGCTAGAGACTGATGTTTGTAGATTCGGGGCCGATCGTGAGCGCATTGTCCATCTCCAAATCGGCAAGTTCCTTTTTGTAGTCATCTTCTAAAGGAACTTGCCGATTTGGAGATGGAAGTTCCTTTGGAAGATGACTACAAAAAGGAACTTGCCGAATTTAACTTTTAACAAGAGAACAAACAAACATTTGACTCTGTTGAGAAACGCAAGCAAAAAATAAAACCTTAATCAATTAATTTTAATATTTTTTTTTGTGCCGTGGAAGGGGAGAATCCATTTACGGACGTTGTGTCGGACTCTTCCCAGATTTTGTCCGGGAAACTACCGACTAAAAACCCCTCCCATTTTACCGGCGTCGACTGCCAGGATCATTGGCCGGTCTCTACATAATAATAAACTGGCTAACTAGTTGAATTTATTGGACCCTGGTCTTTTGAGTTAGCCATACTTAAACTATTATCACAGATTTTTTTTCTCTTACAACTAGTATCACAATGGGGACGGCACCTGGGTGTAAAGGCCCAGATATCGTAGCCCCAGAACATTACATAACACATATAAAAACTTAAACCTAAATCACAATATTTACAATGCACAACCTAGAATAAATAATATATAAAACCTAATCTAACCTAAAACAAAATAAGTTTAAAACTTAAACCTAATATCACAGACAACACCGAGGTTGTAAAATGACCCCGATGCCGGAACCTTAAAACATACAAAACCTAACCTAATTGCACCAGAGTTGTAAATGGACTCTGAGACAGAGTTAGAGAAAGAGGGAGTTAAAACTAAATTAAATATAAATAGAAAAGAGTATTCATTAATTTCATTTCTATTGCACAAAGTTTTATTTAAATAAAAATGATTTGAAAATAATTAATAAATTATTTCCACATTTACCTCTGTGACTTTTGACTTACGTTACGTAAATGCACATTAAAACAACTACTTCCCTGGCAAATACCCACGCCGGTCATTTAATTACATAATGTACACCTGCTGTTGCATATCAATAAAACATTGCATAATGCAACAAATTTTTGATCCGAGAAAAATTTAATGTAAAAACAACAAAAGGAATGTTACTTAATATAAGGCCATCTGCAGACATGTTTCGGGATCTATCCCTCGTCAGTACAGCTATGCCTTACATGAAGTGAAAAACGTATTTATAGTTAGTTTCTTTTTTACTGTGACTTCCAGCTGCTCTGAAGCAGGTATTTAATATCTACAACCCATCTAGCAGACTTAAACTTTATCAATTAAAATTTCAAAAAGTTTAAAATTAGACCCGTTTAAAATTATAATGCTACATTACATACTTTGAAAATGATCTGTGAAGATCGAAACACGTGTCAGGAAACTGAAAATAAAAATATATTAATTTAACTAATATTAAATTACGGTTCCATCAAGAATGTAGCGCCACAAGCATTAATTATATTACATACTTATGTTTTTATGCATATTTACTATGTATATGTATGAATAATTATTATTATTATTATTATTATTTATGAAATTTCACCCCTACACCACCATTATGGTAGATGGGGATTTTAGATTATATATATATATATATATATATATATATACAGAGAGGTTTTTTTATCAGTATACATAAGGGGAAGTGTATACCTGCAAAACGCGAGTCAAATGCATTGAACCGATTAATGTGTGTATGTTTAGTTGACTATTGGGCATATGTGTGTTCAGTTGCGTGTCATAGGCAACTAAACACACATACATTAATGCATTTGACTCGCGTATTTTGCAGGTATACTTATAATGCATGTATACTGATAAAAAAAGCTCTCTGTATATATATTTATGAAATTTCAGAAAGACGGTTCATCGCTACCAGTTGGCCGTTACATGATACACGATGGGAATCTGACGATAACGAACGTGCAAGAAGAGGACCGCGGATTCTACCTGTGTTCGGCGACGAACGAAGCGGCGACGATCAGCACGGAAACGGAACTGATCGTCGAGAATTCCCCGCCGCGGGCTCCCTACAATCTGACAGCGGAAGCGACGAACAACAACGTGCACCTGAAATGGGTCGCCGGGAGGAAACACCCGAACATCGAATACAATATTTGGTACAAGCTGGCCGATGCGCCCGATTGGAAGACCTTGAAGATTTCCAGCAAGAAGTCTTTGGAGGCGACCATTTCGAATTTACTTCCAGGTAATGAAATGTAGTCGAAAATTTTATAGTATTGATAATTGCGAATATTTAATGAAATTGAAAATTTTATAGTATTGATAATTGCGAATATTTAATGAAATCGAAAATTTTATAGTATTGATAATTGCGAATATTTAATGAAATTAGGCAGAAGGTGGCGCTTGCATCGTCTTAAATTTATTATCATTGCGAATAGTTGCAATTTGGTTTTTATAAGCAGAAGATCGCTCTTTTTTTAAAATATTGGTAATTGGTTGGGGTTGCAATCACCCTTAAAAAAAACGTCCGTTAAGTGGAGAGGAAGGGACACGCACGCAGCGTGTTTCAAGATGTGTATTTTCAGAGGATTAATGTCCCCCTTAGAACTATAACGTAGTAATATTTTATTCCTTTCTTCACTTTTTTTTTATTTTTATCACTGTTAAGCCTCGCAAGGTCGCTTTCACCAACCTTCCAAGAAGTGCGACCACCCCCGTGGTGTTTACCGGATGGGTCCCTATTTTGAAGGGATGATAAATTGCGTCCGTCGCCACCCGGGCGAGAGAGAGTTTTTTTTTTGTAAAAATGTAGTTTGGTTTTCTAGTTTTAAGTCACTCTTTGTACAAACGTTGTGGAGAGCAGATCTCGAATATAAAAATCAAAAATACTCCGTTGAAATTCATTTTCACCCCGAAAGTGCTTAACTAGACTGCTTACAACAGTCCGCGGTGTAATTGATGGAAATAATCCCATAATTACCCCAACAATCACTATATTTACATTACAAGCACAACGTGCTCTTTTTCAATAGTTTTATGTAAAAGAACTTTTGATTTTTTTTTTTAGTTTTTTACAAGCGAGCAATTGTCATTATTTGAACATTGAGATCCAAGCAATTACTTCTATCGGTACATTTTAACGGAACGGAAACGAATCGTATACAGGAAGTCCGCAAGGCCTCTTAAATTTACTGAACGAAACGATTCTAGTTCGTGGACTCAAATTGTTAGACAAAAGATGGCGCTTTGTATAGTACGAAGCGCCCATCTTTTGTCTAATTTAAAATGGCTTCGTCAACAATTTGGGTCTAAAGAGGGCGCTTTCTACTTTACAAAGCGCCATCTTTTGTCAACAATTTGATGACGACCTAGAATGTTTTTCAAATATAATAGTATATATTTTTAAGTAGAAAAGTGTATTTATTCACTTGGTTGCATTATGCAATATTTTATTGATACGCAACAGCAGGTGTACGTTATGTAATTCAATGTCCGGCGGGGTATTTTCCCGGGAAGTAGTTGTTTTAAAATGCAATTATTTAATGTACTTACGTAACGTAAGTCAAAGGTCATGGAACTAAATTTGGAAATAATTTATTAATTATTTATTCTTATATTAAATAACACTATTTAAATTAATTCACGTTTTTTTCCGTATTTTTACTCCCACCTCCGTTATATTATAATTGGCCTGTCTATATATCATGTTATATTTTTGTTTTGTATTTAGTGTTAAATCCATTGATAATGGTCACTTTGTGTCCGAAATGTACATTTGGTAAAACAAATAAAGTGTGAAGAAAGGTTATTAGTGCTTTATTTATCAACACTATTTAGTCTTTCAAAGTCTGTTGTAATATCGCTACAATTGTTTCACCACCCTGTGGCTTCTTCAGGCGAAGAAATGATGATAATTATTTATATTTAATGTATATATTGTTATTTTTGATTTTCATTTTTGTTTAGGAAGGGAATACGAGTTCATGGTGGTGAGCAAAGACGAGCAATCTGAGGGCCTCCACAGCAAAACGATCCGGGTGTGGACGAAAGGCTTCAGCACGGAATCGAGCCAGCCGTTCGCCACGGGGATGAACACGTACGCGCCCGTCGGTCCGCCGTTGGACGTCCAAGTGCACAACACCGCCGACGGTTATTTGGTCACTTGGGATCCTCCGGAGTTCGGCGCCAATGACCTGCGGTTGTACGTCGTCAGGTGGTATCAAGGACCCAGGGAATATCTGTGCGGGACGGCCGAAACGAAAAATACATCTTATTTAGGTAATTGAAGGGAAATGTAAACTAAAAAAGGGCGAAATTTTAGTGTAAACATTGGTTGCGTTCAATCAGACGCCACTGATGGAACTAATCGATCGTAAAAACGCAGTCATTCGGGATTATTCCGTACGGGAAATGTTAAGTTTAACGTGTACCTTATTAACTCAATTCATATTCTATCTGTATTACACAATATGAACGAGAATTTGTTTCTTCTATATTCATATTCAAGAGGCAGCGCGTATAAACACAACCACGTAAACAGTGAGAATACTCAGGGAGCCATTTTTCTCCTCGAAAGTGCTTTGAAATAGACCGTTTAGTTGCTGTACCTACTCATACTCAGGGTCGGAAGCGCCGACAAATATATGTTAAAATAGTGATTTTCAATTCAATTTGTTGGAATAACATAAATAATAGTGTGTGGTTACTTTTAATGCCAACATTTTTTCTATAAAAAAAATTCAAACACTTTCGAAAAGAAAAATTCTTGATCATATGGTATATCTATTACAAAAGTTGCTTTTTTAATAAAAAAATGCAAAGCACTTTCGAGGAGAAAAGTTCTTGATCATATGGTATATCTATTACAAAAGTTGCCTTTTTAATAAATAAATTCAAAGCACTTTCGAGGAGAAAAATTCTTAATCATATTTGCTTTTTGTAATAGATATATCAGGATCAAGAACTTTTTTCTCCTCGAAAGTGCTTTGAATTTACAAAAAGCAACTTTTATTATAGATATACCATATGATCAAGAACTTTTCTCCTCGAAAGTGCTTTGATTTTTTTATTTAAAAAAAAATGTTGGCATTATAAGTAACCACACGCTCTTGGTTATGTTATTCCAGCAAATTGAACTGAAAAACAGACTGTGATTATCTGTTAAAAAAAAATATGCAATTATTATTTGATTACAATTACAGTTGAGCATTTGGATGAAGGCAACGATTACTCGTTCCAAGTGTTGAGCATGGCGTTCAACGACTACCAAGCGGGCAGCGAGAAATTCGTGATCACGGTGCCGTCGTATTCGAAAATAAGGGCCGTGTCCATCGGCCTGCTGGTGGGCATCCTGCTGATCTGCGCCCTGGCGGCCGTCGGGTACTACGCGAGGAAGCGCTACTGGCACCGCTTCGGCGACGACGCCGAGAAAGTGACTGAAAAGTGAGTGGCCCTCCTCAGGACCGAAACGTGTACGTGTTCATGACTGTGTATAATACAAAATTAAGCCTCTTAAAAGATGAAATGAAGAAGGGAAAAAAAAAACAACACCTATTTGTGAATAATTGTATATTTCTGTTTTTGTTTCGCCATATAGTTTATATCGAATGTATTATTTAATAAAAAATATATATTATATATAATTTTTTACTTTCCCCGGACCCCTGTCCAAGGGAAAGTATTGTGATCGTGAAAATTTTAGATGGTTATCCCGCCGCTAGACATCCAACAGATACGATATTATTTTTTTTTTTAATTGACAAAAATGAATTGAAACAAATTCAAAAAGGATAATTGGAAACCATTCCAGAAATAATTACTGTTTAAAAAAATAAAAAAAAAGCAATTGAAACAGCTTAAGACAATTCCAGAAATAATTGGAAACTCTCTTGGAAAATTTTGAAATATTCTTCATTTATGATTTGTGGTAATTGGATTATTTTTTTTAAGGATTTTAAGGAATGCGTAGTTGTTAAAATAAAACCACAGCAGAATAGATTAATTATATGCATCATGTATATTTTTCATAGAATAACAAGCGAAAAATTCATAAGAAATGGAATAAACGACCGAGTGCATAAAAAATAATATCAGAAAAAAAAGAAAGGAAAATAAAAACAATCGAAACAAACTCGACCACCCCGAAAAGACAGTCCACAACAATCATATACATAGGTCTATATATATATATTTGTATAATATATAAATTCTGCAATCGTATACATTATTTTCATTCTCTAGAGTACGGAAAAAGAAAATAGTTGTAAACAAAAAAAAAAAAAAATCAAATTATAATCGCCTTAAAATACAAACCGAATTAAAATTTGCAAAGAGGAAAATATTTGCGGTAATCATAATAAATACATATATTTTTAATTAAGTAATGGTGGGATTAATCAATCGATTTTCATATAAAATTAATTTGGTGAATTTTGAATGATTTAAAAATATCATAAAATTATTATAAAAATCATAAAAGTAAATAGAAATATTTCCTAATTAATTAAATTTTCTTTAATAAATATTACCCAACTTTTAAGTGATATTATCAACAATTTAAATTGAACAGCAGTTTCTTATGTCTAACCTGGAGGATGGTTAGACATAAGAATGAATGAACAGCAGTTTCTTATGTCTAACCATCCTACAGGTTAATCAAGTAATTACAATAAAATTACTTTAAATCTTTGACTATTCGATTAATAAAAATCTATCTTCTTTTTTTTAGTGGATGAACAGCAGTTTCTTATGTCTAACCATCCTACACGTTAGACATAAGAAACTACTGTTTATTCACTAAAAAAAAAAGAATATAGATTTTTATTAATCGAATAGTCAAGGATTTAAAGTAATTTTATTGTAATTACTTGATTGATTAAAAAATAATAAGTTCTAAAACGGCTCAAACAACTTTATTTGTAGTAGGTAAATGCATTTTTCTCGACACCCAATACGGGTAAAAGAGGATAAGATTAAGAAAGAAATGCATTTTTTTTTTAAATGAACAGGAAACCTCATTGACGCAAATTATTAACAATATCACTTAATAAATTTGGCATTATTAATAAAAAGAAATATTTTCATCATCTACCTTTATTTCCCCGAACATTGTTAATCAAAATATATGATTTTACTAAAACTGAAATATAAAATGCTTCCTCGAAAATTATATAAAAAAAACAAAACAGCCGCCTTAGTTTAAAAATTTTAAAAGATCGTTATTACACAATTACAATCGCGTTTTTTTTTTTTCTTCTCCAATTAAATCAACGTAACTTTTAAAAGAAACATTAAAATAACTTCGACCTGGGAGGAATCCCTCAAACACCACAGAAAGATTGCAGGAAAACCCGACACACTAAAGTTTCTCTCCACCATTATGTGGTTTTCGTTTGTTTTTTTTTTGCAGAATTCGCTCTTTTATTACGTTTGAGAAAGTGAAATAAAAAATAACCTGTCGGTATAGTTAGGCGCGGAATTGTTTAAATAAACTCAATCGGAGAATCGAATTAAAAATACACAAGTTGAAACGAAAACAATCGATTTTGCATACATAAATAATGAATCGAATTTAACTCGAATTAATTATTAACACACCACATAGCCTATTAAATTTTTCTCTTTTTAGTAATCATAATCCCATTTGTTTTTAATTTTAATTTGTTATACAGAGGACAACGAATGTATGGAACGAAATATTTTTCTTCATTTAATTTCTACGAGATGTTTTTTGTGTTTTGCATAATCGAACTTTTTGTTTTGTTTATTAGCTTATTATTATATTTATATTAACCAAGATATAAATTAATCCTCTAACTAATACATGAAGAAATATTCTTTATAACAACTACTTCTAAGGTTATTTATATCTTTGTTAACACTCGACTCGATAAGCACTGCTCAAACGATTTAACACATTCGCTATTGCTTCGTGTATGTTCAAATGAACCAAGCAATAGCGAATGCTGATGGAAGTCAGCAGCGGCCAAAAGTGGATACGGGGGAGGGTTTTGGTAATCTCCACAAAAATGCATTCGTAAGAAATTTCTTATGAAAACTCGACAAGTGTGAGGGGGACTTTGTTAATTATCCACTTTATTTTTATTATTTAACCTCGACACCCAATACGGGTAAAAGAGGATAAGATTAAGAAAGATTTTTATTATTTAATCGGCCGAAAAATGTTAAGCGCGTCTCTCGAGCGCCCTAGCCGCAGGTATGCGATCATTTGCCAGCTCAGAATATAAGGAAGATAATTTTCTTAAAGGATTTTTTTTTAAATCGCCCATTGTGAAGGGAACTTTGTTAATCCCCTCCCCCAAATTTTATTTCTTATGAATCCACCTTTGGCGGCAGCAGACGTTTTAAGTAAATATATACATTGCTTCTTTTTCTTAAATTTTAAAGAGTTTATAAATTGAAATTAATTAAGTATGTGAAAACATATATATATTTTTTTTAATTATAATAAAAATGAAGATTTTAAATTCTGAATTATTTGCTAGAATAAATAGTTTAGTGTTAACTAAATATTTCTTTTTTGTTTAAATAAATTAGTTCCTTACATTGGTCGTGCCTAGTACACATGATCAAGCTAAAAACTAAGTATTTACAGTATAAAAAAAATATTTGTAAAAGTCATCGACGACATCATTCCAGCCCTCTCGTATTCACACGATTAATCAATTAATATTAATTAGCTCATAACACGAATTATTTACATGTAACATTTCGAAAATAGAAAAGTCCGTGCCGCTTCCTTCTGGATATCCGCGCACATAAACTGTCCCGTTTGTATTCACCCATTTGCTGTTGAGAGCGTACAAAATATCACAAGCTCTCGCAGTTCGTTCGCGTAAGTACGGATTGTGACGGCGAGGGGAGGGGGCGGGGGGAGAGAGGGAGGGTGGCTGTCAGTGTTTGTTCTCACTGGTTCATCGAGACGATGCTGTTCATGCTGCTGCCGCTGATGTGCGCCGAGCTGCTCAGCGTGGAAGACAGGGTGTCCTGAAAGCTGAACTGCGGGAAGTACGGCTCCTCCTGGATGGCCCGCAGGGGGGCGCTGTTGTCCGGCGGGGTCAGCTCCACGCTCTCCCCCGTGAATTCAGAGTCGAAGTAGCGCGTGTCCGTTTCCGATGTGACCAGGGGTTTGAACGGTGGAACGATCTATAATTCCATGTTTGGCGTATATTTATATTTACAGAAATAAAAAAAAAACATACATACATACATATACCTACCGTATCAGTGTAAATTAAAAAAAAAATGATTTCTGCAATGAGATTAATCCAAGAGAATCAATCGCCTTCTTTTTTTATACTATAGTTGCACTTACCTTATTTGCTTAACACTCTCCAACAAAAAATAGCAAATATACAAAATGATTACAGTTTCATAATTACACATTATAATTATGAAACAATTCTACAAAATTTAATTAATCTATTAATGCCCACTTGCGTAATGTCTTGTTGACTAGAAGATAAATTCTACAGAATACAGCAGCTATCATTGATTCAACTTCCGATCAAGAATAAACTCATTGACAGCTGTCATTGATTTTACCTCTAGTAGATTACGAACTCATTGACAACTATCATTAATTCAAACTCTGAGGCCGGATTCTAGTTTAGTCGATAGCGACTCAAAAGGAAGATGGAGTGATTCCAAACAATGGTTCATAGAGAGAGAACCTTGATTCGCTGTCACAATATCGTTTCATTTAGAATTCCATAGTTGGTTGAGAATAAATTCATTGACAGCTGTCACTGATTCAAACTCTGGTGGAGAATAAATTCATTGACAGCTGTCACTGATTGACTCTGGTAGAGAATAAATTCATTGACAGCTGTCACTGATTGACTCTGGTAGAGAATAAATTCATTGACAGCTGTCACTGATTCAAGCTGTCAAATCGTTGACAGCTGTCATTGAGCTAACCTCTAATCAATCAACCATTATAAAACTGAGCATATGTGTATGCGAAACATGAACAACAAAATAAACAATGAATTCTGAACGGAACACACATATTTTATTGAGCCGTAAGCTCATGAAAAACTCAATACGGAAAACCGCATTCAAGCAAACCTTTTTCTGTTCCAGATCTCTCCAATTGATGCTGCTGAAGAAGGGATGCGCCATTATTTGCTTGGCATCGTCGGGTCCACCTCCCAACCGTTTGGTGGGATCCTTGACGAGAAGACCGGCCAGCAAGTCTCTCGCCTCGGGACTCAACGTCTTAGGAAACTTCACCTCCACCATTATGATTAGTTGGAAAAGCATATCGTGGTCTTTGTTGTAGAAGGGCAAACGACCACACATCTGAAAATTACGATAAAATTATGTAAATTTGTAAAAAAAAAAAAAAACAACAAATATTGGAAAGTAAATTACGATAAAATAATGTAAATTTGTAAAAAAAAAAACAACAAATATTGTAAAGTGCATGAGCATAACACTCATGAAGCTCCTTATGCAATTTTCAAAATCATAACTATTTGAGCTCATACTCTTACCATTTCGTACATAACGACACCGATACCCCACCAGTCGACGGCCCTTCCGTAATCGTTATCTTCCAGCACCTCCGGGGCGAGATACTCGGGCGTGCCGCAGAAAGTCCTCGTCGTCCTTCCGTAAGTGATATCCTCCTTGCACAGGCCGAAGTCGGTGATCTTTATGTGCCCGTCTTTGTCCAGCAGCAAGTTCTCCAGTTTGAGGTCTCTGTAGATGATGCCTTGCGAGTGCAGGTAGGCCAGGGCCGAGATGATCTCCGCCCCGTAGAAACGAGTTCTGTCCTCGGAGAAGACGCGCATCCTAGACAGGTGGAAGAACAACTCGCCTCCGTTCACGTACTCCATCACGAAGCACAGGCGGTCGTTTGTTTGAAAGGAATATTTCAATGACTGTAAAGGATATAAAAAAAAAATTATGAGCTTTGTAATCTCGGGGGGTTTCGTTTTTGTTTTCTGTTTGTTTTGTGGAAAATACATTTATGAATGTTGTACTCAGCTCCGCTTAGTCATAGACTGGAAAGACTACCAGCAAAAAAAAAAAATCTCTTGTTTTGTTCTGTGGTAGCGGAAAATCCATTTAGAAATGTTGTACCAGGAACTTCTTAATCATAGACTGAGAAACTACTGGCTAAGAAAAAACCTCTCTCTCTCATGAGTGGCTTCAACAACAAAAGACGTTTGACTATGTTCTTTTTAGTTAATTTGGTTAACAGTGACAATAGATTTTGGATGGTTATCACAAACAATATATATTTATATCCTTAAGAGTGCTGGGTTGGTTGAATAAAATTAAACAACAATGTACCGTTAAAAATGGGTGATTCGTTGTTCTGAGCACTCTGTTTTCCGTTTGGGTGTGGGCGACTTCGTCCTTCTGGATGATCACCTCCTTCTTGAGGATCTTTATGGCGTAGAGGCGGCTGGTGGACTTCTCGCGGCAGAGGATGACCTTGCCGAAAGTGCCCTTGCCCAGGACCTTTAGGAACTCGAAACTCTCCAGCGTGACCTTGGTCTTGCCGGTCGACTTGGATATGGAGGTGCCCTGCAGCAGGAACAGTTTCGGGATGTCCTCCCCGTTGCTGGCCATGTCCACGTCCTCGCACTCGTTCGAGATGCCCTGCGAGACCATCTTTATGGCCTTCACCCAATCCTCTCTGAAAACAAACAAAACAAAAAATTCACAAAAAGCAATTTTAGATGCAAATTAAATCTAATCTGATCGATACTTGTTCTGCTACTTTCATGATGAAACTAAATTTTTATATCAAAAAATCGAGTATTTCTAAACGAGCATTGTTTAATAAATAAAGTCATTAAGAATTTTATTTATTTAGTCTTACATAACATCATTATATGTTCCTCACTACTTCTTAGTGCGAGGTAAGTCATTAAGAAATAATAATTTAATGAAATGTTTAGGCAGCATTCATCTAGCGTATAGATAACTAGTGATGGCAATTTCGGTTTATAAGAAATAATAATTTGATATTTTTCAAAAAATAGGAAATATTAATAAAACATGTTGCATTAATAAAATTGTCATCTGAAAATAAAAATATAGAACAAAAAAAGTACCCGGCACCCATATGGGTAAAAAGAGTCATTGAATATATATAAAAAAGTGTTTAAATTTCCAAATATGCAAATTAAATCAATCGTACTTATAAATAGAATAAGAGAAAAAGTTTAGTAAATAAATAATTAATAACACAGTAAAAGAAATATAATATTTTATTATTGAATTTATGATTCAATAAGAAAATCATAATATCGAATTTATATTCAATCGTAAATTCAATAATAATATAATGTATTTCTTGAATAAAAGTAATAAAAATTTGCATAAATTACACAATTTACCCGATTGCGACCTTGCCGACTTTCATTGTCTCCATGAAATGTCTTGCTTGATTTCTACAATACTTCTAAATTTCATTCTCAATTCTCGTGCGTCATTAAATTTTTACTTTCTATACACATTGTGAAAGATGTCGAATAATTTAAAGCCATTTTACAGAGACGAGAATTCTTTCAAGGTGTTTCAAACCAATTCTGACCTTTGTTGTTCGGTTTCGACGTGGAACATACGCTCAATGACGGTGGTCCACTGCAGGCCTCTGATGATGAACGTGTACGGCTTCGGCCTGTCGACGGCCATGATCTGGCACTCCTTGACGGTGAAATTGTTCAGGGGTTCCGTGCTCGTCATCGAGTCCGGTTTGTTCTTGAAGCCAATCAGACTGCCGTCGTCCAGCAAGTAGAAGAATCTGTGAATTTTTTTTGTTTTTAATAAACAAATAACAAATTTTTTTTTATTAAAAGAAAGGATTCTATTATATATCCGACATCTGAAAGGGTATAAAGAATCAAGAAAAAGAAGAACACTGAAAGTTTAATAATTAGGCAAAGGATGACGCTTGCGTCGTCTTCCATTTCCTATGTGCGTTTTAAATGATTTACCTCGGGCGCCAGTTCTTGATGTGCTCCCCTCTCTTGTACAGCCATCCGGCTTTGACGACGTTGGCCCTCGTGTTGGGCATGTAGGCCGCCGGCCCGGGTGGCGCCATCTGGCTCGTCGACACTTCGTTCATCTTTCCACCGATTCAAATCTGAGCGGTCTGAAAATTTTATTTTATTTATTTAGTCTTACACCTCACACTGAGAAGTAGAGAGGAACATACAATGTTATATATAAGATTAAATAAATAAAAATATTTAGTCTTATATAAAAACATCGTTATAAGTTCCTCTCTACTTCTCAGTGCGAAGTAAAAAAAATGTTAACAAATTGAAATCTGATCATAATTATTGGGTTGTTCATTTTTTTTTATCAAACAAAGCATTTATTCGATTTTTTTCACAGCCAGCTTCACACTTACTCCACATAATTATTTGTATTTTGACAGCCGACATAACAAAGCATGCTTGTTAAAACATTCGATTTTCTTTTTATTGTGTAGAATCAGTCGAATATTTTAACAAGCATGCTCTGTTACGTCAGCTGTCAAAATACATAAATGTTTAATGTAAAATGAAGCGTTTTCAGCATGTTTTACCATTAAAAAAAAAGTAAAAATATTATTCAAGCAAGAAAAAAAAAAATATCCGACGATGTGTATGATGAAGATATGTTTAACTGAACGCTGAATCGATCGAGGAATTTTGATGTCGAAGATGCACCTTATCCCGGGAGGCAAGTTGAAGCTGACAAACATTAATTCCAGCCACAAAAATACCATTTTTAAGCTCTTTCCATGCTTTTTGAGCAAAAATTATCTAAAGGAATGTTTTTTCTACTTTAACAATTGCAGTATGATCATTGAATCAATCCAGGCTTGATGAATTCCAGATATGTGAATAGGACCGGAGATTCCATGGAGTGTTTACAATATAATTCAGGATTATTATTTTTTACATTTCGACACTCAATTCCTGAATATAAATATAGGCATTAATGAAATGTAAACTTGCATTTAGTGCTATTCTGTACAAAAAAATCCTTCTTGATAATGATGGAAAATATTCGTTTGGAACAAATAAAAATGTAGTGGAGAAAAGTTTACAGTGTTTTTATTTAAATCATCTTCACGTTACTCGCTTACAACCACTTGTTACTTAATCGATGCTCAGCCTATGTGATTAATAGAATTTTTAATTATTAAAGACTGAAAGTATAAATACAACAACATGGCATTGAATGAGTTACTAAAATAAATTAATTAATCAACATGTGAATCTTCACCCCGTCGACTGGAGCCATAAACAACAATTAAGCGATGCCCTAATTGCCTGCTGGCCTAGTAATTAATGAAAACCCACACAATCAAAAGCGAGACCAATTAGGAAAAAAAAATCCCCCCCACCCCCAACGCAAAACGGGTGGAAAATCCATCCCAAAACACCCCACCCCGGAAAATCCGCAGATTCCCAACTCGCAGCGCCACCTGTCGCCGCGCAAACCAACCACAATCGGCCCCCAAATACACACACACACACAGCGAAAACCCGAATGACATAATAAATGTTTGCCAATGATTAGGTTATGTCCGGTGAAAACACTCGCAATCCCCCGCCGATTGGACCCAAAACCCCGTCCGGAATCCCGACAACACCATTTCAGCACGACACCGCGCGTCTTCCGCCGCGATTTCTCACCTTGAGGTTATTCGCGTGCGTGCGACCCTTGACGTCAGTCCGGACACTTTTCCCAGCTATTTCCTCCCTAGCGCATCACGTCCATGCGACCGTCCGCGCACCGTAAACACCTCACTGCATCCTCTCTTCG
Source organism: Philonthus spinipes (assembly GCA_963082785.1). NCBI lineage: Eukaryota > Metazoa > Arthropoda > Insecta > Coleoptera > Staphylinidae > Philonthus > Philonthus spinipes. Next base: position 1,707,298 of record OY720310.1, on the reverse strand, counting down.
GGCGAATCACCTTTTTACACTCGATAACAACCCGAATGAAAGCAGGGCATGTTTCTCACCTTTGACGCATAATATTTTTGTTAGCAGCTGGTTCATTGAACTCGCCACTAGGTGCGTGTGTGTAGCCGAGGGCGGGATGTTTAAAATCCCCGGGGAAAATGTTTTAATTGTATTAAACGGTATGAAATATTAGAGTCTGCGATTTTGTGGCGCCGGTGAATCGATTTGGTGTTGCGAAATTGGCTGCGCTTGCAAAATTTTATCGTCCCGTTTATTGTTTTATTATTTTGATTATTCCATACATTTTTTTGCAAACGTTTGTAAATCGCCACATTCTATTTATTCTTATAACGTTTGATTATGTATGGATAACGTTCAACATAACATGATCGTTATCCGTGAAGTATCCTGGTTCAATTGGATTTTCTTTAAATTATAATAAATCCAAATTTGCTTTGACTGTAATCATAGAAAAATAAAACTTTGATCTATGTTGTAATTATAACCATAATTACGTTTATGATTTTATAATTATAATATAATAATCGGGGCTATTGCGTACGGGAAATATTAAGTTTACGATATTAAATAAATTCACATTCTATGAATATATATTCATAGAATGCGAATCTATTAAAAAAGCTAAACTGTGATCATTTAAAATAACATACACGTTAAGCTTAACATTTGTCTTACAGAATAGCCCCGATTATGTACGTGAAATGTTTAACGTATATAATAAAATAGTGATTTTCATAATTAAATCACCAAGAAAAGCAACCCAATCTTCATTAGAGAATGAATAAAATAAAAATATTGCATCTCAATTAATTATTTATTTAATAATATATTGTTTAATAACAACAATAATTATAATTCTTAGACATTCGGGGCTATTTCTTATAAAAAAATTAAGATTAACGTTTACATTATTAATTTCATATTCTATGAATATATCTATTATAAACGCTGCTTTTACTGTGATAATAAAAATAACGTAAACGTTATAAACTTAACAAGTTCCTTACAGAATAGCCCCGATTACGTACGTGAAATGTTTAACGTCTACGTTATTAAAAAAAACTTCATATTCTATGTAATAATATATGTCTATTATAAATTCTGCTTGGGCTGTTATGATAAAAATTAACGTACACGTTAAACACAACATTTCTCTTACAGAATAGCGCTGATCATCAGGGCTATTCCGTACGGGAAATGTTAAGTATAACGTGTACGCTATATTTTTTAATCTTATTCTATGATAAATATTTATTACATGAACTGTTTAGTCTGTGAGGATAAAAAATAACGTACACGTTATACTTGAAATTTCCTTTACAAAGTAGGCTTGTATAAATATAAGTGCTGTAAGCTTACATAAATTTGTATTCTTATCATAGATGTAATTCTGGCACATTTATTACTACATCTATGCAAACGTTAATGTTTTTAAAGCAAGCATATAAAGTTGCATACGTTACGTATAAAAATTATTTATTCTTAATTAGAATTTAAATTTTATTAATAACCGAGCAACCGTCGTTTATTATCACAGCATAAATTAAATACAGCTTTGATTTTTATTTAAATTACACAGAATTAATGATTTTATGTATGATACATTTTTTAGGTTTTGTTGTTGTCAACAAAGCGAGAATCCAACAGGTTGTCGTGTCAATACAAACATCAAATGAGTTTTAAAAAATAAAATCCGTGAATATTTCGAAAGGGTTTTTAATTATTAAAACACAATGTCGGTGCATTTAATGTGTATAACTTCCGGTGGTGGATTGCCCGTGTTCACAAGGCACAAAGGCAACACGGAAAATGTAAGTTTGAATGTATTGTTTTAGTTTTAAAAAAACATTGTTATATTTAATTTAATTGTGAGTAAACTAAAAGAATTGTTTTATTTAAATGAAGAGAGAAAAGAATACTATTATTCTAAATTATTGCTTTATTTAATTTTATATTTATTTATTTCATGCTTCAGCTACCATTTTCGACAGTCGGGTCTTTAAATGGGGTCCACATGTTCGGGAAATCACAAAACATGGAATTATTGAGCACATTGACCGATGATTACGTCGTAGCGTGGAAAGAATTTCATGACAGGTAAAAATAAAATGGTTTGGTTTACAAATGGGAAAATCTATTTACTATGAAATAATTGAAGAATGGGAAATAAAATTATGATAAAGGGAAATAGCACCTTACACTGAGAAGTAGAGAGGAACATATAACGATGTTATATAAGACTAAATAAATAAATAAAGGGAAATATATTTAATATATAGAGAAAATCAGTCTTACATATTTCTCTAAATTAATTGTAAATTTCATTTGTTTATTAGTTTAGTATTTGTTGGAATATCCACAGGATGCACTCTGGAGGTATTAGAGAGGGTGTTGCAGTGTGCTATGGATGCGATGCTTATGATAGTTGGACTGGATGAAATAAAAATGCAGAGAAACATCGAGAGATTAAAAAGGGAGCTACGCGTATGTATTTTTTTTTTTTTTATTGTTAATATTTAAAATGACAATTTCGACCATAGAATTTTTATTTCAGATTTGTTATCCGATGATTGATCGTCTCTTAGATTCCCTGGACTCTGGTGATGTCCACAATAAAAATTCTTCGGATTTAGTGGTCATGGTCGAAGTGATTTTAACACCCGAAAATCATTTAATCCAGGTAAATTTGAATAAACGATTTATTCGTATTTATTATTATAATATGAACTAATGGAAAGATGGCAGGTCGATGTAATTTACACTTTATTATATATAAGACTGATTTGACAAAACGGGATTAATAAAAGTAATATCGGGCTGAAAGACCTTCGGTCAATAGCCGATTAACAGGCGAAGAATCATATGTTTATATATATATAAAAAAAATGTTTTGATATACGTATTGTATTATGTGTCTGTTAATAAAGATTTCTGTATATATATATAAAAGTAATATATTTCTATTAATTATATATTTGACATTGTAACATTCATTATTTTGTATATATTTTTTTTGAACATATTTGTTAATAAAGATAATTTATAATATATTACTATCATTGTGTAAATATCAATCATTTTAATATTGTTTGTTTTCATTTTTTAGATTGTCTTGGATTCGTATACGGAATGTGTGGATTCGATGTTCAGCTGTGTCTTAATCAACGGAAAAATAGCCGCGGCAACAGAAAACTGGTGGAGTTTGCACCCGATCGAGCTGAAGCTGCTTTCCTTATTGGCGACAGTGGAAAACACATCGGCTTCGAAAGACATTCCAGTTTTTCTTCCCTACAAAAGTCCAAATGTGTGTAAATAGTAAAAACGATTACTATTCAAGATAATTAGGATTTATCCATGATCCTACTAAGCAATATTGTTTGTATTTCTGTTTTTTTTTTTCAGCAATTCTAGCAATATGTTCAAAAATATGTCATTTTTTCCGATTTTTAATTTGTAGGGGGTGGGGGAAGTCCAGTGTGAAAAATATTTTTAATGGAAATGAACAATTAGTATATGGGGAATTCAACTGTATACAAATATTTTCCATGTAGGAAGGGACAATTCGTCAAAATTAATTATTTATTGAAAAACATGTGATTTTGTCGGTTTTTAATTTATAGGGGGTGGGGGAAGTCTGGTGAAAAAAATATTTTTAATGAAAATTAACAAATAGTGTATGGGGAATTCAACTACATACAGATATTTTCAATGAAGGAAGGGATAATTCGTCAAAATTAATTATTTATTGAAAAACATGTGATTTTTCCCGTTTTTAATTTATAGAGGGTGGGGGAAGACCGCTGTGAAAATAATTTTTGATGAAAATTAACAAATAGTGTATGGAGAATTCAACTACATACAAATATTTTCCATGAAGGAAGGGATAATTTGTCAAAATTAATTATTTATCGAAAAACATGTGATTTTTCAGAATTTTAATTTATAAGAGGTGGGGGAAGTTTGGTGTGAAAATTATTTTTGCTGAAAATAAACAATTAGTGTATGGGGAATTCAACTGTATACAAATATTTTTCATGTAGGAAGGGATAATTTGTCAAAATTAATTATTTATCGAAAAACATGTGATTTTTCAGGTTTTCAATTTATAGGGGGTGGGGGAAGTCCGCTGTGAAAAATATTTTCGTTGAAAATGATCAATTAGTGTATGAGGAATTCAACTATGTACAAATATTTTCTATAAAGGAAGGGACAATTCGTCAAAATTAATTATTTATTGAAAAACATGTGATTTTTTCGGTTTTTAATTTATAGGGGGTGGGGGAAGTCCGGTGAGAAAAATATTTTTGATGAAAATTAATAAATAGTGTATGGGGAATTCAACTACATACAAATATTTTCCATGAAGGAAGGGATGATTTGTCAAAATTAATTATTTATCGAAAAACATGTGATTTTTCAGATTTTTAATTTATAGGTGGTGGGGGAAGTCAAGTGTGAGATATATTTTTGATGAAAATTAACAATTAGTGTATGGGAAATTCAAATATATAAAAATATTTTCTATAGAAGAAGGTACAATTCATAAAAATTAATTAGTTATTGAAAAAATGTGATTTTTTCCGATTTTTAATTTGTTGGGGGTCGAGGAAATCTGCTGTGAAAAATATTCTATACTTTTTGTTTTATTCTACGTGTTGTTTTGCATAAATAAAAGAAATATTAAGAATTTCTTTGCAAAAAAAATAAAATGTTTTTTGTAAAATATTATTTTTTTTTTTTTTTGGTCGATAACCTGTTCAAGCAACAAGAAAGAAACAAATGTACCATAAAATATTGTAAATATATGTAAAACAAATAACTTTGAATAAAGATATTGTAGTAGTATTATTTTTTAGGGGGTTGAAGGTGAAGTGTGAAACTTTTTTCTTTTTTAAATTATTGAAAGGTATATAGGGAGAATATTTAGTTAAAACTAATATTTTTTTAAAAAGGGAACACATTGGAAAAATTAAGAAATAAATAGGAAAATGTTGATTTCAACCTCTAGAAGTGATAATGCTGAGTATTTTAATGAAGAAATAAATGCAAAATATTTTTTTTTTCTGATACTGGCAACTTCACACCCGTTCCCTACATATTATTTAGGAAGAGATAAAATTCTTAAAATTAATTTTTCACTCCGTTGTTTCTAATTTTTTCATCGGTACGTTTATTTTCTAGGTTGCGTTCAGATTCGTCGCTTGCACTTTAATGTCCGACGTGCAAGTCTGCTGTCTCTGCGGTCCGACTCCCGTCCTGGAAGACATCGAAAGATCAGCAGCGCAATGTTTCAGAACCACACTGGAAATTTTGGAATCGGCCAGTCGATGCCATCCGAGGAACTTTCCCGATTACTTGCAATTGGATTCGGGAATTTTAGGGTAGGATTTTAATTCTTCCTCTTCATTATGAAGCATTGACTTCATTGCACAGTTTCAATATTATCAGTTTAATAAATAAATATAGGCGGAAAGACCAATAGTCGCCAATTGGCAAACTCTTACAGCATGTATTGTATTTATTTAGTCTTATATAACATTGTTATACAGAGAGTTTTATGTAAGACCGAACATGCTAGAATGTACTCAATACTTTGATACGTTCCAGCACACATAGAACATAGGAAAATTTACATTCAGTACATTCTAGTATGTTCGGTGTTACATAAAACTCTCTGTATGTTCCTTTCTACTTCTCAATGTGAGGTGACATGTATTGTAATATTTTAAATATAGGTATTGGTAATAAAGATTATATATATATATATATATATATATAAATAAATATATTTACTTTCAGCTTCTTACTGGTGAACCATCAACAAGGAAAGTATGTGATGTCTCGTGTGCCGCAAGGTAACAGCAAGAGAGCTTCCAGCGGGTCTCATAAACTCGACATAATCCGCACTTTTTACTATCAAGCAGTTAAAGGTGTTTTAACGCCGAAGGAGGGGAGAAACAAGGGGGATTCATCGCAGACGGATGCCACAGAAACTTACTGGTGTTCGGAGTATCACAAATGCCACGCGCTCAAATTAAACAAAGATATCCTGTGCGTTTTATACAATTCTAATACCCCGAATCCGGTAATGAGGGGTTTGACATTGGAGGTGTTGAGGATGCTGGTTGGGGAGAAACAATTTTGCTGGTGAAAAATTATGCGAAATTGAGTTTTACTAATTTATATATAAATTATTGATTGCTGAGGCTTCTACTTTGTTATACATTGGGTATAAGTAGTAAAAAATTCAAAGCACTCTAGTTTGCACGTTTCGGTTGCACACAACAGTCAAATTCAAAATGCTCTCTCTATTATTCTTAGTTTGGTGGTACAAAAACTGTCATTTAGATAGGGATTTCTAAATGACAGTCTCTGTACCACCAAACTATGAATAATAGAGAGAGCACTTCGAATCACAGTCGCAATAGAATCCCTTCAGCGTTATTTGCAGTATAATCCAAAATAAAAAATTCTGTTAAAGCTTAAAATATTTACTATTAGAATCAAAAGAGGGTTATATTGAATATATAAATTATATTTATATTATTATTTTTATTTTATAATAATAAAAATAAAATTATATACAGCTAGATTATTCTGGTGAAAATGGAGGAGCCGGTGGAACATCACCGGTTATATCCTTGCTTTTGGAATCCCGATAACACCCAATTATCCAACAAGTGTATATATAATAATCCCTTACAATTTTCCCTCTTTCTACATAAGCTGTATGAATCAGACGAGTCGGCACAAAAATAACTGCCTGCAAATAAAAACAATTGAATCAAAAAAAAAAATCAATGTTACAAAAAACGTTGCGGGTAACCTAAATTTTAAATTCACCTGTAAAAAAATCAAGGCGAATATGTACCCGACAATCTGCCATATGGTTTTCAACTTTCCGTCCTGCAACGACTCGTAACATCCAGTCGCTGATAAGCTAAAGTTCGCGTCCGGCGTGTACTTGTAAGCCCCCGCACCCTTTTCGATCCCGTGGTGTATGCAGGGGTAGTTCGAACGGAAACTGCAGCAGCTGAATGGAGTTTCTCCAACAACGGTGGTTTCTCTAAAAAAAAAAAATGAAACTAGAAAATGGGGTTATTTAATTGATGAATGATTAATAACAATAATTTATTCGATTAATGATAAAACAACCAAAAATGGTTGCTTAGTTGAAAATCTATATTTATATAAATTTGATTAATTGAATCATTTAATTAAGCGAAAGATGGCGCTTGCGTTGTCTTTTTATTTATTATGAGTAAATTGAACCATTTAATTAGGCGAAAGATGGCGCTTGCGACGTCTTTCATTTATTATGATTGAATTGAACCATTGAATGATGAACATATAGAAGTGCAACCCAATGTGTTTCTAGTATCCTAATAAAACAGTAAAGTAAGGAATATAACTATTTTTTTTAATAATAACTTACGTTTTTCTAATAAAATTCTTATCGTACCACTCAATTGAGTACCAATCTGTGTAATTCTTAGCACCACAACATTGATATTCGACCTGCAACTTGTCGACTTTACTCTTCACCACACTGTCGTCGGAGTAATTTGAAATGGCGTCGAGCAAATTTTGAATTTTCGAAGGTTCTGGAAAGGAATTTATTTCATACTCTTCTTATTCTTCTTAAATCCAGATTACGGATGTTATTTTATATTCAATAAGTAACAAAGAGTATTCATTCACTTGGTCACAGTTATTTAAATCATTTAAATAAAAATACTTTGAAAATAATTAATAAATTATTTCCTCTTTAGATATAAAGTAGTATGTAACAATGTTTAAATAATAGAAAAAAAATGTGAATTCTTGATTGTTGAGGCTTCTACTTCGTTATACGTGTTAATTTAATTTATAGGATATTTAAACAAATAAAGTTATTTAAATTTGTTTAAATATCCTATAAATTAAATTAACACGTATAACGAAGTAAAATACCTTTGTAAATTGAATTGAACCATTTAATTAGGCGAAAGATGGCGCCTGCGTTGTCTTTTATTTATTATGATTGAATTGAACCAGATGGCGCTTGCGTCTTCTTTCATTTATTATGATTGAATTGAACCATTTAATTAGGCGAAAGATAGCGCTTGCGACATCTTTCATTTATTATGACTGAATTGAACCATTGAATGATGAACATATAGAAATGCAACCCAATGTGTTTTTCGGCTGACGCCAAATTTTCTCCTCCTGTGAAATTCGTCAATCAACGATTGAACACGGTTAATTCGATACAAATATTTGTCCTTAAGTTTTTTGCTAGAAATCAACCACTCAACTTGAAAATTATCACACCTTTTCTAGGCCTGTTTTTCCTAAATTGTTTGTATAACACACAGTGTGTTATACAAACAAAGTTATTTATTTGTTTAAAAATCCTTTAAAAGAAAAAAATGTGTTTTAATATTAGAAAAGAAAAAAAAATCTACACCAGTGGTATCGAATTTAGTAATGAGTAGATAGCATTAATTTATATCTACTCATTACTACATTCGATATATATAGAATATATATAGATAGAATATAGTAATGAGTAGATAGCATTAATTTATATCTACTCATTACTACATTCGATATCACTGGTGTAGAATTTTTTTTTTGTTTTTTTGTTAATGCACTATGTGAAAATAATTCTGTTTTCTGCACATTCAAAACACCTGGTGGATTTCCCATGCTCAATCCAACGACGATCAACGAAAACAGCAGCACCACCAAACTAATAGACGATACGAAGCACGCCTTCAGGAAAATCCCAAACAACTTCTTCGTGGAATGGAAGACTTTGTAAACGGTGAAAATGGTGAAGACATTTACGACGAGCGCGCAGAATCCAGCGGACGCAATCAGGATCGACAAACTGTTGGAGCTCTCGTTCAGCAGGTCCATGTACTGCCCGTATTTCTCCTTCACGTGCCTCGCCACCGAAAACAACTCGAATGTGTAAATGATCGAGATCAGGTTCAGGAAAATGTCCAGCAGAGCGATTAGGCGTAGAGTGTGGAACGGTAAGTGCAGTATTGGTTTTCCGAATTTTACGTTTGGTTCTTGCATTTTTGAATGATATTTATTTGACACTGAAATGTCAATACTAATTTATTTTTCTCTTTATGTTTAAATTATATTAAAAAATATTAGATTTTAAATAATATTAAACAGCAGGGGATATATTTAATGAATACCCTGAGCTGACAAGGATAAGAAATTTCACTAGCTTGGAAAAGCCCTAAAATCGTGGAAATTCCAAGCAGAGATTGATCCACGATCAAATTCTGAAATTAGCCAGGATATCCGAATGTGTTTAGCCACTTGAATGGGAGGCACTACAATGTGCCAGAGGCTATGGTCTATGTGAGCGAAGCATACTTGTAAACCTCCCCCCCCCCAAATCCTTACATATTTTTTTGAAAGAAAAATATTATTTTTATCTTTTCTTTAAAAAAACATGTAAAAGAGTAATTCACTTTATTAACTGTAAAAGAGTAACTTTTCTTCTAACAATGCTATTAATTTCAAGAAATTGTAGATTCTATAATTAAATATCACCTCACTGAGAAGTAGAGAGGAACGATGTTATATTTGACTAAATAAATAAATAATTAAATATACAAAAAGTCTCTATTTTAAATAAATATGATTGTAGATAGTACAATTTAAGGAAGGGATAAAATGTTTTAATTTAAGTGAGCGAAAATTTGTTAATATGTTGCTGCGGCCTCAAGTAGCTTAGGAAAATTTTATTTGCAGAAAAATTAGCTGGATTCATCTTCAATTTAACATTTTTGTCACAGAATAATCCTGAATAATTGTTTAAAATATATATATAATCAAAATCCCATTTATTTCGGGTGATAAATGGGATTTTGATTATATAAATGGGATTTCGGGTATAATTGTTTAATAAAAAAATTATAAGATTATAAATTATATTATATATTATATATTATATTATATTATATTATATTATATTATATTATATTATATTATATTATATTATATTATATTATATTATATTATATTATATTATATTATATTATATTATATTATATTATATTATATTATATTATATTATATTATATTATATTAATTATATTATAATTATAAATGATAAAATATGAAAAATAATACTATTCATGGAAAATACATAATAATATTAAATAAAATATTTAATTTATATTAAACATATTTTTATATTGATAAAGAAATGTAGCAAAAGTCCCAATCAATTTTAAAATAACATTATTTAAATTTTAAATTTAACTCCTCTTAAAATTCGTATTCTATGATTGAAATCATCCTACGTGAAATTAGTCACTAATAACGACAAGTCTTGCCAACGTAAAAAAAGTTTCTTCTTAACGACCATAGATGGCGCTGGATTGACACAGCGCCATCTCACATGAATGTCGCCAACTATTTTAATAGAGCATAAATCAAATATAGTTTGATTGTAAACAAATTGTAAAACAGCTGATCGTAAGAAAACACATAAAATGAAACACAAAAATTATGTTAAAAATATAAATACAGTGAGATTAATTGTAAACGTGTAAAAGTCCATAAAAACAGTGGTTGGTGCAATTAATTAAAATTTTTTGAGTACACACAGTGAAGTATTTTGAGGTTAACTCCTTGTTATACGTTAAAATGACTCTAGAAAAATTGAAGCAGATCTTCAGTAAATGCACCGAAGAATACGAGATGATGAATTTCGCGCCGTCCACCCCCTTTAAATACAAGTGCGAGGTTCACTGCAGGCTCCCCACGAGGGGCACGCTGAGGGAGAGGTGCAATTACTTCGTGGACTTTTTCGCGCGGAAAACAGACTCCGCTTGGAATCAGTGCATGCGTATGTTCAGTGGAAACATGTACGATTACTGCAAGTACATGGTATGCGCGGTTCCTGGATGCACAGCGAGTATTTGCGTGAAGTTCGTGAAGCCGGTTCTGGTGTTAAAGAAGGGCCTCGATGTTTTGGTTGATGTGAATTTTTGTCACACGCACGAGTTTCGGCAAGGGAGGAACTGGCGTTCCGCGGAGTTGAAGAGGTTGTTTATGGGGTACTTCAGCGGGGGGATGAGCGTTGAAGCAGCCAGGGCGTACCACGAGTTGAAGGTGATTGAAAGTCAGGGCTCCAGCGGTTTAGCGAATCCGTCTTTACAGGAAATCAACGGGCTGTACGCATCATGGAAGCAATTTAATCACCCGGAGAATGTTTTTGATATAACCGGGAGTAACGCGATTATAATAACCCCTTTAATGGGGAGGGTTTTCGAGCTGGGTTTTGCTGACGATGTTGTGTTTGTGGATACGAGTTTCGTTTGTGTCGATCGGGAAACGTATGCTAGTTTCGTTTTCGGGGCTGCACAAATCGGCGGTTTACCGCTTTGTTTGATTTTACACGACGGGAGTCGGATTGAGGAGAGTTACACGAAAATGAAAGCGGCTTTTGAGACGAAATTCAAGAAACCCTTAAAACCGTCATTTATAATAACTGACGACAACCGTGAAGAGAGATCGGCTTTGATTAAGGTTTTCCCGAAAAGCTCGTTACTGTTAAGCCAATCCTGCGTTTCACGAACAATCTGGAAGTTTGTTTGCGATGAAGAAAACGGCGTTCCTAAATCCCATCGAACAATCATAATGAGGCTTTTCTATAACGTGCTTTTCACGAGGACTAACGAGGAAGCTGGAAGTGAAATGACTAAAATGATTTCCAGCGAAGCCGTCGCGAAAAATTTTAAGGTCCTGAAGTTTTTGGAGGGTTTCTGGGGGAGGAGAGAGGACTGGTGCCGGGGTTACCATTCAGGAATACACAGGAGGAAATTAATCCAAGAACCCAGCGAAGCCTCTTTGAGAGTCTTCAAAGACGTCGTTTTGGAAAAATGCTCGGCTTTCAACAAGAGCGCCCTCGTGCAGTTCACGAGCAAAATCTTCGAGGACTACCACAAGAAACGCTTGTTCTGCATCGCGAAGACCCGACAGAAATGGAAACTCGCCTTCCCGCTGTACCACATATTCTTCCCGCAAAACGATATGGATCTACCGAAGAAGAAAACAAACTATTACAGTTTCAAAGAGGGCGATAATGTCTACAGCTGCGATTTGGGGCTCGCGGTATGTAATTGCCCCGACGGACAGACGGGAGTGTTCTGCAAGCACCTTTGCGCGATCGAAAAAAAGACCGCCTTCATGTTCCCCGTCATGAAAATCCTGAGTAGGACTAATCAATACAAATTCGGTTATCTCGCTTTCGGGGATGATTTCGTTAATATTAAGAACATTCCAGTTATCGATACGGTTAATTCTATAAGCTGTAGTGATAATATTAATTCTGAATCCGATTCAAATTTAAAAAACCCGGATTCCACTGATTTTATTTCATCCGATTATGATGCTGTTTTACGTATGGATGAAGAAACGGGAACTAATATTCAGAATGTAGAGGAGCAAGAGTTTCCAAATTGGGGGGTTGAATCAGAAACCGTTGAAGATATGAAGGTTACCATGGAGGATTTGGAATTAACGGAAGTAGAAACAAAGTATTATGAAGGAAATACAGAGAATGTTGAAGATCGTATTGTTAACATAAAATTAGAAACAAATTCGAACGAAGATGATTCTTCAAATACAAAAATTGCATCCATTAAGATGGAAGAAAACGTTCATAATGAAGAAGAGAACATTTCGAATCCTTTGGATTTTATGAATGATGATTGTAAAGATCACATTTTGATAAAAATTGAAGATACTGATGAAGATTACGGAACAGATTCAAATATTATTGTAAAAAACGTTTATGAAGATCCAAATTATTCTACTGAAGACGGTTTTTTTAATGCATCTGTAGAGATTAAAATTGAACCTGAGGTTGAGGAATTTAATCGAATTTCTGAAAATTTTGTAAAATCTGAAAGTAGCGAAATAACTGAAAATCCTGAAAGTAACCAAATATTCAAAAATCTTCAAAATCCTCAAAGTAGCCAAATATCTAAAAATCTTCAAAATCCTGAAAGTAGCCAAATATTCAAAAATCTTCAAAATCCTGAAAGTGGTCAAATATTCAAAAATCTTCAAAATCCTGAAAGTAGCCAAATATCTAAAAATCTTCAAAACCCTGAAAGTAGCCAAATATCTAAAAATCCTGCAAATCTAGAAAATTGTCAAATATCTAGAAATCCTGAAAGTTGTCAAATTTCTAAAAATCATGTAAATCCACTTGATTATAGAAGTGATTTTGCTAATACAGTTGAAAAAAACCCAGAAGGAATTATGGAAGAAAGCAGAGCCATTCAAGAAAATTATCTTGATTCTCTGAGTTTTGGAAATAAGAGCAATTCTAATAGAAGTTCAGTTGTTCCAACTTCAGTAAATTCTGAAAACAATTCAACCAATCGAATTTTTATCAATTCTACTGGTAATTGTTGGTATCCTGCAGGCCAAACTAATTCCGGAAATGTCGTCAGCAATCTTAATTCCAACTTTATACTGACGAATCCAGTTCTTCGCGGAAATCCTGGGGGTAGTTCTATTCTTCCTGGAAATGTTAATAACAATCCAATCTTTCCTGGAAATGTTAATGGTAATTCAGTTCTTCCTGGAAGTGTTAATAACAATCCAATCCGTCCAATCCTTCCTAAAACTGTTATAAACAATCCGGTCCTTCCTGGAAGTGTTCTAAAGAATTCAGTAGTTACTGGAAGTGCTCCAATCCTTATGAATTCAGATAATCGGTTTCCTGTGGATCCTCTAAGGTTTAGAAATCCGAATCCAAAATTAGTATTTGCAACTCCAATTGCTGCTAGAAATAACCAAGGGATTATTGATAATCGCCAGCTGGTTCTTGCAACAACAATTGCCAATGGAAATCAAATTATTAAGAATCCCGGCAACAACCTGAATCCCGGTGTAAATATTGCAAATCCTACAACCAGTGGGAATATTTTTAGTAAAACAATAAGTACGGGCACAAATGCTAACACTTCTTCAGGATTGAGCATTGCTGTTAATCAGAATTCCAATTCTTCCGTTCGTCGAGTTTTGCCGAATACTTCTTCATCTTCTCGAATCCTTATACCCTTGCAGGTGTCTGATTTGCGGAATACAAGCAAGAAAATTACACCTAGTGTTGGAAATTTGGTGAACATCAACCAACTTGCAGATGCTAGAAATGCAAATTTAGCGCTCGCGAATTCGACCAATTCCAATCAACTTTCGGATTTGGGTAAACCAAAAACTATTGCTCCCAAATTGAAGTTTAATCCATCGCGACGTTTGCTTATGACGGCTGAAGTGAAAACCACGGGTCGTAAAATTGAAAGGATATTGAGTGATCGTAATGAATCTGAAAGGAATGTTTGTGAGCGAATTGCACCTAAGCCGGTGGTTTGTAGTGAAAATACGCTTCATATTTTGCCAGCAGTGAATGTTTTACCTACTGATAAAGTTTTATTAATGGAGCAGAATTTATTAAATACACCTCAAGTTTTGCCGATGGAACAGAATTTATTACCCACGCCTCAAGTTTTGTCGAAAGTGCAAATTCCATCCTTGCCGAAAATTTTACCGAAAGTGATTAACAATCAAACGCAAATTTTACCTAAGGCAAACGCGATGCCACCTAGTGGTACGAGACAGCTACGGAATGGAAAAATATTGTCCAATGATTCGCAAAAAGGCGACGTTTCTTCTGGAATTAATAAGCAAGCAATATCTCAAATACAAAGAGGAGACATTTTACCTATAGGAAAAAGCCCGTTCATTTTACCAAAGGGAAACATCCCGTGCGATCCCAACAATCCAGAAACGATTAAAATTTCAAGCAACATTTCTGATTCCCGTAGTTTTAAACCAATTCAATTACATTCCAATAAAAAGAAAGTACGGCGCAAAATTATACGAACGCAACCTAAAATCGCGAACAATAAAAGATCGCTCAGTGATAACGCAGCGGTCGAGAATAAAACGTGCGGGTTTACGAAAAATGATTCTAAAATCGCGACTCGAGCTAAACGGCGGAAAAATGATTCGAATATAAATACGGAGAATATTAGCAAGGAAGGGATTTTGAGTTCGGAATCGATTTTAATCGACGATTCTTCTTCTGATGGTGATGTTTTGCTTATTTCCGAAAATAACGACGAAATTAATCCTTCTCCACAATTAAAATCCTCATTAATTGAAACAAGTGATTTAACAGAGGTTAATGAACATTTATGTGAAACTAAATCCTTGTTAACAAATTACGAGGATAAAACGGATTTTGAAAGCGAATCTTCAAATGAAAATCCCGTGATGGTTATTGAAGAATCTGCTGAAGCCAGTGAGAGTTTTCATGGAGCAGTGGGCGATTTGAAAAGCGAGTTTTTGAGGATTGCGGAAATTCTCGGGGCCGAGGAAAGTGCGGAAAGTGTTGATTGCGTGAAGCGGTTTGTGGGATTGCTCTCAGTTTTACGGACGTCTAAAGATGTGATGAAGTTTATTGCTGATAAGAGTAATTTATGTAAAAATGAATTATAGCCTAAAGAATGTGATCAATTTAGAAATTGTAATTTTTGTATTTTAAATCGGATTTATTTTTGGAGAAATTTGGGGGAAGTTTGAAGGAGTCAATTAAAATCTAGCAAAACTTTCTCTAAAATCAAGGAACTTATTCCTGAAATCGTTCGTACGCAACTGTCAAATTCACATGTAAATTCCAATCTAAATGACAGATTTCATACGACCAATCAATTTCAGGAATACGGGCCCAGTTCGCAAAATGAAATGAAAATCAAAGGCACTCACTGTAATCCAAAGCCCGGTAGGGTTTTTGCCTGAAAAGTCAAACACTTGCAGTGTATGCAGGATCAAAGCCATCTGTTCTTGCCGATTTCAACTGTCTTAACTAACTGATGAAATCACGAACAACGCCATCTATTCTTGCCGATTTCTACTGTCTTAAGTAAAGTAACAGATGAAACCACGAACAACGCCATCTGTTCTTCGCGACTACAACTGCCTTAACTAAACTAGCTAAAGAGGGAATAATTTATTAATTTCAAATTATTTTATTTTATTTAATGAGTTAGTGAAGGAAGAAATTGTCTCTGGAAAATGAATAACGCCATCTGTTCTTCGTGACTTCAACTGCCTTAACTAAACTAGCTAAAGAGGGAATAATTTATTAATTTCATTTTTTTAATTTTATTTAATGAGTTAGTGAAGGAAGAAATTGCCTCTGGAAAATGAATAACGCCATCTATTCTTGCCGATTTCTACTGTCTTAAGTAAAATAACAGATAAAACCACGAACAACGCCATCTGTTCTTCGCGACTTCAACTGCCTTAACTAAACTAGCTAAAGAGGGAATAATTTATTAATTTTAAATTATTTTTTTTAATTTTATTTAATAAGTGAGTTAATGAAGGAAGAAATTGTCTTTGAAAAATGAATAGCTCAGTGGGTATCTCAATTTCGCGCCGATTTTGCTTGATGTGATCAAAATAATTGTGAATACCAAAGAAGCAATCATAAATATCACCGTTTTTGAGAATTTTATGAATGCGTGTTTTTTTTTTCATTGCACAGATATTTTTATATGTATGTTTAAAAAAAAATGTCATTACATAAAATGTGTTTTTATTTTATACCTTTTACCTTTAAATTATTGATGTTTGAGGAGTAAACTGTGCCGTTTTTAATTGTAATAAGAAAACACGTTTGTCCTTTGTTTATACAGGGTGTTTAATTTAAGTGAAGATTTTGAAATATTTCGAAAACTACACATCGAATAAAAAAATATAATTAAAATTTGTTCGCCTCGGAGGGATGCCGAAACTCGATCCACTACCCTAATCCCCCTAGGGGGGTAAGGAGTGAGAAATAGAAAAGTTTTTCTAATACTTCGAAACAAAACAAAAAAAATAAGAAAATTTTATCATTACAAATTCTAATACTTCAGGAAATAAATAAGAAAATTTTATCATTACAAACGCACTATATAATGCGAATTTATTTAAACTGCTGGTAATATCGAAGATATTTCTTGATGAGTACGTGAAGTTTCTTGATATAATATTTTATTCCTTTATAAAATATTATTATATTATAAACTGCTGGTGATTATTCGAAAAAAAAAAAAACGATCGCACAGATTGGTTAGTATTTTGAACTGCGCAACTTTTGCATTATAAATTTTGTATGTTTTTAATAGTTGTCATTTATGGAAGCAATGCATTACATGACAAGTTGCATATAATTTTAGGTTAGTTTTAGCTACTAATATAACCTAAAAGTCGATTACAAGACTTTTAGGTTATATTGGAAGCAATGTATTACATGACAAATGACAGGTTACATATACTTGTAGGTTAGTTTTAGCTTCCAATATAACCTAAAAGTCGATTACAAGAAAACTTTTAGGTTATATTGGAAGCTAAAACTAACCTAAAAGTATATGCAACCTGTCACTTGTCATGTAAAATCTTGTAATCGACTTTCAGTGATAGTTTGAATAAGTCAATTGAAATCTAACAAAACTTGCCGATTACAAGAAAACTTTTAGGTTATATTGGAATCTAAAACTAAACTTAAAAGTATATGCAACTTGTCGCTTGTCATGTAAAATCTTGTAATCGGCTTTCAATGGTAGTTTGAAGAAGTCAATTAAAATCTAACAAAACTTGCCGATTACAAGAAAACTTTTATGTTATATTGGAATCTAAAACTAACCTTAAAAGTATATGCAACCTGTTGCTTGTCATGTAAAATCTTGTAATCGACTTTCAATGATAGTTTGAAGAAGTCAATTAAAATCTAGCAAAACTTGCCGATTACAAGAAAAGTTTTAGATTATATTGGAAGCTAAAACTAACCTAAAAGTATGTGCAACCTGTCACTTGTCATGTAAAATCTTGTAATCGACTTTCAATGATGGTTTGAAGAAGTCGATTAAAATCAACAAAACTTGCCGATTACAAGAATACTTTTATGTTATATTGGAAGCTAAAACTAACCTAAAAGTATATGCAACCTGTCACTTGTCATGTAAAATCTTGTAATCGACTTTCAATGACAGTTTGAAGAAGTCAATTAAAATCTAGCAGAACTTGCCGATTACAAGAAAAGTTTTAGGTTATATTGGAAGCTAGAACTAACCTAAAAGTATATGCAATTTGTCACTTGTCTTGTAAAATCTTGTAATCGACTTTCAATGATAGTTTGAAGAAGTCAATTAAAATCTAGCAAAACTTGCCGATTACAAGAAAAGTTTTAGGTTATATTGGAAGCTAAAACTAATCTAAAAGTATATGCAACCTGTCACTTGTCATTTAAAATCTTGTAATCGACTTTCAATGGTAATTTGAAGAAGTCAATTAAAATCTAGAAAAACTTGCTCTAAAATCAGTTGGCAAAATCAAACGAAAACCCATTCATGTGTAATCCAATGACCAATAAATAATTTAATATAACCTAAAAGTCGATTACAAGACTTTTACGTTATATTGGAAGCTAAAACTAACCTAAAAGTATATGCAACCTGTCATTTGTCATGTAATACACTGCTTCCAATATAACCTAAAAGTCTTGTAATCGACTTTTAGGTTATATTAGTAGTTAAAACTAACCTAAAATTATATGCAACTTGTCATGTAATGCATTGCTTCCATAAGTTTTAACGATTTCTTCGACAGGGCTTCAATGCCAGTGCCATTAATTTTGCAGTTTTAACTTTGTATATATATGGAAGCGTGCTGGGCCCACAACATATTAGCAGAGCTTTTATTTCAAATTATTTTTTTAAATTTTATTTAATAAGTGAGTTAGTGAAGGAAGAAATTGTCTTTGAAAATTGAATAGTTTAGTGGATTTTTCAATTTCGCGCCGATTTTGCTTGATGTGATCAAAATAAAGATATTATAACGCGATATATTATGAACGATGTTTTTTTGAACACTGCTATTTTGTTTTTCATCGTCGTCTTCAATGCTCATATCGTTGTTCCAATAATAAAAATAGTGAAATGAACAACAACCAAGTGTTTTAATTAAAACACTTCATAATTATTATAAAAAAAAAAATGTTTCACCACGGGATAAGTGAGAATTTAATTTAAAATATTGTATAAGAGAATTACATATTTAATATGTTTGAACAAAAATGAGTAAAAACCACATGCTCTAACAATAATACATTTTATTTCGCAAATTTCTAAATTAAAATTTCACCTACAATTCCCCTTTTCTATCAAACATTCTCTTTTCTGCAACAGCACGAAAGAAAAGAAAAAAAAAACATTCCGCGCTTGCCAAAAAATGCGGCATAATCGGTGAAATTGGAACGGCTCCAATGGCAATAGTTCCCGAAAATGATTTAAAGTTATTGCGAAACGGGCCGAATTAAGCAAACTCATTTTTGCCCGCTCGTCCCGATGATTAACATTTGAACCCCCATACATTCGGCGGATGGGATTCGATTGACCTTTGCGTGTGAGAAAGGTGGAGCTGATTCATTTAAGGACTCGATTGATTGATTTAATTATTGTACGATTCATTATGTTTTTCTTTTCAATTTAATAATTAATAAAATCGAAAATAATATAATTTAATTATTTTATGATTTTCTATTTATTTAATTATCCTTCGTATAATATAATCAGGTTTAATTATTATATGATTGGATAATTACAGCTGCTTCGAGGTATTTTTTTTTTCACTCTCTAAGCCTAATTCTGTTTATTTTGCGTCAATTTAAAATCACTGCGTTTTTCTTTTTCGTAAGACACTTAAAATGATCGTTTTGTTTAATTAATGTTGATTTATAACAATAAATTCGAATAAAATAATAAAAACACGCGCATTAAATTGAATAATTTAATAAATTCTCGACTAGTTTCGAGAGATATAAATAAAAAAATCGTATTTTTAAGTTGTTTTTTTTTTTTCATTTTTCTTGAAAACAAAGAAACTTTGGCCAGTTTTCTCAACGGGAATATTAGTCAGCATGAATATCCCGTTGAGAAAACTGGCCAAAGTTTCTTTGTTTTCAAGAAAAATGAAAAAAAAAACAACTTAAAAATATTTTTTTTCATTTTTCTTAAAAATAAAGAAACTTTGGTCAATTTTCTCAACGGTATATTAATCAGCATCAATATCCCGTTGAGAAAACTGGCCAAAGTTTCTTTGTTTTTAAGAAAAATGAAAAAAAATATTTTTAAGTTGTTTTTTTTTTCATTTCATCGAAAAAAAAAACTTAAAAATACGATTTTTTTATTCTGCAAAGGTGCCAAATTTAAACCTACCCTCTACCTCTTATATTAACACCCTGTATATATATATTACTATTTTCAAAAATTTAAATTTTCTAAATGATTAATATTACTAATATTTAAACATTCGTAGTTTCGTAAATTAAATAAAACACAACAATTTTTTTTATTGTAGAAACGCTGCGAAACTAAAAAACTGTTGTGTTTAAATAAATTAAAGACGACGCAAGCGCCATCCATACGCTGGATGAATGGTGGCTGAACGTTTCATTAAATCTGTTGTGTTTTATTTAATTTATGAATATTCAGCAGAAACATAATAAAGTAAAAGTGAAACTGAGGAAAAAAAAAAAAATGTTTTATTTAATTTGTAATATTTTTTTTATTGTATAAGTTTTTTTTAATGCAATTATATCCATGCGAAGAATTCTAGTTGGTTAATTTGCCACAGAGGTCAGATGATTTAATGAAAATCATAGCTTTCAATACTTAATAGCCCGACAATCTACTTCCATTTTCCTAGCAAAGGATTAATTACCCTGTGATGCAACAATAATTACAATTTACTCGATTTAATTATATGCATGGGTTGTTTTTTTTTGTTTTGGTTTATAAGAAGCATTTATTAAGTACGCACAAAACTTAATTATTGTAAATTTGTCGATAATTCCACGGAAAATAGCAATTTCAATATTCTAAAAACAAAATGTTATTGAATATTAATTTTGCGAATAAATATTTAATCACCAAAGCCAGAAGTTTTTTAATAAATTAAAATGTTACATTAAGTCAACTTGCTTGTACTATATCGAACTAAACGCTAAATATGGCATATTTTGGATATTTCCTGCCTAACTTAAAAAATATGGGACTTAAGGGTTGACTAGAAATAAATAAATATGGGATTTAATATCTTCAATTTGATTCTCATTAATTGCTTTACGAAACGTGTTTACGATATTAATAATTCATGGGATTTAGGAATTACGAGGCAGAAAGACCTCAGGTCGATTTCCCATAACAGATTTACACCTTCATCCATATTTTTTATTGTAGTATTTAGTTGTATATAAAATTTAATGCAATTGTCTGAATAAATATGTTTATGTATATAAGATTTAGTGGAAATATCTAATGATGGGAAAGATCGATCAAAAAGATTGTGCTGCTCGATCTTTGCTTATGATCGATCTTACTGAAATTCCGAATCGATTATAACTAGTGATGGAAAAGATCGATCAAAAAAAATCTTTGTGATCGGTTGAAACGACTTTAATGAATGATTTTTCATGATCAATCCTTTCGGCTCAATCTGATCTTCAATCGCCTAGCAGCTGAGGTTCGATCTTTCCGTTTAGCTTGATTATGAGACTGTATATTTTATTGTACAAATTTAATTTTATAGTGAGAAATATTCTTGTTTAAATAATTATAGATAAATAATTGTTTATATTTAATTTAAAGACTTCAAGCTGAATCGATCATGCCGAAATAATGGATCCGAAAAAATGTGCAGCTCGATCTTTGAGGATCGATATTTTCAATCCAACCTTTGCAGATCAATCTGATCACCGATTGATTGATCTTTCAAGTGATGAACCACAGATTGATCGATCTTGAAAAAGATCGAGTTTGCCCATCTCTAGTAATATCCCAAATTTTCCGTTTTTAGCAGCAACAGCAAAAGTCCATTGTGTATGGCGGGATATTTGCCCGAGAATTTAAAAATTATTAATCGAATAGGCTATGAAATTAATCTCTTTCTTTGAAACTAGTTATGCTCGTTTAAAAGAAAGGGATTAATTTTATAATCGGAGCTATTTCGTGTAGAAAATATTAAGTTTAACGTATTTATTACAAAAGTTGCTTAGATTGTGATGATAAAATATAACGTACACGTTAAATTTAATATTTCCCCTACAGAATAGCCCCCCGGATAATAATAATAATATATACTTTATTGCCCAACAGAATAACCAATTACAGGACAATTTAATTTAAAGAAATACAAATTACAAAATATATAAATATATAAACAAATATACAAAAAAAATAATGAAAAACAAAAAAAAAATGAAAACAAAAAATATGTGTGTATAACAGCGCAAACTTAAAAAATATTAATATTACAACCGCCATTGAGAAAAAAACACACACAAATAAGATTTTTTTTAAATATACATTAAATAATATTCATAAGTTTTGTTGAGTTTCGTTTGTGTTTCAAGGATAGCTCGGTACGCAAGCACCGTCCGCTGATAACGCTTGCTCTGGATTCCTCTTATACAAAATCAAACATAACACGCGATAAATCCAATTGCAATGTTTACTACGCGGCAGGCTTTTTGTTACAGGACAAAAAGGAATGATAAAGCGCTCGTGTCGGATTTTAAACAAATTAATCAACGTCACACATTCGTCATTTGTTTGTTGCTATTAGTAACGATAATTTCTTATCGCGTGAAGTTTATGCGTTTTGAGTGATTAAATTCTTTAATCATTTAAAATCATTTGTACATAACGAATGATTTGATTGATTCAGAGAATTTAATTTTATTAAGAAACTTTTGTTGTTTTAGAAAAATATTTTTTCATAAAATTATTAATGCAGCATTAAAAAACGGTTGTGTTTTATTTAATTTATGAATATTCAGCAGAAACTACGAATGTTTAATTATTAGAAATATTAATCATATTAATAATTAATTAAACATTTAGAAAATTTAAATTTTTGAAAATATAAATATATATACGGGGTGTTTCAAATTCGAGTCTCACCATGAGGATCTTAATATAAGAAGTATTAATATAAGAGGTTTAAATTTTTAACTTTTGCAGAATTTCATGCTGATTAATATCCCGTTGAGAAATGTGGCCAAAGTTTCTTTGTTTTCAAGAAAAATGAAACAACTTAAAAATACGATTTCATTTTTTTATTTATATCTCTCAAAACTAGTCGAAAATTTTAAGTTATTTCATTTAATGCGCGTGTTTTTATTATTTTATTTGAATTTATTGTTATAAATCAACATTGATTAAACAAAACGATCATTTTAAGTGTCTTACGAAAAAAAAAAAAAAAACGCAGTGGTTTTAAGTTGACGCAAATTAAACAGAATTAGGCTTAGAGAGTAAAAAAAAATAGCTGTCATTTGTTTGTTGCTATTAGTAACGATAATTTATTATCGCGTGAAGTTTATGCGTTTTAAGTGATTAAATTCTTTAATAATTTAAAATCATTTGTACATAATAAATGATTTGATTGATTCAGAGAATTTAATTTCATTAAGAAATTTCTGTTATTTTAGAAAAATATTTTTTTTCATAAAATTATTAATGCTAGAGTAAAAAATTGGGATGATTATTTTTTTCTAAGGTTCAATGCGGTCTTGTATTATCGAGTTCCAGAAAAACGTCCGTTCTGTTGACAATCGTTGATTTTTTTTAGTCTTATATAACATCGTTATATCTTCCTCTCTACTCTTCTCAGTGTGAGGCGATCGTTGATTTTATTGAAATAAAATTAGTTGACCTTTATCCTACTTATTTTTATTTAAATAATTAAAGTCTCCACAACCAGTTTCGTTTCGTTTATATTCCATCCAAGCCCTATTATTTTATCTAGTAGCCTCTGCAACGTAGCAGGTGCGGAATGAAGTCCACATTGGACAGTATCTGAAACAGTAAACGCTATGATCGGTTAAATTTTCTCTTCGAGAGGCAGCTGCCAATAAATATCTTCTAAGTCAAAAGACGATATATGTATTCAATAAAAATGATTTGAAAATAATTAACAAATTATTTTCACATTTAGCTCTGTCACTTTTGACTTACGTTACGTAAGTACGCCAAACGTACTCAGCTCCGTGACTCTTGACTTACGTTACGTAAGTACGTTAAATAAATGCACATTAAAACAACTACTTCCCGGGCAAATACCCACGTCGGACATTGAATTACATAATACACACCTATTTATTTATTTATTTTAACATCTTTAAATTATGTAAGGCATAGCTGTACTGACGAGGTATAGATCCCGAAACACGTGTCTGCAGATGGCCTTAAATTGAGTAATGTTCCTTTTGTTCTTTTTACATTAAATTTTTCTTGGATCAAAATTTAACGATATATGTTTCGCCTCGTCTAGTTTATCTAGCATCGAACTAGTAGGTAGTGGGTGAGAAAAAATGAAACCAAAATAAAAAAGAGATAATTATTTTGGTTTCCACGTTTCGGGAATGGAATTTAAAAGGAAAGTTTTGTATCTACTTGCAACCATCTAACCGTACCAGGATGGTGTGGTTACTTAGTTGGAGTGTAGAAGGAGAGGTGGTTGAGTTTATGGATTTGTTAGGATTGATCGAAATGCACCACTTGGCGAAGCAAGTCTCGATGGGGTCGATCAAATTCTGGAGGGTGTTTAAAGCTGTAGGAAGGGTTGAGACTTGAGCAATGAGTGCGGTTTTACCCGCATATAACAGTGGGTATATTTGGTATAAGGCTACGCACTACATTTAGGCCTCATTAGGTCCATTTTGCTACATCCCATAGATCACTCATCCTCAGTCAAAACAGCCTACTTTGTTTAGGTAGTCGAGATTTATTTAAAAAGTATGGATCTGGATTGTAAAGGTCGGAAACTAAAAGGTTATATAGAAGAGGAGATACAGGTGAACCCTGTGGAACACCTTTATTCTGGATTAGATATGGATTTTAATTTGGAGAGATCGATCGTGGAGAAAATTCTCTCTTAAATAATCTCCTTTATTCTGGAAGTTGCGCCTTTGTCGGATAACTATTTGCAGGAATTTGAAATTTTAAACAAAAAAAATATATTTTGCTAATAAAAATAATGATAGAAAAGGAATTAAATAATCCCCTTGATTCTGGAAGTAATTATCGTTTGAAAATCCATGATAATTATCCTTAAATATCCCGGAATTTATAATAATAATAATTTATTATTAATAATAATAATAAAGTTTATTTTCAATTGTAAATACATACAGTAAAGTTAACAATATGAAAATTCAAATGAAAAACGTCGCATCCTCTAAATAATGTAACTTTAGTTATAAGTTACATTATTTAGAAAATTTATTTAATAAGATAATAATCTAAAACAATCTATTAAACAAAAAAATCTTCAATTGAATATAAACATCTTTCGATCAAAAAACATTTGAGCTTTTGTTTATTATTTAGGGATTATTATCATGGATTATCAAACGATAATTACTTCCAGAATAAAGCAGATTATTTAATTTTGTTTTCCATCATTAGTAAAATATTATTTTTTAATATATTTAATGGTTTTAATATTTAGACATTGGTAGTTCATATTGTATGAAATAAATATGAATAAATTATTAAAAATCAACCAATAAAACACAGATTAGATTGAATAACTTTAAATTCTCGACTAGTTTGTGTTTTATTGGTTGATTTTTTTAATAATTTATTCATATTTATTTTATATTAATTTTTTGTTTAAATTTTCAAAATCCTGCAAATAGTTATCTAACAAAGGCGATTAGCTGATGATTCACCGCTGCGACCGCTCGCAGGCGTTACGCTCGTACCCCGCCGAACAGAAACCTGCGAAAAACGCTACCGGCAGGACTGGCACAATGAAAACCCGAGTCCGAAGCTCACCGCGCGCGCGGCAGGAAAATCAATGTAACCCCTTCCACCGGCTGCACTCGGCTTCCATAGAGTAGACAATCCGCAGCAAACCTCCTTCGGCTTGGACCTTACCGCATCCCCAGCAGCGTTCGGTACGCGCGCACTCGCAGCTCTTTCGGTGCGAATTCCTGCGGCGAGGCCAAGCGATTCTCGCACCAAACGGTCGTCGGCGGCCGTCGTCGTCGTTCCTGCTATTGTCCGCTCTAACTCAACAGCTGACTGTCATCGGCGGTCCTGCTGACGGGAGAGTGAGTGTTTCGCGTCCGCTGTGGGATTCGACATGTCATTCGGTGCGGAGTGTGCTGCAGTGCGAATCCGTCTCAGCGTCGCGCGTACGTACGGCCCGCAGTTTTTCGGATAATGTCTCTTCTTTCCTGGTGAGTCCTACATGTGTGCCTCACGCCTTTCACTGGGGGGGTAGCCAGGCGGCGGGGTGGAGAGCATTGATTTTGAGTCCGTGGGATTTACACAATTCGAAAAGGACTTTGCTTTTTTTACAATTAAAACAGGATTTAAAAAAAATCAAAATATAATGAATTTATTTAAAAAAAGCAACAATAAATAATAAAATAAATTCAAAAAAGAAATGCGCAGAATATAAAAAGGTTAGGACAGAAAAATCTATTGTCGATAATCCAGGAAAACATAATTTAATTAATTTTAATAATTCAAGTAATTACACAGGCTTCTGCATCATTATATATTATTAATCTCAAATAAAACACTGTTTTGCTTTTTATTTTTTACAACTAAGACGGTAACCATAATACATCCAACGTATTATTATCTTCATCGTGAATGACCAAAGATGTCCTATAATTCCCTATTATCTTTATTATCATTACTTTTCATTTTATTTGCGAGTTTAATGAAGATTTATAATAGTAATAGAAGTGGTGAAAATTCCTTGCTTCGCTTGTTTTTTTAGCATTAGATGAAAAAATGAACACATAGTATTAGAAATGTATAAGTGGAAGATCAGTAACAGTTTAAGCTGACTGAACTTCGCCTACACTCATGACATTTCATTTTGTATTTTTCTCCGTGATAAATAAAAGTATTATTATTATTATTATTAATAATACTATGTGTTCATTTTCAATAGTTAACTGATCAATCAGTCTGAATATGCTTTATTCGTCAATTTAATTTGATTTTCACGTAGTTTGTATATTTTTTTCTATTTGTCCTTTTATGGTATATCTGTTGGACAATAAAGATTATTATTATTATTAAAAAAACTCAATCAATCAATTTAAACAAGTCCTCTCAAGATAGACTAACCTAAGGTTAATTAGCCGTCCTGGCAGGATCTAAACTTAACCTAAGATAGATTATTTAAATATATTAAATAAAAATGATTTGAAAATAATTAATAAATTAGCATTTTATTATTATACTTATATTGTAACCCTCCATTATCTTTTAATGTATAATTAGTATAAAGCAATATGTATTTAAATGGACTTACCGTTAATAAACAATAAACAAATTATTTCCACATACTGTTTTCTATTTATAGATTATTTAATCTAACTTAATCGAAGGTACAAAATCTAACCTAAGCTGTCTTAACCTAACTTAACTTAATTTTTATATAATTTAAAAATATTTCGAATGTTCGGAATTTTTCATCAAAATTTATTTATTTTTTCGTTATTTGACATAAAATTCGAAATTCCGTGATTTTTTTTGTTCCGAAAACCTGAAAACAAAATCAGAAAATATTCTAAAGACGTTAAAAGGAGCGTGGGATATTTATTTTGCTAGAAAATAAATATTTCCAGTTGATTAAGGCTATTTGGATTGATGAGTCCTATTTTACATGGATTCTTATGGGAACGGTTTAACCGAGACGCGCCGTGTGACGCTTTTAGACGTAGTGTTGATTAAAGTAAGATAATTTTGTTCACAGAAGAGATAGAATAATGAGACTTAAAGCATACGAATCAGGAAGGATTTATCTACATTTTGCCTTAAAATCATTAATATGCATATGCTGTGGTTATATATAAGAAATCATAAAGTTAGACAATTTTTTCGCCCAATTTTCAAAAGTCTTATTTACATGCTTCCTATGCGAAAACTGTTTGTTCTATATTGCTCAAATTTGTACTGTGGATGCTCCCATTCATTAAGAACATTTTGGTATAATTTGAAGTTATTCCAAGAGTTTCGAATTTTTCACCAAAATCCACTTTTTTCAAATTTCGATGAAATTTTTTTTCTTCCGGAAAAATCTGAAAAAATTCTCAAATACTCTTGAAGATATTAGAAAAGGTGTGGGGTATTTATTTTTCCCAGAAAATTTCATTTCCGGTTGAATAAGTCGATTTGAATTGATGAGTCCTATTTACATGGAGTCTTATGGGAACGGTTTAAGCGAGGCGCACCATTTGACGCTTTCAGACGCAGTGTTGATTAAACTAAGATAATTTTGTTCACAGAAGAGATAGAATGCTGGGACTTAAAGCATGCGAATTAGGAAAGATTTATCTACATTTCTAGTCAAAATCATTAAAATGGGCGTTTTGTGCTTATCTAGAAAAAATCATAAAGTTAGACATTTTTTTTGTCCAATTTTCAAACGTATTTTTTACACGCTTCTTATACGAAAACGGTTTATTCCATGTTGTTCAAATTTATATAGTGGATGCTCCCATTCATTAGAAATATTTTTGTATAATTTGAAGTTATTCCGAGAGATTCGAATTTTTCACCAAAATCAATTTTTTTCAAGGGGTACGCCTTAGAAAATCTTCAAATTTCGATGAAATTTTTTTTCTTCCGGAAAATTCTGAAAAAAATCTCAAATACTCTTGAAGATGTTAGAAAGGGTGTGGGGTATTTATTTTTCCCAAAAAATTTCATTTCCGGTTGAATAAGGCGATTTGAATTGATGATTCCTATTTACATGGAGTCTTATTAGAGCGTTTTGAATTGGTGAGTCTAGTTTTCATTAACTTATGGGTGATTTTTATTTCTATTAACCTTAAAAGAACTCAATCTTTAAAATACCCCTGTAATATGTAAAAGTGTAGAACATGGAGAAAAGCAATTTCTGAATATGAAATGTAAACAATAAAAATCCAGTTTGACAAGAAACGTTGATTTAAATCTTCAACAGATTTAAATTAAATCACAGTAACAGTTCAAAATGTTTCACCAAGTGAAGAGTGAGAAATCCATTCAAGAAATATTGTTTTTTTTTTAAATTTTATTATACTTTTATAATAACTAAAACTCTAGAAGGTTTAAATCCATTCAAGAAATATTGTTTTTTTTTATTTTATTACTTTTATAATAACTAAAACTCTAGAAGGTTTAAATCCATTCAAGAAATATTGTTTTTTTTTAAATTTTATTACTTTTATGATAACTAAAACTCTAAAAGGCTTAATTGTTTATATTCAGTATACGGAATTTACAGCTACTACTAAACAATAAAAGAAATAAATAATCGCTAAAAATCAAATTTAAAACTTTAATTTATTACATGCATCGTTGGAATTACAACAAGATTAATTTCTGCTTCGTGCAAAAAATGCAGTTTCGCGAATCGACATTAAGCGTGTATGAGTTACGGGTTTATCGCAACGATACTCGTTTCTGATTTCATTGTTTCAATTCATCGATTGTGAAAACAGCTAAGCTCGTGTGATTCAAAAGAAATGGAATTCATAACGAAATAATAGACTGCAATGTACCAGTGTAATATGTTGATATCTCTTTTATTGTATTATTATTTATATTTTCTATCGTTTTGAACATTTTTGATAATCTCTTCAATTGTGTTTATTGTGTTTATTTTATAATTACGAGCGTAGATAATGCTGGGAATATCAAACATTTAATTCCGCTTTTGAAACTTTCTAATTTTCCATCAATAGTCATTGTTGTCACTATATAATCTTTTTTTATTTATGCACGTTTGCACTATTTTTAAGACAGTTGATTTCTAGACTTCAGTCTGGATTTGCCGAAATTGCAATCAGAAACAAATGACAATTTCTAAGACTTTAACTATGTTAATTATAAATCAAAATTGTGTAAAGTCAAAATTTATATCGACGTTTTTTTTAAACATTCTGCATTCATTGAGACTTGCATTATTCGCAATTCATTCCTAACCGCAACGCTAACTTTCTCTTCTAACCTTTCGCTCAGATCAGCAACAGAAGATCGATTTACCTGCGGATGAATTATTTCAGTAGTTATATTTACAAAAAAAAAAATGCAGTAAAACAGAACACATTTTATAAAATTAATCGTTTATGCTAAATAATGTATCATTTATAATTTAATAATAATAAACAAGATTATTAAATTATAATTTACATTTCTAATATTACCATTGGTAAAACTGTAAAACATATTTTTTTGAGGTATCATCGTGAAACTTAGTGGGAATATTAAGCAAAGTTTACTCTTTCAGAATATGTAAAAAACAAAAAATACCCCATCCATAGTTTTTGAGTTATTTTCGATTTTATGTGAAAAAAGACGATTTCAGTTGTAATTTTCTGCATATTTTCAAATTTAAAAATTCATAATAAATATTTTCTTTGAGGTATCATCATGAAACTTATTGGAGATATTAAACAAAGTTTACTCTTTCAGAATATGTAAAAAACAAAAAATACCCCATCCATAGTTTTTGAGTTATTTTCAATTTTATGTGAAAAAAGACGAATTTTATTGCAACTTTCTGCATATATTCAAATTTAAAAAATCATAATAAATATTTTCTTTGAGGTATCATCATGAAACTTAGTGGGGATATTAAGCAAAGTTTACTCTTTCAGAATATGTAAAAAACAAAAAATACCCCATCCATAGTTTTTGAGTTATTTTCAATTTTATGTAAAAAAGACGAATTTCAGTTGCAATTTTCTGTATATTTTCAAATTTAAAAATTCATAATAAATATTTTCTTTGAGGTATCATCATGAAACTTAGTGGAGATATTAAGCAAAGTTTGCTCTTTCGGAATATGTAAAAAACAAAAAATACCCCATCCATAGTTTTTGAGTTATTTTCAATTTTATGTGAAAAAAGACGAATTTTATTGCAATTTTCTGCATATTTTCATGTTTAAAAAATCACAATAAATATTTTCTTTGAGGTATCATCATGAAACTTAGTGGAGATATTAAGCAAAGTTTACTCTTTCAGAATATGTAAAAAATAAAAAATACCCCATCCATAGTTTTTGAGTTATTTTCGATTTTATGTGAAAAAAGACGATTTCAGTTGTAATTTTCTGCATATTTTCAAATTTAAAAAATCATAATAAATATTTTCTTTGAGGTATCATCATGAAACTTAGTGGGGATATTAAGCAAAGTTTGCTCTTTCAGAATATGTAAAAAACAAAAAATACCCCATTCATAGTTTTTGAGTTATTTTCAATTTTATGTGAAAAGACGAATTTTATTGCAACTTTCTGCATATTTTCAAATTAAAAAATTCATAATAAATATTTTTTTGAGGTATCATCATGAAACTTAGTGGGGATATTAAGCAAAGTTTGCTCTTTCAGAATATATAAAAAACAAAAAATACCCTAATAAATTTGAATATGTCTATCTAGTCCATCAAAAGAATTTAAAATTCACGGCGCCATTCTGGAAATAAAATAGTCTGAAATATCCTCATATTCGCTTCGTATAATCTGAATAGTGTATCAGTAAAGTGTAAATTCATCTAGATAGCATTTTTATTTTGTGTGTAATTATTTGGAACACTCGAGATCTCAAGTGTACTTAATATTTCTATTTGTACTTTCAGATATTATCTACAAAAGGATTATCATGACATTACCCGTGAAATAGTTGGAGAGCAATGAGATAAGCAGAGCTTTATTTTGGGTGAGTTCATTTGAATTTAGCGCAAAGATTGAATATTAAAAAAAAAAACAAATTTTATTGTAGAAAAAATTGTGCGAAAAAAAAAGTTTTTTTTATTTACAAAATACTCAAACTTTCAAAACTCGTTCGATTGGAATTAACACAAACTTGTTTGAAAATAAATCCTCCCATTCCGCGTAATTAAAACCCCGGCGACAAATGCGTCCTTCCTGCTCATACAGCTCCACCTCTTCTTCTACTTCCTCTTCTGCTTTTTTTTTGTAATCCTCCCCGACAACTTTTATTTTGCCTCGTGTTTAAACTGTAAGCCATGCCAGTTTTCCCGAGTATCGATCCCCCGGCGAAACGTGCACTATCCCCCCGTCCTCCAGGAATTAAATCCTTCCAGAGCGACGGGCGAATTTTTCAAGAACTACTCTTATCTGTCGCCGTATTCGTGATTGTATAACGGGTTTTAAACGGGATTGCTACGCTTCATTTTCTTTCGGAAGGGCGGGGGAGGATTTTGTTAAAATAATGATTTAAATTGAAAAAAAAATTGAAAGAAATATAATTTAAATACACACTGAACTAAATGTTCAGAAATAACGGCGAAACAGCATTAAAAGTTAAAGTAAGGATTGGCGTAAGGTTTTTTTTTTATGTAGATGAATCAATTTTGAGCAGTCTACAATAAATTTTGTGAAACTTAAAAAAAACGGTCGTTTTATTTAAAAATGGTGCACATTAAAAATTAATGCACATTAAAACAACTACGTCCCGGACAAATACCCCGCCGGATATTGAATTACATAATGTACTCCTGCTGCTGTATATCAATAATATATAGCATCATACAAAAATTTTTGATCAGAGTTAAATGTGGAAATAATTTATTAATTATATTCGAATCATTTTTATTTATCAAGTAAAAGCCTCAATCACCGATTTTTTAATAATAAAACGGAGATGATTCGCTAGATTTTCTGTTATTTAAATTAAAATTCAATAAAGAAAAATGCTGAAAATAATAAAAAAAGTTCGACCATTCATTTTTTCATGTCACCGATTTCAATGGGATTCGCTAGTTTTCTTTTCTTTCTTATTTTCTTGGATCGTGGTACATTGTCAATTTCAATTTTGAATACACTTAAATTTAAATTGAAACAAGTCATTAAAGTAAAATAAAAGCTTCATAAAAAAGTTAAGTGTTTTTCTTTAAATCAAAATATTTACTTTAAATTCACTATCTTTTAATACAATCTCGATGTATATTTCGTTTTTCCTTTTCGTTTCTCTTTTTCACTGCATATTTCGTTTTTCCTTTTCGTTTCTCTTTTTCACTGCATATTTTGTTTTTCCTTTTCGTTTCTCTTTTTCACTGCACGCAATTAAATTCTGAAATGGAAATATTATTCAACGTTTACCAGCTCTGTAACCTTAGCATTGGAATTAATTTGATGGGGGGAAAAATAGCGGCTGAATGGTTTCTTGCGTGTGTCTCGTTTTGTTCCAATTCTGAACCGAACGGATTTTCCTAAATTTAGCCCGGGAAACGTGCGTTTATATCGCTATTACGGTCCCACGTGTCGAAAAACACAACACATGCACCCGTATTGTAGTAATTAGGCACGTCAGAAAAATGCCGACTAATAATTGCTCATTTGTAAATTGACAGTAATTATAGCGCAGTGATAATAAAAATGAAATAAAAACAGTTATTTAAATTACAATGACAATAATTAAGGAGTATGTATGTATGTCTGGAGGTGTGCTATAAGCACTGTGCATAGGCCTAAAAGGCCCCTAGCCTAATTAAGGAGTATCAGTTATTATTTTTGATATCTAAAATGGATGTTCTTGTTTCGTAGTGGTGTAATTAATATCTATTATTATTTTTATTTCGAATTGTAAAACAAATAATCGAATAAAGTTCCTAATTTCAAATTAATTCATTCGGTAAAACTTGCACAAAGAGGCCTAGTTTCCTTAATCGTCTTTATCAGAACAGTCAAACCGAGAATTTTGCCAATTATTTTATGTTTATAAAAAAAAAGTTCTGTCAGAGATTTATTTGATTCGAGTATTTTTCTTTTATGCCCGCACTAATAGTCATGGATTGATCCAGATTTGAGTTTGGATTAAAAAAAGGATAAAACATTCGATATAATCCTGGATTATATTGAAAACAATCCGTGGATCCAACAATAATATTCGCGAATCCGCGATTCATCCTAGATAGATTCCAGGACTCAGCTGCGACTATTGGCACGGCCTTTTTTTAATTTTCTTTTTTGAATAAAATTATATTACTAATCAAAATTGTTTATATTCCTTTTTGTATTGATAAAATAATCCATATTTATTCCAATGTCACTAAATGACAAACATTGATAAAATTAAGGCTTTTCATTGCACACGTGCATCGATTCCACACAAACATCTGGTCTGTGAAATGAACGTAAACTTCGAAATAATCTTTTCTATACATCAATGTTGTAGATATTAAAAACAGTAATATTTTTTTTATATAACAATAATTTATTCATTTTCCTGACATTTTGAAGAATTTAATTCGCTAATGATAATTTCATTAGTGCTTGTATCATGGAGATACAAGAAAACAAATAATTGGCGTTCTGCTAACTGTAATTATTTATATTGTATGTGTTATTATATATTTTTTGTAATTTTGAAAAAGGAGAAATCCGTAAATTAATAAATAAATAAATTAGATGATAATGAATTCAGAATACACATTCGCTAATGTCAAACATAAATTGTTTTATACAGAGTGTAAAAATGTCGACAAAACATTGGATATCATGATAATTCCGTATCATTTTATAATACTGTGCCTTGCTTAGATTTCTCAGAGGAAATTTTGATGCAAAGAAAACACTTAAATTTTTTATTACCACTGTTATTATAAATAAAAGTGGGATTAAAAAGGTCGTGTTTTTTTAATACAAAATTTATTTTTAAAGAACTTCTGAAAACTTCAATCTAAGCACATTATTATCATCTAGTGGCGCCAATTATTTGTTTTCGTGTTGTTGTTATTATTTCTTTATTTCTTATTATATAATCCACTATACTTAATAATATTATTGATTATATTGTAGTTTTGTAAAATGGTAAATTCGTTAAATAATTTATATATATATAACATCTTTATTTCTGCAGACAATTTTATACACAATAAATTAACAATATAATTCTTTGTTTGTATAACTCTAAATTATATTTATTGTGACTATAGTTTCAACAATTTACACTTGTCATTATTAAACTAAAAGTTTTAGTTAATTAGTTAGTGTTGAAACTATAGTCACAATAAATATAATTTAGAGTTATACAAACAAAGTTTAAAGTGTTTTATTAAATTGATAAACAATGTATAACAAAGTTGAAGCCTCAGTCTTTCTGCCTAAATTTTTTATTTTATTGATAAAATAAAAATTTAAAGTAATTAATGAATTATTTCCACATTTATCTCTGTGACATTTTGAGTTACGTAACGTAAGTACTTTAAAAAAATGCACATTAATACCACTACGTCCCGGACAAATACCCCGCCGGATATTGAATTACATAATGTACACCTGCTGCTGCATATCAATAATATCATGCAAAAAATTTTGATCAGAGTTAAATGTGGAAATAATTTATTAATTATATTCGAATCATTTTTATTTTATTAATTTTAATAACTGTGACCAAGTGAAATAAATACTCTTTTCTATTTATATTAAAAGTTTATTTTAAATAAAAGTCGTATTAAAAAGCTAATTGTTTTCATTACATAAAAATTTCATTAGCGAGTATGAAATTTAGTCATTTTCTTCTTTACACACAATCATCATCATTATTTCTTTTTTTTTATTAATATTTACACCATTTGTGTGGACCTTGACTGGTCAATGTTGATTTTTTCAATATGTGCGCGTTTGTGAGTGGATTTCGCGATTACTCCTCGATTTTGGCACGCGATCAAAAAAGCGGATTCGTTGAATACGCCCGGATTGTTCTTCGCTCTTATCTGCGATTCGTAAACGATAAGATTCCCATGCAATATTCACGACCGGATTTTTGAATTGCAAACATTTTTAATGCAAAATTCATGGGTTCATCTATATAAATAAACTCACGAACGGGAATGGAATGATTTGTTTCAATTTGTGTTGGGCTTGAAATAAATTATCATAATTTAAAACATGCGTACGTATGAAGAAATCCGTAGGATTTTTTTCTATAGTATTTTTGAAAGTTAAACAAAAAATGTGGAACTTGGGAAATATGAAGAAACAATTGATTCTTCATATTCCTAAAAAATACTGTGAAACTTGAATATGAAGAATCAAGGGATTCTTCATAAATCTCATATTCATAAAAATACTGTGAAACTTGAATATGAAGAATCAAGAGTTTCTTCATAAATCTCATATTCCCAAAAATACTGTGGAATTTGAATATGAAGAATCAAGGGATTCTTCATAAATCTGATATTCCCAAAAATACTGTGACACTTGAGGAATATGAAGAATCAAGGGTTTCTTCATAAATCTCATATTCCCAAAAATTCTGTAACACTTGAGGAATATGAAGAATCAAGGCTTTCTTCATATCATCTCCACTTTCACCATAAAGTTTTGTAGAAATTTACAGACGCGTTTCGGATTTTATGGCTCATCATTGCAGCTTTAGATTATTTTATATTCCTATTATTTTATATATATATGAAAAAAATATAACCCGTGGCCGCCTATAAAGATAGGAATAATTTTCCAGCCTACTTGGATTATTACGCGAGTTACAATTATATATATATATAAGGACAAACATCTGTATTATTGATGAGTTTGTAATCTGTCATGGGCTATCGACCGGAGGTCTTTCTGCCCTATATTTTATATTTTTCTATTTTTTTTTTTGCGTGCTTCAATATTATTTATGCAATTAAGATTAAAATTATAAGATAGTGCTTTGTGTGTTTAATAAATTTAAAAATAAAGTAAAAAAAGGAATACCAATTTTAATTTTTTTAATATTAAAAATAGTTAATTTATATTTTCACAACAAAGGCTTTAGGAATTCATAGACGAGTTTCGGTTTTTTTCGCTCATCATTACAGCTTTATATTCTTTTATATTCCTATAGTCTATATTTTCCTATATTTTTTTTGCGCGCTTCAATGTTATTTATTAATGCAATTATGTTTAAAATTACAAGATGAAAATGAATACCAATTTTAATTTTATAATATTGAAAATACTTCATTTCTATTTTCACCACAAATGCTTTAGCAATTCATACAAGAGTTTCGGTTTTTTTCGCTCATCATTACAGCTTTAGATTCTTTTGTATTCCTATATTCTATACTTTCCTATATATATTTTTTTGTACGCTTCAATGTTATTTATTTATGCAATTATGTTTAAAATTATAAGATAATACATTATCTGTTTAATAAATTTTTAAAAAATAGATAAATGAATACCAATTTTAATTTTATAATATTGAAAATACTTAATTTCTATTTTCACCACAAATTCTTTAGCAATTCATACAGGAGCTTAATTTTTTTCCGCTCTTCATTACAGCTTTAGATCCTCTTGCATTCCAATATTCTTAAATTCTCCTTCACTTCTCACTCGAGTGTATAAATATCCATCGAATACGCAATTCAAGCCGTCTGAGTGTATGGATTCGGTTCTATTTGATTAACCCAATTCGGCGCGGATTCGTGGGCGAATCGATACCCGGCACAAAAGCACACGACAGACAGGCGAAATTGAAAATGATTTAAGTCAATAGTGCATCGGCCCGATCGTGTCGTTCACATTAGCATTCGAGCCTTGAAAGCCAATTGCCGTCGGAATATGTCTGCAGCCAGAAATGATTTTAAATTGAAATTAGGATAACGTCAATTGCGCGCAGGTGTACCGCAAGGCTCAATGTTAGGACCAATATGTAATAACTAACTAACCATCTTTATTCAAATGTGTATATGTATGTACAATAATATTCAAAAAATAGAATTATATTCTGTAGATGAT
This sequence comes from Philonthus spinipes, assembly GCA_963082785.1. Taxonomy (NCBI): domain Eukaryota; kingdom Metazoa; phylum Arthropoda; class Insecta; order Coleoptera; family Staphylinidae; genus Philonthus; species Philonthus spinipes. The sequence continues at coordinate 1,669,417 of OY720310.1, read as the reverse complement.
GATGAATCGGCTATCGACCGGAGGTCTTTCAGCCTGTCTATGTCTCGTTCTTGTCGTTGTCTATCTAATCGTCATGTTCGCTAACGTTATTGTCAAAGTCCGCATTGTTGGATGAGAATATGTAATATTAATTATACATTATTCAAAAATGATTTTAAATTGAAATTAGGATAACGTCAATTGCGCGCAGATGTACCACAAGGCTCAATATTAGGAGCAATATGTAATATTAATTATACATTATTCAAAAATTATTTTAAATTGAAATTAGGATAATGTTAATTGCGCACAGGTGTACCACAAGGCTCAATATTAGGACCATTGTGTAATATTAATTATACACGCACGCAGATGTACCGCAAGGCTCACTATTAGGAGCAATATGTAATATTAATTATACATTATTCAGAAATGATTTTAAATTGAAATTAGGATAACGTCAATTGCACGCAGGTATACCGCAAGGCTCACTATTAGGACCAATATGTAATATTAATTATACATTATTCAAAAATGATCTTAAATTGAAATTAGGATAACGTCAATTGCACGCAGGCATACCGCAAGGCTCACTATTAGGAGCAATATGTAATATTAATTATACATTATTCAGAAATGATTTTAAATTGAAATTAGGATAACGTCAATTGCACGCAGGTATACCGCAAGGCTCAATATTAGGACCAATATGTAATATTAATTATACATTATTCAAAAATGATCTTAAATTGAAATTAGGATAACGTCAATTGTACGCAGGTATACCGCAAGGCTCACTATTAGGAGCAATATGTAATATTAATTATACATTATTCAGAAATTATTTTAAATAGAAATTAGGATAGCGTCAATTGCACGCAGGTGTACCACAAGGCTCGATATTAGGACCAATATGTAATATTAATTATACATTATTCAGAAATGATTTTAAATTGAAATTAGGATAACGTCAATTGTACGCAGATGTACCACAAGGCTCAATATTATGAGCAATATGTAATATTAATTATATATTAATCAGAAATGATTTTTAATTGAAATTAGGATAACGTCAATTGCACGCAGGTGTACTACAAGGCTCAATATTAGGACCAGTGCATAATATTAATTATACTGTGCTTTATTAATCTAATAAGAGTTTACTATAAAAAAAATCGTGTAATATTTTAGCAATCCCAGCACACTATGTTGTAGCATAGAAATTAAAAAATTAAATGTAAGAACGATTTTTTGTGACATAATATCAGAAATGATATGTTCTGATATTATGTCAGAAATGATATGTTCTGATATTATGTCACAAAAAATTGTTCTTACATTTAATTTTTAAATTTCTATGCTACAACATAGTGTGCTGGGATTGCTAAATTATTACACGATTTTTTCTTCTAGAGTGCTTTGTTTTTTTTTATAAAAAAAGATGTTGACAATAAAAGTTTCGTGCAATATTTTAGTAATCGTCTCAGCACAATATGCTGTAGTACAGAAATTTAAAAATTAAATCTAAGAACGATTTATTATTGCATAATATGAGAATATAACCGGTGTGAAGTTATCCATGGTTTTTCGATGACAAAAAAATAGTTGTAATAAAAAAATATCACTTTTTTATTGGCTGACATGGTTCTTAAGACATCTAGTAACAATGTAAGAAAAAGAAATCGAATTTAAAGTACGCCAAAGCCAGCCGTTTCGGACTTTGAAGTTTGATTTATTTTGTGTTGAAAAACGCTGAGACAAAAAAAATAGTTATAATAAAAAAATATTTTTTGTTGTTGGCTGAGATGGTTCTTAAGACATCTAGTAACAATGTAAGACAAAGAAGTCGAATTAAAAGTGTGCCAAAGTCAGCCGTTTTAGCCTTTTTTTTTTTCATTTACAATATGAACTACCAATGTCTAAATATTGAAACCATTAATTATAGGATTATATATTATGCCATGTCAATAAAAGTATTTTTTATAAACATTTTTTTCTGTTGAGGAGGCTTCTTCATTATACATTTTAAAATATATTGATGGAAAACCCTACTTTGTTTCTTATTTATTTTTATATTAGAAGTGTTTGTCATTAAAGCAAAATTATAAACCTTGATGCCACTTTTTTCTAAAACATTACAACTTATTTTAATTTTGGTACTCAGAAACACTATAAAATGTATCCACATATTAATTACAGCATGTGACTATAAACTATTTTTAGATGTTGATTAGCAAAAATTCGTTACGCAACAGCGACGATATAACGAGATCCTCAGAAATGCCGGAGGCGGCGGCACAGTATAGTTCTATACAGTAATCGCACTCCCGAAAATAACCTCAAAATGGAGCGACTTCGCGCAGCTGAACGGCGCAGCTCTCAAACCCGATCATATGGCCACCCAAATATAACCTGTAAACGGATGTTGAATTTAAATCATTAAAATCTGTGTTTATACGACCATCTAAGTAATTTTCGAACATTAAGATGAAATATTGTGTGCCGTTTTGTAAATGTGTTTATTCGAAAGCTTTTAATACCTGCATTTATACAATTCCAAATGATCACCGCTAAGTTAAATTATTAATTATTATGAAGTATTTGGGGCAATTCCTTATGTGAAATATTAAATTTAATATACAATGCATTTATATCATCACAATCTGTGAGAGTTTTATAACTGATATGTGTACATAAATTGTGAGGTTAATAACATACACAAATTATAATATTTTTAACTTATTAACAAAGTATTAATTTTTAAAATGTTACCCATTATAATTCCACATTTCATTCGATTCGTTTTTAAATACCTTTCATATTGTAATGATTGTATAATTTAAATTTTCAAGTATATATTAGCCCAAATTTATATAAATATTTCTCGGCACATTAAATTATGAATTTATTATTTCATATACGTCGAGTTTATGAGATATTATATGTATCAAAAAGTGTTAATATTCTAAATCAATTCATTTATAATAACAATAAATTGCATGAGTTTACTATTAAATTTAATTGATAGAAAGATAAATTTACTGAGTATTCATTAATATTAAACTTCATATAAAAACATTAACACTTTACAACATTTTTAATTTTGCTAATTGTACATTTCGAGTACTACGCATTCATTATCAATGTTGATATTTATATAAATCAATTTTAACTATTACAAATACACTAAATAAAAATGGGACAAAATTTTAAAAATAATAATCGCTAAATATGTTTTCATTTTGTTTATAAATAAAACATTGCTTTTTTATATCATTAATCTATTTTTTATTATCATTTTAATATACTAGTACACACATTTTTTTATTATAAATTTCGTCTCATTTATACAAAAATAAATGAAATAGATGTATTGGATATTTTTGTAATTGTTCAAATATTGTGTTTTAAAAATGTTGTATTGTGGATTTTAAACTAATTATCATTATTACATGTAGCAATGATAATCATTAGTAAATTAACACGATTTAATTGTTATTATTAGTATTTATAATATAAAATCAAAGGTTATTAAGTTGGACCGCCTATGGAAATGACGCCGCCACTGGATGCGCCGTTCAGATGCGTGAGGATCACTCATTTTGCAAAAGATCAAATGTGCCGACACTAAGTGAGACTACTGCTTAGAACTATATTGTGGCGGCGGCATTGTTGTGCTGCGTTTCGGTTCGCGTGTGGCCCGCCTGTAATAAAGCATAACGACACCACACAAAAACCAAACTCGCGTGTCCCTCTTTCGCGTTTATAACATAATTTATGAAAAGGGGAAATACGCATTCAACATCTCCAGAATACACACATACACACAAACAAACAAAAATGGAAACGAGCGAAATAATGGTAGCGAAACAAAACAGTTATTAATTATTCATTATGTTTCTGTAAATACAAAAGAGTGTACAATCTTAGTGTTTATTTATTTTTTTTTTAATTCTTGGTTTTTACTTTCTACATATAGTAAAATGAATAACAATGGACGCGTTCAGGGAACTGTGGCGCTGCAGCGCTTTACGAAAGCGGTGTCGTTGAACGGTACCCACTTTACGTGTGGCGCTGCAGCGCTTTACGAAAGTGGTGTCATTGAACGGTACCCGCTTTATGTGTGGCGCTGCAGCGCTTTAAGAAAGCGGTGTCGCTGAATGGTACCCGCTTTATGTGTGGCGCTGCAGGGTTTACAAAAGCAGTGTCACTGAACGGTACCCGCTTTATGTGTGGCGCTGCAGCGCTTTACGAAAGAGGTGTCGCTGAACGGTACTCGCTTTATGTATGGCGCTTCAGCGCTTTATCAAGCATATATTTTTTTCCGCTGGATCGCTTTTCAAGCCGTGCAGCTGTAAACAAAACCGCTATATTTTCGTGAGCGTATTTAATCTCGAAAGCATTTTCAGGAAACATCAAGCGCTTTGCGCTGCAGCGCTACATGGCTAAAATTTCCCTGAACGCGTCCAATATTTGATACAAAATTTGTATGTGTATATTTGTGAGTTATGTGAAGATTGAATAATGGCAAATAAAACATAAATAGAAAAGAGTATTTACTCACTTGGTCACAGTTATTTAAATAAATTAAAAATAATTATTTTCAAATCATTTTTATTTAATTTATTTAAATAACTGTGACCAAGTGAATGAATACTCTTTTCTATTTATGTTTTATTTATCATTATCCAATCTCCAATTATTTTCAAACAATTTTTATTTAATTTAAATAAAACGTAGTTATATTTCTTTCTTCAGTGTTTTATTTTGGCACATTTCGAAGATAAATTAAATAAAAATAATTAATAAATTATTTCTTGAATAACTTCCTCATTTATCATTTGGTGAAACATTTTGACAATAATATTATAGGATAAATCAAAAACACTTGGTTTGTTTCACTATTAATAAATTAATTCCACATTTTTTTTTAATATTTAATCTATTAAATAACTATGACCAAGTGAATGAATACTCTTTTCTATGTGTACTAGTAGATAATTAGTCAACTATTGATTAAGAATACCTAGATCATTGCCAGAAATTTTCCTTGTTTAATTTCATTGTAATTTAAATAGCTGCAAATGTGTGAATCATCTTTGTTTCATTTCATTTTATTTAAGAATACCTAGTGTTCGACATGTACAAATAGTGTCAAAATAAAGCAGTGAAGAAAGGAACAACAGAATTTTGTACATATTCCATGAGAGCAAAAGACATTAAAAATAATCCTTCTCGTTTTCTCAATTAAAAATGCCCTTCCCGATTAAACCGCTTTGTTTTTTCTGAAATAACGACTTGCGCATTCTCGTCCGTCGACGTGTTTCGTGCTAAATTATGGACGTTTGCGCGTAATTGAACATCGCGCTGCAAAATGCAAACACAATGGCCAGCCTCCTCGTGCGGTGGTCAATTCGGACAGGACGAGTTTTCCGCTTTCTAGTTTTGTCCAATTCCCGATGGTGAAAAATTTAAAACAATCGAGAGCGGCCCGGAAAGCCCAATTAAATGTATGAGTCAACGTGGTTTATACAGAAACAATTTCGTGTTTTTAAAACCTCATTGGTAACGGTGTCGGCTCTGCTGAAAGCGCTGAATTTAATTAAACTCTACTGAAAGCTTGTTGTTTGTTTGTTTGTTTGAATGCGTTAAGGTTGATGACAAACAGAATTTAAAATTGTAAACATGAATATTTTTAGTATTAACAAAACAAACGGTTTATCTACAACATATACGCACAAATCGGAGTAGAGTATATAATAATAATAATAATTTAAAACTAATAAATTTACATGATCAAATACACAAGACAATACAAAAGGCCACTATTCTTGCAACACTATCTACAGTGAGAAGATTTTTACAATAATTAAGAATTAAAACTTGTAATAATACCGTTAATTCTTAAAAAAAAAAGAAACCAGTGTATAAACTGAGAAATAAATAAATAAATAATAATAATAATGTGGATATGAATAATATTAGGGAGCGTCTACAATTGTTTCACCAATACAGTGGCAAATTTTCTGAAAATTAAGAAAAAAACTGTTGATTTATTTACAGTGTTTCTTAAAGTAAAAGCCTCAACCATCGATTATTGATCGATTGTGTGTTTTATTTTCGAGTGAATACGAAGTTATGCATTTTAGAAAAAAAAAAATCACAATGGCCTGTTATGTTATAAAATTAATAAAATTGTCTTTTTATTAATAGTTAGTATGGAAAGTGGAACTCTACATACGATCGTGGATGTTGTGCAGAAATTACAAAATCAAATGTATATTTTATATCTATTTGTTCTATTTATTTCACAAACACTATAGATATAGAGATATAATTATTTATTTAATAAACTCAAAATGTATAACCAAGCGAAAGCCTTAACAATCAACAAAAGATATAATTATTATTTGCATTAGGCAAAAGATGGTGCTTCTCTCGCCTTCCATTTTCCTCCCAACTCCTTAAAACATTTCGAAATCCTTTCCCCATTTAACATTAAGTTCAATTCTTTATCAAATTTCCACAATTCTCATTTTTCTTTCCTCGGTCAGACTTTAAAACAGTCCACCTTTTTTTTGTCTCCTCGTTAGTCACAGACGTTTCCCATGCAAGAGACGCGTCCGCCGGGGAGATCGGCTTTGAGAAAGTACGTGACGTGAAATTGAAAGCCGCAAAGGAGTCCGCGCCGTTTTTCCGTCGCTCCCTTTTTTTTCTAGGGTTTCAACCCTTTTAGTCGATAGTTCAACGCGCCCTTTCAGACGCTCCCTGAAATTATTCATATCCACAGCCGAGAAAATCCAAATGTTTTTTTTTCTTAGAGTTGTTATTGTTATAGTTGAAGGAAATACATGTGACTTGAAAATAAAACGCAGTACTGTTAAAATTGTGGCGGGATGAAATATTGTGAAACATTAACATTTTTTTTCAGTTATAAGAAAATAAATTTTCTAGTTTCTAATTATTAATACAAACTCAACACTCATACATTTCTCATTCCAAAACGGGCTTTTCAATATTTTCATAATATTTCATAATATACTTACTTTATAAGAATGTTGACACACATTCTGTGTCTGTATTTAAATCTTTCTTTCTTAATCTTATCCTCTTTTACCCGTATTGGGTGTCGAGGTTTGGTTCTATCGCTTATAAAATTATATCCACTCGTTTCTATTCGTTGATGGTTCCTTTGTCTGTGCCCATCTCATCCATGTATGTAAATAAATAAATAAATAAATTTCTCAATGCATATTTCTAAAAATATCGATGTTTACTTCTGCATAAACGTATTTATTCAATCGACAGGTTCCCAGCAGAAGCTGCACGGGGGGTTGTAAATTGATGTTTGCCATCGATTAGGTTACATGAATTAATTAGTTGGAACGTGTCCAGCATTTATAACAGGTGCATTCCCCGTGAACACTCCCATTTTATATTCAACGCTTCACTCGGTTATATTTACATAATATACTTTAATAGTGCATATACATGGAAATGTATCGATTATGTTAATCCACGGGTTTTACGAACAAAAATTGATTAAAATTAATTAGATTAATAGGATGAGTTTAATTTTTCTTACTAGTTATTCGATGTAAAAAAAGCAAAACTAAGAAACTTTATTTTGATTTATGTATATCGAAAATATTTACTTCCCCGCCGAACAATGTATTAAATAATGTAAACTTTAATATAATTAATGGTTTTAATATTTAGACATTGGTAGTTCATATTGTATGAAATAAATATGAATAAATTATTAAAAATCAACCAATAAAACACAGATTAGATTGAATAACTTTAAATTGCAGCTGAAAATCAATAACACTTTATACAGTTTTTAATTTTTCAATATTTTATTTTAAAAATATAAAAAATGAAAGACTTGAAAAAAAAAAAATAAAAAATGAAAGACTTGAAGTGAGATATAACTCCTTAACAAAATTAAATTTTAATAATAAAAATTATAGGCAAATTCAGATAGGCTTATATTGTATTTAACTAATCACAAAAATTATTTCTGTGGAGGTATCTGCATGAAACTGCATGGGTATATTAAGAAAAGCATGCTCTTTCAGAATATGCATAAACCAAAAATACCCTCTCCATAGTTTTTGAGATATTTTCAATTTTTTGCGATAACGACGAATATTAATGCAATTTTCTGCATATTTTCAATAAACAAAATCACAAAAAATATTTCTGTGGAGGTATCTTCATGAAACTGCGTGGGGATTTTAAGAAAAGCATGCTCTTTCAGTAAATGCAAAAAACAAAAAATACCCCCTCCACAGTTTTTGAGATATTTTCAATTTATTGCAAAAAAGACGAATATTGTTGCAATTTTCTGCATATTTTCAATATAAAAAAATCACAAAAAATATTTCTGTGGAGGTATTTGCATGAAACTGCTTGGGAATATTAAGAAAAGCATGTTCTTTCAGAATATGCAAAAAACAAAATTGTATTTAACAATACAACCCAATCTGAATTTACTTGCATTCAAAAATATGTATTTAAATGGACTTACCGTTAATAAACAATAAACAAAAAGCTTGAAACAAAATTTAGTGAAACAATAAAATTTGTTTTAATTTTTTTGAAGGCATATAAATTCAGATTGGGTTAAATGATTAAAAATAAGTCTACGTGCACTCATTTTATAACTCAATAGTATATGTAAATAAATTTGTATCGAATAAATACAAATTTATTAATTGATAAAGTGATTTAATCTCAAAAACCTATCACAAATTAATCATAATTAAATCCACAATCCATTGTTCATCCAATATCCCTTATCACCAGACACTTTTCTTCACGTATCCATTTCAATGGATTAATTAAATATTTAATGCATTGTCTCGCGTTCAGCTCACTGATTCGTACTGCCTTTTCGTTTTCCAGATATATTTTGTGCAACGTGGGTGGTAGTCAATTATTCCCGTACACCAATGTTGTGACAGTGAATCGGGCCGCTCGTTTCTCTCTTCAGTGCCGAAGATAAAGGAAAAAAATCGCGAAAACCGAGAGCAAAATGAGCGACGTGAAGCTGCAGATCAGCGCCGACGAGAACGCCGGGTCCGTCGCCGTCAACGTCGACGAAACCGTGTCTTATAAAGTGCAGAAGAAGGACGGGGAAGCTTTAAATAATGCATCACAAAGGTATGGTGATATAATTGTGAAAATTAGTTTAAAAATTAAAACGATTATTTCATGTAAGATTAACGTAACATTATTGTATGTTGTATACTTCAGAACAATCAGAAAAATTATTACTTTTAGGGTATTTTCATGAAACTGAGTGAAGATATTAAGCAAAGCTTACTCTTTCAGAATATGCAAAAAACCAAAAATTCCCCCTCGACAGTTTTTAAGATATTTTCAATTTATTGCGAAAAAGACGAATATTATTACAATTTTCTGCATATTTTCAATATAAAAAAATCACCAAAAATATTTCTGTGGAGGTATTTGCATAAAACTGCATGGAGATATTAAGAAAAGCATGCTCTTTCATAATATGCAAAAAAAACAAAAATACCCCCTCCACAGTTTTTGAGATATTTTCAATTTATTGCGAAAAGACGAATATTATTGCAATTTTTTGCATAATTTCAATAAAAAAAATCATAAAAAATATTTCTGTGGAGGTATCTGCATGAAACTGCATGGGAATATTAAGAAAAGCATGCTCTTTCAGAATATGCAAAAAACCAAAAATACCCCCTCCATAGTTTTTGAGATATTTTCAATTTATTGCGAAAATGACGAATTTTATTGCAATTTTCTGTATATTTTCAATTAAAAAAATCACAAAAAATATTTCGATGGAGGTATTTGCATGAAACTGCATGGGAATATTAAGAAAAGCATGCTCTTTCAGAATATGCAAAAAACTAAAAATACCCCCTCCACAGTTTTTGAGATATTTTCAATTTATTGCAAAAAAGACGAATATTATTACAATTTTCTGCATATTTTCAATTAAAAAAATCACAAAAAATATTTCTATGGAGATATCTTTATGAAACTGCATGGAAATATTAAGAAAAGCATGCTCTTTCAGAATATGCAAAAAAAACAAAAATACCCCTCCACAGTTTTTGAGATATTTTCAATTTATTGCGAAAAAGACGAATATTATTGCAATTTTCTCCATATTTTCAATTAAAAAAAATCATAAAAAATATTTCTGTGGAGGTATTTGCATAAAACTGCATGGGGATATTAAGAAAAGCACGCTGTTTCAGAATATGCAAAAAACCTAAAATACCCCCTCTATAGTTTTTGAGATATTTTCAATTTATTACGAAAAAGACGAATATTATTGCAATTTTCTGCATATTTTCAATTAAAAAAATCACAAAAAATATGTCTGTGGAAGTATCTTCATAAAACTGCATGGGGATATTAAGAAAAGCATGCTCTTTCAGAATATACAAAAAAACAAAAATACCCCTCCACAGTTTTTTTAGATATTTTCAATTTATTGCGAAAAAGACGAATTTTATTGCAATTTTCTGCATATTTTCAATTAAAAAAAATCACAAAAAATATGTCTGTCGAGATATCTGCATGAAACTGCATGGGAGAATATTAAGAAAAGCATGCTCTTTCAGAATATGCAAAAAACAAAAATACCCTCTCCACAGTTTTTGAGATATTTTCAATTTATTGCGAAAAAGACGAATATTATTGTAATTTTCTGTATATTTTCAATAAAAAAATCATAAAAAATCTTTCTTTCGGGGTATTGACTTTGTTGTGTGTTTTCAGTGAGACTGATAATTTTTGTAACGGATCCACGAAAATCAAGATCCAGCCGCCGCTGAAGAAAATCCCGAACGGCAGCCCGAACGGGCAACGGAGGCCGATGATATCCCTGACGCACCTGCCCCGCCGGCCGCCGGTGGACATCGAGTTCTCCGATCTGTCCTTCTCTGTATCCGAGGGCAGAAAACGGGGATACAAGACGATCCTGAAGGGCATCAACGGGAAATTCCGCTCGGGCGAGCTGACGGCCATCATGGGACCATCGGGGGCCGGCAAGTCGACGCTGATGAACATCCTCGCCGGCTACAGGACTTCCAATTTAACCGGTTCCGTCCTGATAAACGGACGCGAGCGCAGCCTGCGCAGGTTCCGCAAGATGTCCTGCTATATCATGCAGGACGACTGTCTGACGCCGCATCTCACCGTTAAAGAAGCGCTCACGGTTTCGGCCAATTTGAAACTGGGGAAGAACGTCTCGAAGGCGGAGAAGAAGGTCGTGATCGGGGAGATTATGGAGACGCTCGGGTTGCAGGATTGCAAGGATACGAGCACGATGTGTTTGTCGGGGGGGCAGAGGAAGAGGCTGTCGATCGCGCTGGAATTGGTGAACAATCCGCCGGTGATGTTCTTCGATGAGCCCACCAGCGGGCTGGACAGTAGTTCGTGTTTTCAGTGCATCAGTCTGTTGAAGAGTCTGGCGCGCGGGGGGAGGACTATTATTTGTACGATACACCAGCCTTCCGCTAGGATTTTCGAAATGTTCGATCAGTTGTACATGTTGGGGGAGGGGCAGTGTTTGTACAGGGGGGTGGTCAGTGGGCTAGTGCCTTTTTTGTCTAGCATGGGTCTCAGTTGTCCCAGCTATCACAATCCTGCTGATTATGGTAAGTTTTATCATCCTCACAAAAATTCTAAACTCTATAGAAAACAATGTGGAAATAATTTATTAATTATTCTCAAATCATTTTTATTGAATTATAAACTTTTCTTACTATTTTCTTATAATGTTGTATTAATAGAAAAGAATATTTATTCACTTGATTACAGTTACTTACAGTATAATAATATAATACTCTCTTCTATTTGTATAATAGTATATTTATGATGGCGCAACACGATGCTAGTGTATCATACCTTGAATGAAGCTAATTTTTGGAGCGCACGTGAATTTCCGCATAAGCATGTGAATCGGGTTCATATGCAACGCAAAATTATCCTCTTTCAATATATGGTTAATTAGTTAGTTACAGTTGCATCGTATATGTATGTATCATAACTGTGTTTAACCACTATTTTTTTACTTATTTATTTTTATAGTGATGGAGGTGGCGTGTGGTGAGCATGGCGATTGCGTCCAGAAACTAGTTGTGGCTGTGAACTCGGGTAGGTGCAGCGCCTACCTGGAAAACTCGAAAGTTGCGGAGATGACGACCAACATCACCAACGACATCGCCAAGCAATCGACTCCGATGAAAACGCCCGCCATGTCGCCGGCCATCACGCCGGGCACGACGACAACCACAACCACCACCAACACAACACCAAATGGCCTAAACGACAAAAACTGCAGCACAAACACCAGTGCCACGTGTACCACTTCATTATTAGGTAAACATAGAATGTGGACATCTTAAACAAACCTGAGCTGGATTTGTTCAAACGCTTTCTTTTCATAACAAAAGATTTATTTTCTGGGTAATGAGTGTGAATCGGGATAAAATGAAGTTGTAGCGATGTCATATGAATCCACTTCTATTTAAGCTATATATGGCGGATATAGAAAAAGTATTCGAATTGGGAAAATCGGGGGAATATTAGTAGAACAAACGAGAATATGGAGTCTTGCGTATACAGAAGTGGTTATTACTGCAAGGGCGCTGAGTGAATTGAAAGGGAGGTTAGTTAGATATTTTAACAAAAGGGAACTATTTGTGAATGTTAAGAAAATAAAGTGAATGGAGGTGGGAGAACATTTAAGGTGGTTGTAGGAGAAGCTGGAATGTGTGAATTTAAATACCTGGATTATGTGCTTTCCTAATATAGTTGAAGATATATTGTATACTTTTTCCTCATTTATCACTTGTTAAAACATTTTTAATAACCGTTTGTTATAATGAAATAATTTGGTTTTATTTCACTAAAAGTTTTCTTATATTTTTGACTAGCTAGATTTTCAAGACGAGTTTTTATTTAAATAACCAACAGTCGTAATTAATTACATTCATTACAACAATACTTAATGTAAAAAATAGTGTAATACAAAATCTCACCAATTTATTGCTCAGAAAATCACAACAATACTTTTTAATGTAAAAAAATACAAAATCTTGCTGATTTATTGCTCAGAAAATCTTTAACAAACTGCCACGTTCAGGTAGTCTTATTATTCTCATCTTGTTGTGGATGACCTCACTTGAGAACGCAACACCAATTGTCGATTTCATTCCATTGCGTGCCGCTGGAATTAAAGCTAATAAACTTTTCTGTGAATCACTTAATTTTTCCCGCAAGTGACACACAAAGAAAAACACTAAGGATGAATTAATCACAATTTTAAATGCCGCCTGAATCATTTCAAATTCGCCATTTTAAAATACAAAATCTGCAATGTAATCACAAAATAGAAAGACTGTTATTAAGGAATAACAGACTGTTATTAAGGAATAACAGTCTTTCTATTTTGTGATCAATCACTTCACGTAAACTCGAAAATATACAGTTATTAATAATGCAATGGAATACTCTCGAAATCAAATGGTAGATTTATTCTTCGTATTAGCAAAATGCCACACAGTAATTCTTCTTCTACCCCTTGTTGCCCCTAAGGGCGTCGGGTACACAAAGTTATTCAAACATTTAAAATTAATTCAAATGCATTTACTTTTGTAAATAATAATAATAAGTAACATCAAGAACTTTAAATTGATTGGATGAGTTACGTGAAGATCAAAGTTTACGTGAAGTGATTGATCACAAAATAGAAAGATTAAGGAATAACAGTCTTTCTATTTTGTGATTCCATTGCATTATATCAAGAACTTTGATGGGAGTGATGTTAGTTTTGTGGCAAAGGAGAGTATTAGGATATAATTTGTATTTCTGTCTTGTTCCGTTTTAGATAACTCATCTGAACATTTACCATTAGCGGATAAAGCGACATTCCCGACGACCTGCTGGGAGCAGTTCTGGATCCTGCTCAAGAGGACGGTGTTCACGATCCTGAGGGATCAAACCCTGACCAGGATGCGACTGATAGCGCACTTCATCATCGGCATACTGCTGGGGCTCATCTACTACGACATCGGCAACGACGCCTCGAAGGTGATGAGCAACGCCGGCTGCATATTCTTCACGGTGATGTTCACCATGTTCAGCGCGATGATGCCCACGATTCTCACGTGTAAGTATCGAAACATAACCTCGACACCCAAGAGGATAAGATTAAGAAAGAAAGAAAGTATCGAAACATCTTGAAGGAATTTTAACTTCTCATAAGGAATAATATTAGTTGGGGGCCTTGAAAGCAGCCTATACAGTTTGATAAATTCTGAGAATTTAGTTCCATAGATTCTTATTATCAAATAAATTCAAGATCGAAAAAGTTGCCGAAACTGCACCCATTACAAATTCGACTAACTGGTTTACACTATCAATCCGACACCTGAAAGGGAATACGGATTCGAGAAGTTTACATAATCAAAGAAAATTGATGATTTAAAGTAAATAAAATCACCAAAGTAAAAAATTTGTTTTATTGTTTGTCTTTTCCATAATTTCGTAAATTTATTTTCATCACTTTGAAGCAGATTTGAATTAGGGGCAATGATTTTAAAAGTAAAATTAACTTTAATACTTGTTAGAAATTGCAGCAATGAAACATGAAAAAGAGGTCTTTCTGTAACATTTCTTTGTGGCATTGAAAACTTCATTGAAACTCCACAACGCGATTTATTTTCAATAGCAGCAGTGAATTACATTTATTTTTCCTCGCGCGTTTTCAGTTCCATTGGAGATGTCGGTGTTCGTGCGGGAGCACCTCAATTATTGGTATTCAGTGAAGGCGTTCTATTTCGCGAAGACGATGGCGGACATCCCGTTCCAGATACTGCTGACGGCCTCCTTCATGATGGGCGTCTATTATTTGACGTCGCAGCCGATGGATTGGATTCGCTTCGGGATGATGCTGCTCATTTCCGTCATCACCGCGCTGGTTTCGCAGAGTATCGGGCTGCTGGTCGGGGCCGCTTTTAATATTGAGGTAACTAACAAAAAGGAGCAATTCATCTTGATAGAAATTATTTTATATCAATCCGCGACGAGAAACTTAAGTGAATATATACAGGGCGTTTCAAATTAGAGTCTCACCACGGAGATCTTGCTAATTATAAGAAATGAGGCACAAAAGATCTTTAGTTCGAAGTGCCACCACAGCCCCACAAGTCAAATAATTATAAGAAATAGAGGGTAGCTTTAAATTTGGTTTTAAACATGCTGGTTAAAATCCTGCTGAGAAAACTTTACTAAGTTTCTTTGTTTTCAAGAAAAGTGAAATATGCGATTTTTTTGTATTTATATCTTCGTTATTTGAAGAAATATTTCAATACAATGAAGACATTACTATAGCACTTTTTATGATCTAATCGATGGCGTACTCATTAATAGTATGTTTCGCTTTTTCTGGAGCATCATCAACTTTTTCTTATGGACGCTGTGTTCATTTTTTATAAGATTAAAAATCCTCTATTTCTTCTGATTACAATGATAATTAAATAAAGATTTTGTCTATCCAGGGCTATCGATCACTAAGTAAATTCGTTATTATTTCAGGGTGGAGTATTTTTATATTTTTTTAATAGTATGTTTCGCTTTTTCTGGACCATTATCAATTTTTTCTTATGGACGCTACGTTATTTTTTTATAAGATTAAAAATCCTCTATTTCTTACAATGATAATAAAGGTTTTGTCTATCCAGGAAATTAAGTAAATTGGTTATTATTTCAGGGTGGAGTATTTTTAGGTCCCATCTCCATAATCCCAATGGTGCTCTTCTCCGGGTTCTTCGCCAACCTGAACGACCTCCCGAAGTACC
Organism: Philonthus spinipes; assembly: GCA_963082785.1. Lineage (NCBI taxonomy): Eukaryota > Metazoa > Arthropoda > Insecta > Coleoptera > Staphylinidae > Philonthus > Philonthus spinipes. Next base: position 1,653,569 of record OY720310.1, on the reverse strand, counting down.
TTAGCTGGCTGTCGTACGTCTCGTACGTGAGGTACAGTTTCGAGGGCTGCATGATAGCCATCTACGGCCTGAACAGAGAGAAGCTCGTCTGCAACGAGATGTACTGCCATTACAAATATCCGACCACGTTCCTCGACCAAATGTCCATGACCGGAGACCTGCACACCTACCTGATCGACGTCGTCACCCTGCTGGCGTACTTCATCGTGGTCAGGACCTGCTCCTACTTCGTACTCAGAATCAAACTGTTAGCGAACCGCTGAGACTATTTGAATGAATCAACGACTCAATTTACTCATACTGCATAACATTTTACATACATACATACGGAACGTATACACATCAGACTTTTATTGTGATACATTTATTTTTTTTTATTTTTTATTATTCATTACTTAATAATAATGGGATTGATTATTTTCGCACTTGCACCTTAATATTGTTTATTTTTTTTACTCTTATTTTATATTATTGTATTAATATTATTATTATGGAAATACTCATGTTTTATTATTGATTGTCGCGGGTAGAGATTTTATATTATACGAAATATAAGAATTCAAAATTTAAATAACTATTTATTCTTTTTCCCTATTAGATTAACCAAAAAATAGGAGGTTTTGGTTAATCCCCCCCCCCTATTAGCATAACATGCCTATATGAAAGGAAATGTTAAAAATGATGAAAATTGAAAAAGTTGTAACTTTTTTATTCAAAATACAAAAAAATATTTCTGAGCGGAATACACTTTTTCTGATATCATATTCAGCACACTCTAAACTATCCTTGTAGTAAGTTTCAGCCAAAAATAATTTTTGATCAATATTGGAAAAGTTGTAAGTGGGAAAAATGTTCATTTTTTGTTCAAACTTTAAAAATTGTAAAAAAATATTTCTGAGCGGAATAAAATTTTTCTGACAACGGATTCGTATTCAGCACACTCTAAACTATATTTGTAGAAAGTTTTAGCCGAAAATATTTTTTTATAAAAATTGAAAAAGTTGTAAGGGGAAAAAATGTTCATTTTTTGTTCAAACTTTAAAAATTATAAAAAAATATTTCTGAGCGGAATATTTTTTTCTGACAACGGATTCGTGTTCAACACACTCTAAACTATCTTTGTAGAAAGTTTTAGCCCAAAATATTTTTTTATAAAAATCGAAAAAGTTGTAAGGGAGACTCCTAGGAAAATGTTCATTTTTTGTTCAAATTTTAAAAATTATAAAAAAATATTTCTGAATGGAATACAATTTTTCTGACAACGGATTCGTGTTCAGCACACTCTAAACTATATTTGTAGAAAGTTTTAGCCGAAAATAATTTTTTATCAAAATTGAAAAAGTTGTGAGGAAGAACTCCAGGAAAATTTGCATTTTTTTATTCAAACTTTAAAATTATAAAAAAAATATTTCTGAGTGGAATAAAATTTTTCTGACAACAGATTCGTGTTCAGCACACACTAAACTATATTTGTAGAAAGTTCTAGCCCAAAATAATTTAAAAAAAATTGAAAAAGTTATAAGGGAGACCCCTAGGAAAATGTTCATTTTTTGTTCAAATTTTAAAAATTATAAAAAAATATTTCTGAATGGAATATTTTTTTTCTGACAACGGATTCGTGTTTAGCACACTCTAAATTATCTTTGTAGAAAGTTTTAGCTCAAAATAATTAAAAAAAAATTGAAAAAGTTATAAGGGAGACCCCTAGGAAAATTTGCATTTTTCTATTAAAACTTTAAAATTATAAAAAAAATATTTCTGAGCGGAATAAAAATTTTCTCACAACGGATTCGTGTTCAGCATGCTCTAAACTATCTTTGTAAAAAGTTTTAGCCCAAAATATTTTTTTATAAAAATTGAAAAAGTTGTAAGGGAGACCACCCCTAGGAAAATTTGTATTTTTTCATTCAAACTTTAAAATTATAAAAAAAATATTTCTGGGCGGAATAAAATTTTTCTGACAACGGATTCGTGTTCAGCATACTCTAAATTATCTTTGTAGAAAGTTTCTGCCAGAAATAATTGTTGATCAAAATTGAAAACAGTTGTAAGAGGGACCCTATGAAAATTTTCATTTTTTTGTTCATATTTTAAAAATTATAAAAAAATATTTCTGAGCGGAATATTTTTTTTCTGACAACGGATTCGTGTTTAGCACACTCTAAATTATCTTTGTAGAAAGTTTTAGCCCAAAATAATTAAAAAAAAATTGAAAAAGTTATAAGGGAAACCCCTAGGAAAATGTTTATTTTTTGTTCAAACTTTAAAAATTATAAAAAATATTTCTAAGTGAAATAAAATTTTTCTGACAACGGATTCGTGTTCAGCACACTCTAAACTATCTTTGTAGAAAGTTTTAGCCCAAAATAATTTAAAAAAATGAAAAAGTTATAAGGAAGACCCCTAGGAAAATTTGCATTTTTCTATTAAAACTTTAAAATTATAAAAAAATATTTCTGAGCGGAATAAAAATTTTCTCACAACGGATTCGTGTTCAGCATGCTCTAAACTATCTTTGTAAAAAGTTTTAGCCCAAAATATTTTTTTATAAAAATTGAAAAAGTTGTAAGGGAGACCCCTAGGAAAATTTGTATTTTTTCATTCAAACTTTAAAATTATAAAAAAAATATTTCTGAGTGGAATAAAATTTTTCTGACAACAGATTCGTGTTCAGAATACTCTAAACTACTAAAAAACTTTGTAGAAAATTTTAGCCCAAATTAACTTTTTATCAAAATTGAAAAAGTTGTAAGGGGGGACCCCCAGAAAAATTTGCATTTTTTGTTCAAACTTTAAAAATTATAAAAAATATTTCTGGGCGGAATAAAATTTTTCTGACAACGGATTCGTGTTCAGCACACTCTAAACTATCCTTGTAGAAAGTTTTAGCCCAAAATAATTTTTGATCAAAGTTTAAAAAATGAGGGAGAACCCTAGGAAAATATGCATTTTTTTATTCAAACTTTAAAATTATAAAAAAAATATTTCTGAACGGAATATTTTTTTTCTGACAACGGATTCGTGTTCAGCACACTCTTAACTATCTTTGTAGATAGTTTTAACCCAAAATATATTTTTATCAAAATTGAAAAAAATAATTTAAAAAGTTATAAGGGAGACCCCTAGGAAAATGTTCATTTTTTGTTCAAACTTTAAAAATTGTAAAAAAATATTTCTGAGCGGAATAAAAATTTTCTGACAACGGATTCGTGTTCAGCATACTCCAAACAAACCTTGTAGAAAGTTTTAGACGAAAATAATTTTTGATCAAAATTGAAAAAGTTGTAAGGTTGTTCATTTTTTGTTCAAACTTTAAAAATTATTAAAAAATATTTCTGAGTGGAATAAAATTTTTCTGACAACAGATTCGTGTTCAGCACACTCTAAACTATCTGTGTAGAAAGCTTCAGCTAAAAATAATTATTGAACATTTTTTGCAAAAAAAAAAGATTTTATCTCAGATTGAGCTGAAAATTGGTAGAAATGTAGAATTCAATGTAAAACTTTCACTTGTACAAATGAGACTCGACCTGAACCGACGATTAATATTCCCATAACACCAGAAGAATCCTGCAGTTGTTAGAAATAGAAAGACAAATAAAGGAGGAAAAGCAAGTAAATCCCTCATATACACAGATACACCTGAAAAAATAAATAAATAAATAACTAGAAAAAATATTTAGGCAAAAAGAAATTACAAAAAAATAGAAAAGGAAAGAAAAGCCAGAGCTAAAAAAAATGAAACTTAGTTTGCTGGATCTTAATTCAAGAAAAAGAAAAAGTAAGCTAAGAAAATCGAAAGCGATGAAGATTTAGAGGAATCTGAAGGATTACAAACAAATAAGCTTGCGGGAAGTTCTGTGTTTTCGGCGGTTGATTCTGAAATAAATGAAGATGCTATCTTTTTAAAAAAAAAACTTCACCAAAATAAAACAATTATCTTTATTATCAAAATTTTTATTTCGGTGAAGTTTTTGCTATAAAAAGATAGCATCTTCATTGGTTTCGGAATCAACCGCCGAAAACACAGAACTTCCCGCAAGCTTATTATCTATTATTATCAAAATACAAATTTTGATAATAAAGATAATTATTTTATTTTGGTGAAGTTTTTGATATAAAAAGATTTTTCTCGGATTGAACTGAAAATTTGTGGAAATGTAGTATTCAGTACGCTGAATAAGAATCTAAAATTAGCTGTTCAAAATTCTAGTCATAAATTCTAAGGTTAAGGAAAAATAATAATAATAATAAAAATATGAAAATATGTATGTTTTATTTATTCATTTAATTATTAATATTCATTTATATATACAGAGAGATTTTTTTTTATCAGTATACATTAGGGGAAGTGTATACCTGCAAAAATGGGAGCCAAACGCATTGAACATAATTTTAAGTCTAACACGATTGATTTATTTGGCATGTGTATGTTTAGTTGCGTATTATAGGCAACTAAACACATACATCAATGTGTTGACTCGCGTATTTTGCAGGTATACATAGGGAAAATGTATACTGATAAAAAAAGCTCTCTGTATATTTTTTATTACCACTATAACCTTCATTTTCATCGTGTTTCCATCCTTCCAACTTTCCCAGAAAATACCCGCTCCTTCGACGGTACCACAAAAGCAACATCCTTTACGAATTTGGGTAATCCGTCTACAACGTGCGATTCTCCTTATTTGTTAGTTGGTAAAATCGGGACACACCCCTTCGCATTCCCCTATAGTTTTCCGCTCCCTGAAGGAAAAGTCTTGCAGGATATCATTAAATCGCAGAAGCAATGCTGCAATTTAATGATGTCCTGCAAGACTTTTCCTTCAGAGAGCGGAAAACTATCAGCGAATGCGGAGGGGTAGTTTTTTAATGATGTCCTGCAAGACTTTTCCTTCAGAGAGTTGAAAACTATCAGTGTACAAAGTTTCAGCCAATTTCACACAAAAAATATTTTTTATGAAAATTCAAAAAAATTGCTAAAAAAAGCTTTTGTTTCCGATTGAGCTGAACTTGGTGGAAATGTAGTATTCAGTACGCTAAATAAGAATCTGAAATCATTTGTTCAAAATTCCAACGGAAAGTTTTTTTTTTTCTTAAATTCGAAAATTTCTTTACCCTTTTTTTTTCATCTAAAGTTTCTGAATTAAAAAAAGTCTAAGCGAAATAAAAACACTCTAACAACGAAATAGAGTTCAACACACTCTAAACTATCTTTGTAGAAAGTATCTGCCAAAAATGATTTTTAATTGAATTTTTATTTTTTTTATTTGAACTTTAAAAAATTCCAAAAAAGTATGAAATATGAATAAATTATTAAAAATCAACCAATAAAACACAGATTAGATTTAATAACTTTAAATTCTCGACTAGTTTTGGGTTATTAGCCCATTTTCAAGAGAATTTAAAATTTGTTTTTTTTTTCCTAAGTGGAATACAAACTTTTTGACAACAGATTCGAGTTCATTTTTTTAAAAGAAAATACATATTTATATATATATATATATATATAGAAATTATTTAGCTTCTTTTAAGACCATTTTTATTCTACTTTAGTGGTGACTAGTTTTAGTAAAATAAAATATCCAGGATTAAATCAAACAACACATGAAAAACGAAATATTTATTTCTGAAAAAAACAAAAGGATTTAAAGGATGGAAGAGATGGAGGAAATAAAACACAATGCGTAATATTTTTTTTTATGAGATCTGGCAACATTATTGTATTTTTTATTTTTATTATTATTATTTTTTGTCAGATGTGATGCTTTATACAGCGCAGTTACATAGTAACAACTGTTTCGTCTACTCAACACTTACAACTAAAAATATATGCTACATCCTAGATTCTCAAAAATGTGCTGTGAAATGATATAAGTTTCATTGTTTTTTTTTTATTTATTTTATTCATATTTCGTCTCCACTTTTTTTTTCATCTTCTTCCTCTTACAACTTTATTTATTTTAAACGTTATTAATTCCTCTCGAATAATTTCCACTTCGCTTCATTTAAAATTTCATTTAATATCCTTACGTGTAGAATCATTATTCTTTCATATATTCATATATTGTACAGTCATAATAATAATAAGAATAATCATAATAATCGTCATTTTAATAATTTTTTTTCTAGGCTCCGTATATTTTAGAAAAAGAGAGTTTTTTTGGTTTTGTTTTGAGAGATAGAGTTTAGAGATTTTTTTTTTTGGATTTGTTTTTTTAGAAGAGATAGAGATCCGACGACGACGATGATTGTGCCTCTGGAAAAACATGCAAATCGAAAATCGAGTTCTTTTTTTTTGTTTTTAAATATGTATATATAGTATTCATATATTTATATATATATATATAATCTATTTTTTTTTCCGTCCTTGGAAATTAAAGTTTTCTTTTATCTACAAAATAATAATAATAACAATAATAAAAAAGAAAAATAATTAAATAAAACAAAACGAATAAATTAAGTTATATTATTTATATAAACAATCCTTCTTTGTATGTTTTTTTTATTTTATTAAAAGTTTTAAGTATTCTTTTTGAAAAGTATTCACTCACACGATTTTTTTTCTTTTTTTCATATATTAATTTTATTTAATAGCTTTTTTAATAAGGTTGTGTTTTCAAGGCGTGTCTGAAGAAAATCAGGGCTATTTCATAAGAGAAATGTTAATAATTAATGTACACCTGAAGAAAAGTGTACAAAATGTTTTCAAATCTTCACGAAACCCACATTTAATTAAGTGTTTACGATAACCTCATAATCAAATAATCAAAGTATTTAAATTAAATAAAAATGATTTGAAAATAATTAATAAATTATTTCCACATTTAGCTCTGTGACTTTTGACTTAAACAAATGCACATTAAAACAACTACTTCCGGGACAAATACCCACGCCGGACATTGAATTAGAAAGTATTTATATTAAATACAAAATTTGCTTAGTATGTGATGACAGAAAATAACGTGAACGTTAAATTTAACCAAATAAATGGGTTTTGAGTTCACGTGAAGTGTTAGAAGAGTTTTTTTTTCCTTACTTCACTTTTTAAAAAGTGAAGTAAGAAAAAAAACTCTTGTGTTATTATTGTTAAATTTAACAATTTACGTTCGTTCTTCGAATATTTATATTGATAATAAAATCTCTTTTCTTCATATATTTATTCTCAAATTAAAATATTAAAAAAGAAAATAATTACTTAATCATCTTCTTTCCATTTCCATTAAATTAAAAGAATAAAAAAGAAAATAATTAATTACTTAATTCATTCCATTTGCTCTGCAATTAAGTACTTACAAAGTAAGTATACAAATATCTATTGAAACAACTACTTCCCGGGCAAATACTCACGCCGGGCATTAAATTATACAATAGATATTTGCTGTTTGCTGTTGCATCTCAGCAAAGCTGAAAAAGCAACGTTTTTTTTTCAATTCAAGAAAATTTCACACAAACAAAACGTTAAAAAGGCCATTTGTAGACACGTGTTTCGGGATTTATGCCTCGTCAGTACAGCTCTGCCTTAAGAATTGTTAAAAAAACGAGACGTATACAAAAATACAAATATCTATTGAAACAAAATAGATATTTGTATTTTTGAATACTAACTTTGTAAGTGCTTAATTGCAGAGAAAATGGAATGAATTTAGTAATTAATTGTTTTCTTTTTTATTCTTTTAATTTAATTAAACTGCAATGTGAAACATTACTACCATCTTTATAAATATAAATATATATTTATATTTATTCTCAATTTATTATTAGACATTTTTATTAGAAATATTTGAAAATAACATCCTCTGTTTTCAAATTTATTTATTTCAAATATTTGCAACATTTGAGTGTAAAAAAATTTAGTTTTCTTAATTTTATATAAATTCTCTTTTACTCTAAAGTATAGCAAGATTTGAATATAGTAATTTCTGTTTTCTCAAGTTTATTATTCTCAATTTATTTAAAGATACATTTTTTAAGAAATGCGCGGGCTTTGAATATAAAAATCTCTATTTTTCTTAATTTCAGCAAAGCTTGAAATAAGACATTCCGCAGACACGCCCCGCCTACACAAAATCGCACTTTTTAAACCTCTTTATTTAAAATCCCTTCATTATTATTATTAATTTCAAAATCAAAATACGAATTTTTCATTTTAAACCTCTTTTCGTTTAGACAAAGGCAAGATTTAGGTTATTTTCTTTATATGTTTCCGCGCTTCGGATGATTCCACGTTAGAATTTTTGTACTTCATTTGCTTTTTTTTAATTTGCGAAAAAAAAAACGAAAAAGAAAAACACATTCACTCCAGCACCCGCAAAACTCAAACGATTGTACCGAGAAGAGAAGGATGGGCAAACCGAGAACGCTGAAGGAAATATTGACCACGCAAGGCTCTTTCTACCGAAATTACTCTTAACAGATGATAATTAATTTATTTTAAATTTTATTGTTAAATAAAGAAGCTTTTGTATTATTATATAAAAGCGTCTTTCTTTTTTTGTTAACTAAAGATGCTTTTATATTATTATATAAAAGCGTCTTTCGTTAATAATGAAATTATGTTGAATTAAAATAAATACTTTTTAATAATAAAACAGATAAGTGAAATCACAGAATAATTGGTTCTAATTATTGCAACGAATCTGAAACGAGTTTTGATTATTCTGTGTGTGAAATTTGAAATGTTTTTTTATAAAAAATCAATTATAAAAAAAATGTAATGTCTTTTCATAAAAATATAATCAAAAACAAATTGTAATGTTTCTTCAATTTGAGTCTCATTAATCACTTGGTAAAACATTTCAGTAATATTGACTAAATTACACTTCATTTGTTTTACACGTAAAATTGTATTTATTTTCGACTGGTTGAATGAAGATTCTTCATAATTAATGATTACTGTGGCTTCTACTTCGTTATACATTGTGTGAGATTATAATAAAACACTTTTTTTAACGTTGTATAACAGAAATTCTGTTCTGTTTATATAATTTCTGTTGTACAAAGTTAAAAAAGTGTAAATGTAAGTATTTTTTGCAGTTGGAAAATAAAGGGATTGATCGAATTTTATTGATCATTGCCAGAAGTTTTCATTGTAATTAAAAAAGTGTTTTTTTAACTCTGTATAACAGAAATTCCATTATACAGAAATTATTATAAAACACTTTTTTTATTTTGTTTGCATAACAGAAATTCTGTTATACAGAAATTATTATAAAACACTTTTTTTAATTTTGTTTGTATAACAGAATTTCTCTTATATAAAGTTAAAAAATGTTAACAATGTTAAAAAAGTGTTTTATTATAATCTCAGACATTGTATAACGAAGTAGAAGCCACAGTGATCAGTAATTGTCAAGAATTTTCATTCAACTAGTCGAAAATAAATACAATTCTTACCTGTAAAACAAATCGTTACGGTTGGTTTGTCAATAATTCCTAAATTGTAATGTTTTTTTTTTCATAAAAGTAGAAGTTTTGTAGAAAAACATTTCAAATTTTCATTAAATAATTGTGGTGGTTATTTAAATTAAAAAAAAAACGCTCTCTTATGTCACATCACGTTTTTTTTGTTGTTATAATAAAATTTTGAAATGCGTCTCGATGAATAAGAAAAACAAAACAAATCAGGGGGCGCTCTCGCTTAACCGTAGAACAACGCTTACCTCGCATTTTCCTCATCCTTTTTTTATTAATTCATTTTAATTTATACCCTAACTAAACATCTAATAAGTATTTTCATTTTTTTTGTATTTATACGCAACAGCCTGGTGAGTTTTGGTCGCGGACTTGACTCTCTTAAACGATCCTCCCCCCTTCTCAATTAATTCCATTCATCATTCGGGCCGCGCGCTAAAGCGTTAGAATTTATTCGTGTGTTTGTGTGTGTTGTGTTTGTTTATCCTTTTCTTTGTTTAAACGTGTATTTTTTTGTGTACGTGTGTGTGCGGGATAAGGGTGGGGGTTGCGCGCGGTGCGCGCTCTATTCACTGCCCGCGCGCGCTCTGCGCAGGGGCAGGCGCGCATTGTTAACCGCGCGCGCGGGCAGTTCCGAGGGCGCGCTGGGATGCTCACGCGCGACGCGCTTTATTGACTTCATTTGCGTTTTTTTTTTCTTTCTTTAATTTTAGGATAAAGGTGTGAAGGCACCGATTTTTTTATATATCATCATCATCCGCGAAAGAACGTAAAACTAGGTAGAAAATATTGCTTAGGGTTGGTAAAACGCGGGCGCTTTTTTTTTGAATGGAAATCCTTTTTTTCTAGGATATGTTGTTCGTTTATTTGTTTAACAGTGAGTAGCCATCACAATCAGGAATAACACCATTGTTGTTTAAATTATAATTTTGTAACACAATAACGTGCAATTCGTGAAGAATCAATTTTTCTTCAATGTTACAAGCAGTAATCGTAGTTTTGTTTCTAATCAGTGGAGAAATTATTTCAAACAGAACTAAACTTAATTATTTCAATCTAACAGATTGAACACAAAGCGCCATCTATTGTCAAATTTGAAGTAATAACGTCATTAAATTAAAACAACTTGAAACATGTACTTCTTGTGTAATATAATAATAGAGTTAATTCAGAATTTAAGGTAATAAGTAAAATATTTTTGTAAACTGTTTTTGTAAAAAGGGGTTTTCCCGTAAATAAATAAATAAAAAATAAATAAAAAACTTGGAGGAAACTCGTGAGAAAGTAAACTGCAATTTTTTCTCGGAGATGACATACAAAATTTCTAAAAGGAAGGAGAACTTATGTAAACAGGATAGATTTTTTTATGTTCCATTTAGTTTAGATAATTGGTGATGGCTATTTCGGTCTTTTGAACCTCAAAAGACCAGCTTATACCAAGTATTTAAAAAATTCTAGTTGAGAAAACTATTGAAGAGATATTTTCTTGTTTTACATATTGTTTTCCGAATTAAGCAATCTAATTACTCGATTGCTTAATTATTAGATTGCTTAATTTTGAAAAGGGGAAAATAAGTTTATCATCATTTGCTGTTTCTATTTTAATTTAATTATTTTTAGTTTGTGGGTTAACGTCGTTGTGATGATTACTGCTTTTTTTTTCTTAAAATTCGTTATTTTTCTTATAGCGCCGCTTTTATTTAAATTTATCTATATATATATATAGACGCGCGTTTGCACCCCCGCGCTTATTCTTTTTTTTTAAGTTTAATTTTTATTTTCCTTACTTAATTTCAGTTCAGTACCGAATATGTATTGAGCCTTGTTTTTTTTTTGCTTACGCTACGGTAGAAATAAAGTGTATAGAATTACAATTTTAATATCGAGTCTCTTTTTTGGAGTTTTGGTTCTTATATATTCTTTAAATTTAGAACATGTTAATCACACTAAGAACAGTTTCCGCACAGTAAATTGTTTTTTTTTTGTTGTTGTTTGTTTGTTTGGATGGTGGTTTTTGTTTTAGCAGGCACTCTCTAGTTCGTGGCTTCGTCGGCGTTTCGCCTGCCGCTTCCTGAACTCGTTGAATTCCTCCTTCATGGCCTGAACGCGCGCGTCTATGTTGTCGTACCTGGTGCTCCGCAGGGTGTTGTAGGGTTTGCGGAAGGTGGGGGTTTCTAGGTCGAGGTCCCTGGGTCCCGTGGGGGTGCTCGGCGTGGGCGTGGGGGTGGACGGGTCGAATTCGTAGTGCCCGTCCACGCTGCCCACGTCGACTGCTTTGTGCATGTGCTCGGAGGTCGATGGGGATGAGGAGGCTAGTTCCAGCCAGTGGCCCACTAGTGGTGGTGGGGGTGGGAGGGTTGACGGGGGTGGCGGTGGAGGTCTGTATGGCGGGAGCCGCCATTCCGTGAAAGTGCTCCCGCTTTGCGAGCTCTGGTTTTGCTGTGAAGTATTCTTGCTGCCGAAACCGCTCGAGCTGGAGCGACTCTCTGGGCTGCGGTCCAGGTGATCAGGACTACCCAATTCTGGCGCGCTTCTCGCTATCCTAGCGTGTCTCGGCAGCAACCGCGCCCTGGATCGCGAATAAGAAGGCGGAACCCGTATCCTGGGACTATCCCTGATCGGATGCACCGGAATGAAACCTTGCGATTCCTCGTGAATCGCCCGCAGACTGGGAAGTTCCTGGGAGTACCTCTCGTGCACCGAGCGGAGCTGCACGAAACCCGGGGGAGTCGGGTACGACCGTTCCGCGCTACTAGGATACCTCACCGAACTCAAATCACTAAAGTACATGGGCGTCCAGGGCGACAACAACAACCCGCTCGACGCCGCCGGCGAACTGCTCTGCATCTGCATCCCGTATATAGTCGGAATCGGTTTGACGGGGTACCTCAGGGCTCGGTTGTTGGCGCTCTGGCCCGACGCGTCGGACCGCAGGCTGAGCTCGCTGGGGTAGCCGATGAGGGGCTTCCTCCAGGAGGCCCTGTTGTGCGGGGCGATGCGGCGCGTGAGGAACCCGCCGTCGTCGGAGCTGGAGATGTTGGACAGGCTGTCCGCCCGCATGGAGGAATCGGCGAGGACGAAGCGGCCGTCCGCCGCCCGGGAGATCCGGCCCAGGGACTTGGACTTGGATGGCGCTTGCAGGTACTCGGGCCGCCAACTCAGGCTGCTGCCCGATCGGCAGCGGTCTTTCGGCCACACCCAGTTGGCGATGAAGGCGAGCACTCTTAGACCTGGTATTCGGCCTTTTCTAAGTCTGCACACACAACATTAACTATTAACAATAATTCAACACTAACTTTTTATTAATTGCGCCACTTTTCATTTGACCAACACAAATTGCTTAAATAAACCATATATAAAAAATACCTTCAATTAATTAATTGACATTCCTTATAAATTAAATTTTAATCCATAAATTGAAGAAATACTTTAAATTAATTAAATATCGACTAGACTCGACACCCAATACGGGTAAAAAAGGATAAGATTAAGAAAGAAAGAAATATCCACTAGAAATCGGGGGGGCATGGGTTCAAATCCCAACAGAGATGTTTCTTTTCCACTTATATTCAATTAATTTAAAATATATCTCAATGTACATTCAAAAAATCTTCAATTCATAAAATGCTTTTGAACTTGTAAGTAAATATCTTGAATTAGCCCATATCCTATCACCACTTCGTATTTTATGGCGTAAATATTAATTTATAACACCATTCTCAGTATCAGCCATTTTAATAAAAACAAAATCTAAATAAAATAGCTTTAAAATATTTTATAAAATATTAGGATTGTATTTTTCCAACAATATTATAATATTTTTTAATCTAATTCAGGCTATAACCATCGAACTTTTAACTATTCCATAACTCGATTTATCTCGAGAATGGCGCAACCTTTTCCTTACTCCGAAGAATGGTTGATCTTAATATTTTAAATGGATTACTAATTATTATAAATGTCAAGCATTATGGCGCCATCTATTATCGTTACTTAGTATTTAGTTTGTTCATATATTTAAATAACAATAGCCACCGCCATCTATTATCCTTACTTTTTTTTCTCCCTAACTTTGAAAGTTTCAGCAACTCAGGCTATGACTTTCTAACGTTCCATTGGCGGTTTCACCGTATGGGCAAATACTGGCGCTTCATGTATCCTTACTTTTTTTGTGCAAAGGCTATGACTATCTAACTTTTTTGTATCCTTACTTAGTACTTTGCTTGTTTATATATGTGAATAACAATAGCCAGCGCCATCTATTAGCATCGCTAGACTTTATGTAGGAGATATATTAATAAATTTAAAAACATATTTAAAATTCCTAATTTAGCGCCATCTATTTTTAGTATTTGTTACTTTATTCAAATTGTTCGAACGTGTACTAAAACAATTATAACTGGAGCCATCTATTATTTGGAATTCAAAAGCGGTGTAATTTAGAATTTTAAAGCATTTCTGCTTTAGCAAAATGGATATAAAAACCATTCTATTAATATTATTTTAATGGTTATCGCTGTTTTAATGTTAATTTGTGGCTCACTTTCAGTTTTAAAGGTGATGAACCAGAAAACAGCAATATTCAAATGATAACAAAATATTCCTTTAAGAAAAATTCCATCAAGATTTCATCAATGAACAAATTCATTGACGAAATTTTTAAATTTGATCATTTAATTAAAAAAGATGTAATTTCATCAATGAGACAATTTTTAAAGTTGATTATTTAATTTTTGTTGATTTTTTTTTTCAATTGATATTATTTATCATCATAAATTAAAGACGACGCAAGCGCCATCTTTTACTTAATTTCAAAGGTAAAAGATGGCGCTTCATCTTTTGCCTTAATTAAATGATCAAATTTAAAAATTTCGTCAATGAATTTGTTCATTGATGAAATCTTCATGGAATTTTACTTAAAGGAATATTTTGTTATCACTTGGATATTTCTGTTAACTGGTTTATTTCAAAGGTAAAAGATGGCGCTTCATCTTTTACCTTTGAAATTAAGTAAAAGATGGCGCTTGTGTCGTCTTTAATTTATTATGATTAATATCGGGTATATAACCCCAACACAATTTCCGTTCAGCCGCCTTCATCACATCACATGGAACACACTGGTCTGATGAGGTTCGAAAAACCGAAATGGCCATCACTAGTTATCCACAAGCTAGATGAATGCTGGCCGAACATTTCATTAAATGTGATGTTATTTAATTTAAATCATTGTGATGGTCAAATTTGTGTGGGCGCAAGTTTCCTAAGCAACAGCTTTAATTCGCAAAAAAACACAAAAAAACACGCAATCATTAAAAAAATAACAACAAAACAATCATGCAAACATGCGGACACATTTTTCCCCGTTCGATAATTCTACTTGCCGGTAAAGTCATTAAAATATCAGGTTAAAAATTAAACAACGGTCTTACTAAGAGCAAACTTGTAGTCAGTTTTTCTAATTACATAATAAATACAATAGAAATGTATTTCTTAATGAAATGCAGTTTAAGCACTGAATATTGTGGCTACGGTTACAACTGTTTATTTGTATTTGCAAGTGTATTTAAGATGTACTAAAAAGTAAACGTCTACAATACGAAACAGCTACAATGAAAATGTTATGTAAATATTTTAAAGCTATTTTATTTAGAACATTTTTTTTTAATTTAATGGCTGAATTATTTTAAAGCTGTATTACTTAGAACATTATTTTTTTAATTTAATGGATGAATCATCCAATAAATTATAAAAAAAAAATATTTTTTAAAGAAAATTCAGCCATTAAATTAAAAAAAAAATTAATTTTTTAAAGAAAAAGCTATTAAATTAAAAATTTTATTTCTAAATAAAATAGCTTTAAAATATTTACATAAATAATTCGGATTGTATTTTTCCAACAATATTTCAAATAAACTACAAATTTGCCTTGTTTATCCTTGGTAAGATTATTGTAGCGATTTTAAATAATTAAATCGTGCGTAATTTTACATGTATTCTTGAATTTGTAGATTTTTTTAAAAATATTTTTATAAATAAATAAGCGTGTTTGGTGTCAGACTTATTTATTTCTAATTATAAGTATATTCATATAATAATAATAACTCTATTTGTAATGCATAATATAATTTTACAATAATAGTAAAAACTAAAACATAGATCTGTGATAAAATCTCATGTCTTAAATATTAAAACAAAAAATAGTTTAAGTGTGACTTTAGTTTTATCAAATTTGAATTTCTGCATTCAAACTTTCTTAATAAAAAATATTTTTTTAATACGTTTCTCTTCACTCGTGTGATTTATTGAAGAGAATCTGTATTGAGATTTAATCAAGAATACATATAATAATAAAGAGTGCGTACGGAAACAAAACAGAAAACGACTTTTTTTTTAAAACAAATCGAAGTAAAATTAAATAAATACAAGACGTATAGAGAGGGTGAGCAGTATCCCATCACCTTTTTTCCTCCTGTTCCACGCGAGCGGGCGGGCAATAACACATTGTTGGGATCAGAGACTGATACAGAGAGATACACATAGACGCGTCAAAATTTATATTCTATTTCATCAGTAGGTAAGTAAATACACTCAAATTTTATACAGATCACTTTGAAAATAATAATAAATACTTGGAATCGACTTAAATTTAAATTAGGTTTTAATATGAGTATTTTACAAAACGCAAGCTGAATGAGAAAATGAATCGTATTTACTTTATTGAATACAAATACAAACTAGCATTATAAACTTGCGTATAATGTAAAAACTTTACATTTATAAAGTAGTATTATAAACTTGCCTATAATGTAAAAACTTTGTTCATTTAAGTAAATCAATTCCCTTTTAAGTGCATTGCATAGCTAGAACGTTTAACTGTAATTGTATTTACTTAATAATTTAATGCTTATTGATTTTATTGATTTTAAAATATACATAACAATCTAATAATTTTATTATTTATGAGTAACACGTAACAGCTTGAGCCATAGAATTGTATTATTATTATTATTTCATCAGCGATTTGTATAAGTAATTATTTTTTGGATAAAATTGTGTATTTTTCGAGGGAATAAATAAAGCAATTGAAAAAAAAAATAATTAAATCAAATTCTTTTCTTTTATTAAAATGAAATTAAACAAGGAAAATTTCTGGCAATGATCAATACAATTCGATCAATCCCTTTTTCTTTTCTTTTAATAGCAAACGACAATAAATTCGCTCCTGTTTTCCTCATTTTTGAAGTACTTACATCATGTAAGTCAAAATGTCATGTAAGATAAAGAGGGGATAATTTATTAATTATTTTCAAATTCTATTTTATTTAATTTATCTCTTTTCTTTAAATTTATTATAGTTGTTTAAAATTTCTGTTTCAATCAATATTTAATTTAATTTATTTTACGGAAATCTCATTTATACTAAATGATAATAATTTACATAAATCATCACAAATAATAAATACACAAATTTATTGTTAATAATTGAGGCTTCAACTTTGTTATACATTGTTTATCAATTGAATAAAACACTTTAAACTTTGTATAACATAAAACAATTTGTGTTGAGTGTTAAAGTGTTTTTATTCAATACACATAATGTATAGTTAGTATAAAGCAATATGTATTTAAATGGACTTACCGTTAATAAACAATAAACAAATATTTAATTTAATTAATTTATTTTAAATACAATTCTTCGAAGTGTATCGTAATACACAATTTTATCCAAAATGAAAAAAATATCTCGCAAAATCTCCATCTCTCATCGTGATCAATTATTTAAACATATCTAAATAACGAAAATAAATGATATGCACTAACTCGAACCCGGCGCGAACCATCCGCAAAATTATTTTTTTTGTTTATTCATTTTAGTTGTTTTGCGGATGTTTCGTCCGGACCACAGAGTAAGAGACAGAACGACCCTAGAGATCGCCATTCCAGGAACAAATGAAGCACACTCAGTAATAATAATAACAATATATAACCGATCGCGCCCCCAACAAAGAGAACAATAAATAAAATAAAGGAAGAATAAATAGAAACAGTAAGGTTTTTTTTTTGAAAAGAAATGGAGGCGCCATCGTTCCATTCACTAAATAAATATATAATAAATATACAAGAATCTAAGGAACAACATGGATTCCGCACGCAGTTGCGACAGTCAATTTTAAAAATAACTAATAATTATTTTAAAATTATATAAAAAATAATATACATTATTATTTTTGTTTTAAACAAAAATATTAAGGTATGTTACAAATATATCTGTTGAAATTAATTATAATCCGATGGCTTTTTTTCCGATTGTGTAACTCAGCTCAAAAATTGATCAGATTAAAATTAAATTGATTCTCCCATTTATTCTGAATATTTTGGTATAATTTGAAGTTATTTGAAAATTTTATTTGTTTTGGTCGAATTTACATGGAGCCTTATGGGGACGATTAAAGTCAGGACGGTCTACTTCAACACTGTGTAGGGTTTCGGTTTATTGTAAATTTCTCAAATCACATCCGGGATAGAAAGTTGGGGATTAAAGCATTAAATAGAGGAATATTGTAGCTATATACTAAATAAAAATTCATTATTGTAAATAATTTGTGTTCGCTGCAAAAAAATCACAAAAGTGATGTATATATTTTTAAGAATTTACAAGCGCCCACTTTGAGCGTGTGTTTTACAAAAACCATTTGTTTCTACGATGTAAAATTAACACGGCTTATTCTCCCATTCATTCTGGATATTTTGGTATAATTTGAAGTTATTTGAAAATTTTCTTTTTTTTTTTGGTCGAATTTACATGGAGCCTTATGGGGACGATTAAAGCCAGGACGGTCTAATCAACACTGACGTGTAGGGTTTCGGTTTATTGTAAATTTCTCAATTCACATCCGGGATAGAAAGTTGGGGATTGAAGCATTAAATAGAGGAATATTGTAGCTATATCCTAAATAAAAAAAGCATTATTGTAAATAATTTGTGCTCGCTGCAAAAAATCACAAAAGTGATGTATATATTTTTAAGAATTTACAAGCGCCCACTTTGAGCGTGTGCTGTACAAAAACCATTTATTTCCAGGATGTAAAATTAACACGGCTTAATCTCCCATTCATTCTGAATATTTTGGTATAATTTGAAGTTATTTGAAAATTTTGATTTTTTTTGGTCGAATTTACATGAAGCCTTATGGGGACGATTAAAGTCAGGACGGTCTAATCAACACTGACGTGTAGGGTTTCGGTTTATTGTAAATTTCTCAAATCACATCCAGGATAGAAAGTTGGGGATTGAAGCATTAAATAGAGGAATATTGTATCTATATCCTAAATAAAAAATCATTATTGTAAATAATTTGTGCTCGCTGCAAAAAAATCACAAAAGTGATGTATATATTTTTAAGAATTTACAAGCGCCCACTTTGAGCGTATGCTGTACAAAAACCATTTATTTCCAGGATGTAAAATTAACACAACTTATTCTCCCATTCATTCTGAATATTTTGGTATAATTTGAAGTTATTTGAAAATTTTGATTTTTTTTGATCGAATTTACATGGAGCCTTATGGGGACGATTAAAGTCAGGACGGTCTAATCAACACTGACGTGTAGGGTTTCGGTTTATTGTAAATTTCTCAAATCACATCCAGGATAGAAAGTTGGGGATTGAAGCATTAAATAGAGGAATATTGTATCTATATCCTAAATAAAAAATCATTATTGTAAATAATTTGTGCTCGCTGCAAAAAAATCACAAAAGTGATGTATATATTTTTAAGAATTTACAAGCGCCCACTTTGAGCGTATGCTGTACAAAAACCATTTATTTCCAGGATGTAAAATTAACACAACTTATTCTCCCATTCATTCTGAATATTTTGGTATAATTTGAAGTTATTTGAAAATTTTGATTTTTTTTGATCGAATTTACATGGAGCCTTATGGGGATGATTAAAGTCAGAACGGTCTAATCAACACTGACGTGTAGGGTTTCGGTTTATTGTAAATTTCTCAATTCACATCCGGGATAGAAAGTTCGGGATTGAAGCATTAAATAAAGGAATATTGTAGCTATATCCTGAATAAAAATTCATTATTGTAAATAATTTGTGCTCACTGCAAAAAAAATCACAAAAGTGATGTATATATTTTTAAGAATTTACAAGCGCCCACTTTGAGCGAGTGCTGTACAAAAAACATTTATTTCGTAAGTGTAAAATTAACACAGCTTATTCTCCCATTCGTTGTGAACATTTTGATATAATATGAAGTTATTTGGAGGTTATCGTATTTTTCGCGAAATTTGAGTTTTTTCCATGCAACCTTAATAAAAATGCGATTTTCGATAAATGCTCTAAAAAATCAGAAAAAATTCCCAAAGTTACTTTAATTAAAGAGGAAAAGCGGGAAATAATCATTTTCCAAAAAAAACTCAATACGGTCACTCAGGGAGTAAAATCAATATTTTAATTATTAAAAAAATATTGCCCTTGAACCTCTAAAGTTTTTGAGACTTAAAGAAATTATTGAATAATTTAAAATTTATACAGGGTGATCTTTTTCTGATCCTATTTTCCGAGCACAGTTAACAAAATCGAACGAGCACATCTAAAAAAAAAATAACAAAATTCCAATATTCATCAACATTCTGTCGCACTGTCGAGCGGATCCGCGATCAACTGACGCTTACGGTTCGTGTCAACGCTTGTCCCAGGAATAATAAACACACTCTCGTAATCTCGATAGGACTCTGACTCAACCGTCCTACAAGACAACAACACATGGCATTTACCACACTCTGTTCGATTCGGGCGTTTTGGTGAATAGAAACAGAGAGATAGAGAGACAGAGAGAAAGAGAAAATAATAAACGACAAAGGGGTAGAGCGGAGAGTGAGAGTGTGTGTATGAGAGAGAGAGAGGATGTTCCTGTCTGCTTTGTTTGAAAAAAATAAATTGTTAAAAAAAAACTCGTATAACAAATGAAATGGATAAAACCGTAAAGCATGTTTAATAGCAAAAAATATTTGATTCCTGTGAAAATATGTGTTATATATATACATATACATATATATATATCACTTATATCTCTAATGATAATAATTCCTGACAATAGTCGAGCAAAATGTTGAATAATAATAATAATAATAATAATAATAATAATAAAAGAAGAAATAAAAAAAACACTTTTACTTTATTTATTAAAACTTAATTTTTTATCTTTACTTACGGAATTCATCTATTTTTACAAATGTAAGAAAACACAATTTGATAACGAAACTCATTTTAAAGAAATGTTTAATCACCATAATTTGGCGAATGCATAACTAAATTGGTTTGAGTTTACGTGAAGTGTTTTATATCAATAAATGAAAACTTGGTTTATTCCTTTCTTCATTTCAATGGTCATTTTGGTCATGAATAGTCTTTGAACATTTTATTAAATTAAAAAAAGGAATTTTACAATAAAATCAAGTAATTTAAAGCAGAAAAATTCGTAGTCGTTTGCCGATTGCTGTTTAAATTGGTTTAAAAATCCATAAATTTGAAATGTTATGTTTATTTATTGTATCAAAACAGTAAGCAAAGTATAAAAAAGTAAAAGTATTTCATTTATTAAGGAATAAAAAATAATAATTAAATGAAAACGATTCTCATAGGGATAAATATTGATTTTTGCTTATAATTTTTACCTCAAGTTTTATCCTTTTCATGTTCGAGTTTTAATTATTGCCCTGGCGTTAGTCTGTGGTGTGTGCTTGATGGTTTGAAGATGAGCTAACTATTTTGTCTTAATGAAACATGGGGAGAAGGACTTACTTTTTCAAAGGCACTTGACTCTCCGATGCGTTCCCCCCGCCGTTCCTGCTATCGGTTATTCGACAGGCCACCATGTTGTACGCTGAAAACAACCAGATTTAAACTCTCAAAAGTCGACAATTTGAGACAGACAAATTTGAATAACAAAAAATGACATTTCTACGCAGCTTTTGCCACTAGAAATGTGGCGTATTTCAATAATGCTGCCTTATGTTGTACGCTTAAAACAACCAAATTTAAACTCAAAGGTCGACAATATGAGATAGAGAAATTTGAATTGTGTAAGAATAACAAGAAATGACATTTCTACGCAGCTTTTGCCATCAGAAATGTCGCGTATTTCAATAATGCTGCCTTATACAGGGTGCGGCAAAACAGACAGTGCAATTTAGAACGACCAGTACATCCCGTGTATATCATGTCGAATCATGGCAACGACTAAAAACGGCACGACCCAATGAGATCCCTCCCTTGTAGGTACCCCCACCACCGTTTTTAGTCGTTATCATGATTTGTCATGATGTACTGGGATGGTTTGGTATGATGTACCGATTAAGATAAAATAAACCCCATTTATTTAAATTGCGCCGTTTTTTTTAATAGCCCTTCAACACTGCATTGTCAAATCGAGGAGTTATTGAGTTTTGCCACTTGAAGTGCGAGTCTTAAAAAAAATCAGTTTGTATTTAATTGTAATAGATTAATGGGTTTATGAAATTATCATAAAAAATTTTCACTATTTCCGCCCTTTCTTCGCCCAGCATGGATATTCTCTGCTGGATTTTTAGTGCTGGGCAATATCCAAAAAAAAACTCCATGGTTTCGTCTTTCAAACAGCGCCCTCTACAATCTGGTGATTCAACACTCCCCAATCTCTGGAGGTATGCTCTGAATCTGCACTAATTCGTTTCAAGATCTCTCTGGATCCTTGATTCCATACCAACTCATAGTAAATGGTCCTTTTTGTGGAATCTACCTTATTATATTTCGGAAAGCCATAAATCAGTTCTAAATGGATGTAAGCTGTTTATCTCGAGTTGTTCATATCTCTCGCACTTCGAGTGGCAAAAATTGCGTGGAAATATGATAAGGTAGATTCCATAAAAACAAGAGTTCTAGATTAGATTAACCTAACCTACACTTAACTTAACCCAGATGAACTGCCTACTTTGGTTTGGTGAAGATTAGGTTCACCACAAAACATGCGTTTTAAGTTAGCTAAACTTAACGTACGCCTAATCTAATCTAACCTAAGTAGGAAGTTCATCTGGGCAAAGCTAGGTGTAGGTTTTAGGTACATCTAGCTTAACCTAGATGAACTACCTACTTATAAAGTCAGGTATAGGTTAGGTTCACCTAACATAGAACGCGTGTTTTTGTGGTGTTCTAGTTTAGATGTACTTAACCTACACCTGGCTAAACCTAAATGAACTACTACATAGTGTAGGTTAAGTTAAGTTCAGCTAACCAGGAACGCATGTTTTTTGATTTACCAGCCTAACCTACATCTGATCTAAGTAGGTAGTTAATCTAGGTTAAGCTAAGTGTAGATTAGGTTCATCACACCTAGAATGCATATTTTCGTGGTGTTCTATTTTAGATGTGCCTTATCTACATCTAGCTTAACCTAGATTAACTACCTACCTAGGTTAAGTTAGATTAGGTGTAAGTTAAGTTCAGCTAACCAGGAACGCATGTTTTTTGATGTACCAGCCTAACCTACATCTGATCTAAGTAGGTAGTTCATCTAGGTTAAGCTATTTTCGTGGTATTCTATTTTAGATGTGCCTAATATACATTTAGATTAACCTAGATGAACTACCTACCTAAGTTAAGTTAGATTAGGTGTAAGTTAAGTTCAGCTAACCAGGAACGCATGTTTTTGATGTTCAAGGATAGACCAGCCTAACCTATACCTGACATAAGTAGGTAGTTCATCTTGATTAAGCTAGGTGTAGGTTATAAAAACAGGCATTCTAAGCTAGATGGACTAGGTAGTCCTTCTAGGTTAATTTAGGTGTAGGCTAGGTTCATCTAACCTGGAACACCACAAAAACATGCATTCTAGGTTAGATGAACCTAACACCTACAATTAGCTTAACCTAAACTTAGGTTAGGTTCATCCAACTTAGAACGCATATTTTTGTGGTATTCTAAGTTAGAAGAATGTAGCCCACACCTAAATTAACCTAGAAGAACTACCTAGTCCATCTAGCTTAGAACGCCTGTTTTTATAGAATTTACCTTATCATCTTTCAAAAACCCATAAATCTGTTCCAATTGGGTGTTAACTGTTTTTGTTGAGTTGCTGAACATGAAAAGAATGTAAACTGTTTATTTTGAATTGTTTATATGAGTGATAAAAACTGCGTGGTAGGTTTCCTAAAAAACATCATCGCCAAGTTATTTCCGTTTACCTTTTTCTTGTTTCCGTCTTTTTCGTTTATTACAAATCTTGACAGCGCAGACGGAGAGTATGATGGCGACGACGAAGAAGAGAATACCGCCGACGACGCCGGCGGTGATGGCTTTGTGCTTGACCCTCGCCGGTACGGGGAACTTGACCTCCTCGCTGCTCTCGTAGCTCTTCAGCGAATTGGCCAGCACCCTGAAGTAGTACGTCCTGCCGCCCACTAAATTTTTAACTGAAACACACGAAAAATCAACATAAATACTTCAAATTATTTTATGATAACTCCATCTTAATAATTAAAATAAATAAAATTTAAAATAAATTAAAATTTATAATTAATATATATATATTCAGTGATACTTTCTACCCTTTCAGGTGTAGGGTTATTTATAATTAAAATAAACTTTAATAAATTTTAGCGTATAGATGGCTAAAATTATTTATATCAAATAATTTTAGCCATCCATAAGCATTTTTTTGTTAATCGCGACTAATTTGAGACCAAATTAATAAATTCAAAAAAATGAGGGCAGAAAGATAGAATGTCGACCGCCTTAGCAACAACACACATTTTTACTCTCAATACAGTCCACTACGTTCATTTTCGTCGTCTGGTCAGACAGGAACAACAACATTTCTCGTTGTCGTCGTCTTTTCGTTTCGCTACATTTTTTTGGTAAATATTTCTGGTCGATATCGCATTGTGTATACTACTTGTGCATATGCTCGAAATGTACATTGATTTATTTAATCAAATCTTCTTCACAGAACTCGCTTACAACTATAAAAATTATTTAGTTAATTATAATTAGCCTATGAATCTGAGTTGTTATTATAATATTCTAAAATTAAATTGAGTTTTTATTTTAAAAAAAAGTAAAGGATATTCAAATATTTTTCATCAATTAAAATATAATATTTAATCTGTAAAATATATGTAAATCTTTTAAAAAAAGTGATTAAAGTTATTATTATTATTATTAAATATTAACAAAACTCATTTTAATATTCTTAATTTTGAAGTATACAATTATTGTGAAACAATCCTCACCTAAATATTGAGTATCTTCGGGTCGGATCGAATTCTTGTTGAGGTTCTTCCAGGGTCCGTCGGTCCTGTACTTGATCGTGTAGTACTGTATCAGGTTGGACCTCTCGATGGGCGGCTGCCACGTTATCAAGAACCCGTTGGGGATCTCCGTCACCGTCAAGTTCCTGGGCGGGCCTGGCTTCGGACCTAATCATCACACTCAACTCACTAAGACTTAAAGAATCCATCAGTCTCGAGCACGGGTACAGACCAAGGGATAAGCATGAATCCACCAGCATCAAAAAAGAAGTTTAATAAACCATTCAAATTTGTGTGCGTCAGTAAAAAAGCGATAACCCGGCGCATCCACCATATATACGGCAATTTTAAAATCTTTAATACAAACAGACCATCAACGAACCATACTTTTTTTAAAAAAATGTTTAAACTAGTTAGATATCCAATAATTAATATATATGGTAGCTATTATTAGGCTGGGATACGTAACTCTAGTCGATTTTTAATTCAATACTTAGAATATTTCGCAATTCGTTCACGAATGAAAAAAAAATCGTTATTGTTGGCGATTTAAGGGCTGCAAACTCTACTTTTTTCAACTGTTTTTTGTAGCTACATAATCAGTGGTTAATATAGAGTAGAAGTTTTTCTTAAGGGATATGTAACTCAAGTTGATTTTTGACTCGATACTTAGAATATTCCACAATTCGGTCACCCAATGAAAAAAATCGTTATTGCTGGCGATATAAGGGCTGCAAACCCTACTTTTTTCAACTGTTTTTTGTAGCTACGTAACCAGTGGTTAATATAGAGTAGAAGTTTTCCTTAAGGGATATGTAACTCTAGTTGATTTTTGACTCGATACTTACAATATTCCACAATTCGGTCACCCAATGAAAAAAATCGTTATTGCTGGCGATCTAAGGGCTGCAAATCCTACTTTTTTCAATTGTTTTTGGTAGCTACGTAACCAGTGGTTAATATCGAGTAGAAGTTTTTCTTATGGGATATGTAACTCAAGTTGATTTTTGACTCGATACTTAGAATATTCCACAATTCAGTCACCCAATGAAAAAAAAGTCGTTATTGTTGGCGATTTAAGGGCTGCAAACCCTACTTTTTTCAACTGTTTTTTGTAGCTACATAAGCAGTGGTTAATATAGAGTAGAAGTTTTCCTCAAGGGTTATGTAACTCTAGTTGATTTTTGACTCGATACTCCATAATTTGGTCACCGAATGACAAAAATCGTTATCTAAAGTCTGTCTTTTTGTGTTAAAGAATTTTTATTTTGACCACATGGTGGACATATAAATAATGCTAAAGATATTTTAAAAAGGTCTGTTTATCTACTCGTGGTTGGTTTGTATTTGAGATTTTTTTACCTCACCACAATGGTGGATGCGCCGGGCCATTTCCATAAATAATGCTAAGTATACTTTTCTACTCGTTATCGGTTTGCGTTAAATAATTTTTATTTTCACCAAATGGTGGATGCACCGGGTTATTTCTATAAATAATAAAAAATAATGTGAAACTTCACACACATACAATTTTTATTGTTGTATATTTTGATATGAACTTACAAAGCCGAAAAATTTTAAATGAGTGTTATGAAAAAAAAAAAAAACTGTTTTTATTGGTAGATTCATGCTTTTAAACAGTCCACCAATTCATAGAGAGCTGTGTTTTCCACAACGAATGTTGTGAATTTTAATTATTTAAGTGTTTTAATTTCTCAATTGAAATAGTGTTTCAATAGAATCGTAGAGACGTTTTTGCCATTTATCCAGTCACACTTGGCCAAACATTAGTTTATTTATTTATTTACTACCCAACAGATACAGTACATCCAATAAAAGGGTAACATCAGTTCAATAATAACACAACATTAGTTGGTGAAGTTGTCCATTATTAATTGGATCAATGGCAAAAATTAATTAATTACGAATTCTTTATAATCCGTGCGACTATTAGTACGGCCATTAATACTCCTTGTTTGCTATTTACAAAAAAAATTAAAAAAATACAAGTGTGTGAAAAGTGATAAACGACTACCAGTGAAACACAAACTAAACGTGTGGGCACACTATGTTATACACACATACACAAAAATATAAAACAATGAGGAATGAAATAAGCCCGCCCCTTTGCAGCTATGTTAGTATTTTCTTTAATTTTTTTTTCTATCTATAATTATTTTTTTTTATCTGAATTTGCGCAAGCAATCCTATTCAGCACAGAATGAAAGATTTTTTGTTGTGTGTACCTTTTGGCTTCAGGACTGGCGGAATAAAGACGGCGCCCGTCGAGTCCGTCGGCAAAATAACTATACTATAATCTAAAACATCTGCAAAAATAAATAAAAACAAAAAAAAAACAAAAAACAAAAAGGAAATAAAGAGTGAATAAAAGAAAAGGTAAATCAGAATTAATTAAATGAAATAAAATATATATATTTATGATGATGGTTTAAATTAAATGAAATGAAAAATATATATATATATTTATGATGGTGGTTTAATGTGAATTTCGAATTTTATAAGATGAAGTGAATATAGTAAAGCATACAATTAAATAAGGGAAAATATTGAAAATAAGACAGAGTGAACTCTGGTCGATTCACCTACATGTATTATATATACTTTTTTTATATTATATTATCAGTACAGTCTCAATAAAAAATGTGTGTTGATGCATACACACATGCTCGAAAATTTTCTCCTCTAGAGTGCGTTGATTTTTTTTACTTTACATTTTATTAGCACCAGTGGATAAACGTCACATGAGTCATTATTTTTCTTTTTTTTAATTAAATGAAAACAATTAAAAAACACGACAGGGCAGAAAGACCTCTGGTCGATAGCCCAGACAGACTAACACCTACATGTATTGTTATTATTTATATTGTTATATTGTTAAAATTATCTATATAGTCTGAATAAAGATATATATATATATATATATATATAATTAATAAATTATAATTATATCACTATTAATTATAATTTATTAATTATATAAATATTAAACAAAGTGTTTTAATTTCTTATAATTATTAATTATTTTGCCTTTAACTACTGCAACTTAAGACTTGCATAACATATAAATCTAGTACAATAAGCCACCTACGCTTCAGTGCATCCGGATCCGCAAGGAAGACGTCCCCCTCCCCCAGGAAAAAAACAACATATAAATCATAGAGAGCTTCTATTTTTTATAAATAAAACTTTTTTTTATAATTGAAGCATTCTTTGATCCACCAATATTATTCACAATATTTCTCTGACATTTTGACTTACGTTACGTAAGTACTTTAAACAAATGCACGTTAAAACAACTACTTCCCGAGCAAATACCCCGCCGGGCATTGATTTACATTGCATATTAATAAAATATTGCATCATGCAACAATTTTTGATCCGAGAATGTGGAAATAATTTATTGATTATTTTCGAATCATTTTTATTTAATTCATTTTTTGTGATCAAGTGAATGAATACTCTTTTCCATATATATATATATATATATATATCTTTATTTTCAGACTATACAGATAATTTTAACAATATAACAATATAAATAATTACAAATACATGTAGGTGTTAGTCTGTCTAGGCTATCGACCAGAAGTCTTTCTGCCCTCTTTTCTATTTATATATATTTTTAATACTAACATATTGCGAGTGCTTGTTTTTATTACCAACATATATTTTTTTATATAAAGAAAAGAAAACGCAAAGCACTCTAGATGAGAAAAGCTCTCGATCATATAGTATATATACACAGGGTGTTTCAAATTCGAGTCTCGCCATGGGACTCTCGCTTATAAGAGATATCGAAAAAGAAAATCACATTTTTCGTTTATTTTTTCTTCTTCTTGAAAAGAATGAAACTTAGTGGAGTTTTCTCAGCGGTATATTAAAATTCCGCAAAAGTGCCAAATTTTATCCAACCCTCAAGCTCTACGGTTACGGTTTTGTAGGAGGTGCGCAGACAATGTATGTCTGCGCACCTCCTACAAAACCGTTAGACCCTTAATGCTTCCTCCTTTTACGGTATCTTAAACCATGCATCAGCACAGCCAGGCTTACCTCATCAAGGTAGGCCAGCAGTGCCTAGACAGGTAGATCCCTGATTGTCGCCATTTCTGGCCATTCCTCATCCAGTATGGCTTTTCTACTGGACGCTCAATCTCTTATAATAAGCGAATTTGAAACACCCTGTATATTTATTGAAAATGGTGAATGAAAATCGATCAATTAAAACATTTTTAACTTTTCTTAGTAAATTTCAATTATACAAAGTTAAACGAGTTGATTAATTTCTCACTTAACTCGAGGTGAAACCTGATTACGTAAAAACACTTTTAAATAAGACTTCGTCTTTTATTTTAAATACATCTGCCTAATGATGCCGAAGTGTTGGCGAAACAATTATAGCAATAACAATAAAAGAATTCATCAATTCTATATTAATTCGAGTTGTCATTATTAGTACGTCCGTTAGAAACTTGAAATAAATGTATTGTGCATAATAAATGAAAGACGACGTAAGCGCCATCTTCAGCCGCCTTCATCGAGGCATAGCACATGGAACACACTAGTCTAATGAGGTTCGAAAAAATCGAAAATAAAATAAAAAAGAAAATAAATAAAAGAATTCATTAATTCCACATTGATTCGAGTTGCGATTATTAGTACGTCTGTTAGAAACTTGAAATAAATGTATTGTGCATAATAAATGAAAGACGACGCAAGCGCCATCTTCAGCGGTCTTCATCAAGGCATAGCACATGGAACACACTAGTCTAATGAGGTTAGAAAAAATCGAAAATAAAATAAAAATAAAAATGAAAATAAATAAAAGAATTCATCAATTCTACATTGATTCGAGTTGCGATTTTTAGTACGTCCATTAGAAACTTGAATTAAATTTATTGTACATAATAAATGAAAGACGACGCAAGCGCCATCTTCAGCCGTCTTCATCGAGGCATTGCACACTAGTCTGATGAGGTTCGAAAAAATCGAAATGGCCATCACAAGTTATCCATATGCTAGATGAATGCTGGCTGAATAAATTTACTGTACTATCGCAGGTTTTATTAATCTTGAAAATCAATAATAATTGTTACATTTTTTTTCTCGGTATACTTTTATGATTTATTATCTATAAAAAAATGATGAATCATGTATTCAGATTAATTTCCACTTCGTGGAAGCGGTTATTTTTTTTGTGGTTTTCATTTTTTTTTTTGTTAATTTCCATTATGTCAGCTGTGAAATGCGATACTTCAATTCCTTCGTGGAAATCTTGGGTAAAATTAGCAATGAACGTGTACGTATGTATGCAAATTGTAAGTACAAAAAAAAACAAGAAGGGTGTAAGGTCGTCGCCGGTGGTATCATTCTGTACTGAATTCGAAATGGGCGTTACAACAATAGAACAACCGTGACCCGCTGCAATAAATAGAAAACGGGGATCGATCGCGAGGGGGTGGCTGCGACACGCAAGCGACTCGACGGCAGCATCAAACAATAACAAATAAGATAGTGTGTTCTTATTCTTACCGGCGTCGTCACTGGCGGGCATGAATGGTGTCGGCGTCGGTAATACCTTATACGGTAATCCCACTTCTTATCCAAGAGTTAGCATAGTTTTGGGGGTCAAGTTCAGTACAGTTAATACGGTCTTTCGGGGGTGTTCCGATACTCACCTAGTGTTCGTACGGTGATGACTTTGCTCATCATCCCGTCGCCGAGGGCGTTCTTGCCTATCACTTGGAACTCGTAGGTGGTCATCGGGGCCAAGCGGTTGATGGTGACCTGGGTGCTGCCGGAGGGCGTCACGGGGATGGTCGACCACTCGGAGACGCCCGCTTCGCGGTACCAGATGGTGTAGTCTTGCTTGTAGTCGGGTCCGCCGCTGTAGCCGGGCAGCCAACTCAACGTCACGGCGAACTCGGACGCGGTGCCTGTTAGGTTGTAAGGGGCGTGGGGTTGGGTGCCTTCGACCACCAGCTGCGTGGCTGTGACTATGGTGGCGACTTCGTTGGAAGCCACGCACTGGTAGAAGCCGAAATCGGATCTTCGGAGTGATTCTATCGTTATGTTGCCTCCTGTTACTCTAACCTAATCATTCAAAAAAAAAAAAATATATCAAAAAAAAACATGAAGAATCTCATAATTCCAACGCAAAAGATGTTTTTTTAATGATTTGCGTAATACAAAGCCATATTGATAATTCACTAATTGCGATTTGCTAATCACTGCTAAATCTGATGTTTTTTCTATGGGAATAAATTTAGGTAGTCTGGATTAGCAAACTACGCACATGGCCAACTATTGCAAAAATTAGGTGAACAAATGAATAATCTATTCAATCAGTTATCTCACTCAATTTACAAGTAGAAGCCTCAACAATTAACAAGTTGGAAACTACTACTAAGGCCCAATTTTACAAACCTCCAGTAACTCTTGATTTTTTCATTCGGTTGGCAGCACTGTCTCATTGATAATCAAATCATAGTCATTCACTTTTATTCCACGAATACGTTATAGATATTGGTCCCTTGGCCTTTACCACCGCGATCAATTGTGGAATATACTTACGCCTTATTTGCGGATTGTAAAATTGGGCCTAAACGATCAAAGCATCTTAAACCTCACGGCCATCTCTGTTTTATACGTGTTTAATTACTAAACATACTCACTCTATTCTTCTGCAACGGCGTCCCGTCCCTCCTCTGCCACTGTATGTTGGGCTTCTGCGTGCCCTCGGCCTCCTGGGCGTCGCAGTGCATCTCGACGGTCTCGCCGACCTTCCGCTGGTACATCGCCTCCGGCTCGATGGTGAAGACCGGTGGCTTCCTGACCAGCACCTCCATGGGCCCGGAGGAACCCTGCGTGCCTTGTGCGTTGTACGGGGTGCACGTGTACCGGCCCTGGTGGTTCTGGTTGACGCGGGTGAAGAGCAGCGAGCCGTTGTTCATGATCACTATGTCCTTGGTCTGGTAGGGCTCGAGCAGTCGTTTGTCTTTGGTCCACGTTACGTATTGTAGGGGCGGGTTGGCCTTGATGTAGCACTGAACCACGCCGGCCAGGCGGAAGGGGAGGTATTGTACTGTCGGTGTAAACGTCACCTTGGCTGGATCTAAACAAAAAAATTATAATATATAAAAAAAATCACAAAAATTAAATATAATTATTAAACTAGAAAGAAAAAAGACGTTTACCTTTTACATATATCAAAAAATAACCCAAACTTTTCTTCTTACAACCCTAAAATCTTTAAATATAAAAAAAACTTATTTCTTTATCTGTTACAAAATGTAGCTACACGTAAATGCGATTTCTTTGTTAAATCAGAATAATCAATAGCGTAGATTAAAAATTTGTGTAGGAAAACTAGAGACGACGTAATTAAAATTATCGAAAACTTAAGTCACTTATGCCTTCAAAAATTGCAGTTCCCGCACATGAATTATAAAAAACAAACATATTTTATATAAATAGAAAACAGTATTCATTCAGTATTTTATACTTGAAAGTATGGATTACAAGCATCATATCTTTTCTGTTGGATTCTTCATAGAATTTATGAATCATTTCATATAGGCAGACCGATTCATTGAACAAAACGCCGAGATGGAATTAACATCCGTGAAATTTTACCGCTCGTATGGTTTTACCAAAAACTCGTAAATGACAGGCTGATATTGGGCTGGTGAAACAATTCACTTGTTTCATCATCACCGGTATTGTAAATCATTCACCGAACACTTACACCGGTACTGTAAGTAGAAGCTGACTCGGGTTTATAATATGTAGTTGGTTAAAGATTTAACTCAACTGTTAGTTTCATTTGAAAGATGTCATCGATTTTACTAATAGTTTCTTAATAAGGAATATCAATTTAAGAGTTTCTAGTTTGATGAATTTCAACTATATTCAAATAAATGTAAAAATATTGAGCAATTATCGATTCTTCTATACATGAGTTTGTTCAACCACCATTCATCTGATTTGGTTAAATGGTTAAATCTATCGGACCTCATCAGGCCAGTGTGTTCCATATACCTTGATGAAGGTGGTTGAATGAAAATAAATAATAATAATAACTAACTTCATTTTGGTTTTAATATTTAGACATTGGTAGTTCATATTGTATGAAATAAATATGAATAAATTATTAAAAATCAACCAATAAAACACAGATTAGATTGAATTACTTTAAATTCCCGACTAGTTTCGGATTATTAGCCCATTTTCAAGAGAATTTAAAATTTGTTTTATTATTTTGGTTCATGAATTTAGTTATGAAAACCAGATGAATTATGGTTGAACAGACTCCCATTTAGTGAATTTTATTTCCTAGTTTCATAAACAGGATAAGTTCGCTTTTATCAAACAACTTTTGTTAGATATCCTATTTGGTTGATGATTCCACGCATATCTTGTCATTTGTTTGATACTCTATCTTGTTGATGATTCCACGCATATCTTGTCATTTGTTGATGATGCCACGTAGAAATTAGGCAAGAAATGGTGCTTTGCACTGTTATTGGAATTTGCCTTTTATATGTATTTGAAGACAGCTGGCATTGATTAAACTAAAATCTCTTAAATTGATAAGGAATATCAATTCAGAAACTGTTAATAGAATTATTAATTGCTGTCAATTGAGGTTAAACCTCTCGGCACTACTTGAGGTTTATAACGTCTCATTTTATTCCGTAAAAGAAACGTTTTGAGTGGTCAATTTAGGGGTACGTGAACTCGGATGATCAGTTGATCCTCTAGGCAACAAGTCAAAATAAAACCAAAAAAAAAAACTTAAATGAAACTAAATAAAGTGTAGCATACTTTTTTATGGTATACTTCATTTAGTTTCATTTAGGTTTTTAGGTTTTTGACTTGTTGCCTAGAGGATCAACCGATCATCCGAGTTCACGTACTCCTAAATTGACCACTCGCAACGTTTCTTTTACGGATTAAAATGAGACGTTATAAACCTCAAGTAGGGCCGAGAGGTTTAACCTCAATTGACAGCAATGAACAATTCGTTCGAGTTCACGTACTCGTAAATTGACCACTTAAAACATTTCTTTTTTTCTAAGTTAATAATTTGATTAAGAAAATTTTCAAGAAAATGTTTGTCCTTACATTCGACGTTGAGGTAGGCCGATGCCGATTGCGGTTCCCCGATCCCGTTGCTCACTTCGCAGAGGTACTGTCCGGAGTCGTCGGCGCTGACGGGGTTCACGACCAGGGAGCCGTCCCGCCGGATGGTGACCCTCGTCTCCAGCGCGGCGACCTCCTTCACCGGGGCGCCCTCCCTGAACCACTTGACGGTGACGTTGCCGGGCAGCGCCTTCGCCTCGCAGTTGAACTGGACCTTCTCGCCCTCCAGCTTCGTCTGGTTCGTGGGGGGCACCATGATGACCGCCCCGCCGGCGATGATGACCCGCGCCGTGTGCGAGATCTGCCCTTCGCCGTTGCGGGCGATGCACGTGTAGTCGCCGATGTCCTCGTGCCGGATGTTCGAGATTCGGAGTTCTATGCCATCGTTGAATATACCTAAATTAGACAGCAATTTAATAAAATGTTTGTTTTTTAAAACCAAATTATTTCCAGATTTTGAATTCATCATTATACAAAATTTATATGAAAGTAGAAGCTGACTATAGTTTCGACAACCTTAACGTATCATTATCAAAACAAAAGTCACGTTAAGGTCGTCGAAACTATAGTCAACAATAAAATCAATCCGAGTTATACAAACAAAGCAAAAAAGTGTTTCATTTATTAAAATTTAATTACAATGTATAACAAAGTAGAAGCCTCAACAATTAACAAGGACGGTAGAAGCCTTACTACTCCAAAATTTTATAGATATGTTTATTTAATTTTCATTTATTGTTCACAATGCCACTTGAAATTAGGCAAAAGGTGGCGCTTGCGTCGTCTTTAATTTATTATCATTTATTGTTATTTAATTGTTCTTTAATCATATTAAACCCATTTTATTTGCGCTAATAATTTATAGGTTGAATGTAAGAGCAGCCGCACTTCGGCTGGCTGAATTCATACCTTATAGTTTTTCCCCTGGTAGGATAATTTTTTAATTATTTATTGTAATATTAATTAATAATAATAATAATATTTTTTATTTTCCAACGGAAGAATCCAACAAGGGAAAATATACAATCAAAATCATAATATAAGAATTAATATTAATTAAAAAAATATTTGCAGAATTTGAATTATTAATCATCAAGCCTTCGATGAAAATAATAAATAATAAATAATTAATAAATTATTTCCACATTTCCACAAATATATATAATCTAAAATCCCCATCTACCGTAATGGTGGTGTAGGGGTGGTTTCCACAAATACTCTTTTCTATTTATTACATGATCATTTATATTAATTTATTTATTTATTTTTTTCATCAAGTAAAATGAAATCATTTTCTCACTTACAAGGTTTTTTTTACGGAGTAAAATCAAGAATGTTACATTTCTTGATTTTACTTGGTGAAAAAATAAATAAATAAATTAATATAAATGATCATGTTATATCGAAGCCTTGATGATTAATAATTCAAATTCTGCAAATAATTTTGTAAAATTTATAGTTTTGCAAAAGTCATTGCCATAATTATTTCTAAAATAAAAATAAAAAAACAGAGCATTGGATTTTAGTAGCATATGATCGATTACTCTAGAGTGCTTTTATAAAAAAAAAGATGTTGGCAATAAAAGTAATAGGTTATGTTATTCTAACAAATTAAGAACTGATTATGCGAAACAGTCGGCCACTGCGCGCATATTAAGGCATTCTAACGAATTCATAAACAAAACTGGATTCGATATTTTTGTAGAAACTGTAAATTCTTTGCGTCGTGTACTCACTGCAAATTAGTTTATATTTTAAAATTGTGTTTGTATGTAGGTATATTATTTTAATTTTTTTGTAACCTGACTAATTTATTTTATTCTGTATATGTTACTGTATGAAATGGCCTCCGTAAATTAATAAATAAATAATTTGATAAATAATGACACATGTGGCGTTTTGTTTTTGTTTTTATTCACTAATACCAACAAAAAAATAAAGAAAAAAATCAAAGCACTTTAGAGGAGAAAACTTTTCTGTCATATGGTACAAGTTTATCGAGAGATCAATATCAAATGTCAACAACGTCCAATAGTTCAGTGGAAACAATGAATCACCGGATCTACAAAAATGATTGTTTCCGTATCAAACATGAAAATGTTTCAATGTAGGATTTTTTACTAGTTGTTTAATTTGCGTTATGTGAAGAGATTTTAATCACAATTTAAAACACTTTTTATTCCTTTAAAAAAAGTGAAGTAAGGAATTTTAATTAATTTAATTGTAATAGGATTTTTGTTGTTGCCAATCCTGAATATTTAAAATTGATCACACTTAATGAATCTAAAAAAAAAACAATATTGAAAAACCTAAACGGTGCAATTTCTAGAAATCTCAACAGATAAAACTCTCAAGCCTATAAATTTCATTGCTCAAACCTACCAACTATAAAGAATGTAAGAGGTTGTTACTTTTTATTTTAATGAATCTTTAAAAAAAAAACAATATTGAAAAACCTAAACGGTGCAATTTCTAGAAATCTCAACAGTTAAAACTTTCAAGCCTTTAAATTTCATTGCTCAAACCTAGCAACTATAAAGAATGTAAGAGGTTGTTACTTTTTATTTTAATGAATCTTAAAAAAAAAACAATATTGAAAAACCTAAACGGTGTAATTTCTAGAAATCTCAACAGTTAAAACTTTCAAGCCTTTAAATTTCATTGCTCAAACCTAGCAACTATAAAGAATGTAAGAGGTTGTTACTTTTTATTTTAATGAATCTTAAAAAAAAAACAATATTGAAAAACCTAAACGGTGTAATTTCTAGAAATCTCAACAGTTGAAACTTTCAAGCCTATAAATTTCATTGCCCCAACCTACCAACTATAAAAACTGTACCTCTTACAGTCTACAGTCTACTATAAAGACTGTACCTCTTACAGTCTTTATAGTTGATAGGTTGGGGCAATGAAATTTATAGGCTTGAAAGTTTTAACTGTTGAGATTTCTAGAAATTGCACCGTTTAGGTTTTCAATATTGTTACTTTTTTTTATGATTTTCGTTACCTATAGTAGGCGAGGGTTCGACGGGATTCGCGTCCTTGTACCAGAGGATTTCAGGCGTGGGCGTCCCCACCGCCTCACAGCTGAGTATGATGGCGTCCCCGAGGTTGACGTAGATGACATCGTCCGGAGTGACGGTGAACCTGGGGGGCGCGTGCACGTCCAGATGGAACCATGTACCGTTCTTGTGCGAGTTCGGGGACCGATTGAGGAACACCACCTTACACTCATACCTGAAATAACAACAAGAATAAACGAAACAATCGTGACAAATAATTAATGATGATCAATTATAATTGGGTTAATCACTCATATTTGAATATTATTATAATTAATTATTGAATTAAATATAATTATTCACACATTTGTAGTTATTTAAATTACAATGATATAATTAATTATTGAATTAAATATAATTATTCACACATTTGCAGTTATTTAAATTACAATGAAATTAAACAAGGAACATTTCTAGCAATGATCAATCCATTTTTCCAGCTGCAAAAAATTACTTACATTGTAAGTTTTACAAACATTTATTGAAACCGAGCATTTACACCGCCGGACAATGGATTACACAATAGATATTTGTTTCATTATAACTTATTTGAATAATTTGCAGTGATGGATTATATTCTAAAACGTATATAAAATTTAGATTAAATCGATTTTTCGCAATGGTGTTATTTTTCTTTTTTTGCATATTAGGCAAGTAACTATCATAGCTTCGTGTAAGACAAAGGTTCTTGGGAAACTACTTCTCCACTCTTGACGAACTAATATATTTCAAGATTGAAACCTTTTAGGGTACTTTGAATATATCCTGTGAGGTAACCAATTAAATTGTTTTTCGTAAGGGGAGGCAAAAGATCTTCAGGTCGATGTGCCACCACCGCCCCAAAAGTCAAATACTAATAATAATCATAGGTACACACGAACTGTTTCACTGAAAGTTCTAGAATTTTTTGCAATTGTATTCTTTTTTATTTGCCCGATTGAATTGAAGTTATTTGCCTGCATAATAACTTCAATACGAACGTATTTATTTATTTATTTTTTTTTCGTCTAAAGTTCTCGATTTTTAATTTATTTTTGGGTGTGGTCTTGGATATAGATTTATGTCTTCAAATAACCCCATAGAAAGAAATTCACGTGATCTGGGAAGCTGCTTCTGATTGCCGAAATGACAGTTTGCACTACTACGAAATTTCTCAAGCAATAATTGAATAGTTTCGCGAATTGTACGCCATCATGTTTTAATGTGCACAGAGCTAAATGTGGAAATAATAAGTGGAGGATATCACTTATTATTTCCACATTTAGCTCTGTGCACATTAAAACAACTACTTCTCGGGCAAATATCCTGCAGGACATTT
This sequence comes from Philonthus spinipes, assembly GCA_963082785.1. Lineage (NCBI taxonomy): Eukaryota > Metazoa > Arthropoda > Insecta > Coleoptera > Staphylinidae > Philonthus > Philonthus spinipes. Next base: position 1,615,312 of record OY720310.1, on the reverse strand, counting down.
GAATTACATAATGTACAGCTGCTGCTGCACCTCAATAAAATATTGCATCATGCAACAAATTTTGATCCGTGAAAATTTCACAAAAAATGTTATTTAATGTAAGACCATCTGCAGACGCGCGTTTCGGGATCTATCCCTCGTCAATACAGCTTGCATAATTTATTTTATGAAAAATTCTAAATATGTTGTTTGTTTTCAATGTGTGTAATAAATTTTTAAAATTAGATTTAGTACTTACCAGCCCTGATCCGACTCGCGAATGTTTGTCAGGTTAAGGGAGGCGGCTCCGTAGGGCGAATCCGGCGACACCCTCGAGACCCTTCCCTCGTAACCCTCCCCGCTGTGGGTCGGATAGCTCTCATACCATATGTAGATGGGTATGTCCTGTCCCTTAACACGAATCAATTATTTATCATCACGCCTGACAAAGCGACATCAGCGCCAACAGCACACCCGCAACTGGAGGGACATTACCGCTAATAAAACGCTGAATACATCACATCGCGAATGTATTGAATAGAAAATTAGCCGGAATTTTCAATGTCGATTAGTTTCGGGTGAGCCGTATCTTGTCGCTTATTAATAATTCCGCGCTCTCTTACGTAAACGGCGGACGGGTCGAAATTGATTGGGAATAAAATGCATAATTGAGGGAGGCCAGCTATTTACCCTCCCCGCGTTCTCAATCCCATCCGCGCGTTCAATTTCCGGGAAATTAGCGGGGAAAATCGATTTACCATTACCTGGGTGAAATATTTAAAAGGAACGTATGCAATCACTTCGAATGGATCCAATGAAATTGCATGCTATGTTTTCTACAAATATTATTAAAGTTAATTCAAATCGAAAATAGAATGATTCTAATTAAATTTTTGAATAATAATTAATTAATATTTAGAATGTTATTATTATTATTTTTAATCTTTTTCCTTTCTACCGTTAGGTGTAAGGAGAGAATGTTATTGATAAGCCGAAATATATTCCTAAACATTAGAAAATAAAGTGTGAAGAAAGGATACAACAGTGTTAATTATTTTGATTTAGAATATGCTTACAAAAAATAAGGTAAACCTAACGCAATTTGTAGCCGATTCAACATCGCGTTTTTCATTGCTTGCCAGGCTTACCGGTTAACTTTTGTATATGGATAATTTCTTTTGAATGGTCCCAGAAACCTGAGGCTAAGCCATTTCCCAACATTAACACACTGTATATGCAACAATTATTAGAAATATGAATATATATATATAATAATTTTTATTAACAATTAAGTTTACAATAAGGTAACAAACGTTGATTATGTATATCACACAAAAATTAATTAATTGTTAAATAGCTATAGACTAGAGATCTTTCTGCCAAATATGAATATTTTTATGAAAAAAATTAATCCAGAAAATCATTAATTCTTCCACTTTAATTCCCTTTTTTTTTAAAAAATAATCAAAACAAATCGTTTCGACCCGTTGTTGCCGTTACGTAACCGATCATTTTGTAAGACTTATCAGTTAAGGTGCAACATAAAAAAGCGACACATATTCACACAAAAACGACAACAAACAGCCAGCGAATACAACAACAAAAAAATATATACCACAACAATGCTCGGGCATGCAGCAACAGACATTTTTAGACAATCGTCTTTGGACACACTTCCACGCACCGTAACTCATGAATTATTCAAAGCAAAGGAGAATACAAAAAAAAAACACTGCCATTGTGATAAATTCGTGGTTTTTAACAAAACGAGGATGGAGATTGAGTTGTTTCGTAATCGATTTTGTAATTTTTCACGGTTTGATACAAATCGAGTTCATCTTAAATTATAAGATTTTTTTTTAAATAAAAATATTCAGATTTAATTGTGATGATTCCTACCCTTCATCCTTAAGGTTGCGGTTTAGTAGAAAGAGATAGCTATATAGTAAAATGGAAATAATCGTTTGAAAATAGAGCCATTCTTTTGGATTTAATAATATGAATATGTATTTACATTTGTTATCTTCCAAGTATAAAGTATATGTTTAAATAAAAAATAAATCGTTAATTTTCGTGTATTACGTTAATTTACTAGTTCAAGTTAGAAAAGAAAATTGTAAGATATAATGAAATTAATTGGTCATATCTGCTAAGTTATTTTAATGCAGAATTTAGTGAAATCCTTTAAATTTTCATTGCACAAGTTTTTATTAGCAAAAATATAATTTGAAATTCGCTATAAATTTGATCAATTTTCATTGTTTTTCACACAAACTAAACATTAAAATAATTTTTAAATCATCTGATGAAATTCCTGCTTATTTTAAGATTACTTTATACATTAAAGTAATCTTAAAATAAGCAGGAATTATAATATACTATATTTACAATATTGTTCATTGATCACAACTGCAATCTAACTCGAATTAGTGATTGCCAATATTTATATAGCTATCTTTTTCGTCTAAACCGCACCTTTAAATGGATTTTCCCCATTCACAGCCACAATCTGCCTACATTAGCACTCGAATATTCCAATTCAGTCGAATATAACTCAAAATTAGGGTGGCTTGGATTAGAGGATGTTTGAGGTACAAATAACTGCCCGAAGTCTAGTTAAGCAATAAATGTAGTTAAATGATCCTTAGAATTTTTTAAGATATTTTCATCTGGAGTCAAATGTGCTGATCCAGTCCAAAATAATTTATTATTGAAACATTTTATTAATTGCTTCTCCTTGTTTTGTAATTCATGCTTACTTTGCGCACTGATGAAACAAACTCTAAAAACTAAACAAAGATAAGAAAATGAATATCTACTACGGATGCACTCAGAAGATAGAGAGAGAGATAGAGATTATGTTGTAAAATTATTTTAATCCTTGATTTTCACATGTTTTTTTTTTTTTAAAACGAATAGAGGATTTTTAGGAGTGTGCCGAAAATGAGCAACTAGATGGAGTGATTGATTGAAAGGAGGACGAGTGTCGTGGTCGGGTGTTCTGTCTTGCTCTCTCTAATCCCCTGATTGGTGGCCAATCAAAATAAAATCAATCCATCCATAAATAAAATGATTAAAAATAAAAAAAAACAGCGGCGCACAAACGTGGTCGATGCACGGATTCGCGCCGCGTTCAAATAATGTTAGTATTTTGTATCCAAATTTTTAAATAAAAATAAATTAATATAAAATAATAAGAACGAAACAAAATAATCTATATTAGTAATTTAATTATAGTAATACAGTTAATTTTATGGTTAGTTCCTCAAAAGGTTGTATTTTATGTATTTCGGTACATTCGAGGAATAACAAAAGTATTGATAGTTAAATAAAATTCACTTAGTTTGCTAATTAAATTTCAATAAACGAAAGACCTTTTACTTTATTTATTTATTTACGGAAGTCCATTTACAACAATATAATGCCGATTCGACTTATGGCTAGTTTAGTTATATAACTTGGATTGTTGATTATAGTTTAGCCGCAGATTTATCCTTGAATCGAATCCGCGAATGCCATTGTTTGATCCAAGGATTGTTTGGAATATAATAACGCCAAATTCTGTATTGTGGAGGCTTCTACTTCGTTATACATGTTAATTTCACAATAAAACACTTATTACTTTGTTTGTATGACACTTGCTTATATAATTATGCCGACTATTTTATACATTTTGATGCGATCCGAGAGTTAATTCTCGATTCTGAATCAATCCCATTAGCGAGTCATTATCAAAACGAAACATTGTCGAAACTATAGTGAATAATAAACTACCCAAGTTACACAAACACAGTTTCATTTATTACATTGTAATAACAAAGTAGAAGAAGCAATTAACAAGTTATTTTGATAATGATTACTGTGTAATCGGAACCAGTCAGAGAATAAATGTGGACATAATTTATTAATTATTTTCAAATAAATATAAATTTATTTAAATATTAAATATAAAATTTTTATTTAATAGAATAAGTGTATAATGAAAGTTACCGATTTTTTTTTTAATTTAAAGATAATTATAATGTTTAAACGAATTATTAATGACAATTAAATTGATATTTTATTATTTATTATGAAATAACGATCAATACCATTGAGATCTTGATATTATATTATTAACACTTCTGAAATATTAATTTTATGCAATTTGTTTATTCCTCGAATATGTGTGTTTTTTTTTTTATTTTTTTTATGATTTCCGATTGAGGAACATCAAACCTATTCATAAATACACGAGATGCCCGCAACGCAATGGCCTTCACCAATGAGAAGAGAGTAAAAGTACGCTTTGTTAAGAGTACTTGTAGAGGTGCTGAGAAGTGTGAAATCGTACCGTTTCGCCTACCTTCTTCTCCCATTGCAACACATAGGGCACTGGGTGTCCCTCGGGGAACTCCACGTGGCAGTTGAACACCACCGACTCACCGAGTATGGCTGTGATGTGCACAGCATCTTGAAAACACACTCCTAAACAAAACAAAACAATAAAAAATGAAACATTATTAATAATTAATATGTCACAGTTGCTAAAGAAGGAATAATTTAGTACTTATTTTTATTTCATTTATTTTAAATAAATATATATTTATTTAAAATAAATGAAAATTATTTATGGTTTTAATATTTTTTAATAATTTTAATATTTAGACATTGGTAGTTCATATTGTATGAAAGAATTGCAAGTATATTTAGAAAAAAAAAAAAAATTACAAAATAGGATTTAGAAGTAAAAATAAATTAGGTAATATATTATACAATAGAAAAGATAAAACAGAAAAATTTAACAAATCTGGTATTTATAAACTTATATGTTCTGATTGTAATAGTGTGTATATTGGAAAAACTAGCCGAAATTTTAATATAAGATATAATGAACACTTTAGATCATTTAGATTAAATAAAGATTGTAGTACTTTTTCAAATCATATACTTACAAATAATCACACTTTTCCAAATTTAAGGAATACAAAAATCTTACATCATTGTGAAAAAGGTCAAAAATTAGATATATCGGAAGCAATCAAAATTTATTCACACAATAAAGGCACTAATTCATCACTTCTAAATGAACAAGTAGATCTATTATATTCTTCACTTTACGATCTATTATTAATACTACTTTTCACTTTATTCTAATATTAAACCATTTATATAATCTTTATATTTCTAATGGTTTTAATATTTAGACATTGGTAGTTCATATTGTATGAAATAAAAATGAATAAATTATTAAAAATCAACCAATAAAACACAGATTAGATTGAATAACTTTAAATTCTCGACTAGATTCAAGAGAATTAGAAATGGGCTATTAACCCGAAACTAGTCGAGAATTTAAAGTTATTCAATCTAATCTGTGTTTTATTGATTGATTTTTAATAATTTATTCATATTTATTTCATACTTTATATTTCTATTAATTTCCTTTAATTTTAACAATCCAACTTATTTATAAATAACAACTATAACTACTAACTATTTTGTTTAATTTTAGCAAAATAATTCCATATCTGTGTTTTATTGGTTGATTTTTAATAATTTATTTCATAAAATATATAATAATAAATAATATGTGACCAAGTGAATAAATCCTTTTTTCTATTACCATTCACGAATCCTATTGAAATATTCATCGGATTCAAAGTAGATTCTTTTAATATATATTTTTATTTAATAATATTCTATGTAAAATAATTATTTACATAGTGTAATATGCTTCAACAAGTGCCAGATGAGAAATTATTTCAAGAAATTAATAATATTCATTATTCATTTATATTTTATATTGTTTATAGAAAAACGTTGGCCTTGTGATTATAATGTTAATCACATCCCGAGTCTTAAGAGCGCGTTATACCTCCTTCTTTTCTAATAAAGTTGTTTTTTTTTTCGTTACTATTGTTGATATTTAAAATAACATAATTCTCAGGTAAATTCCGAATTAATCGTACGTGTTTAGTAGACTGTCCTTTTCTTTTAACCGTACCGTAACTACAAAGACAACATTCGGCTTTCCGTATTAGGTTGTCGGTCGCGCGCCTCTATTTGAGTTGAGAGTTTGAGTTTATTATCGGGTTTACTCGTGTGTGTCTTCAGTTTACTTAGGACGCTCCTATGTATAACAATTATGCCGGCAATTCACGTCGCCGCACTTTGTTTGATTATTACCGACACCGCTACTGTTCAGTTACCAACAAGAAGACGCTCGCGCGGAAAAATTGATAAGAAACACGAACTTTAATTATCATGTGTAACCTCGACACCCAATACGGGTAAAAGAGGGTAAGATTATGAAAGAAAGAATTATCATGTGTACTCAGTATGAGAATAGCTGCGGGACTTAAGAGGCTATGCTTAAATTTTGTCACCAGTTTTCTTCATTATTATTCGATTTAGAAAAGTATGCTGGCTCAGACAAAATTTCGTATGGGTATATTTAAAAGAGGAAGAGAAGAAATAGACTCAATGGGAATTGATCCACCTCAGGAAATCGAATCTTGAAAGCTACAGAAAAGAAACAGCCAGAGTGTAGTGCTACTATATTTTTATATATACATATTTAAAATATTTTTATACATATATAAAATATTTTTATATATATATAAAATATTTTTATATATATATCGAAAATAAACCCATGTGCCTCACACTTATAAAATGCGGATTCCCAACCTTAGAAATGTTAGTTTGAGAACAGTCTGTTCAATAATCTCAGATGTAAGTTAATAATGTTCAATTTTAATAATTTTTTCACTTCTTTTTTTTTTTAATTGAACGCTAATATTTTGTTTTAAATCTAATTTCTTCAAATTCATCGTCACTCTTATAAGCTACACCAAACATTTCACAGTTGTAATTTATTTTTGCTCATTGTGTTTTTTAGTGTTAACCCTGAAGAAGGGACAAATCCGTCCCGAAAGCTCGGTATTACAATAAAGTAGATAATAGATAGATAATAATAATCATCTTTGTTTCATTTTATTTAATTTAAAGTAGATAACGTAAATTCTCTGCCGTTTTCTTTTAGTCGAATGCCCTGTTAGAATTATCTCCGAATCTATAAATATAAATATATAGTATATATATATATATATATATATATATTAAGGATATTTGTATGAACAATATTCTAGAATAGTCAATAATTTTTGGGTTTTTAAACATAAATCAAATGTTGCCTCTACATACATAAAAATCTTTATTTCTGAAATTGGAATAAACAATTACAATACAATATCTAACAATACACTAACGTTTACAATATATTTCCAACTCTGAAACTAGCTATCGACCAGTGGTCTTTCAGCCTCTATTTAAATGAATATCGCATCTTAATTGATCTATTTTCAAAAGCAAAAATCCATCCTCCGTGCCACCTCGCTCCACACTCAAATAATCAGAATGAAATTTCCCTTATATAAACTTGTTCAAGTTGCGAAGAAAGATTGCTATTCAAAGCAAAAATATATCAAAGTAACTTCCGCTTATAATAATAATAATGGAGATAATTTGCAAGCATTGCTTGACCACGCGGTGGAACGTTTATTATTAACACTGGAATCACTTACGGACGAAGAAATGAAAAGGCTATATTTTTTTTAAATGGGGCTTTGATGGCAGTTCTTACAAACAAGCGTTTCATAATACTGAGACTAGTGATTCCGCTGCATTGTTCCACTTTTCCTTGTTGGAGGTGAGAAAATCCACATCCAGCTTCTATCAGGTACTGCATACCATTAAAAATTGAATTTGTTAAAGAGTCTACTGATGTTTTAATAATTAATTGGACAAACAAATCAAAAACTTAAGGAAAAGTACCTCGTTAATTCATGAAAAATTTTGGATGTAAATCATAATTTAATCTTTTCCATAGTCAATGGCAAAGTATGTTATGCACTTACGTAATCGATACGTGGCGCAACTTCCACAAATTTTAATCATATTGATCAATACAGGAGAAAATCCGTGGCGGGTAGTCTTCCCAATTAATAGCATGCGTTTTTTTAAAGATAGGTTTTAAAGAAGGTATACAGCAAGATACTATCTAAACAAAGTAGGCTGGCTGAACTGAGGAGGTAGCACAATGGGCCTAATGAGGCCTAAGTGTGGTCCGCAACCGCAACCTTTTTTTCCCAGATACAGATACATCTAACGTGTTAAATAATAAGTGATTTAAGGAAAAAAACTTTTGTGTTATTATTGATATTAACACTTCACGTGAATTCGAAACTCATTTATTTCAAAGATTCGTTTCTTATTTCACGTTTTTTTTTTTTTTATAAAGATAATTACCTGAGTGTGCAAAGACGACGAGGATGGCAGCAGTTATCAGCCGAAAAGTGGTGCCTGTCAGTGGACGAGACTTGCCCCCTGGGTCAGTACACATGCCCATCCCGCCGGTCCCATACCTTCAGCTAGCGCAACCTCATTGCCGGTCCTCCTGAAATTATAACAATTATATGTTTAATTAATTTCTTACTTAACTCGTGGTGAAACATTTTTGAATTAATTCAAGAAGATTTAATTGAAATTAAAACACTTGGTTTGTTTCACTTATTTATATTTTCTCCAACTAGTTTCGACCTGAAGATGACCAATGGTCGAAACTAGTTGGAGAAAATATAAATAAGTGAAACAAACCAAGTGTTTTGATTTCAATTAAATCTTTCTGAATTATAACAATTATAATTAAAATGATTTATTTATTTATTTACGGAATGCAGATTCGACTTATGGCTAGTTAATCTAAAACTAAACTAACAGTAAATTACATTTAATAAATAAAAAAACGCAACACAATTTACATAAAAACACTAACAAACGTTAACATTTAGATGTTGACTGCCCTGACGAAGTAATTTCCTCAGACCAGCGCGGCTAATATTACCAAAATCAGCGTTGAACTTATTACAGTTATTAGCGATTCTGGCCAAAGAAAATTTAGACGTAAAATAGAATTGTATTGCAATATTTTTAAAACTAACTAAATATTATTCAAAGTTTCATTATTATTTGGAAAATATAAAAAAAAATCAGGGCGAAAGTCAACTATGCCTAAGTACTGAATGGTTTTTTTGAGTTTAAGAGAAGTGTTTAATCACAAATTGAAAGACTGTTATTCCTTACTTCACAATTTATTTGTTGATGTTATTGATAATGAGCATCTTGTGCATCGAAATGTATATATCTAACATAAAATAAATTGTGAAGTAAGGAATAACAGTCTTTCAATTTATGCCTAATTAATTTATAGTTATTGAAATCTTTTGAACTCTGTAATAAAAGCTGTTAATTAAAGTATAACAAAGTATATTAATTGTTTTGAAGAAAATGTATATGATTAAATTAAAAAAAAAACAATAGAAAAGAGTATTCATTCCCTTGGTCGCAATTATTTAAATAAATTAAATAAAAAGATAATAAATTCTTTTTTGTTCTTCTAAACCTGCAACTTTAATATAATTAATGGTTTTAATATTTAGACATTGGTAGTTCATATTGTATGAAATAAATATGAATAAATTATTACCAATAAAACACAGATTAGATTGAATAACTTTAAATTCTTGACTAGTTTCGGGTTATTAGCCCATTTTCAAGAGAATTTAAAATTTGTTCTATTAAAATTTCTATAAAAAAAGAATTTGAAAATAATTAATAAATTATTTCCACACTTAGCTCTGCGACTTTTGACTTACGTTACGTAAGTACGTTCAACAAATGCACATTAAAACAACTACTTCCCGGACATTTAGCAATACTGGAAATGCAATTTTAAATTCCAATTGCAAAAATTACGAAAATAGAACAAAACTAAATCAAACAAAACAATCTCCCGCAATTAGACGTCTGAAAATTTCAGTCGTTCCTCCTTCAGTCCGCCTAACAGAACACGACGTCGCCCGTCCGTACGAATTAATTTACTGCAGTTGTTGTAAGTAGTGCGCGCAAGGGGGGTGGGTTTCGGCCTTAGGGGGGATACATTCGCTAGGAAGCTACAGTTGTACGACGACCGAGTAATTTTATTTATGGGGCGGAGAGACTTCCAAGGGGTTGATTTAGGGCGCCCAACTTCCGATCCGGAGAGCCTCAACGTTTTTTTTTTCCCGGCGTCTTCGCCCCCTCCTCGGGCGTTCATCTAATTGGACCGAATTACAAACGCTCACGGGCGAGTAATTTACAACACTCCCCGGATGGTTCGGAAATGTTTGCCCATGGAATTTTAGCGCTTTGCGAAAATTTTCTTTTCCGATTTAAGAAAAAGAGTATTCATTAAAGAAAGTTTATTAAATTAAATAAAAATGATTTGAAAATCAATAAATTATTTCCACATATATTAAATAAAAATGATTTGAAAATAATTAATAAATTATTTTCACATTTATCTCTGTGACTATAGACCTACGTAAGTATTAATTATTTTCAAATCATTTTTATTTAATATATTTAAATAACTGTGACCAAGTGAATGAATACTGTTTTCTATTTATAATTATTTCCACATTTAGCTCTGCGACATTTTGACTTACGTAAGTACTTTAAATAAATGCACATTAAAACAACTACCCTTATTTCCTTTATTTCAACTGGCCTACAAAGCTTATTTTAAAAATAAAATTATAACAAAAATTAGTTATAATAATGATTTTTATTTATAATAATGATTTTTATAAATGAACATATGTTTTGTAATCATTTTAGAGCGTCACACTTTTCTTATAAAATTTTTAATATGTAATTATAATTGTAATTTGGAAATGGAGATTCCGCTAATAAAGTAAATTTAATTTGAAAGCGAAGACAAATCTGAAAAATTAAAAATTCATTCAGGAAACCCTCGTTGTTTTCCCAAACTTAAATAATAAATCAAAACATAATCCTAAACAAAACGCTCGCTATCGCAAACATCACGCGGATTGGAATTACGCCTGGAGGAATCAAGGATTCCCATGTATGAATAAGAAGTGGCGAGTGAACACACGCACACACACATACACTGCTTTTGCCCGCCGCCGCCGCCTTATTTACCGAATTGATTTCCATCTATGAATTATTCAGAACTTAAACATATTTAGTCAACATTACACAGCCGGGGCAGAGCAGTCAAAGCGAGAAAGACAGAAGCACAAACAGAGTCACGTACGTGGCAAAAACGGGGCACGTACACACGTTTAATAAAATATTCATAAATCCGACGTGCATAATTTTCATCGCTTTGCTCTTTCAAGCCCGACTATTTTCCGCAGCGAATCATTTCGTCTGGAACGGATTATCTCCGATGTTTATGCAGAAATAAATAAGAGATTTACGAACGGAAAAATACAAATTAACAATGGGTATTTAATGTCGTGATGTGGATTAGGTTTAGGATATTCACCTTACTTTAGTGGACGAAACAACGATTCTCGATTGTCTACAACTAGGACGATGCCACTTATAAAGATGGCGCTTTGTGCTAGCCTTAATATTATATGATGAATTAGTTGCTTCAAATTTTAGGTTTGATCTCAAAAACTGTGGAGGGGGTATTTTTGGTTTTTGCATATTCTGAAAGAGCAGGCTTTTCTTAATATCCCTATACAGTTTCATGCAGATACCTCCACAGAAATATTTTTTGTGATTTTTTTATTGAAAATATGCAGAAAATTGCAATAATATTCGTCTTTTTCGCAATAAATTGAAAATATCTCAAAAACTGTGAAGGGGGTATTTTTGTTTTTTTGCATATTCTGAAAGAGCATGCTTTTCTTAATGTTCCCATGCAGTTTCATGCAGATACCCCCAAAGAAATATTTTTTGGGATTTTTTTTATTGAATATATGCAGAAAATTGCAATAATATTCGTCTTTTTCGCAATAAATTGAAAATATCTCAAAAACTGTGGAGTGGGTATTTTTGGTTTTTTGCATATTCTGAAAGAGCATGCTTTTCTTAATATCCTCATGCAGTTTCATGCAAATACCTATACAGAAATGTTTTTTGTAATTTTTTTATTGAAAATATGCAGAAAATTGCAATAATATTCGTCTTTTTCGCAATAAATTGAAAATATCTCAAAAACTGTGGAGGGGGTATTTTTGTTTTTTTACATATTCTCAAAGACCATGCTTTTCTTAATATTTTCATGCAGTTTCATAAAGATACCTCCACAGAAATATTTTTTGTGATTTTTTTATTGAAAATATGCAGAAAATTGCAATAATATTCGTCTTTTTCGCAATAAATTGAAAATATCTAAAAAAGTGTGGAGAGGGTATTTTTGTTTTTTTTTTACATATTTTGAAAGACCATGCTTTTCTTAATATTTCCAGGTAGTTTAATGCAGATACCTCCACAGAAATATTTTTTGTGATTTTTTTACTGAAAGTATGCAGAAAATTGCAATAATATTCGTCTTTTTCGCAATAAATTGAAAATATCTCAAAAACTGTGGAGAGGGTATTTTTGGTTTTTTGCATATTCTGAAAGAGCATGCTTTTCTTAATATCCCCATGCAGTTTCATGCAGATACCTCCACAGAAATATTTTTTGTGATTTTTTTATTGAAAATATGCAGAAAATTGCAATAATATTCGTCTTTTTCGCAATAAATTGAAAATATCTCAAAAACTGTGGAGGGGGTATTTTTTGTTTTTTGCATATTCCGAAAGAGTAAGCTTTGCTTAACATCTTCACTCAGTTTCATGAAAATACCCTACTTTATATACATCGAATACTTTAGTGTCTTCGAGGAGATATCAGTCAAATTTGCACGATACGCTAGCGAATACCGTGAGGGTCTCGAGAAACGTTTAAATTTTTATTAAAATATTGCATAATTTTTTTTTACTAAACAAATCCCAATTATATTTCCACACATTCAAACACACACAAAAAATACAATCCTTTCATAACGATTCCAACGCAAAAACCCCGCGCTGCAGATAAAACTTTTTTTTAGAGGATTCAATTGTTAATATTTTTTTACAACGCCGCTATTTATTTATTTATTTATTTATTTTTTATAGACGTTTCACAAGCTTTAAATATTTCACAGGAAGAAGGGAAAAAAAAGAGAGGGGGAGAGAGCGCAACATAAAAAGCAAAGGTTATTCGCCGACCCGGAATTTTCCAACTTTGTTTATGACGTTTCGTTTTTTTTTTAGATAGGGGCACGCTCGCGAATAACTCCCCCCTTCCCCGACGAAAAAATATTTATTAAAATAACAAAAGCGAAAGCGGCGTTTCAATTAGGCGGGCTCGTTTTAATTTTTGCCAGGGGGAGGAAAATTACAGGTAATTGCACAAAGAGGTAATTATGGGGTTGCGTTGCGTAATGTAAAAGCGATACTTTCTTTGTCTAAGCGGAGTTTTTTTTTTATATTTTTTTTGAATAAGCCTGGAAACGGATTAGATTTAAAAAAATATATATTGTTGGGCAGATTCTTTCTTCTTTCCGGTCGATATCCCTTATCTCAATATATATATTCTTAACATATTTATTTTTTATATTATGTTATATTATATACAATTCTTATTTTCTCTCTCTCAGATAGCAAAGATTTATTAGTAGTATTGATATGAAGTATAAATGATTATATTTAAATGTTATTTTAATATGTGATGTGTATATTGTATTTTTAATTTTAACTGTTCGTCTTATTTTAATTAGTATTTTATATTTCCGTGTATTATTTAATATTATCTAACTCATATTATAAATTTTTTGACCTGTGTAAAGATTATTCTGGTAACTCTAAATAAATAAATAAATAAATATACAGCGAGTCCGAAATATAATTTCAAATTTTGCAAACTAGAATGTACTTTATTTTTATTATTTTAAGTTAGAACCCCTGTGATTTTTTTTCATTTAAAAAAACAAACATTTTTCTTCCTAAAAACTCTATCACAATTCCTAACAAATTAAAACTTAATCATAATAAATTAAAGACGACGCAAGCGCCATCTTTTGCCTAATTTCAAGTGGCATCGTCAACGATTTGGGTCTACAAGGTAGACGACCGAGAATCATTGTTTCGTCCACTAAAGGAAAGCGAACTTGTCCTGTTTAAGCAAATTAAATTAAAAGTTATTTACAAAAAAATTGAATACTCTTTTTTTATATGAATAATTTGTTTCTCATTGTTCACTTGGTAAAACATTTCTACTAATATATAGTTTTTAATTGAATTCACTTGCTTTGTTTTACAAATAAATTATACTAGTTTCGGCTTAATGCCATCTTCAAGAATTCTTCAAACCAAGCGAATTCGTTTAAAAACTATATATTTTCAATTTGAGTCTCATTAATCACCTGGTAAAACATTTTAGTAATATTAGGAATTGTTGAGTAAGTTTCAAAAAAAAAAAAAATTTCGATTAGTTTCGGCATTTCGCAATTATCAAGAATTATAATAACTTTTGCGTATAAAACAAACCAACTGAAACTTACTCAAAAATTTGTTGATTGTTAAGGCTTTCACTTGGTTATACATTTTGAGTGAAAAAGTGTTTTATTTAATAAAACAAAAAAAAGTTTAAAAGTGTTTTATTTAATAAAACACTTTTTCACTTTGTTTGTATAACTTGTTATTTTATTTTAATGACTATAGTTTCGAAGCATAGAGCATCATTATCAAACTCTTAGTTTGAGTGTTTTATTTAATTACTCAAAAATTCCTAATAAAAACTATATACTCTCTTCTATTGCTTTCAATAGGAATAGATTGATTTTTAAAAAGAATTTGACAATAATCTGTATTTATTTATTTATTAATTTACGGATTCCATTTCATACAGTAACATAGCTTTAGCTACTACGATAGTAATTTTGATGAATAACAATTGAAAATTGCTTTGGAAAACATATTGATATTGTTAGCTTGAATGGTCACAAGTCTTTGTGTCAATACAGATCAATGACAGAAAGGCTTCTGGTTGTTATTATTATATATCTAAGTAATAATATAAAATTAAAATAATTAAGGTGTTGTTTAATAAAAAAAACATGTCTTTATGTAATTATTTGTTTCAAAATAAAATAAAAAACTATATAAAAGAACCGATTATAGCGCGGCATTTAATCCCTCATGAAAGAACTACAAAGCCATTACAGCCATTCAACTTTCCCTACTCATTTTGTTGTCCTTAGTTTACTTTTTTCTCCTTATTTTTTTTATTTTTGTAATCGTTAAAGTAAGCGGATCAATTTCGTGCGAGAAGAGGGGGGTCGTCGCGAAGGACTCGTGCGGGCGTGGAAGGAAGAAGGGATCGATAGCGGAATAAACTCGAATCAACGTCCGTCGTCTATTCACCGTTAATTAGGGATTTTGCACCTGACATTAATAACACCCCCGAAAGCTAATAACAATAATAATCGTGATGGGCGCGCGGGCGATCCTCCGCAGGCGGGCAGGCTGGCAAAGGGGGGTTGATTTTGATGGATGCGAACTACTCGCGGGGGAGGCGGAGGGGGAAGTTGGCCGAAACTTCTGACGGGCGGTACTTAATTACGTTTGAATAGTTTCGGTTTATGAACTAAATGATTCGGTTAATGATAAGATTCGGCGCACTGGCGAGAGGATTTTGATTTAATTAAGGATTACAGAAAAAAAATGAAAAAAATGTTAGCTTGCCCACATATATATATATATATGCATATTTGTGTAATTTATGTTTATGTTTTTAGTCAAATTGTAAATGGCTGGTCCGTTCAATAAAGAATTTTTATTATTATTATTTATTTAAAAAAAAATCCCTTAATAAATATAAGGGATTTGTTTAAAAAAAAATTTTTGATTATTTAATAGAAACGCACTTTATCAAATAATAGATGATTTTTCATATCGTATGAATACTTCTTTTCTTACTCATGTTAATTCGAATTGGCATGTTGCGAATACTCATTAGTGGTGGATTTTGGTGAAAAATCTGAAACTCTCGGAATAACTTCAAATTATACCAAAATGTTCTTAATGAATGGGGGCATCAACCGTATAAATTTAAGCAATGTGGAATAAATAGTATTCGTACAGCAGGCGTGTAAATTGGGGTTATGAAAAATTGCCTAAAAAATGTCAAAATTTGATATATTTTTCTAGACAAGCAGAAAACCCGTATTTCAATAATTGTTGGGTGGAATGTAGATAAATCCTTCCAGAATCCAATGTTTCAAGTTCCAATATTCTATCTCATCTTCGAAGAAAGTTATCTTAGTTTAATCAACGTCGCAGCCAAAAACGTCCATCGGCGCAGCTCGCTTAAACCGTTCCCATAAGCCTCCACGTAAATGGGCTTTCGCCAATTCAAATGGCCTTAATGAACTGAAAATGAAATTTATCCGGTAAATTAATTACCCCACGGTCTTTCTAACAACTTCAAGAGTATTTGAGAATTTTTTCAGATTTTATTGAAGACAAAAAAATTTCACCGAAATTTGAATATTTTCTAAAAAAAAGTGGATTTTGGTAAAAAAATCGAATATCCCGGAATAACTTCAAATTATACCAGAATGTTCTCAATGAATGAGAAATTTGAGCAACATGGAACAAACCGTTTTCTTATAAGAAGCGTCTAAAGTAGACCTCTGAAAATTCTGGAAAAAAATTGTCTAACTTTATGATTTTTTTGTGGATGTGCACAAAACTCCCATATTAATAATTTTAAGGTGAAATATAGATAAATCTTTCCTGATTCACATGTTTTAAGTCCCAGTGTTTTATCTCTACTGTGAACAAAATTATCTAAGTTTAATTAAAACTACATCTAAAAGCTTCAATCCGCGCGACTCGCTTAAAACGTCCCCATAAGACTCCATGTAAATAGAAATCATCAATTTAAATAGCGTTAATCAGCCGGAAATGAAAATTTTCTGGGAAAAATAAACACCCCACGCTCTTTCTAACAACTTCAAGAGTATTTGAGATTTTTTTCAGATTTTTCCGGAAGAAAAAAAATTTCATCGAAATTTGAATATTTTCTAAGAGGTACCCCTTGGAAAAAAGTGGATTTTGGTGAAAAATTCGAAACTCTTGGAATAACTTCAAATTATACCAAAATGTTCCTAATGAATTGGAGCAACAACTGTGTAAATTTCAGCAACGCGAAGCAAACAGTTTTTGTATAGTAGGCTTGTAAAATGAGCCTCTGAAAAATGAATGAAAAAAATGTAAAAATTTGGGAATTTTTAAAGAGGATTGAAATACTCTAATTTTAATATTTTTCATGTCATATATAGAAAAATTCTTTCTGAATCTTATTTTTCAAGTTTCATCACTCTATCGCATCTATGAATAAAGTTATCTAAGTTTAATTGGCGTCGTACCCAAAAGCGTAGTACGCCGCGGCTGGCTTAAACCGATCCCATAAGGCTCCATGTAAATGGAACTTGGCCATTTCAAATGGCTTTTATGAACTGAAAATGATTTTTTTCGGGCAAAATAATTATCCCACGCCCCTTCTAACATCTTGAAGAGTATTTGAGAATTTTTTCAGATTTTTTTGAAGAAAAAAATATTTCATCGAAATTCGAATAATTTCTAAGGGGTACCCCTTGGAAAAAAGTGGATTTTCACCAAAAATCCAAAACTCGCGGAATAACTTGAAATTATACCAAAATGTTCCTAATGAATTGGAGCATCAACTGTGTAAATTTCAGCAACGTGAAGCAAACAGTTTTTGTATAGGAGGCGTGTAAAATGGACCTTTGAAAAATGAGCGAAAAAAATGTCCAACTTTGAAATTTTTTATTAACGATTGTAAAACTCTAATTTCATAAATTTTCTATGTAGAGTATAGACAAATCTTTCCTGAATCTTATACTTCAAGTTTGCTCATTCTCGCGCAATTGTGAATAAAGTTATCTAAGTTTAATCAGCGTCGCAACTAAAAGCGTCGATCGGCGCGGCTCGCTTAAACCGTTCCCATAAGACTCCATGTAAATGGGAATAATCAATTTAAATGACTTTATTGAACCGGAAATAAAAAATTTTCTGAGAAAATAAGTATCCCATGTTATTTCTAACATTTTTAAGAATATTTGTAATTTTTTTCAGATTTTTTCGGACAAAAATAATTTTCATCAAAATTTGATTATTTTCAAAAAAGTGGATTTTTGTGAAAAATTCGAAATTCTCCGAATAACTTCAAATTATACCAAAATGTTCTCAATGAATAGGAGCATCCACTACATAAATTTGAGCAACATGGAATGAGCCGTTTTCGTATAAGAAGCGTGTAAATTAGATGTTTGAAAATTGGGGGAAATAATTGTCTAATTTTATGATTTTTTGTAGACAAGCACAAAACCCCCATATTAATGATTTTGAGTTGAAATATATATAAATCCTTCCTGATTCGCATGCTTTAAGTACCAGTATTCTATCGCTTCTGTGAACAAAATTATCTTAGTTTAATCAACGCTACGTCTAAAAGCGTCAAACGACGCGTCTCGCTTATACCGTTCCCATAAGACTCCATACAAAATAGGACTCATAAATTCAAATCGCCTTAATCAACCGGAAATGAAAATTTTCCGGGGAAATAAATATCCCGTGCTTTTTCTAACGTCTTCAAGAATATTTGAGATTTTTTTCAGATTTTTTCGGAAGAAAAAAAATTACATCGAAATTTGAATATTTTTCAAGGGTACCCCTTGGAAAAAAGTGGATTTTGGTGAAAAATTCGAATCTTTCGGAATAACTTCAAATTATACCAAAATGTTCTTAATGAATGGGAGCATCCACTGTATAAATTGGAGCAATATGAAATAAACGGTTTTCGTATAGGAAGCGTGTAAATTATACTTTTGAAAATTGGACAAAAAAATTGTCTAACTTTATGATTTTTTGTAGATAAGCACAAAACGCCCATTTTAATGATTTTGAGTTGAAATGTAGATAAATCTTTCCTGATTCGTATGCTTTAAGTCCCAGCATTCTATCTCTTCTGTGAACAAAATTATCTTAGTTTAATCAACGCTACGTCTAAAAGCGCCAAACGACGCGTCTCGCTTAAACCGTTCCCATAAGACTCCATGCAAAATAGGACTCATAAATTCAAATCGCCTTAATCAACCGGAAATGAAAATTTTCTGGGGAAATAAATATTCCGTGCTTTTTCTAACATCTTCAAGAATATTTGAGATTTTTTTCAGATTTTTTCGGAAGAAAAAAATTTCATCGAAATTTGAATATTTTCTAAGGGGTACCCCTTGAAAAAAAGTGGATTTTCGTGAAAAATTCGAAACTCTCCGAATAACTTCAAATTATACCAAAATGTTCTCAACGAATGGAAGCATCGACTGTAACAATTTAAGCCACATGGAGCAAACTGTTTTCGTATAGTAGGCGTGTAAAGTGGGGCTTAAAAAATGGGCGAAAAAATTGTTCAAATTTGGTAATTTTTGTAGACAAATACAAAACCCCAATTTTAATGAGTGTTGGATGGAATGTAGATAAATTCTTTTTGAATGACATCCTTCAAGTTCCAACATTTTGTCGCATCTGTGAAGAAAGTTATCTTAGTTTAATCAGCGTCGTGTCCAAATGCATCGATCGGCGCGTCTCGCTTAAACCGTTCCCATAAGATTCCATGTAAATGAGAATCATCAATTTAAATGGCTTTAATGAATCGGAAATAATTTTTGTTATGAAAAAATAAATATTCGACGATATTTCTAACAACTCCAGGAGTATTTTTGATTTTTTTTTCAATTTTTTTCGGACAAAAAAAATCATAGAAAATTTAATATTTTCAAAAGACATGCCTGAAAAAAAAATGGATTTTAATGAAACTTGCCGAATAACTTTATATTATTCAAAAATGTTGATAAATGAAAAATACCTTTCACTCCAAATTTATAGTAATTAATGGTTTTAATATTTAGACATTGGTAGTTCATATTGTATGAAATAAATATGAATAAATTATTAAAAATCAACCAATAAAACACAGATTAGATTGAATAACTTTAAATTCTCGACTAGTTTCGGGTTATTAGCCCATTTTCAAGAGAATTTAAAGTTATTCAATCTAATCTGTGTTTTATTGGTTGATTTTTAATAATTTATTCATATTTATTTCATCCAAATTTATAGGTTAATTCTTTAAATCCCAATGGGACAGCATGTCAAAGCAAAATCATCCTGGTAATTGAAAGGCATTAAGGCCTCTATTAATAAATAGGAGCATTTTTAAATGTCACAACGTTTCACGATTTGTAAATCGATGAAAAAAAAAAATGGGATTGAAAGCTTCGCCCTTTAAATCCCAGTTATGCTTTTCATCAAAACCCGAACAACGAAGTCATCTGAAATCTCCCCATCCTTTTTCTAATGTTTTAAAGCGTTGGAAAAAATTCACCGTTTGTTTGTAATATTGAATATCGGAAATTTTTAACAATAAAAATTGATAAGCGAAAAATTGGGTGTGGGGGATGGATTTGTAAGTTTAAGTACGACCCCTTGAAACCGCCACTGCTTTTCACGATTTAGAAATGCAAATAAATAAATGCTTATTGGAGGTTTTTTTTTTAAGGGTTATACTTGTGTTTATTTGAAATACATGAAGGTGATAAAAATAAAGAAAAACACGTTGTATTCACTTTTTTTTTTTACTCTAAAGTAAAATAAAGAATGCAGAAAAAGTGAACAGAACGTGTCTTTCTGTATATTCTTTAAGGGTGGCTGTATCCTGAACTGAAATAATAGCCTTTCTTTCTTAATCTTTTCACCCGTATTGGGTTTCGAGGTTTCACTAATAGTTGCGCTATTAATTACTTGTAAATAAATTTGATTTTACAATTTATTTTTTTAAGTTTCGCCATTTGTGTTATTTATATTTTTCACTTAATATAAATAGAAAAGTTAATAAGTCACAGAGCTAAATGTGGAAATAATTTATTAATTATTTTCAAACCATTTTTATTTAATACATTTTTCACTTAAATCTATTTGCATTCGATGGAAAACAGCTCGCGTCGGAATGTTTGGCATTTTAAAATAATTACCGGTTTAGAAAATAATTCGCGCCGGGCCGGAATCGTAACAGGTGTCAATCAGGAACGCCGATAATTGGCCTCTCAATATTTTGAAGCGACAGCATCACTCGGATATAATTAGTCCAGTCGGGGTCGCTTCACCGGCGTCGCGACGCTTCAAAATAATTACCAAGTGAACATCAAAACTCCATCTGGTTGATTAAAAACGGAAATGCGCGCATTTCGCAATTTTATGTTTACGGAATTTAATTGGAAATTTACTATTTTTTTTTGTATGGAATTAACTCTTTTTTTCAGAGTTTCTCATTATAAAAAAATGATTACTGATTATTACTCATTTAATTAACTCATATTTTTCAGAGTTTCCCATTATAAAAAAATGAGTTGATTAAATTGATATCTTCAAACAAATTAAAGAGCCTTATTTACAACTAATAATCTTCACCTACACCCAAAACTCACAGTTTTCTTCATATTATAGAAAAGAATATTTTTTGAAAAGAACAGAATACAGAGAGCTCATTTTACAAATTGTTGTGACATAACAGCATTCATAAAAACTAAATATTTTGTATTGATAGATAATATATATTTTTTAATTCCTCGTAATAAAACTATAAGTCCCAAACGTAAATTCCCCAGTATTACTGATAATAATCATAAATTGTGGGTCGTCTTTAAAGAAATGTGAAGAAATTAAATTTTATTTTTTATAATTTTTATTTTTAATCAATTTATTTTTTTATTAAATTTTATGGTTTAAAATGCACGTTAAATGTTGACGCCCTAAAACTACTTTTCGAAGTCTGTCGGAGTTTTGTTTTAGGCTAATCACTAATAACTTGTTTCACAAAGTGTATTAATTAAATATGTTTCACCACGGGTTAAGTCAGATTTATTCTTTCTTTCTTAATCTTACCCTCTTTTACCCGTATTGGGTGTCGAGGTTGAGTCAGATTTATTAACACTAATAATTTTATTTTTTTTCGAGATGATTTTTGGAGTTTGAAACAAAACGAATGTAATTAATAATTAATTTCAGCACTGCTTGTATGTAATAAGTTGTACAAATTTAATGTCAATCATTTATATAGAATTTCGAGTTAATTTCGAAATGTTGTTAACTCGCCAGAGGAAAGCGAACTTTATTTTTCAATTAATTAATTTATCGATTCAACTTTTCGCGAAAACAGCCGTCCTTTTCAGTGCGGAAATCGACGGGAGAGTGAAAGACAAAAAAAAGTAATTACCGGATTTTAATTAATAATGGTGAAGGTGACGGGTTGTTTTTTTTTTCTCAGAATTGCCTTCTCAAAACTTATTTTTCTTTCGAAAATTATTTAATTATTACTGCGTACTGAAACAATTGTTGCGAAACAATTGTTGTTGTTATTAAGAACACACTTGTTACTCTTTTACATTAATCGAAACAGGAAATAATAATTGGTCTTTGTGAGTTAACAACAATAGACAAGTCAAAAATACAAATAAAAAGGGAAACAAAAAATAGGTCAGAATAAACTGTAAAAACTCTCTATTTTGACCTTTTTCTATAATTATAGAACATATAATATATAATATAATATAATATAATATAATATAATATAATATAATATAATATAATATAATATAATATAATATAATATAATATAATATAATATAATATAATATAATATATATATATATATATATTCAGTGACCCTTTTTACTCTTTCAGGTGTAGGGTTATGGAAGGAATAATACAATTTCTTTAATAATGGTCTAAGAAATAGAAACTAGTCAGAATAAAGTGTAAATGTGAAATAGGACCAAATGTTTTCTTAATTACAGAAAGACACATTCCGTTCACTTTTTCTGCATTCTTTATTTTACTTTAGTTTTGCATAGAATAAAAAAATAGTCAATACAACGTGTTTTTCTTTATTTTTATCACCTTCATGTATTTCAAATAAACACAAGTATAACCCTTAAAAAAACATCGAATAAGCGTTTATTTATTTGCATTACGGCTTGGATTGATATTTTTGATACTGATGAATTTTGGTAAATCTGGGCAAGATTTAAGTAAAATATTTGTTTGGTCTCACTTATATATGTATATTGTTCTTGACAATCTTCAGGGAGGAGGATTTTCCTTCCTTCAGGATTACATTCCTCCCTGAAAATAATTAGAAGCCGAAACTGGATAAAGAGAAAATAATATAAATGAAACAAGTCAATTAATCGATATTTTTTACACATTATTTGTTCACTTTAAATGCGCTCTGTTAGATTGTCTTAAACCCTCTTTTTACTGGCATATTTAGTAAAGTTAGTTTAAATTTGTAAATCCCATCAATGAAATGATTCTGTTGGGTTTTTTTTTCTATGAATAAATAAATATATGGATTTAAATATGTTTCATCATAAATTGTTACTTAATAACAATTTAATTATAAAAAAATAAATGTCACTAAGCTTAAAATTAATCTTTAATCGTGGATAACACTATTGTTTATTGTTATCGACGATTTTAAATTTCTTTTAAAATTTGGTTTTCAATTATTTTTTTATTATCACTCTGGTTAATATTAAATATATTTTTTTTAAAAAAGGAGACTTTTGATGAGTTATTTTGATAACCATTAAAGGTCCCCGATCAAAAAGGGTGTATTCACAGTAGCGAAAAAAAAAAAGAAGGGGGGTGCCAAAAAGCATAAACCGCGAAGATCAAAGCGAGTGGTAAATACACCAGGTGAGCACCCCTTTGTCCTCGGGGTGGAGCCCCCGTTCCTCGAGCCAAGAGCGAGCGAAAGCCCCATGCGCAGTACACACCTTAAACAACCCCGCAACCATAACCTGGTGGGCCCCTTCGTGGCGGCTAGCACGGACACCGCATCCCTCCCGAAACACACACACCACCCGATCTCACTGAATCCTCAAAACCGCCCGGAATAAATCAAAAAAAAGTCTCGCGATCGCGTCCGGGCGGTGGGGCACTCTGAACGGCGGCACGGGTACACCCGGAGGAGAATATAGTATTCGATACGAAGTTGGATGGGGACAGGGACGCACTCTCCACTCCACTCCACTCTCGGCTACGCCGAACCGGGGCTGGTTCCGCACGGCGCCTGATCCTAACGTTCCTACCCTCCCTCATTCGACATATTGATCGACCGGGGCCGGCTTTACGCGGGACACTCAAAATACACAACGACTACATTCATCCCCCTTAATATTCTAATTATTGCCGGTGTTTAACGGGGCCCCTCACACGTTCCCACGGACACCTGTGCCCAGGGGGATGCACCTGGATTACCGAAAAAGGGGCGCCCACCACCCAAACAAAAGACGCCGCTGCGCCGCGCTCCCGGTCAGGTTATGGGAATTGCTGTAAATACGTTGCTGCGGCTATTTTCGGATTATTCCCGTTATGAATTACATTTTCGCAGACCTTTTGTAAAACTTCGTGAATGATCTTACATTTCATACCGAAATGCATATCCAATTCAAAAAAGAGGAATGAATGAACATTTTAAATTATTTACAAAATTAAATAAAGTTGACATTCTTATCTCTTAACACTCCTCGTTTTCAATGATCCAAACGTATTAATAACAACCTCATGGCAGAAAGACCTCTGGTCGATAGTCATTTAACAATTAATTAATTTTTGTGTGATATACATAATCAATGTTTGTTACCTTATTGTAAATTTAAGTGTTAATAAAGATTGTTATATATATAACCACCTCGAAAAATTGATCCTCTCAACATTTTCAATTTGAACACTCTGCTAAACAAGATGGTTGAAGCTTCTACTTCGTTATACATGTTAATTTAATTTAAAGGAAATTAAAATAAATAAATAAATAATATACAATGCATTATACAAAGTTATTTATTTAATTTAACTATCCTTAAAAAAATATATTAAACAATTTTTTGCAAGAAAAAAAAAATACCTGAAGCTTCTCCTCTTAATTGGTTTCAAAATGTAGTTGATAATACTGTATTCAATTTTATGAGAATTTTTGTGGCCAGAACTGAATCATATTAATCCAAAGGATAAATGGTTTCAACAGGATAAAATCTGGATTTTTCTCAGGAAATTGGAGAAATGGTTTCAACATTTCATTTCTCCAACTTCCTATAAAAATCCTTAAATCCTTGTGGAAGTTTACTCCTTTCATTGCTTTCAAAATGCTGTTGATACATATTCGATTTCGTGAGATGGCGAATTTTTGTAGCCAGAATTGTATTAATGTAGAGGTTACAACAGTATAAAACCACGATTTTTCGATTTTTTTTTCTATAAAGTTCAAGTGATTTCAACATGATGAAATCTGGAATTTTCTATGATGTTTTAGAAATGGCTCTAACAGGATGAAAACGGGATATTTATGGGATGTTGGAGAAATGGTTGCAACAGGATGAAACCAAAATGTTTCTAAGAATTTGGAGAAATTGTTTGAAATATGGATTTTTCTAGCAAGTTGGAGAAATAATATCAACAGGATGAAAATAGGATTTTTCTAAAAATTTGGAGAAATTCTTTATTTTTTTTAGAAATATTTTTTATGAATTTTTAAAGTGAGGCGAAAAAGATCAAATATGCACCCCTTCCAACAAAATTCATCAAAAATTCATTTTGTGCTACAAAGGGCTGAAACCCTCTGAAGAGATAGATTAAAGTCTACTGAACTCAAATATGTGCGCCAAAAGTCTTTATTTTGTTCAGAAATATTTTTTATGAATTTTGAAAGTGAGGCGAAAAAGATCAAATATGTACCCCTTCCAACAAAATTCATCAAAAATTCATTTTGTGCTAAAAAGGGCTGAAGCCCTCTAGAGAGATAGATTAAGGTCTACTGAACTCAAATATGTGCGCCAAAAAACTTTATTTTGTTCAGAAATATTTTTTATGAATTTTTAAAGTGAGGCGAAAAGGATCAAATATGTACCCTTTCCAACAAAATTCATCAAAAATTCATTTTGTGCTAAAAAGGGCTGAAACCCTCTTGAGAGATAGATTAAAGCCTACTGAACTCAAATATGTGCGCCAAAAGTCTTTATTTTGTTCAGAAATTTTTTTTATGAATTTTTAAAATGAGGCGAAAAAGATCAAATATGTACCCCTTCCAACAAAATTCATCAAAAGTTCATTTTGTGCTACAAAGGGCTGAAACCCTCTAGAAAGATAGATTAAAGTCTACTGAACTCAAATATGTGCGCCAAAAGTCTTTATTTCGTTCAGAAATATTTTTTATGAATTTTTAAAGTCAGGCGAAAAAGATCAAATATGCACCCCTTCCAACAAAATTCATCAAAAATTCATTTTGTGCTACAAAGGGCTGAAACCCTCTGAAGAGATAGATTAAAGTCTACTGAACTCAAATATGTGCGCCAAAAGTCTTTATTTTGTTCAGAAATATTTTTTATGAATTTTTAAAATCAGGCGAAAAAGATCAAATATGTACCCCTTCCAACAAAATTCATCAAAAATTCATTTTGTGCTACAAAGGGCTGAAACCCTCTAGAGAGATAGATTAAAGTCTACTGAACACAAATATGTGCGCCAAAAGACTTTATTTCGTTCAGAAATATTTTTTATGAATTTTTAAAGTGAGGCGAAAAATATCAAATATGTACCCCTTCCAACAAAATTCATCAAAAATTCATTTTGTGCTACAAAGGGCTGAAACCCTCTAGAGAGATAGATTAAAGTCTACTAAACTCAAATATGTGCGCCAAAAGTCTTTATTTCGTTCAGAAATATTTTTTATGAATTTTTAAAGTGAGGCGAAAAAGATCAAATATGTACCCCTTCCAACAAAATTCATAAAAAATTAATTTTGTGCTAAAAAGGGCTGCCCTGTCTTGAATTTATGATGAAGTTAAAAAAAATCTATGCTAGCTAGCTGAACTGTCCTGATGATTTGCGCAAATGAATTGATGAATGGTGATTGTAGGATGTTTGTATTTAGGAAGGATATTAGGGTTACAGAATTTTGTAAGAAGGGGTAGATTATCAGAATTATTGGCAATTTTTTTACTTAAGGCTAATATACGCTGGGATATGGGTGGGATTTGGGTGGATTCATAAAGGTATTCGTAATCAATTTAATTTCACATATTTTAATCAGTTCGCACATTTTTTTATTCCAAAAATCACATATTTATCAGTCCGTATTTTTTTTTATTCCAAAAATCACATATTTTAATCAGTCCGTACATTTTTTTATTCCAAAAATCACATATTTATCAGTCCGTATTTTTTTTATTCCAAAAATCACATATTTTAATCAGTTCGCACATTTTTTTATTCTAAAAATCGACCCTAATGGGCCCCTAAGTTATATTTTGTGAAAATTCCATATAAATAAGGAGAATCACTTAGTGGAAATAAATTATTTTAAAAAAATAGAAAAATAATAATAATACTCTGGAAATTATTTTAATCCCTTATTTAGTACATAAGAAAAAGAAAATGGAATTAATCCATTTAAGTATATTAAAAATATTTTCCGCGAAATTTGTGGGTCCGCAGAGTGGAGCGAAGCGACCCGGGCATAATTTAATATCTGGAACAACCGGAAATAAAAGTGGAGAGGATGCATTGAAGGGCGTGCCGATCCGGGATGAAAGGAGGCAACTGCATAATAAAGCCGGGCGCTTTCCGATTGAAAAATTTCCCTTTTCGAGCCCGAGCGTCCGGGACGCGCCTAAATCTCGGAAGAAAAGGGCCCGAGGAACAACATGAAAGGCATAACAACCATTGTATTTATATATATATATATATATATATATATATATATATATTTTCGTTCTTTCTTATCTCATACTTTCTGTTCGGTTTGGAATTCACAGATAAAGGTACAATTGACCAACGATAGAGTTTTATTGAATAAAAAAAAGTAAAAAGAGAAAAAAAAATTGCATAATTAAATAATTGCAATTAATTATGCATTTTCTTTCTTTCTGATAATTGCAATATATAATTATGCATTTTTTTTCTAACAATTGTAATATTTAATTATGCATTTTTTTTTCTAACAATAGCAATATTTAATTATGTATTTTTTTCTAACAATAGTAATATTTAATTATGCATTTTTTTCTAACAATAGTAATATTTAATTATGCATTGTTTTTTCTAACAATATTAATATTTAATTATGCATTTTTTTCTAACAATAGCAATATTTAATTATGCATTTTTTTTTTCTAACATTAACAATATTTAATTATGTAATTTTTTTTCTCTCAATTGCAATATTTAATTATGCATTTTTTTCTAACAATAGATATATTTAAGTATGCAATTTTTTTCCTTCTCATTTTCGTTTCTTTTTTTAAATTATTAAATAAAACTCCATCATTGGTCAATTTTGTTTATTGAATTATTAATAAAAATGCACATATTTGTATTTTTAATAAATTTAAAATATATAACGAATAATATTGAATTTGAAATTAAAGGGACTTGGTGTGTTTCACTTATTTTTTATTTACCAACTTAGTAAATAAAAAAATATTTATAACTCTGTTATTTTTTTTTGGATATTCTATTTCTTATCACTATTGTTTATTTATGATTCATATTGTCATGTAATTAGGTGTTTTGTTTCCTGATGACTTGCAACTATTTATCTAAAGCGTTCACCAGAGGTTGATTCCATTTTGGTGAATGCGCCGGGCAATAATGAAAATTCGCACAATTTTAATAGCAGCTCTATTTTTTAACGTATTTTGCACTGTTTACTTTTACATTGCAATGATTGGCGATGCAATGAATTATTATTTATATTTTAACGAAAAGAAAATAAAAACACAGAAAATTGCTTGATGGAACCGAGTGTTTCATATCAGTAGGAAAATTTTTCAAAAATATTTAAGAGCATTTTTGAAATTAATTTAAAAAATGCTCTTAAATAAATAAAATTTTCCTACTGATATGAAACACTCGATTCCATCACCCCTTCTTGTTGGTGAGGAGGGGGCAACTAGAATATAGATCATTAAATATTTGTGTATTATTATAATTTAATAAAATGTTCAGCCACCGTTCATCTAACGTATGTCACATGAAATTAGGCGAAAGATAGCGTTTGCGTCGTCTTATTTAATATTATTATTATATTGGATAAACAGGTAGAAGTTTTGAAACAAGACATAAAATATCCATCCTAGATAATAAACAAACAACGGGGTTTGCTAGACATTGCATCGCGTCCAATCATTTTTTTTTAAATTCAAACGATTTTCAAATTTTATATTCAGGGAATTAAATTTTAGAAAAGGCCTGGAAATCAGCAACGCAATAAAACAGGGAAAACACAAGACATCTGGAACTCCCCAATTCTTAAAGCCCTTATTACCTTATTAATCTTGTAAACATTTTTTAAATCAAGGAATAATACAGAAAAGTATTATTTCTTGAGAATGACGATAAGTCGAAACTAATCGGAGCAAATAAAAATAGTAGTGAAACAAATCAAGTGTGTTTTATTCAATTATCGATATTATATTTTTTCTATAAAATCAGTTCAACATTGTTCGAGCTTTTTCCTTGCCATTTTATAGTTTGACATAAACTTTAATTTCAATTTAAAAGCGTCCCCAGCATAAACGGAATCGCGAAATAAAAATAAAATAAATAAATAAAAAAAGAAACCGTTTCCTCTTTTCTCTTTCCTTCACTACAATCGTAAAAATTCCCGTCTAGTGTTAAACTCGCGAATATCCGGGGGAATAAAAGTGCGAATTTTCGAGATCGGTCCCCCCACCAATAATCCCCATCGATTCGCGAGATCCTTGACAGGCCTAAGTGTCGCCGCTAGATTGTTTCTGCCCTTTCCTCCTCGCCGTCCTCTTTTATTTTTTTTTTTTGTGCACAGCGACAACCCTCTCTCGCGATATATATTTCCGCAGCGGCCCCCGGGGTTTGCCGGAGAAAAAGTGCGCGACCCGCACGAACAACACGAACACGATCCGGTGATATGTTTGAACTGCGATCGGAGGTGGAGGGATTTTTGTTAAAGGAGGACTTGTTTGTTTTAATCGCGAGTATTCTCATCGAAATGTTAAATCAAATGAAAAGAATTTGAATATAATTAATTTACTCAACTGATTTTTTTTTTTAATTTAAATGCGAGTCGAGAGTTTTGTTGTTGTGAACGATAAGAACGCGTGCATCATTTACGCCTGTGATCGGTAAATTTAATTTAACAACTTTGTAAATTTATAGAGCAGAGCTGTATCGATGAGGTATAAAATCGCGAAACGCTACAGACACGTGTTTTAGCGATTTCATACCTCATCTGCTCTATACATTTACAAAGTTGTTAAATTAAATTAACCGATCACAGGTGTAAATGATCGAGAGATGGGTCTATATTATGTATCGTTTTTTTTTTGTACTTTGCATTAAATATTCTCGAATTTCTCTACAACCGATTGGGAAATTAAAATAATTATATATATTCTCGAATTAAAAATTTTTGATCCTGGAAAACTACATCTGGTATTTAAAAATAAAAAGTGGAGTAAGAAACGAATCTTTCATCTTATATAACACTCATCAAAGAAACTCAGTTTGAGTAGTAGACTGCCTGACGTCAGAAGTAATAATTTTAAAATGAATGCAAGTATAACTTAAGAATCAATGTTTACTTTCATTATAATTGATTAAGGTTAACTTTGAAATGCAGAAAAATATTTACTTAGAAAGTATTCGCTATTTTCAATGTTAGGACTAAGGACGCGTCGCATTTTGGTCGTAATTTGACAACGATAAGTAATTGTTTTAACCACATAGGTTTGTATTACTTTCGTTTTCACGATAAACGGAAGGAAGATTTCCTGGACCACGTCGGACTCCCCAAGTAATTTTTATTTAATCGAAATTTCGTTTGGAAAACGGTTACCGGCTGCTTGTTTCATGCGTATGATTACAATATGGCTGTATTATGGAAAAAAAAGTATGTTTTATAAGAAAACAAAAAGAGTTTTCTAAAGTTAAAGCAGTACCCGTTCCAATGCAGTATATCGCAGTAATTACTCTCTCCTGCGGGATAATCGTCCAATTACTTTAAAACCCCTCCCGACTGTAAATCAGCATCGGCACAATATGCAAACCCCTTTTCAGCTCTCCCGGCTCCCATCCGCTTAAACCCACCTATACCTATACATATATACATTCAGGGTCCTTAATAAGAGGAATTTAAATCGGAATCGGAATTAGAATCGCAATTTGCATTTTATTATTACACCGCGGACGCTAATTTAATCGTCCCACATTTATATCAATTACCTCCCGTCCGCTTGCCCCTCCTTCGCCCCGCGCGCGCCCCTTCCCAATGGCCGGCAATTTACACAATTAACTGTACGTGCATTTCAAAACTTCATAAATTCAAATTACACCCCTCCGCAACAACAATAAAGCCGCTCCGACAATGCGGCTTTAATTAAACACCTGGCACGTGTTCGTTCGATTTCTATTCATGCG
This sequence comes from Philonthus spinipes, assembly GCA_963082785.1. NCBI lineage: Eukaryota > Metazoa > Arthropoda > Insecta > Coleoptera > Staphylinidae > Philonthus > Philonthus spinipes. Next base: position 1,583,864 of record OY720310.1, on the reverse strand, counting down.
CGGATAGAGAATTAACTTGTTCGCGTACGCAAAAAAAAATAAATTAACGAAAATGCGAGGGAACAAAAAAAAGAGAGGAGAAAGCAAATGTGGGCTTTGTTGCTGCGAAAAATATTCAGCCGAGTTCTTCTTCACAACTTTTGAATGCAATTCATAACAAAAATAACACAACGGCTCGCTCAATCATCAAAATATTATTTAATTTATATAATTCATTGAATACTTTTAAATTGTTTGAATATAAATTACCTCCTAAACATTTCGTAACCTCGTGGTACATTTTAAATAATTATGCAATTCAAAGTACTTCCCCAAAGTGATAATCGAGTAAGTTATTCAAGAAACAAACTCACCATTTTTTTTAATAACGAATCATTACTATTATTAGAAAATCCGTATCCAAACTGCACAACACAAACACATTAATTGCACTGTAAAATCAATCCTTGTCGAACGCGCGAACGGGAAGATAACGACTGGCTGTTTACTCCAACGCGCCGATAAGAAGAACCGGCAATCTGCATTTCTCGTAAGTAGATTTTCGCCTTCACGGTGCGTTTCGTATTATTCGTAATTGTTTCGAGTGTTTCAGCTTGATTAATTTTTAGCAGGAATATTTCACACACGTGAAATAATATTAAAAAATATATATATACTTGTGTTTAATTAATTTCTCACTTAACCCGTGGTGAAACATTTTTGAATTAATTCAGGATGATTGATTGATTTGTGAATCAAAGACGAATTGTGTTTTACTTCATAAAGTGTGTTTCTGAATTGATATCAACGGGTGATTTTTTCAGGAAGGCATTTATGCTTTAACTTTAAAGGGCTGTAACTTGAAGAAGAAATGACCGTATAGGTCGAAACTAGACACAAAAATAAATTGTGTACGTGATACCAGCAAAGTGTTTAATTTCAAAAATTACCTTATTATAAAAATTAATTAATCAAGGATAACATACTTTTTATGTTTTTCCCAGAATCATTTTGTAACTATTTATAGTAATATTAGATCCTTTATAAACCACTTGGTGAAAAAAATAATCTTTAAGTTACTCTATAGAAACAAGTTTAAATTTACAACGAAGGTATACATTACAATGAAATTAAACAAGGAAAATTGTAATAAATGAAACACTTTTTTACTTTGTTTGTATAACTCGGATTGATTTCGACAACCTTAACGTGTCATTATCAATACAAAAAAAATAGTTTAAATATTACAAATCCAGGTATTTAAATACATTATATAATTGCTTTAAATTAACAAGTTAAACAAGGAAATTTTTTTGGCAATGATAAAAAAAAAACATTTTCCTTGTTTAATTTCATTGTAATTTAAATAGCTGCAAATGTGTGAATCATCTTTGTTTCATTTCATTTTATTTAATTTGAAGGCATATCTCGAAAAAGACTAAATTTTTGTTGCGTATTTACTACAAGCAAAAATCAACATGCACTTAGTTAATCATAAAAAAAATGTATAAATATATATAAAACACCGTTGAGAATATTACATTACCCACTTGACCTCTTAGTGAGATTGAATTTTGCAAAAAGTAATTATTTCCAAGTCGGTGACGTCGCCCCCTCTTTCCTCGCTCTTCTCCCCGCGCCCTTCACCCGTCTTCTCCCTTACATATATTTTTTTTAGGTCTTTTAATAGAGGCCCTGTTTAGCATACATTTACATATTCCGGCAATACATAGTGCCCTAATGGCGAAAATGGCAATAAAAAGATACTATGCACTCGATATTATGTGCACTTATTACCGACGCTTTATTAACTCGGCGACGACGCGATCCCGCTACGAAGAATAATAATAAAATTATGGAACCGTTTACGGTACACGTACTATGCATTTTAAAAGGGCGATTTAAGGGAAAACTCGAACGAATAGACCGAGCGAAATTTAGATCAAACATTATTTTTTTATATATATATTTTAGATTTTTTAGATCAAACATTAATTTATTTAAACACGTTAAATTGAACTACTTTTTTATTTAAGCAGAAAAATAATCGATGTATTAACTTAACTGTTATGTTAAGATAGTGATCGAGCAAACCAACAAATTTCAACGTTCTGCTCGCTGAATAACTATGGCCAAGTGAATGAATCCTCTTTTCTATTTATATAGAAGTCGTTTTTTAAATATCCTTAGCTTTTAAATCACGAAGCAGAATTCTAAGTTAGAAGACGCTTTAATAAATTCCGAAATATGAATAACGTGTATTAGCGTCAACTTTTCGGAGTGAAAAGGGTTGGAAAATCCGCGCAGACTTGGAAGTAATTAAGTAAATAGACGACGAGGAGGACGACGCGAGAGTTCGTTCGCTCATTCGTCGGTTGGCTCTTCTTCTTCTGCTGCTCCTCGCGGAGTTCTCGGAGGACTTCATTAGGCAGGTAAACAAAAGGACGTCGTCGTCGACTGAAATGTAATGACTCCAATGTTTACCAACGACGACTCGCCTCGGAAATGACGAACTTTAAATAAATATAAATATTAACGCCCCCCATCCCGTCTTCCGTCCACCCCGCTCCCGCAGCGACTAAAGCGAAACTTTACTCCCCCCGATTGCTAATTTTCAACGGGGAAATGTTTAATTTCTCGAGCACGGGGAAACTTCTATTAAGAAGGGACGCGATTTGGATTTAAAACGCCCGGTTTCTGAATGTTTAATTGGCGTTTCATAAATTGTTAAGAATAGAATAGTTTTTTTTTTCTTTGCTTAAATAGAAAATTTTGTATGAATAATTTTTATAAAACAAAATTCTAACATGGCAATAATTCCATTAAATCGCTCGTGATTTAATCGAGAACATGTAAATTATCTCGACTTGTAAGCAAGTATTAAAATTATTCTTTTAAGCGGCATAGTCGGGCCAGTTACCGTGGAAATCAAGTTGCCGCAGGACAATAAATAAAGATATGACTCGGTGCAATCTTGCTGTCAACGTGAAATATACTCGGCTTTGCATTGCGGAATTTCATTTGCGGCATGATATTTCATTACGGATGGCGTTTCAGTTAAACGCGCCGGAAACGAGGATCTTGCGGATTTAAGTTTTTTTTTGTTAATATTTTTTGCGTTTCGACACAAACTAATTTGTTATCTGTTTTACATTTAAATGGATATAATTATAATTACATTACATTAATAAAAAAAATAATCCAATAAAAAAACATAAATGTCTTCAATATTTACCAATAAATAATAAATTATAGGCAGAAAGACCGATGGTCGATAGCCGTTTTCTAAGGACAACGTATAACATAGTATAAGAATTATATTGTTAATTTAATGTATATAAAATTTTACAGGAAATAAAGATCATAATAAATTAAAGACGACGCAAGCGCCACCTTTTGCCTAATTTCAAGTAACATCGTCAACGATTTGGCTCAATTTCTCAAAACTATACAAACATTTAAAATATGTCCCTTACTTTATGATAACTCCATATATACAGAGAGCTTTTATTATCTGTATACATTTCCCCTATGTGTACTGATAAAAAGGGCGAGTTCAAAGTATTGAACCGATTAATGTATGTTGTATTATAGGCAACTAAACATACACGTCAAACGCTAATCTTCAAATTATGTGAAATATTTGATCGAAAATGTATACAAATGAAGAAAAAGTGAAAATTTCCATAGCGAAATGTTTACTGATAAAAAAAGCTCTCTGTATATATATATATTGAAATAATGCGCGGTCTTAAAATTTAGAACTGTAATTATATTTTTGTTAATTAGGCAATAGTTATTATTTATTGTATATTTTTGTAAAATAAATATCTGTGGTTGTATTAGAAATCAATAAATAAATAAATATAATGATTAAGCTTTGTATTTTTAATTTTCAATTAAAGAAAAAATCAGTTGCTGATTTATTTTTTTTATTTTATTCATTGCGGGTTGTATAATTTCATTTACTTCATTTTTATTTGAAATAATATTCTTTACCATACATAAACTTTCGTGTTGAATGCATTTAACCATAATTTTATAAATATTTTATTTATAGTCTTGATAAGACATTATTTAGATGAAATTGTTTTACTTGCACTGTTAATAATAAATGTTTTCTGAGTGTGCTACATAAATTTTTTAATACCCAATACAAATACTATACCTAAAGAATCCTTTTTCTACAGCGGATGCATTCAAAATGACAGAATCCTCTTGGTTGTATCCGGTGTAACATCAAATAGCTACAATGCTATTAATTCCAGCTGAAACGTAGGTATTCCATAGACCTTGTTGTAACAAGAGGCTTGTGAGTGTAGTAGAGTGCATGAGCCAGTGTGTCCATCCGAACATGGAAATTTGTAATATATACACCCATAGCTTGTTTACCCATAGCACTTTGGTAAGTGTTCCTGGGGCTTTGGATAATAGAAGCACATACACCCAAAATCATAGCAGGATGAATTTCACAGTACAGTAAGCATATTCCTTATCTTGTCTTAAATCCTCAGGGGACATAGCAATCATCACAGTCTCTTCTTCAAGTGTGTCAATATATTCAACGACACCTGAAGCTACTAAAACTTGCCAGCCATAATTGTTGTATTCTCTTTCTTTTAACATGTCAATGTGTCTTTTCTTCAACAAGAGTGCACCATTTTCAACAATAAGAAGCGGCCCACAGATTCTACCAGCATCTGTGTAGATCCTGATTTCCCTGTCTCTGATATCACGAATCATTGATACTTCAGATACGACGTCTAAGCTTCCTTAAAGTTGCCATCAACTGCTCGGGATCTCTATGAATACCAACCCAACAACCATTTACGAATATCTTTGTAGCATCGGCAATAGCCGAACAATTTCCTCCAAATTCTTAATAGACCACTCCTCCAAGAACTCAAGAATAGGCGAGGGCTGAGAACCTACAGAGATGTAGGCCATAAGGGCCAGATTTTTTACCAGACCTACAGCAGCTCCCTCTGGGGTCTCGACAGGACAGATCATGCCCCACAGCGTGTTGTGCAGCTGCCTGGGCTTTCGCTAAGGAATCACACAAATCCATTAAATCATTCACAATTTAATCCACAATTTTTCAAGGTTGCGGTGGTACAAATTAAAGGATCGCCCTAGTAGTTCCCATCAATCTATGTTAATTTCATAAAAAAAGTATGGTATTAAACTCGCTGAAATGTCCATCACACGCTCGCGACTCGCTTAATTTTCCAAATTTAAATTTTAAAGCGCATCACTTCCAATTAATTCCCCCGCGATTCCCAATCCCGGAAACGTCAAATTACAAAGTAATTCCGCGCGACCCGGTTTCGACGATGCATTATTACGTTGCGCCCTTTTCGGCGAAACGTCCGTCCACCGCGATACGTCTTAATTAGGCAATGCGGCTCGCGTGCCTCGGACTCGGGTCAGTGCTCTCTTGCAATCAATAAAGACCGTATATGTGAAAATGAAATGATGCTCAAACACATTAAGGATATAGAAAAAATACCGACAACAACAAAAAAAATTGGAAAGAGGGGAGGGGGGTGGAAATAACCTGCAGACCGGACAGCCATTATGCACGTATTAATCAGGCTGATTGACGAGAAGGCATTTACTTGATTATTTGGTATTATGTATGCGTGTTGTTCGAATTAAATTTAGTGAAAACAAAAAATGAAAGAGTTAGTTAATGGTTTAGATATAATATTTTCTATAAAAAACTACAAATCCAGGTAGAAGTGTAATGTTGGAAAAACCCTGCCTTGAACTAGCAACTGAGGCTCCCAGACTCAGCAGAAATAACCGCATTATAACTGGATGGCTGCATTTCCTGTGACTATTCTAAGATTATTTCTGCTAAGTCTGAGAGCTAGTTCATGGCAGGATTTTTCCAAAATTACACTGCTACCTGAATTTGTAGCTTTTAATAGGAAATAATAAATTATCCATAAATTAAAAAAAAAATTATAAAATATTTCAAATCTCAATTCCATGCTTCAATTCGAAATCACGTGTCTCACGGTATATTTCAAACATTATTTACGATTAATATTTTCGGTAATCGTTTTAAATGCGCGTGCATTTCGTTTCGGGATTAACGCGCCGAGCCGCATTATGGATGTGTTTAAAACGCAATTTAAGGCTCCGATACTCTTGGATAATGTAATTTACGGCGGTGGTTAAATTCAGTAATGATAATATATGATACGGCGGATGTATAAGCATCCCCGTGATTAATAGATATTAATTTATTCTATATAGAGTTAGCGACGTGCGCGATACCGACCAAACGAAGATTAATTCCTGAGCTTTATGTAATATGTATTAAAAATCGATCGTTTTAGTAAAACGTTCCGCGCTGTTTTAACGCCACAATGAAAAATATTAATAAAATATTCACAATATTTGATTCGTCAAATTTAATAATAATAAAACAGGAGTGGCAGGAAAATCTCTCGTCGTTAGCCCATGACAGTCTACTTATATTTTGTAAATATAAATATTTGTAAAGAATTGTAATTGTGTCGTCTGAATATAAAACCTGAGATAAATACAGCTCTGCCTTACATAATTTAAAGATGCTAAATTAAATTAAATCAACCATATTCAATCAAATTAAATCAACTATATTAAATCAAACTAAATGAAATTAAACCAGATTAATTACAAATTTAAATCAAATACTTTTTTTCTATTTAAATTATTTTTATGTATTTTATTGAAATTGGAACTCTTTTTCTAAATGTGGAAATAATTTATTAATTATTTTCAAATCATTTTTATTTAATGTACTTTTTCTATTATTTAATGAAGGGTAAATACTTAATAAATATTTAGTACTATGGATAGAAAAACTTAATTTTGGTTAGATTTATGAGCTGTGCTGATGGAGGATGAATATGGAAACACGAGTTACAGATAACTTTCTCGTTATGATTTATAATCATAACGAGAAGTTAACGTTATGTTATGCTTGTAACTCGTTTTTCTATATTCTTCAGCACAGTTCATAATTCTGATCAAAATTAAGTTTTTCTGTCGATAGTACTAAATATTTATTAAGTTAAGAATTGAAGTAACGTTCCTTTTGTTGTTTTTACATTAAATTTTTCTCGGAATAAAATTTGTTGCATTATGCAATATTTTATTGATGTGCAACAGCAAGTGTACATTATGTAATTCAATGTCCTGCGTGGGTATTTCCCGGGAAGTAGTTGTTTTAATGTGCATTTGTTTAATGTACTTACGTAACGTAAGTCAAAAGTCACAGAGCTAAATGTGGAAATAATTTAGTAATTATTTTCAAAACATTTTTATTTAATATATTTATTAAGTATTTAGTATTTATATAGTATTAATTAAAATTCCTTAAGAAATGCTCAGTTTCATATAACTCACAAATACATGCAATTTTTTTCTTGGTTTAAATCTGTGATATTTAAAAATACTAAATAATTTATTTCACAAAAATGAATACAATTCTCGACGAAGATTTTTTCGTCCGAGGAAAAAAATATGCCGCTCATCGAAACAATAATCTTCTTCCCCCGCGCAAAAAAAAAGAAGCTGCCGGGGAAAAAATACCTCCCTCAGTAAAATAATATTTCGACGTGGATGTAAATTACATTCAGCGCCAGTAATTTTCCCAATTGGAACTTGTAATCCGTTTACGCAACAGATGTGCAGCAAGCAGGAGAGCGGAATTGGATTATAATTCTGCGGGTGTTTGGCCACGTCATTATTTTCCTTTTTCCCTCCTTCCTCCGCCCGCCCGGTAAACGAAAAAATGACCAATTCCGCAGGAGGAGCAACCCGGAATGGGATTTTAAAATTATTGCCCTTATCTGCGCGAAGACCCTTCTCGTCCTCCTCCTCCTCCGGAAACGATAAATCACATTCGGGACAAATACTCTTTGCATTCAATCCGGTCAGATAATGCCTAATCTTCGTGTTATTTGCTCTTTTGAAGGATTTATAATGCGCTTTCTTTATTAGGAGGGGGGTGAATACTAAGTAGGCGGAATTTAATGCGTTTTGTTGGGAACGTTGGTCGAAATTTAATGGAATTCGTTTAATCTTAACATTAGATTTATTTTTTTAGAATACTATATATTTTGTATCCATAAATTTAGATTTAGATCTTGTAAAAATAAGGTATATAGAAAAAAATTTAAAACAATAGAAATATTTTAATCTGTTTAATATATATAAGTTACAACTTTTTTTATCAAAACAATATTTTAAGCTACAAAGGGCCGAAACTTTCTACAGAGATAGATTATTCATTCACTTGGTCACAGTTATTTAAATAAATTAAATAAAAATGATTTGAAAATAATTAATTTTTTTTTTTTCATGGAGCTAAATGTGGGAATAATTTATTAATTATTTTATTAAAATAAAAGTCTACTGAACTCGAATCAATTATCAGAAAGTGTTTATTTCGGGTAGATTTTTTTTGCGAATTTTCAAAGAAAAATGAAAAATAAATAAAAATGATTTGAAAATAATTAATAAATTATTCCAACATTTAGCTCCATGAAAAAAAAAAAAATTATTTTCAAATCATTTTTATTTAATTTATTTAAATAACTGTGACCAAGAGAATGAGTACTCTTTTTTCATGAAGAAATAATTTTAGAAAATATTGATAAATAAATTAAATAAGCCAAAATGTAAAACTATTTGAGAAAAAAAAAAATATTACAATAAACATATTTTTACTGCAATTTTTTTACTGAATATTGTTTCTATGTTAGTAAAGACTGTCTGTGAATTATTTCAGACTTTTCTGAAAACAACGATTTTTAATGCAAATATATTCTTTCGTTTCCTCGTGCAAAACCTAATTTCATATTTTAGTGGAATTGCATTGTTCTTAATTAATTGGATTAAAAATAATCAAAATAAAAATTGTTTAAGAAATTATATAAATTTGAAACAGATTCGTTTAATCTTGATTGATTCAGAATTGATTCAGAAGATAATATATGTTATCTTCTGAATCAATTCCTAATAGTACGAGAATCTGTTTGAAATGGATATAATTTTAAAGATAACATATATTATCTTCTGAATCAATTCCTAATAGTACGAGAATCTGTTTCAAATGTATATAATTTCTTAATCAATTTTTATTTTTATTATTTTTAATCCAATTAATTAAGAATTTAATTATGATAAACTCCATTGATTTTTCGAAAAAATTAAAATAGTGATTAGGTTATGTACATCAAGGAAATATAGGGTTTTGGTGTATTATCCAAGGAGAGAAATCAATAATGCCTGTTTCATTTTAGTATTTTTTTTTTAATTTAACTTGCGAAACCTGTTAGCCGTCCGCGTAACACCTCCATTGAAAAGCTCCGTTATTTTTTTTCCGACACCCGGAGAATTAGAAAAGCAAATGTTTGTCCAGTGCGAAAAAAATAATATTGTGTGCGAAACCATTCACCCAGTTCAAACAGCCTGGCCGCTGAAACGCTCCGCGGTCTCACACACGGTGGCTGTCACCGACACGGCATCAATTTTAAAACACCATGCGGCAAGCGGAAAATGTCCCGGCGGCATGTTTCAAATTCCTCGTTTCGAGCACTCACCAGATGCACTCCATTCGCTACTTGGTCATAGAGAGTGCCTCCTCGAGTGTCGATTGCATTCGGCCAGTTATCGCCGGGGAATGTTTGGATATCGTTTGAAGACGTGAAAATATGCCCATCTTGTCGACGAGACTATACAATTTCGTCCAAGCGCGGGTACCTGAGGGATACCCCCCGGCGAGAAACGATACTTTTAATTATTTTTAGTTCGGATTTATTTTTAGATTTGTTATAATTAGTGATGGGCAAAGTCGATCTTTTATAATTTCTAAATTAAGTGTATTATAATTTTATGAATGTTACTTATTATAAAAATATCAGAAATAACTTCCCATTTATTAATAAACATAAATTTGAAGTTACTTTTTCGTTTTAAATACTTAAAATGACACATTTACTAATATTATTCGATTTTGCCCAACACTAGTTATAATATAATAGTTATATTTTCAGAATAAAATGTTTTCGGAATATACAGTAACATTAGTCGTAACATTTGAATATAATTATTGTTGTAATTATTGTTTTATAGAATATAACCAATTCTCATTCTAAATAATACTTATTTAAAATAGTTCGAATAATAACGATATTCCCCTTCTTTTAAAATTGTCATTTCCGCTCAAAAATCCGCCGGTCCTACTACATCTCATCCCATCTCACTCTAAACTCGCTCTCAGAACAGATCAATTTGATTTACGTCGCCCAGCGAGGAAAATATTTATTGCCGTAAAACCACAAATTGGTGTTAAACACTTAAAGGAGGACTTCTTTGAAAAAACCGTTTGGACGAAATTGTAAAGTCCTTTGTCGACGAGGTTGTGGGAAAGGTGTGAAGATTTTTTTTGATTTTTATTTTGGGTAGTTTTTGTTTGTCAAAAGCCCATATAATAATTTTATGATGACTCCTACGTCTAGATTTTCAGTGGGGGTTTACATGAAGTCAACGAAACTATGGTTCTAAGGACAATTTGAAAATGCCACACCACTCAACGAATAATTAATTAATACTAATTAATTATTCGTCGAGTGGTGTGGCGAGGGCATTCAATTAAACAGTAACGAATAAGGAATTCAAATCTTTTCATTTTGAAAAAAAAATGGTCAGAGACAGGCGAGTATTCAAGGGGGAGGAGGTGGTTGTGTGTTTAAAGGAGGTAATATAATATATATATATATATATATGGAGTACAAAGATTTTAAGTTTGATTAGTTTATAGCGTATCCAGGTATCCCACAAGGTTCGAATCTTGGCTCCATGCTGTTGAATTGAATATATGGAGTACAAAGATTTTAAGTTTGATTAGTTTATAGCGTATTCAGGTATCCCGCAAGGTTCGAATCTTTGCTCCATGCTGTTGAATTGAATATATGGAGTACAAAGATTTTAAATTTGATTAGTTTATAGCGTATCCAGGTATCCCACAAGGTTCGAATCAAGGCTCCATGCTGTTGAATTGAATATATGGAGTACAAAGATTTTAAGTTTGATTAGTTTATAGCGTATCCAGGTATCCCACAAGGTTCGAATCTTGGCTCCATGCTGTTGAATTGAATATATGGAGTACAAAGATTTTAAGTTTGATTAGTTTATAGCGTATCCAGGTATCCCACAAGGTTCGAATCTTGGCTCCATGCTGTTGAATTGCTCTATAAATAAAATTGCTGATATTGAAAATTTTAAACTAAAAAAATATATTTGCTTCCCATACTGAGCCGACATATAAAAAAAAATCAGGACAGACAATGAGGCTCGGACATGAAAACGCGGGGAGGGCGGCTTTCTATTATTCGACGCAGAGTCCCTAATTAACGCAAAAAGGGCCGGCTCGCTCTGTATGAACAACCCCGCCGCGCCGCGCTATGTTTATACGTATCGGCTATTTGTTATAATCCGCGGACTCACGAATGAAACCACCCCGAACAGGGACCGACGACCCTTCCCGACCCGGACCGAGCTGCCCCCCAGCAATCGATACCGAGCCGCCCCGTGACGTCATGGGCGGGTCTTGGTGACGTCACGCGCGTACTGAATATTACCGAGGGACGATGCACTTGCGGGCCACGCGGATAGTCCCGGGAACTAACCTAATTTCCCCTCGCCTTTCTTTTCTTCTTATTCTTATTCCTGTTTTTTTTTTCTTCTTACATTTCTTCTATGTTTTTTTTTTTGTTTGTTTGTTTCATTTTGTCGTTCCGCTCGGATGATGGATAAAAGGGAAAAGGGCCAGGTGAGGAGGAATAAGTTATCGCCGCGTGGGAAATCAAAACTATTCAGCGTTCTCCCAGGGTGGGTTTAACAAGGATTTAATGTCGTCTTTTATTTATGCATTTAACCCTCCTTTTTTTGTATTCTTTCGTTTCCTCGTGCAAAACCTAGTTTTATGTTTCAGTGGAATTACATTGTTCTTAATTAATTGGATTAAAAATAATAAAAAATTGATTAATTTCTTAATAAATTTATTATTTTATTATTGGATTAAAAATAATCAAAATGAAAATTGATTAAGAAATTATATACATCAGAGTTGCACCCTCATTTTTTCTCCATTCTCAAATATAATATATATTTTATTTCAATATAAATTGTATTTTCCATTGTAATAATTTAGATACGTATTAAAGTTAGAACGTCGTTGTTATAAAATTAATTCTTTAAAAAAAAAACAAATCGTGGAACTGTAATGTTAAAAAAAGGGGTTGATCGAATTTTATTGATCATTGCCAGAAATTTTCCTTGTTTAATTTCATTGTAATTTATATATATTTTTTAATTAAATTATACCTCAATGTTGTAAAATTCATATATACATATTTTTTTTTTCAAAAAATTTTTTTTAGTTTCCCACTAATAACAACATTCAACTTTGCAACACTCTTATAAACATGCATACTTTCGCGCCGGGGCTGAACTTTTGTGAGAAATGATCATTTTCGATGGAGGAGGGGGGCGGACGACCGTTCCCGGAAACCCGGGGCATTAGTTTGATATTTGAAGGGAGGGATTTTGCGATTTTGTTGTCGGACTTTATGAATACTTCGATACTTTGGAGACCGTCGTAATCCCTTTCCGGGCGGGGGGAAGGGGAGGGACGGAACGTGATTTGAATTTTTACGTGAGAAGACGCGAGGGCCGCAAATGCGAGCCTGTAATTAGAGCCGAAAGTTTCTTTTCTTCCTTTTGTTGCGCTCTACTCCGGGGAGAGGAAATTACAACAACGAAAAAAAAAAAAACGAAAAGTTAACGCCGCGGGTGGAATTCGTTATTCGTTGCTGTTTAATTGAAATGCAATACTAATTAATTATTCGTTGAGTGGTGAAAATACATTACGTTCTCACTAAGTAAATATTATATAATTTTTTTTGAAGGGGATTTATTTTTCACAAACATTATTAAAATCGTAATTATTATCTTATCATGAAAATTATAATTAAACTTACATTTATTTTTCACAAACATTATTTAAATCGTAATTATTATCTTATCATGGAAATTATAATTAAACTTATATTTAGTATTTAGTTTTATTTACACAAAAGTAACATAATTAATATTAGCTATTTCTTGTCTCACTATTAACTTAAACGAGCTGCAAATCCACCAAGGACTGGTTTACTCGATTTTGGGAGCGGGGCTCTTCATCTATATACATATTACATTTAAAAATAAAAACACAAAAGCCACACCGATATTTAGGATACGGAAAATTTATTAAAAATAAATCACAAATAAATATTAACTTAAATTGACATTTTTAATAAATGAAACATTTTTTTTACATTGTTTGTATAACTCGGATTGTTTTATTGTTGACTACAGTTTCTGCCTTGTCTTCAATTGATAGTGATGAGCAATACAAATGTCTGTGCTAGCTAGTCTTGGAGCGTCTTGATGAATTCCTTTAATTATCGAGCGTATAACAAAAATCGACGACGAAGTTGGCATTGGAAATCTAAAGTCATGTCTGAACTAAAATCACACGCTCACTGGTTGTCATGTTGATTGCAACCAGCATTTCACCCGTGTGATCTTAGTACAGACATGACTCGAGACTTCCAATGCCTACTTCGTCGTCGATTCGAGACTTCCAACGCCAACTTCGTCGTCGATTCGAGACTTCCAACGCCAACTTCGTCGTCGATTTTTGTTATACGCTCGATATTAATTAATTAATTAATTATTCAATTTATTAAAAACCTACTATCCCGGCGCATTCACCATTTTGACTACGCATAATAGCATTCCTTTCTGGGTATTCCCCCCCTCCCCTTCCCCCACACAAAAAAATGGAATAGAATAAACTTTATTCAAAAATAATAAATTATTTCCACGTTACCTACTGCAATTTTAATTATTATTATTAATTAATTAATTATTCAGTTGAGTATTTTAATATTAATAGAAAAGAATATTTTAAGTTTTTTAATATCTTTTTATTTAATCTTATTAAATGTTATTTCACAGTAATACAACAAATGTGTTCTATATATATATAACATCTTTATTTCTGCAGACAATTTTATATACAATAAATTAACAATATAATTGTTATAATATGTTATACGTTGTCCTTAGAAAACGGCTATCGACCATCGGTCTTTCTGCCTGCAAATGTGTTCTATTAATTCTAATAATTATATGTTAACACACTCACCGATTGGTTGCTTTGAACATTTATATAATTTTATTTTTGATGCATACTTCAAACATTACAATTCTTTACAAATATTTATATTTACAATACATCTAGATGGGTTAGTATCTGTCATGGGCTATCGACCGGAGGTCTTTCTGCCCTGTATATTATTATTTATTTATTGTAATTCTGTAGTTATGTTCGCATTCTCGATATTAAGTGCATGTATTATATATTGTTTGCAATGGTAATTATCGTGAAATAAATAAAATAAAATAAAAATGTGCTTGCGTGACGTTACAAGAAACAATACAACGATGTTTTACTTAAGTTTTATGCTAAAATAAACCAATGAAACTGAAAATGTTTGGGGTATTTTTTGGGAATAAAGTTTCCATCTTCAGTAGTATAGAATTTTAGTAAATAAATTATTTAAAATGAAATATTGCATGGTTAAAATAAATTTCTCCCACTCTTTGATTATTAAATTATTTATTAAACTTCAACACTACTTTAGATGGAAATAAATAAAAAAAATAAGAATTTTAAAAGTTTTCGAAATAAATTCAGACAAAATAAAAAGAAAAGCATTTTTTATTAAGAGAAAAAAAAAAACTTTCTTCACAGTCCAAATATTCAAGATTTTATGAAATATTTCTTTATAACCAAAACTAAAAGATATTTTTCTTTCTTAAACTTTTTCTACCCAATTGGGTGTCGAGTATAAGAATATATACAAGCGTAAAAAGTAGGTACAAAAAAACTTGCCAGTGTCGGTGGAAACCGCTGTATGTTTATCTGAAATCAAGAAAATATATAAATTAGATACAAAAAAAAGCGCCGCAAATAAAATACGTTTTTCTTCATTCTGCATTACGTTTATGAAATGTGTGTGAATCTGGTAATGAATAATTTCAATAAAGAGCTAGATAGAATTTTAATTATTACCAACAATAACAGTTTCAAAAAAGAAAACATTGTCGCGAATCGAATCGATTCTTCCGCTTCGCGACGACTTTCCGATGCTCAGCAATCTCAAGGATAATAGAAAAAGGATTTATTCACTTGGTCACAGTTATTTAAATAAATTAAATAAAAAGGATTTGAAAATAATTAATTAATAAATTATTTTCCCTTTAGCTACTGTGACAATTTGACTTACTTATGTAGATAAGTCAAATTGTCACAGTAGCTAAAGGGAAACTAATTTATTAATTATTTTCAAATTCTTTTTATTTAATTTATCTCAAGGATTTACTCGATCTTGGGATAATACATTTGCTGATAAAGGATGATCGAAGATGTCCGTGAGGTTGAGGGAATAAGGGAGTTGGTGGCAACATCGAGTAAAGTCGAAATAAGGTGAGTTTGTTATTATAACAATAATAAGTCACATTTACCTCGCGTGATATTTGGTGAATGCGCCGGGCAATTCGAAAATTTATATTCTCTCGCGCAGAAGACAATCAGCGTCAAGGATTTACTCGATCATTGGAGAATATTTTTTTGCTGAAAAAGGACGATCGAGGAGGTCTGTGAGATTTTGGGAATAAGGGAGTTGATGCCCAGGCAGAGATGAGTAAAATCGAAATAAGATCAGTTTGGTATAACAATAATAAGTAACATCGACCCCCGAGTGATATTTGGTGAATGCGCCGGGTAATTCGAACATTTATATTATCTCGCACAGAAGGCAATCAGCGTCAAGGATTTACTTGATCATGGTAAAATATATTTGCTGACAATGAATGATAGAGGAAGCCCGTGAGATTGAAGGAATCAGGAAGTTAGTGCTCAGACAGCGATGAGTAAATAAGGTCAGTTTGTTATAACAATAATAAGTCACATTGACCCCGCGTGATATTTGGTGAATGCGCCGGGTGACTCGCAAATTCCTATTCTCTTGCGCAGAAGGCAATCAGCATCAAGGATTTACTCGATCATGGTAATATATATTTGCTGACAAAGGATGATCGAGGAAGCCCGTAAGATTTTGGGAATGAGGGAGTTGGTACCCAGGCAGCGATGAGTAAAGTCCTATTAAGGTGAGTTTGTTATAACAATAATAAGCTACATCGTTCTCTGCGTAATATTTGGTGGATTCGCCGGGTAGTATAAGTCACATCTTATTCTACTCGCGTGCTATTTGGTGAATTCGCCGGGTAGTATAAGTTACATATCATTTTATCCCGCGTAATATTTGGTGGATTCGCCGGGTAGTATAAGTTACATGTTAATCTACATCGCGCGATATTTGGTGGATTCGCCGGGTAGTAATATAAGTCACATGTTATTCTGCTCGCGTGCTTTTTGGTGAATTCGCCGGGTAGTATAAGTTACATATCATTCTACCCCGTGTAATATTTGGTGGATTCGCCGGGTAGTATAAGTCACATGTTATTCCACCCCGAATAATATTTGGTGGATTCGCCGGGTAGTAATATAAGTTACATGTTATTCTACTCGCGTGTTTTTTGGTGAATTCGCCGGGTAGTATAAGTAACATATAATTTTACCTCGCGTGATATTTGGAAGATTCGCTGAGTAGTATAAGCCACATATTATTCTACCCATTGTACCATTTGGTGGATGCGCCGGGTATTTAGAAAATACGTATTCTTTCGCGCGGAAGGTGATCATCGTCTTGGTGTTATCGTTGACTTGCTCGTACTTGATGCCCAGCTCCTCCACGGATATCCTCTGGAGGAGACTCTGCGGCAACATCGAAGCCCTGTCCCATTTCAGTTTGCTCAACATCAGCACTTCCCAAATCCAGTGACAATATTTGCACTTAATAGATTTTTATTAACAAACATGGTTTGTTTCACTGATTTTTTTATTTTTATTATCACTAATTTCGACCGTTGGTCATTCTCAAAAAGATTTGTGCAAAATTTACCTAACTACTTCCTAGTACATTTTCAATTTTGATATAAAGAAAACTCTTGATTTGTTGATTGTTAAGGCTTTCACTTGGTTATACATGTATAACTTGTTATACAAACAAAGTGAAAAAGTGTTTTATTTAATAAAACTCTTGATATTTTTATAGCATTTTTTTTATTAAAAAACTTGTATAAAAAAGTTAAGGGTTTGTTTCGAAGGACCCAAAAATGTTAGTGTTTGAACTGGCTATATTAATTTAACAATTTACAAATTTTGTGTCGCAATGTTGATCGTATGAAGTCTCGAGATAATCTATTTCGAAAAATGTTCCAGTTACTTTTTCACATTCGTTGTAATATTTTCCATATCATTTTTTTTTTTCAATAAATAAAGTATTTTTATTCAATTTCATTTATCGCCACGAATTTACGCCTGCAGATTAATCCCCAATATTCGCGTAATACATTTTATTATTCCTAAGATAATCACCCGTGAAGGTTCCCTTCGAGCGAACCGAATCGATTCTCATTTTCCAAAGCAGGGGGAATTCGAACCTTCCGCCCCACCCCCGGCCATTCCATTCAATCCCCCATCGCGCTCAGCATTTCGTTACAGCGCGCGGGGATAATTTTCATTTTTTTTTTCAGTCCGTCCGCCATTATTTTCTCGTCTCTAATTTTTCCCTCTTCATTTTTTTTTCTTTGCGCGAAAGTGAAGTGCATCCGGGGCGCCGCCCTTCTTCCCAAACCCGGACCGGCGGCGGCGGCGGCAGCGCGCCCCCTGCCGGAACGCACGCGTATCGATCCGGGGGAGCCGGCCCGAGGCCCGAAAGCTGAAATATTACGCGCGGATTTTATTAATAAAATTCGGCTTTAAATACATCCATTTCGGGCGATTTTAATTAATTAACACAACAAACAGAATGTTTTGCATGTATTAAAACCACCTCAATTTAACGCGCCGCGGATTTAACGTTTCATCCATTAATTTCATGCATCGTTTGTACGTGTATGTAATGCGTGTTTGCGCGTTACAGCACGAACCCTCATTGTTTCAAAAACGCTCCTCGCGAAATGGAAACATTAAAAACAAAACAATTGCTTTTCTTCAACTTTAAAATAAAATCAACATAAAAATGTAAAAAAATATAATTAGTAATTATAAAATTTGTCAAAAGTAGTAATTATTGTAGTAACTAATTAACACATTAATATATAAATAAACGATGTTTGAAACTAAAAAGGTATAAGGTATTTGGAAAAAAATGTGGATTAAACTCAATAGACATTTAACAATTATATACTTAACCAATTATCGGAATACGGAATAGCTTCGAATATTTTTATACGCGATAGGAAAATCCATTTATAGACGTTGTTGTGCGTAGCAAAAAAAAGGTGAATGCGCCGGGTTATGATGTTTGTAATAAAGAAGTTTTGAATAAGAATATTTTCATTATTCGTTATTAGTTTTGCTTAATACTCTTTTTAAACGTTCTATATAAGTGGATGATGAATTAAACAAACAGCATCGATTTATGATATCAGCACAATTCTGCATTTTTAGGGGACAAAAAAATAATATCAAATATTATAATTACATAATATTTTTTAATAATGTATAAATGCATAAATAAGACAGCGTGTACAAGTATTATATTGATGACGATTTTTGATTATATCTTCTAAAAAATAAAATAGAAGAAATCTATAAATGTAGATGAAATTATAAAATGTATACTTGTGCACACAATTGAGAAACCCTGTAATTCGAGCGCGCAATTACAAAATCAACTCGTTAAATATTTATCCCCCAATTTGCAGCGCCCTCCCTTCTATATTACTTTTTCGTTAATTTTTAAACAGATCTTACAAGAAAAAGTGGCAATTACGCCCGGTAATAATTCCGCGTTATTTCCGCAATTCATCCGCGCGGCGACAATAAAGGGCCGCCTTTGAATAAACCATGGGCCCTCCGCGGGAGGAAAGTAAAAATTTTTATTATAAATATGCATGGCCGCGGGAGCCGTTTATTATTTAGGAAGTTTCCGCGCCCTTTTACCTTCCAGCCCTCTGCATTTAGCCAGATTACCCCATTGTCGACGGATAAACGTTCGCCTTTCATCGTTCACATTTCGACAAAGGGGGCGCAACAGTTTGCCCGAGTTTACGACTTTTAAAGAAACAGAGAAAGAGAGATGGGGGGGATCATGAGAAAATGGGCGAAACGTGAATTATGTTTAATTGTTGTTTACGGACGGATTGAGGGGATTATAGCTGGAATTATAGAAGAAAAGAAAAAAAATATCCACTTTTTTGTTTTCTTATTTACACAGGCATGATTTATTCTTATGTTATTCTCTAATAATTTTTAATATTACACCCTCGAGGCTCTACTACAGCTATTTTTATTTTTGTATTTATTTCTATTACTAATATCCTTCAAATAGATACATACATAAATTAGATTAAGATTCAATTCAACTGGATGGATAAATTAGACACCAATTAAAAAAAATTAAAAATATTAAAATCCACTCAAGAGCTAATTTAACTAAATGGATCTCTTAATAAGAGTCCAAACTGTCAGAAAATGCCAATTATTTGTATATGCAGCAGCGTGCAACTTCTCGACAGCAGCCTCAATTTGGACTATTTTTGCTCAAATCCATAAATTAGACTCTAGTTAAAAAAAATTAAAAAAATATTAAAAAGTGCTCAAGAGCCAATTTAATAAAATGGATCTCTTAATAACAGTCCAAACTATCTGAAAATGCCAATTATATGTACTTGCAGCAGCGTGCAACCTCTCCACAGCAGCCTCAATACGGATTATTTTCGCTCAAGTCCATAAATTGGACTCCAGTTAAAAAAAATAAAAAAATATTAAAAACTGCTTAAGAGCTAATTTAATAAAATGGATCTCTTAATAAGAGTCCAAACTGTCAGAAAATACCACTTATTTGTATTTGCAGCAACGTGCAACCTCTTCACAGCAGCCTCAATATGGATTATTTTCGCTCAAATCCATAAATTAGACTCCAGTTAAAAAAAAATAAAAAAATATTAAAAACTGCTCAAGAGCTAATTTAACAAAATGGATCTCTTAATAAGAGTTCGAACTATCAAATAATACCAATTGTTTGTACTTGCAGCAGCGTGCAACCTCTCCACAGCAGCCTCAATTTGGATTATTTTCGCTCAAGTCCATAAATTAGACTCCAGTTAAAAAAAATAAAAAAAATATTAAAAAGTGCTCGAGAGCTAATTTAGCAAAATGGATCTCTTAATAAGAGTCCAAACTGTCAGAAAATACCAATTATTTGTACTTGCAGCAGCGTGCAACCTCTCCATAGCAGCCTTAATTTGGATTATTTTCGCTCAAGTCCATAAATTAGACTCCAGTCAAAAAAAAAATAAAAAATATTAAAAACTGCTCAAGAGCTAATTTAACTAAATGGATCTCTTAATAAGAGTCTAAACTGTTAGAAAATACCAATTATTTGTACTTGCAGCAGCGTGCAAATTTCTCCACAGCAGCCTCAATTTGGATTATTTTCGCTCAAGTCCATAAATTAGACTCCAGTTAAAAAAAATTAAAAAAATATTAAAAAGTGCTCAAGAGCCAATTTATTAAAATGGATCTCTTAATAAGAGTCCAAACTGTCAGAAAATACCAATTATTTGTACTTGCAGCGGCGTGCAACTTCTCCACAGCAGCCTCAATTTGGATTATTTTCGCTCAAGTCCATAAATTGGACTCCAGTTAAAAAAAATTTAAAAAATATTAAAAACTGCTCAAGAGCTAATTTAACAAAATGGATCTCTTAATAAGAGTCCAGACTGTCAGAAAATACCAATTATTTGTACTTGCAGCAGCGTGCAACCTCTCCACAACAGCCTCAATTTCGATTATTTTCGCTCAAGTCCATAAATTAGACTCCAGTTAAAAAAAAAATATTAAAAACTGCTCAAGAGCTAATTTAACAAAATGGGTCTCTTAATAAGAGTCCAAACTGTCAGAAAATATCAATTATTTGTATTTGCAGCAGCGTGCAACTTCTCCACAGCAGCCTCAATTTTGATTATTTTCGTTCAAGTCCATAAATTAGACTCCAGTTAAAAAAAAAATATTAAAAAGTGCTCAAGAGCTAATTTAATTATATGGATTTCTAAATAAGACTCCAAACTGTCAAAATAGACATGATTTATTTTTAAAGTTAGACTCCAATTTTTCTAATATACTTATTTTTATTAATGTAAATATATATTTCTATCATTAGTATCTCGACAAATAATAAGAGTTAAATCTTCTTTATTTTAATTTCGTTCTTTTATATTTTTTTGATTTTTTCTTATTGTTTTTTTTTATTGACAAAAGATATTTTCGCAAATATACACACACACACTTCGAATATATGCGTTCGGGCGTGAAATATGCGCGGCCTATTCACGTGCAGTCCCGTGTCCGTTAAATCCTGAATTAATGGGCCGTCGTGTTTTCAGCGAGTGTAAATTACCGCTGCAACGAAATATATGTATATATTTAGAGGCGCATCTGAAAATAGGGATGGCGCACTAAATTTAGAAAATGTCGGCCTCATAAGTTCAGAGCACGCCTGCAAACCGATCTGTTTACAGACCGGAATTACTCAACGTTCCGCCGCGGCCTGCGAAAAGCTGAATGAAAACAACCTTGACCCGTATCGCTCATATATATATATACACTACTTCTTTTTTTATATATATTTTCGATTCGTGTTTAAAATAAAAATTCATTCATGAAATTATGAAATTAGAAAAAAAAAACAGATTTAGTTAAATCTCACAATATTCAATTTTTAATGTTAACTATTTATTATTTATAATAACTTTAATAACATATTTAATACTTAAATAATTATAGTCTCCACAACCAATAACCAATATAAAGAATTGAATTGAAGTTTTAGGGCGCTTCGACAACATTGGTCATTTGCGCCGTCAATATAAAGAAGATTAGAACATGTCTATTGCCTTAGATTAAGCTAAATTGTAAATGGTCAGCCGTATATTGAATAAATAAATAAATCTCATAATCCTTCGGAGCATTTTCAGTTCGCCCAATGGATTAAAGATCGTTTGGCTAAAAATTAGAATTTTTCCCAAAAAAATCGATTTTTTCGATGAAGCTCATTTCTATTTCGTAAGCTACGTCAATAAACAAAATTATTGCATTTGAGGTGTATGTATATATATATATATATATATTCAATACTAGTATTAGTTCAAATTTCAAAGATGGTTATTTTCCCTTAAATTTTCTATTAGAAATTAATTATTGAATCACTCTAACTGAAGCTTATCGTACCATTTCTGGCCGGCTTGTATGTATTCACTGTTATGAATTCCGATCGTTATTTTAAACTCATAACAAGATAAAAATATGCCCGTACATTTCAAAATAATGAAAAACTTCTTTCCCATTCTCACCGCAAACAAAACCCATTGTCCGAGAGCCGGGCGAAGGCATTCGCCCTTTAAAGGGCACAATGGCCCCATCTCGTCCGCGGGGACAAGAGCGCGGGGAATAATGAAATGGAAACCTGCAGATGCATAAGCGGAAGGGCTGTTTTTCAGGGCCTGACATCATCACTTAGGGCGCTCGCTCGCTCGCTCGCTGGCACGCACGCACTTTCGCCGCGGTTTTTTTTTTGTTTTCTTCCTTCTCCTCCTGCAAACTCGCGCGCGCTGCAAAGCCTCCCCCTTTGTTTGCTTTTCATTTGTACGAGAGGGGACGATAACATCGGGAAAATTTGCATCCAGCCGAGGGGTTTTAAGCCGGCGCCGGTAATTAATTCGTGGGATGTAACAATTTTATGCTTTTAACAGGTTTTCTCTGTTTTTTTTTTGTTTTGTTTTCAGAGGTAAGTAATATTTGTTTTATCTAATATGAAAACTACGTTTTATTTTTAAAAATAAATTAATAAGGAAATGCGAACTTAAATTAAATTAAAAATAAAAATGCAGGGACCGGAATTATTTTGCCTGCCCCATAAGTGAAATTTAAAAAAAATCAATTCATTTCGAATTTCATGAGGGGAAGTGAAATTCGTTACGAAAATCCCAGGTAAAATAATTGCAGGATATTTATAATAATAATAATAATAACTTTATTTATCACATAGAAAAATACTAAATGAAATGTCATGAGTGTAGGCGAAGTTCAGTCAGCTTAAACTGTTACTGATTTTCCACTTAACCCACGATATTTCTATTCAGGAATGAAATTTAATATAAACTGATATTTCGGGATTCTTTCAGCTACAGAATCAAATTTCGAAAAAAAGGGATGATAATTTATTTGTAAAAAATATCGTATGCAGATCCTCTTTCAGAATATGCAAAAAAGTAAAATTACCCCATCCACAGTTTTTGAAATATTTCCACCTGAAACCAAAAACGACGAATATTGTTGCAATTTTCCATAATTTGGATTTTCAAAAAATCACAATAATTATAATTTTCGAGATTTCTTAATGAAAATCTCTGGAGATATTAATCAAAACCTGCTCTTTCAGAATATGCAAAAAAGTAAAATTACCCCATCCACAGTTTTTGAGTTATTTCCACCTGAAACAAAAAACGACGAATATTGTTGCATTTTTCCATAATTTGGATTTTCAAAAAATCACAATAATTATAATTTTCGAGACACCTTAATGAAACTCGCTGGAGATATTAATCAAAACCTGCTCTTTCAGAATATGCAAAAAAGTAAAATTACCCCATCCACAGTTTTTGAGATATTTCCACCTGAAACCAAAAACGACGAATATTGTTGCAATTTTCCATAATTTGGATTTTCAAAAAATCACAATAATTATAATTTTCGAGATATCTTAATGAAACTCGCTGGAGATATTAATCAAAACCTGCTCTTTCAGAGTATGCAAAAAAGTAAAATTACCCCATCCACAGTTTTTGAGTTATTTCCACCTGAAACCAAAAACGACGAATATTGTTGCAATTTTCCATAATTTGGATTTTCAAAAAATCACAATAATTATTATTTTCGAGAAATCTTAATGAAACTCGCTGGAGATATTAATCAAAACCTGCTCTTTCAGAATATGCAAAAAAGTAAAATTACCCCATCCACGGTTTTTGAGATATTTCTACCTGAAACCAAAAACGACGAATATTGTTGCAATTTTCCATAATTTGGATTTTCAAAAAATCACAATAATTATAATTTTCGAGATATCTTAATGAAACTCGCTGGAGATATTAATCAAAACCTGCTCTTTCAGAGTATGCAAAAAAGTAAAATTACCCCATCCACAGTTTTTGAGTTATTTCCACCTGAAACCAAAAACGACGAATATTGTTGCAATTTTCCATAATTTGGATTTTCAAAAAATCACAATAATTATTATTTTCGAGAAATCTTAATGAAACTCGCTGGAGATATTAATCAAAACCTGCTCTTTCAGAATATGCAAAAAAGTAAAATTACCCCATCCACAGTTTTTGAGATATTTCCACCTGAAACCAAAAACGACGAATATTGTTGCAATTTTCCATAATTTGGATTTTCAAAAAATCACAATAATTATAATTTTCGAGATATCTTAATGAAACTCGCTGGAGATATTAATCAAAACCTGCTCTTTCAGAGTATGCAAAAAAGTAAAATTACCCCATCCACAGTTTTTGAGTTATTTCCACCTGAAACCAAAAACGACGAATATTGTTGCAATTTTCCATAATTTGGATTTTCAAAAAATCACAATAATTATTATTTTCGAGAAATCTTAATGAAACTCGCTGGAGATATTAATCAAAACCTGCTCTTTCAGAATATGCAAAAAAGTAAAATTACCCCATCCACAGTTTTTGAGATATTTCCGCCTGAAACCAAAAACGACGAATATTGTTGCAATTTTCCATAATTTGAATTTTCAAAAAATCACAATAATTATAATTTTCGAGATATCTTAATGAAACTCGCTGGAGATATTAATCAAAACCTGCTCTTTCAGAGTATGCAAAAAAGTAAAATTACCCCATCCACAGTTTTTGAGTTATTTACACCTGAAACCAAAAACGACGAATATTGTTGCAATTTTCCATAATTTGGGTTTTCAAAAAATCACAATAATTATAATTTTCGAGATATCTTAATGAAACTCGCTGGAGATATTAATCAAAACCTGCTCTTTCAGAATATGCAAAAAAGTAAAATTACCCCATCCACAGTTTTTGAGTTATTTCCACCTGAAACCAAAAACGACGAATATTGTTGCAATTTTCCATAATTTGGATTTTGAAAAAATCACAATAATTATAATTTTTGGGATATCTTAATGAAACTGGCTGGAGATATTAATCAAAACCTGCTCTTTCAGAATATGCAAAAAAGTAAAATTACCCCATCCACAGTTTTTGAGTTATTTCCACCTGAAACCAAAAACGACGAATATTGTTGCAATTTTCCATAATTTGGATTTTCAAAAAATCACAATAATTATAATTTTCGAGATTTCTTAACGAAACTCGCTGGAGATATTAATCAAAACCTGCTCTTTCAGAATATGCAAAAAAGTAAAATTACCCCATCCACAGTTTTTGAGTTATTTACAATTGAAAGCAAAAACCACGTATTTTATTGCATTTTTTTATTGCGTAAACTATCTCACAGCACACGTTTATTTATTCCCACCTCCCCGAGCGAATAAAAAAATGCAAATTAAAAACCAATCAACCGAACCCACCAAATACTCACACATTATTTTAATTAGCAATCCCGGAGCGCGCGTGCTAATTAAACTCCTCGGATATGCACCGGTGACAAACGGCCAATTTGTACCTCCGCCGACTTTTTTCCTCTTTCCATTTTACAAGCCCCGTCTATTTCTAAACGCGGCGAGCGCGTTGCGCAACGGGAAATTGTGCAATAAATGCGAGCGCGTACGGCACACGCACGCCACTGGAGACTTTCGATTTCGCCAGAGAAAACGCTTTCGTTCGCAGCCCGAGTGGAATTCCTTCGGCCTCTTCGAAACAACAACAAAAAAATCTACCTATTTTAATATTGCATCATCGTAATTTAATAAATGCGCCTTTGAATGAGGTGTTTTGATTATAAACAAACGCTGTAGACTTTTTTTTACGTACTTTATTAACACCCTTGGTTACAAGAAGAATATTCGGTGTGCTAATCGTTTTTTTTTTTTTACTTTAATAAATACGAATTCTTAAAAATGGATCCATCATTTATAATAACCCTGTGCTGCAGAAAACATCCACAAAGTATTTTTGCAGAAAATCAATTTTTAACTTAAATAATTCAATTCCCATGTTACCAAAATATATTTCCTTTGACGTTTCTCCCTGTTTTATCGAATGATCGGCCGAATTAGAAGTGACGCGGAAAATATGCGCGCCTTTAACAATTCAACGCGCCCCGTTCTCTCCCGGTGCATTTCCACCTAGGGGCGAATGCGTCTCGATTTCCCGCTGAATTCACCTCAGCGGGCGACTTCCAGAACCACTCCGGTTCATCCCTTATTCAGTTCACCTCCTCCGGTATTAAGACAGACGCATTAGACCCTAATTTGACAGGTGAACCACTCGCAAAATGCAACGCGGATGCATAATTTAACATTTGCTGGCAGCAGAAAACGTAACAAACGGGTTTATTAATCGCTACGAGGAAGTGAAATGTGGATTGAAAGACTGGATTATAAAATAAATAAAGAAAAATCATGTTAGGTTGAATTTATAAATTTCGATTCAGACTAATTCTTCGTTTTACAGATATTAATCACGAATAAATATACTTTTGTTCTACTTTATTTTACTTATATATACAAAACAAATTGAAAAAAACAAACAGTTTAATGAAATGTTCAGCCACCATTCATCTAACGTATGAATAACTAGATGAATGGTGGCTGAACATTTCCTTAAATTTGTTAATTGTTAAGGCTTTCACTAGATTATACATTTTAATTTTATTAAATGAAACCCTTTTTTTTAATTTGTTTGTATCGAGCGTATACCAAAAATCGACGACGATGTTGGCGCTGGAAGTCTCGAGTTATGTCTGTACTTTGGTAATGTGTGAAAATATAATTTAAAAAAAACCGTTTCACAATTCACGCAGCGCAACGGATCAATTTCTTAATTCACACCGAGTTAAATAACACATTCTTTACAATAAATGAACTTCCTGTTTATCCCCTCTGTAATTTCTTTCGAATGTTATTTTCGCCGTTGGAAATTCGCGGATAGTTAAGCTGGAACGGATGTGTGAACAAGTGTGTGTGTGTGTGTGCGCCCTTCCTGTCGTAAACACCTGTTCTTGTTTACCCACGCCAGATCCAGGTGAGAGTGGTAGTAAATTACTCCTCAAAACGTATTCCTGCCTGTCCGTAACTAATCATTAAAAACGGGTACTGGTATTACATACCGCCGGCATTAACTCGAGAGTGGATTACCCGAGGGTCTTCTTGCCACATCCTTTTCGAGTTTGGAAAATTACTATATTGAATCCGGCGTTTTGTGAGCTTAGGAGTTTAATTGATTTTCATGCATGAGATTACATATTAGCGCATTTTTTTTCGTTGTTGTTTTTAATTCATTTCAAAAATATCTAAATATACAGAACAGTAAATGTCACTTGCTTGCGATAACTGACAAAGGTAAGACATTTTTGACGGAGAAGGGTGTAGTTTAGGTTGACTATATTATTTTTAGAAATAGTATCCAATCACATCGCACTCAATGCTTTGATGCCTTCCTGAACAAATCGAACATAGGAAAATTTACATTGAGTACATTCTAGCATGTTCGGTGTTACATTAAACTCTCTGTATATATTATATATAGATTAAAGGACTGAAACCCTCTAGAGAGATAGTTTAAAGTCTGCTGAACTGGAATTTTCCCACCAAAAGTCTTTATTTCGTTTAGAATTTTTCAAAGTTCAAAGAGCTACCCCTTTCAACAAAATTCATCAGAAAATTATTTCGGGTTGCAAGGGACTGAAATCCTCTATAGAGATAGACAAAAATAAAAATTTAGAAGGCGTTTCCCACATTTATATCTTTGATTCGCGCCTTCATTTGCAAACTTCAATTATGGTTGGAAAAAGTTGACAGAAACATTATTTCTACTTTTAAGACATTAAAAGCTAAATGTGGAAATAATTTATTAATTATTTTCAAATCATTTTTATTTAATATATTAAAAGCACTCGTCGATGACGAAAAAATATGATATAATCAATGCGAATATACAAGAGAACTTCAGAAGTCATCTGCAAATTCTGGTCGATGAATGCAATCGCTACTTCCCGAAATATAACCAAACCCAATCGAAAGGTATACATCAGCTGATTCGTAATGTTTTTTAATAGCTACTTCCCGGAATATAACCAAACCGAATTAAAAAGTATACAACAGCTGATTGGATATATATTTTTTTAAATTAATGTTGGAGATGTTCAAGAAGGGCTCATTGAATTGCAAAATGATAGAACACGTTTGAATCTGTTTCACTTGATAGGTTTTGTTGTAGAAAAGCAATTCGGGAAATCGCCTCGCGCTCTTATCCACGACTTATTTATGTAGAAAACAGGCAGAAAACCCTTGTTCACATAAATAAGTCGCGCTTTGCTTGTAATTAAAAACAAGTCCCGGAATTGATTGAGAGCAAGTGATGATATACGACAGCAGGTGTACATTATGTAATTCAATGTCCGGCGGGGAAATTTCCCGGGAAGTAGTTGTTTCAATGTGCATTTGTAACTTAAGTCAAAATGTAACATTGATTATTTTCAAATCATTTTTATTTAATATTTAATGAATATGTTGAAAGTTTCGATTAAAATTTATTTTAATATTAACACAGTTCATTATTTTTAAACAGTATGGCCCCTGCAAAGGATACGAGAATCATAGTGGTCCTTAGTAAAAAAAAATGTTGGGAATCACTGATCTAAACCTTACAAAAAATGTATACATCTTGTATATGCATAAGTAATAAGTAAGGAGTAGTATAACACAAGATAATAAATTAATTAATAATGAATTGCAATACTTTCGAATTTAACAATAAATTTTACAAACAAACTTTCGGTACAGCAATGGGCAATCCATTAGCAAATATTTTCATGAACCATTTAGAAAATGTTACCAAATCTAAAATTTCTAATTTTCCAAATTTATGGTTTATATATGTAGATGACATTTTTGCCATTATTAAAAATAACGCTAATATACAATTTTTTTATAAATGAATTAAACAAATTATTCGACAGTTTCAATTTTACACACGAAACTGAAACTAACGGCTGTCTTCCATTTTTAGACCTTTTAATTATTAGAAACAATAAGAAATTAAATTTTAATATTTATAGAAAATCAACACACACCTTTAATTACATACATTCGAGCTCTTTTTGTAATATAAAACATAAACGTTCAATTTTTAACAGCATGATTTTTCGAACAATGAATTTACCAATTACAGATCAAAATAGAAATAAGGAATTTCAATTAATTCTAGATGTTGCAAATTTTCTAAATTATGATGTTTCAATAATTAAAAAAATAATTAACAAAAAAGGAAATATTTAATTAAACATATTACAAAATTAGAAAAAAATAATGAAACAAATACAAATAAAAAAAATTGTTAAAATTATTCATGAACTTAAATTAAATTATAGATTAATTAAATTATTTAAAAAGTTTAACCTAACACCAACATTTTATTCTATAACTAAGACAAATTTTTTATTAGGAAATACATTTAACAAAATTAATGATTTAGAAAAAAGTGGCATTTATTCAGCACAGTGCTGTAACTGTGAGAAATTATATATTAGACAAACAAAAAGAAAATTAAAAACAAGATACAAAAAACACATATATTATTCAAAAATAAACAACAAAGAAAAATCCGCAATTGCTAACCACATAATAACATTTGGACATAAATTTTCGTTAAACAATTTAAAAATTTTAAAAATATCAAATTCTCCAAAACTAAATACGTTAGAAGCAATTGAGATGTATAAAAATTCTAGTAAACTTTTGAATTATGACTTAACTCCGTTAAATAACAATTTATTAAAATTAATTGATTTAAGTCAATAAATTACCTTTATCTGATTTTTTTAATAACACATCACATTTGTATATTAAATTTTGTTTACATGTTTATTTATTTATTTGTCAATTTTACATAAAACTATTGAAAAAGAGCACGTTGTGCTTGAAATGTACATATAGTTATAAAAATAAAAAAGTGAAGAAAGGAATAAAATATTACTACATTATAAATTATAAATAAACAATTCTGATTGTTAAATATTTTTAATGTTGAAAACATTCACTTTTCAAATCTGCTGAAAATGAATCACAGGCTTTCTATATTAAAAAGCTCATTCGAAATTTGGGAAGTGATAAAGATCATGCATTATGAACAACATTTACAATATATGTTGTTCATAAGTACAACTTTTTTTTTTCACGCATTTTTTTTATTAATTAAATCGAAGAAACCATTACTAAAATCCGGATGAAATCCAAACTGAATTAAAATCCAGAATGAAATCATCATTACCGGGGCAAAACGGATGCCGGGTCGCCGCAATAAAACGGAAGCAACGACTCGTTTTTATCTCTCTCTCTCTTTTGTAATTAACGTGAAGCAGGTAAACGGGCGCGTGATTTTAAATTCAGATGAGCCTCGAAGAAATGCATGCGTCGCGTTTAATTCGATTTTCCTCCTTTTTTTAAATTCATTTATTTAAAGCGCGAACGTCGTAAAAAAAAACGTAACGGTCAACACGTTCATAATTTGATTTTTTATTGCGTAAGTGTTACTCACAGGATGTCCCTAATTTAACGAAGCAGTGCGAGCGATAATTAAGCGATTCTGATTTGCTTTAATTGTGCTGTTAATATTGTAATAGCTCGCATATTAATTAATTAAATTCGGAAATTCGGTTCGACTGGCAGATGATGAACGTTTTACAAACAAAATTTCGATTAAAAAAAAAAAATAATTATCGTTGTCAAATCCAGAATTTTTAGTCCTCAAAAAGTACTATACACTAGCAGTTAGTAAAATGAAGAAAGTTGTAAGTTGTAAAAAACAGACTGAATTTTCCAGCATATTTGGATTTTATGCGATTACGATTATATAAATTTGTAAAAATAGGTGAATAGGTCTTCTGATTTTGCATCAAAGAGATTTTACTACATACAAACATTACATTGTGCCGGATGAGAATGTAATAAAAAATAATTTCGGATGTTTTAATAACCGTCGAATTTAATTAATAAATGTTAGATGAAAAAGAAAACACATGTTATAGAAAGTGGGATAGTGGAGTAGTTGAGCTATAAAATTTCGTAAAGAATTTCGTTGTCTGTTCGATTATTCCTTAATTAAATAATTAAAAAAATACTTCATTATGGGTTGAATGAGAAATATCAGAGATTTTTTTTTATTTCCACAATTTTTATGAATGTAATAAATCGAAAATGTCGATCAATTTATTTATTATTTTCAAATATTCAATAATATCCAAATAAAGACATGGCCAAAAAAGCCATGAAAAAGACCAACCATCTTTATTTAAATGTGTATATGTATGTGCAATAATATATAAAATTAGAATTATATTTTTTAAATGAATCGGCTATCGACTTTCTTTCTTCAGCCTCTTCAACAGATATTTACTGTCTCGTATAAACGCAGAGACTATAATTAATTAAATATGAAATTTTTATTGATAATTATTCTACTTTAGGAGGGAACATGTTAGCACTGTGTAAAATCTTCGAGGCACTGTTTGATGCAATTTAAACAAAATAATTTCAACCTAGATTGTTACTAAAGGTGTAAACAATGATATGAAACAATAAAATCAGGGGTATGTCTTTTGTAACTTTTTAAAAGAATGTTTAAATCCAGCCACGAATCCCACGAAAGTTACAAAAAACATACCCCTGATTTTATTGTTTAATATCATTGTTTACACTTTTAGTAACAATCTAGGTTGAAATTCATTTGTTTAGATTGCATCAAATAGTGCCATTTTGGTAATTGAACCAGATGCATCTGCAACTTTAAATAGTCGAAAATAAATATTAACGTAAGAATATATTAATAGTAAAACATTCTTGATATAAATTTTGCACTTTTCGTCTAAATTCTTAAAATAACACGAGGTTTTTGTTTCATTTCCCCCGGCACATCCGCCATGGTGGAGGTGACAAGCAAATCCGTGGGTAACTTCAGTAGTAGTAAAAAAAATAGAAGAATTTTATTTAAATAACAAAAAAGAATATATATATTTTGTCTTTAATACTGCAATAAGAAAAATTACAATTACGCCTTATTTAATTTAATGCGTTTAATTAAATAAGGCGTAATTGAAATTTTTCTTATTGCAGTATTAAAGAAAAAATAGTGTATATTTAGTGTATATTTAAATAGCATACAACTAGAGATAGGAAATTTTGTAAAATAAATTTCTGTGGTTGTATTACAAATAAATAAATAAATATATACATTCTTCTTTTCTTAGTTATTTCCGTTATATTTTATTATCCTTCTTTCTTAATATAACAATTACATCCACACACACACACACATTTCCTTCTCGTGTCCCCTTTTTTTTATCTCCTACAATAATCAGTGTATTACATTTGGGAGATGCCGAATTTATGTGCGAGCGTTCACTGTACACCCCCCTGCCCCCCCTTCTGGAAAGTTATTCCGTCGGTGTCTCGGGGAAGTCCCTCTCCCGGGACGTGTTTTTCCCACCGCACCGGGGCGAAAACGGGCATGGTATGGAATATCACTCAAAAATTCATTTTTTATGGCTTCCGTGCCAGAAATACCAACGCGCGGGCATTGATTACACTTTATATGTGATACTCCCTTTTTTTATTGCGAGATTCCACATAAGTAGATATAAAAGACCACCCCGATATAGACAGTGGCTCGTGTAAGTAACGGCCCCGCTTTCAATCATTCAGCGTTGTATTGATAATAAAAAATGTGGTACGAGTGATTCAACTATATATATACAGAGATATTTTTTTTATCAGTATACATTTCCCCTATGTATACCTGCAAAACACGCGAACAAACGCGAAACAAGTAGCAGGCAGCACGATATTCAAGAATTTACAGGTTATTCTTGAATATCGTGCTGCAAGTCGTCGTAGGAAACTGCAATGGCGGGAAATGCAGCGCGGAATTATTTAATACATGGTTGGAAGAAAACCCCCATTTTTTTTTTATTTTCTCTCTTTATTCCATTTCCGAAGTAGTTTTCGACAAGAAAAACAATAAAAAAATTTACTGATTTCATAAATAACGACGGTTTATTTGTTTTTGCTAACAAAATGTAAAATAAGGAAGAACAAAAAAACAGAACTGTTAAAAGTTGGAACATGCAAAGTAATTAGCTGTAAAACATCATATTGGATATTTCTTTCTCATTAATCACTTAATAAAATATTATTAATACCGAATGAACAAAAAAATAATTAAAAAAATGAAACAGGTAGTTTCACGAAACTTTAGAACACATTCTTGAATATCGTGCTGCAAGTCGTCGTAGGAAACTGCAATGGCGGGAAATACAGCGCGGAATTATATAATACACGGTTGAAAGGAAAACCCTCATTTTTTTATTTTCTCTCGTTATTCCATTTCCGAAGTAGTTTTCGACAAGAAAAACAATAAACATTTTTACTGATTTCATAAATAACGACGGAACAAGAAGAAGAAAGAACAAAAAAAACTGTTGAAAGTTGGAACATGCGAAATAATTAGCTGTAAAACATCAGAGCTGTCGATATGATTACTGCAGAGTTTTTATATATAAATGAGATTACCAGACTTGCAACTTCGGCACTCAAGAGATCCGACATTACATTTCTCAAGTAAACGAGAATGATCATAGCCTCTTTCAGGATATATCCTCTTAGTCTACAGGTATAGAAATTAAGAAATTTTCATTGAACACTCTTCATTTATAATTGATAATGAGTACTTAGTACTTGAAGTGTACATCTTGTGTTTAAATAAAATTTAAAAGTGAATTAAGGATTTTTTTTCAACTACAACACTACTCTCGACGAATTAATCTGCAGTTGAATATGTGGATACCATATTATATTATCAAGAAATATATATATTTTTCGCAAAGACGAAACTAATCGGAAGAAAATAAACAAATTTGTGAAACAATACAAAGTGTTTTAATTCTAATTAGTTTTTAAAAAGCACAATAAATAATCAATATCATAAACGCATAACTAAACATAAAGCTGTTCATAAATTATAAATCCCTTGTGATTTATAGCCATCATAACCCTTCTGTAAAAATCAGTATTTATATAAAAAATCCATTCGCGTTGCACACTAAGCAATCGCATATTTATTTCGGCGTAATTAAAACAATGGCGGATATTTTGTTTTTGCGGGCGAAAGCGTCGAGTGGTGGAGGAGGAGGAGGGTTGAAAATAACCGTGTGACAGTGTCGGCCTTAATTAAGCACCGCGAGCGGCCTGTTCACATGAGTAAGTGGTCGTGCTGGAAGTCGGAAGAGGGACGGTGGCACGGGGGTCGCGCGGGGGGCCTACCCTTTTCCCGACAACATTTACTTTCCGCCGGCGCTGCATGTTTTAATGTCACGTCCCCTTAATTGAAAATGTGCTCCACGTCCGTGCGAAATCAACTTTTTTCTCTCTCTCTCTCTTTCTTCTCGGTCTCGTTTTTCTATTATTAAACTCGTCATTTTAGTTAAAAATAAAATAGAAATCAGTTGAATGAAAAAAAAAAAAACATATTTAGAAAAAAAGGAAATTTAGAAAAAAAAAGGAAATTTTAAAAAAATAAAATTTAGAAAAGAAAAAAGGAAATTTAAAAAATAAAACTTAGAAAAGAAAAAAGGAATTTTAGAAAAAAAAGGAAATTTAAAAAAAATAAAATTTAGAAAAGAAAAAAGGAAATTTAAAAAATAATACTTAGAAAAGAAAAAGGAATTTTAGAAAAAAAGCAAATTTAAAAAATTACACTTAGAAAAGAAAAAGGAATTTTAGAAAAAAAAGGAAATTTAAAAAAAATTAAATTTAGAAAAGAAAAAGGAAATTTAGAAAAAAAAAAGAAATTAAAAAAAAATAAAATTTAGAAAACAAAATAGGAAATTTAGAAAAATAGGAAATTTAGAAGAAGAAAAAAATTAGAAAATAAAAAAGGAAATTAAAAAAGGAAATTTAGGAAAAAAATTATGTATTATTTAAGTATTAAGTATTAGAGTGGTAGCTCAAAATTTCGAGAAATAACTATTCAACCCCTACAAGCCAAGGCGCACACATTATAGAGATGTGAAAGTTGATAAATCCGGGACAGATTTTGGACATTTTTTCTGAAAAATCATCAGTTTAGACTCGAATCGTTGACGATGCCAAAATTAGGCAAAAGATGGCGCTTGCGCCGTCTTCCATTTATTATGATTCCTTTTATTTAATTTATTAAAATATGTTTTTTTCTTACCGGATAAGTACTTTTCATTAACCATTGTATATTATGTATTTTATTTTCAAGTGTATTAAAAGCGAACGCACAGAACTTTTAAGCAAATTTTTCCTTCATAAAACATAAATTTATTTATTATTTGCTCAAAATAAAAGCCGTTTCAATACCCTTAACAGAAGATAATGCTTTTCGAGTTATAGAAGGCAAGCAATTGTATTTTTTCCTGAATGGGTAGTAATTATATCCCGGCGCATTCACCAATTGTTACGCAAACTTTGTTAACTAACCGTCTCGCTCATAAACAACTCCCATTATAAAACGGCTATTTAATTATGGATGGAATAAACAAGGATTTAAATAAAGGAAAACATCAAATAATTAAATTCACGCTTTTTTTATTGTTTTGTTTCGTAAAACTTGATCGGGTGGAATTGTTGTTTTCTGCGGACGCGCCGCGCCTCGCCTCGCTCGCGCTGGATATTAGGCACTATCTATTCATAGACAATATGAATTTAATATAACAAGGGCCGTAATGAATCGCGTAATTAATTAAGCCCGATATACAGGGCCTCCCCCCGATTCATTAATTACGACAACGTGCTAATTACTCCCGACGACTAAACATACACACAAACTCATCTACCGATGAATACACCTCACTTAACACCGGCCGCACAAAAGGTCCCCTTAATGCGATCTATTTATCTTTATTCGCTCTTCATTATTCTGGATGAAAGGAGATCATTATTCGCAGGTCGAAATTAAAACGACGGGAAATGAAAGAGAAGAAAAAAAGAAAGAAGAAGGTTAGGTTGAAGCCAGCGAACCTGATTTCATTGAAGGTTTCTGGTAATTGAAAGGGATTGAAAATGAAAATAAGACTCCAAACTATTACACAATATCAATTGTTTGTACTTGCAGCACCGTACAACCTCCCCACGGCACCCTCAATTTCGGTTATTTTCTCTTAGTTCGACAGATTGGACTGCAATTAAAAAAATCCAAAAAAATATTAAAATCCGCTTGAGAGCTAATTTAACTAGCTGGATGTCTTAATAAGACTCTAAACTATTACAAAATAAAAATTGTTTGTACTTGCAGCATCGTACAACCTCCCCACGGCACCCTCAATTTCGGTTATTTTCCCTTACTTCGACAGATTGGACTGCTATTTAAAAAATCCAAAAAAATATTAAAATCCGCTTGAGAGCTAATTTAACTAGCTGGATGTCTTAATAAGACTCCAAACTATTACAAAATACCAATTGTTTGTATTTGCAGCACCGTGCAACTCCCCCATGGGACCATTAATTTCGGTTATTTTCCCTTACTTCGACAGATTGGACTGCAATTTAAAAAATCGAAAAAAATATTAAAATCCGCTTGAGAGCTAATTTAACTAGCTGGATTTCTTAATAAGACTCCAAACTATTACAAAATGCCAATTGTTTGTACTTGCAGCACCGTGCAACTCCCCCATGGAACCATTAATTTCGGTTATTTTCCCTTACTTCGATAGATTGGACTGCAATTAAAAAAATCGAAAAAAATATTAAAATCTGCTTGAGAGCTAATTTAACTAGCTAGATGTCTTAATAAGACCCTAAACTATTACAAAATACCAATTGTTTGTACTTGCAGCACCGTACAACCTCCCCCATGGGACCATTAATTTCGGTTATTTTCCCTTACTTCGACAGATTGGACTGCAATTAAAAAAATCCAAAAAATATTAAAATCCGCTTGAAAGCTAATTTAACTAGCTGGATGTCTTAATAAGACTCTAAACTATTATATAATACTAATTGTTTGTATTTGTAGCACCATATAACTCCCCCACGACACTCTCGATATCGGTTATTTTCCCTTAGTTCGACAGATTGGACTGCAATTAAAAAAATCCAAAAAAATATTAAAATCCGCTCGAGATCTAATTTAACTAGCTGGATGTCTTAATAAGACTCCAAACTATTACAAAATACGAATTGTTTATACTTGCAGCACCGTAAAAAAAATATATTTTAAATTGTACTAACTTTTATTTAGAGGTGTAAGCTTGACTGCTGGGTCACTTGCAGCAATGCACTCGCGAAAGATCGCGCGGAATGCAAATTAAACGTTACACTGCACTGAGCTGCAGTTATGGAAATGATCGTAAAAGAATTTCGCGTTAACGTTTTCCAGAAAATATTCCAACTGTGAATAGTCGCTGTTCTGTTTTCTCTCTCTTGCACTTTTCCATTCGTAAAAATATTTTTACTTCCACGCGAATTCTTGATTCATTCAAAAAATATACAAAATATAAGCAAGAAAAAAATAACACCGATAAAACAATAAAATTTATTTAAGAGTAAATTAAAGATAACGCGCTTTCGGATATTGAATTACACAATGGATATTTGCTGTTGTGAAGCAATAATATTGTACAATTAATCATTTTTTGATTCTAAAATATTTAATGCAAAGAACAAACAATAATAAAAAATATTTTTTTAGTGCCTTATTTTTTTGTAGTATATTTATGGATAATAAAGAATTTATTTTTTCTTGAATAACTTAGTTATCATTTGGTAAAATATTTTGAATATTAAAAGGTAAATAAAGAAAAAATAAAATCATTGTCGATAGCCGTTTTCTAAAGACAACATATAACATATTATAAGAATTATATTGTTAATTTATTGTATATAAAATTATCTGCAGAAATAAAGATGTTATATATATAACGACAACGAAGACCTTTGGAATTCCCCGATATTAAATGCCCTTATTACCTAATAAAACGTAAATCTCTTTATATATTCTAAAACAAATCCATTTGTACATCATTCTTGATAATGGCATCAAGCCGAAACTAGTAGAAAATAAAATACAAATAAGTGAAACAAAACCAAGTGAATTTAATTTACAAATTAATATTTTATATAAAATAATTTGGTTTGTTTCACAAATTATTATATATTCGGTGCTATCCCGTGCGGGTAATGGTAAGTTATTAATTATTCTCACATTCTATGAATATATATATATCTATTACATAAGCTGCTTAGAATGTGATAAAATTAATTAACGTATCAAACTTAATAAATTTCTTACAGAATAGCCACGATTGACTCAACTACTTTCGACTTTTACACTCTTGATAATGCTATAAAAGACGAAACTATTTGTGTATATATATAATTATTTCTAAAGCAAACCAAGTGATATTAATTTCACTTTATTTAACTTTTATGATTTAAATAATTTTCTTCTAGGATTATTTTGTTTTTTTGTAAAGAATTTCTAAATAAAATTATATTGTGATTATCTTAATTTAAAAATAACAATTATATTATGAATTATAAATAGAAAAGAGTATCCATTCTCTTGGTCACAGTATATTAAATATAAAATATTAAATAAAAAATGATTTGAAAATAATTAATAAATTTTTATTTAATATATTATGAATTTTCCACTAAACAATAAAGCAAATTAAACGTTTATTCTTGGATCTTGGAGGCTTTCACTTCGTGGTACATTTTCAATTTTGATATAAAGAAAACACTTAACTTTTTTATACCACTTTTATTTTTACTTTAGTAAAATAAAAGTGGTATAAAAAAGTTAAGTGTTACTTTAGTAAAATAAAAGTGGTGTAAAAAAGTTAAGTGTTTTCTTTATATCAAAATTGAAAATGTACCACGAAGTGAGGGCCTCCAAGATCCAAGAATAAACGTTTAATTTGCTTTATTGTTTAGTGGAAAATTCATAATATATTAAATAAAAATTTATTAATTATTTTCAAATCATTTTACTTTAGTAAAATAAAAGTGGAATAAAAAAGTTAAGTGTTTTCTTAATATCTAAACGTTTATTATTATAATTTATCTAAAAAAAAATATTTTGCAGTTGTGGATTTATGCAATTTTCGTAATTTCTCTCCGTCGTACAATTATAACCGGACTGTAATTAAACCGTCTCTGGTTCATTTAACTATTCTCGACGTGAAACAGGTGCTCGACTTTTTCCTGCTGGATTGTGTCTCTTGGACACGTCTGCGGCCGAACGTAAATAGAATCGATTTTTTATTGGCTATAGATTTGTCTAGCTTTAAAATAGAACGCACATACTACAACATTAATCATCGCGTATTTATTTTGCCCGAATCCGAGGATTTGTCCGAATTATATCAGCAAATGTTTACGTGAATTATGTAAATTAATTAAATTTTTTTAAAAGTATTTTAATACAGTATGAGTGAATTATTTTAAATTTTTATACCATTAGAAAGGTGTTTCTTCCCTTTTTAATACAATAAAGTACTCGAGATACCTTAATTAAAAATACCTGAAAATCCATTCCTCATGAATCAAAACTCTCGAAGACATACACTTCTACCACTCACTAATTATCTCTTGTCACTCATCACAAATCGCGGTTTTAATTGTAAATAATTACAAACGTTAAAAAATAATGTGAACACACCTCGCGTTTTCGGCCAACTGAATTGAAATCTGCGAGCGCAATTATCGCAAAAAAAAGTCAACGATGACTCGCTCTGCGAACGCATTCCTGAGATAAGGAGATTAGTTGTACCTGTCCTCGTGCAGGTATACGTATTAAATTGCTTCGGTGTGTGCGATTCATTTATTTATAATTGATATTACAGATTTTATTCGATGCTCATTATTTTTTTTACAGCAAAAGAACGATGAATTAATTGTTTTTAAATATATCTTAGTTTTAATTCAGGATGATTTAATTGAAATTATTTAAATAAGTGAAACAAACCAAGTGTTTTAATTTCAATTAAATCATCCTGAATTAATTCAAAAATGTTTCACCACGGGTTAAGTGGGAAATTAATTAAACATCTTAGTTTTATATTAAATAAAAATGATTTGAAAATAATTTATTAATTATTTTCAAATCATAATAAAAAATAATTGTTGTCTACAATGGGCTGAAATTTTCTATAGAGATAGTTTAAAGCCTGCTGAACTCGATTCTGCTACCAGAAAGTTTTTATTCCGGATAGAAATATTTTTTTCGATTTTTTTTGAATATGAAAAATTTCAAAGGAGTACACATTACAACTTATTTCATAAAAAAATATTTTTTTCTGCAATGGGCTGAAATTTTCTGCAGAGATAGTTTAAAGCCTGCTGAACTCTATTCTGCTACCAGAAAGTTTTTATTCCGGGCAGAAATATTTTTTTCGATTTTTTTTTAAATATGAAAAATTTCAAAGGCGTACACATTACAACTTATTTCATAAATAAATAATTTTTTTCTGCAATGAGCTGAAATTTTTTACAGAGATAGTTTAAAGCCTGCTGAACTCGATTCTGCTAACAGAAAGTTTTTATTCCGGGTAGAAATATTTTTCTCGATTTTTTTTTAATATGAAAAATTTCACATTACAACTTATTTCATAAAAAAAATAATGTATTTCTGCAATGGGCTGAAATTTTCTACAGAGATAGCTAAAAACCTGCTGAACTCGAATCCGCTAACATCCGAAATAATCCCGACCATTTCCATCTCGCATTCAAGGATTCTTATTACTCAACAATGTACTTCTGATTATCAAACCGAGCCGCGGCGTCAAATAACAGATTGTGCACGGAAAAGGGGGAGGATAGCAAATTGCATAATTTGTGGAGATTGCTCGTCGTTATCCGCGCAGTTTTCTTTCACCACCGGCCCCTCACAATCGCACCAACAATGACCTCCTTTTTTATTTTATTCAGCCGTTATCTGTGGAATACCGCAATGATTTCCAGAGAATGAAAACGGCGATCGTTGCGTTTTCAACGTCGCCATATTCCATATTCATGAGGGCATTGTAAAAGTTGCAATAATGTTATTAGACGATTGTCAACATATGGCTCGCGTTTTGTAATGTTTATTGATCGAGGAATTTCTCAACATTTGGATTGATCGATTGTCGGTGTGTTTTTTTTTTAGTTTATTTGAATCAAATTGGATGATTGTGTGTATTTTGAATGCATTAATGATCAATTCGGAATACGGAGGAGATAAAAAAAGTCGATGATTTGCACATTTAAATTTAAATAAATAATTTTAATAATTTAAATAACTGCACACATTTGCAGTTATTTAAATAATAATAATAAAGTTTATTTTCAATTGTAATTACATAAAGTAAAGTTAACAATATGAAAATTCAAATGAAAAACGTCGAATCCTCTAAATAATGTAACTTTTAACTAATTAATAAGATTAATAAATTAAAATAAAGATAAATACTGAAAATGATAAAAAAATCGATCTGTCCTCCCTTTCTTCTTAAATTTTATATATATTCTATTATATTTTAAATATATACAATATCTTTATTCAAGGGACTTTTACATTATATTAAGTACAGTATTGTATAACACAAATTGAAAGACTGTTATTCCTTAAGTAAGGAATAACAGTCTTTCAATTTGTGATTAAACACTTCACTTAAACTCAAAAAACCATTCAGTATTGTATAGTATAATATAATTTGAGGCCGTCCTTTTATAGGCTATCGACCCGAGGTCTTTCTGCCATTGTTTAACTTTGAAGATGAGTTATGATTAAGGTATGTTATTATTTTAAATAATATATTAATAATTAATATATTATATAAATATATAGCCCACCACCATCAGCGTTCACACATTGCCTAATCTTGGAGTCATTTTTATAATCGAACAAACTAATTATTTTAATCATCATAGTAAGTAAACCTGTTATTCTTTCTTTCTTAATCTTATCCTCTTTTACCCGTATTGGGTGTCGAGGTTAAACCTGTTATAAACTCACTAAATTTACTTACTTTTAAATAATGATTTTTGTAAAAAAAAAAAATAAGAAGAAAAAATAGGAATGATCGATTTTTTTATCATTTTCAGTATTTAGATTAGGTAATGAAAAAATTTATGAGAAAACCTAATCTAAATACTGAAAATGATGAAAAAAAATCGATCATTTGTATTTTCTTCTTATTTTTTTTTTTTACAAAAATCATTATTTAAAAGTAAATAAATTTAGTGAGTTTATAACAGGTTTACTTACTTTCCTTCTTTAATGTTGGATTTTAATAAACAGTAAAAAAGGCTTTCAACAATGAATGCCCCTAAATTATAATGCAATTAATCCAAATATTTATTTTGACCCACCGTGGTTTTCGCCCACTTCATTCCCATCACTTGTGAAATGTGTTTACAATTGTGTCAATTTGTGTGTCAACATGTTGTGTAGTCGGTGGATTACAGCGGCACTCGACTGCCTCGACTACCCCCTATTGTTTTCGAGGGTGGCCAACCTGCAGCGCGAGTGCCATCACGGTATTGATTCGCAGTCGTCTTCATTGTTTCCCATTTAAGTGCCCACTTTAACGCCGGGGCATATTTTCACCGAGAAAAAAAAATGAACGGGATCTCGAGTTTTAGACATTGTAGAGATTTCGATAATGTTTAAGGATGGATGGACAAGACGGTCACGGCATTTTTATAGGTTTACCGAGACTTGGTGAAAATACTAGATATTGCAACTAAAACTTGAATGTTTTTGGAGTTTATAAAAAAAAAATACGACTGAAAAATAGCACAAAATGAATTTTTGATAAATTTTATTAGAAGGGGTTGCCCTTGGAACTTTTGTGCTTGGTTTTAAAAATTCATAAAAAATATTTCTGAACGAAATAAAAACTTTTAATGGACATATTCGAGTTCAGCAGACTTTAATCTATCTCTGTAGAAGGTTTCAGCCCTTTGTAGCACAAAATGAATTTTTGATGAATTTTGTTGGAAGAGGTAGCCCTTGGAATTTATTCGTCTGATTTTAAAAATTCATAAAAAATATTTCTGAACGAAATAAAGACTTTTGGTGGACATATTCGAGTTCAGCAGACTTTAATCTATCTTTGTAGAAGGTTTCAGCCCTTTGTAGCACAAAATGAATTTTTGATGAATTTTTTTGGAAGAGGTAGCCCTTGGAACTTATTCGTCTGATTTTAGAAATTCATAAAAAATATTTATGAACGAAATAAAGACTTTTGATGGACATATTCGAGTTCAGCAGACTTTAATCTATCTCTGTAGAAGGTTTCAGCCCTTTGTAGCACAAAATGAATTTTTGATGAATTTTGTTGGAAGAGGTAGCCCTTGGAACTTATTCGTCTGATTTT
Source organism: Philonthus spinipes (assembly GCA_963082785.1). Lineage (NCBI taxonomy): Eukaryota > Metazoa > Arthropoda > Insecta > Coleoptera > Staphylinidae > Philonthus > Philonthus spinipes. Next base: position 1,540,033 of record OY720310.1, on the reverse strand, counting down.
AAAAATTCATAAAAAATATTTCTGGACGAAATAAAGACTTTTGGTAGACATATTCGAGTTCAGCAGACTTTAGTCTATCTCTGTAGAGGGTTTCAGCCCTTTGTAGCACAAAATGAATTTTTGATGAATTTTATTAGAAGGGGTTGCCCTTGGAACTTTTGTGCCTGATTTTAAAAATCCATAAAAAATATTTCTGAACGAAATAAAGACTTTTGGTGGACATATTCGAGTTCAGCAGACTTTAATCTATCTCTGTAGAGGGTTTCAGCCCTTTGCAGCACAAAATGAATTTTTGATGAATTTTATTAGAAGGGGTTGCCCTTGGAACTTTTGTGCCTGATTTTAAAAATCCATAAAAAATATTTCTGAACGAAATAAAGACTTTTGGTGGACATATTCGAATTCAGCAGACTTTAATCTATCTCCGTAAAGGGTTTCAGCCCTTTGCAGCACAAAATGAATTTTTGAGGAATTTTGTTGGAAGAGGTAGCCCTTGGAACTTATTCATCTGATTTTAAAAATTCATAAACAATATTTCTGAACGAAATAAAGACTTTTGGTGGACATATTCGAGCTCAGCAGACTTTAATCTATCTCTGTAGAGGGATTCAGCCCTTTCAAGCACAAAATGAATTTTTGATGAATTTTCTTGGAAGGGGTACCCCTTGGAACTTATTCGTCTGATTTTAAAAATTCATAAAAAATATTTCTGAACGAAATAAAGACTTTTGGTGGACATATTCGAGTTCAGCAGACTTTAATCTATCTCTGTAGATGGTTTCAGCCCTTTGCAGCACAAAATGATTTTTTAATGAATTGATAATTTAATAAAATTGTCGACGATGCCGCTTTTAAATTAGGCAAAATTTGGCGCTTTGTGCTATCTTTCAAATTATATGAATTATTAATATTTAAATATTAGAAATATTAAATAAATTACAAATCAAAGTTCTGCAAACCAAATAAATTAGGATGATTTATTTTTTTGGAAAAATATAACCCTTGGTTTGTTTCACAATTTAGCACAAAAATTACACAACTAGTTTCGCTTTATTAGAGCATTATCAAGAGTAATATAAAAGAAACCGTCTTACGCTAAAATAAATACAAAACTTACTTCAGGTAATTAGGGATTTTAAGATCGGGGATGACTAAAGTTCTTCATTATCGTTAACAAAGTGTTTCCCCGTTTTGGATCTCTAATCCCTCCCGCAAGATGAGACGACGTTTTATTTTTCCTAAAATTAAATCATCCCAATTTATATTAAATAAAAATGATTTTAAAATAATATATATAAATATATATATATATAATCGATGTCCCCTTTTACCAATTGGTGTCGAGGTTTTTAAAATAATTAATAAATTATTTCCACATATACTCTTTTCTATTTATATCATCCTAATTTATTCTAATAATTTTTCACCAAGTGATAAATGACAAAACTGTTCAAAAAATAATAAATTTATTGTTTTCAGGAAAATTAAAACACTATTTATTTAATCCTGAATAGCGAACCTGAGCGGGTATTTATAGATTCCGGAATCGAATCGGATGAATAGTCCACTAGATTCAACGCAAATTAGATTAATTGTCCGTGGATGAATAGCCGACTACATGAAACGCCAATTAGATGAAAATTCTTGGTGGTTGAATAGTCCTCCAGATGAAACGCCAATTACATAAAAATCCTACGTGTTCTTTAGTTTGGAGCAACGGCGAATCTTCACCGGATGAACCGTGATTTATGTGAAAATGCATAATTCTCTAAATGGAACGATAATCACGTTAATCCGTACGTTAAATATAAGCTCGTGTTAAAATTGATTGAATCTCAATATCGATTCGAAATATCACGTAATTATGAATTGATTAGAATTAGTGATGAAATAGAAAAATATATATACAGAGAGCTTTTTTATCAGTATACATTTCCCCTATGTATACCTGCAAAATACGCGAGTTAATTGCATGAATGTATGTGTGTTTAGTTGCCTACAACACACATATGCCAAATAGTCAACTAAACATACATATTTAATCGGTTCAATGCGTTTGACTCGCGTTTTTTGAAGGTATATACTTCCCCTAATGTATACTGATAATAAAACCTCTCTGTATATATATAATTATATCAAAAAGAGTATTTAAAATAAAAACAATCTTTATAATCTCTAATTTTGTCTAGATAACTATATAGTTTTTGATTTTACGTGAAGTGTTTAAACACAAATAAAAATGCTGTTATTCCTTACCTTATAATTTATTTATATATTAGATGTTTATTCCGAGGCACAATTAAATAATCGAAATGTACATCTAACATAGAAAAAAATTGTGAATAAAGGAAAAACAGTATTTTTAGTTGTGTCTAGTTCTGTTTATTAACACACGTTCGTTTTTTTTTTAGGAATTAAATTTCAAATTTTTTTAATAAGCATTTTGATTCAATATTAAACATATATTTACTTGGATTTTCATCGCACGGCATCTGGATCGTCGAACACCATGACTAGATTGATGCAGCTTGGTAACGAATTTAACAAAATTTATTGGTTTGATCTGTTTAGCATATCAAAAAAACACATTTAAATATAGACTAAAGTGTTACTTATAAGTGTAGTATAACTTATCATGTACTGTTGATTTGGCGCTTTTATGTTAATTTAATACTGCAGTTTCTGTCATTATTATAATTATTTTTCTATCGTTATATATATTATTTTTTGTATTATGAAAATGGCGTTGCCGTTAATAAACATTTATTTAATATCATATATCATTGAAGAGTGTAAATATTTATGTAAATATGTAACACAATAAACTTATTATTATTATTATAAAAAAACTGTTATTTCGTCATAATTTTATTAATTTAAATCAAATTTATATCGATTTTGCTTTATAAAATTGAGTGAATATTTGACGGGAAACACGTGTCGGCGTTTATATTTAATATTGCGGCGAGTTGATGGGTTGTAATGTTGAGCAAGCGAAGGTGAGGGCACGTTGGGGTCGTATCGATCAGAGCCGGCGTAAATAAGTGTTGTAGTGTTGCGGATGGAATTGATTAATTAACCCCCCTCGAACCGCGCCCTGCGCAAACTACACCGCGATGGGACAACGGAAAACACGTTGGACCCATGAAATGGACCCACCACAAACGGCCACTCTTACAACCAATAACTAACTATACGTTTTTTGAGGATAAATTGTGGTAATGTTATTAATTTCATAAAATTCGATGAAGCGATTTTTTATGTAACGGAAACGCTTGCTACATTATTGGAGATACAACATACTTTGGTGATTTATATAAAAAAAATAGCGTTCGGTTTGAAGATTATACAACATAATTATTATAAATTAATCAATTAATTATTTAATAAAATAAAAAAAATCACGTTCGGTTTGAAAATTTTTCCATACTGCATATTTATTATAAAATAAATTAATTATTTAATAAAATAAAAAAAATCACGTTCGGTTTGAAGATATTTCCATACTACATATTTATTATAAAATAAATTAATTATTTACTAAAATAAAATAAACAATCACGTTCGGTTTGAAGAATTTTCCATACTGCATATTTATTATAAAATAAATTAATTATTTAATAAAATAAAAAAAAAAATCACGTTCGGTTTGAAAATTTTTCCATACTGCATATTTATTATAAAATAAATTAATTATTTAATAAAATAAAAAAATCACGTTCGGTTTGAAGATTTTTCCATACTGCATATTTATTATAAAATAAATTAATTATTTAATAAAATAAAAAAATCACGTTCGGTTTGAAGATTTTCCCATACTGCATATTTATTATAAAATAAATTAATTATTTAATAAAATAAAAATGCATCCCCAAAGATCCCAACATCTCCCCCAAATTAAAAAATCCATCAATCACCCTCTTCTCCTACATATCCTCCATGCATTCATCTTAAGAATAGTAACCCATTGGCGGAAAGACCATAGGTCGATAGCCTGTTCAAGCAACAAGAAAGAAACAAATGTACCATAAAATATTGTAAATATATGTAAAACAAATAACTTTGAATAAAGATATTGTAGTAGTAGTAAAAAAATCACGTTCGGTTTGAAGATTTTTCCATACTGCATATTTATTATAAAATAAATTAATTATTTAATAAAATAAAAAAAAATCACGTTCGGTTTGAAGATTTGTATGTTGGTGCAGTTTGGAAAGCCCAGTACATCCCTAAGTGGAAAGGATCTCATTGTGTCGTCGGGGCGGACTTAATGCATAAAACAGCATGATGTACCTATTAAGATAAAATAAACCCCATTTCCTTAAAATTGCGCCTTACAAAACTGCACTGTTTTGTCACAAACTGTATAAATGGAAAAGAAACATCTCTGATGGGATTTGAACCCGTGTCCCTCGATTTTTAGTCGAGTGCGCTACAAATTACATACAAAAAAGGCGCAATTTCAATGGGGTTTATTTTATCTTAATCGGTACATCATGCCGTAATTTGTAGCGCATATCCATTCAGTGCTTCAAGTTCTTTTTTTCTCTTGATTTCACATTTTGTTGGCACCAATGAATAATAACAAATAAAACCTCATTCTGTATAAATTGAGTATGAGTTAATTTATACAGAATGAGGTTTTATTTGAAAACACTTTGTACACTTTTCTTCATTTATTTACTTATTAACAGATGTACATTTCGATCATTATTTTTTTGGTTTTAATTGTTTTTATTCATTGGTGCCAACAAAATGTGAAATCAAGAAAAAAAAAAGATCGTATGGTATATAAATTTATTATAACTTTATTATAAATCCTTATCTCATATACATCACACTCAACAATACATCCCCGTAGCCTAAACTAGGCGGCATAAGTGGGGGCTGGTGGTTTTGTAACGATCGCTTTCGTTTAATATTCGCAGGATGGAGGGCTTTACATCGAACTATAACTTTATATACGTGTATAACTATAGATATAGGCAATTCCAAGTCCACTTATATTATAAGCGAGGTAATAAAAGGGCAGGAACACACATTCAACCTATGCAAACTAACTCCGGCCAAGCCAACTTGTCAATTATATAGAGCGCGCAAACTGAATAATGGCCGAACGGAGGGAACACTGGGACTGAATAGATAGCACGTGAGGGGCTTATTACGTTCCAGACGAAATATTCGGGATGTCCACCGAAGATATTTACATCGGGATAATAACACCGCACCGTTGTTTCATTAGAAGTTTTAATAGTTGGGATTTAATAAAAAAATATAGTGACTACATCATTCACTATTTTTTTTTTTATTAATGATAATGAAAATATTTTAATAAAATAAAATAATTCAACCCCGTAAACCTATACATTCTGAACCAACTTTGCCTTAAAAGAAACCTAAATATCCCTCCAAAATTTCGCCACTATTCATATACACTAACTAGTAATGATGTGTACAAATTCAAAACTACGAGAACAATTTTTTTACAACACTAACTAGTAATGAAGTGTACAAACTCAAAACTACGAGTACTAATTTTTCAATGTTAACTAATAATGAATTGTACTAGTTCAAAATTGCGAGGACTATTTTTTCAACACTAACTAGTAAAGAAAGTGTGCTATTTCCGAGGTAATAGTTGAATTATATAGTAATATTTTTTTTAAATAAAATCGATCGAATAACCATCAACAATTAATTCAAACTCGTAAATACGTTCCGTTTGATGTTGATAAATTTCCGCGCGGTCGGTCAAACAAGCCAAACGACAAACACAACTAGCGGCAGCGGGAGAAACAAAAAAAGGCCAGAGCCCATTTGATAAGATTAAAGGCAGCAAAGTATTCCAGGAAGTGGCCGGCCATTTGCGACCATTCCTCGGGGCCCTTATCGCCGCATGTTAATGACGTAATGTAAATTGTCCCATTTCCATTCTACAAACGGACCAAACGTAATGTATGTGCGCGCCGCGTCTTATCTGCTGAATTACTTTTGCCTTGGTACCCCGTAACGAAACACTCTCAATTAAAACAAAAAAAACAACCCTGACCCCTCCCCTTTTTGTTATTTTTTTTTGTAAGCGGGGGGAAAAGCTCGATTAGATAAGTGTGTAAAGTGATATTAATGATTTTATGTGCATATTACGCTTTTTTATTTAAATATCTATAATTAACTTCTCGCGTAAGTGGTGAAATATTTTGGACTATAAACAATAAAAAAAACTTGATTATATATATATAATCTTTATTAACAAACGTACTATAACACCTATATATAACATAAAGTATTACAATACATGCTGTAAGAATTTGCCAATTGGCTATCGACCGGTGGTCTTTCCGCCTGGATTTTGTATTTTCGTCATTGTCAGAATAAACTGATAAAATGTGATGATCGTTAACAGTCTAAGCCAAAAGTCTCTGTCGGATATGCATGTCACTTAAAACTTGATTAAAAAGAATTGTTTCATTGATTTTATTTATCTAGCCTGCAATATATAAAGGCCGGTGTTCCGCAGGGTTCTATCTTAGATCCTCTTTTATTTACATTTTTCATACTCAAGAAGAAAAATGTATCAAAATAAAATCAGTGAAACAATACTTTTTTAATCAAGTTTTTTTTTCATCATCCTTAAACTCTTGTAAGCTCGTGTGATGCATTGACTAATAATGCCACTTGAAACGAAATATTACGAATTAAGCTTTGCTGTGTTATCTGTGTATTGATTTTGTTAATTAATAATGAGATTTGGAACTCACCTATAACGTCTGCACTTATTATCTGATTTTATGATAGCATGAATTTGTATATATATTTAGTTGTTAAAAACTTTTTGTACATTCCTCCCTGAAGATGACCAATGGTCGAAACTAGTTGGAGAAAATATAAATAAGTGAAACAAACCAAGTGTTTTAATTTCAATTAAATCATCCTGAATTGTTAATTAATGATTACATAGCGTTAGTAAGATTTTTTTTAGGACAAAATAAATGCCGTTTTACTGGGATTTATTAATAAAGAATATTTTTTTGACATCAGTGAGAGACTTGAAGTCTCTCACTGATGTCAAAAAGTTGACATGTTAATATTTATTTCGAAGTTAATATTTCGAATAGCTTGAAATAAGTTTGAATAGGAGAATGAATACTATATTTGAGTATTCTTATGATACTCAAATATACTATATATATTCTGATATATACCAATTGTGAGCATTGAAAAAATCATACTAAAAATAAAAGAGGATCTAAGATAGAACCCTGCGGAACACCAGCCTTTATATATTGCAGGCTAGATTTATTTATCTGTGAAACAATACTTTTTTAATCAAGATTTTTTTATTGTTTATTGTCCAAAATATTTCACCACTTACGCGAGAAGTTAATTATAGAATTAGTATAACTTATATATATATATATAATCTAAAATCCTCATCTACCATAATAGTGGTGTAGGATTTTTTTTCTTTCAAAAAAATCTGAAAAAAATCATGAAGGCTCTTAATGGTACTAGAAAGAACGTGTACTATTTAGTTTCCTCAGATTTTATCTTTTTCTACCATATTTTTTACATATATATATTTTTTCCCCCTTAAAAAAATCAAGTGATTTATGATTTATGAATCTATAAATACCACTTATTTCTCTCTCTCTCTCTCTTTATCTATCTCATTCTCTGTTCTCCCTTAAAAAAAATCAAATGATTTATGATTTATGAATCTATAAATACCACTTATTTCTCTCTCTCTCTCTTTATTTATCTCATTCTCTGTTCTCCCTTAAAAAAATCAAGTGATTTATGATTTATGAATCTATAAATACCACTTATTTCTCTCTCTCTCTCTCTTTATCTATCTCATTCTCTGTTCCCCCTTAAAAAAATCAAGTGATAGATTTCTGAATCTATAAATACCACTTATTTCTCTCTCTCGTTCTCTTTATCTATCCCATTCTCTGTTGTTGTTTTTTTTTTGTAGCTCAAAGTTTTCAATCATATCCCAATCATTAAAACTAAATATCGTTACGCGGAGCAGATTATCGAAAGCGATATCGTTGCGTTAGATCTGGGATCTCATTAATGGCGACGAAAGAACAACTGGAAACACCGTTAGAGCAATTTCGCCGTTTGCCGTTGCATAATTGACAGGTGCTTTCGGAGAGTAACAGCAACAAAAAAAAAGAAAGTTCTCCCGATGAATGTTTATTTTTACGGTCGGCGGGTCCAACCTTGAATTTCGGTGCACTAGAACTAATTAAAGATACCGGTTTCGTGTTATGTCATACGTAAGTGGGTAATTAATTAAACAAAAGTGAAGAAAAAGGAACAAAAAAATGTTTGTGTGTGTGAGGAAAAATGAGAGAGAGTAAGAGGTGTAGCTGTTTTGCGGAAACGTTGGGTTTAATTAATTTCCGTGTTGGGTTTGAAAAGTGAATTTTAACTCGTGGGAATTAATGAGTATTAATGTTGGAAATATTTGGAAATAACACTGCTGATCGAAATCGAGTCAATTTTAGTAATCTAGTATTTTAAAATTAATCAATCTAAATACCTTTCTTTCTTTCTTTCTTTCTTTCTTAATCTTATCCTCTTTTACCCGTATCGGGTAAATTGATATTCCTTTTAAATTATACTTCTGACATGCTTCTTATTATTATCTAATGAAATTAAATTGATATTCCTTTTAAATTATATTTATATCTACGAATTCATATCGATATCATTTTCTATTTATTTCTCGGATAAAATCTTGATTCCTTCGGAATTCCATACGCTTCAGAAATTTTTGTTTAAATCAACTTCCCTTTAGTACTTTAAAAATACCACACTTTAGCAAAAAAAATTATGCGCACATCAAAGTGAAAGCGTGAAAAATTTATTGCGTTTTTGGCAAACGCTCAAGAATATTCCGCTGCTGTTGTACATCCTTTTTCGAGTCCAAAATTAAACCATTTCCTCTCGTCAACCGCGTGTCATTATTGCTCGCGCGAGAAATATTTCATTCTCCAAAAGACGCGTCGTAATTGGAAGTGCGATAATAAAAACTGTCTTTACAGATAATTAAGATTTTGAAAATTTAATAATATCCTGATTTTTTTTAAAGACTTTTTCATTACTTGCAATTTTTTTATAACTTATTAGAAAAGTTAAAAAAACATGCTTACTTATAATAAGCGTACGTTGTCCTAATATTTTTTTTTTAGACATTTTCATTACTCGCAATTTTTTTATAACTTATTATAAAAAATTTAAAAAAAAAACATGCTTACTTATAATAATAAGAAGAGCGTACATTGTCCTGATTTTTGTTTTGAAGACATTTTCATTTCCCGCGATTTTTGTTTTTAATAACTTATTATTGTTTATTGTTTATTAACGGTAAGTCCATTTAAATACATATTACTTTATACTAACTATACATTAAAAAGTTAAAAAAAAAACATACTTATAATAATAAGAGCATACGTTGAATATAGGTCTGCAAAATCCCACAAGTATGTTTGTATGTTTGTTCAAGTGGTGTTCCCCAGGGTTCCAATTTTGGACTCTTGCTGTTCCTAATCTATGATGATGATTTTATAAGACACTGTAGCTGGATTGTTTAAGAATCGAATGTTGAAAACCCCGTTCCTCTAAGTTGCTTGTGAGTTTAGTAATTCTCATCGAAACGACAAAACGACCAATTGGCGGACGTGAACTAAACCATTCCCGTAGGGCTCCATGTTAATTTTCAGAGCTATTTAAATAGCTGAAAATGGTTGAAAGTGGTTATTATTTGGGTAACTAAATAGCTCACGTTCTTTCTACTATCATGAAGGATGTTTGAGATTTTTTTTAGATTTTTTGGAGAGAAAAAAATTTCATCGAAATTTGAAAAAATCATAAGGGGATAGTATGGAAAAAAGTGAAATTTCAGCAAAAATCTGAATATTCCCAAACGACTTAATTTTTTACCAAAATGTGGCCAATGAATTGGAGCATCAGTTGTGATAATTTCAATAAGATTGGATGAACAGTTTTGAGTCAGTCCGCTTTCAAATAGGGACTTTGAAAAGTGGGCGAAATTTTATGCTGTTTTTACGATTTTTTTCTGACAACCACGGGCGATGTAAAATGATGATTTTATAAGATATTGTAGCTGGATTATTTAAGAATCGAATGTTGAAAACCCCGTTCCTCTAAGTTGCTTGTGAGTTTAGTAATTCTCATCGAACCGCAGCTACATCCAAAACGACCAATTGGCGGGCGTGCACTAAACCATTCCCGTAAGGCTCCATGTTAATTTTCAGAGCTATTTAAGTAGCTGAAAATGGTTGAAAGTGGTTATTATTTGGGTAACTAAATAGCTCACGTTCTTTCTACTATCATGAAGGATGTTTGAGATTTTTTTTAGATTTTTTGGAGAGAAAAAAATTTCATCGAAATTTGAAAAAATCATAAGGGGATAGTATGGAAAAAAGTGAAATTTCAGCAAAAATCTGAATATTCCCAAACGACTTCATTTTTTACCGAAATGTAGCCAATGAATTGGAGTATCAGTTGTGATAATTTCAATAAGATTGGATGAACAGTTTTGAGTCAGTTCGCTTTCAAATAGGGAAAAGTGGGCGAAATTTTATGCTGCGAAACTTGCGATCAATTTTAGAAATAACTCAGTAAGTTGTAAGAAACCTGTCCAAATCTGAATAGATTAGCGATTTGAAATAATTTGACAAATTCACAAGTAATATCCCAATCTAAAACACAGATTTCGTACAACCGAAACGTACCATCAATTTCAAGAAGAAATAATAAAAAAATAGTAATTTTTTACTGAAAATTATCATCAATTTCAAGAAGAAGTAATAAAAAATAGTATTTTTTCACTAAAAATTATCCAAACAAACCAGGCTCAAGTTTCTCTCGAAGATTTAGCGGTTGCATTGTTTATAACCGTCGCGCCGTTTGAAGTGAACTCTGGTGGGAAAGGCGTGGGAAAACCGGTTTACGGTCACTCGGTGCATTTTACTAGAGGTCTGTGTGTGAGGCATTTTATAGTAACGAAAGTATTTCTCGCTTGTGGCATGCGCCATTTGCATAACATACTCACACGGACGGACGGACGGCCGGTCACGTGTCGCACCCAAATAACAGCCAGCCAAGAAAAAAAATTGTAATAATAACAACATCGATCGCGATATCTGGGTTAAGTTTATTTGCGTCCAGATTTGAAGAAAGTGAAGAATTTGACTTTCGATGGTTCATAACAATATTAGTTCAAAAACAAAACACAAAACTACAATTTTTTAAAAACGTAATTTACAGCCTTACAGAAATCATCAATTTAAAAGGCACTAAAAAGTAAAAGAAATTACAGAAATCATCAATATAAAAGGCACTAAAAAGTAAAAGAAAAATTCACACAGAACAACTCTAACTTCAACCTCCTATCCCAATTCTGCATTCCTAGAAAGCCACCAAAATCTCCGGTGCAAATAAACATTCATGAACCAAATGAATAGTAAATACCCTAAATTGAACCCTTGTGGTACACCAGATGTAAACATAAATAAACATTCATGAACCAAATAAAAAGTAAATACCCTAAATTGGACCCTTATGGTACACCAGATGTGAACATAAATAAACATTCATGAACCAAATAAAAAGTAAATACTTAAAAATGGACCCTTGTGGTATACCAGATTTAAACATAAATAAACATTCATGAACCAAATAAAAAAGTAAATACCCTAAATTGGACCCTTGGAGTACACCAGATGTAAACATAAATAAACATTCATGAACCAAATAAAAAGTAAATACTCTAAATTGGACCCTTGTGGTACAACAGATGTAAGTATAAATAAACATTCATGAACCAAATAAAAAGTAAATACTCAAAAATGGACCCCTGTAGTATAACAGATTTAAACATAAATAAACATTCATGAACCAAATAAAAAGTAAATACCCTAAATTGGACCCTTGTGGTACACCAGATGTAAACATAAATGAACATTCATGAAGCAAATGAAAAGTAAATACCTGCGGCTGTCCAGAGAGAACATAAAACGTATCACGGCTGTTCTGACTGGACACTGCACACCTCCAAAGATTTAGGATTGTATAATCACCAGACTGTATAGATTGCTGTTTGGAGGACGAAACCGTGGAGCATATCCTTGGATATTGTCCAGCGCTTAAATCTAGCAGAAAAGCCATACTGTGTGAGGAATGGCCAGAAATGGCAAAAATCAGGAATCTACTGCTAGCTTATCTTGATGAGTCAGGTTGGCTGTGCTTACGCATGGCCCAAAAAGTTTTGTATGGACTATAAAATATTTTTTTTCTACAATGGATTCAAATCTAATATTTTTATTTCTACATGTGGTGTATCACAAGGGTCCAATTTAGAGTATTTCACCTCCACAAAACCGTAAACCCTAAATTGTACCCTTGGCTTACACCAGATGTAAACGTAAATAAACATTCATGAAACAAATGAAAAGTAAATACTTTAAATTGAACCCTTGTGGTACACCTGATGTGAACATAAATAAACATGCATGAACCAAATAAAAAGTAAATACCCTAAATTGGACCCTTGTGGTACACCAGATGTGAACATAAATAAACATTCATGAACCAAATAAAAGTAAATACCCTAAATTGGACCCTTGTGGTACACCAGATGTAAACATAAATACACATTCATGAAACAAATGAAAAGTCAATTATCTAAATTGGACCCTTGAGATACTATATCAGGTGTACCTCAAGCGTCCAATTTAGGATATTTACTTTTCATTTGTAAATAAAAATATTATATTTGAATCCATTGTAGAAAATGAATTATTTTTTCAGTCCTCGCGCAAAAACTTGCGTAACTGTTGTCTAATCAAACTTCCTGACTTTTTCAGGTTTTAAGAAAAATCAACACCACAAGTACCATAAGAACCTCTAAATGGTGCTTTCATAAAAATTAATAAAAAATATATTTCAGCAGGATTTTAAGCAATCCAAAAGATCCATCAATATTTTACTAACTAGATTCCAATTGGTATGACTTTTATAAGAAAGTCGACATTTTTGGAGTGCCGCCATCAAATTTTAATAATAATAACTTATTTTTTTATATATATGTGACATTTATTCGCATAAGAATAAAGTGTATTTAAAGTATATAAATATTATGTAATAGAAAACTAATTTTACGCATATGTTCCCTCTTAAGTTGAATAAAAATGCAAGGCTATTTTTTTCATGAACCAAATGAAGAGTAGATATCCTACATTAGACACTTGGGGCACACCAGATGTAAGTATAAATAAACATTCATGAATCAAATGTAAAGTAAATACTCTAAATTGAATCCTTCGGGTATACCAGATGTAAACATAAATGAACATTCATGAACCAAATGAAAAGTAAATACTCAAAAATGGACCCTTGTGATATACCAGATTTAAACATAAATAAACATTCATGAACCAAATGAAAAGTAAATACTCTAAATTGAATCCTTCGGGTATACCAGATGTAAACATAAATAAACATTCATGAAAAAATGAAAAGTAAATATCAATAGAGAAGAGCAATGTATTTAAATGGACTTACCGTTAATAAACAATAAACAATAAACAACAATAAACAATTTATTGACATGGATACAGTTATTTAAATAAAAATGATTTGAAAAAAAAAATAATTCCACATTTAGCTCTGTGACATTTTGACTTCAGTTACGTAAGTACGTTAGTAAGTAAATATCCTAAATTGGACCCTTGGGGTACACCAGCTGTAGAAATATAACTATTAGATTTGAATCCATTATAGAATATGAATTATTTTATAATCCATATTTAACTTTAAATTTTTCGTTTCTTCTAGTTCTGGAAGATTATTTCGACAATTCCTCCCGTCCGTCCACCAAGAAGTGGAAGAAGAAGGCAAACTTGAATGACTCGTTTCGGTTGGTTTCCGAAGTTGGTCGAAGAAATGCCGCGCGAGTTGCGCCCGGCATATTCTCAATTACCTTGGGAAGAAGAATATCATTCGCCCCGGCCGGCCGGCTGCGAGTCTTCTGCATCCTCTACCTGAACGGTCATAACCGTGGGAATTCCTCGGCAGACAGAGACCGACGACAAGATGGCGCTCTCTGTATCTCCCTGTGACTGTGTGTGTGAGTGTGAGTGGAGGAAAAGCGCGCCAAACTAGTTTTACGTAAGGCTGTTGATTGTTGTTTTCTTTACAGTTATGTTTAATTTTTTTTTCGTCGTCTCCTTTCGTGTGGAAATTAAGAGATAAAATAATGAAAAGAAAATATTTTTTTTTCGCCAACATCTTTATAAATCATTAAGAAAACATAACTTTTATCTCTTAATTTCCACACGACGAAAAAAAAAAAAAATAAACATAACTGTAAAGAAAACAACAATCAACAGCCTTACGTAAAACTTAGAAAAATGCAAATATCTATTGAAACAACTACTTCTGGTCTAGGGCCAACACCCACGCAGGACATTGAATTACATAATAGATATTTGCCGTTGCATCTTTCTACTTTTAATTCTTTTAATTTTCTTAATGAGTTCAGAATTTTTTTTCTATAGGGTGTTTTTAATATTTTATTGCAGAAACTGTTATTAAATTCTATCAGACTTGAAAAATTTAAACACAGAACTGTTAAACTTTCTCAATACACACACAATTTGTATTGAAGAAATAGTAGGCGTGTTTTTTTCTTACAAACTGTTATTTTATTAAACTCTATCTGACTTGAGAAATTTAAAGACAGAACTGTTAAAATTTTTCAATGCACACACATAATATGTATTGAAAAAATAGTAGGGGTGAATTTTTTTTTCTTACAATATTATGAAACTTTTTTCAGTCTATTCTAACCCCATCATCCTCAGTCCGAAAAACCATGGTATATATTGTACCCAATCAGTAAATAATATTATAAGGCTGAAAGAGCTTCGATAGCCATTTCGCAATATGTTACATGAATGTATGTTAAATAAATAACAATTATAAAAAAAATACACGAATAAAGATGTATTTATATATAATATTATAATAGTTCTTCGTTTGAAGAAGCTACTGTGTAACGAAACAATTGTCGTGAACAATAAATTAAAGTTATAGAAAAAAGGATTTATTATTCATTTGCTCAAAATTATTTAAATGAATTAAATAATAATAAAAATGATAGAACGTAATAAATAGATTATATATAATTTAGACTACTATACAGATAGTACAAAACACATATAAATAATTACAATACATGTAGGTATTAGTCTGACTTGGCTTTCGACCAGAGGTCTTCTTACCCTAAATAAATTATTTTCTAGAAATACAAATAAATTCATCTATGTGATGTTTCGTTTATTTTCGTGTATACATAAATATTATTCCATCCACCATAACAAACTTTTCACATTCATCCCAATTTTCTCTTTTCCCTCCCACACACACACATATTCCTTTTCTCGCAGACCGCTGTAAACTTTCAATTAACAACGCAAATGTTTCCGCAATGCAAACGTACCTGATTAGTTTGTTTTGTGAATCAAATTGCAGCGGTGGAAATGGGAGGAGGGATGGGGTTGCTGCTGCTGCTGCTGCTGCTGCGAACAAGCAAACAAACTAACAAGCCGGACGAATCGTGGAAATGATACGGGACGACAATGGGATGCATTGTGACGGCGTGTGTGTGGAAATGTCAGAGTTGAGCCGGGGCCGTGACAATTTCGTAGACAAAAGGAGAAATCCAGACGGGGCGCGCTCGCGCTTTTCAATTTTAATCCGGGGCGAAACGCAAAAACTTGTAAATGCGAGATTTTGGAATTTATTAATTATTAAGGGTTTAAAATAGTGAGAATAATAATAACAATTATTGTTTAATACTACACAAAAATATACATTCGGGGCTATTCTGTAAGGGAACTGCAAATTTTAACGTATATTATTTTAAATAGAAAACATTATTCATTCACTTGATCACAGTTATTTAAATATATTAAATAAAAATGATTTGAAAATAAATATGGAAATAATTTATTAATTATTTTTATTTAATATATGTATATTATTTTGTGTCATCACAGTCTAAGCTGCATTTATCATATTCTTTCTAAATGGATATCGATCATCGGTCTTTCTTTATTAAGCTGCAGTAAGCTCAAAATTCAGATTCATGCACTTTATCAATCTGATTAATTAAATTATTATTTTAAAATAGTTTGATAATATTATCTTTCGAATTTCCACTGGGGTGATTTGAACATAGATCCGGACAATTAAATCCCCCACTTACAGCTAATATTTACAGCAGTTAGACTTTATATTTATGATTGCTGAGTTTCAGTGTGATTAACATAACAGTAATTTGGATTAATATGGCTACAATACGCACACAATAATTCGCTATGAAAATTAATGCATGTCCCAAGAAAGGCATGCGCCGTTTAAGCTGATCGGCGTACAGTTAGTTGTAGTTAAGAGTGGAATGTTGCGGGTTCGCTAGGAAGAGGAAATTGCTGATGAATTCAATATCGGCAATTAGTCTCCTCCTTCCTACTCTAGCCAACAATCGGCGGCCGGCATCGAGCGGTTTCGCAATAATCTGTGCCACGAGGATTAAATCAATTACTTATTCAAATTAACGCATGTGCGAAAAAAAAAAACAAGATGTATCTAAAATGTTCACCCTTATTTTAAAAAAAAGACTTGGTGTAATTTAAATCCATTAACCGATATACGATATTCCCCTCCTTATTTATAAAAACGTCAATTAAACATAAATCAAGGGGAAAAAAAAGAAAGACGGAACACGAATCAATATTCTAATTACGTATGTATCTATGTGAGGTACGAAAAAAAAATAACCAAGCGCTCGATAATCACAACACCGTCGTTATGTTCTACATAATTTTCGATTAAAGGATTACACACTTACGTAAAGGTCGATCGCGAGCAGTGATTGTACAATAATTAAACACTTGTACAATTGCTTTGTAATTAGAGTGGGAAATGAGGTTTACGATCGTTCGTTCGTTCTTCGCTCTAAAAATGTAATAATCTTGCATCTCGATTGTTGCTGCTAATGGATTAGTTTAATTGAATTTATGCTGTGGGTTCGATCGGTTTTCGCATAATCTGCTTTTAGTCTAGATGCTCAGTGCAGGTGTAATTTATGCTGCTGCTGATTGTGTTGGATATCTAGAGTGAATTATTCATACCGATAATAACAATAATTTGTTGTTAATTGTTTAAAAAAAGAAATTATTAAGTGAAGGTATAGTGGAGGAATTGAATTGGACATCCTCCAACACCTCTACGAAATCCTCAACTTCACATTTTCTTCACTATAAATTGGTTTGAGTTTACCAAATCTAAATCGGGTTGCATGGGAAAGAGGGTGGATAAGATACAAACAATTGAATTTATCTTATTTACTGGAGTATAATTAATCGATCGGTGTAGCTAAATTAATCCTGCAGCAGTTTTTCGATTTTTTATGATTTTTTTTATAATTGGAGTCAAAATTGACCGCCCATTCCAAAATAATCCAAATTGAGGGAGTCGTGCAGGGGAAAGAGGGTGGATCAGATGCAAACAATCGACATTATCTTACTCCATGGAGTATATTTAATCGATCGGTGTAGATAAATTAATCCTGCAGCAGTTTTTGAATTTTTTATGATTTTTTTTATAATTGGAGTCAAAATTGACCGCCCATTCCGAAATAATCAAAAATGAGGGTTTCGTGCAGGGGAAAGAGGGTGGATCATATGCAAACAATTGATATTATCTTACTCCCCGGAGTATAATTAATCGATCGGTGTAGCTAAATTAATCCTGCAGCAGTTTTTGAATTTTTTATGATTTTTTTTATAATTGGAGTCAAAATTGACCGCCCATTCCGAAATAATCAAAAATGAGGGTTTCGTGCAGGGGAAAGAGGGTGGATCATATGCAAACAATTGATATTATCTTACTCCCCGGAGTATAATTAATCGATCGGTGTAGCTAAATTAATCCTGCAGCAGTTTTTGAATTTTTTATGATTTTTTTTATAATTGGAGTCAAAATTGACCGCCCATTCCGAAATAATCAAAAATGAGGGTTTCGTGCAGGGGAAAGAGGGTGGATCATATGCAAACAATTGATATTATCTTACTCCCCGGAGTATAATTAATCGATCGGTGTAGCTAAATTAATCCTGCAGCAGTTTTTGAATTTTTTATGATTTTTTTTATAATTGGAGTCAAAATTGACCGCCCATTCCGAAATAATCAAAAATGAGGGTTTCGTGCAGGGGAAAGAGGGTGGATCATATGCAAACAATTGATATTATCTTACTCCCCGGAGTATATTTAATCGATCGGTGTAGATAAATTAATCCTGCAGCAGTTTTTGAATTTTTTATGATTTTTTTTATAATTGGAGTCAAAATTGACCGCCCATTCCGAAATAATCAAAAATGAGGGTTTCGTGCAGGGGAAAGAGGGTGGATCATATGCAAACAATTGACATTATCTTACTCCCCGCAGTATAATTAATCGATCCATGTAGCTAAATTAATCCTGCAGCAGTTTTTCGATTTTTTATGATTTTTTTTATAATTGGAGTCAAAATTGACCGCCCATTCCGAAATAATCCAAATTGAGGGTTTCGTGCAGGGGAAAGAGGGTGGATCATATGCAAAAAATTGACATTATCTTACTCCCCGGAGTATAATTAATCGATCCGTGTAGCTAAATTAATCCTGCAGCAGTTTTTGAATTTTTTATGATTTTTTTTATAATCGGAGTCAAAATTGACCGCCCATTCCGAAATAATCAAAAATGAGGGTGTCGTGCAGGGGAAAGAGGGTGGATCATATGTAAACAATTGACATTATCTTACTCCCCGGAGTATAATTAATCGATCAGTGTAGCTAAATTAATCCTGCAGCAGTTTTTGAATTTTTATGATTTTTTCTTTAATTTGAGTCAAATTTGACTCAAAATAATCCAAATCGAGGATGTGTAGGATGGGATGGATTTTATAACAATTGACATAGTTTTACTATCCGGAATTCAATTAAGCATTCAATGTAATTAAATCATCTATATAGCAATTTTTGGTATGTTTAAAAAAAACAAGTGAAATTAATGGTAACTTAAGGGAACGATTTAAGTGAAGACCATCAATTGGCCGTTTCGGGCGCAACTGCTGTTAGACTAAGATTACAAGCTTCGCAAAAAAGATACAAGTATAAAAATTTCAACATTGGATTCCTAAAAAATGCAACACTATTTTAACCAATTCTCATCTTTGCTGTACTTCTATGATGGCTAGAAAAGAATTGCAAAATTGAGTAAAATTCCAGCACACACTGTGAAGGTAAATTTTGAGATTGAGCTGATCGAAAAATAATTGTTTTAAGGAGCTCAACTTCTCGCAGATTATTTTAACATTCTTTAGCTATATTTTGGAATATTACGAAGCAATTTGGAAATATTCGGATTTTCAACAATTTTCGCTTTTTTACTTTGACATTTTTTACACATTTATGTTAAGTGATTGGCTGCCGACCAAAGGTCTTTCTGCATATTACTCAACCATTTAACTTGGTTTAAGATTTTCTGCATCCCAAAGACATCAATTTTAATATATATATATATATATATATATATTCAATGACCCCTTTCTACCCACATGGGTGTAGGGTAATCAATTTTAATATGAATAATTAATATTTAGCATCTTATAAATTGTTCGATTTTTGTTTAAAAAAATTTGATGAAAATTTTGTATCTTAATAAAATTACGAAGGTCTTTAAGATGCTAGAAAGAATGTTAATTACTTATTTTTTTCACCCATTTGGTATTGATTGAATATATGGTATGCCTAATATTAATTAATTAATATTAAAACAAAAATATGCCTTTAGGATACAATATCTTATACAAAGATAATTAATTATGTAATTTGAAGTGTTTTATGATAGAATTAATAAAACGTTTCGACTCTTACTTCATCATTAATACTCTCTTTTTTTTTGAGGAAAAGAAAAATGAATCCATCACCTAACCTCACGGGCAATTAAGCAATACCAACGAACACCAATGGAACAGGTAACGAAGTAACGAACAACACCAGGTATACATAACCGGGGTATTACAAAATCGCATTGTCCGCCCGCAAAAAAAAAAGGTGGGCTTAGGTAGGGCAGCGAAGGGCGAGGCCCTCCCGACATTGACCCGTTAAGCCCGGAGGCGTGCACAAGAATGGGTATTACAAGCTCTGAATGCACTTACTCCTCGCCGCATTCGAAGAAATCGCCGTGAACAGCAACAGCAGGTATGCCCACCGGACGGACGCGCGTTACCTTCTCGCTTCTGCTAATCCTGGATGTAAACAAAGGACACCGCGGAAAATCGATCGGAGAAATGAAATGAGCGAAAAATAAAATCGGGATCAATTTTTTCTCGTTGTTGTTGAAATTCTCACAAGCACACACCACAAGCTCGGGCACAGCACTGCACTGCAAAACTGGAAAACTGAAACTGAAACACTGAAAGCCGGGAAATCGATCCGTTTTTCGCCGTTGGCGCGGTCGGTCCGCTCGTGCCGGCGTCGAGGGGTATTACAGGGAGTCTCAACGCGAGCACAGCACGGCACACCGGATTGTCTGTCGATTACCTTTTGGACAACTAGAGGAGGGTCCGCCGGTGAGGAGAACAGAGAACAGCGCGCTCGCATGTACTGTAGTACATACAACTTTGCGACTGGCGCTGGTCCGTTCGGGTTACGGGTTGCCTTTATTCACGTTCTTCTCTTCTACTATAAACCAGGTTTCATGGTAGGATAGGCTAATGCCTCCTCGGTGACTCGTCCACGCTTTGACCTGATTCTTCGACACCTATATGAACGGACGGACAACCTGTTCAGATCGGGGGACCAGTGTTGCGCGCTTATTGATAAATAGATAAGCCGCTTATCGGCGGTGGACAATCTTGATCCTTTTCCGGAAAATCTCCTATTAAACGCAATGCTTGTAAATAAACGAGAAAAGCGTTGTAAGTATTCCATTCAACAACAAATCAATACTATTAAATATAACACATATTATTACTTATTATGAACGATCAATATGACATTACTTCCTCCCCTCCACCGCACCCTCAATTTGGGTTAGTTTTAAGTAAATCGTCTGATTTGACTCCAATTAAAAAAAAATTGTAAAAAATTCAAAAACTGCCGCAGGGTTAATTTAACTACACCAATCGCTTAATTATACTCCGGGGAGTAAGATAATGTCAATTGTTTGCATCTAATACACACATCGCCCCCTCCACTACACCCTCAATTTGGGTTATTTTTGAGTAAATCGTCTGATTTGACTCCAATTAAAAAAATTATAAAAAATTCAAAAACTGCTGCAGGGTTAATTTAACTACACCAATCGCTTAATTATACTCCGGGGAGTAAGATAATGTCAATTGTTTGCATCTGATACACACATCATCCCCTCCACTGCATCCTCAATTTGGGTTATTTTCGAGTAAATCGTCTAATTTGACTCCAATTAAAAAAAATCATAAAAAATTCAAAAACTGCCGCAGGGTTAATTTAGCTACACCAATCGCTTAATTATACTCCGGGGAGTAAAGATAATGTCAATTGTTTGCATCTGATACACACATCGCCCCCTCCACTACACCCTCAATTTGGGTTATTTTTGAGTAAATCGTCTGATTTGACTCCAATTAAAAAAATCATAAAAAATTCAAAAACTGCTGCAGGGTTAATTTAACTACACCAATCGCTTAATTATACTCCGGGGAGTAAGATAATGTCAATTGTTTGAATCCCATACACATTTCTCCCTTTCCACTGCACACTCAATTTGGGTTATTTTCGAGTAAATCGTCTGATTTGATTCCAATTAAAAAAATCATAAAAAATTCAAAAACTGCTGCAGGGTTAATTTATCTACACCAATCGCTTAATTATACTCCGGGGAGTAAGATAATGTCAATTGTTTGCATCTGATACACACATCGCCCCCTCCATTGCACCCTTAATTTGGGTTATTTTCGAGTAAATCGTTAGATTTGACTCTAGTTTAAAAAAAAATCATGAAAAATTCAAAAACTGCTGCAGGGATAATTTAACTACACCAATCGCTTTATTATATACCGGGGAGTAAGATAATGTCAATTGTTTGAATCCGATACACATTTCTCCCTCTCCACCGCATCCTCAATTTAGGTTATTTTCGAGTAAATCGTCTGTTTTGACTCCAATTAAAAAAATCATAAAAAATTCAAAAACTGCTGCAGGGTTAATTTAACTACACCAATCACTTTATTATACACCGGGGAGTAAGATAATGTCAATTGTTTGAATCCGATACACATTTCTCCCTCTCCACCGCATCCTCAATTTTGGTTATTTTCGAGTAAATCGTTAGATTTGACCCTTGTTTAAAAAAATCATAAAAAATTAAAAAACTGCTGCAGGGTTAATTTAACTACACCAATCGCTTAATTATACTCCGGAGAGTAAGATAATGTCAATTGTTTGCATATGATACACACATCACCCCCTCCACCGCACCCCCAATTTGAGTTATTTTCGAGTAAATCATCCGATTTGATTCCAATTAAAAAATCATAAAAAATTCAAAAATTGCTGCAGGGTAAATTTAACTACACCAATCGCTTAATTATACTCCGGGGAGTAAGATAATGTCAATTGTTTGAATCCGATACACATTTCTCCCTCTCCACCGCATCCTCAATTTAGGTTATTTTCGAGTAAATCGTCTGATTTGACTCCAATTAAAAAAATCATAAAAAATTCAAAAACTGCTGCAGGGTTAATTTAACTACACCAATCGCTTAATTATACTCCGGGGAGTAAGATAATGTCAATTGTTCGCATCTGATACACCCTCCAACCTCCTCACCGCACTCTCAATTTATGTTATTTTCAACGAAGACAAATTTAACTCGAATTAAAAATTTCAACAACAAAGAAACTACTACAGGTTTAATTTAAAAATAAATGTTACCGTTCTTTTCAAAAAATGTAATTACTCTAAATTAAATATATAACAAACGATATCTTCACAGGTAAAATACACCGTAAGCGTTCCTGAAGTTTGATGTTGAAATTTCGACAAGTATCCCTAAACCCATGAGTGCAGATGATTCTTGTGTATGTATTAAAAATGTATTTTCTATTTTTCAAAGCAAGGATAACATTGGGTTTTCCTTGAATAGAATTGATTTTCTGGGAGGAATCACTAAGGAAAATCAGAAGATTTTTTATTTTTTTATTTTTGGATTCTACACCTATTAATTATTTTTGTCTATTATAAATGATGTGTATGTGTTTGAGTGAGCCATAGCTTACATTGTTTTCATTTACGAATATCATTAAAAAATAAACTCCCAGGCAGACCGATGGTTGATATCTATTTTCTGAGACTGAAATAGTTATAAATGATTGTAAAGATTGTGATGTAATTTAATTTTACTCTCAGAAATGAACTATTTCAGTTACAGAAAATAGCTATCAACCATCGATCTGCCTGGGAATTTAATGTTTTAATGATATTTGTAAATGAAAACAATCGAAGTTATAGCTCACTTAACACATACACATCTATATATATATATATATATATATAGCTCTCTTTACACCTAACGGTAGAAAGGAAAAAAGATAAAAAAAAATATATAAAACTTCTTAATTGATGGAAAATAATAAAACTAGAAAGTCAATTCATGAAGTATCATATATTGAAAATAATTTGTAAAGACTATTTATGATGAAAATAAATATCGTGCACATATTTCCAGCTAATCACTTTGCGAGGAATAACTTAACCCATTTGTTATTACAACCTTAAAATTAATTGTTGCAATTAACACTTGCTTTCTAAGAATGATTCTATTTAAGCATGTGAATGCGCACAATTTCTAGAATAGAATGTTAATTAAATATTGTCTGTGTCAATAATATATATATGTATATATATTATATGAGATATTTTCAAATTAAATCGAATTTTATTGCAACGGTTTAAAAAGTGTGGTGTCGAGAAAATCGCATAATTCCTTCTTGTATGTTTGTAATGACTTTGAATATTATAACTTTATAATATTAATAAATTCTCTTAGAGACTAATTTTAGATCCTCTATGGAATATATCTAAAGAAGAAAAAATAACCACGTTTTTAATGTTTAGCTAAAACTGTCTGTTTATGATTATAATGTTATAAATAACATATATATATGTATATATATATATATATATATATATTTCTGAGAGATACATTAAATTACATCACAATATTTATAACATTATAATCATAAACAGCCAGTTTTAGCTAAACATTAAAAACGTGGTTATTTTTTCTCGTTTAGATTTATTTTATAGAGGATCTTAAATTGGTCTCTAAGAGAATTTGTTTATATTACAAAGTCATAATATTCAAAGTCATTACAAACATACCAGAAGGAATTATGCGGTTTTCTCGACACCATATTTTTTAAACTGTTGCAATAAAATTCGATTTAATTTGAAAATATCTCAAATTATATTGAAATATTTTTTTTGTATATTCTGAAGGATCAAGCTTTGAGTTCCCGAAATAAAATGACAGCTTGGTGCTTCAGAAAAAATACCCCCTCAATATTTTTTGAGATATTTTCAAATTAAATCGAATTTTATTGCAACTTTCTGCATATTTTTTGTGGTGTACTCCAAATTCCTTTAACTTCCAATTGAAATACAATATTTTGAGATAGAACTTTATTAATCGCTGGTCAAATTAACAAAAAAAAAACACAGGTACTCAAAAAAAGGCAATACAAAATCTATTTTAATATTCTAATACAAATACACCACATTTTTAATAAAAAAATCAGAAAAAATATTACTTTTGGGGTATCTTTATAAAACTACATGGGGATATTAAGCAAAGCTTGTTCTTTCAAAACATGTAAAAAACAAAAAGTATCCTATCCAAACGTGACTTAAAAAATATCCAACGCACTAGACATGTGGAAAATTTTTATTTTCTTGTCTGGTTTCGAAAATTCATCACAGTTAAAATATCAAGCATTGCTCTTAGAACACACTGATTTGATGAGTATATTAAATAAAAATAATTTGAAAATAATTAATAAATTATTTCCACATTTAGCTCTGTGACTATTGACTTACCTACGTAAGTACGTTAAACAAATGCACATTAAAACAACTACTTCCCGGGCAAATACCCACATTGAATTACATAATGTACACCTGAGGTCCGACATTTCCATCGCCATATATATATATATAAATCAAAAATAAATCTTTTTTTTTTTCTTGCCTTATATATTTTTACAATTTTCAGGATTGTTACCTTTCTTCTGTATGCACGTGGTGGACGTATAGGTTTGTTTGGGTCATTGGTACCGGCTCTCGTGAGCGAGAGAGTGGTACCCGAGATCGGGAGGCAGGTGTGTAAGGCAGAGAGTGACAGTGCGCGATGATGGCAGACAGTCGGACGCAGAGTTTGTTCACCTCGATTCGCTCTTTAAATATTTAAAGACCCCATAAATAATAACAACAAAATATTTCCCATTTCGGCCGTCATTTGCATAATCCGATACGTTTAGCACCGTTCGGAACGAAATGTTTAAAATATTGTTCAACGCATTGATTTATTCGGGTTTCGATAATTTAATGTTAACACAGAAATATACCACCAATATGGTGGTTTAAAGTTGACTTAATAATAGCGAAATTATTCAGAAAGACCTATGGTCGATAACCTATGGTAGACTACTAAAAGAATTGTTTATTACAAGGAAAATTTCTGGCAATGATCAATAAAATTCGATCAATCCTATTAATTGTTTAAATTTGAGTTATGTGAAGTTAGTTAATCACAATTAAAACACTTTTTATTCCTTACTTCACTTTTATTTTTTATATACGTTAGATACTAATAACTAATTAGTTATTGATAATAAGTGCTTAGCACTCGAAATGTACATCTAATGTATATAAAAAATAAAAGTGAAGTAAGGAATAAAAAGTGTTTTAATTGTCGATCAATCCCTTTTTCCAACTGCAAAAATTCTAAGTTTTACAAACATCTATTGAAACAACTACTTTCTGAGCATTTACCCCGCCGGACATTAGATTACACAATAGATATTTGTATAGCAACACTACGGAGAATTGTTTATATTGTTATAATAATTTTTTTGTTGTCATATTATCTGAATAATAAATGTTTTCATATAAAATAGAATTTATATATAAATAGAAAAGAGTATTCATTCTCTTGGTCACAGTTATTTAAATATATTAAATAAAAATGATTTGAAAATAATTAATGAATTATTTTCACATTTAACTCTGTGACTTTTGACTTACGTTTTTATATATATAATAGCGAAATATTTTATTTATTAATTGCAATGGCTTTAAGAAACCAGAAATGTTTCTTTTTTCTGAAGTATATTCTTTCACGACCGTTACTTCTTGCTCTGGTTATTCTTTCTAACATCATGAAAAATCTTAGTTTCCAAAAGATATGTTTAGTTCAATAAAACGAGCAGGAAAACGAACAAGATATTTTTATTTAATTCATCAACACTGTATATAAAAAATTATATATATACAGATCTTTATTAGCAGATTATTTTTAACAAAGTGATAAGAATAAATAAATACAATAAATAACTAACATAAAAATAAATTCTTCTGCCAATTGCGGAATGACCAACGGTCGATAGCCGTTGGTCTTTCCGCCTATTAAAAATTATTATCATGCAATTGAAGTTTTATGATGAAATTATTCTTTATTGCTGAATAAATAATTATTTATTTTTATTTTCGATATTAAATATGAATGCAAAATAGCGATTGCGCTCGCGATTTCCCGGCATGCGAAGCTTTCACTTTTCAAATGAGAAATGCCGTCGTGTGGGCGACGATAATTCCGTCTTGTGTGAACGGGGACGCTGGCTTAATTATCGGAATCGCATGCAATCCACCCCCTGCATTTCTAATAATCGGAACGACGGGGTAAAAGGGAATTGAAGTGATTTCTCGCGATTTCATATAAAGAACACGGTATGAATAGAATGTATATTTCCGGATTGGAATTGGACTTGATTTCAAACAAATATAATACTTGCAGCTTGTTGAATGGAATGAAAGAAATTATGGGGTATTGAGTGGAATTCACCTGTTTACTCACTGATTAGATGGATTTCTTGTAGTTCGGAGCATATCCTTGGATATTGCTCAGATCTCGGCAGAAGATCCATACTGAGTGAAGAATGGCGACACTTAAGGGTCTACCGGCCGCTAGCCTCCAGTCCACCTCATCAAAGTAGGCTGAGTCCGGTGGATTCTTAATCGCTCACCTTATCGAGGCTAGCTGTGGCGATTAAGAATCTGCCGGACTCAGCCTACTTTGATGAGGTGCACTGGAGATGCTAAGGAATGATTTTTACTTATTTTAAAGCAAGTATTAGGAGTCTAACGATGCTTATGCGTTCTTGTGGGTTTTACATACATCCCCAAATAAACCATAAGTTCAAATTTTTTTTGCAGATGATGATGGTTGGAGTTACTCTGCAAATACCGGTTGATATTCATGAGCTTCCTGTACACCCGATGTCCATCTCCATTTTCTTCGATTTCTATTCTGAATGGAATTATTCGGTTTATGGAATTGATGCGTCGTAGGAACCCCATCAGAAAATCTCTTCTATGATCTCTGTGGACTCGAAGTCCTTGATTACCATCTGGTACCAAGACATTGAGCATGGGAAATGATCCATTTTCTTCGATTTCCATTGCGAATTGAATCCTTGAGTTTATGGAATTGATGTGTTGTAGAAACCCCATCAGAAAATCTCTTCCATGATCTTATAATTACATTTTTTTGTAGTTCTCTAATGGAGGTTTCCTTATAATTTTTTCATTATTTTTTCTCCTATTTGATTTCATCTAATTTTTAATTACTTGATCATTGTGTGTCGTTTTCTTTATTTACTTGCTTGTTTGCTATTATGTTGGAATATTCCTGTAAGGACAGTCCACAATTTAAGTTGAGTCCATGAAATATAACTCTTAGTTTGTTAATGACACGCTAATGTTGTCGAAACTATAGTCGTCACTAAATAAACAAAAATAGTTCCGCAAACAAAGTTAAAGTGTTTTATTAAGATGTAATAGTCCATGTACAAACCAAGTGGGAGCCTTAACAATTAACAACTTAAATATGATTACGTTTGTCCGGAATTTTGTTGGATTATTCCTCTCAGTTATTTTGCCAAATGTTGGTCAAGTGATTCTATGGTACTGGTAATAAAGCATAGTGGATCGTCCTGCTTATCGATCTTTGGCAGGCAAGAATATCCAAGCTTCGCTCCAAATGATGACGAGCGTCTAATGAGGTCGATTATTATCCTCAGGATTCGGTTAGTTGGGTTCCTTGATAGTCTCCGATATGTATTCAGGTTTGCTTTAATTTAAAAAAAAAGTCCTGCTTATTTTGGCTCAGGATTTGGTTATTTGGATCCCTTGCTATTCTCCTACATGTACTCAGGATTACTTTCATTTTGGAAAAAGTCCTGCTTATTTTAAAAGACGCCTGGTATAACAACTTATACATCCAGTGAATAAAAGGGGATAAAAGCAGCAATGGTAAGAGAATAATAGACAAAATACCCCATTCACGTTTTTTTAGTTATTTTCACTCAAAGTTGAATTTTGTTAAATTTCAAACCGACTTTATGGGAAATAATTATTGAAAAAAATCGTAACTTAAAAATGAATACGGCGATTTTAATAAATTTATGCCTAAAATGTTAACAAAACATGTCGCTTTGAGAATATGTGAAAATCCAAAAATGCCCCTTTCACAGTTTTTTAGTTATTTTCACTCAAAGTTGAATTTTGTTAAATTTGAAACCTACTTTTTGGGAAATAATTATTGAAAAAATTCGTAACTTAAAAACGAATGCGGGGATTTTAATAAATTTATGCTTAAAATGTTAACAAAACATGCTACTTTAAGAATATGTCAAAATCTAAAAATACCCCATTCACGGTTTTTTAGTTATTTTCACTCAAATTTGAATTTTGTTAAATTTCAAACCGACTTTTTGGGAAATAATTATTGAAAAAATTCGTAACTTAAAAACGAATGCGGGAATCTTAATAAATTTATGCTTAAAATATTAACAAAATATGCCGCTTTAAGAGTATGTCAAAATCTAAAAATACCCCATTCACGGTTTTTTAGTTATTTTCACTCAAAGTTGAATTTTGTTAAATTTCAAACCGACCTTTTGGGAAATAATTATTGAAAAAATTCGTAACTTAAAAACGAATGCGGGGATCTTAATAACTTTATGCTTAAAATATTAACAAAATATGCCGCTAAAAAAATAATAATATATGTGATGAACAGTAAGTGAAGCGTGAAACAAATCATAAATCACAACAATCGCAAACAATTCCATAAAACACGGCTGAATATTGCGCACATCACTAATTGATCATTTATATTCATTTGCACATCGCGCAAACAACGAATCAACTTTTACAATTTCGCGATTTTAATGAACGCCTATTCGTTTCGATGCGATCGCGGGAATAAAACAAACGATACGGCCGCTTAATGAACGCGTTTATATTTAAATAATAACGATAACACAAACGGCCCGGCATAATTACGCCGAAATTGCGATTCCGCGCCGGATTTATGACGTTTCGTACGTGATCGGTTATCGAAAAATTTGCATATATCGATTTGTTCGGAAAATGAAGGGGGGAGGGGGGGATCCGTTTCAATTTATTACGGTGTAATTTAATTAGGGTTGCGCGCGTGTGTGTATGTGCGGGCGCTTTTATTAATATGGAAATTTTGCCATCTATCCGATGCACGTCAAAATGATATTAAAAATTAATTCCGGCGCTGGGAATGTGTTTTGGATATTGTCAATAATTACGTAATATCGAAACTGATGGGGGAGGGAGGGGGATTTTAATATTGAAATATATTGTTTGTGCAGTTTCGCGAATATTTAAATAATTTTAATTAGTATTGGGCAAAATCGAGTGAATTTAGTAATCGAATATTTCTGAATAACCAATTTTAAGTAGCTAAAGTTATTAAATAACAATAAAATTGAGTGTATTAATCAATACGTAAAACTTTCCAATATTAATATTATAAATAATATTAAGAAAATTGTCATATACTTCATTTTGCAATGACAAAAAAGATCGACTTTGCCCATCTCTAATTTTAATCTCGGCCGTTTTGTAATTAAAACACTGAAATCGATTTGAATTTATTTATTAAGAAACATGATTTGTTCAAAAGTATATCTAATTTTAAAACAATAAATAATTATGGATATTTATTAACTGAGTATAAAAATATAATAAAATTATTCAAGAGTATATATAATTTAAAAAAAATAAATAATTTTGGATATTTATTAACTGAGTATAAAAATATAATAGAATTATTCAAGAGTATATATAATTTAAAAAAAAAATAAATAATTTTGGATATTTCTTAACATAGCGAAACCGTTGAAAGGCGATTTCGCTATGTTAAAATAGATTGCATTTTATTTATTATGAACTTGAAAGGCGATTTCGATATCGAAAATTATTTATTGTTTTAAAATTGCATATACTTTTGAATAATTCTATTATATTTTTATACTCAGTTAATAAATATCTATTTTTTTTTTAATTATATATACTCTTGAATAATTCTATTATATTTTTATACTCAGTCAATAAATATCGAAAATTATTTATTGTTTTAAAATTAGATATACTCTTTAAAAAATATGTTTCTTAATAAATAAATTCAAATAGATTTCAGTGTTTCAATTACAGAACGGCCGAGATTAAAATTATTTAAATATTCGCGAAACTGCACAAACAATATATTTCAATTGATTTAGAAATGTGTAGTTTTTTTCTTTAAGAAAAAAAAAAACAGAACCTTTATGACAATAATTTTCATTATTTCTCTTTTTTTAAAAAATAATATTTATTATGATTCCCCCCTGTGGTTGATTTTCTTTTCCACGTCGATTGAGTGGTTCGGGTCGACAGTAAATATTTATCGGCCCGAGAATGTACACACGCACACGCATACACGTGAATATTTACAGCAGGTGGAGGATCCATTTGGAAATGTTGTATTTGCAACAAGTTATGCAAATATTTGATATTGGATGCGGACTGTCACATGTCAATACCTCGCTGGAATGGTGGCGGTGGGGAAGGGGGTGTGATTTTTTTTGTAGGGGGGTGGTAATGGTAGGCACACCAACAGGGGATTCTACCCACTCGAAAAACTCAATTCTCCCCCCACGAAATAGGAGTGTGAGTGTTTATAAAAATCTTTGTTTCAAACATACCTAGTCAGAATTTTTATTTATTGAATTTATTGTAACTGCACTAATTTAATTCTGTATGTATGTTACTTATACAGTAACATACATACGGAATTAATGGTCTCCGTTAAATAAATAAATAAAATAATTAATGGTTTTAATATTTAATATTTAACCCCTACACCACCATTATGGTAGATGGGGATTTTAGATTATATATATATATATATATATATATATATATTTAATATTTAGACATTGGTAGTTCATATTATAATAATTAAATTAAAATAATAATTAAAGAATCAATATATCCATTCATGTGAATATCCATAGAAATTTTAATAAAACAAATTAATTAAAAAAAATAAATTAATTAAAATTAAATTCTCTTGAAAATGGGCTAATACACCGAAACTAGTCGAGACTTTAAA
Source organism: Philonthus spinipes (assembly GCA_963082785.1). NCBI lineage: Eukaryota > Metazoa > Arthropoda > Insecta > Coleoptera > Staphylinidae > Philonthus > Philonthus spinipes. Next base: position 1,508,164 of record OY720310.1, on the reverse strand, counting down.
GTTATTCAATCTAATCTGTGTTTTATTGGTTGATTTTTAATAATTTATTCATATTTATTTCATAAAATAAGTACAAAAATTTGAAAACAAAATTTGGAAACATTTTCTAATTAATCATGAATTTTTCACTATTTGCAAATAAAACAACGATTTTTTAGGTTTCACAAAATTTATTATAGACAGACTTCTACAAAATAAGGAAAATAAATTGAGCCTATATATACACTCAGGTGAAAAAAAAAAAACGGGTCAGTGTGTTTTTTTTATTTATGTTTTTTTTTACATTGAAATTGTGGTGGTAATTAGAGGAAACTTTTAGTATTCTGCAATTAAATAGATCACCAGAGTGTAGAAAATTCAATGTATGGTACTTATCAGTTTATTTAACGAACATTAACAAGCGAAAATGATAAAGGTACACCATAGAAAATGCATTTCCGAAAAGTCAAGAGACTAACAATGAAATTTTCACTCATTACTGTGTTTATTTTCTGCAAGGATTTATCCCATATTTCCGTTATTGTGTTGTATGAAGAAAGGATACAACAGTGTTAATTAACTGGATGCAATGTTGGGATTAACGGAAATTTTTGCATGTTTTCTTTGGGTAATTTCGAGATAAACAATATTGAATAGCACAATAAATCAACGTTTTTTTAATTTTCAACAATACACATTTACTCTCGCCAGAACAATTAAACCAAGCTGTCTTCAGCTCCATAACATAGGCAACTTAATTTTCGTATTAACAATGAATTGGTATAAAATATAATATCAAATTATTAAACTTGACTTCATTTTTGTATAATTTAAAGTTATTTCGCGAATTTCCACTCAAATTATGTTTTCCCCTTTTTGAAAATATTTGAATTCAACGCCTGAAAGTTTTATTGTATAATGCAATAATTTTTGATTATTGCATTATACATTATGTTATTGTTATCCAACAGCAAATGTCTACTATTAGACATTTGTTAAAGTACTTATGTAAAATAAGACATAATGTCACAGAAGCTAAAGGGAAAAATATTTATTAATTAATTAAGAATTTAAAAAAAAATATATTGAAATACTTGATAGACAAAGAATGTTATACTGTTTTAATTTTCATGGTTTATAAATCGCATAACTGATTTATAAAATACTACTTGTATACCACTACTTAGTTGATTTTTCTCTCTTTTTGACGTTTCATAAAATAATTTTATATGTATATACAGAGAGGTTTTTTTATCAGTATACATTTCCCCTATGTATTGTTGCAAAAAACGCAAGTGTGTATGTTTAGTTGACTATTTTGCATATGTGTGATCAGTTGCGTGTTATAGGCAACTAAACACACATACATTAATGCATTTGACTCGCGTATTTTGCAGGTATACATAGGGGAAATGTATAATGGTAAAAAAAGCTCTCTGTATATATATATATATATATATATATATACAGAGAGCTTTTATATATATATATATACATTTTCGATTAAAAAAAATTTTTTGACCTTAAGTCACAGAATGCAGTGAATTCCCTGAAGAATGAGCCAAACAGCTCCGAAAGCTTGGATTTTAATAAATTAATTGGATAAAAAATACAGCCGTTACTTCCCTTCGTGGTTTCTAATATTTCTGTAATAGGCGGAAAGACGATAGCCGATAGCCATAATAATCCATGGTATTATTTTTTTAACTTATAAATAATATCGATTAATAAATCCAAAAATAAAAATTGATTATCATTAAAACACAAGATACCGTTTCACAAATTACCAAGTGTTTTAATTCTAAGATATTTGTTGGTGAGTACGTGAAGTTTCTTGATATAATTTAGTAATATTTTATTCATTTCTTCACTTTTTTTATTTTTATCACTATATGTACATTTCAAGCACAATGTGAAAAGAGCACGTTGTGCTTGAAATGTGTATTGTCGAAAATTAAAAGTTAATTTATTGTGCTATTCAACATTGTTTATCTCAAAATTTTCCAAAGAAAACACTTGGTTTATTAAAACAAATGAAAATTTGAAAAATAAACAAAACAAAATTCAACTTTGAGAATTTTTGTAGAGAAGAACAAAACGAATTAAAAATTACATCAAAATGTTCTTAATGAATGGGAGTATCAACTGCATAAATTGAAGCAACAGGAAATCAACAGTTTTCATATTTGCAATTCTGCAAATTAGACCTATGAAAATTGGCCGAAATAATTATAATTATTATTTTTTTGTGTGGATAGCTCAAAATCCTCACATTAATGAATCTGACGTGCAGATAAATCCTTTTCGAATCGCATGCTTTAAGTACCGATATTCTATCTTTTTTGCTTTAAATAAAAAAGTGAAGAAAGGAATAAAATATTACTACATTATGTTTTAATTCTAATCAATTTTTAATTGCCACGTAATAACTGAACATATATAATAATTCCACTTCCTCAGAGTATTTTTATTGTTATTCAATACCATTAGAATCCAGTTGAAAAAAAACAACAACAAAACAACAACAGTAAACATTACGTTAGAATTACATTTGAATCTAGAAAGTGAAATCTCGCCTAGAATGCAACGATTTTCCTCTCGCATGCACATGCGTGCCGCGAAAATCGAGTCCACTGCACAAACTCCATTTACATATTATCCAATCCGCAATATTTTATAATCACGCCGGAATATATGTTTAAACTCTTATCATCGCGAGTTGCCCTAATTTCGAATAAACTGAGAAAATATTTACGCGCGCACATGACCCTCTGACATTTCACTGGGAATCAAATGCTGGTATCGAAATTCATCCTTGAATTCGCGGCTTCTCTTGTTGTGTATTAAAATTGATTTGAATTTATTTGCATAATTATTATAGCAAGTATTTTAACTTTAAATAATCGAGTAGAACATGGGCTGATTACACAAAAATAGTTATATTTAAAAGCTTATTAACGAATATTTTGATGTAATTTTTAATTTGTTTTGTGCTTATCTACAAAATTCTCAAAGTTAATATATTAAATAAAAATGATTTGAAAATAATTAATAAATTATTTTCACATTTAGCTCTGTGTGAAAATAATTTATTAATTATTTTCAAATCATTTTTATTTAATATATTTGAATAACTGTGACCAAGTGAATGAATACTGTTTTCTACTCAAAGTTAAATTTTATTTTGTTCATTTTTCATATTTTCATTTGTTTTAATAAACCAAGTGTTTTATTTAATAATAGAAAAGTGTATTCATTCACTTAGTCACAGTTATTTAAATATATTAAATAAAAAAATGATTTTTTTTTTTCGTGGTTATATAATTATCTGCACTTCTCATAATTGTGGATTAGTTTATTATTATTCACTAATTTTAAATTCGACCAACAATGGTATACAGCTGTAGAAGGTAGGCATTTCAAAAATGAATGGAAATTTTGATGTTTGCTTAACGTACTTATGTGACGTAAGTCAAAAGACACAGAGCTAAATGTGAGAATAATTTATTAATTATTTTCAAATATTTTTTTTTATTTAATTGATGTTTGCATTAAATCTTAAGAAATATCACGAAATGGTGATTTATTTATTTATTTATCAACGAAAATCTCCTTTGTATAAAATATATATATATCGCACACTTATTTCTCATTAATCACTTTGTAAAACATTCTTAATATTGAATTAAAGTTGTAAATTAAATTCACTTGGTTTTGTTTTACAAGTTTAATTCAATATAAAATATGTAATATACAAAAGTAACTTAAAATAAACGATATATATATATATATATATATATATATAATAATAGGCTTTTTAAAAAAACCTACCAATCATATATGGTAGGTTATAAAAGAAGGTTGTTTTTTTTAAAAGCCTGTTATTATATATATATATATATATATATATATATAGCTTATTAAAGAATATTTTGATATATATATATATATATATATATATATATCGTTTATTTTAAGGTTTTCATATATATATATATATATATATATATGATTGGTAGGTTATAAAAGAAGGTTGTTTTTTTTAAAAAAAGCCTGTTATTCCTTATTAAAATTAATTTTAACTTTTTTTTTTCTCGTGGTTTTGTACAGATTTTTTTTCAGTCGAGTAATATATGTATGTAACGCTTGGTCAAGGTTTCGATTTGAATGAAACCTCACTTTTCAACCCATTGGTACCTGCACAACAACAACCGAAAGGAATTCGCAAGTTGAAGAAGTCGAACTTGACATATAACGCTTTTTTTTTTCGTAAAAAAAATAAAAGTGAAAAGAAAATCGACAGTCCCGAATATACGAGGTCGAAAACCGCGCAGAAAATACAACATAACGAAATCGGCGTAAATATCAGTCGGTCTTCGGCGCTTTGTAATTGCACCACGCTCGTGGTACCACCGGCGAAAATCGAAGGAGGCGGGAAACAGCCACTCTCACTTTCCTGCTGAGAACAAGCCAGCAGTGCGAGTGAGGCGCGAGTGCCCGCAGTCCGGTTTTACTCTTTTGGTTCATTTCTTTTTTTGCGAAATATCTCTCGGTTTCGATTTTCGTTCGGATCAGAAAAAGAGTGATCAGTGATAGGTTCTGCTGCTGGAAACAGATGTGTGAAAATGGAGCAGAATTATTTGATTAATTTGAATAACAACAAGAAAAGGATGTGAGTATGAAAAAAAAAATGTACAAGCATTACAGTTCTGCATTTTTAAAATGAGCCGCAAGATTATAAGGACGTTCAGGATACATCGCCAATATTCACAAAACTTTTATACATTTGTATATTTGAGATTTCCGTAAATAAATAATATAATAATAATAATAACCTCGACACCCAATACGGGTAAAAGAGGATAAGATTAAGAAAGAATAATAATAATTTGCTGTTTCAAACTTCCCGCCATTATTTTGTCAAACTAAATATAACCTACAAATCAAATGTCACTTTTTATTTAATTGAAATAATTTTAATTTCAACTAAGTATATTTATATTACGCCCAATTTATCCAACGTAACTTAAGACACGAAATAGTCAAAATCAGCGCAGGCCTAGATCCTGCTTAAGACGGATTTGTGTTGCATCGATGCTTCGGAATGTACGTCTTGACTGAGCTTTGAATAGATCTGGTAATATCGCTTGTATTTTCAAAGCTGCTTTTTAAATGGCTGTTTCAAAGTTCCCGCCATCAATTTGCCAAAATGAAGTTAACCTATAAACTAAATGTCACTTGTTTTATTCAGGTTATGTCTCAGAGCTTGGGCGATTGAAACCGGAATCTCAAACTTAAATAAAATATTATTTTCTGACAGAAAGACCTTTGGTCGATAGCCATTTATCAATTAATTATTTTTGTGTGATATACATAATCAATGTTTATTACGTTATTGTAAACTTAATATATATATATATATATATTATTTTCTCGTGGTTTTGTTCACATCTTGCAACATCGCCAATATTAGCAAAGCAGCTTTGTGATTGGCTGTCTCAAACTTCCCGCCATTATTCAGGATGAACATAACCTCAAAACCAAATGTCACTGTTTTATTAATGAAGTTAACCTACAAAACTAAATCCCACCTTTTTATTCAGGTTGTCTCAGAGCTTGAGCTTGATTGCAACCGGAATCTCAAATTTGAATAAAATATTATGTTCTCGTGGTTTTGTACAGATCTTGCAACATCGCCAATATTAGCAAAGCAACTTTGTGATTGGCTGTTTCAAACTTCCCGCCATTATTCAAGATAAACATAACCTAAAAACCAAATGTCACTGTTTTATTAATGAAGGTAACCTACAAAACTAAATGCCACTTTTTTATTCAGGTTGTCTCAGAGCTTGAGTGATTGAAAACGGAATCTCAAATTTGAATAAAATATTATTTTCTCGTGGTTTTCTACAGATCTTGCAACATCGCCAATATTGACAAAGCAGCTTTGTGATTGGCTGTCTCAAACTTCCCGCCATTAGTCAGGATGAACATAACCTCAAAACCAAATGTCACTGTTTTATTAATGAAGTTAACCTACAAAACTAAATGCCACCGTTTTATTCAGGTGACGTCTCAGAGCTTGAGCTTGATTGCAACGGGAATCTCAAATTTGAATAAAATATTATTTTCTCGTAGTTTTGTACAGATCTTGCAACATCGCCAATATTGACAAAGCAGCTTTGTGATTGGCTGTCTCAAACTTCCCGCCATTATTCAGGATGTACATAACCTAAAAACCAAATGTCACTGTTTTATTAATGAAGATAACCTACAAATCTAAATGCCACCGTTTTATACAGGTGACGTCTTAGAGCTTGAGCTTGATTGCAACCGGAATCTCAAATTTGAATAAAATATTATGTTCTCGTGGTTTTGTACAGATTTTGCAACATCGGCAATATTAGCAAAGCAATTTTGTGATTGGCTGTTTCAAACTTCCCGCTATTATTCAAGATAAACATAACCTAAAAACCAAATGTCACTGTTTTATTAATGAAGATAACCTACAAAACTAAACGCCACCGTTTTATTCAGGTGATGACTCAGAGCTTGAGCTTGATTGTAAACAGAATCTCAAATTTGAATAAAATATTATTTTCTCGTGGTTTTGTACAGATTTTGCAACATCGCCAATATTAGCAAAACAGCTTTGTGATTGGTTCAAACTTCACGATATTGTTCAGGATAAACATAACCTAAAAAACAAATGTCACTGTTTTATTCGGGTGATGTTTCAGAACGTGAGCACTCGAAATCGGAATTACAAGCTTAAATAACATAACATTTTGCCTTAGCTTTAACAGATCTGACAACATCACCAATATTCGCAAAGCGGTTTTCAACTTCAAACATTCCGTCATTATTTTGTCAGGATAAAGATAACCTACAAACCAAATGTCACTTTTTTATTAAATTTTTATTTTCCCAGAGATTGAGCGATAGGAATCGGGGCCTCAAGCTTCAATAAAATAACATTTTTCCGCGGTGTAACATAAGGCAAGCTTGGATCTCAAGACGCAGGGTGAGATTTAAAACCGAGCATAAATTTATATAGTTAAAAAAGGATGAGATAGCAAAGCATTTTTTTTAATAAAATTAAGAACGTCTTTCGCAATTATTAACATGGGAGATTTATAATATTTCTTCTCTATAGTTTCAATATTTACGCCTGGTTTCTCCATCACATCTCAATAATTATCTAAATCTTAAGCAGCGAATTTCGGTCTCAAGACGCTGCTTAAGATTTAGATAATTCTTGAGATGTGATGGAGAAACCAGACGTAAATATTGAAACTATAAGGAAGAAATATTACGCCACAGCGAAATGTCATATACTTTTCTTGTCAGCAGAAAAACATAACCTACAAACCAAACGCGACTTTTCTATGCAGGTTATGTTTCATAGATTGAGCAACGCAAATCCCTCTTAGGCTAGAGTTTCGACAAATTTATACGATTTAAGCCGTGTTGGAGAAATTGAGCGCAGTAATATTCTCCATAGCAAGCACATGGAAGATTTATAATATTTCTTATTTATATTTTTATTTGTTCAATAATTAGAAGTTTATAATTAGAACGATTGCACACACTGGTCTGACGAGGTTCGAAAGACCGAAATGACCAGCACCTTTTGATACATACACTAAATGAATGGTGGTTAGACTTTTATTTATTTTAAAAGCTAAAATAAAAACAAAATCTTATTATTATTTTTTTTTTCGTGGATACAAAATTAAAAGAGATTCTTATAATTGCGAATAATTCCACTCATTTTAAAATTGTCGAACAATACTGTACAAGAAAGACATTTCATAAATGAACGAGAATTGACGTTTGCGTTAAAACAAAAAAATAAAGTTGAGTTTATTCTGTTAATTCAACTTTATTTTTTTTTGTTGTTAAGAAAATATAAAACAAATTTATGCGTGAAATTAATAATTTATTTTAAAATAATTAATCCTCGACACCCAATACGGGTAAAAGAGGATAAGATTAAGAAAGAAAGAAAATAATTAAACTAAATATCGGTATTCATTTGTTAAAACGCCGCGCCGATGTAACGGAAAGAAATGCGTGACTGAAAGCATTGAGTAACTAGTATATTTTCTCCTCTGTACTAAACGGAAATAATTTCATCTCCATAATAAAATTCAGGCTGAGCTGCTAAAGCTTTAAGGAATTTCATCATTATTACTTTTCTTCTCGAATCCTTATAAACTTTCAGTTGACGGATCATCAATAAGGAAAAATTAAAAAAAAAATAAAATTAATTGAATAATCTTAAATTTTCGACTAGTTTCGTGTATCTTAAAAAAAAATTCAAAATCCAATCGATAATTTAAATATTATTACAAACGGAATCTGATGAATTAGATCTGTTTAAAAAAATCCTATATGGGTTATCATTTTATTTTTGTCCTATTATCTACACCATAGATAGAGCAGCTGTAACATTCTCCATAGCAAGCACATGGAAGATTTAGAAGTTTATAATTAGAACGATTGCACATGGGACACACTAGTCTGACGAGGTTCGAATAGTCAGTTTCTATAGTCACTATAGTGCTTTTTTTTTCTTATTAATTTCTCTAAATAATTCTGAATTTTACAAACCGTTTATTTTTTCTGTGATTACATTTTTGTGTATCAAAAACCGCGCGTGAAAGTCTCCTTTCATCGTCGTAATTATAGAGAAAGCAATATTTTTTTTTTGTAGCATGTTCACGAATCTTGTAATTCCACGCTGTCGTCAACAAATGTTGTATAAGAATGCAAATCCAGTGGATGGAAATAATTAAAACGTTAATTATACTACTAAATCTTTATTCTCTGAGAGAGAGAAAAAAATAACTTAATTGTTAGGCTGTTAATTTTTGTAATAAATGAAACACTTTTTTACTTTGTTTGTATAACTCGGATCCGAGTTATACAAACAAAGTAAAAAAGTGTTTCATTTATTACAATTGTATTACAATGTATAACAAAGTAGAAGCCTCAACAATTAACAAGTCTGTTAATTTTTGATAGTTCATACTTGTTATAATTTACATTTTTATGTTTATTGCAATTAATTAACTTGGTTAATCGCTTCACTTTTTTAAATAAAATATTTCGTTAGTTTTATACAAAAGTATAAATATATTAATTTCTTTTACCTAACCAATAAAAGCATTCGCTTAATTTATTGGCACAGTGTTTTTTTTATAAAAATAAATATTTTCAAACCGATACACATTTTTAAAATTATATAAATTTAAAACTAACCAAATATTTTATTTAAAAAAAAAAGTGAAGCGATTAACCAAGCGTCTTAATTAAATTACATCCTAATTATTATTATACATAAAAAAATCACCACGGGATTTAATTCAAAATTGAAAACAATTATCATTGTCGAGCGAGCATATTTTACATACAGTTTGTAAATTGAACAATTTTCATCCTTGGTATATTTCAGAGCAATGTAAACAATTTATAAGGACGATGATAGCGACGGCACAAGTCACGGCCTTTAATTCGTTTTTTTGATTCATGGCCATTCGGACATAAAGGTTGCCTCCAATATTTGATGTAAATTGTACCGATAGTGATTTGAATAAATAATTAATATGAAAACTAATTTACATTAATACTAAAAAAACATGTTTCTTGAATATTTACACATGTTTAAATTAAAATAAAACCGGCATGAAAATCCAGCAATTCACTATTCATAAATTGATTTCATCTATAAAATCGTTACAATAAATAAAGTGAAGAATTTAATTTTAACACACACAAAAAAATTAAATTGATGATCTGATTCTAATTTATTTAGAACCTCTGTGGTACCTTTAAAACATTTGAAATTTTCATGTTAGTTTTATTTGAATTTTAATTATCCCGTAATCACAAAACTGCCGCTATTAATTTCTATTGATTTTTTTTACGAGCATTAAAATTTCTTATTGAAAACACGTGTTTTGCATCGCGTGTCTTCCCACAGATTTCGCACACGTGCACAAGTGCACTAAATAATTCAACTGAGCGATTTTCCCTTTCCGGAAAACATAATCAATTCAATCGAAAATGCGCTTGCAATACAATTAAAGTTTTAAAAGATTTAAAAATTCTGGACCTTAATTTTGATTAGTTGAGAGTTAGGTTTGATTGGGACAACAAACAAAATGAGAATATCTTTCGGGATAGGAGTAAAAATGTATAAGCTTATCTGAATAAAGATATTTGTATATATAAAATGTTCAATTAGTATTCATCTACTAATGTGTTCCAGCTGCAATAGATGGCGTTTGCGATATCTTTCCATTTATTCTAATTAAAAATGGTGTTTTAATATATGCAACCCATTCAGCAACAATAAAAAAGGTAGGTTTGCTCGCCATCTGTTGGCCTATAGTGGAATGCACTGATGAGGTAAAAAAAATAAGAATGCGGTTTACCTTGGCTTTATATACTGAACTATAAATCGATAATTAATTATGTTTATTTAAAGTGCGTTGTAGAACAATTAATGCACTTGCTGTTACAAGAAATAGCTGTTGGAAAATACTTCAGTGTGAGGGATGTTGATCACATAACTAAAATAATTAATTAATATTGCTAAATTAACTGAATTAATGAGTTAAAAACTCTCTGGACTCTCTCAAGAATGATGTATAAATGGATTTGTTTACAGTTTTAGATTTTATTGGGTAATAAGGGCATTTAATATAGGGGAATTCCAAAGATCCTCGTTTGCCGTTAATTACATTCTTATCCACATTTAAGGCTTTTGAAATATCTAAATTTCTTCACGATAATTAAGTGTTAAGTGGAAATAGATAATCCCACAATTTCATTTAATTTTATTGAACTTTAAAACTACAATTTAGTAATATAATCAACTTTTACAATAAATATAAAAAGTTGATTAAATTAAATAAAATGAAACAAAGATGATTCACACATTTGCAGTTATTTAAATTACAATGAAATTAAACAAGGAAAATTTCTGGCAATCATCAATAAAATTCGATCAATCCCTTTTTCAAACTGCAAAAAATTACTTACACTGTAAGTTTTATAAATATCTATTGAAACAACTACTTTCTGAGCAATTATCCCGCCGGATATAGGATTACACAATAGATATTTGTTTGTTGCAAGTTGTAAGTAATTTTAGCAGCTGGAAAAATTGATCAAATTTTATTGATCATTGCGAGAAATTTTCCTCGTTTAATTTCATTATAATTTAAATAACTGCAAATGTGTGAACCATCTTTGTTTCATTTTATTTAATTTAATCAACTTTTTATAATACTACGAACACTAAAAAAAATAGTGTTATAAATAAAAAACAGTATTCATTCACTTGGTCACAGTTATTTAAATATATTAAATAAAAATGATTTGAAAATAATTAATTTAGTTTTATTTTGGAAGTGAAAAATCGAAAAATAAAGTTAATTTCCAGCGCGAAGGACGCACTTGTCTCACATATGTATACTTACTTCTTAATTACTCCCCATCATCAATAAAATTAATGTCACTTTTATTTCGAACATGGCGTGCGCTTTTTTTTATTTTAATTGACAGCAATTGCGCAACTGCGATATTCGTAATTATCCCGCAGACAAATTACACACTTTCGCATTTTGTGAATTCAACACTGACCTTCTTTTCAATATTGTTAATGTGATTTTTTTCTACGCGAAACTGCAGTTGGATTAGCCTCTGAATGGCGTCGATCTTTATTGGCAGACATACAAAAAATAAAGTGGAAATGAAATCCATGAAATCCTCACTGTAATAAATATCCTATTTAATTACGTCCAATTAAATAAATGTCAGAAATTGTAAATTTAGTTGCCTACATTAGCAGCAAACATATTAATCATAATAAATTAAAGACGACGCAAGCGCCACCTTTTGCCTAATATTATAATAATATTAATACTGCGTAATTACGTAAAGTAAAGGCTATAACAATTTATAAGTTATTTATGAATAATTGAACTGGGCGAAGTATTTAATTTAAATGAATTAAATTTTAATTAAAAAATAAACCCTCTTTGTTTCGAGGAAGTCGAAAATATTCCTTTTTTTGTCAGTATTATTGCAAACAATACTTTTTTCATATAAAAAAAAATAAAAATAAAACAGGATTTGTTCACCAGAGAGAGTTTAGCGTTGTAGACTTGTATTTTGCGTCTGTGTGTTAAAAAAATTAAAAAAATATAGGCGTTCACTTCGTGGTGCATTTTCAATTTTGATGTAAAGAAAACACTTAACTGTTTTATGCCACTTTTATTTTACTTTAGTGACTAGTTTCAATTACACGGTAAACTATGTTTGAGAATTCATTCTTAAACATGGTTTCATTCTCAAACATAGTTTAGTTAACGATTACCGTGTAATTGAAACTAGACATTAAAGTAAAATAAAAATGGTGCAAAAAAGTTAAGAGTTTTCTTTACACTAAAAAGTTATACATACTCATAGAATATTTCTAACATCATGAATATTTAATATTTTGAATTAATTTCTCACTTAATCCGTGGTGAAACAGATTTAATTAATAGACATTGATTAAAACACTTCGTTTGTTTCACTGATTAAATCATATATATATATATATATATATATATATATATATAATCTAAAATCCCCACCTACCATAATGGTGATGTAGGGGTTGATTAAATCATGAATATTTAATATTGGTGAATATTAAAAATTAACTATTTTATAAATATCCAATGAGTACATATATTATTTAGATTTACATGCTAAACTAATTTTGCAGTTGAAATAATTGCAATTATTATAGCAGGGAAAATCATAGTGCAAGAGTCAAGTGCCCCAGATAACTGAAATTACGGATGACCTTTCTCCGATAACTGCCTTATCTTTCCAGAAAATCACCAATAATCGGAAATTATTCACTATTATCGATCGATTTATTTATTGATAAATGCAATTATTGAATAAATAATATTCTCCGGTGAAGTGAAGGTAAAAACAAAACACATGAAAGACATTAATAAATCACATTAAATTTATAATGAGAAACACCATCAAAATGGTGAGTCAAGGGTTATTTAATTTAACTTAAATAATTGTAACCGAATGAATAAAATTTCGGTTACAATTATTTAAGTTAAATTAAATAACCCTTGACTCACCATTTTGGTGGTGTTTCTCATTATAAATTTAACGTAATTTATTTCTATTATTAAATCTGTATTGATTGAAACTAATTAAGAAGTAACGATTTTTTAATAACTAAAATCATTACAAACCGTGCTCCCAATCAATTATTTCCTATTGTAACCTTTTTTCATTATTAACGCAAATGACTCACCCGATTAACGACAATCAAAGTCCATCTCGATATTATCAATAATCTACGTAGATGGATTTATTAATTCACTGCAATGTTTGATTCGTGTATTTTTTTTTAATTTTGTAATCGAATTCAAGATAAAATATTTTCGGGAAACCGTGGGCTTTGTTACTTATAATTAAAAATTATTAATAACCCCGACGGAACGAAAAAAATAAATATTCGCTAAGAATAAAAGATGTTACAACAAGAAGTAAGTAAAGAAAGTAATATATATATATATATATATATATATATATATATATTCAATGACCCCTTTCTACCCACATGGGTGTAGGGTATAAGAAAGTAATATGCTTAGTGAGAATTTACTTAACCCCTGGTGAAACATGGTTTGCTTTAATCCAGGATATTTGAAATAATCATAAACTAAATAGTCCACGTTCTTTCTAGTATCATTAAGAGTCTTCGTGATTTTTTTCAGATTTTTTTGAAACAAAAATTTTTTTACCGAAATTTGAAAAAATCGTAAGATGTATGGAAAAATGCAAAAATTCGTCGAAAATTCAAAAATCGCCAAATGGCTTCATATTATACCAAAATGTAGCTAAAGAATAGGAGAATAATCTGTGAGAAGTTGAGCCTCATAAATAATTTATTTTTCGATCAAGACGCTCGTAAAATTGACCTTCGCTAAATTGATTAAAATTTACTATATTTATGATTTACTTTTTCTAGTAGTCTCGGATGTCCAGAGAATGTGACTATACGTAAAAATATAGCTACATTCTTTGGGAATTCAATACTGAAAACCCTGTCTTTCTTTCTTTTTTCTGAAGCTTGTAATCTTGATCTAACCGCAAAGACGTCCGAAACGGCGAATCGGCGGGCCTCACTTAAACCGTTCCCATAAGGTGCCTTGTTAATTTCACGGAGTCATTCAAGTCGTGGGAAATGGTAGAAAAAAATAATATCTGAGGAAACTAAATAGTCCACGTTCTTTCTAGTATAATTAAGGTTCTTCGTGATTTTTTTCAGATTTTTTTGAAACAAAAAAATGTTTACCGAAATTTGAAAAAATCGTAAGGGGTATGTATGGAAAAATGCGAAAATTCGTCGAAAATTCAAAAATCGCCAAATGGCTTCATATTATACCAAAATGAAGCTAAAGAACAGGAGAATAATCTGTGAGAAGTTGAGCCTCGTGAAAAAATTAGTTTTCGATCAACACGCTCGCAAAGTTGAACTTCGAAAAATGGTCTAAATTATTTCTCGATTTTGTTTTATTTTTCTGATGGTCATGGATATCCACTGAAGATGACCGGTGGTAAAAATATAGTTGCATTCTTTAAGAATCTAGCACAGAAAACCCCGTCCTTCTATCGTTTTTGTAAAATTTGTAATCTTAGTCTACTTGCAGACATATCCGAAACGGCTAATCGGCGGTCCTCCCTTAAACCGTTCCCATAAGGTCCTTTGTTAATTTCACGGGGTCATTTAAGTAGCCGAAAATGGTAGAAAAAGATAAAATCTGAAGAAACTAAATAGTACACGTTCTTTCTAGTACCATTAAGGTTCTTCTTGATTTTTTTCAGATTTTTTTGAAAGAAAAATTTTTTTACCGAAATTTGAAAAAATCATAAGGCGTATGTATGGAAAAATGCGAAAATTCGTCGAAAATTCAAAAATCACCAAATGGCTTCATATTATACCAAAATGTAACTAAAGAATAGGAGAATAATCTGTGAGAAGTTGAGCCTCATGAAAAAATTAGTTTTCGATTTACACGCTCGCAAAGTTGACCTTCGAAAAATAGTCAAAATTATTTCTCGATTTTGCAATTTTTTTCTGGTGGTCATGGACATCCGCTGAAGATGACCGGTGGTGAAAATATAGCTACATTCTTTAAGAACCTAGCACTGAAAACCCCGTCCTTCTATCGTTTCTGTAATATTTGTAATCTTAGTCTACTTACAGATACATCCGAAACAGCCAATCGGCGGACCTACCTTAAACTGTTCCCATAAGGTCCTTTGTTAATTTTACGGAGTCATTTAAGTAGCCGAAAATGGTAGAAAAAGATAAAATCTGAGGAAACTAAATAGTCCACGTTCTTTCTAGTATCATTAAGAGTCTTCGTGATTTTTTTCAGATTTTTTTGAAAGAAAAAATTTTTTACCGAAATTTGAAAAAATCATAAGGCGTATGTATGGAAAAATGCGAAAATTCGCCAAAAATTCAAAAATCACCAAATGGCTTCATATTATACCAAAATGTAGCTAAAGAATAGGAGAATAATCTGTGAGAAGTTGAGCCTCATGAAAAAATTACTTTTCGATTTACACGCTCGCAAAGTTGACTTTCGAAAAAAAGTCTAAATTATTTCTCGATTTCGCATTTTTTTTCTGGTGGTCATGGACATCCGCTGAAGATGACCGCTGGTGAAAATATAGTTGCATTCTTTAAGAATCTAGCACTGAAAACCCCGTTCTTCTATCGTTTTTGTAAAATTTGTAATCTTAATCTACTTGCAGACATATCCGAAACGGCCAATCGGCGGACCTACCTTAAACCGTTCCCATAAGGTCCCTTGCTAATTTCACGGTGTCATTTAAGTAGCCGAAAATGGTAGAAAAAGATAAAATCTGAGGAAACTAAATAGTACACGTTCTTTCTAGTATCATTAAGAGTCTTCGTGATTTTTTTCAGATTTTTTTGAAAGAAAAAAATTTTTACCGAAATTTGAAAAAATCATAAGGGGTATGTATGGAAAAATGCGAAAATTCGTCGAAAATTCAAAAATCACCAAATGGCTTCATATTATACCAAAATGAAGCTAAAGAACAGGAGAATAATCTGTGAGAAGTTGAGCCTCGTGAAAAATTTAGTTTTCGAACTACACGCTCGCAAAGTTGACTTTCGAAAAAAAGTCTAAATTATTTCTCGATTTTGCATTTTTTTTCTGGTGGTCATGGACATCCACTGAAGATGACCGGTGGTGAAAATATAGTTACATTCTTTAAGAATCTAGCACTGAAAACCCCGTTCTTCTATCGTTTTTGTAAAATTTGTAATCTTAGTCTACTTGCAGATACATCCGAAACGGCCAATCGGCGGACCTACCTTAAACCGTTCCCATAAGGTCCCTTGTTAATTTCACGGGGTCATTTAAGTAGCCGAAAATGGTAGAAAAAGATAAAATCTGAGGAAACTAAATAGCCCATGTTTTTTCTAGTATCATTAAGAGCCTTCGTGATTTTTTTCAGATTTTTTTGAAAGAAAAAATTTTTTACCGAAATTTGAAAAAATCATAAGGCGTATGTATGGAAAAATGCGAAAATTCGTCGAAAATTCAAAAATCACTAAATGGCTTCATATTATACCAAAATGTAGCTAAAGAATAGGAGAATAATCTGTGAGAAGTTGAGCCTCGTGAAAAATTTAGTTTTCGAACTACACGCTCGCAAAGTTGACTTTCGAAAAAAAGTCTAAATTATTTCTCGATTTCGCATTTTTTTTCTGGTGGTCATGGACATCCGCTGAAGATGACCGCTGGTGAAAATATAGTTGCATTCTTTAAGAATCTAGCACTGAAAACCCCGTTCTTCTATCGTTTCTGTAAAATTTGTAATCTTAGTCTACTTGCAGATACATCCGAAACGGCCAATCTGCGGTCCTCGCTTAAACCGTTCCCATAAGGTCCTTTGTTAATTTCACGGAGTCATTTAAGTAGCCGAAAATGGTAGAAAAAGATAAAATCTGAGGAAACTAAATAGCCCATGTTCTTTCTAGTATCATTAAGAGCCTTCGTGATTTTTTTCAGATTTTTTTGAAAGAAAAATTTTTTTACCGAAATTTGAAAAAATCATAAGGGGTATGTATGGAAAAATGCGAAAATTCGTCGAAAATTCAAAAATCGCCAAATGGCTTCATATTATACCAAAATGTAGCTAAAGAATAGGAGAATAATCTGTGAGAAGTTGAGCCTCGTGAAAAAATTAGTTTTCGAACTACATGCTCGCAAAGTTGACTTTCGAAAAAAAGTCTAAATTATTTCTCGATTTTGCAATTTTTTTCTGGTGGTCATGGACATCCGCTGAAGATGACCGCTGGTGAAAATATAGTTGCATTCTTTAAGAATCTAGCACAGAAAATCCCGTCCTTCTATGGTTTTTGTAAAATTTGTAATCTTAGTCTACTTGCAGATACATCCGAAATGGCCAATCGGCGGACCTACCTTAAACCGTTCCCATAAGGTCCCTTGTTAATTTTACGGGGTCATTTAAGTAGCCGAAAATGGTAGAAAAAGATAAAATCTGAGGAAACTAAATAGCCCACGTTCTTTCTAGTATCATTAAGAGTCTTCGTGATTTTTTTCAGATTTTTTTGAAACAAAAAAATTTTTACCGAAATTTGAAAAAATCGTAAGGGGTATGTATGCAAAATGCGAAAATTCGTCGAAAATTCAAAAATCGCCAAATGGCTTCATATTATACCAAAATGTAGTTAAAAAATAGGAGAATAATCTGTGAGAAGTTGAGCCTCATGAAAAAATTAGTTTTCGATCAACACGCTCGCAAAGTTGAACTTCGAAAAATAGTCTAAATAATTTCTCGATTTTGTTTTATTTTTCTGATGGTCATGGACATCCACTGAAGTTGACCGGTGGTGAAAATGTAGTTGCATTCTTTAAGAATCTAACACTGAAAACCCCGTCCTTCTATCGTTTCTGTAAAATTTGTAATCTTAGTCTACTTGCAGACACATCCGAAACAGCCAATCGGCGGACCTACCTTAAACCGTTCCCATAAGGTCCCTTGTTAATTTCACGGGGTCATTTAAGTAGCCGAAAATGGTAGAAAAAGATAAAATCTGAGGAAACTAAATAGTCCACGTTCTTTCTAGTATCATTAAGAGTCTTCGTGATTTTTTTCAGATTTTTTTGAAAGAAAAAAATTTTTACCGAAATTTGAAAAAATCGTAAGGGGTATGTATGGAAAAATGCGAAAATTCGTCGAAAATTCAAAAATCACCAAATGGCTTCATATTATACCAAAACGTAGCTAAAGAATGGGGGAATAATCTGTGACAAGTTGAGCCTCGTGAAAAATTTAGTTTTCGATCTACACGCTCGCAAAGTTGACTTTCGAAAAAAAGTCTAAATTATTTCTCGATTTTGTTTTATTTTTCTGATGGTCATGAACATCCACTGAAGATGGCCGGTGGTAAAAAAATAGTTGCATTCTTTAAGAACCTAGCACTGAAAACCCCGTTCTTCTATCGTTTTTGTAAAATTTGTAATCTTAGTCTACTTGCAGACACATCCGAAACGGCTAATCGGCGGTCCTCCCTTAAACCGTTCCCATAAGGTCCCTTGTTAATTTCACGGGGTCATTTAAGTAGCCGAAAATGGTATAAAAAGATAATATCTGAGGAAACTAAATAGTCCACGTTCTTTCTAGTATCATTAAAAGTCTTCGTGATTTTTTTCAGATTTTTTTGAAAGAAAAAAATTTTTACCGAAATTTGAAAAAATCATAAGGGGTATGTATGGAAAAATGCGAAAATTCATCGAAAATTCAAAAATCACCAAATGGCTTCATATTATACCAAAATGTAGCTAAAGAATAGGAGAATAATCTGTGAGAAGTTGAGCCTCATGAAAAAAATAGTTTTCGAACTACACGCTCGCAAAATTGACTTTCGAAAAAAAGTCTAAATTATTTCTCGATTTTGCAATTTTTTTCTAGTGGTCATGGACATCCACTGAAGATGACCGCTGGTGAAAATATAGTTGCATTCTTTAAGAATCTAGCACTGAAAACCCCATCCTTCTATCGTTTTTGTAAAATTTGTAATCTTAGTCTACTCGCAGACACATCCGAAACGGCCAATCGGCGGACCTCCTTAAAACCGTTCCCATAAGACAAATACAAAAATTCGTCAAAAATTCAAAAATCACCAAATGGCTTCATATTATACCAAAATGTAGCTAAAGAATAGGAGAATAATCTGTGAGAAGTTGAGCCTCATAAAAAATTTAGTTTTCGATCTACACGCTCGCAAAGTTGACTGGAAAAAGAGTCTAAATTATTTTTGGATTTTGCAATTTTTTGGCCTGAAATGGACCAAAATGATTATTTTGGAAAAAAAAAACTAAATTATTCACGTTCATTCTAGTAAATCAAAGGTCTTTATGATTTTTTTTCAGAATTTTTTTGATAGAAAAAAATATTTCAAAAACGAAAATCTGTTGGAAATTAAAAAAAACACCAATTAGCTGTATTTTACACTAAAACGTAGCATGGAAAAATAATCTATGAGAAATTGAACCCCATAAAAATCAATTTTCGATTAACACATAATGTAATAATATTTTTTATTCCTTTCTTCACTTTTTTATTTTTATCACTATATGCACATTTCAAGCACAACGTGCTCTTTTTCAATAGCTTTATAAAGCTATAGTAATAAAAATAAAAAAAGTGAAGAAAGGAATAAATAATATTATTATATCAAGAAACTTCACGTACTCACCAACAAATATATTCGATTAACACGCTCTCAAATTTGGCGTTTGCAAAATGGATTAAATTTTTATTGGATTTTTACGTTTTTTTGCTGGCGATCACGAATGCTGAAAAGATGATTGAAATAGCTAGAATTATAGCTGGACACTTTGAGAATAGCTGTATTTTACACCGAAACGTAGCTAAATCATGGAAAAATTATCTATGAGAAATTGAACTGGATTTCGGGAAAGTAAAATTGTTGAAATAAACTGAGTAGATCACAGACGGGGTATACCCGTTGAAATTAGCAATTCGAAAATGTTTACGATCGCAATACTTTCCCTTGAGCTAGGGTTCGGGAAAAGTATAAATCGATAGAAATTATTCAGGGGATTTCATAATGGCCCGTATTCCTGAAATTGATCGAACGTTTCGAGCGTATGAAATCTGTCATTTAGATAGGAATTTACATGTGAATTTGACAGTTGCGTACGACCGATTTCACGCGATCGATTTTAAGAATAAGGCCCAATATGTATATCCGTTAAAATTAGTAATTAGATTTTTTTACAATCGCTTGTTGTGGAGTCCGGAGAGGTTAAAAACGCTTACTTTTTTGCTTCCCGGGATTCCACATCAAGAGATTGTAAAAAATTTCGAATATCAATCATTTTTAGTTGAATTGAAAATGTGTGCTTCATTTTTAAATTCCAAACTAACAATAATAAATAACATGTAGTAAACACGATAATTAACTTATCGAAAAATCTCTCGTAAACATAAAAAAAAAGTGCACAATTATTACAAAACACCGAAATTACCTTTGATACACTTATCTAAATCTGCGGGTGAGCAAAAAGAAAAATTCATTCCGATAATGCGAGAACAATGCGCCGATAGGACATGATTTGATTGTGAACAGTAATTGCTCACTCAGTTGGGAAATTACGGAAAAAAAAATTATAGACGTCAAGGCCTCGAAAAAGCAATTAATGCGCGACGCGTCGGGTGCTAAAAATTACTGGAAAAATTGTTATAATTTAGCGGACGAAATGAATTGCATTGATTTGTTCGATGTTTTCGCAGATTTTTAATGGCACTCGGAATAGAGTAGGCTGTGCTTTAAGTGCAGTTGAAGATGCAATAAAATTAAATAAAAAATAATTTGAAAATAATTAATGAATTAATTATTCTCTTTTAATTGCTCTGCACTTACGAAATAAGTACTATGAACAAATATCTATTGAAACAACTACTTCTAGTCTAGGGTAAATACCCACGCCGAACATTGAATAATATATATATATATATATATACATATATATATATATATATATATTGTATATATATTTTTTTTAATCTTCATTGAAAACGTAGCTTTATCAATATTACGGAGATGCAACAGCAAATATCTATTGTATAATTCAATGTACCCCTACACCACCATTATGGTAGATGGGGATTTTATATATATATATATATATATATAGATATTTACTGTTGCATCTCCGTAATATTGATAAAGCAACGTTTTCAATGAAGATTAAAAATATATATATACAATAAGTCCATCTGTAGACACGTGTTTCGGAACTTATGCCTCGTCAATACAGTTTTACCTTATATACAGGGTGAGTCACCGAAGTGTCCGTCTTCGATATCTCCCTTGATATTAGAAATTCAGCATTAATTTTGTTAATAAAACTTGCTTGACTACTAAAGGCGCATAATGTAAAATTATTTTCATATATACAGGGTGTCCCATTATCCCGGAATTCATATCAACTTTATAATTTCAAATAGAATTTCAATTCCCCTGTAAATTATCTTTGCGTCAATATAACATAGTAGTTTTGATTGCAGAAAAAAAAATATTTTCTAAAAATTTTGACAATTGCAGTGGTATACTAAAAAAATCATCACTTTTTTGTGTTTTGAGATGAAGAGATGCATTTTTATACATACTAAAGTTATTATTCATTTTATTGAATAATAATTTTAAATGTGAAATATTTTTTATACAGAGTGCTCGAAAAATAATTTTAAATATGTGACTTTTTTAAAAAAAAGAAGCACCCTATACTTTTCTATATCATAAAAAGATACAAATATTTTATTGAGCATACTTAATGCAATAGGCATTTTAAAAAAAAGTCACATATTTAAAATTATTTTTCGAGCACTCTGTATAAAAATATTTCACATTTAAAGTTATTATTTTGTACGTATCGAAATATTTCACATTTTATAATAACTAACTAATTAACCATCTTTATTCAAATCTGTATATGTATGTACAATAATATACAAAAATTAGAATTATATTCTGTAGATGATGAATCGGCTATCGACCGGAGGTCTTTCAGCCCATTTTATAATATTTATATGAGTTTTTAACAATGAATTGAATATTTAGACGTGAAAAACAATAGTAATAACAGTAATCAAGCAACAGAAATAATTTAATTGAAAACCTAAAATTACTTTGTTAATGGATTTAATAATCCAAGTATTATTGAAGAGTTTTTTTTTTCCTCCATGGAGAATAAACAGTGACACTCATGGGAGCATTAAAAGCTGTGTTACTGGAAAACGCAAATAATAGCCTCATTGTTAGATTCTCCAGTAATTACACAAGAGTCATTAAAGTAAATCGAGTCATTACTATTGTGAATGAATCTACTGCTGATGAAAAGGGAAGAAGGGAAGTTTTTGTTTCGCAGGTAAAAATTTTAATGCTACAATAAAAGTCATTAATCCGGATTAAATTAATGATTGTAAGGAGTTGACAATAGCTAATTTTCTAATTGTGGGCGGAAAGACCAATTTTATGAATCGACAGCTATAGAAAATAAACACATAATCGGGGCTTTTCTGTACAAAAAAAAAATGTTAAAAATATTTTTTTGCAGTTGGAAAAAGGGATTGATCGAATTTTATTGATCATTTCTAGAAATTTTCCTTGTTTAATTTCATTGTAATAAAAAAATGTTGAGTTTAAAAAGGCACATTATTAATTATCTTCACATTCTATGTATTTGAAGCTATTACAAAGGCTGCTTAGACTGTGATGATAAATATAACGTACACTTTAAACTAAATATTTCCGTTATAGAATACCCTCGAATGTTTTAAATGAATAATTCTAATAAAATATTATTAATAGGCTGAAAGACCTCCGGTCGATAGCCGATTCATCATCATCTACAGAATATAATTCTAATCTTTGTATATTATTGTACATACATATACATATTTGAATAAAGATGGTTAGTTATTATTAACATTTTATGAATTGGGTTAATTAAAATTACCAGAACTCCTGAACACTTCTGCAAACGTAAGGATTTAAAAACAAAGTTTCAAATAAACATAAACAAGCTATATTTTGAATATAAGGGCAACTAATCAAAGGGCTCGAAAAAGAATAAATAAACATAAACAAGCTATAATTTGAATATAAGGGCAACTAATCAAAGGGCCCGAGAAAGAATAAAAGCCATCGTTTAAAACAAACAAAAGAAACAAACTGAAAGACTGTTTACTTCTAACATAAAAATAAATTGTGAAGTAAGGAATAACAGTCTTTCAATTTGTGATTAAACACTTCACTTAAACTCAAAAAACCATTCAGTGATAAACAAAAGAAAAACGAATCGAACTGGCTGGGAATATTCTAAATTCATATATTTCTCCCATTGACACACGATAAATTAACGAAGCACATTTTTATTTCTCGACGACGGGGGAATCATTCCCATCGAAAAACTCGTCCGGTGCGAAGGCCACGCCGAATCGTGTTATCATCGTTCAAGAAAAATACGAAATTTCTACTAAAACCGCGTCCAAAGTTTCGAATTCGAGCGGGGCGCATGCGCGCACTGGCCGTGTCGCGGCGCACACGCACAAAACCCCACCGCCGTCGCGACTCATTACTCATTCCGTCGAGACGCGTCCTCCGAGCAAGGCGCGCGCGTTCCCCCGTACCACGAAAAACAAATGAATACCGATCGCGTTGACAAGTGAAACGAAACAAAACACGAACGGAGCAAAAAAAAACAATTGAACGAATTATTTCGCGTAAACGTCAAAGATGAAGGTGGAGGCGAGCAATAACGAAATGGCCGCTGAGTGTCTTTTGTTGAAAAACAGGAACGCGTCGGACGTGAAGGTGCAAATAGTGCCGTCGCAGCCGAAGACCCTGACGCATCTACCGAAGAGGCCCAAAGTGGATTTGGCTTTTGAGGATCTCAAATACACGGTCAGACAGGGAAAATGTGAGTACTCTTTTTTTTTCTCTCGTAGTTCTATTATTATTATTTTGGCTGTCAAACCGCACGCGGGTCACAGCTGATTCGCCTTTGTTTTCGTCGGGGAGTTTCAGCTGCGTGAAACCGGCTGTGACGCGCGCGCGACGTCAGTATTCATTTCATTATTTTACACATTTAATTAAAACATTTTAAATAAATTAAAAATTCTACGCTTCATTTTAATTAACCGTATTAAAATTTAGTAGCGGATAAATTCTCTTATTCCGTTAGTAAATACGATAATAAAAAAAATCTGCGAGTGTTACGATTCAAATTACTGCGCGCGTGAAAATCATTTGTTTTTTTTTCAAATGTTTAAAAGCGACATTAAAATCACACTTCTGATTGAAACTAAACATATATGGCTAATAAAATCGATTTTACATAAATTTTTACACTTTGAAAAAAAAGAAAATTAAATAAAAAGAATTTGAAAATAATTAATCATTTTTTTTACTTAAAACAAATGCACATTAAAACAACTACTCGAGCAATTGTTTAAAGTACTTACGTGACGTAAGTCAAAATGTCACAGAGCTTAAATCGGGAATAATTTATTAATTATTTTTATTTAATTGATCAAAATTGTATGTTTAAACGGATGGTGGATGCGCCGGGTTCTCGATTGAATATCCGTGTCCCGGTTCCAATCGGTCTTTCATAAAAAAATGATTTAGGGTTGCAAAAGGCTGAAATCCTCTACACAGATAGTTTAAAGTCTGCTGAACCCGAATATGCCCTCAGAAAGTCTTTGTTTCGTTTGGAAATATTTTATTATGAATTTTTAAAGTCAGGCGAAAAAGTTCAAAAGGCTACCCCTTACAATAAAATTCATAAAAAAATTATTTAGGGTTGTAAAGGGCTGAAATCCTCCACAGAGATAGTTTAAAGTCTGCTGAACTCGAATATGCCCTCAGAAAGTCTTTAGTTCATTCAGAAATATTTTTTATTAATTTTTGAAGTCAGGCGGAAAAGTTCAAAGGACTAACCCTTACAACAAAATTCATAAAAAAATTATTTAGGGTTGCAAAGGGCTGAAACCCTCTACATAGATAGTTTAAAGTCTGCTGAACTCGAATATGCCCTCAGAAAGTCTTTATTTCGTTTAGAAATATTTTTTATGATTTTTTAAAGTCAGGCGAAAAAGTTCAAAGGGCTACCCCTTACAACAAAATTCATAAAAAAAATATTTAGGGTTGCAAAGGGCTGAAATCCTCTACATAGATAGTTTAAAGTCTGCTGAACTCGAATATGCCCTCAGAAAGTCTTTATTTCGTTCAGAAATATTTTTTATGAATTCTTGAAGTCAGGCGGAAAAGTTCAAAGGACTAACCCTTACAACAAAATTCATAAAAAAATTATTTAGGGTTGCAAAGGGCTGAAATCCTCTACAGAGATAGTTTAAAGTCTGCTGAACTCGAATATGTCTTTGTTTCATTTAGAAATATTCTTTATGAATTTTTAAAATCAGGAGAAAAAGTTACATTCAGAAATAAATAAAGACGATTATTAAATTTTCTTTTTTTGGTTAATATTAATGTATGCAATAATTTGTTATGTTGGTGTTCCAATAAGAAGAATGAAACAGCAATGGGTTGTTTTATATCTGTCTATAAAAAGATGTAAAAATATTTATTATGATCACGAATTGTTTTTCAATATTTAATCGGTGTATATCTTTTGTTTGTATGTGAAAACGTTCTTTAATAATAATTGTTTATTTATCAACACGTCAATTAATAAAACTTTACCGTACAATAACAAGCATGGGCGTAGCCAGGATTTTTACCAAACGGGGTTGCAAAAATTCCCACTAAATATTTCATATTGAAAGTATGAAATTTTAAACTAAATATTTCATATTGAAAGTATGACATATTTAGTGCGAGTTACTCGTAAAATAAATAATTTCTTTCTTTCTTAATCTTATCCTCTTTTACCTTTAATTGGGTGTCGAGGTTATAAATAATTTCGAAGATTAATATTTGATAAAGGATTAAACTTGTTGTTTTCCTTATTTTTATTCAGAATACTGACACGTGTTTCGGTCTTTTCAGATCATTAGCAAAGCACAGAATGATTATGAAAAGACCGAAATACGTGTCAGTATTCTGAATAAAAATATGGAAAATAACAAGTGTCATTCTTTATCAAATATTAATATCCGTTTCCATCAAGAGTGTAGCGATATCTAAATATCTTCGAAATTAATGCAAGCATTAATTTTGATTTCGAAAATATTTATTGGTTAGTACGTGCAGTTTCTTGATATAATAAATAATTTGTTTGCAAAAAATTGTAAGCGATTTTTTTTAATTAAATTCTTGAAGATAAGTAGGAAAGGTTGTTTTTTTTATCAAAGTTTTACAAACGCAAAACAACAACATATATTTCTCGAGTCTCTACTAAAGAATATATCTCTTTCATAATTCATTTATACCGATAATTTAGACAGTTAAATTGTCCAGAATTTTTTTTCTGTTTCCTTGTTTATATTATTCTGCCATTAATTTCAAGGTAGGGCAGAAACTAACCGCAAGCCCAGACACAAACATGATTTTTTTCCTGTTTGTTTATTAACGTAAAAATTATACACGGTTTTATAGCCCTCAATTATTTTTATTTTTGTTATTTATATATTTTTTAATTACGTTATTTGCATCAATTAATTTTTAATTCGCTTCATTTTTTTTTTTCAGGCTTTAGAATCAAATTAGATTAAGCCAGAAACAATTTTTAGAAATTCTGCAGTTTTTCAATGGCATTTCAAATTATCACCCCTACACCACCATTATGATAGATGGGGATTTTAAATTATATATATATATATATATATATATCAAATTATACGAAATACGTTTCCATTTACTTAGTACAGAAATGGAAAAGTATAATGTGAAATGCCATTGGAAAACTGCTGAATTCTATTAGATTCTGACTTGATCTAATTTGATTCTGAAGCCTGGAACTCATGGCACAAAAAAATGAATTTAAGATGATCTACCATAGATTTTGGGGTTATTTGAAGAATATTCTATAATGACTTAGCATTTCAGCAATTATTTTCAAATTCTATTATTTAATTGACGTAGCACACTTCTGAAAATATATTAGTGAATATTTTGAAATTTAAAAATTAGACTTTGTAGTTTTGAATTAATTTCTCACTTAACCCGTGGTGAAACATTTTTAATTAATAGACTTTGTAGACTTTCTACAAGATTTTTGATTTTTGGTTCCTATACCTATTAATTAAATAAAAGTGATTTGAAAATAATTAATTTCTATTTCCTATACTTTCTCAGGAATATAATCTAAATTAATTCTACAGCCATTTAAAACTTCTGCATTCTATGAACTGAAATCTACAGAGACTTATGCGTTCTTGATTTGTTCAACAGTAAATCAATACTTCTTAAATTATTCCTTTCTTAAAACTAGGTAAGTGTAATTGCCTGGATTTATGTTCAATTATCGGCTGATAATTCGAAAAACTCGCGAAATTTAAAGATCCACGAAGTTCTGGAAAAGGACAAACAAACTTCAATTTAAGGAGTCTTGAATTGCTGTTCAAGACTCATTAAATCTCCCACAAAGATCGAGGATCTGATTTAAAATAACAATTCGCAGTCATCTCAAAGACATTCGCTGAACAAAAGTAACAAAATTATATCTAACTTGACGTATCAAAGTTTGCCGACTTCGTCGCCAGTTTCTCCTACAGAGATCTTCACGGGATTGCGTGTCTGGATGGCTACATGCTTTGATTTCTACTTTAGCCGGTAATTCTCCCCGGTAATTAGAGATCGAATCGCGTAAACAGCGGCCGTTTCACTCGTCCGAATAGTTCTCCTTTGCGCTCGCCGCAATCGAAACACAACAGAGGCGTGTTTACCAGAACGAAACCAGTTTAAACAGTTTGCACTTTGTGATTTTCACAAATGCGCCGAGCAAATGTTTGCGCAAATTAAATATTTCGACGTCGAAAACATTAAATTTTAATGATATGAAATTTAATTTCTGATTACTTTTGTCATCCCAGATTTATATGTTATTAAAACGACTGCAATTATTTTTTGTTTGTTTATTAAAATGTATTCAAATTATGACCCAGAGATAGTTTAAAGTCTGCTGAACTCGAATCTGCCACCAGAAAGTATTAATTTCGTTTAGAAATATTTTTTATGAATTTTTAAAGTTAGGCGAAAAATTTCAAAAGACTAACCCTTACAACAAAATTCACAAAAAAATTATTTAGGGTTGCAAATGGCTGAAATCCTCTACATAGATAGTTTAAAGTCTGCTGAACCCAAGTATGACCTCAGAAAGTATTTATTTCGTTTAGAAATATTTTTTATGAATTTTTAAAGTCAGGCGAAAAAGTTCAAAGGACTAACCCTTACAACAAAATTCATTAAAAAATATTTAGGGTTGCAAAGGGCTGAAATCCTCTACATAAATAGATTAAAGTCTGCTGAACTCGAATATGCCCTCAGAAAGTCTTTATTTCATTTATAAATATTTTTTATGAATTTTTGAAATCAGGCGAAAAAGTTCAAAGGACTAACCCTTACAACAAAATTCATAAAAAAAATATTTAGGGTTGCAAAGGGCTGAAATCCTCTACATATATAGTTTGAAGTCTGCTGAACTCGAATATGCCCACCAAAAGTCTTTATTTCGTTTAGAAATATTTTTTATGAATTTTTGAAATCAGGCTAAAAAGTTCAAAGTACTAACCCTTATAACAAAATTCATAAAAAAATTATTTAGGGTTGCAAATGGCTAAAATCCTCTATATAGATAGTTTAAAGTCTACTGAACTCGAATATACGCTCAGAAAGTATTTATTTCGTTTAAAAATATTTTTTATGAATTTTTAAAATCAGGCGAAAAAGTTACAATGTGATCATTGACACTCAGAAATAAATAAAGAGGATTATTAAATTTTACATATTTTATAATCTATTCAGAAAAAAAATACACCAACAAAATTGTTTTAATTCAATAATAATCAAGGTTAAATATATTATATTAACTTTTATATCTGCTATTTATTTGTATTTATTAGTTTATAATTGGAGAATTCATAATAAAATTAATTAAAAATAATTAAAGCAATTAATTCTTGATAATCTTCAAAAAAATATATATAAGTATTTACAATCTTTACATTTATTTCTGCAAACACACGTAATTAACAAAACTGTATAAATTAATAAATCTTTTAAAAATATGAACTCCAAACGTAAATTCCCCTGTTTAACTTTTCACGAATGCATTACATCACTTCACCGCATTAATTAATCATTAAATTAATAACATAATGTTATAATCTATTTAATAAAAAAATATTGGCGGAAAGACCATAGGTCGATAGACTGTTCAAGCAAGCAAGAAAGAAACAAATATACCATAATATATTGTAAATATATGTAAAACAAATAACTTTGAATAAAGATATTGTAGTAGTAAAAAAAATATTATTACAAATATTTTATTAAGTTCAATACATAGCTATTTGTATTAACATCAATCGATAAGGCTTTCTGATATTGTTTATCCGTTAATAAAGATTATTACATAATAAATCTTTTTATTATTATTAAATTAATCGAATTTTATTAACAAGATAACATTAGCTTATATTAAATTAGGCTTAAGTGGCTCCGTGGGTCGCTGCCGAATATAGGTCTGGCAATACAATTAATCTTATTCTTTTGTGAAATTAATGACACTGACTTCGTAACTCTGTACACTTAAAAATTTTTCAAATTCGTGTTACGCTCGTTATTGTTCAATTAAAGGGTAATCTTTTTTTGCAAAAAAAATGTATATTTTTTAAATTATCTTATTCGATATAAATAGAAAAGAGTATTATTCATTCACTTGGTCACAGTTATTTAAATATATTAAATAAAAATGATTTGAAAATAATTAATAAATTATTTTCACATTTAGCTCTGTGACTTTTGACTAATTCGATTTGTGTTTTTCCGACACCTGAAAGGATATAAGAAGATTCTTTGTGGAAAAAATGTAGAATTTCGTAAATGAATTAAAATATATTATTTATTTCTGAAGTTATACATAGAATTTTTACATTTAATATTTACAATCACCCCGACACCAATTGGTAAAAGGGGACAACGATTATATATATATATTCTGATGTTTCTGATGTATTTATCAACCATGATTGTATATATATATATATATATATATATATATATATGCAATCATGGTTGATAAATACATCAGAATATAGCTATCGACCATCGGTCTTTCTGCCTGTAAATTAAAATAAATTGTCTGAATAAATATATATATTTTTAACAAACCAAATATTCTTAATTCAAGTAGAGTAATTCAATATGTTATAATGAGTTTCAAGTAAAGCTATTTAAGATATATTAAATATCTATATTTCATTATTATTACTTTTATATCTTTTCCCAGAAATACGATTTAAGTAAATCGATTTAAAAAAAATGCACAAACATTAATACTAATGATAATATTAAAAACCGATAATTACAATCACGAAATTAATTTAGACACTAATGTCATAAACATGTTGTTTTCTCCACGTCGGATTGAAATCAGACAATATTCATGAGTGTTCAAGGTTTCGATTGTTTTTTGTAAGGTACGAAAATTTGCACGTAAATTATATATACAGGCGAATAAATATGAAATTCTTTAAGCAAACGATAATTAACAATGCTATAATTGTATATATGTAAAGTATGGAATATTTTGTTTAATTTTGATAAAGATAAGTTAACTTGTTAATTATTGAGGCTTCTACTTTGTTATACATTGTAATTCAATTGTAATAAACGAAACACTTTTTTTACTTTGTTTGTTGTCGAAACTATAGTCATCAATAAAATCAATCCGAGTTATGCAAACAAAGTAAAAAAGTGTTTCATTTATTACAATTAAAAACAAGTTAAAATTATCTACACGATGACAGGCTACTAAACATAAATGTTTTAATTCTTTAATTTTGTCGGCGTTAACTTGGTGGTACATTTTCAATATAGTGTATAAAGAAAAGAAAATTACTTTTTTTTACCACTTGGATTTTTTTTAATTAATCGTGACTAGTTTCGATTACACGGTAATCATTTTCAAACAATAATGTTTTATATGAAATAAATATGAATAAATTATTAAAAATCAACCAATAAAACACAGATTAGATTGAATAACTTTAAATTCTCGACTAGTTTCAAGTTATTAGTCCATTTTCTTTCTTTCTTAATCTTATCCTCTTTTACCCGTATTGGGTGTCGAGATTAGTCCATTTTCAAGAGAATTTAAAATTTATTTTTATTAAAATTATTCAATCTAATCTGTGTTTTATTGGTTGATTTTTAATAATTTATTCATATTTATTTCATACAATATGAACTACCAATGTCTAAATATTAAAACGATCAGTAATGTTTTACTTATAATTACAATTCTTTAAATAAAAATAAATCACAAATTTCTACATTCCGTAAACCGAAAATTCTTGCATTATTTAGTCGCGAATAGCGATAATCTCGGTGATTCTTAAGAAATCGAAATAATCGCGTTTATCAATCCAAAAAACGTTTAGAAGTTTGAATAATCGCGTTTTTGGATTGATAAACGCGATTATTCAAACTTCTAAACAATAACCGAGATTATTGCTATCTCCGACCATACAATCCAAGAGTTTTTAGAATACTTAGATTTCTAAACAATCGCCGAGATTATCGCTATCTGCGACTACATAATCCAATATACATTTTTGATCATTTAAATTTCTAAACAATCGCTTAGATAATCGCTATCTGTGACACAACCCTAGATTTTTTTAATTTTTATTTAAAACTAACAACACTCACTCCAGATAATTATTGTTAATATTATTTTTTTTTGCTTGGACAACGCGTGTGCAATTATTGTTATCGATTACGATAATGAATAAAGGGATCGATAATTTTGTGTTCGTGATTAGATATGGGGAAAAATAATTTGTTTTTATGTACACGCAGAGAAATAATAACAATCGGGGTTATTCCGTACAGAAATTATTAAGTTTAACGTGTATGTTATTAATTATCTTCACTTTCTATAATAATTTTATTAAAAAGGATGAAATACTAGTAGTATACTAGTTACTCTATGATTTTATTGATGGATATATCCTCTTTACGTAGACACACATGCATACTAAAAATTCTTCTTGCGGCAAATTTAATTAATAATGGCTGGATTAACTATTATTTTTACATTTGTCGATGTTCTTTAAACCACGGAAAATAAATCACCTAATGATTTATTTTTTTGCGTACAACCTGTGTTTGTTCGCGTTTTTTTTTTGTGTGTTTCAAGGATACCATAATTTAATGAGCGATTTTTTTTATTATTATGAAATGAAGCCGGTTAAAATTGTTGGCATTGAAAATATTCAAGATTTTTTTTGTTTATTACGATAATTTCAATCAAAGATTATATGGTTATAAATTGAATGAAGAGCGATAAAAAGGAAATTAAAATAAAATTATTGAAAAAAAAAATTAGAGAAAATTAAATATATAAAAATCACAGAAATTTAATCCAATGATTTAATTAATTAATATTAAATTTAAATTTTCTAAGAAACATATAAACATCCATTTTTTTTAAACAAATTTTTATCGTAAATTTCAATTCTCCCTTTGAAATAATTATGAGAAATATCAATAAACTAAATTTATCTATTGAGTTTGACTTATTTAATGTTTCTTTAACCTCATTAAAGACAGTCATTACTTCGCATTACGTTTAATTATTTCAAAAATTAAATTATTTAGTAGAAAAATACATAGTCATATCGTTATACATATTAATAAATTAATAAATTTAGCTGAACGACAGGAAAAATTACTGTTCAAACAAATTATATCCAGAATCTGTTTGAACAGTGATTTTTCAAATTATATCCAGAATTTGTTTGAACAGTGATTTTTCCTGTCATTCAGCTAAATTTATTAATTTATTAATATGTATAACGATATGACTCTGTACTTTTCTACTAAATAATTTAATTGTTTTCTTCTTATATACTTGTATCTTTAATTTGTAACATTGTTTGTAATATTTTGTGTAAAAAAAGGAGATTCCGTTAATAAATTAAATTAATGTTTTAAAAAATGTATTTTTTTTAATAAACATATAAAAATACATTTTACAAGAAAGAGGAATAAACATAAGAGAAGCAGAAAAAATGGCTAAGGACAGAAACAACTGGAGGAGAGTCATTAAGAAATAGACAATGAAGAAAAACCCCGACACCAATTGGTAAAAGGGGACATCGATTATATATATACAAGGTGTACAGAAAATGAGTGAAAACCTTCAGGTAACTCAATTCATTAATTAATTTTTAAAATAAAATCCAAATAAAAAAATGTTGTTTGGTTCTTCATTGAGGCTCACGAGGTCTTAG
Source organism: Philonthus spinipes (assembly GCA_963082785.1). Lineage (NCBI taxonomy): Eukaryota > Metazoa > Arthropoda > Insecta > Coleoptera > Staphylinidae > Philonthus > Philonthus spinipes. The sequence continues at coordinate 1,474,567 of OY720310.1, read as the reverse complement.
GAAATTTAAATATGTGACTATAAATTAGTATTGTTTTTTAAATATTTTGTACAAAATCAATAGCATTAACAATCAATTAGACACGTGTATAACTCCATTGATGTAAATGATTAATAAATCGGATATTTTTACAATTTTATAACTTCATCAGAAGCATTATTTTAATGAAAATAGATCTGGCAACGACGCACGCTCGTTTGTAAAAGAAAAGGTGTATGCAACACCTCCAGCGGATGATGTAGCACTTATGAACAGCATAAATGCACACTTGTTTGATCCAGCGTTGCCAAATGTATAGTTCTTTTAAGTGGCCCGTGAAGCTTAAGGAAGGACCGTGTGACTTATTTTCGTTAATATTTTTATCTAAAAATTAGTCAAAGAGTCACGCTGCATAAAGCTTTTCACTCATTTTCTGTACACCTTGTATATATAAATACATTTTCAAAACCATAAATGTTTAAAAAATGTTTTTTTATATGCTTCTTAGAAAATTTAATGTTGGAAATTAATTAATTAAATCATTGGAATAAAGTTAAACTAAAGTAAAAATAAAAATGGTATACAAAAATTACGAGTTTTTTCTTTATTTCGACATTCAAATGAAGCGCGAAGTGTATGTCGAATTCAATAAATTATTTCAAGCTATGCATCCTACTTCATTTCGTTCGACTATAAACGCGGCCTAAGTAAACACCACGACTCACTCACACGCGTTCAATTATCATCAAACACGTGCCATTGATCCAGAAACACGAATGTTCCGTCCCTGCGGGTTTCTCGTGAAATTATGTTTTGTTACAATCATTAATGATTGTACAAAGTCCAGTTAATCGTTCCGTGTCTTATCGCACAATTTTGTTTACTCATCGCGCTGTCATTGTGGTGGTGATGTTCAGCCATCCGTTCGCCCACCGTTTACGGACAAAGTCCTCTCTTGCCTCTGTACGTTTTTATTTATTTCCATCGCGAAAATGCGGCGGCCTTCGCGTGGAAACCAATAAAGAAAAACTGGTTTTAGGAATGACAGAGACATTGAGAAAATAATAATAATTGTATTATATAAGTAAAAAGATGGTGGGCAATAAAAATTATGATTAAGCGGAAAAACCTCTGGATAATAGTGCAGTTAGGCTAGCTAACTAAATCTGAATTCTAGGCCAAATCACCAATTTCACAAGAAGGAGAACACCTAAATATACTGTAGATACACAGGGATCAATGTTAACTGTTTTGAGTTGGTAATACTGAATTTAAGTGTAGTCTGATTTATTCCATATCCGATTTCAATTTGTCAAACAAGCGAATTTGTGGCATTTCGGTCTTTCGGACCACATCAGACCATAGGCTTTATTCCTGAAATCGGTCGTACGCAACTGTCAAATTCACATGTAAATTAAAGGTGGCGAATGGCAACGCAGAAATGTTACCACTGCAATTGATCGGAATAGCAAGAGTCGTTAACAAGGATGGAAATGGATTCTCGAGTGAAAGAGAAAGTGAGCCATGTGGAAACGCGAATGCGTTTTATCAATAAACATTTTACGTAAACATTGAGATAAGTTTCGCAGAATGTAGATTCAAATACACGTGAGAATTATAAATAAATTTATAATGAAATAATTTGCAGACTGTCGATTGTAAACGTCTGGAAAATTCGGGAATTAAAAAATCTGTTTAAAATCTTAATAAAATATATGGAACATAACAACTCGCTCGCACTATGTTTGTTCTTAATATGATCAAATTTAGTTTTCTTAAACAAATTATGTTTGTTTTTAATATGATCAAATTTAGTGTTGTTAAACAAACTGTGTTTGTTCTTAATATGATCAAATTTAGTGTTGTTAAACAAATTATGTTTGTTCTTAATATTATCAAATTTTGTGTTGTTAAACAAACTATGTTTGTTTTTAATATGGTCAAATTTAGTGTTGTTAAACAAATTATGTTTATTCTTAATATTATCAAATTTAGTGTTGTTAAACAGTCCTGCTTTAAATGTTTAACAACACTAAATTTGATCATATTAAAAACAAACATAGTTTGAACGAGTTGTTATGTTCCATATTTTTTGTATTTAAAATAAATCAACTGATCTGTAAAGATCGAAACGTATGTGATCTTTGCATATCAGTTGAATCTAGCACTAAAATCGGGAATAGGGCTCTTAATTCGAGGATGGCGAGCCCTTAATTCCGGCGTAATTTCGCTGCAGTCTGTTCGCTAGTTTTAGAGAAACATAATGAGTTAGAAAAATATTTTTTTTAAATTAGGGGTGGAGCATTAAAATCGGGAATGCAGCACTTAATTCAAGTATGGCCAGCCCTTCGCTTAGGATTAAAATACTGATTTTATAAATTTTTTAATCCTAAGCGATTAAAATCAGTATTTTAATCCTAAGCGATTCATATGTAATTCATATGTAATTTCGTTACAGCCTGCTCGCTGGTTTTCTAGACACATAAAATTGGAACGTTTTTTTTTTTTAATATATTAAATAAAAATTATTTGAAAATAATTAATAAATTATTTCCACATTTTTTTTAAAATCGAGAATAAAGCACTAAAATAGCCCTTTATTCTGGTACCTGTTTTAATACATTCTGCTAAACATAGCTTAAAGTTAAGACAGCTATTTTAGGGTTTTCACCCTCGAGGTTGGAGCACTAAAATCGGAAATATGCCACTAAGAAAGCCCTTAATATTCTGGTACTACTTTTAGTGCGCTCTGTCCATTTGGCCCTTCAATCTTTAACTTTATTTTACGGAATTCTCCATTATAATTGATTACAACATACAATAATTTACATATTTGTATATAATCAGGTAAGTATTAACACATTTTTCGCCTGGTTAGTCCCACCGCTGGAGTCTGCTGAATAAAAACTAATAATACAGATTTGCTACTAGCACAAAATCCCTTCAAATCAGTTTTTTCTTATTAAAGTTTCACATTTAAGGTCATACGTATTCAACAGCTGAAGAAAGCACAATGCGAATTACGATGAGAATTAAAGGCGTGCGTGACCGCAAGGATGTTGTGCACATAAAAAAACGAAACAAACGCCGTTGTACATTTTGCAATTACGTCAACATTTCTGCGAGCTTATTTAGCTTAACGACTCCGAAGGATTTCGACATGTTTTTTACGGTTTTTTGAGAAAACTGGTAGCGCGTTTTACGAGCTAAATATTTAGCAACGCGATGATATATTGATTACATTACGGGTGGAGATAATCTTAATATCCAAACAAATTTCACAAGTCAAACAATCTGTCTGTTGGGTTTGGCTTCTGGGAAATTGTGAAATTAAATTGCGGCTTGCGCAGATTAAATTAAGCCAACCGAGTTTTTAATTTGATTTTTGTTGTTTGAAACATTGAGAATGGAGATATTTTCTTTTCTGGAAAATCATTAGAAATCAATAAAAATTGATTGTTTTTTTTTTCTTCTTTTTTATGCTCTCTTTTTGTTATTATTTTTTATTAAAACTGCGATGGAACAAAAAATTAATTACATACATCTTTACTAATCAAGCAAGCTATACATCTTTACTAATCAAGGAAGCTATATATCTTTACTAATCAAGGAAGCTATACATCTTTACTAATCAAGGAAGCTATACATCTTTACTAATCAAGCAAGCTATACATCTTTACTAATCAAGCAAGCTATATATCTTTACTAATCAAGCAAGCTATACATCTTTACTAATCAAGCAAGCTATACATCTTTACTAATCAAGGAAGCTATACATCTTTACTAATCAAGCAAGCTATACATCTTTACTAATCAAGCAAGCTATACATCTTTACTAATCAAGGAAGCTATACATCTTTAATAATCAAGGAAGCTATACATCTTTACTAATCAAGCAATCTATACATCTTTACTAATCAAGGAAGCTATGCATCTTTACTAATCAAGGAAGCTATACATCTTTACTAATCAAGGAAGCTATACATCTTTACTAATCAAGCAAGCTATACATCTTTACTAATCAAGGAAGCTATACATCTTTACTAATCAAGCAATCTATACATCTTTACTAATCAAGGAAGCTATACATCTTTACTAATCAAGCAATCTATACATCTTTACTAATCAAGGAAGCTATACATCTTTACTAATCAAGGAAGCTATACATCTTTACTAATCAAGCAATCTATACATCTTTACTAATCAAGGAAGCTATGCATCTTTACTAATCAAGGAAGCTATACATCTTTACTAATCAAGGAAGCTATACATCTTTACTAATCAAGCAAGCTATACATCTTTACTAATCAAGGAAGCTATACATTTTTATGAATCAAGCAAGCTATACATCTTTACTAATCAAGGAAGCTACGGAAATTTCAAATTAGTCTTCACCTTGAAAAGGCTATAATTTTTGTCATTGATGATGTATATTAGTATTAAATAAAAATGATTTGAAGATAATTAATAAATTATTTCCACATTTAAATTTATTTATTTAAATAACTGTGATCAAGAGAATGAATAATTTTTCGTAATTATTATTTATTTCAATAAACTAAATATTAATAATAATATATTTATTTAACCCTACACCTGAAAGGGTAGAAAGGGTCACTGATATATATATATATATATATATATATATATATATATTTATACAGAGAGCTTTTTTATCAGTATACATTTCCCCTATGTATAGCTGCAAAATACGCGAGTCAAATGCATTAGTGTATGTGTGTTTAGTTGCCTATAACACGCAACTGAAAATACATATGCTAAATAGTCAACTAAACATACAGACATTAATTGGTTCAATGTGTTTGACTCGCGTTTTTTACAGGTATACATAGGGGAAATGTATACTGATAAAAAAAGCTCTCTGTATAAATATATATATATATAACCTCTTTGTATATAATACATTTATTTACGGAAGACCCAATTTTGTACAAAAATAAAATAATGTACAATAAATTATGTGTTACAATTAAAACGAACATTCGCTGATCTGTTTTCAATGACTACATATTACGTTTTTTTTTTTTTTGCAGCGGAAAAAGTAATCTTAAAATCAGTGAGCGGAAGGCTTCGAGCTGGAGAACTCATCGCAATCATGGGCCCCTCGGGGGCCGGCAAATCCACCCTCCTCAACATCCTCACAGGCTACAAGTAAGTGAAAAAAATACATACTTTTATATATATGAACAGTCTGTAATGAATTTACAATACGATTATTTCGGAAAATGCTTTAAATCAATGCATAATTCATTAAATAAAATTAAAGAAACCCCTACACCACCATTATGGGGATTTTAGATTATATATATATATAAATGAAAGAATCTCTATCAAATTGCACCCGTAAATAAATATATTGTAATTACTATTAAATCCTTAGAATAGAATATATTTATTATTTAGGCACAATTTTACAATCCGCAAATAAGGCGTAAGTTATTCGCGGAATAAAAGTTAATGTCTTTGATTATCAATAAGACAGTGCTGCCAACCGAATGAAAAAATCAAAAGTAACTTTACTTGATGTTTTTAAAATTTGGCTTTAGTCACTGAAACATCTCAAATAATTTTGTTTTTAATTATTATATATATATAATATACATATATATATATATAATATACATATATATATATATATATATATATACATATATACATATATATATATTGACAAACGTACTACAACACCTACATATAACATACAATATTACAATACATGCTGTAAGAGTTTGCCGGTGGTGGTCTTTCCGCCTGTTTTAATTATTATTAAGCAAGAAAAAATAATAAAAGTCCCAACAATCAAAGAAATATTGATATGCAACAGCAAGTGTAATTCAATGTTCGATAAAATTGAAATTTCTATCCTTTTTTTTCTATTTTTAAAATCATCTACAATTACCGTTAATTATTAACAAAAAAAATCGAAACACAAATGCTCTAATAATTGTTTATCCTTGTAAATAGAGCGTGTCGATTATTCGAAACTCGACGAATTGGGTTAGCTACAAAAATTTCGCCTCCGCATTTTACATATTTTTTTTGTCTTTATCATCGTGACGATAATGAAATTATTTGATCAATTAGGAGTAATCAAACTTAATTTCCTATCATGCGCGGCACGAACGTGTGTGACTCCATCTTGACACTGCCAAAGGTCAGGCCGTGTGTAATAAAGTTATGCGCATAATTTCATGCCGTGCGGTCCGATTTTTTTCCACTCATTGTAATTTGAAATGACGGGCTGGTTTTGTTCCACATGTAAAATGAATGAATGGAAAAGGAGGCGATGGTTTTTCGTTTGAAGTCGAGTCGATTCCACAAATCATGATTCGTTGTTTAAATAAATTCCGGCGTTTGAGTTGTTGATTTATGAAATGAAATGAGAATTTATTTAACAAAAAACATACATTTTAGGCACGTGAGATACATTATAAAACTAAACTAAAAAAAAAACAATTAAGAGTCGTCACGAGGAACAATACATTATTTTGATTAACGTGTAGTAGGACCAATTATGCAGCTAATAACTCTGTAGTAAGAATAATGCGAACGGCTAATTCACTTAACAATAATGTATATTTTGATTTATTCGCTCCAAATATAAATATATTCAAATCTTTACTGCGTAGAATCGATTTCTAATAAATTTAAGTTGTAATGCTCGTCAATGTCTATATATATATATCGAATATGTCTTAGTTAATATTAAGTTTAAGTTTTTTTCAATATTTTTGTAAAAAAGGTGTCTCCGTTGAATAAGTAAATAAATATACTATAAAATAAAATAAATAAAATTGTACATAATTTGAAATGAGAATTTTACTTTCTTTATTAGAACGGAGGGTCTTCAAGGTACCATAATGATGAACGACAGTGAAAGGGACTTGAACAGGTTCAAGAAACTTTCCGCGTACATCATGCAGGACAATCAACTCCACGCCAATCTGACCGTAGACGAAGCCATGGACGTCGCGGCGAAATTGAAAATCGGCGATAAAGATCCGAAGGAAAGAGAAGAAATCGTAAGTATAATCACAAATTTTACAACTCAACTGTTTGATTATCAATTTTATAGGCTAAATCGTTAGCATAATGAAAGTACTTTCGTGGACCGTAACTGCTTTCGTTACTTTGATAACTTGAAATATATACAAGGTGTACAGAAAAGCTTTATGTAGCGTGACTCTTTGACTAACTTTTAGATAAAAATATTAACGAAAATAAGTCCTTCCTTAAGCCTCACGGGCCACTTAAAAGAACTATACATTTGGCAACGCTGGATCAAACAAGTGTGCATTTATCCTGTTTATAACTGCTACATCATCCGCTGGAGGTGTTGCATACACCTTTTCTTTTACAAACGAGCGTGCGTCGTTGCCAGATCTATTTTCATTAAAAGAATGCTTCTGATGAAGTTATAAAATTGTAAAAATATCCGATTTATTAATAATTTACATCAATGGAATTATACACGTGTCTAATTGATTGTTAATGCTATTGATTTTTTACAAAATATTTAAAAAACAATACTAATTTATAGTCACATATTTAAAATTCCGAAGACCTCGTGAGCCTCAATGAAGAACCATACAATATTTTTTTATTTGGATTTTCTATTAAAAATTAATTAATGAATTGAGTTACCTGAAGGTTTTCACTCATTTTCTGTACACCTTGTATATATATATTCAATGACCCTTTCTACCCATATGGGTGTAGGATAACTTGAAATACCGACTTTAAACAAATACTCGAAGAAAACGAAAATGTTGTCAGTTTAATTAATGAAACTTCAGGAATTAATTTACAACCTTTGTAAATTTTCAAAGAATTTTAAAATTTTCAATTCCGCTTGAATTATTTTGATAACAATAATAATGATTACAAGCATTTCGTAATTTTTCTTAATTAAAAATTATTCTGTGTGGGTCTACCCTAAATGCCGTGACGGCTTTCACCAACTAATAATCCTCTCTATCCACGTTTGTTAATGAGTTTTAGCTGTAAATAGAAAACAGTGCTAAATGTGGAAATAATTTATTAGTTATTTTCAAATCATTTTTATTTAATATGAGTTTTAGCTGTGATGCAAACCTATGTTAGGATCAATGATAAAAAAAATCTGCATTGGCTTAAGTTTTATTTTTATTTATTTATTTCTTAACTATTATCTCAAAATTTTGTTTGATTTATTGTATTCTATTTCGTTGATTTTTCACACTTCAGAAAGACTTTCTTTAAATTATTTGTAAGGAATTTAATCCAAGACCAACTGTGTTTTTAATTCGATCCATTTGCAGTCACACAATTAATAGGTGGCCATGATTTTACATCTGAATCAGATGAATCGGAATTTCTATTTTCTTTTTCTTTTTTTTTTTTTTAGATAAATGAAATTTTGGACACACTAGGTCTCCTCGACCACAGAAAAACGATGACCCACGGCCTCTCCGGCGGCCAGAAAAAGCGCCTCTCCATCGCCCTAGAACTCGTCAGCAACCCGCCCATCATGTTCTTCGACGAACCCACCAGCGGCCTGGACAGCTCCAGCTGCTACCAGTGCATCTCCCTCCTGAAAACCCTCGCCCAGGGCGGCCGCACCATCATCTGCACCATCCACCAACCCTCCGCCAGGCTATTCGAGATGTTCGACCAGCTGTACACCCTCTCGGACGGCCAGTGCGTCTACCAGGGCTCCACCAAGGAGTTGGTGCCGTTTCTGGCCGAGCAGGGCCTGCAGTGTCCCGCCTACCACAACCCGGCGTCGTTCATCATCGAAGTCGCCTGCGGGGAATACGGGGACAACACCAACGATTTGGTGAAGGCCATCGCCAACGGGAAGAACGACATTCGCGACGGGAAGTATCCGAAAGTGAAGGCGGAGATTCTGAATAATGATAAATACAACGCGCAGCCGAAGAACGTCAACGAGGCGGCGAATATTGAGGAGAAGTTTACGGACAACAACGGGACTTACAATAATTCTATACTGCCGAAGAATGCGATCAATGATATTGCCAAAGAGGAGAAAAGTAAGTCACTTTTTTTGTTTCAGGCATTTATATTAATAATGAATTATTTATTTATATATATATATAATATAAAATCCCCTTCTACCATAATGGTAGTGTAGGGGTGAATTATTTATTTAATTGTGTAAATTAATTATTTTCAAATGTCTTCAAGAGTACTTAACGCTGGGCGTTATACAAAGTCATAAAACTAAGTGAATCCAAATTTAAAACAATTTATAACGAAGTAAAAGTCAATAATAAATTATTTAAATTAAATAAAAATTATTTGAAAATAATTAATAAATTTAAAAAAAAATAGAAAAGAGTGTCCATTCACTTGGTTGATATGCAACAGCAGGAATACATTATGTAATTCAATGTCTGGCGTGGGTATTTGTCCGGGAAGTAGTTGTTTTAATGTCCATCTGTTTAAAGTCACAGAGCTTAATGTGAGAATAATTTGTTAATTATTTTCAAATAATTTTTTATTTAATTAATAAATTATTTCAATTCCCACATTTTGCTCTGTGACATTTTAATGTAAAACAACTACTTCTCGGGTAAATACCTAGTCAGATATTCAATTACATAATGTACACCTGTTGCTGCATATAAAAAAAATACCAACTACTTCTCGGGCAAATGCCCAGCCAGACACTCAATTACATAATGTACACCTGTTGCTGCATATAAAAAAGTACCAAGCACTTCTCGGGCAAATGTCCGGCCAGACATTCAATTACATAAAGTACATCTGCTGCTGCATATAAAAAAGATTCATCACAATTTTTTTTTGTAATTTTAGATGGCCACATGAGTTTGGAAAACGGCGGAAAGGCAGATAACGTAACGACATCCTTATTGGATACAGACGTAATCCAGCCCAGGTATGGCAACACGGAACTGAACCAATTCTTCATCATACTCAAACGTGCCTTCCTCTTCAGTAAGCGAGATTGGGTGAGTACGCAAAGAAAATGAAATATTGTTCATCGATATCATTAAAATTTTCCCCACTTACTTTAATATTTAAAAACTTAACCGCCGAAGAAACCTTGGCAGGAATTTACCTGCACGTAACTCAAATATTGTTATTTTCTTTATATATATGTTACCCTGTAATTGGATAAATGTATCTGTTGGGTAATAAAGTATTATTATTATTATTATTAGTTGTTGTTTTTTTACATTAATAAAAATTTCAGACACTGATGTACTTACGTCTCTTCGCCCACATCCTCGTCGGTCTGCTTATCGGCGCCCTGTATTACGACATCGGTAACGACGGCGCCAAAGTGCTGAGCAACCTCGGGTTCCTCTTCTTCAACATGCTGTTCCTCATGTATACCTCCATGACGATCACGATCCTCTCGTTCCCGCTGGAGATGCCCGTCCTGCTCAAAGAGAACTTCAACCGGTGGTACTCGCTGCGGTCGTACTACCTGGCCATCACTTGCAGCGACATGCCTTTCCAGACTGTGTTCTGCGTGATCTACGTCTCCATAGTTTACTTGATGACGTCGCAGCCGTTGGAGTACGACAGGTACGGGATGTTCTTGGCCGCTTGTCTGCTCGTGTCGTTCGTGGCGCAGAGCGTCGGGCTCGTCGTCGGCGCTGCTATGAATGTGCAGGTATGTACAAAACAAAAAAAATAATCGCATACAAAGTATGATTGCATTAAGAGTGCTGTGTGAATTCCATATACACACAGCCCTCTTAAGAAAGATTTTTGTTATATAATATATTGATTGACATGTATTAATTTAGTCCTGTAATTAGTGTAAAACTGTTGGGCAATAAAATTATTATTATTATTATCACAGACAAACATATAGTCTATAAAACCTGTTGCGATTGAAAAATATAATTAAATCTATTACACTTCACATAAAAGAAGGTTTTAAACAATTCATTATTTAACAAACTGTGACTTAAATAATAAGCGTTATAGTGGAATAATAAAGTTACTATATGATTTCTCCTTCCTCCCACTGAACAAAATGTTCACAAATAACGTTGCATCAACATTAAATGTTAATGGAACATTGGTGCAACATTATTATGTCCGTTTTGCTCAGTGGGCTGTTAATTACATTTTTCAATCGCAACAGATTTTATAGACTATATGTTTGTCCGCGATAATAATAATTTTATTACTGATCACTGAGGCTTCTACTTCGTTATACATTGTGTAAGATTATAATAAAACATTTTTTTAACTTTGTTTGTATAACAGAATTAATTCTGTTATACAAATAAAGTTAAAAAAAATGTTTTATTATAATTAACAGAACAGAATTAATTCTGTTATACAAACAAAGTTAAAAAAAAATGTTTTATTATAATTAACAGAACTGAATTAATTCTGTTATACAAACAAAGTTAAAAAAATGTTTTATTATAATTAACAGAACAGAATTAATTCTGTTATACAAACAAAGTTAAAAAAGTGTTTTAATTAAAATAATTTTATTGCCCAACAGTTTTTAAATTTCTTTATTAAAACAAAATCTATTAATTTTTTTTTAATTATTATTATCAACAGAATGGTGTATTCTTGGCGCCGGTAATGTCGGTACCCTTCCTGCTCTTCTCCGGCTTCTTCGTGTCGTTCGACGCGATACCCATCTACCTGCGCTGGATCACCTACCTTTCGTACATCCGTTACGGCTTCGAGGGCACCGCTCTGGCCACCTACGGTTTCGAGAGGAAGAAGCTCAAGTGCAACATCGCCTATTGCCACTTCAAGTCGCCCATGACCACGCTCGAGGAACTCGACATGGTGGACTCCAGCTACCTCCTCGACGTCGTCGCCCTCATCGTCATCTTCTTCGTGCTGCGTATCGCCGCCTACCTCTTCCTCCGCTGGAAGCTGAGGAGCAACCACTAAGGCAATCACAAATGGATTCAGCGATTTTTTTTTTAAATTTAATTAAAAAAAAAAAGAAGGAAGGTGCAAATTTGCTGCTAAATGGCGCGCGGCCAAAAAAAGAAAATAATCACAAAACGACTGAGACCAAATATTTTGATAAATCAAAAACACAAGAAGGAGTTAATAATATTTTTTTTGTATATATTTAAGAAGGAGGAGCTAAAATGAGTAAGAATTAAGAGAGTGATGACGTACTGCTAAGATTTATTCTGTTTCAGCATACATATTTGATACATATACACTTATACATAAATATATTCTTACTTGGGTATAGATGCTAGTGGTTTTTTACATGATGAATAGTTCTTAAGGGATGGCTGGGGGTTTTATACCACCACCTTTTGTTAAGAAAAAAATAATTATTGTGATAGCATATTATATATATATAAACACATACATAAAATAAAAATATATATATTTTTGTATACTTTAAGGGATGTGTCTTCATTGCATAGAGGGCTGTGATGACAACTATTATCTTTATATAAAAAAATCATTACATAAACTTCATTTTCTTTAACTTCAAATAAAATAGCTCGGAGATAATAAGAATACTTCATTATTTATACATTTCTCTATTTTATTTTTAATAAAGTTTAATACTTCATAGCAGAAAAGAAAATTCCGCTTGTTTTTCATTTTTTTGAATTATAAATCTCTAAACATCTCTTATTTTTATTTTCAAATATATTGTTTATTACTTCAGGGATACAATCAATACCTAAGTTACGGAAGCAAGAGGAAGAAAAGTACAATAAGCCACACTTGCTTGTACTCTACCGTTTCAAAAAAAATCCGCTATCTAAAGTGCTTAATATAGAGGACCTCAATTACTATCGATACAAGAAATATTTAAATGGAAAAAAAGCTTGATTGTTTAGATTTACTAACTAATAATAACTGGAGTGAACAAGCAAAATAATTATTAATATCAAAAATTATATAATCGGAAAGATAGCAGAAAGCGCCATCTATGACATAAACATCATTCTTTATTTAAGGATTTTAGGATGGGAGGGCACTCGACACCCAAAGCACAGTATACAGTATACATATACTGTGCCCAAAGAGGATAAGATCAAGAAAGAAAGGGATAAGATCAAGAAAAAAAAAGAAAGGATGGGAGGACAGCTCACACTACGCTCCCATTTAAGCCCAACATTAGGCTCTTTTCTTCTCAGTAACTAGACCCATTCTGGAGTTCTGGTGATGTCCAGTGTTTCTTCGTGGGTCAGTTTCATTCTTTAAATTAAAAATTATTTATTTCAACAACAACAAAAATTTCGATAATTACAGTTTAATTGTGTGTCTCAAAACGCGAACGATTTTCATACATCTTCATCGAGCAATTCATTCAAATGAAAGTTAAATGTATCGCTGTTTAAAATGTCAATTACTCTATTTGCTTTTTGATTTTCATAAATCACATTTATTATTATGAGGATTTTCTCAATAAAAATATACACATTTAATGTGAATCGAACTTGCCTTTAATGTTAAAAAAAATATATAATAATAAAAATTCTATTTACTTTATTAGTATAAGATAAAATGTAAAACATTAAAAAAAGATGTTTAATTAATTTCTCACTTAACCCGTGGTAAAAGAACATAATATATCACAAAGAATTATTGAAGTTTCAAAAAATTCTTCACTGAAACCCTTAATAAAGTAAATTGGATTTTTAATAAATGAAAATAATTTTAAGGATTTAAGTTAAGTTGGATTTGTGTTGTGGAACGCTTCACGATTTGCAGTAATCGCATTCGTTTTCCGTTATTACAATTGTGAAGCGGGATTATTTGTAAATATTGGTTGAAATTTGTTATACTTAGGGTTTGTATATTAATTAATTTTATTTCGTAAACTTGCCTTCGTGTCGTCAATTTTAATATATTGTTATGTAAATTGGCTAAGAAACAAAAAAAATGTTTATTGCAATTTTTTTATATATAATTTATTATTTTAATTAAATGATTACGAATAATTCTGTATTTGTTATTTAATTTATTATGATTTCCGACACCTGAGCAGAGCAGGAACTTTATCGAGCACGCCAAAGACATTAGGAGAAAGACGGCGGCGGCGACTATTTAATCTATAATTATAATTACAATTAATTTAATCTGTAATTATAATTACAGATTAAATTGTGATAGAAATATGTAATTAAAATTACATATTAATTTATTGCAGAAATCTGTAATTCTAATTACAGATTTATTTATTATAGAAAACTGTAAATTTGAATTATTATTTTTCTTTTATTATAGTTTCCTATAAATTCGCTATTGTAGTTCACTGTAATTATAGAAAACTGTAACGGAATATTGAAAAGTTTTCTGTTAAATTGCTTATTTAATTTACAGGAAACTTTTCTTATATGCTTTTGCAATCTCCCATCTATTAATTCAAATTTACTATTAATTTTCTATGCAATCTCCGTAATATTTAAAATATTCTTGTAAAATAAGTTTTAACAAATTAATTATAATATGAGGGACTAAATCTTAAAGACTAATCTAATAATTGAATATATAAATAAAGCAAAAGTGCTAAATACATTCTCTTCATTATTAAATTTGAACTATTCATAATTTAAAGTAATTCCAATATAAATCGTATTATTACACCCATATGGGTAGAAAGGGTCATTGAATATATATTAATGATAATCACCTTATTTAATTTGATCCTGTGAAGATCTGAATTCATGAAGTTCGAAGCGTACTCCTTTAAATTGCAATGGATTTCTCTGAAACATCAAAAAATTAAATTAAAAAATCTTTACAATCATCACTGCGTTAAATTGTAAATAAAAGGGTGATATTAATTAATTAAACTCACCTTAAAAAATCGATGAAACAAACAGGCAATCGAAAAACAATCTCGTCGTACAAAAACAAGTGAATTAATAATGTTCAAGCAAAAATTTAAGTTTTATATGAAAACTCCAATCCCTTACGAATCTCAATGTTCTCAATGGAATGCCGCGAAGATCTGAAACAAACTCAGAAATTGTAAGAGTTCGAATTGTGTTGACAAAACCCGATTTTAGATATTAATTTTTGAAAGCACTCACCGAGCATCATGGCGTCTTCTCTCTACCAACATGAAAACAAAAATATTAAAATCTTTAAATCACATTAAATTGTTGTTTAATCGAGTAATTCATTTAATGAAAATAATTATTAATGAATGGAAGAATTGATAATTATTAATGAAGAATTAAAGAAATACTTTTAGAATACTTGAAAGGAATGACAAGAGATAGAAATTAATGAAGCGACATCTCGTAAAAATAACTTGAACTAGTCGAGAATTTAAAATAAATTTAAACTGTGCTTTTGTATGATTTATTCATGTGAATTGCCAATGTTTATAGAGGGTGAGACATCGAATAAAAAAATAATATATGGGGTGTTCCATATAAAATTACAAAGTTTATATCAATGAACATATTTCACTAATCCACATTATTTATTAAACAAATTAGCTTTTAGTTCACGTGAATGATAACACAAAAATATTTCCTTACTTTGCTTTTTATTTAACACGTTTGTTATTGATAATGATCACTTTGTATTTCGGAATGTACATCTAACGTGTTAAATAAAAAGTGAAGTAAAGAAAAAACTCTTGCGTTATTTCAGAATTTGTTTTTAAAATTATTCTAAATTCGTTTTCTTAGTTAACAAACAAAGAATCCATTGCAAACAAATATTTTCTTTTCACTTGTATCATTATGGAACAATGTGACTTGAATTGCCTAATTAAAAATACACTATCTATGAATATACAAAATAGATACTTTATCTCTATGGATATTACAAAAGTAACTTAGACCGTAATTATAAAAATAACGTACATGTTAAAGTTAACATTTCCCTCGCAGAATATCCTCGAATTTTTAAAATAAGGAACAGAACATTATTTAATTAATTTATTATTATTATTATTATTAATTAATGCTTATTTTACATTTAATTTTTTTCCACGGAATAAACATGATTGAGTGTTTAAATAAAAATCTTAAAGCATTTTACCTACACTTTATAAGAAATTTGAATTTTAAATGAATTGTTTATAAATATTTGTAAACTAATAGATACTGTATGGTTAGTTAGTTGGGTTGCCTATATATAATACATTGTTTATTTGCTTGATTGAGATTTAATTTAATTTACATGTGTTATAGAAACGTATTTTATTTTAAAAATATTTAATTTTAAATAAAATAATTATACGTTATCCAAAATTACTTACATTTTCCTTTTTTTAATTTAAATTTTCCGCGTTTTCGAATACATGTAAAAAGAATAATGCATTTGTTTTGCAATGGTGGCCCAATTGCGCGGGTCGTGACAGTTTTACCGGGAATAATTTTATTTTTCCCCACTGGAAAGCGGCGAATTTATTTAAAATGTAATAAACCGACCGACGGATTTCATCAAAAGATAACCAAACCGAAATAAACTTAATCTTCGACGAAGAGTACACCCCGCGAGCTAAAAATGGGTAAGGAACAGAACTCGGCCAATGAACAGATAGACGCCAATAAATGCAACGCAAAGGTAGGCACGTAAAATGCATCCCCATGAAAAAGAAATCGTGTATTATGCAGGGATTAAGTTATAGTGGTTGTTGGTAAAGTGTGAAGCTAGTGTAAGGTTTGTAATCTTGATCTTGGGTAAACTAACCTAAGATGTATGGGTTAAAGGAATGTTCTTAAGTGATCAAGAGTGGATTTATAATTTATGTGCATTCATTTAATCATTTCGTTGCGTACCGTTGATTGGAATAATTATTAATACACAATGATTCTGATAAGATTGGTTTATTTAGAAATTCTGAAATTTTAGGTTAAATGCATTTTGTCACATTCTCACAGACTACTTGATTTATAAAGTAATTACAAATTATTCAATCTCTTTTTATAGAACAAGAATAGAGGGGAAATGAGATTAAGCAAAACCTTCTTGAGAGCAAACAACCTCAACACAATCGAACCGGCGGAGAAGGTAATAACGGAGGAACGGATTAAAATGAGCGTGGATTGCGACGACGACAAGATGCTGACCGAAGTGCCGTTTGTCAACTTGTGCAAAATCGTGTTGCCCCAGGACGTGAAGCGCATCGCCAACTCGGAGAAGCTCATAGAGGACTCCGGCGCGAAGCTCCCCGAGGGTCTGGACGACGAGAAGATGACGCGGAGCATCTGCTTCGTGAACTTGTCGGACGCGAAGATATCCCGCGAGAGGAAACGCTCGGTGCGGTTCAGCGGAGTGACGACCATACCGGCGAGGTTGTCGTTGCGCAGTCCGGTCAGTGCCGATTTCGAGGTCAAGAGTATTATGAAGAAGAGGAAATTGGAGGATTCGGAGGTGATTCTCGTGTCGGACGATGAAGAGAAGGGTAAGAGGCGGAGCGGCCGTTTCAGGAGGTCCACGATACAAGATTTCACACCCGTGTTGACTCCCGTCAAGACTAAAGCTGCCAAGAAGTTACTGCCTGAGGATATCTTGAGACAAGAAGAGAGCGTCAATGGAAGGGAAGAATCTAGTGAAGAGGAGGAGAAAGAAAATAGTGTCGAACCTGTTGTTGAACGTAAGTAAGAATAAATAATAATAAAAAAAATTAACACCCCGACACCAATTGGTAAAAGGGGACATCGATTATATATACAGAGAGGTTTTTTTATCAGTATACATTTCCCCTATGTATTCCTGTAAAAAAAACGCGAGTCAAACGCATTGAATCGATTAATGTGTGTATGTTTAGTTGCCTATTTGGCATATGTGTGTTCAGTTGCGTGTTATAGGCAACTAAACACACATACACTAACGCGTATTTTGCAGGTATACATAGGGGAAATGTATACTGATAAAAAAAGCTCTCTGTATATAAAAAAATTAACATTGTATAAACGAATTTTGGAAATTAAGCATTTCAGTTTTCTTTTTTTTTTAAATTAAATTAAATATTTCAAACCTCGTACTGAGAAGTATAAAGGCACATAAGACGATGTTATATAAGACTAAATAAAATAAATATATCAGCGGAAAGACCATTGATTGATAATCATTTAACAGTTATGAATTATACATCAACCCAATGCCTTAAGGGGCAACAAGGGATAGCAGAAAAAGAATTATACATCCGATTTTGTATTTTTTTTTATTTTGTACATTTTTCTATAAATATAAATATATTTGTATAAATATATATTTGTTAATAAAGATTATTATTATTTAATAAATATTTCTTTAATGCGATTTTAGCAACCGCAACTTCAACACCGTCCTCAGTGAAAAAGAAGAAATGGAAGATCAAGATGCGCCTTTCGGAAAACTTCAGATACGGCTTGTACGACTGCGACGAGTGCAACACCATGTGCAAGACGAACACCGAGCTGCAATTGCACATCCTGCTGCGACACATACAGCACTCCGTGCCTCGAGTGTCGGTCATCGCCCACGATCTGCCCAAGCACTTCAACACGGCCCTCGGGGAGGACAGGTACTTGAAGCCCCGCGCCAAGACATTGAGCCTGGACGAAGTGAAAGACCTGGTCAGTAAATATTCCGAAGAATCGGCTGACATTTTCGAGAAAACCGTCGCCCAGAAGAAAACCCGCACCAAAGCCGAAATGAAGGACAACAGCCCCCCCGCCTTAAATTCCGCAAACGATAAGACTGACGACGAAGAAGATTCGGAGGTTAACGAGGAAGCGAAGAGGGACAGCAGCGATACAGACGATTTGAAAACGAAGATAACTCGGAAGGACGTGAAGAAACTCGAGAGTAGTGAGGAGGATGAGGTTAATTCCGAGAGTGGAGTGATGTCAGAAAAAGATGAGCAAATAAAAACTAAAAGGAAGTCAAATAGTAATTCAGACGATGAAGAAGAAGAATCGAAGAATAATTCGAACGATGAAGAAGATTCTAAAATTAAATCAAACGAGGATGATAACTTAGAAAATGAGGCTGAGGAAGGGATCTCGAAGAAGAAAAATCAGGCTGAATTTAAGAAAACAAAAAAGAAAAAAAACAAAAGTCACGAAAAATGTGAATCAAACACCGAAGATGAATCAGCGGATGAAGAAAGTGGTAAAAAGACGGATAAAATTAAAGTAAAACCTAGTGGAAGGAGGAATGAGAAAATTGCAAAAAAAATCGAAGAAATCGAGAAGAACGTCTTGAACAGTGAAGACGATTTCGAGGTAAATACCGAACGAGAAAACAAGAAGAACACGAGTGGAAAGGAGAATAAAGTGGAAACCAACAGTGAGGACGATTTCGAAAAGCTTAATAAAATCGGTAAAAATAAGAAACACCAGCGGAATTCAGTCGGCGGAGATTCTGATGGGGATTTCGTCCAAAATCGACAGAGACGATCGTGTGTTATCAACAAGGAGAAAAGCGAAGTCAATCTAAGGACCCGAAATGTGAACAAAACGAACAGTGATAAAATAGTTGCCAAAAAGACGAAATCCGAGGTTGTGAAGAATATAAGAAAAAGACGGCAGACCGAATTGAAACGCTCCAGGATCGACGACAGCGACGACGATGAGAACACAAAGAGGCCCAGGAGATCGAGGAACAGTAGGGCAGGAAATAACTCGTTGTCCGAAGACGGGAAAAATGTGAACTCGGAAGAAGCGGATAGCGAAGAAGAGGACGAAAAAAAGGTGAAGATGAAAAGTCGAAAAACAACAAAATCCAATTCTGACGAAGAAATGCACAAATCTTTACAAGAGCTAAAGAATGTGAGGAGTAAACGGCAAGAGGCTAGTGACGAAGATGAGAGCGGAACTGTCAAAACGCGGAGGAGTAATAGGGGTGCTAAAAAATGTGAAACCGAAGAAAAATCTGAACCCAGAGAAAGCAACGAGGACGAAGAAGCATCGAATGACGAGAAGTATAAAACACAAAAGAAGTTAAAATCCTCTGAAGAAAGCGATGAGGATGAACAGAAGGCCGAGTCTGTAGACGAAGAAAAATCTGAAAAGGCGAAGAAGAAAAGTGAAGTCGAAAGCAGTGATGAGCAAAAATCTGATTCCCAAGTAAATAATGATGGTGACGAAAAAGAGGAATTGGACAGTGAAAAGCGCAAAACACGGAAGAAATTAAAATCAACGAAATGTCGCAAAGAAGAAAGCGATGATGAACAGAAATCTGAAACCATTGTTGTAAGTGATGATGATGAACGGAAATCCGAATCTGAGGTGGAGAGTGATGGAGAAAAATCTAAAAAGCGAAACAAGAAAAAACGATCTAAAAGTCGCGAAGATGAACCGAAACCCGAAGAAAACAATGAGGAGGATGAAGAAGAGGTATCAAATGATGAAAAACGTAAAACGAGAAAAAAATTAAAAGTTTCTAAAACCCGAAAAGAAGAAGAAAGCGATGAATCTGAATCTGCAGTGGTGAGTGATGAAGAAACAACCCCAGTGCGGAAGAAGAAAAACCGCAAGGAACGTGACGTCGACACAATTAAAATAAAAAATAATGCCGACAACAGTGATGATGAAAAGAAGGAATCCGAACCCCGAAAGAAGATATCTGCTAAAGATGAAAAGGAAATAAGCGAGGATGAAGATGATGAAAAAGTCCGAAGAAGGAAATCAACGAATGGAATAGATGAAGATAATCCGAGAAAACGGAAAATCAGATCTAAATCCCAGGAAGAAGAAGAGGTCGAAGGTGCTGAAGCGAAGAGGAGCAATCGATCTCAAAGTGAAGAAGAAAGGACTAGTCCGAAATGTGATGAAGACAGTGAAGAAACGACCAAAGAGAATTTTAAGAACACCGAAAATACTTGCAAGGAAAAAGAAGATTTAGCTTCGAAGAAAGAATCGTCAGTCGACAGTCTTCAATGTATTGATGAGGACGAAAATAAATCCACTGAGAATGATCCCGACGAAAATGATAGCGTGCAATTTATTGACTGTGACAATTCTAGTAGGGAGAGTATAAATTTCATGCTGCACGAAACGAAGAATACAGAAAATAACGAAGTTGAAAGTCCTGCGGGGAAAGATGAAACATCTAGCCCGAACAAATCGAAAAGTATGAATAAAGCGGATGAAACGAAGGAAAAATCTCACGGGGAGGAAAGTCGTGAGAATAATTCCAATAAGAAATCTGATGAGAGTGATGGAAATAAAGAAGAGGTGGAGTCGATTGAAGATGTCAAACAACAAACAGGAAGGGATGAAGAAAATCTAATCACCAATGAGAATAATGCAGAGAATGTGTTGTTAAGTGAAGAGGAAACGGATAATTTAAAGAAGGATCCCATTGAGATCGGTTCGGATGTGGAAATGGAAGAAACGATATCGGAAAATCAGGAAGAATCTCAACCGAAAGAAGCTTGTTTGTTGAAAACTCAAAAATCACCGATCAATGTTTTAAAAATACAAACATTAAAAGAAAAGAGAAAAAGGGTAGCTGGGGAAACGGCTGAAAGTGAGAAAGAAGATGAAACAACACCTAAGAAGAAAATTAAGAAAGATAAAGAAGATACGCTTCTTGAAAGTGGGAAAGACGAGGAAACGACACCTAAGAAGAAAAGTAAAAAAGACAAAGAAGACACCGAAGGTACGCTTTTTGAAAGTGGAAAAGATGAGGAAACAACACCCAAGAAGAAAAGTAAAAAAGATAAAGAAGATACCGAAGGTAGGGTTTGTGAAAGTGGGAAAGAAGATGAAGCGACACCTAGGAAGAAATGTAGAAAAGACAGAGACGATAAGCTTTTTAAAGATGTTCAATCTTGTGAAGGAAGCAAAGTATTAATTCCCGAGGAAGAAAACGAGAATAAATTAAATGTGTATTCGGAATCGAATACAGATAGTCAGGAATTGGAATTGAAAGAAATCGACCGAGTTTCGGAATTGAGTGAAATCGATCGGGTCACAGAAGAAGAACTATTAAAGGAAGAAGAGAAGCACTCATCTGAGGTAGATGAAAGCATTGCAAAAACGAGTCAGAAAGTCGATGATATTTCTACAGAAGCAGCTGAGGAAACACGTGAAGGTGTTGAAAGTAACGAGGAAGAAGCCGAAACACGGAAAGATGACGAAGAACGACCGGGTGATAGTAATTTAGATAGCGATGTTAATGAAGAAGAAGTGAATGAGAATATCGAAATAATTGGCTCGGGAGATGAGAAGGTGGATAAAAAAAATTTGACTAGTTCGAAAGTAGACGAAGATAAAATTTTCTTACAAGACACTGAAGACATAAACGAAGATGAGCTTCTTAAAGATGACAGTATTGAAAACACACAAACAAATTCACAACTCCTGGAAGAAAGCGGACTCTTACAGGAGAGTGAAGGAATGGACGACCTGGACTTAAAGTACGACTCCGAGGAGAAACGTAACGTAGGGGGGTCTAGCGAGGAATTTGAGAAAGATGCTTTCAACATGCTGGAGGTGATAGAGAAGAATTTAGATAAATTCTGCAAGTCGGACGGTGTGGAGGAGACGAAGAACAAGAACGAGAATAAGTTGACGAACGAGGAGCTCATGGACATCCTGACTGTGGAAAATAAAGGGAGCCAACAAGAGAAAGAAGCCGTTTCCGCTGACTGACTGTGCCATCGACATTTGTAAATACTACCGTTTTTATTTTAATAACGTGCACAGACTTTTCATCAAAAAGGGAATTTCTTATAAGAATAAAAGGGTGACAGACGTTTGTCTGTTTAGGTTTTTATAAATGTACACTATGTAATGATAAGTAGCAAAAGAGTATTATTATATGTTTTTTATCCTTTTATTATTATGAATTACGAAACATACATATATTTTTGTTTAAACAACATCACTTACAGTACTTTTTTCAAATAAGCAAATATTTAAATAGGTTAAATCATTTTCAACTTGTTTATATTAAGAGATATTTTTGTTAGATAAAAAAAAATAATTCTCAATTGCTAGCTTATGAAATTAGTTGTGGCTTGAATTTTAGTACTGATTGCTCAAAATATCAAACGAAAGAAGCAGCTAATGTTTCAACTCTTAGACTCCCAATGGGAGTATTATAAAAGTATTTAAAAGCAATTACGATCGCTATTAATCGATAGAAACCTTTTGAATAACTAAATATTTTTATTTTTTTGAGTGTTTTTTTTTTGTAGGTTTCCCAATTAACATTCTCCTGAACTTGTCGAAGTCTTTGAATCGACTGGAATAAAACATCAAAGGCTGTTTGAAACGCTCAAAGTCCCTTTTCAATCAATAAGTAGAATCGTAGTAATTGGAAAGACGGCGCAAGCGCCATCTATTGAATGATGTAACGTCGTCCCCTGCACCGCTCCAGAACTCGCTAAACCAATAAATTTCATGAGTTTTTCGAGTTTTCAGGAGATGATTGCCCATGCAATTAGTTTCCAAAACTAACTCACGAAAGGCGGGGGTGGTTTTTTGTACTGAATTTCAAATTTTGCTAGATACGCTAGTGTTAGATGCTGATTAAACCCTTTGAGTTACAGTTTATTACGTTTAGATTTATTTATCTTATTATTTCAAATGGGCCTTTACAATTTAGGGGAAATGTGTTAATGTTAAAGTAGAATTTAGAGCGATTAATTTAATAAAAAGTTCAACCACCAAAATCTGGCGTACGGTTAACTTTGCCACATGAAATTGGACAATAGATGGCGCTTGCGTCGTCTTCCATTTATTATTCAATGTTTATAGAAACATTACATTCTATAATTTTACCCTACACCCATGTGGGTAGAAAGGGGTCATTGAATATATGTATATATATATATATACATTCTATAATTTAATTGTGGTTTAATGAGATTATTTTTTTTAGTAAATATACAAAAAATATAAGATTAAGTTTCGATAAATCGAAAATTCTTTTTTTTTAAGTATGTTTCAGTGGGATTATTTATTTCTTAAAAAAAAATTGTTCAACGCAGCTTAGATTCAATAACTTTAAATTCTCGACTAGTTTCAGGTTATTAGCCCATGTTTGCACCAGAATTTAAAATAACGTACATGTTAAACTTAACATTTCCCTTACAGAAAATGCCCGATATTATTTGAGGCTATTACTATTTAAATTAATTTAAACAAAAGCGATTAGTTGCTTAAATAAAAATTTAAATTCATTAAGACCGTCTTGATACAATTGAATCGCATTTTTTTTTAACTAATCAAAAAAATCTCTTAATATTAAAATTATTCTTTATATTAAAAGAATTATTTGATCAGAAAAGTATGCAACTATACAGTTCTATTTATTTGTTTTGAGAAATGTGTAATTTTAATAACTCCCGTGTTATTAACGTTTTTTGCTGCCTGATCACCTGATTACAACTTAACAAGTAAATGTATATTTTTGTTCCCCCATTAATTTTTAACTAATTTAATTATTAAAAAGCATTCAATGTATGTTCTTTGTTGAAACATTGATTCTGGGAAGTAATATAGTTTGTAGGATATATTTTGTATATTTAAAAAAAATAAATAATTATTATTGAAGTAGATTAGTTTTTTTTTGGAGGGAATTTTAACAAAGCGTAAATTAAATGAGATTTTGAAAATGGTTAATAAATTATTTATTAAAATTAGGCAAAAGGTGGCGCTTGCGTCGTCTTTAATTTATTATGAATTATTTATTACATGCGATATTTTTGACGTACTTTTAAAGTAAGAAAATGTCTTTAAATAAAAATAATTAATAAATTTAACTCTGTGACATTTTGACTTACGTTACGTAAGTGCGTTAAACAAATACACTACTTTCCGGGCAAATACCCCGCCGGACATTGAGTTGCATAA
The DNA here is from genome assembly GCA_963082785.1 of Philonthus spinipes. Classification (NCBI taxonomy): domain Eukaryota; kingdom Metazoa; phylum Arthropoda; class Insecta; order Coleoptera; family Staphylinidae; genus Philonthus; species Philonthus spinipes. Next base: position 1,449,815 of record OY720310.1, on the reverse strand, counting down.
TGTAATGCAGCAGCAGGTGTGTATTATGTAACTCAATGAATGAATGTTGGAGAGGTCCAAGAAGAGCTCATTGAATTTAAAAATGATAGGAACTGCAAGGACGCGTTTGAATGAGTTTTGCTGTAAAAAAAAATTCGGGAAATCGCCTCGCGCTCTTATTCATGACTTATTTACGTGAACAAACTGAATCACCCTGTGGAATAGAAAGAACGACTTATTTACGTGAATAAACTGAATCACCCTGTAGAATAGAAAGAACGACTTATTTACGCGAATAAACTGAATCACCCTGTAGAATAAAAAGAACGACTTATTTACGTGAATAAACTGAATCACCCTGTAGAATAGAAAGGACGACTTATTTACGTGAACAAACTGGATCGCCCTGTAGAATAGAAAGAACGACTTATTTACGTGAACAAGGGGCGGAAATAATTTATTTAACTTACAAATAAACTTGCTGGCAGCCAATGTGTTGTTAAAAAGTGAAACTTCTTCGTCTAATTCCATGTTTCACTAAGTGATGAGTGAAAAAATGATTCGTTATTTCTTGATTCGTCACTTTTTGAAAGTAACTCGAAGTGAAAAATAAATAATGTATTTCTTGTAAAGTAAATTTGAATTAATTGAATAAATTCCGAAATGTATATGGGGATTATTCAAAATTGATTAGGATCGAGTAACACTAATCTGTGCCCACTAAAAATTCCATGTATACAATTGACCCAATTGAAGCCTCTCGCCACCTAAATTCGTAATTCCCCCTCGGAAAGGGGCACAACCCCCTAATTTTCGCTCCACATCACGTTGGCAACCCCAACGAAAACAAATCAATAAATTCATAACCTTCCCAGAAACCCGCACACACAAACACACACGCCAGCTAATTCATCCTTAAACAACAATAAACTCGGCGGCGAATTCAGTTTATTAATTCGCGCGTGTTTATTGCGTAGATTTTTTCGCAGCCTTGATATTGATTGAGCGCGACATCCGATCCCCGTGCAGCGAGTAAGTCGATTAGCCGGGATTATGGAAGAAAGACTCCCGGAAGAGGAAAGCGCGCGCTCCTACTCCCGGAAAAAATAAATAAATAAATCAAGACGGTCAAGTGATTAAGTCACGCACTCAGAATTGGCTGAGCCGCGTCGGTGGTGCGTTGTCCGAGCGGGAGCACGTGCGCGGTTTCTTTGATTGTTGATTGGGCATGGTGTGCGGATTTTGAATTTTTTTTGCAAGAATGGGTGAAGGGAATAACAAGGAGCTGGTCAACGGGGGTGTGAAGGGGCAGCACGAGGAGTTTACGCCGCCCGACGGTGGTTCCAGGGCCTGGCTGGTGATGGTGGGGTCGTTTCTGTGCAACGGCATCCTTTTTGGTGTGATTAATACCTACAGTGTCTTGTATAACGAAATTTACGAGAATTTGAGTGTGAGAAATGTCACCGATGCGTCCAGTAAAGCAGGTGAGTTTTTTTTGCTTCATAAAACATATAATAAATCAGATAGTTTTGTATGAAAACTTTGTTTAATTAACATTTTGTAATCATAATATCTATAATAACTAACTAAACATCTTTATTCAAATATGTATATGTATGTACAATAATATATAAAATTAGAATTTTATTCTACAGGGTGATTCAGTTTGGTGTTCCACCCCCTTTTTTTTAATTTTCTTTATTTACATTTTTAGCAACTAGATGGATGTCATTGATTGTCAAAATTTAAAATTAAATATTACTATTTATTAAATATTTAAATCGTTCAATTTTTATTACCAAGAGTGTCTTTTTATGTAAATTTTTGTTTCATTGCAAAACTTTTTTATAAATATTGTATTCACAAAGCTACAAGTTACATTATATTTTCTATTGATTACTTCTAATTTCACGGCATGCGTGATTTATTAGTATTAAAAAAATATTTTGTTAAGACTGTTCTTATTTATCAGAATAAAGTTATCATATCATTGTAATTAGAAAAAAATAGAGGATTTTAATCTGATAAAAAAACAATATGGCGCCCACAAGAAATCAGAAAGTTGATGATGGTCCAGAAGAAACGAAACATGCTATTAGTAAAATTAGTACGCCATCGATTAGATCATAAAAAGGTGCTATATGAATGTCTTCATTGTATTGAATTATTGCTTCAAATAACGAAGATATAAATAAAAAAAGAAAATCGCATTTTTCAGTTTTTTTTTTTCATTTTTCTTGAAAACAAAGAAACTTAGCCCAGTTTTCTCAACGGGATATTAATCAGCATGAAATTCTGCAAAAGTGCCGAATTTAAACCTACCCTCCATCTCTTATAATAATCGAGATCCCCATGGTGAGACTCGAATTTGAAATGCCCTGGGTATTTCAAATTCTCTAATTAATGATATACTAAATTGATAATACGATGACAAGTGTCAAAGTAGCGATAGTCAATTTTTTTTTATTTCATTAAGTGTTCAAAATGCCCACCAACTACTTCTAAACATTTTCAAACAAAAGCTCAAATGTTTTTTGATCGAAAGATGTTTATATTCAATTGAAGATTTTTTTGTTTAACAGATTGTTTTAGGTTATTTTCTTATTAATTAGTTATAAGTTACATTATTTAGAGGATACGACGTTTTTCATTTGAATTTTCATATTTTTAACTTTACTGTATGCATTTACAATTGAAAATAAACTTTATTATTATTATTATTATTATTAAACATAACCTCCTCTCTATGCAAGACTCCTTGAATGCAGACACATTTCGAAACATTTTATTTTATTTATTCCTTTGCCTATCTACCTTTCGGTGTAAGGCTTATTTCGAAACATCATGATTTAATTTACGGCATTCAATGCGAATCCTATTTTTTTTGCTATTATTTTTTTGTAAGCTAAGCGATACTTGTGATGGATATTCGGGTGCAGGAAAGTACCCGCTATCCGAATTGAACAAAAAATAGATATGTAATCGATGGTTGGTTTTGAGTTACGCGTAGAGTTTAATCAAAATAATTAACACTGCTATATCCTTTCTTCGCACTTTATACAGTACATGTGCACAAACCAGGAAACAAACACAGACCAATAGTTTCAAACGTAAATTCTCCTACTTATATATATAATCGATGTCCCCTTTTACCAATTGGTGTCGGGGTAATTCTCCTACTTATATTAGCAAAATCGTTAGTAAGTGAATATCAAGCGTTAAGAATCGACAACGATTGCTCTATTAAAAACTCGATTAAATTTTGTGATCAATTACGAGATTTAAAAATAGGTCCAGGCGAAACTCTAGCATCACTTTTTCCTAAACATGAAAAATCTTAGAAGACGTATTAACTGAAAATCTAATTCCAAAAAAACAAAATAGATCAATACATTAAACTTACAGATATCGCCATGGAATGTAAAACCTTCGAATTTAATAATGTATATTATAAACAAACTTTCGGGGTAAAGGGTAAACCCCCTGTCACACCTTTTCTGGCAAGTATATTCTTAAATCATCTTACATTATTCATGTAAATGGCACGCCGTTGAAATAAATAAATAAATAAAATAAAGTCATCCATCGATAATTTTCCCAGAATTTGGCTCCGATATGTAGATGACGTTTTCGCCATCACTAAAAACACCACTGATGTAGATCATCTACAGTCAGAATTAATTAAATAAGGTTTATCCTAGCATAAATTTTACCATTGAAACTGAAAAAAAAGTGTGAAGAAAGGATACAACAGTGCTAATTATTTACATCGAGCGTATAACAAAAATCTTCGACGAAGTTGGCGTTGGAAATCTAAAGTCATGTCTGAACTAAAATCACACGCTCACTGGTTGTCATGTTGATTGCAACCAGCATTTCACACGTGTGATTTTAGTACAGACATAACTCGAGACTTCCAACGCCAACTTCGTCGTCGATAACAAAAATCGACGACGAAGCTGGCATTGGAAATCTTAGTATAGACTCGAGACTTCCAACGCCAACTTTGTCGTCGATAACAAAAATCGACGACGAAGTTGGCATTGGAAATCTGAAGTCAAGTCTGAACTAAAATCACACGCGCACGCGTAAAGTACTGGTTGTCATGTTGACAAGTCACGCGTGTGATCTTAGTACAGACATGACTCGAGACTTCCAACTTCGTCGTTGATATTTGTTATACGCTTGATATATGGTGTCATTTGAAAGAAAAAATAAGTTGACTATCGCTACTTTGACAGTTGTCAGTTTATTTGATGGTGACGCCATTAAATAGAAAATTTCCTTAGTGGAACACCAAACTGAATCATTCGGATTTTTCACCAAAATCCACTTTTTTTTACAAAATATTCAAATTTCGATGAAATTTTTTTTTCTTCTAAAAAATCTGAAAAAATTCAAAAATACTCTTAAAGATGTTAGAAAGAGCATGGGGTAATTATTTTGCAACACAAATTCAATTTTCAGTTCATTAAGGCCACTTGAAATGGCGAAGTCCCATTTACATGGAGCCTTATGGAAACGAACCGCGTCGATCGACCCTTTTGGGTGCGACGCTGATTAAACTTAGATAACTTTTTTCACAGATGTGATAGAATGATGAAACTTTAAGAATAAGATTCAAGAAGGATTTTTCTACATTCCACATAAAAATATATCAAAATTGGATTTCTGCAATCGTCTACAAAAATTTCCAAAATCGGGCAATTTTTTCACTCATTTTTGAAAGGCCCATTTTACACGCCTGCTATACAAAAACCATTAGTTTCACGTTGCTTAAATTTACACAGTTGATGCTCCAATTCATTAGGAACATTTTGGTATAATTTGAAGTTATTCCGTGAGTTTCGGATTTTTCACGAAAATCCACTTTTTTCCAAGGGGTACCCCTTAAAAAATATTCAAATTTCGATGAAATTTTTTTTTCTTTTAAAAAATCTGAAAAAATTCTAAAATACTCTTAGAGATGTTAGAAAGAGCATGGCGTAATAATTTTGCAACACAAATTCAATTTTCAGTTCATTAAGGCCACTTGAAATGGTGAAGTTCTATTTACATGGAGCCTTATGGAAACGGTTTAAGCGAACCGCGTCGATCGACGCTTTTGGGTGCGACGCTGATTAAACTTAGATAACTTTTTTCACAGATGTGATAGAATGATGAAACTTGAAGAATAAGATTCAAGAAGGATTTTTCTACATTTCACATAAAAAAATATTAAAATTGGAATTTTGCAATCGTCTATAAAAATTCACAAAGTTGAGCAAATTTTTCACTCATTTTTCATAGGCCTATTTTACACGCCTGCTGTAAAAAAACTATTTGCGTCACGTTGCTTAAATTTATACAGTTGATGCTTCCATTCATTGGGAACATTTTGGTGTAATTTGAAGTTATTCCGCGAATTTCGGATTTTTCACCAAAATTTAACTTTTTTTACAAAATATTCAAATTTCGATGAAAATTTTTTTTCTTCTAAAAAAATCTGAAAAAATTCTAAAATACTCTTAAAGATGTTAGAAAGAGCATGGGGTAATTATTTTACCACACAAATTTAAGTTTCAGTTAATTAAGGCCACTTGAAATGGCGAAGTCCCATTTTGGTACGATTTTTGTAAAACGATACTTTCGATTTAATAAAGTTTCATTTTCGCCCCGAAAATATTAAGCTTTTCACAAAATTATGCAATAAATCATCATCCGTAAAAGCAATGCACTCCCCTCTCAAATGCACAACCATGCCATAAATCACATTTATAATACGGATCAATTTATAAAATTATATTAAGAGTAGTTGAAGTGAATGGTTTAGAGTCGTAAATTGTCTCTGATTAATTCTTTAATTCTGCCGGCGTTAACTTGCACGTACATAATAAACGGAAGGCGACGCAAGCGCCATCTTTCGCCTAATTTCATGTGGCATCGTCGACGATTCGATGACGCACTACCATCATCGAATCATCATCATAAGTTAAGTTAATCGTAAGTTAAAGGGAACTTTATCCCTTGAATTACATAATGTACACCCGCTGTTGCATATCAATAAAACATTATCCGGCGGAGTATTTTTTCCGAAAAGTAGTTGTTGTAATGTGCATTTGTTTACAGCACTTACGTAATGTAAGTCAAAATGTCACAGAATGTCTGAATGTGGAAATAATTATTTTCAAATCATTTTTATTTAATTTATTTAAATAACTTTATGTCTTTGATTTTTTTATATGCTCATTGGCTTCACCCCTCAGACGTTTTATAATTCTTTTTTTTTAATTAATTGTACATTCAGCGTTTATTATTTTGCCGCGCAGTTTGTCCACGTCCGCTAAAATTGATTATCGTAATTTTCGACGACTCCGGGAAAACGCAAGATAAAGCCCAGTTATCGCTGACGCGTTTTGCTGTCCATTTTTTTTGTTTTTGTAATAGTTTTCTAGATTTCTTTTTGAACCAGACGCGATAAGTCGTTGGCGCAATCACCAAAAGAGGTGTGCGTGCCATAATTTGCTCGATATACGCCGCGCACAATGCTCCCCGTTAGTGGAATTATGTAATGAAAGCCGCAGAGATTGATTAAATGGAATGCCCATTAAATTGAATATCAGCGGTGATAGTGTTACCACTAGTCGGCAGTTTAATTGAAACGTATACGATAATGAATTTATGTTAATAATAAACATGTGTAAGGCCAATGTTAATTACTAATTCTAGGTGAACAAAATAGAAAACATTATTTTGTTTTTCTTTATTATAACATAGAGAAAAACAAAATAATTTTTTAATGAAAAATGAAGAGAAAATAATATTTTTTGTATGGAAAAAGTAGAAAAATAAATAATAGACTAAATGAAATAAAAAATTATTTGGAAATAATAAATTATTTCCACATTTAGCTCTGTGAGATTTTGATTTACGTTACGTACGTTAAAAAAATGCACATTAAAACAACTACTTCCCGGACAAATGTGTCAACAGTTTTAAAACTTTATTTTCTTGTATATCTTATTATGATATGGCATAAAAAGAGTTTGTAAGATTGCAAATTAATAATAGAAAATATTTAGTAACGTTTTTTGCATCACATAAATGACAGACAGGAAGACCGATGGTCGATAGTCGTTTTCTGAACATAACCTATAATATATTTTGAATTAAATTCTCACTTATCCCGTGGTGAAACATTTTGTATGTAATAATTATAAAGTATATTAATTAATACACTTGGTCATTCGTTTCACTAATTTTTTTATATTTGCGTTCCGATATAATATAGTATATAATTGCTTTTTTTAAATTTACTATATATTAGTGATGGGCAAAGTCGATCTTTTATTATTGCTAAATTAAGTATATTATAATTTTATGAATGTTATTTATTATAAAAATAACAAAAATAACTTTTCATTTATTAATAAACATAAATTTGAAGCCACTTTTTCGTTTTAAATACTTAAAATGACACTTTTAGTAACACTCGATTACTAATATTATTCGATTTTGCCCAACACTACTATATATAGAATTGTCTGCAGAAATAAAGATGTTTTACCCTGTTACTGAACGCATGCTTTACCTATCGAAAAAAAAAAGAAACTTAACTTCGAAATTCTGTCCCAATTCTGCATCCACCGAAATAACTCCGTGAAAACCACCAAATTTATGAAACCCCCACAAACTCTGTTCCAACTGATTACTCACTATAATCAAGACTATCACTTCCAACTTTTTATTTCTCTTTGTTCATCTATAAATCACTAACACCCATAAAAATCATCAACCTTGGCAGAAAGGCTACTGGCCGATAGCCATTTATCAAAATAAAAATTTACTATTGTATTATTTTATTTTAAACTATTGTACAAATGTATGATAAACATACTTACAACTATTATTAAAGATGTTATATATATATAACGTTGTACGACCTTTACTTCTTGTGCTGGTATATATATATATATATATATATAGAATTGCGTTACATATAAATATTTATTAATTATATACAAAACACGGTGCGCGAATTTTGGTGAATGCGCCGGGATATCCGGGCGAAATAAGAAATTTAATTGTGTTTACAAAAGATTAATTATTTTCTACACATTGAAAACTATACAAACTATAGATTACGTCATAAAATTTCTTTTAGTTTAGTAAATATTTTCTTTTTTTTATCGAACTAAAAGAAATTAATTAAATAATAAATAAAAGTTCTGCTATTTAACGAAGTTTTATTAATCCTTAATTGTGTATCGTTCTTCCTTTCAAATAAATTGAATAATCCAATCAAAATAATTATTATTGTCTCGTATTTCTGTTTGTTTGTTTCATATTAATCTGTCTGTGAAGAATATCAACAAGTTCAAGGAATTCAATCGGGCCGATTCGATGTAACACATATATTTTTTTTCGGGCATTGTTTAATTTAAAAGCCAGTCGTCGGACGCCGTCTCGTCTCGGTCTATTTTAAAACCTGGATGCCGGTGATGTGATGCAATTTTAGACGGCGGTTTCGTGTGTCAGAAAAAAATATTAAACGCCGCGTTGCGTAGAAAAAATGTGCATTTTTCGCGCCAAAAATATGCTTCGACGCTCGCCATAAATGTGCGTGCACATAATTCTGCTTCAATTTTAGATTCTAAAAATTAGTTAGGGATTTAATTACATTTTATGATGTTTAACTGTTAATTCTTTGTTGTAATTTATCGTAATTTTAATTAATGAAACCTTTTTATAGATAGAAAAAAATATTCATTCACTTGGTCGCAGTTTTTGAAATAAATTAAATAAGAATATGAAAATAATTAATAATTTATTATAAATAGAAAACAATATTCATTCACTTGGTCACAGTTATTTAAATATATTAAATAAAAATGATTTGAAAATAATTAATAATTTATTTCCACATTTAGCTCTGTGACTATTGACTTACCTACGGAAGTATTTATTAATTATTTTCAAATCATTTTTATTTAATAATTTATTATTTTCATCATTTATTTATTTCAAAAACTGCGACCAAGTGAATGAATATATTTTTTTTCTCTCTATAAAAAGGTTTCATTAATTCATTTAATTTAATTCATTAAATAAATGATGAAAATAATTAATAATTTATAATTTTTATCATTTATTTATTTCAAAAACTGCGACCAAGTGAATGAATATTTTTTTCAATCTATAAAAAGGTTTCATTAATTAAAATTACAATAAATTACAACAAAGAATTAACAGTTAAACATCATAAAATGTAATTAAATCCCTAACTATTTTTTAGCACGACAGCAACTTCAATTATCGGAAATCCTTGCTATTTGAACTCGTCTCTCTATCTCTCTATCTTTCTTTTCGAACATTTTTATCGCGTTCACAGAGAACCGGCCTAATTAATCGGGTTCACGCACACACAAACTACTCCATTATCACCCAATCAAAATATTTAAGTGGACTGATAAGTCCCAAGAATGTCAATTGAGGTATTGTCCAAATATTCCACTCGGAATTGAATTATTATTAATGGTCTCGAGATGATTAAATAATAAATAAAAAAAAAATGTGACAGCGCGAAACGAGAAGGGGAATCGTAATAATTAGGATTTATTTTAATTAAAACTTTTGGTTGTATTAGTTTCATTAATATTATATTTAGATTCCGGCTAGTCACTTTTAAGGAACTGACTAAAAGTAGAAACATGCAGATTGATAATGGCATTAATGATGGGACGCGATTGGGGAGCTCGAAATTTCATCAATGTTGTTTTTCTTTGTTTAATAGCTCTATTTATTTCTAGACCTTCTCTTAGATTTAAATCTTGACTCTCGTTACCTGTGTACAATATTTTTACGTTATTGTATGCAAGAATTAAATATTCGTTTCATCGTACACACGCTATAATTTATAATTACCTATCGCTAAGACGAATATAATGAGCAAAGCCCCTTTAATGCATATGTGCCGCAATGCTAACAAAATGTATGAAGACATATTCTTTGAGCATAATGTTTAATTTTGTTTGTTACTATTCATTTATACTTTTTTTTTCTGTTTAAATTTATTATCTGATAGCTTGTATTTTCTTATATTATTTGTATGAAGACATATTTTTTTGCATAATGTTTAATTTTGTTAGCAAATATTAATCTATACTTTGTTCTCTTTTTTTCTGTTTAAATTTAACTAACTTTGCTTGTACTCTTCTTATATTATGATTTTGATTGTATATTTTCCCTTGTTGGATTCTTCCGTTGGAAAATAAAAATTATTATTATTATTATTATTATTATTATTATTATTATAATTGGTTGTCTTAAGTTATCCTGTAATAAGATCGTGTAATCTGTTGGATAATAATAATAAATAAATAAATTATTATTAAAAAAATATATATTATTTTCTATGCAATGTTTCACTTGTCCTGTAGAATTAGATTAATTATTTTCTATCGCTTTAATTAAAAAAAAAACATACTAAAAAACAACTTTTATTGGCATTACTTCATACCACAATTTTACTTTATAACAGAACTTAAGTACTTCATTCATTTTTTGTTGGACGTCTCCAACATGATTTTCTCACCCCAGCCATAAAAAATTATACTAATTATTACATGAAAATGTTTCACCGCGGGATTATTGAGAATTTAATTCAAAATATAGAATTATTTCGATTGGCTCGAGTGTTTGATTTCGATCTCTAAGGTCAATAAACCGATGCTGAATTGAGAGTTGAGTGCTTGATTAGAAATTGCCGATCGGATTGGGCGTTGATGAGGCTTGATTGTTTCCATGGAAAAATGAAAATGTTTTATTAATTAAATAGGATTTTGAAATCAGAGAGTATGGAACAGGAATTATTTATTGGATCAGTATGAAATTTGAAACATGTATTTCACTATTTATTATGTCTATCCATGGTGGAAATAATAATAATAATTATTTGAAAATAATTAATAACTTATTCTCACATTTAGCTCTGTGACTTTTGACTTACGTTACCTAAGTACGTTAAACGTTTAATTTCATTCGGTTTTGATTTAGGTTGAATTACTTTGGTTTAATTTAATTTATATCAATTTACTTTAATTTGATATAATATAATTGATTCAATTTGACTGAATGTAGTTGAATTAATTTAATTGATTTATTAAGTTATGTAAGGCGGAGCTGTACTGACGAGGCATAGATTCCGAAACACGTGTCTGCAAATGGCTATATATTACGTAGCGTTCTTTTTGTGGTTTTTGCATTAATTATTACCACATGATAGTATATTAATCGCGAGCATTTCCAGGATAAATAACAGTACATTGTCTTTCTTTTGTCATTCTGTACTTTGATAATGGTCTGAAAAGACCGAAACACGTGTCAGTATTCTGAATGAAAATATGGAAAACAACAAGTGTCATTCTTTATCAAATTAATATCTGTTTCTATTAAGAGTGTAGCGAAGCAAGCATCAATTTTATTAAAAAAAATTTCTTCGCTGTTTACAATAATATATAATTATGACTATTTATGTTGGGAATTAAGGGAGATATTGCGTTTTTTAAATCTTAATTAAGTTGGCTGTGGAAAATAACAAGAAAGGAACAAATATTCTGTCAAGTTTGTTTATTGTCATTTCTGTTTGTGGCGTTTAAACAAAATGTTTGAAAATTTTGAACACTTTGACATGCTAAAAGTTTATATTTTGGCGTATGAAAACTTCAATAGGTATCCTGAATGCCGTCAACCTGATAAGCGAATTTTTAGAAGATTAAAAAATAACTTAATTCAATGTGGCTTTTTTAAGCAGCCAAGACCAAGGAAATATAATTCAATGAAATCGAAAAGCTGAACGTGATAGGCGAGGTAACTTGATAAAAATGTTTCAATACTAGCATTACGACTTTAAATATTTTAAAACCATTTTTAAGATATTAGAGCATCCAAACACTTGCGGATCTTAGAAAATGTAACCCATATAAATATTAAAAAAAAACTCATAAAATTTTGAAGAAGCATCAATATAGAACCTACAGAACACGGAAAATTCATCAGCTACAGAGTGGGGATGCTAACCGAAGAATTCAATTTTATAAATGGTTTTTGGAAAAAAGTGGGGAAAACGCTGATTTTCCTTAGTCATAATTATATATGTTATAAACAACTAAGAAAGAATATTTTGTTTAGACCATATAAAAAAGTATAACTTTATGTTATTTCTCAAAAACCATGATGTGTAGAAAAAATCTGAGTATACCATTGGATTTTGCTTAAAAAAGTGCCCTAAGAATGTTTTTGCAGGAATAAATTATACTGGTTTCAAAAAATGACAGAAAATCTAGAAACAACCAATCAAGATTTTGCAATGCAGTTTTTACCAATAAACGTTTCTCGAAAATCGATCTCCTGACACCTTAGTCGGTTTTTCTCTATCTAGTCTGGAAACAGGTTTTCTCTGTTAAAACCATCCAATTGGTACCACCCTGTACTCACTCTGTAAATATTATTATTATATTTCCTCGCCTGAAGAAACTACTATGTAGCGACAATTGTCGCGAACAATAAATTAAAGTGAAAATCAAAAACTTAAGTTCAATAAAATAACTTTATTTTATTAAGCTCATTTGTTATTAATAAACGCAGATTCCAAAAGAAAGGAAATGCTATTTTTACTTAAGTCGGAGGAATGTAATAATATAAAGCAGGGAAGCAGAAAATCTTTTCGCAGGCGCAAGAAAAAACAAACTGATCATTTTTGTTCTCTTCATTTTGATTTCAAGCTATCCAGTTTAATACAATATTACCTTCATATATGAAATATTCACAAAAATCTTTATTTTTTCTTCCTCAATTTAATCCACAATGGGCGGATCCGGTATGTTATGGTTGCGCCCGCGGGGATAAACATCATCATTGTTGCATGATGCAATATTTTTATTATGTGACTCAATGTCTGGCGTGGGTATTTGCCCGGGAAGTAGTTGTTTTAATGTGCATTTGTTTAACGTAAGTCAAAAGTCACAGAGCTAAATGTGGAAATAATTTATTAATTATTTTTATCGCCAATCGGCACTAAATACATCTATTATTATCGCCATTTGCGGCACTAAACCGTCCCATTATTTTACTACTTTCAACAAGTAACATTATGGGACAATACTAACAAAATCTAAGGAGGTCGAATCCTGTCAGTTTAGTTGTCAAAAAAAAAACATGAGTAGTGAAGAGTTTGAAATACCATGTACTCCACCAGAAATACGCGAAAGAGCGATAGAAACAACGCTCGAAATTCTTCCAAATAAGTCTAGACATATTTATAATCGTCAACACGATTTATTCACAAGTTGGTGTGACAGAAATAACATTAAAAAAATTAGCGAAAACGTTCTCTTGACATATTTTTCTGAAAAATCCAAGGAATATAAAGCAGCAACATTATGGTCATATTATTCTATGTTAAAAGCATCTCTTTCGGTAAAAAACGACGTTGATATAAGCCAATATAAGAAACTTACGGCGTTTTTAAAACAGAAATCAAAAAATTATACGCCAAAAAAATCGAAAGTTCTCACACAAGAAGAAATAATACAGTTTCTATTGAATGCACCAAATGAAATATATTTAATGATGAAGGTAAGATAGTAATCAATTATCGAAGCATATTTGTTATTAATGTAGATATTATTTTAGATTTGTGTTATTTTTGGCGTTGCTGGAGCTTGCCGTAATAATGAATTAGTAAATCTTAAAGTTGATGATATAGAAGACAAGGATACTGTATTTTAATTTAAATAAAAAATCCTATACTTTTTCATTTATTTTTAAGATTGGCGATAAAATTTTGTATGCACCACGTCAGTAAAATATCTTTATCGAACTCGTCTTTATTCACCTCGCTCGCTCCGCTCGCTCGTCTCATAACCTCAGACTCGTTCGATAAAGTCTTATTTTACTGACTTGGTACATAAATAATTATTATTTAATTTATTTTAATAACTGTGGCCAAAGTGATTGAATACTCTTTTCTATTGAAGTGGTATACAAAAATTAAAATGATTTTTTTGTTTCATTATTTATATATATATATATATATTCAATGACCCTTTCTACCCATATGGGTGTAGCGTTAGTTTCATTATTTAATCTTTTCAATTTGTATCAAGATAAACGCTTATAATTATTATTATTCTTTTGATTTGGCAGTTGATTTTGAGAAGCCGCCAGAATGGAGTAATTATCGTAGTCGGAATCTTTGGTACGGGAGCAAAAAAAAAATTACATTGAGAGCGTATTTTCGGCGCGGTCTAGTAAATTTCCAAAAATACTCCCGGCTTCAATGTCGATTAACGACCCGCGCATGAAAATAGTCATCAACCTAGTATCATTTTTTTTAGTTTATCGTTCGTTGGCGGTATTCCAGAATGAATAATGCAGCGTGCACTTGCACCTAAATATGTTCACACTGTTTTCATTGTTGAGTGGGTCATGTAACACTGAATTTTCACACTACAATTACTAATGAGAAAAAATATATATTTTTTGTATTAAAATTAATTTATGTATCGGTTTATGGAGAAATAATCTAAAATGTTAAGTGCTCTAAAAAAATGGTGATATGTCCATCATGGTACTTTCCCCGGTGAATACGGTCAAATAAGTTTTTGATTGAAAATTTAATAGGAAAGCAAAATGATTAATAGAAAAAATTGATTGTTGTCTTTCAAAGTTAAAACCGAGTATTTAGAAGAATATTATAATTAAGTGTGTTATTTCTTACCTTACAATGTGTTGAAATCATTTATCCACACTCTTCTTCATTTTTTAAAACTTTGCGAATTTGCTGAATACGACGGCACTTTGATGTTTTATTTGTCATTAAAATTATTATTTCAATAATTAAAATCTCTAAGGGAATTTATCAGGTAAACGCTTATAAAATGAAAACCGGAGGTCCTACAATAAAAGTTTTATAACAGAAATTATTTATTTTCCAAGATCTAAAACTTTTATTTGAAACATTTTTTTATCCGAATTAAAAAATGAAAAATTGCTAAGAGTAAAGTTGCACTTAATGAGTTTTTATTCTAATCAAAAGCTTTTCAGATCATTCCACTGTTATATAAAGCTTAGATATAAAGTTTGGGCTTAATCCATTTAACCGTTTATGCGCTATAGCGGGGGAACACACAGACATTTTTCAAAACTCGATGGAATGGACTCAGGGGACCTCAAAACGTGCATATCCGTTGAAATTTGCGGTTCGAACATTTTCACGATCACAATACTTTCCCTTGGACAGGGGATCCGGGGAAAGTACAAAATAGGATTCACTGATGTAGATGATTTAGAACACAAATTTTTTTTTTCTTCTTCCAGCACTGGTGGGCTCGTTAGCAATGGGCACGACGTTCATAGTCTCCCCCGTAGCCGGAGTCCTGACAGACGCCATCGGCATCCGAACGACGACATTCCTCGGCGGAGCCATCGCCTCCAGCGGCATGTTCCTCTCGTCGTTCTTCCCCTACAACGTCTACGCCCTGTACATCACCTACGGCATGATGTACGGCCTGGGCTGCGCCTTCACCTACACCCCATCCCTGGCCATTCTGGGCCACTACTTCAAGAAATACATGGGCGTGGTCAACGGGATCGTCACAATGGGCAGCTCGGTCTTCACGATCCTCCTGCCGCACATCATCGACTTTTTCCTGAAATCGACCGGGATCGTGTGGACGCTGAGGATGATCGCGGTGATGGCGGCGGGGATAATGGCCGCGGCGTTGCTGTTCAAGCCCGTGCAGAAGAGGTCGGAGCGGCCGCAGGTGAAGCTCTCGAACGCGATTAACTTCGAGATTTTCAAGAACAAGAAGTACCTGATTTGGAGTATTGTGCTGCCTTTATCGTTTTTCGGTTACTTTGTGCCTTATGTACATATGATGAAGTTCGTAGAGGAGAATTTTTCGGCGGACAATGATGGAAAATGGCCTGTGATATGCATCGGTTTGACTTCTGGTATTGGTAGATTAATTTTTGGGTGAGTAACAAAAATAAACTAATAATATCTATTATTGCAGATTTGTTAAAAAAAAGATTTTATCAACCAAAAAAAAAAATATTTTATCGAAAACAAAAAGGTTTTTAATAGAAAACAGTATTCATTCACTTGGTCACAGTTATTTAAATACATTAAATAAAAATGATTTGAAAATAATTAATAAATTATTTTCACATTTTGCTCTGTGACTATTGACTTACCTACGGAAGTAGTTGTTTTAATGTACATTTGTACGTTGTTTTTTTTAAAAGATGTTTTTCATTAAAAAGAAGATTTGCTCTTGAATAAATTCAACGAATTATCATTCTTGAAAATGGCATCTAGCCGAAACTAGTCGAAAATATAACAAAATTTTAGTAAAACAAAACCAAGTGATTTCATTATAACAAACGGTTATTAAATATGTTTTACCAAGTGATAAATGAAAAAAAAAGTATACAATATACTACGTCGATTCATTATGTCACAGTAGCTAAAGGAAAAATAATTTATTAATTAATTATTTTCAAATTCTTTTTATTTAATTTCTTTAAATAACTGTGACCAAATGAATGAATATTCTTTCCTATTAAAATAAATAATATTCATCCTTCATATAATTACAAAATCGCGCCATCCTGGTTGTTTTCTTTTTTGCAATAGCTTGTTTCAAACGCATTAGTTGAAATCGGCAATGTTGGGAATTGATAGTTTCAGCAGCTCAAACAAACTACACCCTGCATATTCTAACAGACACCGAACATGACCTTTGATCCGTGAATGTCGATGGTCCTGATTCATCCAGCTTCTCAGAAGTCAAGCTGACTTTACTCCAATGCAAGCTGCATTTAGGATTGGAGTGAATTTATGTTTCACTCCAATGCAAGCTCCATTTAGGATTGGAGTGAATTTATTTTCCATCGCCAATTATGATCCAATGAAAAAAACTTGCTCTTTCTAGTCATTCAAGCAAAATTTTGTACATGATCAAGCGTCTTTTAATGTCCCTTTTTTTAACTCGCGCGGCACTTAATTTCATGCCTGTTGAACAATTCCCAGCGTGTGTAGTAGGTGATTTCCAAAGGTTGATCGATCAGCATTGCATGACAATTCTTCAACTGTCTGACAATATCAAGCAATTTCTTCGTTATGGAAACTTTTATATTAAAAATCTTTATTTCTGAGTATTACATTATATAATTTTATAATACATATACATACAATCATTTAAACATTGTTAGACCTCAGAAAATGGTTGGAACTTTTATTTCGCGTTTTTTAATCAAAATCATCACCGTTGAATCCAATATTTGCAAGTTGGCTTCGGTGGAGTCCATAAAATAAAACAGCGCTTATCTTCAAAAGATAGCAGTGGAGAAAAACTTCCTGCTTTCAGAATTTTGACATTTTCGATGGGATATGAATATTTGCTGTTTTCGTTTGGGGTCTCATTGCGTGTTGAACAGTTTCATCTATGACACATGCAATATTGTCTTTTAAGACAGCAATAGTGGTGGCTTGTACCTATAAATGAGTGACTTCACGTATCCCCCATAAAAAAAATAGTCCAGTGAGGCCAAATCGCACGATCTTGGTGGCCAAAACGTGAGATTAATTGATCAATTGGAACATGGCATCGCGTGCAGTGTGACAGGTGGTACCGTCTTGTTGAAACCATGCGTCAAGGTTTCAACAAGACGGTACCATCTGTCACTCTATGAGACTCTTTCCTTTTGGAGAAAGTATCCTTCCCACATTTTGGAAAGGAGATACTCTTTTCGCACTACACGCGATGCCATGTTCCAATTGAAAGAAGAGTCTCCTTTTCAAAATGTGAGAAGAAGACTCTCTCCAAAAGGAAAGAGTCTTATAGAGTGACAGATGGTATCGTCTTGTTGAAACCTTGACGCATGGTTTCAACAAGACCTCCTGTCACACTGCACGCGATGCCATACCATATTCCAATTGAATGGAGAGTCTCCTTTCAATTGTTCCAAAAGGAGAGAAGGATACTCTCTCCAAAAGGAGAGAGTCTCAGCGAGTGAAACCTTGACGCGTGGTTTCAACAAGACGGCACCACCTGTCGCACTGCACGCTATGCCATGTTCCAATTGAAAGGAGAGTCTCCTTTCCAAAATGTGAGAAGGAGACTCTCTCCAAAAGGAAAGAGTCTCATAGAGTGACAGATGGTATCGTCTTGTTGAAACCTTGACGCGTGGTTTCAGCAAGACGGTACCACTTATCACACTGCACGCGATGCCATATTTCAATTGAATGGGGAGCCTCCTTTCAATTGTTCCAAAAGGAGAGAAGGATACTCTCTCCAAAGGATAGAGTCTCAGCGTGTGATAGGTGGTACCGTCTTGTTGAAACCTTAACGCGTGGTTTCAACAAGACGGTACCACTTATCACACTGTACGCGATGCCATGTTCCAATTGAAAGGAGTGAACAATTAATCTCACGTTTTGGCCACCAAGATCGTGCGATTTGGCATGTTCCAATTG
Organism: Philonthus spinipes; assembly: GCA_963082785.1. Classification (NCBI taxonomy): domain Eukaryota; kingdom Metazoa; phylum Arthropoda; class Insecta; order Coleoptera; family Staphylinidae; genus Philonthus; species Philonthus spinipes. The sequence continues at coordinate 1,431,316 of OY720310.1, read as the reverse complement.
AAAGGAGAGTTTGGTGAGAAAGTCCAATTCTACCATTTTGGGCGTGATAATCGAACGGTACTTTGATCTATTGATATTAATGACCTTTGAATATTTGAAGTAACCCCGACATCAATTGGTAAAAGGGGACATCGATTATATATATATATATATATATGTATATATACAGAGAGGTTTTTTTATCAGTATACATTTGGGTTTTTTTGCAGATATACACCTGCAAAAAACGCGACTCAAACGCATTGAACCGATTAATCTATGTATGTTTAGTTGACTATTTGGCATATGTGTGTTCAGTTGCGTGTTATAGGCAACTAAACACACATACATTAATGCATTTGACTCGCGTATTTTGCAGGTATACATAGGGGAAATGTATACTGATAAAAAAAGCTCTCTGTATATATATTTGAAGTGAATCTAGCTTTTTAAACTATCAATAGGACTTAGCTGTTATTTAAATATATATATATATATATATATATATATATATATATATATTGGTATAGTTTTATTATTTTATTATTTTTCGTTTTTTTTTTGTTTGTTTAATTTCAGATATATTTCCGATTTTCCCCGGGTCAACCGAATCTTCCTCCAGCAAATCTCCTTCGTGGTAATCGGCGGCGTGACCACCCTCCTCCCGTCCACCTCCGGCAACTTCCCCCTGCTCATCTTCATGACCCTCCTGATGGGCATCTTCGACGGCTGCCTGATCTCCCTCCTGGGACCCATAGCCTTCGACCTGTGCGGCCAAAAGGGCGCCACGCAGGCCATCGGCATGCTCCTCGGCCTCTCCTCCATACCCCTAACCCTGGGCCCCTATATGGCGGGCATCATGTACGACCACATGGGCAGCTACCACCTCGCCTTCCGGATAGCAGGAATACCTCCGATTTTGGGCGCCGCCGCGCTCTTTCTCATCCGGTGCGTCGATCTTCCCGATAAGGCCTACGTTATCAAAATGGAGGAGAAGAACGGGAAGCACGCGGTGAACGGCGGCGACGCCCGGCTGGCGAGCTCAGGTAGGTTGTTGCCGAAAGGCGACGTCAAGTCTTCCTGCGTGTTATTCGGGAAGGACAGGAACGAACGCTGTTACTCTTATTCGATTTTGTGAAGACGATTTCTTCTTTGCGTTTCAGGAATTCAGACTGTTCTCATTAAATAATTAGATAGATATGTAAGTAGGTTTGTTGTTTGGCTGATTTTAGTGTGGTTTTTTTAATTTAATTTAATTTCAACACACTAATCTAAATCAAAACCAGAGGACGCTCGGGATAACTTCCAGTTACGATCAAGGTGTTGAAAATTGTATAACTCGCTTGTTGCAATACATGATAGCACCATAAAATTGTGGTTTACCTTGGCTGTGGAACTTCAAATGAAGTTAACCCGCGATAATTTTTTTTTTTTGCTTGAAGCATAATAACAAATTTTATTTGCAACTGCCAAATAATGTTTGGAATTTCGCTTCCTACATAGTTCCCATAAGACTACAAGCAAAATAGGATCAAAAATTCTTTCGATCATTATTAGGAGTCTTTGAGATTTTTTTCTTAAAAAAAAAACAAAAATTATCGAAATTTGATAATTTTCAAATTATAATACAACAATCTAACGAACATTTATTGAGTCGTTTTTTAAATAATTGATTGATAAGGCTGATAAATGTTGAAAGTTCATCTTCACTTTTATATAAATAAAACAATTTATAACTTTCAATTTACAATATATTTGAAAGTTATAAATTGTTTTATTTATATAAAAGTGAGTCGTTTTTTCACGCGACACCAATAGAATAATTATACAAAAAATATTTTTTTGTGTGCATTGAAAATTTCACTGGATTCCAAATTTTAATGGCTATACACTAACAGTGCGCCGTTTATATCCAATAATAATAAACTAAAGAACGTAATTAGCTATACTTCTTCTCTTGATTTCATACTGGGAACGCAAACAAATAGTGGTTGTGTCCTATTTGTATTTGATAAATAAATTGTTTTGGGCTGAATATAATAAGCCATATTCATAAATTACTAAACGCGATTAACTACTAGATAATTTTCTTTTGTTTTTCTATAGTAACAATTTAAGTTACCCGACACTCGAAAGGGTATAAGGATTATATGATAATATATATATAACAATTTAAGTTAGTCGCAATTAGCAGACGTAAATTTTTATTTATAAACGTATCCTATTGTAAGAATCTATTCTAAATATTCAAACAGTCATAATTTATAAAACCTGTGATAATTGTAAATACGAATTGACCAACAAACAATAGAAGATAGAATTTTCCGAAATATATTTAAGAATATTTTTTTTTTATTAAAAATCCTTTGTTTAGTTTTGTGTAATGTATATATTTTTAATTGCGTTTGCTATAATTTTCTTGCTCTTGCTGTGCTTTTTAGTTTAATAATAAATACGTAGTTTTATTTTCGCTGTTGTTGTTAATTCCTTCTTTGCAATAATTTATTTAGATGCTGCTTCACATCGGTTTAAAAGTAAAACTCGCTAAATTAAATCAAACACATTAAAGTGATGTAAAATTTATTTCACGCCAGAAAGATGATATAGACTCGCTTTTAAAATCGTTAAGGCGCGTTTATAGTGGGGAAGTTCGATGCTAAATGCATTATACCTTGAAAGAAAATGAAAATTTATTCCTTTACCCCCAAAAAATAAGCAATGACTTTATTTGTAATACACGTGTGTGTAATTGGAATTTAGTTTTGACAATTTAATTTTTAATATTGGGCATAGGGATTATCTAAAGAGCCATAGATATTGTCTGAAGAGCTAATGTTTGCTCTTCAGACAATTTCTATGGCCCAATATTATAAATTAAATCGTCCAAATCCACAAACTAATTTTTAGTACACGCGCCCACGAACTTCCAGTTTTACACGCGCGCTAAAAATTAGCCTCATGCAAGGTATGATGCAGCTAGCATTGTTTGTCTCACTATGAGACATGGTATGGCTTAGGTAAAGCATTGGTAAATTACCAAAGCGTTCAATGGTATTATGAATTCTTACAAGCATTTACTTCTTCATTAATTTATTCCATAGTTTAAACCTTAGTTAGATCAATTATGATATTAGACCTAATCAAACAGTTAAAAAATATCAACTGTCGTTATTAAATGCAAACAAATAAATTACCAGAGAGAGCATAGACGTAGCCTCATGTAAAGTGTGATGCAGCTAGCATCTAGCAGCCGTAATAAGTTTTTAGTGAGTGTAATCAAAGAGTATATTACTCTTTGGTGTAACTTTTTACTGATGTTTAGTGGCATTCATTCGATTGCACCCACTTATATTAAAATAAAATTGTTATATTTAAGTATTGATTAAATCTAAACAATCTAAGTATACATAATAATTACTAAACTCGCTTAGGCTGTGATGATAAAAAAATAACGTACACGTTAAACTTAACATTCCCGTTACGAAATTGTTATGATTAGTTAATTGCGATTTACATGAAAATAATACGACTTGTTATTGTTGTTTGTAATTTGTTTTTTTAAATAATTTATCAAACCATAAAAGTCGTGATTATTTATTTATTTAGTCTTACATAACATCGTTATATGTTCCTCTCTACTTCTCAGTGTGAGGTGAAGTCGTGATTATAAGTCATACTAATTAATCATTGCTTAAATATTATTATTATTATTCACGTTTGTCAAATGTAAATTCGTTGAAGTTGGTGTAATCCTTTCCTGCAGCTTAGCTTAAGTTTAAATATGTACATACATTTTCTGCTATTCCGTTTCGCAGCTTGTTTTTTTTTTTTTTTGTAAATACATATATATTTTATTTTAATAAAAATGTTGAGCTGTTGTTTGTTTTTAATTTAATTTAACATGCTTTTAGGCTGCATTTATAGTAAGCCAGGTAATTTCAGCCGCATCATTGATAGTACGATTCCAGCTAACTGCTTCATACTTTGATAGTGCCAGTCTAACTGCATCAACGTACGATACTATCAAGGTATGATAGCTAGCTGTATTATACCATGAATTTTTCGCGCGTGTTTGTGATTAGAATTACGCATGCGGCTGCACTGAAAATTAGCCTGCCTTAAGGCAGCATCGTACTATCAATATATGACCGGCTCACTATAAACGCGGCCTTACTCGTACTAACAACACTTTTACTGCTTTGTATGTCCTTAATTTGCGCCTTTTTTTTCCTTTCTCGTTTAATTAATGAATTAATAATGACCCACACATGAATGTATTCTATTCTTATTAAAGAATTGAATTAAATTATTTCTTTTTACGTAAACAGTGTAACATATTCCAGCTTAGTGTAGTTACGTCAAGGTTCTTAAATACATAATACATAAATGTTCAAAGGGGCACCCCTTACAGCATTTTCAATCTTTATGAAAAAATATTTTTAGCTAAAACTTTCTACAAAGATAGTTTAGAGTGTGCTGAACTCGAATCCGTTGTCAGAAAATTTTTATTCCACTTAGAAATATTTTTTTTGGAATTTTTAAAGATCGAATAATAAAAAATGAAAAAGTTCAAATATTCATGAAAATATATTTTTGGCTGAAATGTTCATTTTTTGCTGAAACTTTGTCAGTTTATTGTTAAAAGTGTGCTGAATTCGAATCCGTTGTCAGAAAAATTTTATTCCGCTTAGAAATATTTTTTTTGGAATTTTTAAAGATCGAATAATAAAAAATGAAAAAGTTCAAATATTCATGAAAAAATATTTTTGGCTGAAATGTTCATTTTTTGCTGAAACTTTGTCAGTATATAGTTAAAAGTATGCTGAACTCGAATCCGTTGTCAGAAAATCTTTATTCCGCTTAGAAATATTTTTTTGGAATTTTTAAAGATCGAATAATAAAAAATGAAAAAGTACAAATTTTCATGAAAAAATATTTTTGGCTGAAATGTTCATTTTTTGCTGAAACTTTGTCAATATATATTTAAAAGTGTGCTGAACTCGAATCCGTTGTCAGAAAAATTTTATTCCGCTTAGAAATATTTTTTTGGAATTTTTAAAGATCGAATAATAAAAAATGAAAAAGTTCAAATATTCATGAAAAAATATTTTTGTCTGAAATGCTCATTTTTTGCTGAAACTCTGTCAGTATATAGTTAAAAGCGTGCTGAACTCGAATCCGTTGTTAGAAAATTTTTATTCCGCTTAGAAATATTTTTTTTGGAATTTTTAAAGATCGAATAATAAAAAATGAAAAAGTTCAAATATTCATGAAAAAATATTTTTGGCTGAAATGTTCATTTTTTGCTGAAACTTTTTCAGTATATAGTTAAAAGTATGCCGAACTCGAATCCATTGTCAGAAAAATTTTATTCCACTTCGAAATATTTTTTTGTAATTTTTAAAAATCGAATAATAAAAAATGAAAAAGTTCAAATATTCATGAAAAAATATTTTTAGCTGAAATGCTCATTTTTTGCTGAAACTTTGTCAGTATATAGTTAAAAGTGCGCTGAACTCGAATCCGTTGTTAGAAAAATTTTATTCCGCTTAGAAATATTTTTTTGGAATTTTTAAAGATCGAATAATAAAAAATGAAAAAGTTCAAATTTTCATGAAAAAATATTTTTGACTGAAATGTTCATTTTTTTGCTGAAACTTTTTTCAGTATATAGTTAAAAGTATGCTGAACTCGAATCCGTTGTCAAAAAAATTTTATTCCATTTCGAAATATTTTTTTGGAATTTTTAAAGATCGAATAAAAAATAATGAAAAAGTTCAAATATTCATGAAAAAATATTTTTGCCTGAAATGTTCATTTTTTGCTGAAACTTTGTCAGTATATAGTTAAAAGTGTGCTGAACTCGAATCCGTTGTCAGAAAATTTTTATTCCGCTTAGAAATATTTTTTTGGAATTTTTAAAGATCGAATAATAAAAAATGAAAAAGTTCAAATATTCATGAACAAATATTTTTGGCTGAAATGTTCATATTTTGCTGAAACTTTGTCAGTACATAGTTAAAAGTGTGCTGAACTCGAATCCGTTGTCAGAAAAATTTTATTCCGCTTAAAAATATTTCTTTGGAATTTTTAAAGATCGAATAATAAAAAATGAAAAAGTACAAATTTTCATGAAAAAATATTTTTGGCTGAAATGGGCTGAAACTTCGTCGTAGATAGTTAACAGTATGCCGAATTCGAATCCGTTATGAGAAAAATTTTATTGCTCTTAAAAATATTTTTTTGTAATTTTTAAAGTTTGAACAAAAAATGAACATTTTCCTAGGGGTCCCCCTTACAACTTTTTCAATTTTGATCAAAATTTATTTTTTAGTTAAAACTTTCTACAAAGATAGTTTAGAGTGTGCTGAACACGAATCCGTTATCAGAAAAATTTTATTCCGCTCAGAAATATTTTTTTATAATTTTTAAAGTTTGAACAAAAAATGAACATTTTTTTCCCCCTTACAACTTTTTCAATTTTGATAAAAAAATTATTTTGGGCTAAAACTTTCTACCAAGATAATTTAGAGTGTGCTGAACACGAATCCGTTGTCAGAAAAAAATTATTTCGCTTAGAAATATTTTTAAAAATTACTTTGTCAATTTGCATGAAAAATTATTTTTGCTTGAAACTTTCTACAAAGATAGTTTAGAGTGTGCGGAATACAAATCAGAACATTTTTTATTCCGCTTAGAATAATTTCTGTTTAATTTTCAAATTTTGAATTAAAAAAAAATGCATAGACAAGTTTTCAAACCGAAGCGAAAAAATATTTCCCCTTGGAGTTTTTGAGCAACTTTCAGATTCATATTTAGCGTATTGAATACTACATTGTTATCAATTTTCAGCTCAATCGGAGATAAAAAAAACTGTTTTTCGTTTTAATTAAATAAAAAAAATCTTTACTATTTACTTTAAATAATTGTGCTCACGCTAAATTTATTTCTATCATTTTCAAATTGTATCATCAAACTATTTGTTTTGTTTTGAAAATGAATCGCTGCTAAATATAGGCCGTAAAAATTGGTGTTTACATTAGTGATTTATTTAATCAGCTCAATTGCAATGTTAAGACGATAACGTCTTTTTTTGGGTAAGGTTTATGGCCATTCGCCGATTAATATTCGAAACTGGGTCAAGTTGAATGGATTCGAGATGATACGAAAAGAAAAGACATTCATTAACAGTCATTTCAGTAACATAAATATCGATTCAATAGAGATGAGAACATTTTAAGAAAACGAATTATTTCAGTTAAATAAATATCAAATTATCAAAAAAATAATAATATTTTTATTTATTCACAAATATGTATTGCGAATCGCAATTGTTCATTTTCATCACGATATAATTTATATTTAATATTCAGTTCATACAATTCGATAATCTACACAAATATTGGTTTTATGGCTGAAAGACAGATGGTTGATAGACAATTTAGTAAGAATATTATATAAAATGTATTTTATTATACTTAATGTAATTTCTACAATAAAGATGATTTTGGTTTCATTTAGAGATGGTTAAAGTAGATCTTAATATAAATAGAAAGTGTGGTTTAACATTTTTATACATAGTAAAATAAAGAGAAAAAAAATGAATTCCCTTTCAAATTGTATCATCTCAAAAAATTTAATTATCACCCACTGAAGGCGCTCTGTTTGATCTCTAATCATCGTTTTACATCAATTAATAAATCGTCCATTATCCCACGATCCATAACAGGGTTTGCGGTTAATTAATAAGACGCCGACTTTATTGTCCCCAATTAATCTTTTAATGAACCAAAAAAAAATGAGTTAATAAAGTTACAACTGTCCAGATTAATTGAAATCCTCGGTTCGTTTCTTTTTCGCAAAGTAGGCCGGATTAGATTGATCAATTGCTCCGAATTGGCATTTGAAGAACGTTAAATAGAGTAAGCTGTGTTAATATACCTTAGTTTTCTGACGTTAAATCAAGTAAGCTGTGTTAATATAAAATAATCTATTTTTTATTATTTAATGTTTAAATAAATCTTTGATTCAATTATTAATAGTCGCAGTTGGCTGAAAGACCTCCAGTCGAATTATATTCTGTAGATGATGAATCGGCTATTCATCATCTATAATATAATATAATTCTAATTTTTGTATATTGTACATACATATACACATTTGAATAAAGATGGTTAGTTGGTTAGTCGCAGCTTAATTCTAATATTGATGAATTCACGAATACTATTGATTGATCTAAGGATTGTTTGCAATATGTCGACTATTTTATACGTACGTTCCGCAACAACACTGGATTTTAGCAAAGAGGATGAAATAATAATAATGTATACTAGTTACTCTATGATTATAGTTAATTTCTTCAAAATTATCTCTGATTTATTGGCGCATGTCTTCTAAAAAAAATCGTATGAACGCGATGGCCAAGAAATCCCTGCATTTCGACTTATGATTTTATCCTCAAAAAAATCCTAATAGAATAGAATATTAATTCAATTTATTTTTCAGAGTCTTTGGAGGAGTTATCAACGGGCACGATAGCGATATTTTCGCCGTCGTCGACTCTTACTTAACATCCCGATATGCCGGATGAATATTTTTATACGTTTATCTATAGACAGATTGTTATTTTTAAACTGAAAGAAAGGAAATAGGGCGAGAAGAAACACGGCAGAAAATATTTCAGCGCTGGATGTGATATTTATATCGTTAGCATTAAATCTAAGTGGGACGAAATTAACCAAAGAAAACAGTATGAAGAAATATTTGAAATGTGATGAAAATCAACGATGTTTTCAAAAACGGGTTCTGATTTCCGCCACTTTGGCGCTGCGATCTTAAACCGTATCTCCAATATCCCGTTAGTTCCTGCATTTTAATTTAATACGAATAATGTATATAACTTAGGAGTATCGAGTACAAACTGAGATTAGATTTAAGGGACAAGGAGCAGAAAAAATATTTAATTTTTAATACCGGACTTTAGGGTATGTTCCAGGATAAGGAAATAGCTCACTTTTAATAACGAACACTCGTGGTAAATTGAGATTTAGGGAATTAGGAAATTGAAACGGAACAACTTTTTTTGTTGTTGTGGGAAGAATACAAATTAATCTGAATAAATATTTTTATTTAAATATACCCACAAATTCAATCTACTCTATTAACTATACACGAAAGGTATCGAGTGTATAACAAAAATCGACGACGAAGTTGGCGTTGGAAGTCTCGAGTCATGTCTGAACTAAAATCACAAGTACTGGTTGACACCTTTGACTATTTATAGTCAAAGGTTGACACTGTTTAACCGCAACGAGCATTTCACGTGTGTGATCTTAGTACAGACATGATTTGAGACTTCCAACGCTAACTTCGTCGTCGATAACAAAAATCGACGACGAAGTTGGCATTGGAAATCTTAGTACAGATATGACTCGAGACTTCCAACGCTAACTTCGTCGTCGATAACAAAAATCGACGACGAAGTTGGCATTGGAAATCTTAGTACAGACATGACTCGAGACTTCCAACACCAACTTCGTCGTCGATAACAAAAATCGACGACAAAGTTGGCATTGGAAATCTTAGTACAGACATGACTCGATACTTCCAACGCCAACTTCGTCGTCGATAACAAAAATCGACGACAAAGTTGGCATTGGAAATCTTAGTACAGACATAACTCGAGATTTCCAATGCCAACTTTGTCGTCGATTTTTGTTATCGAAGTTGGCGTTGGAATTTCTTAGTACAGACATGACTCGAGACTTCCAACGCCAACTTCGTCGTCGATTTTTGTTATACACTCGATAGTTAGGGCTCTGTGTGTGAACCATCAACCAGAGTTAAAGTCTTTTGATCTTTTTTTTTTATTTCCTCACATTTATTCAGATTAATATATTCTAAACAATAACATCATGAATATGATTATTTTTTTATTTATTCCAGAAAGAAACAAATATTTGATCAAATGCAATGTTTTCTTTCTAAAATAAATAAAAACTTATAACATTGCTCAAGCATTCGTCAATAAAAAAAAAAAACGATATTTTCAAAAAAATTGGATTATTGTAGATATTCTTGCAGTTTTACTAGATATCATATATATGATTATTTTTTTATTTATTCCAAAAAGAAACAATTAATTGATCAAATGCAATGTTTTCTTCCTGAAATAAATAAAAACTTCTAACATTGCTCAAGCATTCGTCAATAACAAAAAAACGATGTTTTCAAAAAAAATGGATTATTGTAGATATTTTTGCAGTTTTACTAGATATCATGAATATTATTTTTTTTATTTATTTATTCCAAAAAGAAACAAATTTTTGATCAAATGCAATGTTTTCTTCCTGAAATAAATAAAATCTTCTAACATTGCTCAAGCATTTGTCAATAACAAAAAAAAACGATATTTTCAAAAAAAAAATTGGATTATTGTAGATATTCTTGCAGTTTTACTAGCATAGTTTACGTTACTTAATGCTACAATCTAAGTATACATATCAATTATAAAGCTCGCTTAGACTGTGACGTTATTTAACGTACAAAAATTAACTTTTCACGTGCGAAATAAACCTTATTATATATTTAAAAAAACGCAAACTGATTTTTGTTAATTGTGTAGCAGCTCATTTTTTATTTTTAAATTAATACTAAAAAAATAAATGCGTTGTATTTCGGAAATTTGCAATCAATTTCGTCGACGTGTATGAAAATCATGTCTCGTAGTATTAAAAAAAAATGTATTTAATTTTGTTTAGAATAAACTGGATTTAAAAAAATATATATATATATTTTGTAGAAATTGAAACAATAAATAATATAAGCACTGTTAATACGATTTCTTTTTTTAATTAAATTGTGATTTCCCTTCTCTGTTTATCCATTTTTATTTATTAGGATTTTAATGTATGAAACTTCACTGTCTATTTCGCCGCACTCTGTATGTACATGGTGTCCAAATATGAAAGGTCACCGTCTATACCTCAGGAGCTATGACTCTTAGAGCTTTCAAATATTGTTATACTTTTTTCTACAAACTCAAGATTTATATGTTAAATTGGTATTTCCGTTAATAAATATATAAATGGAAATTATTTTCAAGTTCGTAACTCTTCCAGCAGGGGGCGCAATGAACAGTTGTAAAATAATAATGCAAATATATTAAAAAAAGTTCAAATAAAGGCATCATAAAACTACACTTTTTGAAATCATGATGAGTTCGTCAAGCAAAAATCTTACAGACTTTTTTGTCTTACTCTTAAAATAAAGGGTGAGGGAAGTCCGAATTTGTAACGAGCAAATCTCAAATAACTTTATTATTTTCTTAATTAAACTTAATGATTTCAATGTCATACGAAGGAACGTATTATACTGATTAAAATTACACAAAAAAATAAGTCAAATAGCTCTTTTATTTTTGTAATTTATTTTAATGATTAAAATTTTTGTCAACAATCACGAAAAATAAGTAATTTAATCGCCTCTAGGTGGCGCCAAGTAATCATAATTAAATTAAATAAAAATTATTTGAAAGTAATTATGAAATTATTTCCACATTTATAATTACTTCAAGTAACTTAATAGACTTTCAAAAACTAACAGCCTCATTACTCTTCAATCAATTGTTAATATTTAAAGTTTACTTTAAAATCGTTTTAAAGAATCTTAGATACTTTAAAACGATTGTTAAAATTTTAAGGTTTTTTTTTAATTAAACACACTTTTAAAATATATATTTGTCATTTATTCGCGACATTTTTTTTTTCGCACATTTTTGAGGCTTCTTCAAGCGGAGAATAAGAAAAAAAACTATATTTCCTCGCTAGAAGAAGCCGCAAAAGCGTGCGAAACAATTGTCGTGAATAAAGAACAAATTTATATTTTGAATGTGTGTTTAATTAAAAAAAAAACCTTAAAATATTAACATTCGTTTTAAAGTATCTTGTGGTAAAGATTCTTTTTAAAGTATCTTGCAGTCAAAATTCTTTTTGAAGTATCTTGCAGTGAAGATTCTTTTTAAAGTATTTTTTGGTAAGATTTTTTTAAAGTATTTTTTGGTAAAGATTCTTTTTAAAGTATCTTTTAGTAAAGATTCTTTTTAAAGCATCTTGTAGTAAAGATTCTTTTTAAAGTATCTTGCAGTGAAGATTCTTTTTAAAGTATTTTTTGGTAAAGATTATTTTTAAAGTATCTTTTAGTAAAGATTCTTTTTGAAGTATCTTGCAGTCAAGATTCTTTTTAAAGTATTTTTTGGTAAAGATTCTTTTTAAAGTATCTTTTAATAAAGATTCTTTTTAAAGTATCTTTTAGTAAAGATTCTTTTTAAAATATCTTGTAGTAAAGATTCTTTTTAAAATATCTTGTAGTCAAGATTATTTTTAAACTATCTTATATTTAAGATCCTTTAAATCGATTCACCATTTAATTGATTAAAAATCGCGTGAAATTATTTTACGGTTTTCCATTTAATTGTAAATGAACTTTTTCAATACAAATAATTTCACGGTGAATCAGCTAAATCAATTAGGACTCGCGTGTTATTCAGTATTATTTAACCATTTACAAACGTTATCCTCGTGTAAATAATTCCAGAAAATATTTACGTTGCTCAAAAAAAATGATGCAACAATACCAAAAACGCGTAAGCGACCCAGAATATTCGATATTCCCGTCCCGTGAAAATATAGAGAAAAAATATATTTAAATAAAATAAAAAATAATAAAATAAATATATTTTTGTTCTGTTATGGAAAAATATTATTATTTGAAAATAATTAAATAATAAATTATTTTATAATAAAAAAACGTAAAATTATGTCCAATAATTTATTGAATTAGATTTAAAAATTAATATTCTCTCATAAAAGAAATATATTTTTAATAATTTTGCTATTATTAAAAATATATTTCTTTTATTTAAAGTGACTCAATATTATTTATATTTATTTAAAAAAAATATTATATTTTTAATAATTTTGCTATTATTAAAAATATATTTCTTTTATGAGAGAATATTAATTTTTAAATTTAATTCAATAAATTATATATATATATATATATCTTTATTCAGACTATATAGATAATTTTAACAATATAAATAATTACAATATATGTAGGTGTTAGTCTGTCTGGGCTATCGACCAGAGGTCTTTCTGCCCTGTCGTGAATTTATGATGAAGTTAAAGAAAAATCTATGCTAGCTAGCTGAACTGTCCTGATGATTAGCGCAAATGAATTGATGAATGGTGATTGTAGGATGTTTGTATTTAGGAAGGATATTAGGGTTACGGGGAATACAGAATTTTGTAAGAAGGGTTAGATTATCAGAATTATTGGCAAATTTTTTACTTAGGGCTAATATACGCTGGGATATGGGTGGGATTTGGGTGGATTCATAAAGGTATTCGTTGGAGGGATTGTGAAGTGGGTCAATAAATTATTGGACATAATTTTACGCTTTTTTATTATTTAAATAATTTGGTTTTTATAAATTTATTATTTTTAATATTTCTATTAGCCTTTTCTTTTGCTGCTAATTTATACAATTGTTGTTAGAAGTAGTATGTAATATTCTTTTATTTTTACTGTTAATTATACACATAATAATTAATTATAATATTAACTAACTAACCATCTTTATTCAAATGTGTATATGTGTGTACAATAATATTCAAAAATTAGAATTATATTCTGTAGATGATGATGAATCGGCTATCGACCGGAGGTCTTTCAGCCTTATAATATTATTTAATATATTTTGGTATAATATTTATATATTATTTTATTAAATGGTGAATTTCCGTTAATAAAGTTAATTATTATTAAATCTCTTTTTAATCTCGACACCCAATACGGGTAAAAGAGGATAAGATTAAGAAAGAAAATCTCTTTTTATTTAATTTAATCCATATACGATTGGTTACGCATAAATCTTTTTTCAACGAAATAAATATTAAATGAAAATGATTTGAAAATAATTAATAAATTATTTCCAAATTCAGCTCTGTGATATTTTGAGTCACTTTAAATAAATTTAATTAAATAAAGTGAGTAAATACTCTTTTTTGATATACCAAAAGTGTTGAATAAACTAAATAAAAATTATTTGTAAATAATTAATAAATTATTCCCACATTTAGCTATGTAAATATCAATATCTAAATTACTGCCTTACGACAATACACTAATTAAGACATTGAATAATTGCCCCGTCAATAAATATTTATTTTTCTCTTTATCGGCACGGCTTCTTTGCCGTTTTCGGAATCGGGCAATTTACAAAATGCCGATTGGTCATTGGCTCGCGGTCACTGCGCGTAGATAAACAAACGATAAGCCCTATCGAAATCCGAGTCAATAAACTGTGAATGTGAGGGAACACTTGAACACGTTGGCGCGATTAACAATTGTCGGGATTGTAAATAATAGATCGGAATATTCCCGGTGTGGAACCAGGAAAAGCTGGTTTTCTGGCATCGAGGGTTTTTCCGTGCTGTCTAACTTGTTTGCGTACGATTTGAAGGAATAGATTTGTAATTATGGCAGATGTGCCAATGGAATACACGTTAAAGAATCTTTAGAATGTTTTTTTTTTTGCAAATTATTAATAACTGAAGCTATATTTATCAATTGAATAAAATACTTTAAACTTTTTCTGTATAACACTAAATTAGTTATAGGTAGGCTATATTGTTTATCAATTGAATAAAATATTTTAAACTTTGTTTGTATAACACTAAATTAGTTATAGGTAGCGTTATACAAAGTTTAGTGTTTTATTCAATTGAATATTTTTTCATCTGAAACATTGAAGAATTATATAAATTAAATAAAAATAATTATTCCCTCTTCAGCTCCAAGACAATAAATCATTTTTTTCTATTAAGAAAAAATATATTATAGATTTGTGTAAAAATTGATTTTTTCCTCGACGAATAAAGCATTAATAACCTTTCTTTATTCGTCGAATTAATTTGATCTTTACGTAACTCAATCAATCAAGTTAATTGATTTTTTCCTTTTTAAAAAATCCATAATGTAATAAAATTAAACAAATCATTTATGATTTTCATTTTTTTAAAATCATTTAGCTAGTGATATTAAATGTAAAAAAAGTTGAAAATCATAAATATTTAATTTTTATTAAAGTGTAATCTTTTTAATAATATTCACATGATTTTTTGCATTTTCTCACATGTTTAACATTTTTTTTATTATTTTCGTTAAAATAATCATGGATAGGCTGAAAGACCACTGGTCGATAGCCAGTTTAAGAGTTGGAATTATATTGTGAACGTAAGTGTATTGTTAAATATTGTATTGTAATTGTATATTCTAATCTCAGAAATAAAGATGTTTATGTATGTAATCATGGATTTAAAAAAAAAATCAAACAACACTACAAATTGTTTTAAATTTCTACATAATATTTATTTTATTTAGTCTTATATAACATCGTTATATGTTCCTCTCTACTTCTCGGTGTGAGGTGATTCTACATAATAAATTTTGCTTAAGTAAAATAAAAAAAGTTTTAAAATCCATGATTATTTTAATGAAAATTTTAATAATACGTAATATTTTTTATATCAATTTTACTCGTAAAAAAAATGTTAACTGATAAATTAAATCCCGAGTAGCAAGGATTTAGTTAGGAAAAGGATAAAATGAAATTAATTTCACGAGCATTATATACAAATATATTCTCTATGAAAATGTTGTAAAATAAATAGACTTTAAAAATAATCACTGGAAAATATAAAATACGCATTCAATCATTTACATAATATCAATAACAAAGCCTTCGGGTCTCCTTCCTCTCAATTCATGACGGTATTATGAATCCTGAAAAAGTAACCAGAAACATTTTAAGAAATTATTTATTTTTCGTTTAGTTGAAGAATATTGGATGGATTTTTCATCTCATGCAGAATAACTTGCGAGCTAACTTAATATGAGCAAGGTATTGAAAATTATTATTATAACTATATTTACTAATTTATGTAACTTAAGAGAAAATAATTATTATTTTAAATACCTCCGCATGTGGACTTTAAGATTGGACATCTCGGTGAAGCTGTTCGCACAGAGCGAGCACGAAAACGGCCTGTAGCCGAAATGGAGCCTCGAGTGCTTCTCGAGCAGCTCCTCCGAGTTGAACGTCTTGCTGCACTTATCGCATTTGTACTGTCCGTGCAGCAACCTCTTGTGTTTACTCAGCACCGATCTGGAGGAGTAAGTCTTCGAGCAGATGTCGCACTGCACTTTCTTCGGTGCTTCCACGACCGGGACTTCCGCGCTCGGCTCGAATTGCTCGATCGTCCCGTCCGAATTTTGCTTTACACTGATTAACTGCCCGTCGATTTCCAGCTGGAGACCCATGGGGTAGTTGTTGGGGGGGAGCTGCAGGAGGATCGGGTCTAAGTGCACGTCGCTCAGTACCAGGTTGTCCATCGGAAGCTCGGAGGGAATGAGGTTCTGCGTGGATTCCTGGTACTAAATAATATATATATATATATATATAATCTAAAATCCCCATCTACCATAATGGTGGTGTAGGGGTACTAAATAATAATGTATTTATTTAATAAAATCATATTTTAAAATATAAAAAAATCAACGACTGATTGATGGACATAACATAAAGACAAGGACCTCTGGCTGAAAAATAAATGATCGATGATTTGAAACCCTTCTTACATTTGATTCAGTCAACTCTTGTTCTTTCTCTTCAGCGTTTAAGTTCTGTATTTCGTTGTTCGTTTCCAGCAGCATCGATTCCAGAAGATTGACACTATTCACTTTATTCCCCACAGCTGCATTTTTATCTGAGTGTTGAGTAGCTATGTGACTTTTCCTTTGATGGCTCGTTCTGAATTTCATCGCACATATACTGCATTCAAAACGCTTCACATCTGAAAATACAATATTACTCAACACTCCATTTAATAATCTTTCCAATTAATAAATACGTTTAAATATTTTTTTTTGTTTTTAATTACGAGTGACAACTAAACTAACCTGTATGCAATATCATGTGCGCCTTCAAACTCGACTTGCAGCTCACGTAAGTGTCACAGACTTGACACTTGAACTCTTTCGAAACTAAGGGATTGTGGGTTCTATAATGCGACATGAGGGTCGATTTGAGTGAAAAGCTCTTGTCGCATTTATCACAGGAAAACGGTTTTTCACCGGTGTGGGTCCGTAGATGTCTGACCTGTAATTTAATTTAGTTATGCACAATTTAGTTTATACTCTAAACAATTTTTATTACCAAGTCGGAGTGTTTCTTGAATTTTTTGGTGCAAATGCTGCAGCTGTTGTCGATTTTTTCCTTGTGCTTGAAGGAGATGTGTCGCATGAGGGCCGCATTCACATGGAAAGTCTTATTGCAGTACTGACAAAGGAATGTACCGTTTTTTTTCGTTTTGTCCTTTTCCTTATTATTCTCTTTAGGTGCTTCAATGACCTATAAATTAAAGAAAAATCAGACAGCGCAAGAAAATAATAACACAATTAATCTTTCTATTAGGTTCTCATTAATCTCTTGATCACAATATTAACACTACTTAAGCGGTGAAACAAATCAAGAGTATTTTTCAACCTATTAATATTTAATTAAATTTTCACTCAATAAAATTATAGGCGCTATTTTTGAATTACCCGCCTGCGCGCACTATCTAACTCCGCGGAAAGGAAATGTATTTTACGTTGGCTAGACTTATAAGATTTTAGGGGAGCTAAATTCAGGTTGGAAAATCATAGAGAATGATTAGAAGATCAAGGTTATGTTATGTGAAATTGTTGTTTTAAACAAATGCAGTCCGTCTAATTTCCAACCCCACAAAGAGGCCATCCCCCACTACAAAATGTCAAATATCGAATAATCTAGTGTTTCTAAATAGTAATTTTGTATATCTACCTCGTACTGTCGACTACATCAATTGAAAATTTAGCAATAGGTGGCGCTTTGTGCGTTTTATTAAATATTAGGTTCATGTAAAATATTACTAAATTTTATTAATTAATTAAACCCTACACCCATATGGATAGAAAGGGTCATTGTATATGTATATATTAATTAATTAAATATATTACACTATGGATTAAATGAAAAATTAATTCATCATACTCAATTTTATTGATTATTGCCAGAAATTTTCCTCGTTTAATTTCATTGTAATTCATTTCATAACGATCAAATAAAAACGAATATAATTATTCAATTTTTTATTACCTCATCACATTCCTCGACGACCTCCTTCTCGGCCTCAGGGACAACTTCCTCTGAAACCACATCCATACTCTCTTCAACCACCACAACAGACTCGTCTTTCTCATCGTTTCGTTCTTCGATCACCACGTCGCGCTGCTCCTCAACGACCACATCCCGCTCCTCCTCAACCCCGATGACGTTATCGCAGACGTGCTCGTCGAACTCCTCCAAACTCTTGAAATAAGCCATGCAGTTCGGGCACATCAAATTCCCGGTGCCGTCCAACAGGCTCGGCTGGATCATCTTCCCCATCGACGCTTCCCCGGCCGGCAGACTCAACCCGTTGATGTCGATGAAATCGCTCTGGTTGAAATTGATGTTGAAGTAATTCATATCGGACGCGGTTTTTTGCGCGTCCCCGTTGAATATGATCAAATTGTCATCGAGGACTCTGTTGCTGGCTATTTCGTTTAAGTGCAGGTCGATTTGCTCCGTCGTTAATTCAGCTGTTTCTGTTTGTTCTGCGGTTTGTTTCTCGGGTGGTTCGGTTATGTTCAGTTCGCCAACGGTTGCTGGGTTGAAGATTATGTTCGCGTTGAACGTGTCGAAAGCCGGTGGGTCGGATTCTTTGGGGATGGTCGAGGTGTCCAGAGGATAGAGTATGTTCGGGTCTTGCAGCTCGTTGATCGAACTTAATAGAAGGGGATCGTTATTCTGCAAATTAAAATCAATCGTTTCATCAGAAAACCTACTTATTTAATTAATTAAAATTATATACAACCCCTACACCACCATTATGGTAGATGGGGATTTTAGATTATATATATATATATATATAAAATTATATACATTAGTATTTTATACTGGAAATTCTCTGAATTCTTATTTGTTTTCCATTTTAAAAGGCTAAGCATAAAACTGACAACTTTAAAAAAAGCGTCAACTTTTTCATAATAATATTCAATAAATCAAATCTGGAAATTCCATGCCCTTCTTTCACTAATTCATAATCATGCTATAAATCCATCACATTTATAATATAAATTATAAGATTTAATATCTATTGAGTTTACAATAATGAGAATAATAAGAATATTTTAAAAATGTAAAGGTTACTTATCAATCGATCGTCATTGTTAAACTGTCTTCAAATCTATAATCCAAAATTGATTAGAGTGGAATAGCAAAATCAGAAATTGTCTTCGATTAATTTATAATTAGCTCAAGCCCAATTTTACGAACCTCAAGTAATGTTACTCTTGATTTTTTCATTCGGTTGGCAGCACTCAAATGCAGAGAATCATAGACATCGACTTTTATTAATTGGGACTTAGGTAAATTAAATTTTTTACCTGTAATTTTAATTGCGGCAACAACGAATTGACGACATTCGGATTACTCAGCAACTGCAAGTCTTCCGAACTAATATAAATCGTCGGATAATTCATCGAATTCTCCTGCAAATTCTCAATTGTGACCAACGGAATTACGTTCGTGTTTTCTTCTGAAGTGACCGCCTTGTTAGGTTCATCAACTGCAGCTTGATTCTCCGCTATTAGATCATCTTCATTTTCTGCAACAGGAAGAGCGACTTCGATTGGTTGTTGTTGCTCCGCAGGTGAATTTTCAGTTATGTTGGAATCAATCTCCGGTATGGTATTATAAGCCTCGATTGGAGTTAAGTTTTCCATCGATTCACCGTTCAAAGTCTCAAACGGAGGATCTTCCAGGATGTCGGTTAAATCGATCATTTTCGTCGGTTCTAAATTGACCTCGTTGGTTTCCGTCAACGTTAACACCTAATAATAATAATAACATATTTATATTAATGATAATAATAATAATAGAAGAGATTAATCAAAGTCTATTAATTAAATATGTTTCACCACGGGTTAAGTGAGAAATTAATTCAAAATATAGATTAATATTTAAACATTGGTAGTTAATATTAAAATAATAAATATAAATAATTAATTAAAAATTGACGAACTTAAATATTTCAAGATTAAAAGCCTTTTAGGGTACTTCAAAAGGATAGGGATATCCTGTGAGGTAACAAATTAAATTATGATAATTAAAGTGTTATACAAAACAAAGTTTAGAAGTGTTTTTTGTTGTATTAGTAAATAAAAGCAGCAGAACATATAATGCCCAGTGTTTTCAAGCATAAGGAATTCCACGAACAGGTAGAAGACCCAAAATCGTGAAGGTCCCACGAATGAAAATAGCCAGGCTGGCCGACTGGGTCTATCCTTTGTATGGAAAGTACTACAAAGGGCCAGAGGTTACGACCTACTTGCCGCCCTCGCAGCTGTAAACCCTTATTAGTAAACGAACGAATAAACAGACTTACGGATTCGTTCAAGTCTTTTTTGTGTATCTTCAATATGTGTTTCCTGCAAAACTGAGCCTGCTTGAAACGCTTCTTGCAGTACGGGCAGATGTAGGGCTTTTGGTTGCTGTGCATGAGCAAGTGCCTGCTGAGGATCGAGTTCGTGTAGAATCTCTTCTTGCAAAATTTGCACTCGTGGTTTTTCGTTTTCGTGTGGTAGTTGAGGTGTTCTTTCAGGGCGTACTTCGTCACGAAACGTCTGAAATAATTCGATTGTTTCATTAATTCCGAAATTTGGCGGTGGAGTAATCGATTCACGCAGACGAAATCATCCTCACCGATGATATTATTTCGGCGCACTTACTTATTGCAAATTTCACACTCGAAATCCCTTTTTCCGTTGTGGGTGAACATGTGCCGCTTCAAATGCACATTCTTAAGGAACGCCGTGTTGCAAATGTGGCACTTGTAGGGTCGGTCTTTGTACTCTTCCATCGTGGCATAGGGAAGTTTAGGTTTGGGAGCGGCCACGGAAAGTAATCCTGCATTTAAATTCACTATTTAATCAAACAAAAATCTGACACCCGAAAGGGTAAATGGGATTTCAATAATAAACAAATGGGTACACAGAAATTACACTAATAAATGACTCAAACGCCATCTATGTTCTTCAACTTGTATTAACAATGAAATATAAGTGCAACTTATATTTATTATATATACAATCATCTTTATTGTGGTATTTACATATACATATATTATACAATATATTTGATCTAAACTTATAAATGGCTATCGACCTTAGGTCTTTCAGCCTATATTCATTATTATATTTCATTTCAACTTGTATTAACAATGAAATATAAAAGCGACTTATATTTCATTGTTAATACAATAATGGCGTTCGAGTCGTTTATTAGTGTAATTTCAGTGTACAGATGGCGCTTTAAGTTGTTTACAATTAAAGTAGGATCAGGATAAAGATAATTAATCATAGCACAGAAATTTGAAGTAACCATAATAGGAATATCATTTTTATTTTATTCAGTCTTATATAATTACACCTCCACTTCTCAGTGTGAGGTGAAGGATATCAAACAAAAACATTTAAATTGAAGCTTTAACTTCATTATGTTTATCAATTAAATAAAATACTTTAAACTTTGTTACTATAACAAAAAAAATATAATTCATATTTAATTTAAAAAAATATATATTCATTAATTAATTATTGTTTTAATTGAAGAATCTTGGTTTATTTAAGAATTTAAAAAAAAGTTACCATTTTCTGTTTCGATCAACGGTTGCTTCATAACTAGGTTAAGGTCTATGTTTGGGGGGTCCTGGTTAATCTCGACCGAATCGGGAACGTCGTGCACCTCCATGTGCTCATTGGCGCTCTCCAAAGACACAAAAGTTTTATCACAGACTGAACATTTGTAGCATCTGGTCTTGTGGGCAACAGCGCCTTTGTCGTGTTTCCTAAAAACCAAAACAAAAATATACTATTTAAATAAATTCCATTAAAACAAAAACACATTGAGGATTTTGTTTTATTAAATGCAGCCCTCTTAATTAAAAAATTCAAAAATACACCAAGGACTTTGTTTTATTAAATGCAGCCCTCTTAATTAAAAATTCAAGTCATCAATGAAATATCATAAATCTTTCATAAACACAGCTCATTTTTTTTTTTGATTAAAAATAAAACACTTTGTATTGCTTTCTTCACAAAGTATGATACTCTGTTAGCTATTGATAATTCACACAGTGCCCGAAACGCACATATAAAAATAAATAAGTGAAGAAAGGAATACAAAGTGTTTTATTTTTAATAAAAAAAAACGCACATATAAAAATAAACAAGTGAAGAAAGGAATACAAAGTGTTTTATTTTAAGAGGGCTGTTTTTAATAAAACAAAATCCTCAATTTATTTTCTCTTCATGTAAATAACGACAACCCATCCATTTTTGTTTAATGAAATATAAATCCTCGGAGCTTCGATTATCTCAGTAATTTTATGCTTGCATTACTTCAAATTAAGGTTGCTTCCTTTTTAATTCCGAACTTACCTCAGATGCACATTTAAGGTACTTATAGAACTGAACTTTTTCAAACAAATTATGCACTCGCACGTCGATCTGGTGTGCGTGTTCTGGTGGTTCTTCAAAGTCGACTTCAGCGCAAATGTCTGACCACATTCTTTACACTGAAATTGCAAAACGTCTATTATTGACAATGATTAAATTCAGTAGGAAAAAAATAACGTTTTTGTATTTCAAGGTTCGGCACATGTTATACAGTGTGGCTTAAAATTTTGGCACATGTTATACAGTATGGCTGAAAATTTCAGCACATGTTATACAGTATGGTTGAAAATTTCAGCACATGTTATACAAGTGTGGCTGAAAATTTCAACACATGTTATACAGTATGGCTGAAAATTTCAGCACATGTTATACAGTATGGTTGAAAATTTCAGCACATGTTATACAGGTGTGGCTGAAAATTTCAACACATGTTATACAGTATGGCTGAATATTTCAGCACATCTTATACAGTATGGCTGAAAATTTCGGCATATCTTATACAGTATGGCTGAAAATTTCAGCACATGTCATACAGTGTGGCTGAAAATTTATTGCACAGGGTGTCCTATTTTCGATGGTTTCTTCAAGTAAAGTATCATTGATATTAAAGATAGTGAAAAAAAAAACAATATATGCTTCCAGGGGTCAATTTTATTGCCACATCAAAGTTTGTCTATCTTCAATTGTTTTCGAGTAATATGCGAAAAGTCAATTTTTGCCGATTTGTACACTTTTGAAGCACCACTATAAGTTACACAATAAAAAAAAGAAAGAAAAAAATGAGGATCTATTTACAAATGTTTCAACAAAAAACTTGCAACATAAAAGTGGAAGCAATAAATTTTCAGCCACCCCATGTATATATGATTTTTTTGGGTGTTTCAACATCTACAATCATTTTACAATTGCATTGTGTATATACAGATATGTTTTTATATATATGCCCAACACATGTAAGGATACAAGGGTTTTTGTATATATATATATATATATATATATATATATATATACAAGGTGTACAGAAAATGAGTGAAAAGCTTTAGGTAGTGACTCTTTGACTAATTTTTAGATAAAAATATTAACGAAAATAAGTCACACGATCCTTCCTTAAGCCTCACGGGCCACTTAAAAGAACTATACATTTGGCAATATAATACATATATATATATATATATATATATATATATATATATATATATATATATATAATGTAATATACAGAATTTTCGTATATATTTATGTATGTATGTATGTATTGACAATTTGTCAATAAATGATTTATTACACCATACCTCTTTTCACGACATAGACATAAATATGAAAAACCAGGCGGAAAGACTATTGGTCGATAGCCAATTAACAGATATAATATATATATATATATTCAATGACCCTTTCTACCCATATGGGTGTAGGGTTTAACGGATATAAAATATTTTTTAATATTTTGTCAGTATTTTTTTTTTTTGCTGTATATATCTGTTAATAAAGATTAAGTGGAAGATCAGTAACAGTTTAAGCTGACTGAACTTCGCCTACACTCATGACATTTCATTTTGTATTTTTCTCTGCGATAAATAAAGACATTATTATTATTATTTGATATATATGAATGTTAACAATTGAATATAATTAAATTAATCATACCTTGAATGGTTTTTCCATTGTATGCATCCTAATATGCCGAATCAAATCCGACGGTTTCTTAAACTCCTTGGTACAATACGAACAAATATACCACCTGGTATCCCCGCTCCGCCTCTGCTTGATAATATACCGCCTGATGGACCCGTCCACGCTGGAATCGGCCAGTTTCAGGAAAGAGTTATCGGTTTCGTCGCCGGCGTTTTCGACCTGCCGCGCCAGCTCCACGTCTTCCAGCACGTCGACTCTCGCCTGCGGCCTCCCCGCCTCCTTGTCGAGCTTCTTCAGCTGGTCGATCAGCGACTTGATGTCGATGCTGTCTTTCTTGAAGGCGCTCATGTGCACCCGCGCGATGTGCCCGTTCAGCGAGGCGACCTTCTTGAAGATGCACGGACAGTGGATGCACCGGTACATCTTCTCGTTGGGAGACCTGGCCGTGTGCGTCCTCTCCAGGTGCACTCTTAAATTACCTGCGTTTAATAATCCTCATTTAAAAATATATATATTTTGAATTTCTTTTACTACCAGTCGTTCCAGAAATAATATATATATATTTAATGACCCTTTCTACCCATATGGGTGTAGGGTATCCGGAAATAATATAATAATCTTTATTTTGTTACCGGCGCTCATATCGCGAACGCCGGTCCCTTAGATTTTAATTGTTTTATATTCGCGATCATCGGTCACCACGTCATTTCATTAATTAAATTATTTATTTTTCATAATTTCATTCCGTGTTTGCAGCATAATCGCTCGCACAAGTAAAATCCTTCTTTTGTTATAAAATATGTTAAGTTTGTTTGAGGCAATAAAATTTGTATAATCTCGTTTTTGTCATAAACAAGGTATTACGGCGCATCCGAAAGCGGATTATCGTCCCTTTCAGGCATGGGATTTTTAAACGGTTTTGGTACAGAAAAATTTGCACATCTGTACCAAAACTTTGGATTTCCAAATCCCTCGAAAAACCCATGCCAGATAATTGCGCGCCGTAATGCTTTGTTCTCGATTGCGGCCCTAATAGCTTTTTCGCCGAACCGCGCCGGCCGCACCGCCCGAAAGGTACAGACTTGTAACAAGATCAGGTAAAAAGGAAAAAGTACAGTTCTTGATAAAATTGTTAATTTAATCGAAATTATTGCACAACTAATCAACAACAACAAAAAAACTAATAAATAGCGAGTGCTATCTGTCGCTGGATGCTACAAGGAAATTGACAATATTGTATTTCTATGGCCAAGCAGGAGTTTGGTCATCAGAACTGATTTGTTTATTTTATATTTATATATTTTGTTGTTCAAAAAAAAAAAAACAACAACACAACAATACTCGGCAGTATTGTTATTTAAAATCGACGGCAAAGTCCAGTAGCATCCAGTAAAGTATTTAATGATAAACTTACCGTGCAATAATTTCGATTCGCGGACTAAAAATTATGTTTTAATATTTAATTTCATTTCGTTGTTTTTTTTCTTTTTTTTTTGCAATTACCTGATCTTCGTTATAAGTCTGAAACAATTGTAAATAATATAAATATGTAATATTATTGCGTATCGGGGTGACACTCAGCCGTCCACGCACATCCGACGACTGAGCGCGCTGTTACCCCCACTTAAGGGATGTTGAGCGCGCCCTTAAATACTGGACGCGTTCAACCCCTAAGGAAGTTTTCAATCCACTCTTCGGAGTCGTAAGTTTCCCTTCACTCTTCGGAGCAACAGTTAGTTTTCGTCTTCGGACACGTACAGTCAACGAGTTAGTTTTTCGTCCATCGGACACGTGTACAATTCTTGTAAGTTTTTGTTTGTAAATCTTTATATTTTGCAAAAATATTGTTCCATTTAAATTTTTTTTTTGCCTTAAGTAATTTTGTTTGATAGTCTTTTAATATATTTATTCTTGTCTGTGCACTATTATTCATATTGTCTAACCCCATCACGTTTACATGAAATTAAGCGAGAACCCTAAATAACACCCTGAGCTAAAGTTCTCATGCCGAGCTAACCCTTATTACCAAAGCCGTCGTGTTTTCACGAGCACAACTTGCCACCTTTTTTTTTATATATAAAAAAAAGGAGCAGTAATCGCAGGGACGGTTGTGCTAGGCTAGCATCCCGCGGATTTTAATTAAAATCAATCACTTAAATTCAAAATCCAACCGCGTGGATCCCGCCCCCCCCGTAATAATTTATTTAGCATTTTGCTATATGAAATAGCAACCGATGTAGAATTTTTTTCAAAATTTTCTGCGGTCGGGACCCCGAAAACTTTTAATGGCCGTTATTTGTGGCTCACCCTGTATATAATCACTAATCCCTTTTATCATACGGTGTAGGGGTTCATAAATGATATATACAAACATTTTTATTCCGACAATATGACAACAAAAATTAACAAAATTTATTATAACAATATGTACAATTGTTAATTGTTGAGGCTTCTACTTTGTTATACATTGTAATTCAATTGTAATAAATGAAACAAAAGTTTTTTGTTTTGATAATGACACGTTAAGGTTGTCGAAACTATAGCCAACAATAAAATCAATCCGAGTTATACAAACAAAGTAAAAAGTGTTTCATTTATTACAATTGATGTACAATTGTGTTAATAGTCTGTCATGGGATAAATGATATTTTATTTTTTTTTTTATTATTTTATAATAGCCGGCGAATTTCAACAACACTCACCTTTCTGCGTGAATTTGGAACCGCAAAAATCACACTCGAAAGGCTTCTTTCCTTCATGCTTGTTGATGTGGATCTGCAGGGAGGCTTTCTGGCTGAAGCTGCGGTTGCAAATTCGGCACTAAAATTCAATCAAAAAAAAAAAAAAAAATAGTGACATATTGTTTTAATCTAAACAAAAGAGGGAATAATTTATTAATTATTTTTAAAATCCCTTTATTTAAATGCAAGGACTGGAAAAAATAATAAAAGAGAAGGGGATAACAATAAACCATGCTAGAGCACCAGCGAGGAACAAGAAAGAGTGGGCAAACTTTGCACACGGACTCGGAAGCAGAAGTGTGAAATGACAAAAAATGTAATAGACTTATTTCACCCAACACCCGTAAGGGTATAAGGGTTTTTGATAATATATATATATTTATTTAGAGGAACATATAACGATGTTATATAAGTCGTTATATGTTCCTCTCTACTTCTCAGTGTGACGTAAATATATATATATATATTTATTTAAATAACTGTGGCACCCGACGCCCCAAGGGGTAACAAGAAGAATTAACCGTGACTCAGTGAATGAAAACTCTCTTCAATTGACTTTAAATAATCGCTTACAACGTAAGGCCGCTCGCCCGTGTGTATCCTGACGTGCCTCTGGAGCATGCAGAGCTTGGGAAACGACTTGGGACAGTGCTCGCACTTGTGCTGGTAATCGCGGTTCGTGTTGACGTTCCTCTTTTTCGATTTTTTATTACTGTACACCGCCCGCTTCGCCTTAATGTGGAGACTTATGTGCTCTTTGTACTCGTCCGAATCTTGGAAAGAGTACCCGCAGTACGTGCAAACCAACGGGAGGTTCCCCAGCGACTGCTCCTGTTTTTCCTTTATGTGATCCTCCATGTGCGAGTTATATTCTTTCTGAAATTAGTTGATTCTGTTAATAATAATATATATATATAATCTAAAATCCCCATCTACCATAATGG
This sequence comes from Philonthus spinipes, assembly GCA_963082785.1. Lineage (NCBI taxonomy): Eukaryota > Metazoa > Arthropoda > Insecta > Coleoptera > Staphylinidae > Philonthus > Philonthus spinipes. The sequence continues at coordinate 1,403,373 of OY720310.1, read as the reverse complement.
AGGTGTAGGGGTTTCTGTTAATAATAATAAATCAAAAAAATAATTGGAATAACGTCATCAATTTGTTTTAGATAAAATATACACTTCTGTGCAATAAAATTAAGCACACAAAATAAGTTACAGATTGATACGGATGTGACGAGTTTGTTAGTTACGAAAAAAAATATTCTTTTTAATCATTAACCTTTCTACCACTGTGTTTGCCTTACACAGTAAATATTTCTATTTAGTCTTATATAACATCGTTATATGTTCCTCCCTACTTCTGCCGTAAATATATATGTACAATTAGACAACAATTCAAAAGTCCGAATTACACAACTAAAATATTAAAAATACAGTTACGAGACTCGTGCTTAATTTTATTGCACAGAAGTGAGCAATATTTACTGAAAAAAATGTCCACAAATAACATCGGGACAACATTAAACGTTAACATTTAAAACAGTAAAAGTTTGCGTCTCACTTCTTTATCGAACTCTGCCAAACACTCGTTACACGCGTAAGTCTCTTCCACCTGATGCATAACCAGATGCGCCTTCAGACTGGCCAACCGCTGGAACTTCCTGTTGCAAATCGGGCAGATCGGGTCGCCCTTCTGGTGCATCGCCATGTGCACCTGGAAGTTCTTCTCCACGTTGTAGCTCTCGGAGCAGTGCTCGCACTTGAACTTCTTCGTGTTCTTGTGCTCCTGTATGTGTGCCCTGTAGTGGCTCATTTTGTTGAACTCTTTATTGCACAGGGGGCAGTTTATCGGTTTGTCGAGCTTCGCCGGCCGCTTCGGGGTTTTCTTCGGACCGGCATTTTCGGCCGGCTCTTCAGTTTCCCGCTGGGACGGCGGGGCTGTCGACGTCGGGGGAAGGGTGAGGAACGTCGAGAGTTCCTCCGTTGCGGTAGCACTAAAATTACAGAAGAAATCCTCCATTAATAAAAGTTAATAAACTTAAAAAAATCTATTCATTACGATTCTTCATTAATTCAACATTAAGCTTCTGCGCCCAATTAAACTGAGGGCTACTATGAGACCATACTTACACATTGTCCTTGATAATCGGTTGCTCCTTGTCATTTTCAATAATAACACTTTGTAACTGATCATCGGTAAAAGGTGTTTGTATATACTGAAATAAGTAAAATAAATTAAATTCATCTAAACCGAATTATTTAACAAATTAATAATTATATCCTCCTTTTTATAAAACCAATACGATATCGCATTAATTAATCATTGCAAAAGTTAAATTAACATCAACTGAACGTTTCATTAAATATGAATTTCGTTTTCCTTGTTTGCTTAAACAGGACAAGTTCGCCTTCCTTTAGTGGACGAAACAATGATTCTCGTAGACCCAAATCGTTGACGATGCCACTTGAAATAAGGCAAAAGATGGCGCTTACGTCGTCTATAATTTATTAACATCGACACCTCGGGTAAAAGACGATAATATTAAGAAAGAAAGAAAAATTAAGTTAGAGCAATTACAAAACAACTTGATCAAGAAAAACAAACACCAACTCGCTCATTTAACACCGTCTCATCCCGAATCCCCTACTTGTTTACTACTTACTTGCACTGTATTATTATCCGGTTTTATTATGATATTCCCGAAGTTCCCACTCTCGGCACACTCCTGTAAATCAGCCCATGTGATCGTTATCAAATTGTACGGTTCCTGTTCGCTTATCAACAGTTCCTGATTCATTTTATCCCTGAAATTTCGTTTTTACACTTCCAGTAATTGTAGGTTAGAATTGGAATGACGATATTTACCTGGCATCTTCCGGCCAAACGCGAGCGATTTCAATCAAATTTTGTCTCAAATCGAAGGGAGTACTGTTTGGGGTGATTTTAAAGGCTGGGTCGTGATAATTTTAATGTATTTTGATAAATACGAAAAATTGATAAATACGGAATTGATAATTTGACGCGATGTGTCCCAGTGGCGTGCCAGTTATTTTTATTAATCAACCAAAAAAATGTATAATAAATTCAAAATTACTTATTCAAATTATTTTATTTATAATTTATCTATTTATTATGTTTAATTAATATAATTAAATAACTTTTTTTATGAAAATATATTATCTATTATACAATAAGAATCATAGATGACAATTTATTTACATCTATGTTAAGAATTTATACAAATATTTATATAAATTAAATAAAAAATGATTTGAAAATAATTAATAAATTATTTTCATTTCGTTTTATTTAATTTCTTTAAATATCTGTGACCAAGTGAATGAATACTCTTTTCTATAAATATTTATATATTTTAAATAGCATATAATGCAACCATTTTTGTTTATCAATTGTGTTTTATTTTATATAAACAATGGTAAAAGTATTTATAAGATTAGAATAATTAAATCATGGACACTTATAAATATATTAATATTTAAAAAATATAAAATACTAACCCAATTGGGTTGCCTATATTAGTAATAAAAAATGTTTAATTACACCTTTTTATCAATTGTAAATTATATTTTTTTATAAATAACAGTAAATTCGTTAATTGGATTCAAATTATTTATATTTTGTAAAATTTATAAAAAAAATTATCTTCGAAACTTAATCAATAGTTGTTAATTGGGTTGCCTGTATTGGCAATAATCATAGATTATTGATATAATCATATTTCTAACTCTATGGTAATATAAAATTTCTAATTAAAAATTTATCAATTTTATAACATATATTTTTATAAATAAATCGGTGCTATTCTATAAAACAAATGTTAAGTATAACGTGTACGTTAATTTATATCCCCACAGTCTAAGCAGCTTATATAATAGATATGTATTCATAGAATGTTAATATATTTAATAACGTACACGTTAAACTTAACATTCCCCTTATAAGATAGACCCGATTATTAAATTCAATTATTGGTTTCAAGTATTTTATATTTAGTTTGCATATAAAAATTTTATTTTTTAAAAAAAAATATCAATTGTTGTTAATTAGGTTGCATATATTGGTAATAAATATTTTTCTAGTTTATCTCTATGTTTTCTAATTAAATATTATTATTTATCAATTGTATTTCATGTTTTTTTTATAAATAATCGGGGCTATTATGTATAATAAATGTTATGTTTAACGTGTACGTTAATTTTAAATCCTCACAGTCTAAACAGCTTATGTAATAAATATCTATTCATAGAATAAACATATCTCTATCTTTCTATTCATAAAATGTTAAATTAATTTAAAACGTACACGTTAAACTTAACATTTCTTTTACAGGATAGCTCCGATTATTAAATCCATTTATATGATTCAAATATTTGGTATGTTTATAAATACATTATATTTAAAAAAATATACTTGAATGTTGTTATTTGGGTTGCATATTTTGGCAATAAACATGTTTTTTAATTAAACGTTTATGTTTATCAATTGTATATTGTATTTCTTTTATAAATAATAGTAAATTCTTTTACAGGATTCAATTATTTAATATTTTGCATATTTATATAAAAAAGTATTTTTTTAAAAAAGTCATTAATTGTTGTTAATTGGGTTGCCTGTATTGGTAGTAAGCAATTTTCGAATTTGACGTTGACGTTTATCATCTGAGAAAATAAAATTTTCTCAATCGAACGCGATGGCTTCACAGGCGATTAAATCGACGGTCAGACAAGTGAGGCCCATTTTATCCCTGGACAAGGACGAGTCCAGGAAAAGGGTGCTCAACCTCTACAAGGCCTGGTACAGGCAGCTTCCCTACATAGGTAAACCTAACCTCACTTTTATGTAATACACTGGAATTAATTCGATAAAGTTGCTTTGATTTCAACACACACAGCAATCTAGATTGAAACAACGATTCGACCGCCTACCTTGTAGACTCAAATTGTTGATGCCACTTATAAATTAAATGACGGCTCTTACCAAAGTGTTTTCATTAATCGAATAACGATGTATGGCGAAGTAGATGCCTTAACATTTAATTAATTGATTTGCGGTGTTTGTTGTAGTTCGCCAGTATGATATTCCAAAATCCGTTCCACAATGCCGGGCATTGCTCAGGGATGAATTTAACAAGCACAAAGATGTGACCGATATTCGTGTTATCGACATGCTTGTTATTAAGGTGAGTTTAATTAAATTATGTCTATATTTTTAATAAAAATATAAAGATGCATATTAAGGCTGCATGGTTCAACCCCGAATTTGTGATTGTTAATTTATTACATTCAAGTGTTTTCTTTATTTATTTAATTAACGGAGGACATTAAATACAGTAATATACATACATGATATTCCTAAAGTCATTACTTGTTGTAGAATGATTACCGTGCAATTGAATGTAGTTATAAGTAAATAAAAAGCCTTACACCGAAAGGCAATCGATTATATATATATATATGTAAGAAAGTTATTACAAATAAATTGATAATGTGTAGTTAATTGAAGGTATCGATTTTGTCAATATTTTTTGTATGTTTTTTTTTTTTTTTTTTAAGGGTCAAATGGAGTTGAAAGAAACGGTAAACATCTGGAAACAAAAGGGTCACGTAATGGCTTGGTTCAAGGAGACGATCGAGCCGAAACCAACGGATTTCCTTTCCAAGTTCATCGCCGGTGTGAATTAACTTATCGAAAGAGGGTAGCGATTTTAGTTATTGTAAATATTTAATAGATACACCAAGTTATCGGGGTGTTTTACTTTTCCTTTGCGTAGATCGAAGGTTCAGAGAATGAAGGCTCTACCATTCCTATTTCAATCCTTGAAATGCCATTAATAACACCCGAGTTTCTTTTTCTTCTTCCTTATTTCACTTTTTATTTAATAAACTTGAGGTATATTTCGACCAAAACAACGTAAACTTAAACTACGTTTTAAATATTTTATCAATAAAATTTGAATATTTTTTTATTCGAATTCATTTAAGGTAATATTTATTAAAATGGAACAAATAATGATAATATTTAAAAGAGTTACATTTTGAATTATGTATGAAGTGTGCGGAAATATTAAAATTTATTAATTTTTTTATTGATCTGTAAACATAAAAATAATACAAAAAATTTTTCAAAGTACATGAAGTTGAAGAATTAAAATGATTATACAATCCGAACTTTTTTTTTTTTTTACAAAAGCAAAAGTTCGGATTGTATAAGTAGTAAAAATAAGAAGGGAAATTGAAATGTACGTATTATAAATTTATCGATTTATTTTTTTCATACTAAAATTTAATTGTGTATGTAATGGATGCTCCTTGTTGTCCGACAGAAACACTAATGCTATGTTCAACGCCTCGAGAAGGAGCCGGGGCAGCTTTGACAGTGCAAACGGAGAGCAGGGAAATGTACATCAAGAACAAAACGAGCAATGTTTGAAATTTCATCTGAAATAAATACACTAAACATAAAGAAAATCAATAATAATTGCTGAATTATAAAATAATTCAAGAAGCATAACGAATATTTTTTTTAAATTCAAAAATATTGAAAAAAAAAAAATATAATGAAATTATTCAAGAAATACAAAGAATATTTTTTCTTTCCAATTTAAACTTATTTAGTTTCAGAATGATGATTTTCAATAGGTTTGAATTTAAAAAAAAAGAAGATTCTTTATACTACTTCAATGATTCTGAAACTAACTTGTTTTTGATTAGTTAACTTACAGTTGATGAAACAGTGTTTTAAATGTAATTCACTAAGTTTATTTTTACCTTTTCGTAAGCTTATATAGAAGCAAATTCATATAAATATGCAAATTAATATAAGCAATGAGAATAAAAAAATGATAAAAATAAGTTATTGTTCCGCATAATAATAAACAAAAAAATATTACTGAAATATTCAAAAACATATGCACACACACAAATGCTTTAAAATTATTGAATGTTTTAAATTAAATTGTATGATTTTGTTTAATTCATTTCTCAGTTAATCCGTGGGCTGAAAAATATTTTTCATTTAATATTTCTAAAAATGGAAATAATTTGCAGCGATGAAAAATTGAATTATCATGTTCAATATATATATATAACATCTTTATTTCTGCCGAAGACAATTTTATATACAATAAATTAACAATATAATTCTTGTACTATGTTGTCCTTAGAAAACGGCTATGTACCATCGGCCTTTCTGCCTTCATTTTCAATATTTTTCCTTATTTAATTTTAATAATAAATCCTGGTCGAGTTTAACAGATACCACCGGTAAAATAAACCCATCGTTTAAAATCCAGCTATACGTTCTGTCTCAATATTTATATCGACCAACAACTGAAACCTTTCTGCACTTGTTAATTTTATTTCTAATAATTACAATTAAAAAAATACATAATTTCATACGATAACAAAATTCAAATTGCATTGTTTTAATCTGTCTTCTGCCAATAAACATTTTTTTTGTTCGTTAAATATTTAAATTAATTCAGATAAGCAAATGCTTTTTTTTTGTTTTTTTATTATTTTGGCTGGTATCTATATTGCCCGTTTAATTATTCAAAATTACACGCGAAGGTTTATAAATTGGGGAGCTATTGAGAATTCGAATGGCAGTATATTTTTAGAAAACAAAAGAATATAAGTATTAAAAATTTGAAAATTAAAGGTAAGGGACATTTTTAATAGATTACAGTGTGAATAATAAAAATAAAAACACAATTATTTTATGTACACTTAACGCAACCCAAATGTCCTAAATATTAAAAATACTTTTTATACAAACTTGCTACAATTAAAAAAATATATCTTTTACTCTGCAAAGTTTAAGATTTTTTTTTTAATTACGAAACTCACTAAATAAGGATTTGTTAACTAAAAATAAAAGAAAACATCACTGCAGAGTTCAAGATGTTTTTTTTTAATTATGAAATAGGACGTTAACAACGTCTTATAGATAAAATATATGTTTAGCTTTTAATTGGAAATTTGTATGCAGTTTATGTTGTTTTCTTTTTTCAGATGAAGTTTACATCTCTGCTAGTTATGCTCGTCTTTATGCTCTTGAGCGTCACGCCGTTGATTTCAGCTATGCCCCTTGAAAGTAGTGATCCCAGACATTCGATATCGTTGACTTACGACAAAAATGGATTCGGCGTTACTTACACGTTCAGATTTGGATAATATGATCCTTCTGGGCCATTCGTTGACGATACATTTACATTCGGATTTTGATTTATGTTTGGAAATTGTTTGTACTTATATTTAATGAATTAAATATTATACAACCAAATGTAGTACAGTTGTATTTGTTCCGATTTGATTTTTAACGCGAATATTCTTTAAAATTCTTTAAATAAATTGTATTTTAAATTATTTTGTAAATTCATCTATGAAATAATTATTTTATGAATTGTTAATATAGGCAAACCTAATTACAAATTGTGTTGCCTACATTATTACAATCATAGATATAATATTTACTAAATTATAATTTTTTATTATTATAATGATTATAATTTAATAATGAAATCTTTATTTATATCTAATATTTAAATAATAATCAGGGTTATCCTATAAGAATATATATTTAATTCACGTAGGGATTTTTTTATTCTAACTTTGGCAGCACTTTTGTGCGGAAAATACATAGATGTTAATTATAATAATATATAATCTATGTGAAAATAAAAGATAAATATTATATATTCTTATTTAAAAAAATACTTTTCCAAGTAAATGAAAACTTAAAAATTACCACTTTAATATTTACTACACATTATAATTAATTATTTAAATTTAAAAAATAAAATCCCAAATATTTTGACATTTCCCTGACGAAAATGAAAAACACGTCAACTTTGTTGAAACAACATAACCTAGAAAATATTCCTCCCATGGTCCCAGAATAATAAACAGGATAGTGTTTTGCATTGAATTAATTTAATATTACTCGATTAAACGTTAAAATTATAATGGAGGATTACGTGGAAGAAATTATGGCTGAAGAGGAGTCTGTAAATCCAGGTAAAATTAATAAACAATATTGAGCTCTCTCTTTACAGCAGTATGATCGATGTTTATTTAAAATCCTAAATTTACAGTGCTATTTCAGCTACCATTATCCTCGAGTTGAATAGATTTTTGTAGAAATTAATCAATTAACAAGTCTGCTAAAATTTATTTCATTATTTAGATTGATTTGACTCTTATTGAAATTTACTGTGACGAAACCGTAATTTTACATTAATGCAACGATTTATGTCCATTTTGCTTATCGATTGATTGACTTTCAAATTTATGTAAATTTTCATAATGTTGTGACTTGTCAATAATGTTCAATTAAATTGCTGAATTATTAATTCCATGTTTTTCTTTGTTCTAATATAACTCTTCTTTTTCAATGGGTATTTCCTTAGTGACATACATTTTCGAGTCGTACGGATGGTACATGTTGATTGCCGGTGTGATAATTTACTGGGCTTTTAACAAAAACAGAGATAAGATTGAAGCGTATTACAAGAGGAAAGAAGAGGACGAATACAGTGCGAAATATCATAAAAGTAAGTAAACCGTACCTCAGGGTTTTATTTAAATCTAATTACATTTACATTCAATCCGACCTAAAAGGGTTTAAGAACTCGAGAAGAAGAAATGTTTATTTTCAAAACAATTATAATTAATGCATTGTTTTTTTTTTATATTTTCTTTCTCAATGAGTAATCTTTACTTGTGTTTATTCCGTTTTATTAGATCCCGATGTCATAGCGGCAAGACTTGCTGCTCAACAGGAATACGCCATGAAATTACAGGAGAAATATAAACAGGATGCTGCAGAGTATCAGAGGAAAATGGAAGAGGTAAACTGTTTCAAGTTTTAATTACTGACGTGATTTTTTGTGTACTTGAGAATTTATTTAATAATTCTTTTCAGAAAGAAGCTAAAAAGAGGGCCGAATGGTTAGAGAAAAATGAAGGAAAAGGTGGAAATAAAACGGGATTTAAACCAGGTATGAATTTTCTGCTAATTTTTAATTTAAAGAAACCTTATTAATGCTCAATTATCAATTAAATTTGATCTTTATGTAATTCACTCAATCGATTTAGTTTAAGCCTACATAAAAGCTTTGATATAAAAGGTTTAAAACTACACTTTTAGTGTGAAGAAAGTTTATTTAGTTGAGCTTAAACTAAAAAAATCTATGTATATAATAATAAGTTTTCCAAGTTATATTAGAATATAATTCACTCATTCATTGTATTTTATTTGTTTTTCTTGTATTCCAGAATACAATCCATTGACTGGTGATACCAGTCGTGGATATAGGCCCCAGAAAAAGAGTCCTTGTTCAGGAGGTGGATGTGGAAAATAATGATATATAATTAAATAAATATCAATTCAAAATTTATTGACAGTTCTAATTATTAATTATTCTAACAAGTTTATGCAATATTATTGTTAAATATTCTGGTGTAATATGTGATTAATAAATATTTTAATATTTTTTATTTTTTACACATAGTCCTAACTATTATTCTTAATTAAGTTTATTTCAATATTAAGGTTTTATATTAGCACTAAACTAAAATAGTGTAGGCAAGTAATTTAAATTTAGCGTCAATGGATTAGGTTGGTAGTACTTATAGGTGGAGAGAATTATGTGTAAAGAAGAGAAGTGAAGCAGTAATAGTTTACGTGATAGACGTAGAAATTCTAACTCTATGAGTTGATTATGATTTTTGTATTATTATTACGTTAATAAATAAATCCAAAATTATTGCGCTCACCACCGCCTTCGATGGCATGAAATAAGATTTAATAATTAATAAAAACAATTCTGTTTCTAAAATAAACATTTATGATAAAAATTGTGAGTTATAGAGGTATATTAAATGAATATTTTGCAGGAAAATAATATACTATATATTACTGTTTATAGATGTTAATGACGGTGTGTTTAATAATGAGATAATGAAATAAGTAACAAAGTAAAGAAACTAATTTTAACGACAAAAATATCATAAAATTGACAGTAAAATAACATAGGCAACTTAATAAACTTTAGCTGTGTGTATGTATAGATGAAATTTACATGTATGTATTTTCTTTCACAGTACACTTTTTTTATTAATTGTTGTTAATTATGCATTATTTTTTAAAATTTAATTTTTGTAAATACATTAATATTTTTATATTTAATGATTTTTGTTGTAAATTAAATTGCCTACACTAAATTACAATAATTACTCTTTCAAATAATCACTCTATGATTGTTGACAATTTAAGTGACAGTTGTTTATGAGTGCATCAATTTAACTCTGAATATCATTGAAATTCCTCAAAGAATCAAACGTAAGTACTCAATTTTAAAATTAGCCAATTAAAACGCACCAAATAATGCAATTCATTACCAATTTTAAATGTTGGTATCAAGCGTACGTTCACTCTAAATTCATAACCTCAATTTATTGCTTCCGATAAAATGTTTTGCATCAAATAAAATATAACGATCCTTTTTAAAGGTTCCGATGTCTCTACCAGGCAGCAGCTCTTCTGATTCACAGAAGACCATCGCGCAGAAAACATGGGAGCTGTCGAATAAAATAGAGACCGTTAATTCGGTCGATGAGATCTATCGCTTCGATAAGCAACAGCAGCAGGATATTCTTTTAGCTAAACCATGGGATAAGGAGTAAGTGAGAGTATTGTATTATCGATTTATCAGCCATTGATGAAATCCTGCAACTCGATTAAATTATTGTGTTGTTTCAGTCCTAATTTCTTCAAAGACATCAAGATTTCTGCTTTAGCTCTGCTAAAGATGGTGATGCACGCCCGTTCCGGGGGGACTCTGGAGGTGATGGGGCTTCTGTTGGGGAAGGTCGATGGAAATACGATGTTTGTTATGGACTCGTTCGCTCTACCTGTCGAGGGCACAGAGACCAGAGTGAATGCTCAAGCGCAGGCTTACGAATACATGAGTTCCTATATTACTTCAGCTAAATTAGTCGGAAGAGAAGAGAACGCCATAGGTTGGTATCACAGCCATCCGGGTTACGGCTGCTGGTTATCGGGAATCGACGTTTCGACTCAAATGACGAATCAGAGCTACCAGGAGCCGTTTGTCGCCATCGTCATCGATCCGGTGAGAACGATTTCGTCGGGGAAAGTGTGCCTGGGTGCCTTCAGGACTTATCCGAAGGTTTGAACAGTTTGAAAAATAGTACTTAATGACTCTAATCATGAATTTTTTTTAGGGTTATAAATCACAAAATGAAGAACCGTCTGAGTATCAGACGATTCCTTTAAATAAAATCGAGGATTTCGGAGTGCACTGCAAGCAGTATTACTCGCTGGAAGTGTCTTATTTTAAGTCGGCTCTGGACAGGCGGCTTTTGGATTCCCTGTGGAATAAATATTGGGTCAACACTCTCAGCTCTTCGAGTCTTTTGACTAACGCTGATTATACCACAGGGCAGATTTTTGATTTGTCTGAGAAATTAGAACAATCTGAGGCTGCATTAGGTAAGTATAATGAAATAAAATTAATAGAAAAAAAAGGATTATTCACTTGTTTACAGTTATTTAAATTAAATCAAATAAAAAGAAAGAAAAATATGTTAGTGACAGATTATATGAATTTAGGTCGTGGTGGTTTTATGGGTGGCGGCACAGATCCACATGAAAAACGCAGTGAGGATAAACTGCTGAAGGCAACAAAAGACAGCTGCAAGACTACAATTGAGATTATTCACGGTTTGATGGCTCAGATGATCAAGGATAGGCTTTTCAATGGGAATTGCACAGCGGGCAATGTAGGCGCCAATTAAGTTATTTATATTTTGTAAAATTATTCCTTTGTGTTTCTCATGTACTCTAAATAATTTCCAATAAATTTACATTTAATTGTACACATATTTATGTTTATTAAATTATCCTTCTTTTGTCCATTTATTTATGTACAAACTGGAGAGCCAAATATTATTGTGGGTGGGGGGTGGGTTATTGTACGGTGGTGCAAGTACAAACAATTGATATTGTGCAATAGTTTGGAGTCTTATTAACACATCTAGCTAGTTAAATTACCTCTTAAGCGGATTTTAATATTTTTTTCGATTTTTTTATTCGCAGCCCAATCTGTCGAACGAAGGTAAAATAACCGAAATTGAGGGTGCTGTGGTGGGGTTATATGGTGCTGCAAGTACAAACAATTGATATTGTGCAATAGTTTGGAGTCTTATTAAGACATCCAGCTAGTTAAATTACCTCTCAAGCGGATTTTAATATTTTTTTCGATTTTTTAATTTGCAGCCCAATCTGTCGAACTAAGGGAAAATAAGCGAAATTGAGGGTGCTGTGGGGGGGTTGTACGGTGGTGCAAGTACAAACAATTGAAATTGTGCAATAGTTTTGAGTCTTATTAACACATCTAGCTAGTTAAATTACCTCTTAAGCGGATTTTAATATTTTTTTCGATTTTTTTATTCGCAGCCCAATCTGTCGAACGAAGGTAAAATAACCGAAATTGAGGGTGCTGTGGTGGGGTTATATGGTGCTGCAAGTACAAACAATTGATATTGTGCAATAGTTTGGAGTCTTATTAAGACATCCAGCTAGTTAAATTACCTCTTAAGCGGATTTTAATATTTTTTTCGATTTTTTTATTCGCAGCCCAATCTGTCGAACGAAGGTAAAATAACCGAAATTGAGGGTGCTGTGGTGGGGTTATACGGTGCTGCAAGTACAAACAATTGATATTGCGCAATAGTTTGGAGTCTTATTAACACATCCAGCTAGTTAAATTACCTCTCAAGCGGATTTTAATATTTTTTTCGATTTTTTTATTTGCAGCCCAATCTGCCAAACCAAGGAAAAATAACCGAAATTGAGGGTGCTGTGGGGGTGTTGTACGGTGGTGCAAGTACAAAGAATTGATATTGTGTAATAGTTTGGAGTCTTATTAAGACATCCAGCTAGTTAAATTATCTCTCAAGCGGATTTTAATTTTTTTTTCGATTTTTTATTTGCAGTCCAATCTGTTGAACGAAGGTAAAATAACCGAAATTGGCGGTGCTGTGGGGGGGTTGTACGGTGGTGCAAGTACAAACAATTGATATTGCGCAATAGTTTGGAGTCTTATTAACACATCCAGCTAGTTAAATTACTTCTCAAGCGGATTTTAATATTTTTTTCGATTTTTTTATTTGCACACCAATCTGTCGAACGAAGGTAAAATGACCGAAATTGAGGGTGCTGTGGGGGGTTGTACGGTGGTGCAAGTACAAACAATTGATATTGTGTAATAGTTTAGAGTCTTATTAACACATCCAGCTAGTTAAATTACCTCTCAAGCGGATTTTAATATTTTTTTCGATTTTTTTTAATTGCAGTCCAATCTGTCGAACTAAGGGAAACTTTTATATAAAATTTAATAAAACCAAAAGTTTTGAAATCAGGACCGACGTAAAAGTCGAGATTGCGGGGACACTGTGGGGTTCGATAATTATAATGTCCCGATGGAATTTAATAGCCCAATCCGGACGGGCATCGTTGGCCGGCACAAATAGCGCAAATATGAAAATCGATGGCGTGCCCAGAACGTCGCCCTCATTCATTACAACGCACACGGCGGGCGCATTCACCGTATTAATTAATTTTGTTTTAAAACAGAATTAATCATTTTGTAAAATCCGGTAATGAATGATGGATGTTTAAAAGTATTAAGTTAAATCACACGAGTGGAAATATATTAATAATACTGTCGGATTTAATACACATATATTATTTTTTTGGATTGAATTTGTTGCTGGGGAAGCTGGGTTTAATTAAATTCGAAAATTTTATTTATTACAAATGATAAAAAAAATGCACGGTTGAATTTTTCAAACATGATAATCGATTCTATTCTCTAAGGGAAATGTTGAGTTTAAAGTGTGAGTTAAATTACAAAAAAAATATATATATATATAAATATATCTACTGATATGAAAACACTATGTACACTTTTCTTCACTTATTTATTTATTAACATTTCGATCACCATGTGATCATTATCAATGTTTTACAAAATTTTGTAAACCATTGATAATGATTAATAAATAAATAAGTGAAGAAAAGTGTACAAAGTATTATTTCTATCAAATCTTCACGAAACTCACATTTAATTAAGTGTTTATATATACTGATTAATTTTTTTTATTGTATTTCTCTAATTATTGAAAAACCAAGAACGAATGTATAATCGTCAATCAGAGCATGGAATAATTATAAAAAAAAAGAAAACACGAGGATTCCTCATTTCAAACCAACCACAATTCTCATCATCCCTAAATACGAAACACGAGCATTTCGAACTTTGATTCCACGAAAGCTCCGTCGTCCCTCGCAGCGAAACACAAAGGAGGGGTGTTTTCTTTGCCGCCGAATTGGTCTCGTAAAAATAGTGAACAACAACGGATTCAGCGCGGCCGACGACGACAATCCCCGTCCGGAAAGAGATGATGCTTTTTCCTTTCGGAAGCTCCCTCCAGCTCACCTGTGGAGCATTATAAAAAGATTTGGGCGCTGAATGAAAATATAAACCTCCGGCATGAAAACCGGAGCGCTCGTCGCAGGATGAATGTATACGTGGAATAAGTAGAAAGGGATTCGCTATCGACATAAAAAGGGTGAAATATACGGATGTGTGTATTGAGATGCAAATGAGAGATAGTGGATGGATGAAGTGGGGGGGGGTTATTAGAGAGGGGGGTATTTGTTTTAAATTATTAAAAAAAAATCTTTTTAAAAATATTCAGCTTTCTCTTTTCTGTGATGTTCAGTTTATTAAGGGACGGGCATTAAAGAACGCCTTGAAATCCTTTCCTTAAAATTTGCTATCAATCAATATCTGGACGATTAGAAGTGATTAATCACTTGGTAAAACATTCTTAATATTAAATTAAATTTGTAAAATGCAATTTACAAGTATAATTTAAAGAAAATCATACAAAATTCTTTATAAATAAATTAATTACGACACTCTTGTGATTCTATTCCAATTAAAAGAATTGTAAATCTTTATTTCGGTTTATTTTAAAGTAACTTATGTAGTAATTATAACGTTTATTTTGTTCCAATTATACGGTGAAAATTCCACAACGAAACTTCCGGATAATTAACAATTTTCCTATTAATTACCCGAAATTTCCCTAGGAGCTGTGTAATTTGTAGCTAAGTGGTAGCTGTAATTGCAACCGTGTCAATTAGCCTACGCTGCGACTCGGCAATTATTTCAATCCCTAATACTTCTATTAATATTAAACATTCGCAACCACGGAAAATTTCTACTTATTTTACTTTAAGTAAGGTTTATAGTTGTAAAGTAATTGTTTATTAATTAATTCATAATTTATTAAATATATTATGAGTTAAAGGCAGGGAGTGCTAAAATGCATTCCATTTGGGTCAGTTTTACACTTCAACTTTTTATGTAATTAGAAAAAGGAAAGCGCCACCTAATAGATGTTATTTTTTGCTATCTTACGATATGTGTAACACATATCGTAAGATAAAATAAAAAAAAAATAAAAAAAATAAATATTTAAAAAATATTTATAATAATAAATTTTTCTTTTTCTATTTTCTTCTATCATTTAATTATAATTATATCATTTTTGTATTTATATATATATATATATATATATATATATATATATAACATCTTTATTTCTGCAGACAATTTTATATACAATAAATTAACAATATAATTCTTATAGTATGTTATAAGTTGTCCTTAGAAAACGGCTATCGACCATCGGTCTTTCTGCCTAATTGTATTTATATTATATCGCAATAGTGTACTACTATTATCTTTCTTTCTTAATCTTATCCTCTTTTACCCGTATTGGAGGTGGAGGACAATTATTTAAAAAAATGTATTTATATTTTTGTAGTTCTAAATAAATTTTATTTTGAGCCGATTTGACGCTCTAAGTGAATATCTACAAGCGTAATTCAATAGTAGCTGCGGATTATATTAATTAATTCCTTCCATGGACCGAAGTTTAATTAGAGCCGGTGCATTGGATACTAAGTTAACTAATAACATTACCGGTTTCGAATAAACTTGCTCGAGGAGTAAGGTATGTTTTGGATGCGTTCAATTCATACCATCAATTTATAATTACAATCAACCACAACTGTAAACAGAATAATGTTATTCTCGGATGTTCGTGGTATATTTTCAATTTTAATGAAAGAAAATATTTAACTATTTTTTTATATATAATAATAACTTTATTTTGTAATGCATAATATATATATATATATATATATATATACAGAGAGCTTTTTTCATCAGTATACATTTCCCCTATGTATACCTGCAAAAAAAGCGAGTCAAACGCATTGAACCGATTAATGTGTGTATGTTTAGTTGCCTATAACAGACAACTAAACACACATATGTCAAATAATCAACAAAACATACACACATTAATCGATTCAATGCAATTGACTTGCGTTTTTTGAAGGTATACACTTCTCCTAATGTATATTGATATAAAAACCTCTCTGTATATATATATATATATATATATATATATATATATATATATATATATTATATATAAAATTAAAATTGAAAATATACCACGAGCATCCGATCATAACATTATTCTGTTTATAGTTGTGGTTTCTACCCGAAAGTATAAGGATGAAATGCATAATATAATTTAAAAATAATAGAAAAATCTAAACTAATATTAGTAACACAAATCATAAGACAAGATTCAGTTTAATTAACAGTTAGATTTGTCTACCATCTAAACTTTACAATAAAATATATACTTGTATATGCAAAAGTAATAAGTAAAGAGTAGTCATGTGAATTAAGGCAATTCAATTCAATTCATTTATTAACCTTTATACAGAATAATAACAATATTCAAAATGTTTAGTTAAATATCATGACTGTAAATCACATCAGAATAATACAATTTTACATATATAACATATTTTAATATCAGTAGCGGAAACTGCAAAATAAAAATTAACCCAAGTGGTCGACTCTAGCGATGAAACAAATAATTGCAATGTAAACTATAACACGAGAAAATAAACAATTCTGATTGTTAAGTATTTGTAATGCATTTAAAATATTTTAAACGTTTCAAATCTGCTGATAATGAATGTATATAAATATATATAAATAGAAACAAAACTATTTATTGACTTGGTCACAGTTATTTAAATAAATTAAATAAAAATGATTTGAAAATAATTAATAAATGATTGCCCTAAGTATTATATAGGACAAACTGGAAAATCGTTCGAGGAGAGGATAGAAGAACATAAAAAAGCCCACATTAAACAGAAGAGAACGTCAACTTTTGCCGACGAGAACCACAATTTTAAGGATGATGTAAAAATTTTACACACTTCAAAAAAGGGCAGAAAATTAAACCCGATGGAAAATATGGAAATAATAAAACATCAAAATTCCGGACTTCTCCTCAACGAGCAAATAGAATTATCTACCTCCCCACTACTAAAAATGTTTCTCCCACCGAAGTAGATTGTATATTGATAAATAGTCTTAAGAAACTGATACATTTTGTAAATATCTTCACCTGAAGAAGCAATAAATTTGCTAAACAATTGTAGTGAATTAACACAAAAACTTTGAAAATCAAGAAGTTTTTCTTTTTATTTTTTAAAAATAAGTAAAGTAATATGGATTTTCAACACATAAATGCCTCAACAATCAACGTAATAAATTATTCTCACATTTAGCTCTGTGACTTTTGATTTACGTTACATTTGTTTGTTTAACGTAAGTCAAAAGTCACAGAGCTAAATGTGAGAATAATTTATTAATTATTTTCAAATCATTTTTATTTAATTTATTGAAATAACTGTGACCATAGTTTTTTCTATTTATATATATTTATATACATTCATTATCAGCAGATTTGAAACGTTTAAAATATTTTAATCAAATAATTTTTATTTAATTTATATATATATAATCAATATTCTCATTGTACCCTTCATTGTAACTCACTAATTCGCCTGCTTGACCCTTTCTTAGCACCTTCTCCATCTCACTAATATAAATATTGAACAACGAAGAACTAGAGTTGCCCGCTTAGTCCATACCCTAATCCTTTCAGACATATTTTCCGCTAATTTTGCGCTCACTCAAGCTTCTCCTTCTTTAATATACTTAACATTTTTTTTGCAAACACTAACAATTTGTGAAATTCTTTTAAAAAAATAATTGAAGGTTAATATAAACGTATTTTTTTTAAACATAAACAAACAAAATGTTTCACCAAGTATTGTTAAAAAAAATAATTAAAGGCTAACATAAACGTTTTTTTTAAACATAAACAAAAAAAAATGTTTCACCAAGTATTGTTAAAAAAAATAATTAAAGGCTAACATAAACGTTTTTTTTAAACATTAACAAACAAAATGTTTCACCAAGTATTATGTGAGAAATTAATTCAAAATGTAAATCACACAAAAAAAAACGTTAAGTGTATTAAAGTGCCTTATCTGCTGGCTATATAGCGATAACCTCTCCTGGAAATTCAACAGCACAAAAGTGGAATACAAAAAAGGAATAATAATAATACGGGCGACCGTATTTGTTACACGCGGGAATTCCCGGAGCACCGGAAAGGAGAAATTCCCAAAGATGCGTGTATAAAAGACATTCAGTCGGAGAAGAACAGCATTCTAACCGTATCCACGAAAACTAAAGCAACTTGCAACTAATTATTTGTTGTATTAATTTATAAACAAAACCTTAAGGTAAGTTAATTTATTATATTAATTATAAACAATTAAACATAACTAATTGTTTTAACGTGGTTCATCAAGTGTTAAGTAAGAAATTAATTCAATAGTTATTAATAATAAATATAAAGTTTTAAGGAAAGATAATTTCTATAATAATAATAACCATAAAAGTTGTTTTATTCAATAATAAATCACCAAAAATTAACTTACAATTTTATCGTTATTGAATATGGAGAATCCCAATACGGGTAAAAGAGGATAAGATTAAGAAAGAAAGAATATGGAGAATTTGAGCATAGCATAAAATGTTTGCTGTTTTTCAACGTAACCACAGAAACAGAAAATAAAATAAATATTTTGAATTTGAAAATAACACTTGTTACGTCTCATGATTTTTATGTAATTTCCCTGACATCTGTTTTGGTCTTTACAGATTATTATCAAAGGTTAATAAAATAAATAAAACACAGATTTTTAGTGAAAAATAACAATAAAATTATGAGGCGTAACTCATAATTTTATTGTCAATTTCCAGACATGTTTGCTACAAATCATTATCTAGAGTACTTTGATTTTATGTTTCTCTGGGACTTTCATTTTTATTTTTATTTCATCATTGCTTTATGATGAATTAATTTCTCATTTAATCCATGGTGAAACATATTTAATTAATACATTTTGATTAAAACACTTGGTTAGTGTTAAGCGCGTGCGCCACCCTCGGCGCCCGTTGATTGTAGAGTGGCTTGGGGGGTGTACCACGAGTCTCGAGGATTAGCTCCTTGACAGTTGCAACAACATCTTGCTGTAAATTGGTGTAAAATAAACGTGTGAATTTGTACTCTTGTGGACTTCTTGGGAACAACCCCCGTAAACCCACAATCAGCGTTTACAGTTTGTTTCACTGAGTGTGAACTTTCACTCTTGTTGACTTCGTGTGAACCACCCTCATAAACCCACCATCAGCTTTTACAGTTTGTTTCACTGATTGTCATTATCATTCCTTACTCATCTCGTGAAATACAAACATACGTTAAAAATGTTTTATTTACAAATGCATTTAAAATGTACCATAAAGTGAACTTATATCACGCAATATTTTATTTAATTGTTGATTTCAGATGATGAAAATCATAATTTTCCTCGGCGTCCTCGCCCTATCCCAGTGCCAACAATACGCATACCCCATCTACGAAGACCAACAACCCAACGCTTACATTTACCATCCCCAGCAACTCGAATCCGCAAATAGGGAAAGAAGATACGCTTACTATCCAAACGAAGAACAACAGGAAATCGGGGAAGCCAGACAAAGAAGATACATCAACGGCGGAGTTGATGGGCAAGAAATCTCAGTTTATTACCCAAGCGAACAACAAGAATTCGAAATCGAAGAAGCCAGACAAAAAAGATCAGTTTATTATCCAAACGAACAACAAGAAATCGAAAAACCCAGACAAAGAAGATACATCAACGGCGGAGTTTTGCATTACTACCCAGACGAAATCGAAGAGATCGAATCTTTGGAAAGGCAGAGGAGGTCTCTGCAGCCAGGAGCTCCTACCTTCCCTCTACCCAATCAGGAACCCCCGACTAAAGTGACCCCTCATGTCACGCATCAAGACGGCACGACCAATATTGGAGCCAAAGTTGATCATAAATTTGGAAACCACGACGCCAGCGCTTACTGGAACAAGAACGTTCGCGGCCCGGGGAAATCGAAGCCGAACTATGGAGTCCGTGGAACCTTCAGGTTTTAATTAAAAGAAAAAAAAAACAAGAATTTAAATTATTTGTTATTTATATTTTTCATAATAAAAAAATTGAGAGAGATAATTATGGTTTTTATTGTTGTCATTTTCAAGGTGTTCAAAGTCTTGACTGCACACTCATTTCAACTTTCTCTATTCTTGTAAAATGTTTACTGAAGTGTGTTCCAAGTTTGTAATATTCTCCGTGGTTTTTCGTCATGCTGAATGCTTAGTTACATAAAATGGAAGCTAAGTATTCACAGT
This sequence comes from Philonthus spinipes, assembly GCA_963082785.1. NCBI lineage: Eukaryota > Metazoa > Arthropoda > Insecta > Coleoptera > Staphylinidae > Philonthus > Philonthus spinipes. The sequence goes on along the minus strand of OY720310.1, from coordinate 1,382,652 downwards.
GAACGTGTCTACTGTGAGTTTCAGGTTTATTTTCTATAAACGGTGTAAATTATCGTCAAAAGTAATTCAATGCGAGTCACATTATTGATGATGGCTTTTTCATTTTTGTTTTACTCGAATCGCGATATTTTCACAGATTATATATTTTTTTATGAAAACGCAATTTTTCTAAAAAAATAGGTTACAATTTTGGTAATAATATCACCACGCAATAATTCTCTCACATTTTTTTTTGTATAAATAAAATAAATGTTTCATTAACACAATAAGGAAACTGAAGAGATGCACCGTTTTGTTGAAACCAAGATTTTGTTCGCAAAGCAATTGTTTTATTAATAAAATGAGAATATTTACCATTTTATTCAAACCAGGATTTTTTCTCAAAGTAATTGTTTCATTAATGAAATGAGAAAATGCACCGTTTTGTTGAAACCAGATTTTTTTTCGCAAAGCAATTGTTTTATTAATAAAATGAGAAGATTTACCATTTTATTGAAACCAAGATTTTTTCTTAAAGTAATTGTTTCATTAATGAAATGAGAAAATGCACCGTTTTGTTGAAACCAGGTTTTTTTTTCGCTAAGCAATTGTTTCATTAATAAATTGAAAAGATGCACCGTTTTATTGAAACCAGGATTTTTTTCTCAAAGCATATTTAATTAATACACCTTTATTATCATTAGTGAAATGAGAAAAAAAAAACCAGGCTTCTTTTTGCAAAGCAATTGTTTCATTAATAAAATAAGAAGATGCACCGTTTTGTTGAAACCAGGAAAATTTCTCTCGAAAGAACTGTTTCATTAGTAAAATGAGATGCTGCACATTCCTGTTGAAACGATACGTTCTGTAGATCAATCAGGCTTAGATAAACTAACTAGTGTTCGGATGATGAAATTATTTACTCGATGCGTTCTAACTGACTAATTAATAAATTAGTTATAAAATACGGCAACTTTTCAGTGTTTCGAAACGCGGGATATTTTTTTTAAATCCTTAGAAATTGTGAATAAACCACAATCTACCTCGCACAGTGTTTTTGTTGACCTTTTCATTCGATTGAATTCACCTACATTTTTTCTTACATCACTTGCAAGAACAAAACATAAACGATTAATTTCTCCCTGCGCGTGTATTTTCGATTTTCCCCTCATCCGCAGACGGAGGAACGCCGGCCCCGAGTGACCCCTAAATTGCGCTCGCCAGTCCCCAGATATATATCGCCGGGATTATGTGCTTCTTTCCCCTCTTCCTCCTTCCCGAATCTGGCATTTATTTATTTTAAGCCTTTCCAGATCCGCTCCGAATATTCACACGCGACGGAGAGAGCATTCCGTTCGGGAAAACGGGAAAATAAATAGAGAAGAGGGGAATATTGGATAAATACGGACGCAAATATCGCGCTCGGAAAAACTGGAAGGAAAGCAAATATTGAGTCGCGCGAGGAAAGTTGTTCAGATTTTTTTAATTTTGATATTATGTGAATAATTGCAAACAAGTGAATAAATTCAGATTAGTAAAGTCGTGAAGAAGGACATGTTATACACGTATTGATCTTCCATGGTTTTTGTGTTATTTCTAATCGTGTGCGAAAAAGGACGATTTTTAGGTGAATTTTCTGTTCTATAATTTAAAAAATAACAATTTTTGGGGAATTTCAATGAAACTTTCTGGGAATATTAATTAAATCTTGCCCTTTCAGAATATATAAAAAACAAAAATTACCCCATCCATAGTTTTTGAATTATTTCCAATTTTGTACAAAAAGGGACGATTTTTTAGGCGAATTTTCTGTTATATAATTTTAAAAAATCACAACTTTAATAATTTTTGAGGAATTTCAATGAAACTTTCTGGGAATATTAATTAAATCTTATCCTTTCAGAATATGTAAAAAACAAAAATTACCCCTTCCATAGTTTTTGAGTTATTTCCAATCTTGTGCGAAAAAGGACGATTTTTAGGCGAATTTTCTGTTCTGTGATTTTAAAAAAAATCACAACTTTAATATTTTTTGCGGAATTTCAATGAAACTTTCTGGGAATATTCCTTAAATCTTGCCCTTTTAGAATATGTAAAAAACAAAAATTACCCCTTCCATAGTATTTGAGTTATTTCCAATTTTGTACAAAAAGGGACGATTTTTTAGGCGAATTTTCTGTTCTATAATCTAAATAAATCACAACTTTAATAATTTTTGAGGAATTTCAATGAAACTTTCTGGAAATATTCCTTAAATCTTGCCCTTTCAGAATACGTAAAAAACAAAAATTACCCCTTCCATAGTTTTTGAGTTATTTCCAATTTTATGCGAAAAAGGACGATTTTTAGGCGAATTTTCTCTTCTGTAATTTAAAAAAATCACAACTTTAATAATTTTTGGGGAATTTCATTGAAACTTTCTGGAAATATTCCTTAAATCTTGCCCTTTTATAATATGAAAAACAAAAATTACCCCTTCCATGGTTTTTGAGTTATTTCCAATTTTGTACAAAAAGGGACGATTTTTTAGGCGAAATTTCTGTTCAATAATTTAAAAAAAAAACACAACTTTAATAATTTTTGGGGAATTTTAATGAAACTTTCTGGAAATATTCCTGAAATCTTGCCCTTTCAGAATATGTAAAAAACAAAAATTACCCCTTCCATAGTTTTTGAGTTATTTCCAATTTTGTACAAAAAAGAACGATTTTTTAGGTGAATTTTCTGTTCTATAATTAAAAAAAATCACAACTTAAATAATTTGTGAGGAATTTCAATGAAACTTTCTGGAAATATTCCTTAAAGTTTGCCCTTTTAGAATATGTAAAAAACAAAAATTACCCCTTCCATAGTTTTTGAGTTATTTCCAATTTTGTGCGAAAAAGGACGATTTTTAGGCGAATTTTCTATTCTGTAATTTAAAAAAATCACAACTTTAATAATTTTTGAGGAATTTCAATGAAACTTTCTGGAAATATTCCTTAAAGTTTGCCATTTTAGAATATGTAAAAAACAAAAATTACCCCTTCCATAGTTTTTGAGTTATTTCCAATTTTGTGAGAAAAAGGACGATTTTTAGGCGAATTTTCTGTTCTGTAATTTAAAAAAAATCACAACTTTAATAATTTTTATGGAATTTCAATGAAACTTTCTGGGAATATTCCTTAAATCTTGCCCTTTTAGAATATGTAAAACACAAAAATTACCCCTTCCACAGTTTTTGAGTTATTTCCAATTTTGTACAAAAAGGAACGATTTTTTAGGCGAATTTTCTGTTCTATAATTTGAAAAAATCACAACTTTAATAATTTTTGCGGAATTTCAATGAAACTTTCTGGGAATATTACTTAAATCTTGCGCTTTTAGAATATGTAAAAAACAAAAATTACCCCTTTCATAGTTTTTGAGTTATTTCCAATTTTGTGCGAAAAAGGACGATTTTTAGGCGAATTTTCTGCTCTATAATTTTAAAAAAATCACAACACTAATAATTTTTGGGGAATTTCAATGAAACTTTCATGGAATATTCCTTAAATATTGCCCTTTTAGAATATATAAAAAACAAAAATTACCCCTTCCATAGTTTTTGAGTTATTTCCAAATTTGTGCGAAAAAGGATGATTATTAGGCGAATTTTATGTTCTGTAATTTAAAAAAAAATCGCAACTTTAATATTTTTTGCGGAATTTCAATGAAACTTTCTGGGAATATTATTTAAATCTTGCCCTTTTAGAATATGTAAAAAACAAAAATTACCCCTTCCATAGTTTTTGAGTTATTTCCAATTTTGTGCGAAACAGGTCATATTTTCTCAAATTAAGTTTTATAAAAAATATTTTTTTGTGTAATTTCGTTAGAGATTATACAATGTTTGCTTACTTCTCGCTGGTTTCTTAAAGACACGATTTTCAAGATTTTATTTTATATCCTTTTTTCCGCATTGCGAATTCCTCGTAATCTCATCGAAATCGCCATACCGATTGGAGCTTCGGCTAGTGTGGATCAAAAATTCGCCCGAATAAACACGGGGATTCCGCTTAACTATTTCTTTTTACAAATCCCCCTCCTCCCCGCCCCGGATATAACTATTCAAACCGGGAGTTTAAATCGCGCCCCGCCGTCCGTGAAATAGTCGGCTCTCATAATCCCGTTATTTCAGGAACGCATGCGGGATACTTATCCAATTCGATTCCGGAGCGGAGCGTGTTTGCTCGACGGGAAATTGAAAGCGCACTGTACTTCCAGATATGATTTTCTTTTAAGTGGACGGCTCCGGGCCGGGAAGCGGGTCTTTGGGCGACACTCTCCTCCGCGGTGTATTTATTGGATCGGAGCGGTAGTTTCAATATTTGTCGAACCGAGTGGAAAATGGGGGATTAAAATGAATTACGGATGCCCGTAGTTTTAAGTGTTTCTTAGAAATTTGTTTGAATCTCGAGTGATTGTTTTTCGGATTTTAATTTTATTTTGATATTAATGATTATATAAATATAACACCTCACACTGAGAAGTAGAGAGGAACATATAACGATGTTATATAAGACTAAATAAATAAATAAAATAAATATAAATTATTATAACATTATATATGTATATATATATATATATATATATATATATATATATATTCAATGACTCCTTTCTACCCACATGGGTGTAGGGTAATATATATATATATATAAATAATAAAGTAACAGGGAATAAATAAATAAATAAATAAAAAAAAGAAATAACAAGTCTCAAATATAGATTTTTAATTAAAAACACACATTTTTTTTCGGAGTAAAACAACTGTTTAAATATTATCGATAATTTTTATGAAAACATGTAATTTTTATGAAAACATGTAATTATTAAAACATGTAATTATTAAAGTGTGATTACTTTTAAGATATGTATCTTCATTTATTTCAACACTATTAAGAAAACTAATAAATTATTATTATCTCATTCATTCATATACTTTTTTTCCTTTAAACGATTCAAACCAATCCCCCGCACAAACAAAAAAAACCTTCATCCCACCACTGTCGAGTTGAAAAGATCGCCCGGCGCTTTCGCCATTAACGTATTTGTTGGCTGGCGGGGGATTAAATCGGGCGGTTTAACGCGGGGCCAAAACATGATATATTAATACCGGCGCTGATTTATCGGCGCAAACAATAAATCATTGTTTTATGAGAAGGTGAACGTTACACGGCATCGGGCCCATAAACTTACCCCCGCGCCGCACTCAACGCTCAAGCCGAAATAAAGTTCCGGCTTTCGACTAGATGTTTATGCGACAAACAACCGTGATTTATTATCGTGTTTTCCGCCAACGGAATCGTCCGAATTAGAAATAAATAATATTGTTTAGATTACAAATATCTTTATTTAGACTATTACGAACATTTAAGTATTTACACTAAAATGAAATTATTATTGGGACAATTTATTAAATTCAAGTTTATTTAATTGCTTGGTTATATCGAAGGAACACCTCACACTGAGAAGTAGAGAGGAACATATAATGATGTTATATAACACTAAATAATAATATATCGAAGGAAATTTTACTGGAATTTAAAAATTCAATTTAATAATATTTGAATGTCACTGATTGAATAAAAAAAAATATTTTTTTAAAATAATTTAATCAAAAGTTGAGTACAAAATAAAACACTTGATTTATTTCTTTCGACTAGTTTCGCTCATTGATCATTATCAATGATTCATGTACAAAAAAGGGGATACAGAACCTTCAAAAATCTTTGTTAGGACTTGTTTTGTATTAATATTGAGTTAATTTGTAAAATATTGTTTTTTAAAATCTTTTTCTTTCTTAATCTTATCCTCTTTTACCCGTATTGGGTGTCGAAGTTTTTTTTTAAATCTAACAATATTAAATAAAAAGTTGAATAGTTTACAAAAAATCATAAAATACGTTTTTAATGTGTAGTCAAGAGTATATGATTTTTTTTTTCTCTTCAAATCAATTTCTCCTTATAGTAATAAAAAATTCTTACAGCCGATTTTTGTGTTAAAACTTTTATTAAGTTCCATACTCGTTCGATTATCCAGTTATAATAAATTAAAGACGACGCAAGTTATCCATACGCTAGATGAATGGTTGCTGAATATTTTATTAAATATATCTGGTTATAATTAAACAAAATCTATTGTCAACATCCCAAAATATTGGGTGATAAAATTCTCTGCTTTTGAAACAGGCTTACAAAACTGTTAGCAAACGGGTCATACTACAAAAAAAAAAGCAGACTCTACGATCTTTCACGCATTACTGACAATCTTAAAATCCTACGTTTTATTTTTTTATGCTTCTGCTCCCCCTCGTCAAAATCTAGACACATCATAGCTACTCTCCCCGCGTAAAATCATATCACATCCCGAGATCCGATTTGATTAAATAATGCTCGCTGTTCGAGACTAATGACATTTCGCGTTGTCTTGTACCGCGAGTTGATATTTATGTAAACCGGCAAAAACGGCGGCTCCAATAAAGTCGTGGCGCAGACAGCGACCAATTAAATTAAAGCAGCGAGGTAAATATTAGCATTAATAACGCTGTTTCATCTGAAGCGACAACAGCAAAAATCACATACATCCCTGCACTCGAGTTTAATTGCAATATTAGTTATTTGCGTTGTGAAGTAAAGGATTTTTAATATTCAGAAAAATAAACTGGATATTTGTTTTGAAATTAAATCATTAATACAAAAAAAAATCTTATGCCAACTAAGACTTAGTTTGATAATGATTACCGTGTGATTGAAACTAGTCACTAAAGTAAAATAAAAGTGGTATAAAAAAGTATAAAAAAGTTATGTTATCTTACTCCATGGAGTATAATTAATCGATCCGTGTAGCTAAATTAATCCTGCAGCAGTTTTTGAATTTTTTATGATTTTTTTTATAATTGAAGTCATATTTGACCGCCCATTTCGAAATAATCCAAATTGAGGGAGTCGTGCAGGGGAAAGAGGGTGGATCATATGCAAACAATTGACATTATCTTACTCCATGGAGTATATTTAATAGATCAGTGTAGCTAAATTAATCCTGCAGCAGTTTTTGAATTTTTTATGATTTTTTTTATAATTGGAGTCATATTTGACCGCCCATTTCGAAATAATCCAAATCGAGGGAGTCGTGCAGGGGAAAGAGGGTGGATCATATGCAAACAATTGACTTTATCTTACTCCATGGAGTATATTTAATAGATCAGTGTAGCTAAATTAATCCTACAGCAGATCTTGAATTTTTTATGATTTTTTTTATAATTGGAGTCATATTCGACCGCCCATTTTGAAATAATCCAAATCGAGGGAGTCGTGCAGGGGAAAGAGGGTGGATCAGATGCAAACAATTGACATTATCTTACTCCATGGAGTATATTTAATAGATCAGTGTAGCTAAATTAATCCTGCAGCAATTTTTGAATTTTTTATGATTTTTTTTTATAATTGGAGTCATATTTGACCGCCCATTTCGAAATAATCCAAATTGAGGGAGTCGTGCAGGGGAAAGGGGGTGGATCATATGCAAACAATTGACATTATCTTACTCCATATAGTATATTTAATAGATCAGTGTAGCTAAATTAATCCTGCAGCAGTTTTTGAATTTTTTATGATTTTTTTTATAATTGGAGTCATATTTCACCGCTCATTTCGAAATAATCCAAATTGAGGGAGACGTGCAGGGGAAAGAGGGTGGATCAGATGCAAACAATTGACATTATCTTACTCCATGGAGTATATTTAATAGATCAGTGTAGCTAAATTAATCCTGCAGCAGTTTTTGATTTTTTTATGATTTTTTTTATAATTGGAGACATATTTGACCGCCCATTTCGAAATAATTCAAATTGAGGGAGTCGTGCAGGGGAAAGAGGGTGGATCATATGCAAACAATTGACATTATCTTACTCCATGGAGTATATTTAATAGATCAGTGTAGCTAAATTAATCCTGCAGCAGTTTTTGAATTTTTTATGATTTTTTTTTATAATTGGAGTCATATTTGACCGCCCATTTCGAAATAATCCAAATTGAGGGAGTCGTGCAGGGGAAAGGGGGTGGATCATATGCAAACAATTGACATTATCTTACTCCATATAGTATATTTAATAGATCAGTGTAGCTAAATTAATCCTGCAGCAGTTTTTGAATTTTTTATGATTTTTTTTATAATTGGAGTCATATTTCACCGCTCATTTCGAAATAATCCAAATTGAGGGAGACGTGCAGGGGAAAGGGGGTGGATCATATGCAAACAATTGACATTATCTTACTCCATATAGTATATTTAATAGATCAGTGTAGCTAAATTAATCCTGCAGCAGTTTTTGAATTTTTTATGATTTTTTTTATAATTGGAGTCATATTTCACCGCTCATTTCGAAATAATCCAAATTGAGGGAGACGTGCAGGGGAAAGAGGGTGGATCAGATGCAAACAATTGACATTATCTTACTCCATGGAGTATATTTAATAGATCAGTGTAGCTAAATTAATCCTGCAGCAGTTTTTGATTTTTTTATGATTTTTTTTATAATTGGAGACATATTTGACCGCCCATTTCGAAATAATTCAAATTGAGGGAGTCGTGCAGGGGAAAGGGGGTGGATCATATGCAAACAATTGACATTATCTTACTCCATATAGTATATTTAATAGATCAGTGTAGCTAAATTAATCCTGCAGCAGTTTTTGAATTTTTTATGATTTTTTTTATAATTGGAGTCATATTTCACCGCTCATTTCGAAATAATCCAAATTGAGGGAGACGTGCAGGGGAAAGGGGGTGGATCATATGCAAACAATTGACATTATCTTACTCCATATAGTATATTTAATAGATCAGTGTAGCTAAATTAATCCTGCAGCAGTTTTTGAATTTTTTATGATTTTTTTTATAATTGGAGTCATATTTCACCGCTCATTTCGAAATAATCCAAATTGAGGGAGACGTGCAGGGGAAAGAGGGTGGATCAGATGCAAACAATTGACATTATCTTACTCCATGGAGTATATTTAATAGATCAGTGTAGCTAAATTAATCCTGCAGCAGTTTTTGATTTTTTTATGATTTTTTTTATAATTGGAGTCATATTTGACCGCCCATTTCGAAATAATCCAAATTGAGGGAGTCGTGCAGGGGAAAGGGGGTGGATCATATGCAAACAATTGACATTATCTTACTCCATATAGTATATTTAATAGATCAGTGTAGCTAAATTAATCCTGCAGCAGTTTTTGAATTTTTTATGATTTTTTTTATAATTGGAGTCATATTTCACCGCTCATTTCGAAATAATCCAAATTGAGGGAGACGTGCAGGGGAAAGAGGGTGGATCATATGCAAATAATTGACATTATCTTACTCCATTGAGTATATTTAATAGATCAGTGTAGCTAAATTAATCCTACAGCAGTTTTTGAATTTTTTATGATTTTTTTTTATAATTGGAGTCATATTTGACCGCCCATTTCGAAATAATCCAAATCGAGGGAGTCGTGCAGGGGAAAGAGGGTGGATCATATGCAAACAATTGACATTATCTTACTCCATGGAGTATATTTAATTAAAAATGTAGCACGAAGTGAATGCCTTCAAGATTCAAGAATTGATATAGAGGATTATCAGGATGTAGGAATTTAGGAGGGATGTTGGAATTTCTTTTGAGTCATATATAGTTTAGGTTGTTATGGATGTGTGGGTTCAACCATTATAATCTGAATACTTTACTTATTTTTAAAAAAATTAAAAAGAAAAACTTCTTAATTTTTTTTTTCAAACTTTGAAAATTCTTTTTAATTTTTTCATTTTAATTTTTTAAAAATAAGTAAAGTAATATGGATTTTCAACATATAAATGCCTCAACAATCAACGAAATAATCTGAATAATCTGAACCTTAAAATAAATTAAATTCCAATATTTTTTAAATTGAAAATCCTCTCTATCTGTTCATTGCATGTGCAATGGGCGAATTATTCGGGCAATTGATATATAGGAATTGGTGCTGTTTCTTGTGAATTATAATTCATATTTAATTAAAATAGTTGTTGTTCATAGTAATTTTCGTATAAAACGGAGAAAAGTTTAATGAAAAATTAAAAAAAAAAAAATAAAATACATAGAAAATAAAATAAAGAAAAAAAATTGATATATAGTCAATCTAATTTGATGGACAATGAATTTAAATCTCTTGTATTGTCATTGCGATGCATAAAACTGACAAAATAGTTGATGGCCAGCAGTTTTCTTTTTATTCATTTTGCTCCTCTTTTATAGATACAAGCGCATTTCAGCGATAGTAAATCCGACAATAATAACTCAGTATTCATGGTCGTTAAATCTTGAAGGTACTCGTGGATAATCCACCCGACGAGACGAAATCTGGACCGAGGATCGAATCATCGTCGAATTTGCATGGATTGTGAAAACGCCAACGCAAAATTCACTCCGAGGACGGAATCCCGCTTTATTTGTTGATAAAAATCCGTCGCATGATATAAAAAGTATATACGGAAATTGAAGTTAATATATTTAAAAATATACGTAATATTTATCATCCAAAATGGTTTATTGTTGAAAATGCACACCAAATAACGAAAAGAATTAACTTAAAATCATGCATGAATCATAAATCGCTGAGGATTTATGGATATCATGGCAAAGATTTTTCAGCCAAGTATAAATATTTATACCCATGCAAAAGTATATATATATATATAAATATCTTTATTTATGCTTTTTGTACAATGAAGTGTGTGTTTACATTTAAATATATGTTATAATACAGTCTGTTACAATAAAGCAAAATTCACAAACTAGAGGTCTTTCAGTCTGCAAAAGTATATTTACTAACGTTTAATATTATTTTGAATAAATATAAATATTAATGGTTCATAGCTCAGGATAGACAAACACTTTCATGAATCAATTTCTCATATATTTAGTTTGGTTCTCATTGATCACATGATGAAATATGATTGAAATATATATATAAATTAATTTGTTAAAATTAATAGAAAAATAGGTCACCCTATTGTATTGTATCACTGAAGTGAAAGTGTCTTAATCAATAGTCTATAGTTTAAAATGTTTCACCACGGGTTAAGTGAGAAGTTAATTAAAGATAGGCCACCCATTTTCTAATAATTTTTAAAAATTAATAGAAAATTTCCCACTTAACCCGTGGTGAAACATATGCAATTAATACACTTTGCTTAACCACATTTGGTGAAACAAACCGAGTGTTTTAATGAAAGTGTATTACTTTAATTTTATTCTATATACTCAATGGGAGATATTCTGTAAAGAAGCTGTTCAAGTTCAACGTTTATTTTATATCATCACAGAAGCTTTTGTAATAAATATATATGTATATAAATATAATGTGAAATTAATCAATAATTACGTTAAACTTTACATTTCTCGTGCGGCATTGCCCCGAATGTTTGATAAAAAATGTAATAATAAATATTTCTTTCTTTCTTTCTTAATCTTATCCTCTTTTACCCGTATTTGGTGTCGAGGTAAATATTTATTTACAAAAGTAAATATAATCAATGTATAATAAATCAAGCTCCTTTCATTTACATTACGTGTGGAATTGAGAAATTATTTATATGATTCATGCATGGCTGAATTATTATCTAATATGCTCGCTGGTTCAAACTCATCCCGCTGAATACCTTGCATTTTGATTCCTTCTCTCTTTCCCTCTTTCCGTCAGGGTTTTATTTCATCTCTGTAGATATATAGACCGTTATTCCCATCTCTTTCAATATTTATTCCTTTACGTCTTTTATACCCCTGCCCCCATGCTTTTTTCTTCGTTTAGGGGAAAAGTTTCGTATCTGTATCTACTATATTTACAATCTCATATGAATCCGCTCGTGGTTTATACGCAAGTTGGTTTAAATTATGAAAGTATACACATTTTATTATAAAATGGGACAATAAAGATTTTTTTATCGTTATTGTTTTATTGTACAAGCTGTTTTTTTTTATCTTGTTAATTGTTGAGGCTTCTACTTTGTTATACATTGTAATTCAATTGTAATAAATGAAACACTTTTTTACTTTATTTGTATAACTCGGATTGATTTTATCCGTTTTTTTATATTAGAATCAAATGGATGAGTGAATTATATAAAGAATTAATAATTTTTAATTGAAAAAATTATTCATTTTCTTCGTTACAATTATATAATTGTAACGAAGAGAATGAATACTTTTTTTTAATTTATTTATATAAATATTTTAAATATTCGTCACAGTTGTATAAATAAATTAAATAAAAATATTTTTGAAAATAATTAATAAATTATTCCCTCTTTATTAAACTTCTATTTTTTCATATATTAAATAAAAATGATTTGAAAATAATTAATAAATTATTTTCACATTTAGCTCTGTGACTATTGACTTACCTACGTAAGTACGTTAAACAAATGCACATTAAAACAACTACTTCCCGGGCAAATACCCACGCCGGACATTGAATTACATAATGTACACCTGCTGCTGCATATCAACAAATATTGAATAATGCAACAAAATTTTGATCCGAGAAAAATTTCATGTAAAAACAACAAAAGGAACGTTTTCTATTTCTATTTTTTCGTTCCTTGCGAAATGAGAATTAATGTATATAAAAAAAATGCACGAATTCCGTCTCGGTTTAGTCTGGAGGGTGTTTTATTTAAATTAGGGGAGGCCGTGAGAAATCGCCGGCGACATTCCGCAATATCATCCGCCTTATCATCTTCCGAATATCGCGGCACAAAAGCTCGAAATAAATCGCGCCGCGTGGGAAATCAATCCCGCTCAAACACCGAATTCCCACACACTCCACGGCGGATCATTTATTTACGAAAACCAGGCCGAACGGGGATATTGGGCCCGCGTAATGTTTTCTTTAATAATTCAAAGGTAAAATTAGACGAGAAGTTAATCGAATAATGGTTTAATAATTATAAAACTGACACATTTAACAAATATAATATATTTGGATTATCAGATGTAGGAACAATATTCAATTTAATTCTCTAATTAACTGAGGTTAGTTATTGATTAAAACTCTTTTAATCTTTCTTAATAAATTTATTATTTACCAGATGTACATTTCGGTCTCAAAAAGACCATATCAATGGTTTTACAGGTTGTTTCTCGAATAGACTTTGATTAAATATGTTTCACCACGAGTTAAGTGAGAAATTAATTCAAAATATTGTTTCTCGAAATATACATCAGTGAAACAGTCTTTATTTACTGTTTTTATATAATATACATGTATTATCTGTATACTTTGAAGAAAGATGTATATATTTAGATTAATTAGAGTTATTTTTGCGTTAATCCGCGTTTATTATTTTCGTTCTGTTTGAACGCAGGCGTGATAATAAATGAAATGTGAATGCGATATACGTTTATAATTTATTTAGTGAATCATATCCAGGTATGTGTATCGAACACCCGTTGTGTACAATTAACCCACATATCGCATGTCTGGGGGCGGTTAATGTTAATGGAAATAAGTGGACTCTATAAATAGCGACCCTAATGAAAAACTAAAAAAAAAAAAATGAAATGAGGGAGAAAGAAATCTGACCGAGAAATATGAATTATAATATAACCCAACTAAAACTCGAAATAATTGAACAAAAATAACAACTTTTTAATTATATAAGGCAGAGCTAATGAGGGATGAAATCCCGAAACACGTGTCTACATATGGCCTTATATTACGTAATTTTTTTTTGCATTAAATATTTTTGTTTCAACATTCATTATCTTTCTAAAGGCGAGCTGAACTGTGATATTTTCTATCAATCTTAACAAGGACACGATGGCGTAAAAAAATAACCGCAGTGGATAAAAGCCTGAAAACGTGGAAGTTACTCGAGACAGGATGGACGGACATTTAAGGGCTTTTAGACAGCCCGGAGGTAAGTACATCGAATTACTCACTTCCTTTATAATTCAATAGAGTCGAAATTTAGTTTCCCTCGCAGCTCAGGTGAGGCGAACGCAATAAATCCGAATTTTCCCGGCGCTCTCAACGAGTACTGTGAAGGGCATTATAATGAATTCGGTTACTCGGAAAATGTGATGGAATTAATAAATGCGCTATAAATTGAGTTAGAATTTATTACGCTCAGTGTTGATTTAAGTATTGTATTTTTGTTCGCAAAACAATACAATATTAACAACATATTCAAAATAAATAGAAAAGTAAATGTGAAAATAATTTATTAATTATTTTCAAATCATTTTTATTTAATATAAAAAAATAAATAAAATAAAAATAAAAAGTGTTTTCATATATCTATCAAATCTTCACGAAATGTATATTTAATTAAGTGAAAAAAAATGAAATAAAGTAATTTAATGAAGAAAAACACTTGTTATTTATTTTCCATTATTTATTTTAGATTTCTTGACACGTGTTCCGGAATAATGTGAAAAATAATAATAAAACACTCTTAAATTTGTTGGAAAAGAGTTGGGATATTTACTTTTTCAGAAAAAAATCATTTCCAGTCCTTTGAGGCCCTTTGAATACATGGTGGCTTATGGGAACCGTTAAGTAAGACGCGCAGATTGAAGCTTTTGGACATTACGTTGATTAAACTAAGATAATTTTCTACAAAAATGCGACAGGACTTTCAAACTTGAAGAATTAGATTCCGGAAGGATTTATCTATATTTCAGCCAAAAAATCAACACAATAACATTTTTGTGCCGTTTTACAAAAATTCGCAAAGTTGGACGAGATTTTCGCTCCTTTTTTGAAGGCCCAGTTTACACCCCTGCTATACGAAAACCATTTGCTTCACATAGCTGAAATTTACACTATTAATGCTCCCATTCCTAGTAAACATTTTGGTGTAATTTGAAGTCATTTCGCGAATTTCGGATTTTTCACGAAAATCCACTTTTTTCGAGAAAATATTCAAATTTCGATGAAATTTTTTTTCTTCCGAAAAAATCTGAAAAAATTCTCAAACACTCTTGAAGATGTTGGTAAAGAGGTGGTATATTTATTTTTCCAGCAAAAAGTCATTTCCGGTCCTTTGAGGCCGTTTGAATTGTTGATTCCCATTTACATGGAGGCTTATGGGAACGGTTTAAGCGAGACGCGCCAATTGACGCTTTTGGACGTTACGTTGATTAAACTAAGATAACTTTCTACAAAAATGCGATAGGACTTTCAAACTTGAAGAATTAGATTTCGGAAGGATTTATCTATATTTCAGCCAAAAATCAACAAAATGACATATTTGTGCTGGCTTACAAAAATTCTCAAAGTTGGATGAGTTTTTCGCTCATTTTTTGAAGGCCCAGTTTACACCCCTCTCGTACGAAAACTGTTTGCTTCACGTAGCTGAAATTTACACAATTTATGCTCCAATTCCTTGGGAACATTTTGGTATAATTTGAAGTCATTCCGCGAATTTCGTATTTTTCACGAAAATCCACTATTTTTGAGAAAATATTCAAATTTCGATGAATTTTTTTTCTTCCAGAAAAATCTGAAAAAAATCTCAAACACTCTTGAAGATGTTGGTATAGAGGTGGTATATTTATTTTTCCAGAAAAAAGTCATTTCCGGTCCTTTGATGCCGTTTGAATTGTTGATTCCCATTTACATGGAGGCTTATGGGAACGGTTTAAGCGAGACGCGCCAATTGACGCTTTTGGACGTTACGTTGATTAAACTAAGATAACTTTTTACAAAAATGCGATAGGACTTTCAAACTTGAAGAATTAGATTCCGGAAGGATTTATCTATATTTCAGTCAAAAAATCAACATAATGACATTTTTGTGCTGGTTTACAAAAATTCGCAAAGTTGAACAAGTTTTTCGCTAATTTTTTGAAGGCCCAGTTTACACCCCTGCTGTACGAAAACTATTTGCTTCACATAGCTCAAATTTACGCTATTGATGCTCCCATTCCTATGGAACATTTTGGTGTAATTTTAAGTCATTCCGTGATTTTTGGATTTTTGACCAAAATCCACTTTTTTTCAAGGGGTATCCCTTAGAAAATATACAAATTTCGATGAATTTTTTTTCTTCCGGAAAAATCTGAAAAAATTTTCAAACACTTTTGAAGATGTTAGAAAAGAGGTGGCATATTTATTTTTACAGAAAAATATCATTTCCGGTCCTTTGAGGCCGTTTCAATTGTTGATTCTCATTTACATGGAGGCTTATGGGAACGGTTTAAGCGAGACGCGCCAATTGACGCTTTTGGACGTTACGTTGATTAAACTAAGATAACTTTTTACAAAAATGCGATACGTCTTTCAAACTTGAAGAATTAGATTCCGGAAGGATTTATCTATATTTCAGCCAAAAAATCAACACAATAACATTTTTGTGCTGTTTTACAAATATTCGCAAAGTTGGACGAGTTTTCCGCTCCTTTTTTGAAGGCCCAGTTTACACCCTTGCTATACGAAAACCATTTGCTTCACATAGCTGAAATTTACACTATTAATGCTCCCATTCCTAGTGAACATTTTGGTGCAATTTGAAGTCATTTCGCGAATTTCGGATTTTTCACGAAAATCCACTTTTTTTATAAATATTCAAATATCGATGAAATTTTTTTTCTTCTGAAAAAATCTGAAAAAAATCTTAAACACTCTTGAAGGTGTTGGAAAAGAGGTGGTATATTTATTTTTCCAGAAAAAAGTCATTTGCGGTCCTTTGAGGCCGTTTGAATTGTTGATTCCTATTTACATGGAGGCTTATGGGAACGGTTTAAGCGAGACGCGCCAATTGACGCTTTTGGACGTTACGTTGATTAAACTAAGATAACTTTCTACAAAAATGCGATAGGACTTTCAAACTTGAAGAATTAGATTCCGGAAGGATTTATCTATATTTCAGTCAAAAAAATCAACATAATGACATTTTTGTGCTGTTTTGAAAAAATTCGCAAAGTTGGATGAGTTTTTCGCTCATTTTTTGAAGGGCCAGTTTACACCCCTCTTGTACGAAAACTATTTGCTTCACATAGCTGAAATTTACACAATTCATGCTCCCATTCATAGGGAACATTTTGGTGCAATTTGAAGTCATTCCGTAATTTTTGGATTTTTGACGAAAATCCACTTTTTTTTAGAAAATATTCAAATTTCGATTTAATTTTTTTCATTACTTACATATTTTTAGCTTAATAAATAATTAAACTGATTAAATCACAAACGATTATTATTTTTTTACTGTACTCCCCCGTAAATATCCCTCGTTTTTATTGAACAATAACTCAAGCTTTATCAGAGTCGAGCCTTAAGCGCCCGTTGTTTAAACACCCAATTATTCATACTTTATCAACATTCTCCGTTCCAAGGACGACACACGGCCACGACAAACACGGCGTTTTCTCTAAATTAACAATTAAACGCGGGGCCGAGCGCCGCAACATAATTAACTCGTGATAACAACAAATTTAATTCCGCCGCCGTTTAATTAAAACCGCCCGATTTGCGAGCGTTAAAATGGCGCGCTTTCTGATCGCGCCGAAACATCTAAATTGGACAAACACCGTGGAATATAAGAATTTACACGCGTATTATTTATGCTAATTTATATATATATATATATATATATATATATATATATATAATCGATGTACCCTTTTACCAATTGGTGTCGGGGTATGTTAATTTTTATATATTTAAATTTCATATACCCGACGCCTTAAGGAGCAACAAGGGATAGCAGAAGAAAATTCATACATTAAAGAAGAAAAATTATATTCTTAAACAATTTGTGACTTCGTCAGGTGTTTCAAAATCTGAGACTATTAAATCTTTTAGAAATTTAAAAAAATTAATTACAATACACGTATTTCTTTCTTTCTTTCTTTCTTTCTTTCTTTCTTTCTTTCTTTCTTTCTTTCTTTCTTTCTTTCTTTCTTTCTTTCTTTCTTTCTTTTTTTCTTAATCTTATCCTCTTTTACCCGTATTGGGTGTCGAGGTTATTGTAATTATTTACAGTTATTTAAATTAAAATTATTTAAATGAGAAAAAAATCTCTCGTAATGATATAAGTGAAACTAAATCAAATGAATTTAACTTAATGGATAAAGTAATCATTCACAGAATTACCGTCGTGTTTGCATATAAAAGTAAGTCACCTTAATTGAGTAGAAAATTGATTAAACCTAATTTGATTTAAATATAAAACAATAATAAATTATCAAAAATCTACAAATTGAATAATTAATTCATATTAGCTTGGATAACAAGCAAACATTATAAAAATATTTAATGATTTCTAGGATCATAAGAACACTACCTTTAATTAATACATTTTAATAAAACATTGTGATTAGTTAGAAAAGAAAGTGTCCGATATATTCTTTTATAAATATATTCTGACTTTAATAAAATAAACATTCCTTCGAAGTATTAGCTTTATATCACCATGCGGAAATCGCATTGAAGATCTCCGGAGCTCCGTTTCCAGATAGGACACGAACGCACGGCGGTGTAATCAGTGTAAAGGGGAAACCCGAAGACCAGAGGAGCCCTAATCTTGTAAGATAAGAGGGGCCTGATAAGAATTAAATTGTATTCGGAAAGCGAGAGTGACAAATGTACGCGGATCGGTGATTTATGCCCGACGTGCTCCTTGTTTTGTTAAAACGTACAGTCCTGCAATGCGTTTTCGTTCGGAATTAAGTGGATGTACCATTTTTTTCCCTCCACTTCTCTTAAGGGGGTAGTAATTTAAATACAACTGAAAAATAGGTAAATAGAAAAGAGTATTTATTCACTTGGTCACAGTTATTTAAATATATTAAATAAAAATGATTTCAAAATAATTAATAAATTACCAAAAGTCACAGAGCAAAATGTGAGAATAATTTATTAATTATTTTGAAAAATAGGTGTTTTTCGCATTTTTTTTTGCGAATAAAAGGGAATTACAACTTTCGATATAGAAGTGAATGGTTTTTTGAGTTTACGTGAAGTGTTTAATCACAAATTTAAAGACGGTTATTCCTTACTTCACAATTTATTTTTATGTTAGATGTACATTTCGAGACACAAAGTCTTTAAATTTGGAATATAAGTATAAGTACTCTGGCAACCGCCTAAATAGTTGTGTATTAAGTTGATGCTAGTTTGTATCTCTTGACCATCTTCTATGCTGCGGAAGAATTGAAAGGAG
Organism: Philonthus spinipes; assembly: GCA_963082785.1. Lineage (NCBI taxonomy): Eukaryota > Metazoa > Arthropoda > Insecta > Coleoptera > Staphylinidae > Philonthus > Philonthus spinipes. The sequence continues at coordinate 1,363,461 of OY720310.1, read as the reverse complement.
TGGATGTACCTTTCAATTCTTCCCTGTCGCTCTTCTTTCTCTTCCAACCATTTTCAAAAAGTTTTGTTTTTCAAGTTGTATCTATCATATGCTTTCTGTAAATCGTATATTGTTTATTGTATATTTTGAGTATATGCTTTCTGTAAATCGTATATTGTTTATTGTATATTTTGAGTATATCCACAATTCGCAACGAATGTATTACATTGTTTTATTTAAAATTCGAGTCCGTTTTACGTTCCACCGTGACAATAAACCCAAACATTAATTTTAATCTTATTCCTCGTAAACCCCGCATCCGCAACAAGAAATAATAAATCGCGGCGTACACTCCGGGCCGACACAAAGCGCGAGAAAAACAACCCTTTTCATTACGCGAAATGGACGAATAATTCAAAGTCGCCGCGCGACAAAAACCAACATCGCAATTTGCTATCTCGTTATTATGAACTTGCATCGTCCTCGCGTGGAGGGGAAAAAGGATGTAAATAAATAACGACGCTATTTTTCTTGTATTTTTTTTATAAGGGTGGGAGATAAGCCGGAATATGGAAACGTAAACGCGAAATTGTGCAGACGGAATACAATGCTAGTAGCGACGTGCCCCCAGACGCGCATCAATTACCATGAAATTTCGCAGATGGCGGAGTTAAATGTGCGCTCATCATACCCGAGACACTTAACTCCTTCGCTAGTTCGAGTTGTTTAAGGGCGGGGTGGTTCAAGAGTGCGGGTGAAGTTCGAGATTACGTGGTCGTGTCGGGGAGTAATTTTAGATGTACCACCTTTCGAGTTACTTTATTACATTGAGCAAACAAATAGAGTGTCGAGGATGAAAAGGACGGTTTTGTTGCTGAAAAATAAGAGGATTATTGAAGTGGATGTTACGAAGAAATGATAATTTCCAATTAATCAAAGTTTCCACTCTTAAAAAAATATGAAGAAATGATAATTTCCAATTAATCAAAGTTTCCACTCTTTAAAAAATATGAAGAAATGATAATTTCCAATTAATCAAAGTTTCCACTCTTTAAAAAATATGAAGAAATGATAATTTCCAATTAATCAAAGTTTCCACTCTTTAAAAAATATGAAGAAATGATAATTTCCAATTAATCAAAGTTTCCACTCTTTAAAAAATATGAAGAAATGATAATTTCCAATTAATCAAAGTTTCCACTCTTAAAAAAATATGAAGAAATGATAATTTCCAATTAATCAAAGTTTCCACTCTTTAAAAAATATGAAGAAATGATAATTTCCAATTAATCAAAGTATCCACTCTTAAAAAAAATACGAAGAAATGATAACTTCCAATTAGTCAAAGTTTCCACTCTTAAAAAAATACGAAGAAATGATAATTTCCAATTAATCAAAGTTTCCACTCTTAAAAAATATGAAGAAATGATAATTTCCAATTAATCAAAGTTCCCACTCTTAAAAAAATCATCTATCTTTTAAATTTCAAGATATTTTTTGAGATTTTTTTTTAAACGTACTATAATTAGATTGAAATATCTTAGGGGGCTAATTTTGAAATGGTGTGATTTAAAAGTTCCCACTTTTAAAAATTGAGTATAATTTGTTTATATCCAACTATACACAAAATCGTTTCAAATTTTTAAAATTGAACCATTTCGGTTTATCGAGCCTCTCAGATCAGAGTATTCTTCACCTGAAGAAGCCATAGTGTGGTAAAAAAAATCTAGCGATATTACAATAGGCTTTGAAAGACTAAATAGTGTTATTTAATATAAGTATTCCATATACGTTAATAAAAGTAGCTGGAGCGAATATTTTGCTGTGTAAAATTGAATTGGTCTACTTATTTAATCCTCGAATCTATACCATTTCTCAAACGTGTTATAATTAAGCAAAAAAAAACATGGAGTTATTTTTAAAATGGTGTGATTTCACAATTGCTCCTCGATATTTTTTTTATAAATCCAGTCGGAAAAGAGACTCCTTCGCTAGTTTAAGTTGTTTAAGAGCGAAGAGAAAAAAGGTAAGAGGAGAAGGCATAATATGAAAACTTGAAAAATTCATCTCACGAAATCGCTCCAGAATTTCTCCGGCAAACAATCACTTACCTTTCCCGAGCTGGATGCGTTTCCAGGTGCATCCCGGCGAAATAGTGCAAAGTTAAACCGGCTTATTTGCATCATCAATCACGCCCTCGAAGCGTACGGATGTACGAGAGGGTGGTATGGAGGAGAGCAACCTCCTTCCTCCCCCGCAATTACCGCCCTCTTCGCGATTTTCGAATGTTATCTCTTCAACGCTGGAGTGTTTGCACATTGCTCAGTAATATTTGACTCGCGGGGACGATTGTATTGATCAAACACCAACACACTCGGTTTTGTTACAGTTGAGGTTTGATTTATTTCAGATGGGATGTATGAATTGGTTATTTGTTTGATTCATTGCTAATATTTGAATTTGATATATCAAGTTGAATCCAGTTGGATTGTATTTTTTTTATATGATTTATTTTTCAAGCTAATAATTAAATCTATTGACTATAAAAGTAATCCAATTCAATTTATATGAAAATGTATATAAATTGAATCGGATTACTTTTATGATTAACATTCATTAGTATTAAGTAATATGTATTTAAATGGACTTACCGTTAATAAACAATAAACAATAAACAAATATTGTTAGTTTATATAATAAAATATTATCTTTCAAAAAAAAAATCGGAATTTAATAAAATTTACAGAATTTGATGATTTCGATGAATTGTACCAATAAAACAACTTCTAACGTTGTATAACAAGTTATACAAACAAAGTAAAAAATTGTTTTATTTAATAGAATACAATTTATTTTATTATTTATAAAATGGCTATCGACCATCAGTCTTTCAGCCAAACAAGTTTCCATTTAACCGCATATAAAAAAAGTTCTTTTTAAGAAAAAAAACGCTTTCATTTTTTTTTAGTAATAATTTAGCATTACATTAAAAAAGGTGTGTAAAATAGTTTGAGGTCCCCGGGGGAAGGCGGGCATTTTGTTAACGTTGTTTTGCTGTTCGAAAAAGCTCAGGTGCAGCTTATTTATGCGCCAGTTTGCCAGAACTTTCCGTGAATGTGGCGCACAACTTTCGGCATTAAACACGCCGGTGCAGGCATTAAGAGCAGGAGGGCATTTTAAGAGCGCACAACCGTGCATACAGTACGTATTTAAATTAACGCCAGCAGAGTGCCTTCGTACAATATTTCAAGTGTCCTCCCTTTTTTTTTGTGCGAAGTGGATGGAAGTTACAGTTTTAATTGTTAAATGTGAATACAGTTGCTTGCATGAGATTAAAATATTAAAAAAAGAGTAACTTATTTCATTTTTTCTTTTAGATGTAATAATAGTTGTTATAACTTATTACTTTTTTTGTCTGTGTCCTCTATTGTAATAATTATTGTTTGCTATCGGATTTTTTTTACCATTCTACTCAATTTCTTGATTCAATTAAAACTTATTGAATGGCTGAATTACAATAAAATGTCATTGAATTACATATTTAGTTTTCCTTGTTTGCTTAAACAGGACAAGTTCGCCTTCCTTTAGTGGACGAAACAATGATTCTCGCTCGTCTACCCAATTCGTTGACGATGCCACTTGAAATTAGGCAGAAGGTGGCGCTTGCGTCGTCTTTAATTTATTATGAGTCATTGAATTACTTTTAATCCTCAAATTAAAAAAAAAAACTTAACAATAATGAACAAATAAATCAATTTAATCCATACCGACTAAAAACGTCTCCCATAATAATTATCATTATTAATCGATGGCTGTGGCTTTTACTTGATGAAACTCCATAATAGTGTATTATGGAGTTTAATCAAGTAAAATGTAAATAATGAATGTAATGTAAATAAAACAAGAGTTTTTTGTTTGTTTAAGTTTGCTACAATTAGCAGAGCTGCACTGATGAGGGATGAATCCGGAAATTGCAGCTTTGTAATTATTATTTATGATTTCCTTTCATTAAATATTTTCGACTCAAACTGCGGAGAAGTACTGGTATACAGCACAAAAAATATCTATTGTGTAATCCAATGTCCGGCGGCGTATATGCTTGGGAAGTAGTTGTTGCTTGTCGAAAACTTACAGTGTACGTAATTTTTGCTGTTAGAAAAAGGAATTGAACGGAAAATTTCCATGTTTAATTTTATTGTAACTCTTCTAATTAACTTTTTTTTACAATGAAATTTTATCAATAAAATTCGATAAAATCCTTTTTCCGATTGCAAAAATTAATTAAATAAAAATGATTTTTGAAAATAATTAATAAATTATTTCCACATTTAATTCTGTGATATTTTTACGTTACGTAAGTACTTTAAACAAATGCACATTAAAACAACTATTTCCCGGGCAAATGCCTCGCCAGATATTGATTAATTGGTTTGAAATTTTAACATAGGTATTTACATTATTGATAATAGAGGCTTCTATTTCGTTATACATTGTTTTAAGTTTTAATTCACTTTGTTTGTATAACTTTAATTAAAGTTATACAAACAAAGTGAATCAGCGTTTTTATTAAAAAAATAGGTATTTACATTAAATTTCTCATATTTCTGCTTACAATAATTTATATTCAGAGCGTTAATGGGTTAAGGAAATAAATTAACAAAAAGGTCGCTTCTTTGTGAGGAAACTAAACGGAAATCACTTGGCACTGTTTGACAATATTAAATTCCTTTGAAAAATGGCCTAAAAAACAGAAACTAGTCAGGAATAAAGTTTTAATATTTATGATCCAAGTGTTTTTATTTAAATATCCTTACATAGATTAACATGTTTTACCAAGTTCCCAAATAAGATCATAATTCGTAATAGAAACGTTTCTTGTTTAATTAAATAAAAATATATTTTTAATGTAAAATTAATATTCACACGATTTTATCATTTGCAACAAGATTAATTTACAAACAAAACACCATTTCTTTCCAGTTTGTGAAAACTTTTAAAAACGCTTTTTAATAACAACAATGTACAAAAATAAAAAAAAAACGCCGACAAACGAATTAAATCCAACGGGCCAAACAAGTTGTAATTGTGGTAAAGTTGAAGTTAATGGAGGATTCTCGCCCCCGCGCGCAAATATTATTCGAAATTAAAAACCCGACATTAACTGGGGTAAACTCCCGCGGGATTTGCAAAAAATCTGCCAAGTACGGAATGAATGTTAATATCCTTTTTGTTTGCATTCCCTACAATAAAGCTGTTTAATAAAATAAAATAAAAAAAATCACAGCAATAGATAAATTGAAATAAAACAATCGAGAAAACAAAATGTTCTTAAATAATGTTGAATCAATATTGAAACTATAATAATAATAATAATTAAAATAAAACACCCTCGACACCCAATACGGGTAAAAGAGGATAAGATTAAGAAAGAAAGAAAGAAAATAAAACGCATTTATAGTTATTTAAATATCAATGAAATTAAACAAGGAAAATTTTCTAGAATTGAATGGGTATAATCGAATTATACTGATTATTGCCAGAAAAAAATCCTTGCTTAATTTCGTCGTATCTAGAAGCCATACCTTTAGATAAGGTTGCGCTGCTCCATACTGGAATCATCCAGATCATAATTGCGGGGTTGATCACTCCCTATTAAATTTTTTAAACTTTCTTGCTGATCCATAAATTCCTATCCTTTGTTTTGTTCTGCCATTTGTTTATTTAAATTCCACTTAAATCCTCTTCGAATGCTTGCTGGAAGTCAATAAAGAAGAGCCCACTATCAATTTGGTATTCCTGTACCACAGTAATTATTTGAGAGGATGTGAATTGCGTCTATTTTAGATTTCATGAAGCTAAATTGATATTGTTTCATTGTCGTAGTTATTGTCTCTTATATAATTGTTGATATCACCTTGTATGCTGTATTTAGGAGTGTTATACCTTTATAGATCTTACATAGATGGCTGGTCACCTTTTTTTGTGTATTGTTACTATATTACCGGTTTTCTATTCTTCTGGAAATTTTTCTTCTCTTCATATTTTTCTTATGATATAGTATAGCTGTTCAGAAACTTGTATCCGTTGTAATAATAATAATTGTTTGCATCATAAATCGCGAAAGTTTTATTATAAACTTATTGATTTAAATATTCTCTAGCTGCATAATGAGCAGAATATCTCTGTGCGTATACGAGATGCGGGTTATATCAATATTCCGTAAACCTTGTACTGCTGGTATCACTTGGTTCTCAAGTAGCTTCAATTACTTTTGGCCATTTAGATTGCCCCCTATAAAAAAATGGGTCATATAATTGTGTCCTCAAAATTCCGTTAAGTTTTTAGGTTTTGAAATTTATTCTTCGGCGCTTGTTTTCTTTGGACCAGTATCTCACTACCGAAGGATTGTGACGACCACGGAAACCCGATTCATAATTAAGTAAAATATTTCGAAGAAATTCGTGCACTTGAACGTAGTTACGCAATGAATGGGTGAGCAGAAAAGCCGCGTTCGACTTGTAAAAATTTAATAAACAGCTTCCTCCGTCATATTCCCAACGCACCCCCACTTGCATTTCGCTCAAACCCGCGTTAAATTTTAAATTCGTTTAAATCACGTGAACCGGAGCGGGAGCACTATTCCTCCCACTCGAACCCCCCGGCGATTCGAAGAAAACCGGAAGCACGCTTTTACCCCCTCCGACGACACGTTTTAACTTGTCGAAAAGCGGACCGGAGTTATTGGGCGCCACTGGGTTCGCGGAATTGAAACGGTGAAATATTAATGTTTGAATTGCGGAAATCAAAAAAAGAGGAAATATATGAATGTGTGTACCGGCCGGAAGATTGAAACGTGTTTGCTCGACGGATTGAATTTATGGGGTGAAATTATGCAGAGGGTAAAGCAAATAGGAATACGTTGTAAATGAATAATTGCTAATCCAATAAATGTAGAAATAGTTTATTAATTATTTTCAAATCATTTTTATTTAATTTATTTAAATATCTTTGACCAAGTGAATGACGACATTAAAATTGTTGATTTCCGCCTAGTAGGCCGGATCAGTGTTGGGATACTACCATTTCTTCGATTTTTAACATAATTTCCATTAAAAAGAAGAAAAACATGAAATTAGGGTAAATCGTATTTTACAAGAACTTGACATTAAATTCAAGCGATGAATTTTTACAATACTCTCACACTGCTCGTGAAAGCCTACACAGATAGATTTTAATTATTTATTTACATCCCTGCATCAACAACAAACCACCAGCATAATTATTTACAACAATAATTTAAAAGTCACAGTCGTTATACATCCTCTCCTCCTTTTATCCATCAAGTGGATTTCGGAGCTAGAGGAAAGTCGGGATCGGGTTAATTAAGCAGGCTGCTTTGCTTATCAAGGACGGCTGTATCGGTATCCAGGAATGGGGCGGAAATGGCGATGGGGGGAAATGGAAGGGGCGGGGGTGGTTTAATGTCTCACGGTTGATGGGGCGTGTGTTGATGTTGATGTGTTTCAATTATTCCACATTGGCTATCCCGTTGATTGCCCCGTACAGGAATTAAGGGTTAAGGGGGTCGAATCTATCAATTATCATAGTTGAGAGGGTTAAGTGTGCTGGTAGCTTTGATAAACGTTAAATTGTTATTGTTTGTTGTTGTAGTAAAAAAGCTCCATTGATTACATATCGATTAAATTGTGAATTTGTTATTTTTTAATTAAAGAAATACCAATTTTTTGTATTTGCAGCACCCTCAATTTGGATTATTTTTGCTTTAGTCGCTTAGGTCGGACTCGAATTAAAAAAAATAAAAAAAAAATATTAATAACCACTTAAGAGCCAAATTGACTAGATTAGTCTCTTAATAAGATTCCAAACTGTCAGATAATAACAATTGTTTGTATTTGCAGCACCGTACAACCCCTCTAGGGCGCCCTTAATTTTTTATGGCTTAGGTCAGACTCGAATTAAAAAAAATCAAGAAAAAATATTAATAACTACTTAAGAGCCAATTTGACTAGATCAGTCTCTTAATAAGACTCCAAACTGTCAGATAATACCAATTGTTTGTACTTGCAGAACCGTACAACCCCTCTAGGGCGCCCTCAATTCGGATTAATTTTGCTTTTATCGCTTAGGTCGGACTCGATTTAAAAAAATCAAAAAAAATATTAATAACCACTTAAGAGCCAACTTGACTAAATCAGTCTCTTAATAAGACTCCAAACTGTCAGATAATAACAATTGTTTGTACTTGCAGCACCGTACAACCCCTCTAGGGTAATCTCAATTCGGATTATTTTCGCTTTTATCGCTTAGGTCGGACTCGAATTAAAAAAAAATAAAAAAAAATATTAATAACTACTTAAGAGCCAATTTGACTAGATCAGTCTCTTAATAATACTCCAAACTGTCAGATAATACCAATTGTTTGTATCTGCAGCACCGTACAACCCCTCTAGGGTACCCTCAATTTGGATTATTTTCGCTTTTATCGCTTAGGTTGGACTCGAATTAAAAAAAATCAAAAAAAATATTAATAACTACTTAAGAGTCAATTTGACTAGATCAGTCTCTTAATAATACTCCAAACTGTCAGATAATACCAATTGTTTGTATCTGCAGCACCGTACAACCCCTCTAGGGTACCCTCAATTTGGATTATTTTCGCTTTTATCGCTTAGGTTGGACTCGAATTAAAAAAAATCAAAAAAAATATTAATAACTACTTAAGAGTCAATTTGACTAGATCAGTCTCTTAATAAGACTCCAAACTGTCAGATAATACCAATTTTTTGTACTTACAGCACCGTACAACCTCTCTACGGCGCCCTCAATTTGGATTAATTTCGCTTTTATCGCTTAGATCGGACTCGAATTAAAAAAATCAATAAAAAATATTAATAACCATTTAAGAGCCAATTTGACTAGATCAATCTCTTAATAAGACTCAAAACTGTCAGATAATACCAATTGTTTGTACTTACAGCACCGTACAACCCCTCTAGGGTACCCTCAATTTGGTATAATTTTCGCTTTTATCGCTTAGGTCGGACTCGAATTAAAAAAAATCAAAAAAATATTAATAACGACTTAAGAGCCAACTTGACTAGATCAGTCTCTTAATAAGACTCCAAACTGTCGAATAATACGAATTGTTTGTACTTACAGCACCGTACAACCTCTCTAGGGCGTCCTCAATTTGGATTAATTTCGCCTTTACTTGCAGCATTGCTTCAGTTTTCCGTATACCTAAAAACCGCAACCATAATTTTAAAAGTTTAACGTTAATGGGTTAAAAAGGGAATTTTGGAATTGCCAACAATAAAATCAAAACAACCTCAGATTTCACATTTTTTTTATTTTTCGTAAATATAAAGAGTCATACATCTCTAACACTACAATATAATCCATTTCTCATTTTTTATATATATATATTTTTCATCATACTCACTTACTATATATATTTATATATTTCCATTGTATTTTCTCTGTTTAAAATTTAATAATTATAGAGTCATCACATATAAAAGTATAGGCCTACCCTGTATATAAACACTTATGTCCGCTTCCACACGTCGCCCTCAAGATTTGAAACATTAAATTTACATTATGTCTACATATAAATATCCTTTATTTATTTATTTATTGATTTATACTTATCTTACGATGTTGTTTTCTTTTTTTTTTAATTAATTTATTACAGTATTTATTTATTTTAATATACATTTATTTTATACGCACACAGGAAAATAAATTATAAATACATATTTCATATTTATTTAATAAAAAAATGCTCAACCAGCGTTTAGATAATTGTTGATGGGTATTTCGGTCTTTCGGACCAGTGTGTTACATTTGCAGTGTTTTGATGGATGAATGTTGAAAGTTAATAAAGCATCGTTTTTTCATAGATTTTTTAAATTTACACATTTAAATTCTTTCCGGATTTCTCTATAATAAACTGCGAAGCAATAATTTTAATAAAATTGTTTTTACATGTAAAATCCTGATCAAGTCATCACCATATACTGGGAGATTACGCGATCAGGATTTTAATATATATAGATAATTGATAATGCTCACTTTGCGTACAAAATTAATATTTTGCGTTCCAGTGAAGAAAAGTTTACAGAGTTTTATTTGATTTATTTACGCTATTGAGTAGAGTAAGTTTAGTTTCTTGCAATTATTATTTTTGTGACAGATTTCTTTTGATTTTCGTCTTTTGCAAATCAATTTATGAAATATGTTTATAAATTAATATTATAGGAACTTTTTTATTTTTATTTAAAAACAAAATCATTCAAACAATTTCAGAGATAAAACAATAAAATGAAAAAAAAAGTTAACATTATTATTATTTAGGAACATTGTATTTTTATAGAGAGAAAGAAACAAGTTAATTAGTAAATCACAGTAATAAAACACCTTTATTTTGAGTAGATTGTTTATTTATGTTTTTTTTGTTATTATATTATATCTAATTAGGCAAAAGGTGGCGCTTGCGTCGTCTTTAATTTATTATAATTAATATCTATAGTATAATAAAATTAAAATTGTCTGAAAGACGAATGGTCGATATACATTTTATAAATAATAAAATAAAATGTATTATATTTAATAATAAATACCTCAATATGATTTGTATATATGTTTCACTATGTTCTCACTAATTACTTGGTGAAACTTGATTGAAATATTAATTTGAAATAAAAAAAAAACACTAACTTAGTGAAGTTAGTGAAACAAACCAAGTGTTTTTTATTTCAAATTAATATGATTTTAAATATATAAAATTAAAATAGATAAAAAAATAACAAAAAGTGTAAGTTACTTTTATCCTCACAGTCTAAGCAGTGTTATGTAATAAATATTTATCATAGACTGTGAAATTAATAAATAACGTACACGTTAACTGTATATTTTCGAGTTTACGTGAAGTGATTGATCACAAAATAGGAAGACTCTTATTCCTTACTTCACATTTTTATTATGATAAAAAGTTAAGTAAGGAATAACAGTCTTTCTATTTTGTGAACGTACACGTTAAATTTAAAATTTCCCGTACCGAATAGCCCCGATTGTCTTGTAATTCGGTCTCGTGTTTCCTTATAGGTGATGCAATTATTTATTCGCTATTTTTTTTTGCTCTAAATCAAAAAAATTAATAGTGTTTTATTATTGTAAAATAACCGAATTTAGAAAAGTTATGTTAATACTATTTTTTTTAAAGTAAATCAATTTTATAATTTATTTTTCTGTGTGCTTGAAGAAAGACAGAGTATTTGGAAAGTGCATATAACAAACAGAAAAATTTCAATTCGAAGAAATTATTATATAAAAAAAATCTCCATGGGATGAGTGAGAATTTAATTAAAAAATAGTAATTAAATTAAAAACAATATATTTTACATTTCCTCCAATTTTTTTAACGAATAAAAAGTAAAGAAATTGTTATTAAAAACACAAGGGCGATCGGAGAGAGGAGCAAGCGACCAAGAAGAGAGAGAGAAGTGTAATTCTTGCTATTTTTTTGGTTGCTTGCCCTGTGAGGAATCCCCTCTCAGATCACCCTTGTGTTCAACGTTTGACGACCGTTACTTCTCGCTGTGTTTATTATTAAAATACATTCCTAAAAATAACAGATAAAAAATGAATTTTTTTTTATTTAAATTCTCTTGAAAATTTATCCCGAAACTAATCGAGAATTTAAAGTTATTCAATTTAATCTGTGTTTCATTGACTGATCTTAAATAATCCATCAATATCAATATTATTTCTAAGAAATTTATGTTTATTATTAAAATAAATTCCTAAAAATAATAGAAAAAATATCAAATACTTTCTATTTAAAATCCTCTTGAAAATTTTACTAGTCGAGTCAAAGTTATTCAATTCAATCTGTGTTTCATTGATTGATCTTAAATAATCCATCCATATTAATTTTATTTCTAAGAAATTGAAAAATCCATATTTTATACACACTTTCGTTCTTTTTTTTTAATCTATGACAAGCCGATTTCCGATCTCGCACGGTAAAAATCAATAAAAATCACATTAAACCCGAACCGAATTAACTCGGCCCGGATAGAGAGAAGGAAACTTAAGAACTTAAAATATTCCGAGATCTGAAACAGAGTTGTCCGCACGACTTAAACCTATTCAACAGCCTTATGAAGTTTTATTTATTTTAAAGTTAATTTTATTCCTCACGTATTCCGTACAAAAAGCACTAATAAATTGACTAGAAGAGGAACGGACAAAACGAAACAACTTTTTTTTTTCTCATCTACGTAGTTTGTTGTACACGTAAGTGTTTTATTTTTGTGTGTTACGGGTGAGAGATAGAGAGAGAGAGAGAGAAAGGGAATGAGGGGGGATTGTATTTTTTTTGTATTGTAGGGAAATCGATTGTCGCCTGTATTTTTATTTAAATTTATATATATATATATTTTTAATTATTACGGTTTGCATAAATACATTCAATTATGATTATTAAGTTTTATTTATGCTTCTTTAGTTTCTCGTTTGCGGTTTGTTGAAATATTTGTATTTTTGTTTATTTGTTCATTACGAAATAATCAAAATTTTCTGTAAATAAAATGAAACTTTTCTCACAATTCAAATTTTTATACAAACAGTTGTACTAATATATTGGACACTTTTTTCTCATTAATCATTTGATAAAATATTTTTAAATATTTATAAATTAAATCCACTTGGTTTTGTTTCACTTATATATATTTTATTTTCAACTAGTTTTCGGCTTAATTCCATTTTCAAGAACGAATCCATTTTTTTTTTTCAAAATAATATTTAAATAAAATAAAACAGAGGACATATTTGCAGTTTTTTAAATTGGAATAAAATTAATCACTTTAATTTAAATAACTGCAAATATATTCTTTATTGGCAGAAAGACCGATGGTCGATAGCCGTTTTCTAAGGACAACGTATAACATATTATACGAATTATATTGTTAATTTATTGTATAAAAAATTGTCTGCAGAAATAAAGATGTTATATATATATATTCTTTATTTATATTTATATATATATATATATATATATATATATATATATATACAGAGAGCTTTTTTTTATCAGTATACATTTCCCCTATACATACCTGCAAAATACGCGAGTCAAATGCATTAATATATGTGTGTTTAGTTGCCTATAACACGCAACTGAACACACATATGCCAAATAGTCAACTAAACATACATACATTAATCGGTTCAATGCGTTTGATTGGCGTTTTTTTGCAGGTATACATAGGGGAAATGTATACTGATAAAAAACCTCTCTGTATATATATATATATATATATATATATATATATATATATATTCTACCTATATGGGTGTAGGATTCTTTATTTTATTTTAATCATTGTAATTCAAATATTCTGTTTTTTTTTTGTTTTATTTTTTTATATTATTTCGATTAATTACAGAAAATTTTGAATATTCTAACAAAATATTTCAAATGTTTGATTATTTTTGTCTTTTGTTTATTATTTTATATAGAGAGAGTGAAAAAACCCCGGGCAGTAAACATTTTGTACTTTTATTTCCTCCTTCCAAAATTCGTACGCATCCACCTATTTCAACAAACCGCTCGTCCTCTTTTACACGACTAACAATCATTTTAATTATGTACAAAAATATGTTACATGACTAGAATACATGACTGGCGTGAGCGTTGGAAATTTGCTCCTCTTTTCACTTCATCAAATTATTTAAATTCATGTTTTTTTTTGGTTACTTTGAAAATTGTGCGTAATTTTTGGAAATCATCTAGGGAGCTTTTTATAGTTTGAATTAAGGGACTTTGGTATTTCTTCTTCTTTTTTTTGGTATATTTTAATTTTTATGAAACATTGTTATTAATAATATTTTCCGTATTGAGGACTTTTCATAGTATTTTAATCCTGATTTCATTATGTTTTCCTTAATTAAAATATTTCACCCAGTTTAAAATAAATCGTGGTGATTTTAAAATTATTTAAAAATAAAATTTATGTGTTTATTTTTTTAGTTATTTCACATCATTCAAAAAAAAGTAACATCTTCTCTATAACTCAAATAAAAAACAACGTCTTGTTTAATTTTTTAAATAAAAGATAACGTATTCTTTGTTATCATTAATATAAGATAACGTTTTGATTATTACCTTAAATATACCTTTTTTTGATATCATTGATAAAAGATAAATTTTTGATTGTTAAATAAAAAGATAACGTCTTCTTTGTTATCACAAATAAAAGATAACGTATTGAATATTACTTTAAATAAAAGATAATGTCTTCTTTGTTATCATAAATAAAAGATAACGTCTTCTTTGTTATCATAAATAAAAGATAACGTATTAAATATTACCTTAAATAAAAGATAACGTCTTCTTTGTTATCATAAATAAAAGATAACGTATTGATTATTACCTTGAATAAAAGATAACTTCTTCCTTGTTATCTTAAATTAAACATTGCGTATTCTTTGTTAACTGAAATTGAAATTTTACGTCTTCTCTGTGCTTTTAATATGTTTCGCATACATTTCCAGCAGAGTTTTTCTTCAAGTAGAGATCTTCTAAATTCAAAATATTTGAGCCGTGTTTTCATCCATCCTTCCGGAGAATAATACAATTTGGTTTGCCCGATTGCGGAAATTGCAGATTCAGTTGGTTCGGTTGGTTCTGTTGGTCCGTGTTGTGAAGTCGATAAAATCTGAAATCAAAGAACGAAACGGATTTGTTAATTTGTTGATTCTCAGAGAAGGAATTGATTAAAGACAAAATACGACTTTAATTGTTGTATTGAAAAATAAAAACAAAAACAAAACAAGTGGATGCCGAGGCATATAGGGAAGGATAGCAATGAGAAAACCGATGCTCTGGCGAAAAGAGGTTCACGTAGACTCTACATTGGGCCAAGAAGAGAATCAATATCTATGAAAGTAATAAGAACAGAGGACCCTAGATAGATACGATAGAATAACCTGGCAGGGTACAGACACAGTATGGGCATCTTTAAAACGGAAAAGATGCAGGGTTAGGGTGATGTTAGGGCTGGGTTTTTGTGAATTTTTGAATTTATTAAATAAAAATGATTTGAAAATAATTAATAAATTATTTCCACATTTAGCTCTGTGACTATTGACTTACTTACGTAAGTACGTTAAACAAATGCACATTAAAACAACTACTTCCCGGGCAAATACCCACGCCGGACATTGAATTACATAATGTACACCTGCTGCTGCATATCAATAAAATATTGCATAATGCAACAATTTTTTTTTTTTAATTTTTGGTTGTGTTTTGTTAATTTAAGAGGATGCCAATAAAGGTCTTTTTTTTTACAGGGTGTTTTAAATAAATAAAATTTGGAGTATGTCTACATGCCAATCGCAGAAATCCATGATTGTTTATCGTTTTTGAAATTTTCGAAAAAAAAAATCATTTCTTAGGATTTTTGTTATTCCCAAATTTAGCATTTATTTTCTTTATTTCTCAATCTTATCCTCTTTTACCCGTATTGGGTGTTGAAGTTTTGCATTTATTTTAAAATATATTAAAAACTCAAATGGCAATTTCCTTTCTTCCCTACAACAGACGCTATTTTATGGATTTTAAAAGTGAGAATTACAAAGTTGTTTAATATCTTTTAAATTAAATACAAAAATTGGAGCAAATGTGACGTTAAATAAAATATATTGTATAAATGTAAAATAATATAAATATAAAAATGTATATATTAATATTGTATATATTTAGTAGTTTTGATGTCATATTTGTGAATCCAACTTTTCTTCCGTTTTATTTTATCTTAAATCAATTATCCGTTTCTCTATATTTCTTTATTCAACTATTTTATCCGCTTTCCGGTAATCACATTCTCAATTGTCCGTCTTTCTAATTATGTAACAATCAAAGTACGGCGATTTACCCGCTTTTATTTAAGACGAGAAAAAGAGGGAGATGGCGAGGTTAAAAAAAATGTAATAAGAGAACGAAACGTCTGCGGAAAACGTAATTTTATCTGCGAGAGGCCACTCGTCTGACGGAAACAATATGAAAACCGCAGCGAAACAGCGCGATACTTCCTGATGAGCAGAAATTACTTTTCCAGACGGGAGGATCTCGAGTGGGGTTCCAGATCGGCCGGAAAATTTCACCGCGCTCGCGATGCAGCCAGAACGGGGGAGGGAAATTGCGGAATTCCATGTTTCGCCCCGCACTGTATTTGCACGGATATTAAACCCGATGGAAATGTAAATGTATGCGAACACTGCCCGTTATGTTTTGATTGATTCCTAAATATACAATGCAAGCGAGTGTTTCGGGTGTGTTATTACTTTAGACTACAGAAAGCTATGAAAATAAATTAATTCTGTATTAAAATTAATTTAATCATAATAAATGCAAGACGACGCAAGCGCCATCTTTCGCCTAATTTCATGTGGTATCGTCAACGATTTGGGTATACTTTTGTTATTCATTAATGATATTTATCTGATTGATGCTCAGATAAATATCATTAATGAATGAACAATTTGTAACTTTACAAAGATATTCCATTCCAAAATAGGAACGTCCGTCCATTATTCTTCCTTTAATCCAAAAACCACAATGACACTAGTCTGATGAGATTCGAAAAACCGAAATGGCCATCACTCATAAAGGAAAATTGACATAATAATTCATTAAAATATATAAGGTTTAATAGAAAATTAATTGAAACTATTAAATTAAATTATTTTTTTAATAAAATATGCTAGATGAATGCTGGCTGAACATTTTCAATTTATTTTATTAACGGAATCTCCATTTCCAAATTACAATTATAATTACATAACTAACTAACCATCTTTATTCAAATGTGTATATATATGTACAATAATATACAAAAATTAGAATTATATTCTGTAGATGATGAATCGGCTATCGACGGAGGTCTTTCAGCCATAATTACATATTTTTAATATTTTATAAGAAAAGTGCGACGCTCTAAAAACATTACAAAACATTAATTTTTTATTTAAAAAAATAATTTAATTTAATAGTTTCAATTAATTGTCTAAACTTTATATATTTTAACGAATTGTTATGCCAATTTTCCTTTAAGTGAAGTGAATTTGATAAAAAGAAAAAAAAATATTCTTTCCATATTTCACTTTTTATTTATATATATATATAATATAAAATCCCTATCTACCATAATGGTGGTGTAGGGATACTTTTTGTTTACAATAACCAAATGTACATTTCGAGTACCATTATCAAAATTTACATGGCCTAACCCTCCCCTCAACCAAAAAATACAAATGATGTTTCTGAGGTATCCCTCGGGGTTCTCAGTCTTACTTTTGTTATCCATTAATGATATTTATCTGAGCATCATCTCTTGCAACTTTACAAAGATATTCCACAATAGAAACGTCCGTCCATTATTCTTCCTTTAACCCAAAAACCGCAATTACAATCCCCCCTTGTTTCACCCCCGCGTAATTACACATCGTCTGGAAAACAGGAAAAATTAACAGCTCTTGAATAACGAATAATTATGCGCCGTTCACGCGATGGACAATTAAAACTTTCCTTTCGGCCCATTGTACGAATTCATTGTATTTTCGACGGGATCTCTCATTTTTTTTTGCAAGTAATTAAGTTTCGGATTTATTACGCCTCCGTTTTTTTTTTCTTGGTCTTCTCTTATTTTATTACCGACTGTCGTAAAATTAACTGTAAATTGGAGTTTCGTTTAATTTGTTTTAATTATCGGCGAGGGTCGTTGGTTCGTTCGCGCGACGGCGATCTTGATTGAAACGAAAATTGGAGCAATCACTGCGTGAAATTAGTTTGGAGAATTAGGGTTATAAATTTAATTATTTTTTTGTAAATTATAGAAGGGGGAGGGGTTGTATTGGGGATTTTATGTGTAATTATAAATTGTGTTATTCTGTATCAAAATACATCTCGTGTATTTGCTTTAATTTAAATATACCGCGTGTTGATGCGAGCAAGGATTTTACATGTTTCTATTTTACAAATTCCTGATTAAATATCTTTTAATGTATAGTTAGTATAAAGCAATATGTATTTAAATGGACTTGCCGTTAATAAACAACATTAACATTAATTTTCTGTTTGTTTTAAATAACAACTGAAAGAATTAAAATATGTCCAGAATTTTAAAAAAATGTCTAAATGATATTTGCTTCAATTTTAGAATTATTTGTACAATTAATAAGCAATAAATTAAATCTAATTAAATTTGATAATTATCGCAAAATTAAATTTCCAAAATGAATTTTAAATAAACCTCACTTTTGACTTTTTTTATGATTAAAATATTTTAACGGCTTCAAGAGATGAATTCGTCTCTTGAAGCCGTTAAAATATTTTAATTTTAAATTTTATTTTTTTTTAAATTTTTACTTAAATTTTTATAAAAAATTAACCAATTAAAAACTCTACCTGAAGATTAACGCAACTTTTCTCACCACCCTATATATAACACGCAATGTAAATAAACAAAAAAATACGTATAATTATTGATTGATTGTTTTTCTTTATAACATTTAAAATATATCAGTACATACAAGATAATATTATTATTTAGTTCATCGCATAGATGGTTAGGTTTTGTTTATCAACAATTAGAAACAATTTTTGTTATTCCTGATCCTTTTGAATAATCGTTCTGTATTATACACAATTGTGAGCAGGACTAAAAGGATCAGGAATAACAAAAAATGTTTTTAATTGTTGATAAACAAAACCTAACTATCTATGCGATGAACTAAATAATACATACATATACTTCTTTATTCTGACAATAACTTTATATAATATACAATTATATAACAGTTATATGATTATAAATTTGTATGAAGGTGTTAGTTCACCTTTACACCACCATTATGGTAGATGAGGATTTTAGATTATATATAATATATATATATATATATATATATATATATATATACAGAGAGCTTTTTTTAACAGTATACATTTCCCCTATGTATACCTGCAAAATACGCGAGACAAACGCATTGATGTGTGTGTGTTTAGTTGCCTATAACACGCAATTGAACACACATATGCCAAATAAGCAAGTAAACATACACACATTGCGTTTGACTCGCGTTGTTTGCAGTTATACACTTCCCATAATGTATACTGATACAAAAAAAACCTCTCTGTATATATAACACCTTCATATATATATATAGAAGGTGTTAGTCTGTCATGGTCTTTCTGCCCACTAAATAATAATATCTTTTATGCACTGATACATTCTAAATGTTATAAAAAAAAACAATCAATGTTCAGTGTTTCTTGTTTGCAACATCGTCTAGACATCGGAATGCATATTTGTAAATGCGTCTGGCGTGTGTGTATCAATGCAATATGCATAAGGCAAAGTGCATCTTGCGTCGAGAGACAAAGCTCTGCGCCTGAATGGAATCTGAATATTTTGACTTTAAAGGACGAGAGCGGGGAAATGAATACGGGATGGATTTTCTTTGCAGCATCGTCGCGTACACAAAGTTTGTGCATTTCGCAATAAAAAAAACACTTTTAAATAAAAAAAATAAGCTAGCTAGCATAGATTTTTCTTTAACTTCATCATAAATTCACGACAGGGCAGAAAGACCTCTGGTCGATAGCCCAGACAGACTAACACCTACATGTATTGTTATTATTTATATTGTTAAAATATTGTTATATTGTTTATATGTATATATAAAAAAATAACTTTAAATAAAAAAATCAAAATAATTCATT
The DNA here is from genome assembly GCA_963082785.1 of Philonthus spinipes. Lineage (NCBI taxonomy): Eukaryota > Metazoa > Arthropoda > Insecta > Coleoptera > Staphylinidae > Philonthus > Philonthus spinipes. The sequence goes on along the minus strand of OY720310.1, from coordinate 1,343,672 downwards.
AATTATTCCCTCTTTAGCTACTGTGATTTTTTTGACTTATGTTACGTAAGTACTTTAAAACGAATGTTCAATAATGTTGCATAATGTTCGCGCTAAATACCACGAGGGTGAAAAACGTGATATTTGAACTTTTTCCTCGACAACCGAAAAGTCTGTACATTTTTTATGAGAACCTAATAAACGGCTAGTAAAGCTTTGTGTAAAATTTCTAGCTGCACAATAAGTTCCCGGTCCTGTTATGAGCTATCTACCTGAGGTATTTCTGCCCTAAAATCTTTATTTTTATTTTTTTTAATTAGTCTAATCCCCGACACCAATTGGTAAAAGGGGACATCGATTATATATATATATATATATATATAATTAGTCTGATTGATGATGTAGTTGAAAATAAAATTCCTTACTTCACTTTATTTATTTTATTTTATTTTTTTTTAAATTTTATTAAAACACCAGATGTACACTTCAAGTACTAAGTACTCATTATCAATGGTAAATCCATTTAGTCTGATTGAATTCAATTTCAGAATATTCATCTAAAATTAAAAATAATTTACTTTGAACAAGATCTTCGTTCGAGTAGAATTTAAATATTTACACTGTCGCACGTAGATTCCACACAACAGTAATAATCATTCCTAGACGCTTTCAAAGAACTCTAAAAGAAACACCGTTTAAAGTGCGAGGAATCCTAAGCAAACAACCGTCCTTTTATTTTTTTTAACTAAACATAAAATTTATTTACACGCAGGAGTATAAAGCACGTAAACACTCGCCGTGTGTTGATAAAAGCGGGAAGTAAGATGAACGCAAAAAAAAAAAACGGAAAAACAAGGACGCGATAAAACCCGCAAGGAATTGGATCACACATCAAAGCTCGGGGAGTTCGGGTTCCGCAGCTTTTTAATAGCGTCGTCCTTCTCTCTCCGCGCGATTCGCATCTGAAATGTGGAGGGCTATACAGTTTCCCGCACTTGAATTTCCTTTAGCCGCGCCGATTAATATTGTTTGTGTCTGGTGTGTACGGTTACAAATTGTCGTAACGCGATCGGGGGTTGGGACGGATTCGGTCGGAATATTCGTCGGGATTCTTCCGCCGTTCGGGATTTTGAGGAATTTTGTAAAACGCCCGGGATCCTGACATAGCTTTGTGATATTGAACATTTCAAAGATGCTTCATTTATTTAATAAAGAGAGAAAAAAATGCAGGGTAAATACATATGAGGAATGCTGAATTTATTTAATTAGGGTGATTCGTCAATATCTTATAATAATAAATCCTAAGATTCCACGGATTGTAATTTAGTACTCAATTAGACGTGTTCCATCAGAAACAAATATGAGAATTTTCTAGTTATATTAAATAAAATGATACAAAGATTGATCGAATTTTATTGATCATTGCCAGAAATTTTCCTTGTTTATATATATAAAGAATCTTTATTGTCAGTACAATATACATAAAAATGTGAAAGAAATTAACAATAAATAATAATAATATGTAGAATCTGAAGTAACCTAACTTATATAAATTAAAGTTTTGAGGGTTTTCATGGAATAATACGGAAATCCGTTGAAAATCCAAAAATCGCTAAATGGCTTCATAATACACCATACTGTAGGTAAAGAACAGAAGAATAATTTGTGAGAAGTTGAGCTCTAATAAAAATTTAACTTTCGATCCACACGCTCGCAAAGTTGACCTTTAAAAAGTGGGATAAAAATTCGTTCGACTTTGCGATTATTTTCTGGCGGTCATGGCCGTAAAATATCGATGACCATACGTGAAAATGTAGCTGCATTCTTTGGGAATCCGTTGCTGAAAACCCCACTATTCAATCTTTTCTGTGAAGCTCGTAATCTTGATGTAACCGTAAACGCGTCCGAAACGGCCAATCGGCGGGCCTCGCTTTAAGCGATCCCGTAAGACAGCGTGTTAATTTCACGGGGCCCGAAATGGGCAAGCATGATATTTTTAGTGTAATTAAATACTCAATGTTAGAAAATATCATCATGATTTTTTTCAGATTTTTTTTTGAGGAGAAATGAATTTTCATTGAAATATCATAAGAAAAAAGTCAATTTTTGGTTAAAAATGCAAAAATCACAAAATTACTTCACATTATACCAAAATGTAGCTGAAGAATGGGGGAATAATCCTTGATAATTTGAGTGCTATCAAAACTGTAGTTTTCAATCAAACCGCTCTCAAAATTGACCCTTGTAAATTGGGATACAATTTTGTTGAAATTTTGCAATATTTTTTCACCAGCCACGGGTATTCTAAAAAGATGACCGTAAGTGAAAATATAGCTGTATTTTTTAAGAATCGAATACTGAAAACCCCATCCCTCTATCGTTTATGAAAAACTTGCAATCTTGGTTTAACCGCAGACGCATCCAAAACGACCAAACAGCGGGCCTCGCTTTAAGCGATCCTGTAAGACAGCGTGTTAATTTCACGGGGCTCGAAATGGGCAAGTATGATATTTTTAGTGTAATTAAATACTCAATGTTAGAAAATATCATCATGATTTTTTTTAGATTTTTTTTAGGAGAAATGAATTTTCATTGAAATATCATAAGAAAAAAGTCAATTTTTGGTTAAAAATGCAAAAATCACAAAATTACTTCATATTATACCAAAACGTAGCTAAAGAATGGGGGAATAATCTTTGATAATTTTAGTGCTATCAAAACTATAGTTTTCGATCAAACCGCTCTCAAAATTGACCCTTGTAAAGTGGGATACAATTTTGTTCAAATTTTGAAATTTTTTTTCGCCAGCCACGGGTGTTATAAAAAGATGATCGTAAGTGAAAATGTAGCTGTATTTTTTAAGAATCGAATGCTGAAAACCCCATCCCTCTATCATTTCTGAAAATCTTGCAATCTTGGTTTAACCGCAGACACATCCAAAACGACCAAACGGCGGGCCTCGCTTTAAGCGATCCTGTAAGACAGCGTGTTAATTTCACGGGGCCCGAAATATACAAGCATGATATTTTTAGTGTAATTAAATACTCAATGTTAGAAAATATCATCATGATTTTTTTTAGATTTTTTTTAGGAGAAATGAATTTTCATTGAAATATAAGAAAAAAGTCAATTTTTGGTTAAAAATGCAAAAATCACAAAATTACTTCATATTATACCAAAACGTAGCTAAAGAATTTCTGTCTGTAGAAATTGAGATTTATACATATTCTTTATTTCCATATTGGGTTTCGAGGTTGATTTATACATAGTAATTATTTTTTTTTTTTTAAATGCGAACAATTACTCTTGAAAGTTAAACAAAATTAAATGATAAATTAAGCATAATCCCGTCGGCGATGATTCATCACTTTGAGAGGCATGACTTTTATGACGGAATTACGCCGGGGCCGAAAAACCCTTAACCCAATTAAGTCGGCAGCGGCGCAGCATAATGGCACTTAAAATTCAATTAACACATTTCGAAAATGTCTCGTGCAGCAGCTCGCGCGCCGGGGGCGGAAGAATAACAGTTGATCAAAAACGAGTGCGCGCGTCACCGCGGGGGGTCGGATTGCGGCGAACAACCCCGCCGCACACATTAATATTTCCTTTTTTTGATTAAATTCCACTGATTAATCATCGACGGCGACCGCGGCGTTAATTGTGCTCCGTTTTTTTTTGTTGCTCCGAATGACACCAAGCGACGTTATTGATGCTGTTATTGTTCGGCTTTGGAAAATTTATTGGACGTGAAAAAATGATTGATTGGCTTTTTTTTTGCTTCCTTTCAGATTGAATTATGGAATAATAATATATTAATTAGTTCAAATAATTTTTATTTGATTTATTTAAATAACTGCAACCAAGTGAGTAAATACTCTTATGTATTTATATTAATTAGTTTGTTTGATTTATAATGGAAGCAAGATTAGAAACCGCCTTAAATAAATCCAATAATAACAATCACACCCGTCAAATAAATTAAATGAAATAATAAATAAAATCCCTTTGGTGAATTCATCACTTCATTTCACAGTGTTGGGGTTATTTTATTTATTTAATCGGCCGACGAATATCTAGCGCGTCTTTCGAGCGCCTTAGCCGCGGGTATTCCACGAGCAATCTTTTTCCATAATATGCGATCTTTTACAATAATCTTCACTTAACTCACAAACATTCATATAAATCTACTCTATTGTAAAACAGTATTGACGATTCTATAATTTTAAAATATGTTTGATATAAGTACGGTGTATCAAATACAAACAATTGATATTGTCTTACAGCCTGATATTATCTTACAGCGATCCATGTAGTTAAATTAGCCCTACACCCATTATTGATTTTTTTACATTTTTTTTTATTTCGAGTCAAATCTCTCGACGCAGCCAAAAATAATCCAAATTAAGAGCGCCGTGGAGGGATTGCACGGTGTATCAAATACAAACAATTGATATTATCTTACAACCTGAAGTATATTTAAGCGATCCATGTAGTTAAATTAGCCCTACACTCATTTTTGATTTTTTTACATTTTTTTTATTTCAAGTCAAATCTCTCGACGCAGCCAAAAATAATCCAAATTAAGGGCGCTGTGGAGGGGTTGTGCGGTGTATCAAATACAAATAATTGATATTATCTTACAGCCTGAAGTATAATTAAGCGATCCATGTAGTTAAATTAGCCTTACACCCATTTTTGATTTTTTTACATTTTTTTATTTCGAGTCAAATCTCTCGACGCAGCCAAAAATAATCCAAATTAAGGGCGCCGTGGAGGGGTTGTACGGTGTACCAAATACAAACAATTGATATTATATTACAGCCTGAAGAATAATCAAGCGATCCATGTAGTTAAATTAGCCCTACACCCATTTTTGATTTTTTTACATTTTTTTATTTCGAGTCAAATCTCTCGACGCAGCCAAAAATAATCCAAATTAAGGGCGCCGTGGAGGGGTTGTAAGGTGTATCAAATACAAACAATTGATATTATCTTACAGCCTGAAGTATAATTAAGCAATCCATATAGTTAAATTAGCCCTACACCCATTTTTGATTTTTTTACATTTTTTTATTTCGAGTCAAATCTCTCGACGCAGCCAAAAATAATCCAAATTAAGGGCGCCGTGGAGGGGTTGTACGGTGTATCAAATACAAACAATTCGTATTATCTTACAGCCTGAAGTATAATTAAGCGATCCATGTAGTTAAATTAGCCCTACAACCATTTTTGATTTTTTTACATTTTTTTATTTCGAGTCAAATCTCTCGACGCAGCCAAAAATAATCCAAATTAAGGGCGCCGTGGAGGGGTTGTAAGGTGTATCAAATACAAACAATTGATATTATCTTACAGCCTGAAGTATAATTAAGCGATCCATGTAGTTAAATTAGCCCTACACCCATTTTTGATTTTTTTACATTTTTTTATTTCGAGTCAAATCTCTCGACGCAGCCAAAAATAATCCAAATTAAGGGCGCCGTGGAGGGGTTGTAAGGTGTATCAAATACAAACAATTGATATTATCTTACAGCCTGAAGTATAATTAAGCGATCCATGTAGTTAAATTAGCCCTACACCCATTTTTGATTTTTTTACATTTTTTTTTTATTTCGAGTCAAATCTCTCGACGCAGCCAAAAATAATCCAAATTAAGGGCGCCGTGTAGGGGTTGTACGGTGTATCAAATACAAACAATTGATATTATCTTACAGCCTGAAGTATAATTAAGCGATCCATGCAGTTAAATTAGCCCTACACCCATTTTTGATTTTTTTACATTTTTTTATTTCGAGTCAAATCTCTCGACGCAGCCAAAAATAATCCAAATTAAGGGCGCCGTGGAGGGGTTGTACGGTGTATCAAATACAAACAATTGATATTATCTTACAGCCTGAAGTATAATTAAGCGATCCATGTAGTTAAATTAGCCCTACACCCATTTTTGATTTTTTTACATTTTTTTTTTATTTCGAGTCAAATCTCTCGACGCAGCCAAAAATAATCCAAATTAAGGGCGCCGTGGAGGGGTTGTACGGTGTATCAAATACAAACAATTGATATTATCTTACAGTCTGAAGTATAATTAAGCGATCCATGTAGTTAAAATAGCCCTACACCCATTTTTGATTTTTTTACATTTTTTTATTTCGAGTCAAATCTCTCGACGCAGCCAAAAATACTCCAAATTAAGGGCGCCGTGGAGGGGTTGTACGGTGTATCAAATACAAACAATTGATATTATCTTACAGCCTGAAGTGTAATCAAGCGATCCATGTAGTTAAATTAGCCCTACACCCATTTTTGATTTTTTTACATTTTTTTATTTCGAGTCAAATCTCTCGACGCAGCCAAAAATAATCCAAATTAAGGGCGCCGTGGAGGGGTTGTACGGTGTATCAAATACAAACAATTGATATTATCTTACAGCCTGAAGTATAATTAAGCGATCCATGTAGTTAAATTAGCCCTACACCCATTTTTGATTTTTTTTTTACATTTTTTTATTTCGAGTCAAATCTCTCGACGCAGCCAAAAATAATCCAAATTAAGGGCGCCGTGGAGGGGTTGTAAGGTGTATCAAATACAAACAATTGATATTATCTTACAGCCTGAAGTATAATTAAGCGATCCATGTAGTTAAATTAGCCCTACACCCATTTTTGATTTTTTTACATTTTTTTATTTCGAGTCAAATCTCTCGACGCAGCCAAAAATAATCCAAATTAAGGGCGCCGTGGAGGGGTTGTAAGGTGTATCAAATACAAACAATTGATATTATCTTACAGCCTGAAGTATAATTAAGCGATCCATGTAGTTAAATTAGCCCTACACCCATTTTTGATTTTTTTACATTTTTTTTTTATTTCGAGTCAAATCTCTCGACGCAGCCAAAAATAATCCAAATTAAGGGCGCCGTGGAGGGGTTGTACGGTGTATCAAATACAAACAATTGATATTATCTTACAGCCTGAAGTATAATCAAGCGATCCGTGTAGTTAAATTAATCTCTTTCCATAATATGCGATATTTTACAAGCTCTTTATCGAATCATAGGATTGTTGTCTTTAAATAAAAAAAAGTCGCAGTAGCTAAAAAGGAAATAATTTATTATTTATTTTTATTTAATTCATATATTTTTTTATTATTCAAACTACCTTTTAATGCTTTTCACATTTCCTCATAAACGCTCTGCCGCACTTTTCTTCTTCTTCTTCTCTTTGTTCGCTTTTATTATCCGCCCCTTCGTTTACCCAATCATAACTTTACAGATCGGAAGTTACGACGCCACCCAGTGTGCTCTGCTATAAAAAAATCGCTGGGGAATTTGTTTTATGGCTCATCCGACGCTGAGCGAACTTTACTGGCGGATGTCGTCTAGCGGGAAAGCATTCTTTCGCATAATTAAAATTTTATGATTGTTTCAATTTTACGTTTTATAACGGCCGCGATTCGCGTTAAAATTCGATTTGTTTTAGTTTCGGCCGAGTGGAGTCAATAGTCGTGTTGGTTTAATTTTCATCGAAAATGATGATAATAATTTTTAAATAGAAAAGTGTATTGATTCATTTGATCACAGTTATTTAAATAAATTAAATAAAAATGATTTGAAAATAATTACTAAATTATTTTCACATTTAGCTCAGTAACTTTTGACTTACGCTACGGGTATTTGCCCGGGAAGTAGTTGTTTTAATGTGCATTTGTTTAATGTACTTACGCAGAGTAAGTCAAAAGTCACAGAGCTAAATGTGGAATTAATTTATTAATTATTTTCAAATAATTTTTATTTAATTTATGATAATAATTTTATTGGATGATTAGGAATTTCGTAGCCATTCTCACTAAAACCGCTCTTCTTTATAATCTGATCAATTCTGTTTCTTCTTTTCTATACTCCAATTTGTAAACTTCACTTTTCTTTCTTGAAAAATTGTATCTATTTTTTTATATTAAATATTCTCGAATTCCCAATACTCTTTATCAAAAAATCAATACAGATCCTATTAAATGAACTCCTCTCCTTTAAATCCTATCTACGCGACTGATATTTTTATTTAATTTAATGCAAAATTATAATTCATTTTTTTTTTTTTGCAAGCACGAAAAATCATTCATACAATTTTCTCCATAAATTCCATGCGGGGTATAATTCGCTGCAAAGTCTGGCTCGTTAATATTCCGCAGGAACTTCGCCCAGACCATCCGTTCCTTTCGGTTCGCTCGCGCCGACTTTGTTGGGCAAATTAAGTTGTCGAACCGAATTCGAAGCGCGGATATTTAGTGTAATATTTTAATGTCGATTCGATTCGAAATCGCGCGAACGTCCGGACGTTAAACATTCGTGAATTATTGCGGAATTTAAAGTATTCCGATTATTCACGCGCGAATAATTTTAATTCCGACAAACGGAATTTATATAAAACTGTTTTGTTTGTTGGATTTGTACCGTTGCGATTTAATTGTAGATAAATGAAATTATTTACGTACGAATTTATGGTGTTAAACAAAATTATTTAAATATTGATATTTTATAAATTAAAAAGCTTTATTTATAAATATCATTAGTTAATCGCTCTAATAAATTAAACGCGTTTAATTGTTTAAATTTGAGTTATGTAAAGTTAGTTAATCACAATTAAAACACTTTTTATTCCTTACTTCACTTTTATAAAATTCCTTACTTCACTTTTATAAAAGTCTTTCTAGCTGAAAGACCGAGGGTCAATAGGAATATTTATTCTCGTATAAATTTTCATTCGGTTATCAAAAATAATCGATTATTTCGTATTCGATTTTGCCTAACACTAATATAAACCGAAGGTCTTCCCGCCTTGTAAAACAATTGCTTAAAGAAACACGTGTTTCGGGCTTTCTTCAGTATAGTTTTTTTTTATTATAGATAATTTTACTCACTTCATTTATAAATTATTTAATTTTCTGCTGTGTATTTTTTTTCTTCAGCATATTCTCCCCCTTTGTTTTCGATTTCGCGTAATTACTTTCTGCTTGTTTTGCCGGCGCTTGCAGTATTTGTTAATTCTTTGCAATTTAAATTCCCCTTTGTTGCTTTTCGCAGACGGAAGGGTCACGTGTACAGTCTCCCATTTTTCCGCCACGCCGGGTTTTCTTTTTTCGTGTGTGTGGCGCGCGCAAAAACAAGCGCAATGCGCTGAAAATTAAATACGACTCCATTAATGAGATACAAAAAGAAGCACCCTCAAACGTACGCGTTTGTTATTGGGGAAAGGCGAGTGATTAAGTCCACGGCTTAATAATGGATTTTACCGTGGTTTATGCAGAAGTTTTCCAACGTAAATTAGATATTTGAAAAATTGTTTTCCAACATGTTTCACCCCAAATGTTGAGCGAGAAACATATTCATGATGTCTTATTTTTTACTGCACAATTTAGTAAGGAATAACAGTTTTTTTTTATTTCTGATTAAACACTTCACGTAATAAATAAATAATTAAATAGATAAGAGTATTGATTCATTTGATCACAGTTATTTAAATAAATTAAATAAAAATGATTTGAAAATAATTAATAAATTGAAATAAATATGAATAAATTATTAAAAATCAACCAATTAAACACAGATTAGATTGAATAACTTTAAATTCTCGACTAGTTTCTGGTTATTAGCCCATTTTCAAGAAAATTAATTAATTATTCTCACATTTAGCTCTATAACTTTATAATAAATAATTCACTGTTTGACTTTCTTCAAATGGTTTATTTGTACCAGATGTACATTTCTGTCACCATTATCAATGATAAACATAAACACTTCACGTAAACTAAAAAACTATGTAGTCAAAATATCTTGTATATATATATATATATATATATATATATATAAATATATATACAGGGAGGTTTTTTTTATCAGTATACTTTAGGGGAAGTGTATACCTGCAAAAACGCGAGTCAAACGCATTGAACCGATTAATGTGTGTATGTTTAGTTGATTATTTAGCATATGTGTGTTCAGTTCCGTGTTATAGGCAACCAAACACACATACATCAATGCGTTTGACTTGCCTATTTTGCAGGTATACATAGGGGAAATGTATACTAATAAAAAAAATCTCTCTGTATATATATATATATATATATATATATATTACCTATATGGGTGTAGGGTTTATCTTGTAAATACAGAGAGAAAAAAATTCTCCAGTAGCAATTTCCCATTTTTTTTTTCATTCAACATTTCGAGTCTATTAATCAAAATAATCACCTATTAAAATACTCTGAGTGTACAACTAACCAAGTGATTTTCTTCAAAAAATAATCCATGCATTTTAAAACAAATAAATTCACTTGGTTACGGAAGTTACATTACTCACATCGTTATAAAACAAAAGAATCTGCTATTAAAATACCGACGCCGTATAACGCAGCAAATCCCGCTAATCCCATAAATAATTTCGCGCCGGAGAAGATGTTTCCTTCCTGGGGTCGCTGACGGTTATTAACGGCGCCTGTGCGGCAGAGTGATGCAGCAACAGTATATGCACCGGGCATTAATTAAAAATGGACGAGGACGAAAGGGGTCGGGCCGTGCTGGCGGGGGCACGATGAGGGGAGAGTGGTGCGGTTTTAATCCCTTAATTAATTCTCCGCCGCGGAGCAAACATTTCCTTGCATTTTATGTACAATTACTTCAATCCGGGAAAATCCCGGAGTTGTATTCACAGTTTGTAATCATCTTTATGAAAATATGTTGTTGTTTTTTTTTTTTTGCAGCGATGCGATTCATGAAAATTAAGTTAATTACTCTTTCAGAATATTAAAGTTTTTTTTTTAATAAATAAATTTACTAAAAACAATAGTAGTAGTATCTTTATTATGATACATTTTTACAATAGTTTAAAATAATACAATAAATAGTCAATTTTTATTTTGATAGCTCCTTCCAAAATAAAAAATTCGCTTTTCTGCGAATTTTATTGATCATTGTCAGAAATTTTCCTCGTTTAATTCCATTGTAATTTAAATAACTACAAATGTGTGAAACATCTTTGTTTCATTTCATTTAATTTTCTGCCATTATTAAATACATTTAATACAACAAATTATTTTATATAAATATAAAACAATTATACCGATGATATATACTGGTGTTATGTGTTTTATCCCAGAAATTTTCTTGTTAGGGCCGTTTTACACACACAAGAATTCTCGCATAAATTCATAATAGAATTATATATAGAAAAATATTGTAAGTTTGCGCATGTGCAATACAGCGACTTTTATAATATATTTCTTGCGAGAATTTTTTTTTTAAAGTCAGCGTTTTATATTTTTACAAAAAGGTCATATTTTTATTTATTATTCCTATTCAGACATAATTAGATTAATTTCAAAAATAAAGAGTAAACAAACGACTCCAAAATACCCACAGTGAGGGAGATGGTCGGGGACAAAAAAATTCTTGCGAGAATTATATTGAACATGTTCAAAATAACAGAAAATAATTATATAAAACAGTCTCCCATACTACACAATGGCGCGTCTGTAACGATTGTAAAAACAATCTGCTCTGCTTATTTTCACAATAATCATTTGCTGTGTAAAACAGGATAAATATTTTTATATATATAATTATAGCAAAACTTTTATATATAATTCTCGCACAAATTTCTGTGAGAATTCTTGTATGTGTAAAACGGCCCTTATATAGCAAGTTTTGAGAATAACACTTTTTTGCATAATATTGCACAAATGTTACGGTAATTCAATGCGTTTTATATTTTTTGTAAATTTTTTTCGTGTAAACTCAAGCAACAGAAATTATGAGTGAAATTATTTCGATAATTTGAAGTTATTATTTTTTCCCTTTTACCTGAGTCTCTCAGGGTGTTCTGTCTTCATTCACCGGGATATTTCACATTTTAAAATTTGATTTTTTTTTTAAATATAGTTAAAGTTGTTAGAGAAGCTATATATGGACGCAACTTATCGCATTTTGTGGACAATACTAGTAAGTGTGCAAACTATTTCAATTCAATGTATAATTATTGTTAAAATAATTATTTTAATAACAACTGGTTTTGGTGGAGGCGCCGGTTTATTGCTGGATTTATTGCCAGCTTCACACACATGGATATTTCTACCAACGGTATGGCGTTGTTGTTCACTAATACCCTTCTGAAAATACGCGTCTGATTATTCAAATTTAAAATATCTCAGCTCAATGCTATTATGTGATTTTGTCTCGCTTTTCGCGGTGAGTTAAATACCTGACAGGATTTTATCCAATATACAGGTACGTATCTATATTTAGTCGCTACTTAGAAATCTTCTTGTTATATTGCAGGTGCTCAGAATAATGGATTAATGAATTTTTAATTAGCTTTGGATAAAACTGCACACCAAGAATTTCCCAATGTTTAATTAATGAACCTCTTTCTAATGTCATAATTTTGTTTATATATTTAAATAATATATTTCCACATTCGGTTTTAATCAGCACCTATGGTTGTTGCCATGTTATAATTTTTAGAATGTATTAAATAAATAAATCTGTAATGGTTTATTTTATAATAAGCTACAAATATAATAGTGTGATATGAACTATAACTGATACAAATGTAATATGTAATAATAAATAATATAAAAACAGAGCATATATAAACACATAAAAGAGATTACATAAATTCCTGCCACATTTCCTTGATTTCAGTGAGTAGGATCGAGTACTTTCTTCTTATTTTTTTGTGTCGTGGAAGGTGAAATCCAGTTACGTACGGAGTGTGTACGGAGTCAAGTGCTGACTAGAAGCCTACCCACTAAAACCCCTCCCACTTACCGGCGTCGACTGCCAGGGTCATTGACCGGTCTCATTTTTATTTCTAATAAAAGTAAGACTTAAAACTAGAATTTCTTCTTCTTATTATTATTATTATTATTATCATTTAAATAACTGTATTTATTTGAATAAACTATAAACTATTTTTTTTATTATTACAGCAGAAAACAATTATGCCCCCACAAACTGTATTGCAAACTTTTCAAATACCTCAACATTTCCCGCATGAAAACGATCATTAAACTATTTTCAGCCCCGAGGCGTTCGATACCCCAATGGGAAAACATATTTGCTCGAGTTTTCCCCGAATATCCGACACGAATCTTTCGCTTACCGTCCGGAACTCCGAGTGGAAACTTTTTCGCAACTAACGCGAAAATATCGGGGATTATCGGAATAACGCGCTTTATGATTTATGCGCGCCCGATACCCTCCGGGGCGAAAAAAAAAAAAAAAAAACAAAACGAAATTCCGGATCCCCGAACGCGAGTCAATAGAGACACATTCACCGGAACGGATTTACATCTTATTCTCCAAGTTTTATTGGACGCGGGGAGTTTATTTGTTTCCGAAGGAAATTCGGCCGTGTTTTATATCGACAAGGAGACGGAAAGTTTGCGCTGTACTCTTCGGAATTGGATTGGAACACGGTTTTAACAATGGGATAAAAGGTATTCAAGAAAGTTAGCACTTTAAAACGGATTTTTAATTTATGTAAAATCCCTGTCATAGTAGTAATACATATAATTTTATTGAATTTTACATGTATGTCTTATATTTGTAAAAATTGTATATTCCGTTAAATAAATAAATAAATAAATAGATATTAAATAAATCGTTTTGTTCTATATTTGTAGTGCTTATAAAAAAAACCTTTATTGGCATAAATCCACATAAACCACAAAAGACACAACAATAGGTATCCTTTATACATATTTATAAACTTCTCTTCTTCTCTTCTTCTTTTTCCACACCAGCCTCTTCAATATCTCTACGCCAGCCCCAACCTCTCTCATCCAATCCACAAAACTGCTGCTCCCTTCCACCCACTCCCTACATACTCCCCCACATTCTTCACTCATTGTAGTGCTTATAAACGTGTCACTTATAATTTGACACCCTTTATAATAAGGCTCAAGATTTATTCTACGAGAAGGCCTAGAAATAAATGGAGCAAGGAAAAACAATTCTTAACAACATCGAAGAAATTTGGAGCTGCCCATCGCAACTGCCCTTGTGACCTGACATTGTTATTGTCAATCTTCTCAATTTTATATCGACATGTTGTTGTGTATGAATGGTTCTGTGAGTAGGATCGAGTACTTTCTTTTTCTTATTATTGATCATTGAAATAACTGTATTTATTTGAATAAACTATTTTCTTTTATTACGACAGCACACAATTATGCCTCCACAAACTATATTGCAAACTTTTTTTTAGATTTAGTTTAAATTCTTTGTCGGTAATATTAATATTATTAGATAACTTAAATTTTAATGAAGATATCTTTCACTATGTTCTCATTAATCACTTGGTGAAACATGATTAAATATATATATATATATATATATATGAATAATAATTTAAATAAAAATCACTAAGTAAGTATTTAGTGAAACAAACAAACCAAGTAATTTTTATTTAAATTATTATTCATATATATATATTTATACATATATATATATATATATAATGAAGATTTTTCAATTTACAAATTACAGAATAAAATATTATATACAAGGTGTACATAAAATGAGTGAAAACCTTCAGGTAACTCAATTCATTAATTATTTTTTAATAGAAAATCCAAATAAAAAAATGTTGTATGGTTCTTCATTGAGGCTCACGAGGTCTTCGGAATTTTAAATATGTGACTATAAATTAGTATTGTTTTTTAAATATTTTGTAAAAAAATCAATGGCATTAACAATCAATTAGATACGTGTATAATTCCATTGATGTAAATGATTAATAAATCGGATATTTTTACAATTTTATAACTTCATCAGAAGCATTCTTTTAATGAAAATAGATCTGGCAACGACGCACGCTCGTTTGTAAAAGAAAAGGTGCATGCAACACCTCCAGCGGATGATGTAGCAGTTATAAACAGGATAAATGCACACTTGTTTGATCCAGCGATGCCAAATGTATAGTTCTTTTAAGTGGCCCGTGAGGCTTAAGGAAGGACCGTGTGACTTATTTTCGTTAATATTTTTATCTAAAAATTAGTCAAAGAGTCACGCTAACTAAAGCTTTTCACTCATTTTTTGTACATCTTGTATATATATAATCTAAAATCTCCATCTACCATAATGGTGTTGTAGGGGTGAGTTTGTCTTGGTTAATTATTATTCATATCTACAAATTTTGCCCATTATTTTTTTGTTTCTTGCGAGTCCTTTCGCTTCTGCCCACACAATAAAAAATAAATAACGAATTTCTTGTATACACACGCTTCAATATGCATTCCGCTTATGAATCAAAGGGGATGGACTCAAATAAGATGTCTTCTGAATTCGTGAGGTCACAAGGTCAATATTATACGTCAGCGTGTTTCGCCAAACTATTTCATTAAACTGGTCGTCGCAATTACTCACTCCTCTCGGGCGTCGTTTATCTGTGCGGATGCAACAACGTGAAACTTGTAAGCATTCCGCAATTTGTATTTCGAGCATAACTAATATTCAACTATTATCGCGGCTACGTCGATTCTGAATGGTATTGTTATTGCGTCTATTAATTTCACGGGGCGTTTGGAATTTCGGTTTCCGGCCGAAGTTAAATCATTGATGATTTGTTTTTAATATTAAGTTTAAGTTTTATCTATTTATCAAAAAAATATTGATAAAAAGCATGCTCGAAATAAGTTAAAACAACAAAAGTGAAGAAAGGAATAACATTTTTTTTGGCTTTATTTATCCAGCACCCTCCGCAAAATGTTTTTTTTATTCTAATAATTTCGAGCGCTGAAGCTATGGAATATAACGTGCATAAAAAAGCAACGTTAATTAAGTTTTTCACTTAACTGTTTTAGTTTTCAAAAAACGTTTTTATTTTATTTACAACAATATTCACGTCTGCTCAGTACAATCTCTCTTTCTTAACTTAACTTATAATAATCGTTCTTAATTATATACGAGAATAAATGCGGATGCTGCAGAGATAGCATAATGAAGTACGCAGAATAAATACAATGAGGCTGTTCTTTAAGAGATACGTAATTCGTTTGGTTTTGTAGATTATCATCTTTCAGGCAAAATAATGGCGAGGAGTTTAAAATTTTCAATCAGAAATTCGCTTTACGAATGCCATGGAAAATACGGCCTATCTACTCTAGATTTAGTTCATTAAGCCTTGGTGTAATACAAATCAATTTTAAACCGCATTTATATTGAAACTATTAGATTGCCGTATTCAAACCAAAGAAATCGCAACTCTCTCTGGAAGTAATTCACATTTATGCCAGCTGAATCATAATTTGAAGAATACTATTTTTGGCACACGCACACATGAAATTGAAATTACAGAAAAAAGAAACGCGCGTACTTAAAATCATATTTTTTCAAGAAATGGTAACACTGTATCTAGAATCGTCTGCCCCAGTATAAATGCAGCCTTAAAGCTTGTTTTGGATCTCAGTCGAACTTGAAAAATCTGCGCCTCAAGTTACGTTGGAGAAATTGGGTGTAAATATGATTTAATAGAACAATAGTTTCTAAATGCAGATAGATATAAATATAACAAATATTCTGATAATCTGAAGAGTGAAAACTTTCCGAATGTAGTAGCGGATAACCCACTGGATAACTTGAATTTCACAAGTAAAGAAATCGAGGACGGAATTAACAAATTATTATTATAACATACCGGCGCATTCACCAAATATTAACGACAGAATATTAACATTTGGTGAATGCGCCGGGATGTTACAATAAAAATAATGTTTAGAATTCGTTAATTTCTTTATTTTTTATTTGTTTAGAATTCGTGATTTAGTTATTTAGTATTTTCAAAAGTTGGCAATATTTTTTAATTTGGGTATTCTTTTTTTTCTTCGGACAAGAAATGTTATCAGTTCAATGTCAACCGCGTTAGCAAAAACATACCCTTAATACAGTAACCAAAACCTGCCTTTGACCCGAAAGATCACATTGTCGAGGATACATCCTTTCCGTACAAAGACGCAGACTTGGGCTAATTTATTTCATAAAATGAATAACAGATAAAATAACTGCGACCAATTCAATATATATTAACTTAATTTAAATTGTATTCTTTCCTTTCACTTATTGTATTTTTATGTAAATAAATAAATTCTGTTTTTTTTATTAAATATATTATTATTATTATTTTGAAAATTATTCTAGTTGTATTTAAACCAAGAGAGTAAATGAATGCGCGACCTATTAACGTCGCTGCGGAAAAATGCTGGAGATAAACAATGAAGTCCATCAAAAACTACCCCGTCACAGTCTAGAAGTGTAAATAATCCCGGAACGGGACGTGCTCTGAATAAACCTCGCGTATAAACAGGAAAAAAAAAAACACGCACACACAGGCGAAATTTAATTATGACTCCAGAGCCCGAAAGAGCACTTACCTTAAAATTAATTCGCGCCGGCCTCCACAAATTGTACTTATAACTAGTTCTTTTTTCCCTATTAAGCGAAGCACAACATTGAATTTAATTCCCATTGAACACTTATTTATTTTACGCGAGAGGTGCACGAAAGAGTAGTCCAGACTGTCCCTTACTCTAATTCACTTAATCACAGAAAAGATTCATGAGCGGCGTTCATCTCCGGCGGTTTCAGTTCTTCGCCCTCGGCTTCGATGTACTCCACCCCCTCCTCGTAGTCTATATTCAGCCTGGTGGAGACGTGGTGGTCGGGATCGCCGTACTGGCTGTGGTAAAACTCCTCGCGCATCATGTGGTTCAGGCTGCCGCAGCGGAAGTACAGGATCTCTTGGAACGGTTTCCGGAAGTCCTTGTTCAGCGTCGCGTAGATGATCGGGTTCAGCAGGCTGTTCGCGTAGCCGAGCCAGAGGAATATGCTGGAGAGGGCGGCGACCGTTTTCGAGGACTGGTCGAGGAAGGGCCGGACCAGGGCGAGGACGAAGAACGGCAGCCAGCAGAAGGTGAAGGCGCTCATGATGATGCCCAAGGTGGTGCTCGCCTTGCGCTCTTTGGCTAATTGGAATCGCAGCTTTTTTTGGTTGCTGTTGTTCGTGCCGGGGGAGGTTTTCACCGTCGTCAGCAGGCTCGATTTCGCTTGTTTCTGCTGCTTGTTGGCTTGCTTCGCCGCGGGTTTGGTCGAAAGCATCGGGCACTGCGACTCGTTGCTCCTCCTTGATGAGAAACACCGCCCGAAACCGGATTTATCCATGCTGCACTGAAACGCAAACAAAATAAAAAGTGATAATTAATTAATCTACTGAATTCAAAACAAAAAGACGGAATTAAAATTCTCTCAAATAAAAAAAAAATAATTCCAATCAATTCATTAACCTTAGTTATTTAATCAAATATACATAATCATTTGCTTTTCCTATTTTTGACTTAAATAACCTAAGTTCTTAAAAATTAAAAAAACATCCATTACATCAACTGCTTCAGTAGCAAAAGTTGTAGTAGCTAAAAGGTAAAAATTAATTAATTCTTATAAATTAATTATTTCTTGAATCTTCGAGGTATATTTTCAATATTACGATAAAGAAAACACTTAAATAACTTTTTTATACCACTTAAGGATTTATTTTACTGTGACTAGTTTCGACTACACTGTAATCATTCTCATACTGAGTTTGAAAATTATTACTTTATCCTAAAATTAATTATTATTTATATTAAATTTAATTAACGCGAGGTATTCGGGATAATTGTATCTGTAAAGGTGGGTTTCCAGAAAATATCAAATGAAAGTTTTTTTATTAGTTTTAGTTAGTATTAAATCTAAAAATTAATTGCTTCTACTGTAAACTGAATGGATGGGTGTAGGGAGTTAAGAAATGTTAAAAAAAAGATTAATTACTGTGATTAAGTGAATAAATACTCTTTTTTCTACAATAATTTACATTCCTGAATTACTTTCTCAATTAACACTTGGTAAAACATTATTAAAATGATAAAATCAAGCGTTTTTATTATTTCTCTTAAATATCATTTTAATAAATTTGAATTAATTTCAATAATAATACAAGAGTTTTTTTCCTTACTTCACTAAGGAAAAGAAAAAAAAAAAAGTGTTATTATTGATACTAACACTTCACGTGAACTCAAAACCCATTTATTTGAATTAATTTACTTACCCAACACTTGAAAGAATATAAGGATTCAAGAAGAAGAAGAATTCATTTACTTTAAACTTAATAATTTGATAGAAAATAATATTTCTTTAATCATTGCACATACTACGTTTATTATAACGTCCCGGCGCATTCACCAAATATTAATGATAGAATATTAACATTTGGTGAATGCGCCGGGACGTTATAATAAAAATAATGTTTAGAATTCGTCAATTTCTTTATTTTTGATTTGTTTAGAACTCCTGATTTGGTTATTTAGTATTTTCAAATGTTGAAAATACTAAATAAAAAAATAATAAATAATAATTTGGGAATACTTTTTTTGTATGTGTGTCTTTGGAGAAGAAATGTTATTATTAAAATGTATGTTGTTGCTAACGCCGCCAACATACATTTTACCCTCAATACAGTCCGCTACGTTAATTTTCGCCGTCTGGACAGACAGGAGAAAAGAAGATTTGCAATCGTTAATTGTTCCCCAACCAAAACCTGCTGCTACATTTCGCGTCGCAGTCGTCGTCTCGTTTTGTTAGAAATAATATTGAGAAGAAAGAATATAAAGATTCGAGAAGAAGAATTAAGTTAATTTATTTGATAATTTAAAGGCATAAACAATATTTCTTTAAGTATACGTAATATTATTTTTATTATATCAGCCCGGCGCATTCACCAGATATCGATGAGTAAATATCAATATTTGGTGAATGCGCCGGGATTTTATTATAAAAATAATATTGGCAATGATTAAAGAAATGTTGTTTATTCTTTTAAATAATTAAATAAAGCAAATTAATTCTTCTTCTTCTCGAATCCGTATGTCCTTTTATTTTTATTTTAATGTTCCGGCGCATTCACAGAATACAATAAGTAAATATATATTTTTGGTGAATGCGCCGGGACGTTAAAATAAAAATGAAAGGGTATAAGGATTCAAGGATAAATAAAGCAAATTAATTCTTCTTTATCTTCTAGTATCCTTACACCCTTTAAATTTTATTATAACATCCCGGCGCATTCACCAAATATTAATGAGTTTAATATCGACGTTTGGTGAATGCGCCGGGACGTTATAATAAAAATAACCTTGTGAGTGGTAAAGAAATATTAAATTAAATAAAAATGATTTGAAAATAATTAATACATTATTCCCACATTTAGCTCTGTGACTTTTGACTTACGTTGCAAATAATTTTTATTTAAATAATTGTGACCAAGTGAATCAATACTCTTTTCTATTTAAATAAATATTGTTTATTCCTTTAAATTATTAAGTAAAGCAAATTAATTCTTCTTCTTCTCGAATCCTTATACCCCTTAATTTTTATTATAACATCCCGGCGCATTCACCAAATATTAACGAGTTTAATATCTACATTTGGTGAATGCGCCGGGACGTTAAAATAAAAATAATATTGCGAGTCAATAAACAAATATTGATTATTCTTTCAAATTATTAAATAACGTAAATTAATTCTTCTTCTTTTCGAATCCATATAGCCTTTCGTTTAAGTAAATTAATTAAAATTTAATAAAATTATATTTAAGGAAAACAATAAAAACACTTGCTTCTATCATTTTAATAGCGCCTTACCAAATGATAAATGAGAAAGTAATTCAAGAAATCATTATTAAAAACATCAAATTCTTCGTATCAAACAAAATTAATTTAAATTTATTAAAGTTTAAAGAAAGCCACAGTAGACAGTTTGGTCGCGATGGAGGGGCTGACTGTACCCACTCATATAGAATATTATTATTATTCACTATTTTTTATTCTTTATTTACACCTATGTATACCTCGTAATCCTAACATCAATCCCAAATATGCTTATCCTTCACTAACAATTCATCAATTCATTTCAAATAATTTAGAGAACTTAAGACAGTGACGTTAGCAATCATGACGATTGAATAAAAAGACAAGAACTGGACAAAAACAGGCAGAAAGACCGATGGTCGATAGCCATTTTCTGAGGCTTAACTAGAGGTTTATGATTGTAATGTAAATATTGTAATTTCTATATATATATTTTTTTTATTCAGATTTAGTAAATGTGATTAACTAGATATTACTATTTATAAATTTCCTTCACAAAATCTAAATAAAGTATGAAGACATAGTGAATCCAACGTCTCTTGCTTTATATTTATCATCTTTTCATAGTTCAAACAAGTATAACTCATTGCAATCACTTTATATTTTTCTTTAATTAAATCAAACATCACATATCTCATATTATAAATATTTAACGAATGAAATAAAACCCCTTACAGTTCCATCAGTGGGGGTAATAATTTTTACAGCCCAAACTCTATATTTATCTGGTAAAGTATCATAGATTGAATTGGTGGATTAGTATTCCGGTGCGCGAGCGCCGGCCGGCAGCGTATCCATCAGGAGATAAATTCCGGAGGAAATAAGTCCCCGGATTATTGATGTGCGGCGCGGATTGTGCTCATGGCTGGAAAGTGAGCGGACCCGCGTTGAATTTTACATGAAAACCAAAGACCCGTGCGCGCACACACGCGGAATAAAAATAAAAATGCGTTCCGCGGATCTCATCCAAACAAAAAAAAAAAAAAACTACTTACATATTAGAAATCGGATAATTGAATATTTATTAATCTTCTTTATGTTGGTTGTTGGTTGTGGAGACTTTAATTATTTAAATAAAAATAAGTAGGAGAAAGGACAAGTATTTTTATTTAAATAAAATGAATATTTATTGTTGAATTATAAGTATGTAGATAGAAAATAGTACATACTCACTTGGTCATGGCTATTTAAATGAAATGAATTTTTTTATTTAATTCAAGATAACAGGATAAAACACTCGGTTTATTTCACTTAATAATATTAAGTGAAATAGACCTTATGTATTTTTTAACCTTCAAAAATATTTCATCAAGTGTTAGGTGAGAAATTAATCAAATATATGGAAATACTAATTAAACCAATTGGTACAATAGTTTGCAGAGTAAAATGCATTTCGAAATGGATTATAATTGTATAACATCTGAAATATTTCGAAACTAAACTATTATAAAACAAAATCAAGCACTCCCTGCTTTATTCAATTGAGCATCATTATAAACATATCCCCGTTGCATACATTAGCGCTCACACAATTGACTTAAACATCCCATCCAACATTTCAACTTAAAACGCGGCTTTCACGTCTGTCCGTCCCACCCCTCTTCCCCGCCAACCCCCCTCGCAAATGCACTCGTCCGATTTAAATAATTGAATGGAAACACACTATCTCCGTCCCGCTCCCTTGTTGCTGCCTGTATCTGGGTTATGAAACGCCGCGTTTCCTTCCTCTCTGCCACCCCCCGACTCCTGCCGGCGGTGCTTCTGGCCGTTGCCGAGGCGACTTAAATAATTCCGGCTGATAAATTCATACATACAAATGAATTTCCACAAACCTGTTGCTCTGCAGAAAACCGACCGCGGCGGGACCGAATTGATGTTTATTCATAAAACTTGTCAGCGTGAATGTTTCACTCGTCCTAAACCAACAAACTTTTGTTAAATTTTAATCGTCCCGAGTGTAACGTTAGCATCGTATAATGTGTTGGGGTAAATAAAGGAGAGGGTGATTAACATGTATCTTACATAATGTATCATCAACGTAAGATAATTTTATAATATGGTATTTATATGAATAGAAAAGAGTTTTTATTAAAAAAATATTAATTTGTAAAATTAAATTCACTTGGTTTTGTTTCACTTATTTGTATTTTATTTTCTACTAGTTTCGGCTGTTTATATATATTCTAAAACAAATCTATTTGTACATCATTCTTGATAATGGCATCAAGCCGAAACTAGTAGAAAATAAAATACAAATAAGTGAAACAAAACCAAGTGAATTTAATTTACAAATTAATATTTTTTAAATAATGCTTTACCAAGTGAATAATGAGAAAAGTGTCCGAAGTATTTATTCACTTGGTTACAGTTATTTAATGAATTAAATAAAAATGTTTAATTAATTTCTCACTTAACCTGTGGTGAAACATTTTTGAATTAATTCAGCATGAAATCATCCTGAATTAAATAAAAATGATTTGAAAGGCTTCCGAACGATAGCCAATCCATACAAGAACATTTGATTAAAGTTTAAATAATTTGTTAAAAATGTTAAAAAAATATTTGTGAAATTACACTTGTAAGGAATAAAGATATATACTATTTGAAAATAACTAATAAATTATTTCCACATTTAGCCTTGTCATAATGTGCATTTGTTTGAAGTACTTACGTAACGTAAGTCAAAACATCACAGAGATAAATGTGGAAATAATTAAATTTATTATTTTCAAATCATTTTTATTTCATGGGTTTTATGATGAAATTATTTTTTTATCTTAGCCTTACGGCTATCAAAATTATAAAATATTTCAAAAATTATTATTGGTATTATAAACTTGAGGAAAACAAAATATAGTGTGCAAGTTAAAGGTAATAATAATAATCTTTATTGTCCAACAGATATCCCATAAAAGGATAAATTTAATCTTTGTGTCACAAACAAATGTTACTAAAAAAAAATGTATAAAATTGGAAAGGGGAATAATTTATGCAATAATTTTTAATTCCCTTTTATTTACTGTTAATTACAATAACGCAATAATAAATCCGAAATTTCCAACGAATCACCGAAACGAAATTATCTCAAATGCATCTTAGTTTTCTAATAACTTAAGACACAAAGGGAACTATAATATCATATTCCATTTGTGACCGTCTCCCTTCATCTCCCGAGAGCCGGGACTACGAATTGTATAGTGAACTTATTAAATTATCAAGTTCGGCCGCCGGGCGAGGCATTATAGTCAAATATAATTAGCGCGAGGGTGAAATTCGGCCAAATTAATGGGACGAAATTCCGGGGCGAAAAGTTGTTCTCGTTTCCGATTGAATCTCAGTCGTTTCCGCATCAAAAAAAATTGATAGTCTTGCGCGTTTACTGTGAGGATTTGCATTTTATGATATTAAAACATTCCCGTGAATAGTTTATGGAATATTTACCGAGATTTATCGCCGGAAAGGGAAATTTAATATGGAGGCAAAAATGTTTAATATGAAGCGATTGGGAGTTATTTGCATTTTTACGTTGCAGATAATTTTCGATACGTAAATTTATGAATATTTAAATATTGGAAGTCAGGGTTTTTAAATTGTATATCAAATATATATATATATATATATATATATATATATACAAACATCTTTATTCAGACAATATGACAAAAAAAAATACAAAATTTATTATAACAATATGTACAATTGGGTTAGTAGTCTGTCATGGGCTATCGACCATGCCCTGTATGAATTTATGGTGAGTTGCAAATTAAAACTATGCTAACTAGCTGAACTAGTTAATGAATTGGTGGATAGTGCCCGAAGGGTTGTTATGTTTTGGGGGAATATTAGGGTTGCGAGGAATGCAATATTTTGTAAGGAGGGATAAATTGTGAGGGTTTTGATAAAAATTTTTTGGGGGTAAGTATACGCTGATGGTATTATCAAATATAATTCCTTTAATTAATACTTACTATACATCAATTATATTTCCTTACCAGAACATTCAACACATCACTTTTTCCCATAAGGATAATGTTAAACAGTTTTTTTTTTGTAAAATTATGAATATGTAGGTTACTTTTGGGAATAAAGATGTTTATATATATAAAAAAAATCCTTTTATAATGGTGATTTTTATTATTTGGTGCGTTTAAATAATAATATCCTTATGCGTTTACGAAATGAATCCTTCATTTTGGATTCATTAATATTTAAACGTACCAAATAAAAATTCCCCCTCAATACTATAGAAGTGAACACCCTGGGGCCGGCGTATCAAACTTTCTAGTTGAAACGTTGTTTTTTTTGTTACCCGGGCAGAATGGGGTTGTTATTTTTTGTCTGCGCGTGAAGGGAGAACGGAAGTTTCCATGTGCTGTTTTCTTTTGAGGGCCTTGTTAATCAGTTTAATTCAGGCGAGGATTTTTTGCGCCGAGGGGATTACACTTAACCCCACTTCGCTACTGCTACAACAAAAAAAAATATCAACTGTATTAGTATTTACTTTTACTCAAGGAAATGTTGAGGACTCTGAGCAGGGGGGCGTAATTGAATCGTATTTAAGGCTTGCTAATATTTATTAATAAAAATGAGCCAAAAATTGATAGAACAAAAAGATTTAACTCTAGTAGTACTATAATTTGTATGTTATTTACTTTAAATTTTTTGTTATGAATTTTGTAAAATGGCATTGCCGTAAAATAAATAAATATGTAGTTTTTTTGTGGTGTGGGACGGGTAAATCCATTTACGGACGGAATGTCGGATTCTCACCTTTTATTAACTAGCAAATGTTTCTTTTCACAGCATTAACAAGAGTTATAGTATTTCCGAAATAAATTTTTAATAGATTACTTATTATATTAACAAACGAAGAGTAAGATTTGTCCCTTTTTCGGCGTTCGCCGCGAAATTAATAAAGTTTAAAGTACGCGTTTCATTGAGCAGTTTTCATTAAAACTTTTCTACATTTCGTAAAGGTATAATTAAATGAAAAAGTTTTAATCCCCGCCAGGAAAGAAAGAAAGCAAGAAAAAAATGCTCAGCGCCCGGTTTAAGATGAAATTATCGTATTATTAATCGTGATGAAAATTTCGAGTTAATAAAAAGGAATGAGCAGATGTTTATGCTGGATTTAATTTTAGTCTCGTAATTTTTAATAATTTCAGCGGTGACCAGGCGCATTCACCATTTTTATACGCAATGTGTACAATTCCTACAAAATGGTGAAAGCGCCGGGCATTCACCATTTTTATAAGTAATGTGTACCATTCCTATAAATGGTGAAAGCGCCGGGCCAAGGCGGACATTATTTATAATTAATAATAAATAATTTCAGCGGTGACCCGGCGCATTCACCATTTTTATACACAATGTGTACCATTCTTATAAATGGTGAAAGCGCCGTGTCAAGGCGGACATTATTTATAATCAATAATAAATAATTTCAGCGGCGATTTTAGATTATATATATATATATATCTATGTAAAATAAATTTATTTTAAATAACGGCGATCAAGTGAGTAAAAATCTTTTCTATTAATTAGCTTTAATAAATTTTAACACACTGAGCTTTATGCGAAGCTCAATTAACCCCGTCCATATTTATGCACTTGTTTTGGACATTCCTTTACACGCTCGTTAACTTTTTTCCATCAAATCGACGTCTTTAACTTTAAGTTTTCCTCCAGCAAACGATGATGCTAATGCCGTAACGATCCGGCGTGGAATTACACACAGCCCTTAAGACAATAAGTGCATTAACAATGGTCCCGCGTTTAATGTTGAGTTGGCGTGGCGTGGATTTATTAAGGTCAGCTCGTGCTCCGGGGCAATTGCCCGGAACCAGTAAAACCACTCGCGTTTTTAATTATTACAAACCATTACGTCCAGGAACGATCCGGATGAGGAGAGGGGATTAACTAGTCGGGTTTATTGCAGTTGCCTTTAATATTCGCTGTTTATTGGGATCGGGAAGTCGTCAGCGACATGCGAATGATCATTGTTGTCAAAAATGCGGTTACTGCAATTTAGTCTGTCTTGGGCTATCGACTTATTTCTACGCTGTCTGAATTTATGGAAATGGATCAAAAACAATTTCTACTAGCTAGCTGAACCGTTTAGAAGCTTAATAATGAGAGTGGAAAGTACAAAATTTTGTAGGAATATTAGGATTTTTTGTATTTCATTATTTAATTTATTTTAAGTATTTTATTATACACAATATTCTTTATTAAAGAATCTCATACGGCATTTTATTGTCACTTCTCCTGCGAGTATTAAATTTTAATATCACTTAATAACCCGAATCCGCGTCCTCTGCGAAATAGAGTTTGCTATGCAGGAAAAATAAAACGGAGTGAAATTTCGACATAATTTAATTTCGCAGACGATGTTCAAGCCGCGTCCTGTTTTTGAAGGGCAATCTCCTCGACGTTTAATATACTGGCTGTGATACGGCTACAGGTTGATATTGGATTATATGTAGTAAATCGAATGAAATATTTAATACGCAGTATAATACCGTCTTTTAATGCGCAAATATGACCGCAGCTGGATGGTTACGGGTTAAACAAATCAAGGAATGCAATTCCTGGCGTCTCCGCTATGGTGAATGCGCCAGGTATACAAAAATCTGTGGGTAATTAGAAGTGATGGACAAGATCGAACATTTCGAAAATGGTATCGAGCCGATCTAACCGATTATTTAGATTTTTGCACATTTCTAGTAATTACCTACAGATTTTTGTATGCCCGGCGCATTCACCATTAATGCATATTTCATTATCAGATTTTTTCGCAGTAAAAAATGTTATATTGAATTGAAAATAATATATAAGAGTTAATTTATAGCTTCTTAACTGTTTATAAAGGAAATCTGGGGAATTTCATTTATATATATATATATATATAAAATCCTTTAGTATAAAAAGGTATCGATCACAGTGAACAATTTATAAAGGCACGTTAACGAGCGGGTCGGGATGAGAGAGCACGCGAAAATCCGTGGAATACGGAAAATCCAGTGATTAAATTTTAATGCGGAAGCAAAATATTTACCGTGGTGTTCGTGCTGCCGGTGCTGGATCTGTGATTGCCCCTCGACGGGTTCGCCGGACTCGGAGTCTGGCTGGAGATCTTGTTTTCCGGGGGACCATCGCCGTTCTTCACGCTGATCTCCAGGTAACAGTGCGCCTCGAGATGGCTCTGCGCGCGCTTCTCGTCCATGACGATCTTCCTGGCGGCGCGGAAGATCTTATAATAAACCACCATCATCACAGCCAGCGGTATGTAAAAACTGCACAGCGTCGCGTAGAACTGATACCCGAAATTCTGACAGACTATACAAACGGTGTGGATCCTCCCTTCTTCTTCCAGCGTGTGCTCGTTGCCGAGGATCAGTAAGGGCGGGAGGGATATGCAAGCGGCACCGAACCACACTAGAATCACACAGATTATCATCCGTTTAGGCGTCCTTTTCACACCGTACTCCAGCGGTTTCGTGATCGCGTAATACCTATCCACACTAATCATGCACAAATTAAGAATGGACGCGGTGCAGCTGAGGACGTCGAAGCTCACCCACATGTTGCACACGATTTCCCCGAAAATCCATTCGCCCTCGTTCCACTCGTTCAGCATCGCCATCGGCATCACCAGGATCGCCACGCAGAGATCGCTAACTGCCAGACTCACCAGCAGGTAGTTGCACGGCCGCCGCAGCTTCCTCACCAGGCAAACCGCCACGCACACCAGGATGTTCCCCACGATCGTCACGAAAATCACCACGATCAAAATCAACAGCACTATAACGTTCTTAATATACGAAAGAGTGTCTTCCTCTTCGGGCGTCGTTGGCGTTGCGTTCGTATCATTGCGGAACGTTAAATTCGACGCCATACGAAAATTATTCTATTCCGCTATTTTTTTTCTTCTTCTTCTTATTTTTATATCTTAATCCTAATTTTCGAAGAATTCATCTTTTCACCAGGAAGCGCGTTTTGTTTAAACGAATTGTCCTCCCGGATTACGCGCTCCCATTTTAGTTGCACTTAGCGCATCACTGTTGGTCCACGCGAGCTCGTTTCAATTCGATCGCTCAGTTTTTGGTTTTGTCGATCGCGGTGGGAACGTTCGCCGTGAGAAGGGCCTTCTCGTCCTCTGGAAATCCTTTTCTCGTCACATCCATTTCCATCCAGATGGATAACTGCGTTTGAATCTGGAAATTAAACAAAAAAAGAAATTCCATTAGCGATTAATTTATATTTATTTATTTAACATACATAAAAAAATAAATACAACTAGCAATAATAACCGCACTTAACAACTAAATATACCATGTTTATAACAAACTGAGTGATTAATAACAACCCTTAATAACAATTAAAACACTTTTTATTCCTTACTTCACTTTTATATAAAAATAAATAAATAATAAAAAGTGTTTTAATTGTGATTAACTAACTTCACATAACTCAAATTTAACAATTAAACCCTTAATAACTAAAATGTAATTATAACAAACTACGTGAATTTGCAAAAAATAATAATTATATCTAAAAAATGATCGTCTCACTTTGGAGCATTTTGCCGAAAAATATTTATTTACCTGAGATGTAAAAATATGACACAAAATGAAAGCTAATCGAGAAATTCCCTTCATAAACGACTAAACCGACATAATGTGTACACTCTTCTTTGATGCTGTATTATATAAATAATGTACACATAATTTTGGGTACTCGGTTTGATAATGACTAACTTGTAAACGAAATCATAGTCACTGTAAAAGTAAAATAAATATGGTAAACCTTTTATTTTCTTCTAAATTAATTAAAAACTATATAAAATCAATATTTTTAAATATATTTTAATTATAACGCAAATTATTTATCCGCATCAGCAATATCATCATTACAAAGAGAAATTATGAAGCGATCTTTCAAAACAAAGACGCCCCTGAGCGGCGCGGGCGTAATCCAATTCCCGTGCCTAGCGAGTCTCTTTCGCCGGCGCCGAAAGTGCCCCCCGTGTTCTTTAATAAACCCTATCCGAAATTAATTACTAATTAACGCAAGCTACCCATTAAATAAGTAATTACATTATTTTGGCACTTTTGCGAGAAGGTAATTCGTTAATTACAGGCGAATTGACGTAATTAAACGTGCTCAGAAGGCAATTAAAAATGCACACAGACACATATATACTATGTACGTTTCAAGGGCTGATTGCGGCAAAAAGTGTACAATCGGCGTTTAACGACGCGACGGCCTGAAAGTTTCCCGTCAGTGGGCAAACAATTTTCTGGTCTCGTGAATATTCGCGTTAAATATATGTTAAAATGGGAAAATAAAGAGAGGGGAAAAAACGCGTCGCTGTTGGGATTCTGAATGTTTACTAGAAAGTTTATCACTTGCTCTTTTCTTTTGAAATAAAAAAAAATCGATTCGAACGATTTTTCTGTAAAGAAAAAGACATTTATTGGCTTTCCCTTTACATTAACACTACATATAGATATATCAATACCTAATTTAAGCTTTTCTCCCACCCTTATCACAATTTTTATATCACTCTTCCACTCTATTCTTGCTTCACATCGGCTAATTTAAATTCTAAAGTCACTCTTATTATAAATAGAAAAGAAAAAAGTATTCACTTTTATTGCCTTATTTTGACATAAAAGTCACTTTTATATTGTATGCGACAAGGCTACAAAAATGAAAAACCCGATGTGCTGCGCAATCCCAGTACAATCCGCAGTTCCCGTTAATAACTCGACAACATCAACATTCGGGTTTATTAGCAATTAACATCAGCCAAAAGCGGCGCTGATTTAATTGGGAACAACGAAAAGTTCCGAACGGGAGATGTTAGTTTGTTTCAATTATAAAACGGCATCGCGCGGGTTGAAATTTGTTAGTTGGCAGCGCGGAGAGGGGAATCGGATATTTTGTATAATGAGCCATAACTGGGGGGGGGGGGGGGGTGGTTTGCGTGTTTGTTTAATTGTTGAGTTCGGGATGGGAGCGAACCGGTTTCAACTTGGATTTGTTATAATTAATGCCCCGGTGGTTGCGCCGAAAGTTTTCTGTATTGTAAAATTTTGTACAAATATTTAAATTAATGCAGAATATATTACTACTATTAAGTCTTTATTATCTGATATAAAAAAACACATTCTATATAATCTAACATAATATAAAAATGAATATTTTCATAATACTTTCTAAAATATTGTATAACGATTATCAAAATCTTTATCTTTTAATGTATAGTTAGTATAAAGCAATATGTATTTAAATGGACTTACCGTTAATAAACAATAAACAATAAAAAAAACAATAAACAATAAACAAAATTCTTGTTAACTTTAAGTTGGCAATAATATCTTCTGAACAACAGGACAAGGACAGGCAGAAAGAGCCGTTTTCTAAGGACAACGTATAACATAGTATAAGAATTATATAGTTAATTTATTGTATATAAAACTGTCCCAGAAATAGTTGCCATTACTTTTCCTGCAGAATGGGGTGACTTTAAACTTCTTTGTATGACCTTAACATCGAATCCAAACAATGATCGATGCAGTGGATCGATCCTTGTTTCGATTCAGGATCATAATGATTGATGAACCCAGGTTTAATCTCCAGTAATAAGTCGATTGATAATAATTGAAATAATTTGCATTGTTAATGGATTTTATATGAAATATTAAATAAAATGAATGAATATACTTTTATATTTAGATTTTATATGAAATAAAAAGAATGAATATACTTTTCTATTTAGATTTTATATGAAATTCTGACTTTCTAATATTTTATTGTAGAATATTTTTTAATGCGTTTTAGATTCATTGTAAATCAGAATTTCATCTAAAATCCATTACTAATGCAAAATTTTTAGGCGAATAATTTCTTTGATAGCAAATATAACTAAACAATTTTCTATTACACTCTTGGATTGCGCATTTTTTTTCTTTAATTCCATTCGTGAATCGCTATAAAAAATCGAATTCGCGTGCAACAGTTGTTAAAGCCCCTTTCGCTCTGTAGGCGGGATTAAGCCATCGCATTTACATTTCCGCGTATAATTGCGCGCCTCGTCGACAGGCGTCTGCAAAAGGAATGAAAATGTGTGTATATTGGTGTCGGAAAAACACTCATCTTCTCGTAGAGCATCCGCTGTTGAGCGATGCATAAAATTACATTGTAGCTTTCAAGGAGGGGAGGACGCATTTGAATCCTGATAAAGTCTGTCCTCGCGTACGCTTCGTATCTTTTTTTTCACAGCATTTCCCCCCGTGTTCGGAAAGTGGGAAATATGCGGAGGGAGATAAACTTATCGCGGGTCGGAGTGGAGAGGAAGGCGTGTGGGAAATTTTTATCGGGTTCAAGATCGGCGGAATGAAAAAAAAGGCTCCGTGACGTTTTGCAAACTTCGATGGAATTTAATGCAAAAATAGACGATTTTATTGCAATTTTTCTGTAAATTAAAATTATAAAAATCACAATAATTATTATTTTTGAGATATCTTCTTGAAATTTCTCGGGGATATCAAGTAAAGATTGTTCTTTCAGAATATGTAAAAAACGAAAAATACCCCATCCATAGTTTTCGAGATATTTCAAAATAAATGCAAAAATCGACGATTTTATTGCAATTTTCTGTAAATTAAAATTCAAAAAATTACAATAATTATAATTTTTGAGATATCTTCTTGAAACTTCTTGGGGATATCAAGTAAAGATTACTCTTTCAGAATATGTAAAAAACAAAAAATACCCCATCGATAGTTTTCGAGATATTTCCAAATAAATGCAAAAATCGACGATTTTATTGCAATTTTCTGTAAATTAAAAATTCAAAAAATTACAATAATTATTATTTTTGAGATATCTTCTTGAAACTTCTTGAGGATATCAAGTAAAGATTGCTCTTTCAGAATATGTAAAAAACGAAAAATACCCCATCGATAGTTTTCGAGATATTTCCAAATAAATGCAAAAATCGACGATTTTATAGCAATTTTCTGTAAATTAAAATTCAAAAAATCACAATAATTATTATTTTTGAGATATCTTTTTGAAACTTCTCGGGGATATCAAGTAAAGATTGCTCTTTCAGAATATGTAAAAAACAAAAAATACCCCATCGATAGTTTTCGAGATATTTCCAATTAAGTGCAAAAATCGACGATTTTATTGGAATTTTCTGTAAATTTGAAATTCAAAAAATCACAATAATTATTATTTTTGAGATATCTTCTTGAAACTTCTCGGGGATATCAAGTAAAGATTGATCTTTCAGAATATACAAAAAACAAAAAATACCCCATCGATAGTTTTCGAGATATTTCCAATTTAATGCAAAAATCGACGATTTTATTTCAATTTTCTGTAAATTAAAATTAAAAAAATTACAATAATTATTATTTTTGAGATACCTTCTTGAAACTTCTCGGGGATATCAAGTAAAGATTGCTCTTTCAGAAGATGCAAAAAACAAAAAATACCCCATCGATAGTTTTCGAGATATTTCCAAATAAATGCAAAAATCGACGATTTTATTGGAATTTTCTATAAATTTGAAATTCAAAAAATCACAATAAATATTATTTTTGAGATATCTTCTTGAAACTTCTTAGGGATATCAAGTAAAGATTGCTCTTTCAGAATATGTAAAAAACAAAAAATAACCCATCGATAGTTTTCGAGATATTTCCAAATAAATGGAAAAATCGACGATTTTATTGCAATTTTCTGTAAATTAAAATTCAAAAAATCACAATAATTATTATTTTTGAGATATCTTCTTGAAACTTGTCGGGGATATCAAGTAAAGATTGCTCTTTCAGAATATGCAAAAAACAAAAAATACCCCATCCATAGTTTTCGAGATATTTCCAATTAAATGCAAAAATCGATGATTTTATTGCAATTTTTCTGGAAATTAAAATTAAAAAATCACAGTAATTATTATTTTCGAGATATTTTTTATTAAATCCCGTGTCCTTTTTAGTTTTAAGTTGGGCCAATGCAACAATATTGATGGTTAACTTTTTACTCATTTTTGAGTGCGGGATGTTTCATTTTCACTCGATTGCTGTTATGTAAATATTGAATGAGTCATTAATAATTTAAATTTTAGGAATGAAAAGTTGTAATTAAATAAAAAGAATTTGAAAATAATTAATTAATAAATTATTTACTCTTTTTCTAAGTTGTAATTTCCAATGCCTTGGAAAAAAAGTTCACTTCTAGCCATATGAAAAATATCGAATGATGGTTTGATTGACAATAATTAAGTAAAAAAAGTAAAAAAAAAACAACTCGTGAAAAGTAATGATTTACAAGGTTGCGAGAAGGATATGACATTACCCAGTTATATTTCCACGATGTAAAGGAATACAATATACAAAATTGTTTTTCGAAAACGCAGCCCGGACATAAATTCCCCGTCACAATACGAAACAGCGACAATAAAGTAATGCGACGGTAACTTTGGGGAGATGAATTATAGTCACACTTTGCCGTATCCGGGGCTTAATGCGTCGCGGGGAACACATTTTAACATCTGGAAATATTACATTGTTCGGTGTCCCGGCGCGGAATCGTCCCTTCCGTTCGTTCCGTCGTCTTTCCCTCGCGGACGCATTTAAAACACACATAAATTTTTAGAGCGGCACTAAAGAATAAACTTTATTTCGAATTAAATCGCTCGGATACTTTGTGTACGAACACGAAAACTCTTTGCTCTTCCTCTCCAACTCTTCTCACGTACACGTAGTGCATTTATATGTTATTGCTGAAAAGAAAAGAAAGAAAAGAAAAGTGCGCTTCATTGTGTTGTCGCTTGTGAAGTCGATTGGAAATGAAAAAAATGACAAAAACACTTTAAAATTATTACCGCCGTATTCATACTTCCGATTTTCACATATTCAAAATAATTAATATTTATATTAATATTTCTCGTATAATCATAATATAACTGATTATAATCAAATCTGAATAAATATTCATGAAACATAATTCAATATGAAGCGCTTTTATGAATTCAAATGCAGCGTTAAATCTAATATTAATATACATCATCACACATCCGGCTGCGCCGATGTTTAAACTAATAATAACAAAAAAAAAATGGCCGGTAATGAAAAAATTCTAACGCGCGCAAATTCGACGCCTTTATGAGCGTTTATTATGGAAATATGATTGGATATCGGCGAGTTAATTACAGTTATCAGCCCGAAACGCCAGAATGGCGCAATTGATTCCGGTGCATCGACCGTCGCATTTTAATCCCCGCCGGTGACTGTTTCAGCACAAACCGTTTTCATTATCCGAAGGGGAGGAACGCCGCAAGTCCGACCACAAATCACTGCCGTGTCCCGTCGACCCGAATTGAGTAAATGGATAATTTGCGTACGATTATTTGTTATTACGTGTTGTTTCCATTTTTTTGTTTTGTTTTGCTCGCAGGGGGATTGTTCAGTGTCGTCTGTTTCGGATTGATTTCACTGAATGGGAATTATTAAATTGCTACAAGGTTGATTGATTATCTCAAATTATTTTTGAAGTAAATCATCGAAAAATTGTTTCAAAATTACTTGTTATATATTTTTAAGCGATTCCAAAAATAAATTTTAATATAAGCAGCACGGAATTGATTAAAAAATAGAAATCACTTCTGGTGGATGCGCCGGGATTCTGATAAATATTGCTAGCATTACAGACATAATTTTGTTCAATAAACAGGAATAACAAGAACAAATAAAATAAATAAACTCTTGAATGAGAGAAACTGTCAGCGGGCTAAGGCAAAGAAGTTCTGACCCTTATGTGGGTCAATTTCTGCAAATTAGAAATTCAATAAATCACATTAATTATTATTTTCTAGATATCTTCTTGAAACTTCTTGGGGATATCAAGTAAAGATTGCTCTTTCAGAATATGTAAAAAACAAAAAATACCCCATTAATAGTTTTCGAGATATTTCCAATTTAATGCAAAAATCGACGATTTTATTGCAATTTTCTGTAAATTAGAAATTCAAAAAATCACAATAATTATTATTTTCGAGATATCTTCTTGAAACTTCTTGGGGATATCAAGTAAAGATTGCTCTTTCAGAATATGCAAAAAACAAAAAATACCCCATCCATAGTTTTCGAGATATTTTCATTTAAATGCAAAAATCGACGATTTTATTGCAATTTTCTGTAAATTAGAAATTCAAAAAATCACAATAATTATTATTTTTGAGATATCTTCTTGAAACTTCTTGGGGATATCAAGTAAAGATTGCTCTTTCAGAATATGTAAAAAACAAACAATACCCCATCCATAATTTTCGAGATATTTTCATTTAAATGCAAAAATCGACGATTTTATTGCAATTTTCTGTAAATTAGAAATTCAAAAAATCACAATAATTATTATTTTTGAGATATCTTCTTGAAACTTCTTGGGGATATCAAGTAAAGATTGCTCTTTCAGAATATGTAAAAAACAAACAATACCCCATCCATAATTTTCGAGATATTTTCATTTAAATGCAAAAATCGACGATTTTATTGCAATTTTCTGTAAATTAGAAATTCAAAAAATCACAATAATTATCATTTTTGCGATATCTTCTTGAAACTTCTTGGGGATATCAAGTAAAGATTGCTCTTTCAGAATATGCAAAAAACAAAAAATACCCCATCCATAATTTTCGAGATATTTTCATTTAAATGCAAAAATCGACGATTTTATTGCAATTTTCTGTAAATTTGAAATTCAAAAAATCGCAATAAATATTATTTTTGAGATATCTTCTTGAAACTTCTTGGAGATATCAAGTAAAGATTGCTCTTTCAGAATCTGCAAAAAACAATAAATACCCCATCCATAGTTTTCAAGATATTTCCAAATAAATGCAAAAATCGACGATTTTATTGCAATTTTCTGTAAATTAGAAATTCAAAAAAATCACAATAATTATTATTTTCGAGATATCTTCTTGAAACTTCTCGAGGATATAAAGTAAAGATTGCTCTTTCAGAATATGCTAAAAACAAAAAATACCCCTTCCATAGTTTTCGAGATATTTCCGTTTAAATGCAAAAATCAACGATTTTATTGCAATTTTCTGCAAATTAAAATTAAAAAAAATCACATTAATTATTATTTTCGAGATATCTTCTTGAAACTTCTTGGAGATATCAAGTAAAGATTGTTCTTTCAGAATATGCAAAAAACAAAAAAATACCCCATCCGTAGTTTTTGAGATATTTTCATTTAAATGCAAAAATCGACGATTTTATTGCTATTTTCTCTAAATTAGAAATTCAAAAAATCACAACAATTATTATTTTTGCGATATCTTCTTGAAACTTCTTGGAGATATTAAGTAAAGATTGCTCTTTCAGAATATGTAAAAAACAAAAAATACCCCATTGATAGTTTTCGAAATATTTCCAATTAAATGCAAAAATCGACGATTTTATTGCAATTTTCTGTAAATTAAAATTTAAAAAATCACAATAATTATTATTTTTGAGATATCTTCTTGAAACTTCTCGGGGATGTTAAGTAAAGATTGCTCTTTCAGAATATGCAAAAAACAAAAAAATCCCCATCCATAGTTTTCGAGATATTTCCAATTAAATGCAAAAATCGACGATTTTATTGCAATTTTCTGTAAATTAGAAATTCAAAAAATCACAGAAATTAATATTTTCAAGATATCTTCTTGAAACTTCTTGAAAATATCAAGTAAAGATTACTCTTTCAGAATATATAAAATACAAAAACCATGGTTCTTGAGATATTTCCAATTTAATAGCAAAATAAACATTCTTCTTTCACACATCGATTCACAAAAAAAAAATCGCATTTTTTTTTTCAGGACGCTTGCTTTAATTAAAACAATAACTTTTAATTGCGCCGCGAAAAATGATGCTGACTGCGGCGTATGATGGATGTAATTAGGGACTCGAAAGTTGGCGCTCGTCGCGCGGCGAAACACCGTTTGTTATGCTCAGCACGTGCGGAAACAGTGTGCTTTGAGCGAAACTTTACACGCAAATAACTTACAACACTTAATTCGCCGGTTTGTTGCAAATCAAAAGAGAAAAACAGGCGGGCGCCTGTTTTGCTGGCGGTTGATACACACCCATACACACACACACATTTCGGTAACTAACTTTTGAGTCGGTTAATGGTAATTGTGTAGTTTGGAAACTGAGTGTTTATGATTTTCTGTGCAAATAAAGTTAAGTTAACCATTGTCTCGTTCAAATCTTCACAAAGTTGATTAAATTAATTATATTAAATACTTAAAAGAGAGAAAGATAGATAGATCGATAGATAGATAGAGAGAGAAAGAGAGAGAGAGAGAGAGAGAGAGAGAGAAAGAGAGGGAGAGGGAGAGAAAGAAAGTGAGAGAGAGAATAACTATAAAGTACTTGACAAAAACTTGATTAAAAATACTTATTTACATACTATTTGCACTACTTTATTTGTAGCGCGATCTATATTTCAGACACAAACAATTATCACAAGTTTTTGTTTAGGCAAAAGATGGCGCTTGCGTCGTCTTTCATTTATTATGATTGATACTGAATGACGAAAATAAATTTAACACTTATATATATATATATATATATATATATATATATATATATATATATATAAACAAATAGCTTGAAAGAGGAATCCCAAATTCGCCTTCCTTTAGTGGACGAAACCTCTTAATGAGAACAGGAAACGAAATTCATTTAATAAAATGTTCTACAAATAAATGGGTTTTGAGTTCACGTGAAGTGTTATTATTGAAAATGTTCTACTACTAGATACATTTTATTAAATTAGTATATATTTTTATTTCTGTTTCAAATAATGAAGTTTATGTTTACATGAATGTCTATTGAGCAGAAAATATAATTAAATTAAGAAATGTGCATTATAAAAAAAAATCTGCATCAATTTACGAAGATAGATAATTTTATAATTCTCGCGTTGAAATGTGTGCGTAAAGTGTTTGTAATCGCAGCGGCGCTTTTAATTAATGCCGATTGCACAACGACAATGAATCGCTTGATTAATATCAAACATCGGTTCGATTAATTGCTCGTCGCACACCTGTAATTAAAATTAGTTTCCTACTGATGGAAAATGTCAACGTCGACCAGGAACGGCGACGATAAATTAATTATTAATTAAATTCGGCACTTGAATTTTAATTGGATTTTTTTTTGTTCACACAAAATCAAACTCCGGCTTTCGTTTTAATTTTTATTATTCCTTTTTTTTGTTTGTGTTAATCAGATATTTTTGCTCAATAAAAAAAATATATATGTTTTAATGACAGTGCAAATATTTCTACAAATTTTATTACGAAATTCGAAACTCGAGTTATTTTTCTTTGTGTAATTGTATAATCAAATGTAGTTTAGGGTATTTGTCCATAAAGTAGTTGTTCGTTGCGTAAACCAAGTCGAACTAAAATGTGTTCGTTTGCGCCAGTTTCTTTGTAGTGAACGTGCACTTATAACGACTGTGCTTACTTTGAAGTACACTGTGTGTACCTGAAGAAGCCACAGTGTGGCGAAATAATTATAGCGAAATACAAAAATAAATATAATATGGAAGTTATAACAAACGTGTCTACCATAAAGTAATGAAGTAAAATGAATCCGCAACTTTTCCAATTAAAATTAATAACTCTTGAAATATTCGCGCATATCAAGATAACCTAGTAAAAATTTTGTGTGTACAAAAAAAAGTTTTTTTTTAATCGCGCAGCTATTTTTAATTCTTTTCACATTTCGATTTCATTATATACATTTTTATTGTTAGTATTTCAATTTATATATTATTCCTCGTCCATTGTGACAGTTTCTATCTGTGAAATCCATTACAGCGTTCATTCACGCTAAACGATTGATGGTCTATAGAAAGCTGTATAGGGGTAATAAATATCGATTCAGATAATTCGTATCAGGGGATATTTTGTATAAAACCCTCGCGCATTAATAAAAATGTGTATTTATAAACAGCTTCAAATGCACGATGATATTATGGAGCTGTCATTAAATGTGCATTGCGGGGAAATATCAATGTGATTTGAATTATCAATATATTTTGCTTTACAATGAAATTAAACAAGGAAAATCTCTGGAAATGATCAATAAGAGAAATTTTCCTTGTTTAATTTCATTGTAATTTAAATAACTGCAAATGTGTGAATCAATAATAATCTTTATTAACATAGAACACAACAAGAGTGATTGTTTTTTACCCAATATTAGGATTAAGTTCCATTCAGGATGGAGCGCCACAAACATTAACTTAATCAATGTATATTTTGTCTCAGATAATAAAGATTTAGTATTAGTAGTAGTATAAATTCAGACTTTATATATATTTTAACCACTTGGGTTTTTATTCATCATTCTCTGTTGTATTACACGATTTTCACCATTCTATGGAAGATTTCCTGGACCACGTTGGACTCCCCTAGAATATTATATATATATATATAAAAATAAATAATCTTTATTTCTGCCGAAGACAATTTTATATACAATAAATTAACAATATAATACTTATATTATGTTATACGTTGTCCTTAGAAAACGGCTATCGACCATCGATTTTTCTGCCTTAAAGGTATTATTAAACCTTGATTAATAAAAAAACGCACTTAATTTCCATCTTTCCTCATAATCAACCGAAATAACAGCGCGGATCAATAAAGGCCGGGCAAGAATTGGAAGCGGGCTCGTTACGGAGGGCAATTAGTTTTTAATTCGGCGGGCCCCATTCAGGACGGCGGCGGACGCCTTCCGGTGATTTTTCAATTCCGCCTCGATCCAGAAATTGCTTCCTCGTTAGGGGGTTTTTAATCCGACCAGAAGGATGCGGACGCGAGTCGTCGCTCAAAACACGCTAATTGGTGTACCGAAACCCGAGAAAACGCCGGGCCCTTAACCGGCTGCAGGAAGTCCGCGTTTCTTGCTCGATCGCGCAGAAAAATATAACGATGGTTGTTGTGAATCGATTTGGATGATGATTATGTAGGAAAACCGAGAAATAACAAGACGACGAACAGATAAATGGATTATTTAAAATAATTAATATTGAAAAATGTTATAACATTTTTTTTATATCTGTAGAAAACTGTAGCAGTACTCGGAAAGTACTGGGACCCCATTATCCAGAGAAAAAATATTTCTACATTCAAAACAAAGTTGAATCCAGTTCGGATTCATAAAATATCGTTCTACTTCCCTTCCCTTATCAATACTAACTGCCAAACGGCACACCTCGAAATCAAAAAATCAGCCATATTATTTTCAGACATCAAGAAAGCGAATCGTAGGCTTTCTTGATGTCTGAAAATAATATGGCTCATTTTTTTTTCTTGATGTGGCATCGTGGAATGCTTTTCCTTAGGAATCCCATCACTCCTGATAAAAATTCTCGCCATTTTCTTTTCGAATCGTTCCATCAGTGTCAGAATTCATAACACCTTCTCCTACAGCTCCAATCCCAAACAAGGCTTGACCCAACGTTCACCCTTACTTCCATAACTATGCAATATCTTTGTCTATGACCTATATAATCCTAACCCTAACTATTTAAATCCCTCTGTGTATCTGTAAAAAAGAGAGACACTATAATAAACTTTATTACCCAACAGATAAAGAGCCCAATTACAGAGTAATTAACAAAATAACATTATAAATATTAACAAACCTGATACGCCAAATGGAGAATCTCAATTAATCCCAACAAAACCCAACTACTTATTCCTTTCAAGAGACACGATAATTCCCCATTCCAAATTAAAATTAATAACTAGATTTTTTTTATAATAAATTAAAGACGACGCAAGCGCCACCTTTTGCCTAATTTCATTAAATGTAGATTTTTTTTGTTGAATATACAATTTTTTTTTGATAATCCACTAAAATCCATTCTCTGAATAAAATCGAATCAACGAGCCGATGGAAATTCCGGCGAGGAGACAAATGAGGCTTTTAATTTGCACAAAAAAGAGATCGAAAATAGAAAACGTCTTCACAGTGGTGGGCGGGAAGAGGAAGCGGAAGAAAATGCGAGTGCGCCCGTGATTGAATTACTCGCGAGGAGCTTTCCTTCCATGTCGATAAATCTCATAAATGTTAAGATAATGCAAGACGAATGTTGCGCTAAAAGCCAAGAAATTCCTGGAGAGTCGGAATACTTTGATACGCGCCCGGAACGGTGTTCTATCCGAGTACGGCATAATTAACGTTGCCGGCGACGCTTTATGCAATTTGAAATAATTAGGGGTTGAATTACGAGCGATTAAAGTAAGTTATTTAGCTGCGCGCCGAGTTGTTTGGCTGCTTAAGGGAATTGCTGAAATAGTTTATTCAATTAACAAACTATCTCAAAAATTAGTGTTGAATTATATATATAAAAAAATAAATAATATACAAAATTTGAAAACCAATATTAAATAAAAACAATAGTTCGCCGGCTCCCGCTTAATTCCTTTACAGGATACAATAGTTTCGTTGTTAATTTAAATATTTCGTCATTACATAAATAAACCTCCCGGCGCATTCACCATTTGTGTCAGAAGCAAGGCTACTTAAATGTGAATTAGTTGTGTAATTAAGCGGGAACTCAATAATTTGTTACTTCAGGTGTCTTAATGAAATTCGAAACCATTTCATATATTTTATTGTCCCGGCGCATTCACCATTTAAGTAGCCTCGCTTCTGATACAAATGGTGAATGCGCCGGGACGATCGAAAAATAAAAATAATTATATTTCGTGTTTCGTAGCGACACCTAAAAGTAACAAATTAAACGGCTCCCGCTTAATTACACGACTAATTAATTCAGATAAATCCCGGTGTTAAATTGCACGCATTGTCTTCCGGAAAATCCGGCGCTCTCGCGTCGTGGAAATCCGGCGCGGATAAGGTCGCGATTAAGCCCGTCGAGTCGCTGCCACTTGTAAAATTTAATCGCTCATCAGGAAGTGTACAGATGTCGCGAACACAATCCTTCATTTGCATATCAATCCGCGTTCCAGACAGTTTGCTTCGCGTTTAATTGTTGCGATATCCTCGCGGATTTCTTGCAACTGGGAAACTCGCGCCGGCGGAAAATTCGCGAAATATTTTGCTTATAAATTAATTACCGGGGGTGTTTAATTTAATATTACAACTTAATTAATTAATTCACACGCTCGGTTCGATTCCTCGGAACAAGGGGGGAATTTAAATCTAGCCGGAGATACTTTCTTTTATGGTTTTTAAAACAAATATTTTGTAAGTGTGTTTAATTCAAAAAAAATATATATATATATATTAACAAATAATCAGTGATGTATTAATTAATTAATTATGATAATTAATACATCACTGATTATTTGTTAATATACATATTTTTAAATTAAACACACTTACAATTTTTTTTTTTAATTTATTAATCAGTGAATAAACGACAAATTTATTTTGAAAGTGTTTTTAATTAAATAAAATGTTAACAATCAGTGATGTATTAATTAATTAATTTTTCGATTTTCATAATTCATATATATATAATCTAAAATTCCCATCTACCATAATGGTGGTGTAGGGGTTTCATAATTCATGAATTTATTGAAATTAATTTTAAGAAAATTATTAAAATCTAATAAAACGTATTTTAATAAAATTCTCAGAATATATGCAAGCATTTTTCTAAAAATGCTATTTTGATTTAATAATAATAATATTTTTATTTTTCCATAACAGAACAAAAAAATTATTCAATTGAATCATGATCTACTGAAAAAAATGTTTACAAATAATGAGAAGAAATATCTGTGTTGTTTTGTTGAGAACACAATTAAAAATAACAATGGATTTATTCCGCACAGGTAATAGAATTGTTTACACTATATGATTTTGTTATTATACATAAAACATGATTATCTTGTTCTGGAATTAGCTATTGACATGAAATCTTTCTGCCTTGCAATATAATTATTAACAACGAAATACATTTAAAACCACAACAACACATTTCTTTCGCATTAATTTTTTTTAATTTGCACGTTTAAATAAATTATTAACCACAACAACACATATTTCTTTCGCAGCATTTTTTTTTTGTAATTTGCAGGTTTAAATAAATTATTAATTAATTATCTAATTAATCAGCGGCGTGAAACAACATCACATTACCGAATTACGCCCGGGATTCGGATTACAATTAGCCATACTGGATTTACTCTAATTAGATTGATAATTTCCGCAACGCCAGTCCTTGCCACCCGAACTTGTCAATTACCGTGTTTATCTCCTCGTTTTGCGCTGGACTACAACATCCACCACCTGGAATATATATATTTCGATTTGCATTAATGGAAACGCGGCCGTGTTTAATTCAGTGTTTTTGTAATCCGAAATTTGAAACGTCGCGCGCGAATTGCATAACGTTTATGTTTGAAACAACGCAACGTTACACGATT
This sequence comes from Philonthus spinipes, assembly GCA_963082785.1. Taxonomy (NCBI): domain Eukaryota; kingdom Metazoa; phylum Arthropoda; class Insecta; order Coleoptera; family Staphylinidae; genus Philonthus; species Philonthus spinipes. Next base: position 1,299,457 of record OY720310.1, on the reverse strand, counting down.
ACTCGTTTTGCGGTTGTTGGAAGCGTTTGTAAATAATTATAATAATTAATTAAAAGTGAGGACTCCCAGATCTATATGTATACCTGGTCTTGGGGCGTCTTCTTGTTAAATTGATTATTTTCTAATTGTTTTCATTTATAATTAATGGTTTTAATATTTAGACATTGATAGTTCATACTGTATGAAATAAATATGAATAAATTATTAAAAATCAACTAATAAAACACAGATTAGATGGAATAACTTTAAATTCTCGACTATTATTATTAAATTATTAAAAATCAACCAATAAAACACAGATTAGATTGAATAACTTTAAATTCTCGACTAGTTTCGGGTTACTAGTCCATTTTCAAGAGTTATTCAATCTAATCTATGTTTTATTGGTTGATTTTTAATAATTTATTCATATTTATTTCATCTTTTCATTTAATTAAATGAAACTTTAATTTATGTATTTTTTAGATTCAACTTTTGTATCATTCACTTTTAATTCGTTCTCAGGACTCAATTGTTACGTTATTAAGTGAAATATTTCATCATGCAATAAATCACCTTCCCGGCGCATTCACCATTTGTATCAGAGGATAGATTACTTAAATGGTGAATGCGCCGGGATAATAAAAATTTTAAAAATATTTTGTATTTATAATGCAAACAGATTGAATTGTAACAATTATTTTTGCATGTAGTCATAATGACAATTAAATAAATTTTCTATTAAAAAAATAACGACTTAATAATTGAAATTATTTTATTTAGTTGAAAATAATATTCCAAATTATTTAAGGACGTGTAGGCGGAAAGACCACAGGTTGTTGGCTAATTAACAGATATTAATTACATTTCATTAAGTTTGTAACTTTCATTATTTTACTGTATATATCTGTTAATCACGATTTTATTTATTTATTTATTTAAAGAAACGATTGTGAACAGGAGATGTTTCCTAAAGTACACTACTATAAGGTTGTAATTTGTATAGAAAGGAATGAATAATTATAACCTCCGCACCCAATTCCTATTTTATCTTACTCCATTGCATACGTTTTCGATTATTAGAAATAATTCCAGATGTAATTATTTTCAAATCATTTTTATTTAATATATTTAAATAACTGTAACCAAGTAAATTCTATTTATTTGTATCTCTTTATTTTAAATCTATCGATTAATTCTAATTCTACCAATCGATTTGCGAATGAAATCTCTGGCTTTAACTCCGATTAAACTCCAATTTTCCGGCTTGTATATTTAGTAGGTAATGTTCGATTCCCAATGAAAACGCAGCGGAATAAAAAAAAAACGCAAGTGCAACGGTTAATTATTCAGGACGCGGAAATGAATCAATTCTTCAACCTTGTGTTCCTTTCCCCCGGCGATTAAATCTGATTCGGGATCAATTTATGGATCGCCTAATGGCCGGCGGATTAAAATGCATGAGGCATTTAAGGCGCCGCGCTCCGATTGTCTGTAAGTTTGTTTTTACACGAGTGGCTCGCTAAATAATGAACCAAGGCACAAAAAGAAGATCGTTAAGTGCTGTAAACTGGAGTTAATGGTTGTTTCAAGTGTTGGATTTCGATTAATCAATTGTTTGGAAAATATGTAAACTGGAGTTGATGGTTGTTTCGAGCATTGGATTTCGATTAATCAATTGTTTGGAAAAAAGAAAATTGATAGTGAGTGATAATTTTTTTAAAAAATGTTGTTATTAATAATCACAGGCCATAAATACCAACATGGCATTACTGGAAAATTTTAATACATGCTAGAATATGGATGGGATTTGTGTTTACTAAGTTTCATTTAGTTTCCGTGTAAAACAAACCAAGTGAAACCTACTCAACAATTCCTAATATTACTAAAATGTTTTACCAAGTGGTTAATGAGACTCAATATGAAAAAAAAAAAAATTGTGAAACTTAACAAAATTATTTTATTTACAAATAGTGTATTATGGAGTTTCATCAAGTAATAGCCGATTATTTAAATAGACACGTGTTTTCTAATATAATCCTCAGTAAATTATTTCCGACATTTACGAGGCATTTGAATAAATATTTAAATTAATCATTTCATCGACACGTCTGAATTGCGCCGACGTCCAATTTGTGCCACAGTTATTTGCACATTTTCATAATTAATAAATCAATAAACGATTTATACGTAGTAGTTGCGAGAGAGAGAGAAAAAAAAAACGGGGCTTCGCATAGAAATTATTGGTAAGTATCCTAATTAAACGACACCGCCTTATTTTAAAAGTTGCTAATGGCAGGAAATTCGTGCCGGTGCTAAAAATAAACGCACGTTCTAGGTCGTTTAAGTTATGAGTGATTAAAATAATTGACGCATAAATTAAATTTATTTGATTTTATGCTGTTGTCATTACATTTTCGATAAATAAATGATGGAATATTAATTGCGGTGTTTCCAACTTAAATTACCTTTTATAAAGACATAAAAATATTTATATATTCATTTAAATAAACTCGTGTTTTTTTATCATATAAAAAAAAGTTATACAAAATTGAAAAGAAAAGGATATTAATTTATTTATAAATTAAATAAATGTTACAATCTAGGCTGAAAGACCTCCGGTTTATAGCCGATTCATCATCTACAGAATATAATTCTAATTTTTGTATATTATTGTACATACATATACACATTTGAATAAAGATAGTTAGTTATTACAATCTAATAAGTTTAAATAATTGTATAAAATTATTATAAGTTAAAAAATAATATATATATACAAAATAAAGTGAGTAAAATAACGAAAATGATGATTAAACCAAGACAATTTTAACAAGTTTCACAAATATAAGAAGGGTTACTTATTTATACAAGAGACGATGGAAAAGTGATGTTTGTTTAAAGATAAAGTTTAAAGAAGATTTTTATAAGTTCATGATTTGTTGAAAAAAGAGTGGGTGGAGTTAGAAAAATTGCAAGAGGGTAAGAAATTCTAAAGGGAGAGACAAATTAATTTCGAGAAGGTACGAAAATCTAAAGAGGTTCTGTATTATGTAGTTAGATTTATTTATTTATTAATTTACTGAGGCCATTTCATACAGTAACATATACAGAATAAAATAAATTTTTCAGGTTACAAAAAAATTAAAATAATATACCTACATACTACAAACACAGATGCCTTTATCTGACTCAACTGGGGGTGAAGATCCCTAATATCTAATACTCTTTATCATTATTCATTATTCATTATTCATTATTCTTTCTGTTCTTTGAATGAATATTAAATTATTTGGATTAATTTCCGAAATATGTTTAGTTTCACAATTTCATTATTTTTTTTTTTTTTTCATTGCTTAATTAACGCTCACTGTAAATCAACCTTTACGGCAGATTACGCCCCTAAACAAGCCATAACTCTTGTCAAAATTAAACCGACAACGTACCCGACCAGCACACATTAGCCCATTTTAATACCGGCGAAATGATGCGACCCCATCGTAAAAACCGAGCTTGTACAGTAAAATATTACAACCAACAGGAAATTTATTTAAAAATAAAAAAGGGAATTCATTATGAATCAAATCATTGCGATGATATTTTGTAAATGTGCTTTTGTGGTTTGCTAAGAGCGATATATGGCAGCGGATTCTGAATTATAACGATCTGTGAAACATAAAAGAAACCTAGCATTATTAATTAAATGAGATTCGAAATGAGAATGTACTGGAAATAGTTTTAATCGACTCGGGATTTTTCTCGTGTATTTGCGGAATTCAGAGTGGAATACTACTTAAACAAGTAAAACTTAAATGGTGAATGCGCCGGGACAATAAAAATTTTAAAAATATTTTATATATATTTTATAACAAATCCACGGATCCTTAAATCAAATTCATATTAAATCATTATTAATTAAAAATGTTTCACCATGGGTTAAGTGAGGAATTTATTCAAAAGGGAATTCATTATGAATCAGACAATTGCGATGATATTTTGAAAATAACTTTTTATATTTTAATAAAATTCTATTTTTCTGGAACATTTTAGATTTTCTAACTGTGGATTCTGAATTAGTCGTCTATAATAACTTACAGCAAGGATAGAGCGATTCCGCATCACGTTCGATGGAGAGAAAATTCCGACTTGCTGTCGCAGTACGTTCTCATTTGGAATCTCTTAGCTGGATTAAAGCAATTTCGTAACGCAATTCATTCATTTTGGCAATAGTTTTAAGCGACTCGTGATTTTTCTCTTGTATTTGCAAATCTCAGAGCAGAAAACCACTTAAATAAGTAATATAATAAAATCAGCAATTTATCCCTCCTTACAAAATATTACATTCCTCGCAACCCTAATATTCCCCCAAAACATAACAACCCTTCGGTCACTATCCACCAATTCATTAACTCATGCATACGTGACAGTTCAGTTAGTTAGCGTAGTTTTTATTTGCAAATCACCATAATTTCTGCCCCGTCGTATGTATGCATGAGTTAATGAATTGGTGGATAGTGACCGAAGGGTTGTTATGTTTTGGGGGAATATTAGGGTTGCGAGGAATGCAATATTTTGTAAGGAGGGATAAATTGCTGATTTTATTATTTTATCTATAAGTATTGTAAATATAAATGTCTGTAAAGAATTGTAATTGTTATGTCTGAAAAGATGTTTGTATATATAAAACATTTATTTTTTTATTATCTTACATTATGTATGAATATTTTATTTATAATTATCATGTAAAAGCAGTTAGTGCTAAATAAAGAATTATTATTATTATAAGTATTACTATTCATAACATATATGGATAACTAGATAATTTAATTAAAGTCTTCTTTAAAGAAAGAAAACTGAGCGGTGATGAAAATGAGAGGCTCAACGAAACAGGAAAATGGAATGTAAAAATATAGAAAAAGCAGAAAAAATAATGTGAAAGAATTATAGAAATTATAAATAATTAAATTAATGCCTTATAAATTCAAACAAGAATTAATAATTGATAATGACTATTTTTGTTTCTTAATCATTCCTGTACTAATAACTAAATAGCCTCTTTCCACTAAACCGCAACTATATTAATTAGTTGTTGTTTTTTATTCAACGCTCATTAAACAACTCCCCGATCCCAACAACCGTTCATCCGTATTGACTTGTATTTCCAGCTTGGCCAACTTTTAATAATCCAATCCGAGTAGACGGAAAACAGTCTCGCGTTACGCGTTTATTAAAACTTTACCTGCTTTTGCGGTACAAAGAACGCGGGACGAAAAAAAAAACAGAGAGAAAAAAAGAAAACTCGCGCTTTAGCTTCCATTATTTCGTCCCTTGTGTCGAGTCGAGTGTGGTTTTAATACAATTGTACGGAAACGCTTGTGTTCGTATTATTGCTCGATGTTAAAAGGGGTGTTTATTTCTTTGCGCTGGGAGCAGTTTAGGGTCTTTTTTTATTAAAAAGTGGGATTTGGTTTGTGGGAATATTGTAAGATTTGTTAAAACGCGAAGCTGGAGTTTTTCCGAGTTCAAAGGGTGATTGTGAGAGAAATTTTGAAGTTGTTTAAATTTTGTTTCCTTTTTTATTATCCTTGTAAATAATACAGTAGATATTCTTTTGATTATATAAATGTATCATTCTGTGTGTGCTTTAATATGTTTTTTTGAGTGTGCTTCTACAAACGATTGTAATAGTTTGAAATAAAAATGATTTGAAAATAATTAATAAATTATTTCCACATTTAGCTCTTTGACATTTTGATTTACGTTACGTAAGTACGTTAAACAAATGCACATTAAAACAACTACTTCCCGGGCAAATACCCACGCCTTTGTTTAACGTACTTACGTAACGTAAATCAAAATGTCAAAGAGCTAAATGTGGAAATAATTTATTAATTATTTTCAAATCATTTTTATTTAAAACTATTACAATCGTTTGTAGAAGTACACTCAAAAAACATATTAAAGCACGCGCCCAACACCCGTAAGGGTACAAGGGTTTTTGATAATATATATATTTATTTAATGACTGTGAAAAAGTGAATGAATACTCTTTTCTATTTGTAATAGTTTTGGCAAAGTAGATCATCCGTTAATTCAGGATAATTTAATTAAAATTAAAACACTTGTAGTATATAAGTGTAATTGAAACTAGTCACGATTAATATAAAAAATCCAAGTGGTATAAAAAAGTAATTTTGTTTTCTTTATATACTATATTGAAAATGTACCACCAAGTTAACGCTGACAAAATTAAAAAAATTAAAACACTTGGTTTGTTTGACTTCACAATAAGTGAAGAGTGTAGAGGCTTTTATTTGTTGAAACTTCAAACTTTATTGTAATTAGTTATTTTCTTTTTAGGAATTTTCTTTATTGACACTAAAGAAGCATTCATTTTTAGCAACTAATGCTTCTTTAGTGTCAATAAAGAAAATTCCAAAAAAATAAGATAACTAATTACAATAAAGTATGAAGTTTCAACAAATAAAAGCCTCTACACTACAATATATAAGTGAAGTAAGTTGTATTGAAACAAAATATTTTCGCAATTAAACCGAACCAATTTACTTGGATTCCTCTTTCCTGTATAGTTTTTAAATGCAATCGTCAGCAAGAAATCGCGACCTTGTCCCTTGCTTCCAATCCATAAAATCGTTAAAACTTCCTTCGGTATTTACATTAGCGCCCAATCAATTGCGGCTATTATTATTATTTACCTTTAGATGGCGCATAAATTATTCAATAATGACCGTTTTCCAGGGGCCGGCGTTGTCTATATATATACACGTACGAGCATACACATAAATCCGCGCGGGATATTTTGGGGGGTGGAAGTAGGCCAGAGCATTAACTCCCTCCGGTTTTAATGTATAAATAATTGTGATCCGCCGGCAACAACGAAAAACCAAGAGAGAATGAAACAAAATATAAAGTAACACACACACACGCGGAAAATACGAAATTTTAATAAACGTTCGGGCTATTATTAAAGGTGGATTAACGGGTCAGCCGGTCGATATCTTTGTTGTGTTTTGTTAGAGGGCGCGAGTTGAATTAACATAATTTTTTTTGCGATTTAGTGAAATTTGTGTTTATTGTATTAATAATGAAACGGAAATTAAACACACATGAAGAAAATTAATAAAAAAATAATTATGTATTTATAAAATAAATTGATGGAAAGGAGAGGTGGAAAAGGACATGGAGAAAATAATAATAATAATAATTTTTATTTTCCAACGGAAGAATCCAACAAGGGAAAATATACAATCAAAATCATAATATAAGAAGAGTACAAGCAAAGTTAGTTAAATTTAAACAGAAAAAAAGAGAACAAAGTATAAATTGATATTAGCAAACAAAATTAAACATTATGCAAAAAAATATGTCTTCATACAAATAATATAAGAAAATACAAGCTATCAGATAATAATAATAATAATAATCTTTATTTCAGAGTGTCATTACAATAATATACAAAGTGAAATTGTGTCAGTACCTATTCTAACTTACAGACTATTTAATTAATAGGAATTTCCGGATGGAGACAAAAGGCACAGAGTAAAAAGTCATGGATGAAAATTATCAATCAAGCCATGGGCTAGCTAGGCTCGCAAAAATATATAATAAATATATAAATATATACACTAGGTATATATTTATAAAATAAATTTTCTCAAGCGACTATCACCAATTTTGACAAAATGTATATAGCATAATTATTCCAAAATCCATAACCCGAAAGTAATCAAAATCTGTTTAAAATTAAAAAAAAATAGTTTAAACAAAAATATTTGCTCTTATATTTTAATAATGCAATGGTTCGACCCTTGCTATGTGGTAATTAATTTGTAATAGTTTTAAATAATCATTTTTATTTATAAATAATTAATAATAGTACATAATTGTAGTTAATTACATTATATATTACTAATTCTTTATTATTATTATATTTTTTTTGTAAAAGGTGTATTCCGTTAATAAAGATTTATTTATTTATTTAATAAATTATTTTCATAGAGCTAAATGTGGAAATAATTAATTAATTATTTTCAAAACATTTTTATTTAATGACTGTGATCAAGTGAATGAATACTCTTTTCTATTTGTAATAGTGCTCTTATATTTTAATAATGCAATGGTTCGACCCTTACTATACGGTAATTAATTTCTGAATTAAATAAAACGAAAAATATCGACTATGTTTTGTAGAGGTTTCTACTTCGTTATACATGTTAACTTCACAATAAAACACTTATTACTTTGTATAACACTTGCTTATTTTACACGACTGCAATTTCGACAAATTTACCTTGTCATTACCAAACATAAACCTGGGTCTACGAGGATTAAATTAAGATTAATTTTAAGCAAATGTGATGTACGAGTTGCATTTAAATTAACAATAAAATAAACTATTCCTAATAAAGCGTGTGACTATGTTTATTTATAATTATTGAATTTAATACTTTTGTCTTTCTTATAATTGATCCTTTTTGACAATTAACTCTAATCGTTTCGATAAATGCCTGGATGTTTTCCGCAGTCGTGTTTACAAAGAGTCGCGTTAAACGGAAAGTGATGTTTACTTGACGGGATTGGAGTAATTACAGCCCGTGCTGCGTTGTGTCGTGCGAACTAATTATCGCAAGAGTCGTTACTTGTGCACACACACACACACACACACATCAGAGGGGCGGGGAATTCGACCACCTCAAACGAGCAATCGCTCCGATTGATTGCCGCAGGAAATTACTTACGGACAATTCGTAATACGCGAAAATAACAATCCACACATGAGCATTAGCTTCTTCAGGACGAATGATAATTAAAATACAGTTTTACAAATCTATACATACAGTGTGTGTGTGTGTAGGGGGGAGGGGAGGGGGGGTCTATGGTGGTGTGGTGTTTGTAATAATTTATTAACTTACCGCCACAAGTTAAATAAATTTAGTAACTTACCCCCCACAAGTTAAATAAATTTAATAACGTTGAATTTGATTGCGAAAGCGTGCGAAAAAAATGTTTTGAATAAAGGATATATTTTGAAAGTATGTTTAATTAAAAAAAAAACTTAAAATGTTAACAAATATGGACTTTCAAAAATTATCAGCCTCAACAATTATATCAGCTGAGTAATATAAACAAATTAATAAGTAAAACAATACTTTCATTTTTTAAATTATTATTTCTTAATAGAAAATAGTACGGTAGGAAGACTGTAGGTCGATAGCCCGGACAGACTAACACAATACTTATTTTTGTTAAGTAAATATAAATGTATGTATAAGCTTATGTAATGTTGTCTGAATAAAGATGTTTGTATATATAATAATAATAATAATAAATTTATTACCCAACAGCCCAATTGCAGGATAATGCAAAATAATTTTACATTATAATAATAGCAAGACAAACAAGAATATAAATATAAATAAATACTAGTACAAATATAGATAAGAAAACAATATATTGAAAAGAGTATTTATTCACTTGATCACAGCTATTTGAAAAAATAAATAAGAATGATTTGAAAATAATTATTTTCACATTTCACTCTGTGACAATGTGGAAATAACATTTTCAAATAATTATATATATAAATAATAATATTAAATAATAATAACACTTTTTTAACTTTGTATAACAGAATTTTATATTTAGTGACTATAGTTTATTTAATTATTATTTATTTTTGTTGTTGCTTCTCTGTAGTGGCTCTTTGCATTTAAAATCGCATAATTATAAAATTAAATTCCAAATTCGAATTTACAACGCTCCTGGAAAACTTTTCTTTCGCGCAAAAATCGAAATTTATTGAGCCTTGAATTATTTCGTAGATTTTTTAACTTAATAAAAAGTAACAAGAGTTTTAAATGGACTTTTACATTTAAAACTCTTATTACTTTTTATTTATTAAGTTAAAAAATCTACGAAATAATTTAAGGCTCAAAAAAATTCGATTTTTGCGCGAAATAAAAAGTTTTCCAGGTAAATTCGAATTTGGAATTTCATTTTTCCGCGAGCGCCATTAGTGGAAAACGCCGTGTGTTTTCCGCCGTGTAACAAATTCCGAAACACGGCGTCGCCATGAATAATACATCCGGACATCCGGATCGATCGGCACACGCCTAATTGCTCGGTTCTTGGCGTGATTGTTTGCGACCGAAACGAGTTTTCGGATTTCGTTGCTGCGCCGCGGATTTTAATTACATTTCCTTCATATGTAATTTAAATAATTGTGATCGAATAAAAAATAGTATTCTTTTCTATTATATTGAATTTTATTTTACAAATAGTTACATATAATTTAATTTAAATTAAATAAAAATGATTTGAAAATAATTAATAAATTAATTCAGGATGATTTAATTGAAATTAAAACACTTGGTTTTTTTCACTTATTCATTCCTCCCTGAAGATGACCAATGGTCGAAACTAGTTGGAGAAAATATAAATAAGTGAAACAAACCAAGTCAATTAAATCATCCTGAATTAATTCAAAAATGTTTCACCACGGGTTAAGTGAGAAATTAATTAAACATATAATTAATAAATTATTTCCACATTTAGCTTTGTATTTGCCCGGCAAGTAGTTGTTTTAATGTGCATTTGTTTAACGTACTTACGTAACGTAAGTCAAAAGTCACAGAGATAAATGTGGAAATAATTTATTTTTTTATTTTAATTATTATCAAATAATTAATTAATTATTTTCAAATAATTTTTATTTAATTTATTCAAATAACTGTGACCAAGTGAATAAATCCTCTTTTCTATTTATGTAAACATATTTTGAATGTAGAAATGGTAAATGCGTAACATAATTAATTAATTATTTTCAAAATCATTTTCATTTAATTTATATTAAATTCTGTGACCAAGAGAATGAATACTCTTTTCTATTTACATTATAAAGAATATCAATTTATTTAATTTCGTTTTGTATTTTTTTTTACTACACATAAGCAGTTATAAAAGCGTCTCGTTTTTTCTTTCCACCCCGAATAAACAACATAAATGTAGTTAAATATACAGCACAATCAATCTAGCGCGTTCTATTTCGGTAGGTTAAATAATCCGCGCGCTCTTTATTTGATTACGGTCATAAATCAAGCGGCCGTTCTCGTGTTTTATACATTTTTTTCCCTCTCGCAACTCCCTCCCCTCTCGCTCATAATTTATGGAAAAAGTTTTAAATTTCTGCGGGTGACAACTGCGGTGGCCCGCTGACAAATCGCCCGCCGCGGCAAAAACCGGACTCGAGGAATACGCTCGTAATGTGGGCTTCCGACTACCCTGATTCAATTTTTTTGTGCTGTTGGTGGTGGTTTTCTCGTGTGTGAACTTTTTTCGGGCGCCAAACAATTACATGTCCCATTTACCGGAATAAAAAAAGAGCACAAAAATTTCATCTACATCTGTTCTGACGTTTGTTTGAAATAACTTTAATTTCCTTATTTTGAATTAATTTCTCACTTAACCCATGGTGAAACATATTTAATCGAAGTCGTTTAATTTCCTTGATGGAATATAAATTTAATGTTGGGACTGCAATGCACTCAACAGAAATAAAATGAGGAAAGTTACCGGACTGTCTACTCAGAAAATATCTGCGTATATGAGACTGCTAGTACAGGGAGGGGCAGAAAAAGCTATCCGATTTCAAATCCCTTTTTCTCAGAAGAGGGAACAGGTAGAGTAAATAAATCACGTTACGATTAAAGTGTGGGTGTCAAATTTTCGACAGACGGGTTCAGCATTGAAAAAGAAGTCGCCTGGACGTCCCAGGACAGCAACAGGACCTGAAAACGTGGCCTATGTGAGTTTTTTTTTAAATCGGATAGGTTTTTCTGCCCCACCCTGTAGAATAACCCATGTGAAGATTATACAATGAAGAGGATGTAGATAATTTTCTGTGACCAATTATGTTTTCGATAACTTCACGTATTCCATCTTTAAGGTCTTCAATCGATTGTGGATCATTGGCATAGAACTTATCTTTCACGTGGTCCTAAAGAAAAAAAGTCTAAAGCTGTCAAGTCACAAGATCTCGGGGGCAATTGTGAACACCTCTTCGTGAAAGGAAACTTTTCTTGCAAAATTGCGATTGTTTTGTTGCTTGTGTGTCACGTAGCGCCGTCTTGTTGAAAATAAACGTCGTCCACATCAATATCTTCCAATTCTGGCCATAAAAATTATGAATCATAGCTCGATAGAGCAATTCATTCACCGTAAAAGTTGCACCAGCCTCATTTTCGCATAAGTAAAGCTCAGCCCCAAAAAATCGTCACTGTTTGGTGAGATTTTTGGGCTGGACCTTACGTTGAGGATGGTAAGGCTTTTGGGCTGGACCTTACGTTGAGGATGATAAGGCTTTTGGGCTGGACCTTACGTTGAAGATGGTGAGGCTTCTGGGCTGGACCTTACGTTGAGGATGATAAGGCTTTTGGGCTGGACCTTACGTTGAGGATGGTGAGGCTTTTCAATAAGCATTCTTGGATTTTCCGAGGAATAATGTTGTTGATAATGGACACATAGTAAACCAATAAGAAGAAGAAAACAAGTGAAGGAAGGAATACAGTGTTTTATTTTTAATTTTTTCTCACAATTCATTTCAGTCAAATTCACAACAGCACTGTTAAGCAAGGAAAGCGAATTCAAAGGGTACGCAAAGGATTAAAATGGGCATCACGATATCCGGCTCCATTTTCACTATATAAAGATGGTGGAATAGAGTTTAATCAATGTGTACTTATAAATATTTGAATTATAATTTAATATTAATTGTAATTAGCAAGTGTTTCTTGAATTAATAGTATAAACTAAATCCCAACTAATCCACGAATGTTTGTCTTCGGAAAACTCTTAACTCACTCATTAGCCAATCCCTTTGTGCAGCCGTATCAAAGCCGGCACGAGATTCGCGTAATTCAATACGAGTTTGAAGTGAAGCCAAACCGCAGTTGATACATGCGAACCGTGGCAAAGAGCGAGCGGCACACTCGATAACGAAATTAGCCTCGATCAAAACGAGCCAACAATCAAACAAACAAACAAACAGAACCGTCATTGACACCGCAGGAGCCGTTCGGCTCCGGCGCGTGTGCGCGACAACCCCGATATTATTAATATATTGTTGTCTAATCCAATTGAGGTTTATTAGCAATTGCGCGGATTGAGATTTATGTTGCGGACGGATTTCGCGCCAATTTTGGCATTAACTAATAATGGAGCGCAATTGCGCGCCGCAGGAACGGGATCGAACCGCGAATTTCGCGAGATGGACGAGGGTGCATAAATCACGTATTGGATTCGCCGAAAAGGGGGTTATAAATTGCGTTCTGTTTTGTATCTGTCAACCGGGCGAGAGTCGACGGAACTTTAATAAATAGGTAAAAGTCTCATTGAAAATTCCCACCTTCACTGATTTCAATTGATTTTTTTTGTAACTTTTATTTCCGATTTATATACAATTCGTAATAAATTCAGGAGATTCAATATGTCCATTACTATTTTTTCTATTTCATTAAGGGCTGATTATTTATTATTAATAACGAAACACAAATAAAATAAATATCATTGTTTGACTGGATTTACAATACTTTGATTACAAACATTATAAAAACCCTCCTTATTATATTAGAAGGAAGAAAGAAATAAAAGAACAAGAAAAAAACACAGAATTAATAATTCACGCACTTTTTATTACATTAACATAATAATACATATTATTATGATATATATACAATCATCTTTATTGTGGGATTTACATATACATATATTATACAATATATTTGATATAAACTTATCGACCTTAGATCTTTCAGCCAGTATTATGATATATTATTATCATTAATGGATAATGTGTGTAAATTACGTCTCCTTTTATAAAAGCCGGAATTTCTTTTTTTTTCTAAGGGAAATCATGAATAAAACAATCTATATATATATATTATAAATATAGAAGGTATACATCATCCGTGGATCCGCGGTCGATTCAGCTATAAATCACAATTTGGCGACGGAAGGGAAAAGCTTTCCGCGCACGCAAGCGACTGCGATTCGCCCGCAAACAAGAAAACGGCAATGGAGAAAAAATATGCAAAGCGAATAATAAAGCGTTCGAAATAAATTGCCCGCGGAACCGCAAGGCTGAATCTTTCAAAATCGCCGGGTGATTGATTGAAATGGATTGGATTCATTGCGTGGAACTTAAAAAAAATATTCTTGAATGTTTATTGGTTTATGGAAATAGATTTTGCGTGATGGCTGACAAAAAATTATGAAAGATGCCGACGGATATTTCTGGAACGTTCTTTTTACTTAGCCATTAACTGGTGGTATGCATCCTCTGAAATGTGATTTATTTTTTTTTTTCAAATTCAAAAATACATAAAATTTGGATATGTGAATTTATAAGAATTTCAATTTAATCATAATGATGGTTGCGACCGTAACTGCGTCGTGATTCATAATCACTGAATAAAACACTTACTATGTTTTTACCACAAAATATTTTATTAAAAAAAAATATTAAAAAAAAACAACGTACTAAAAAATCTAACAACTAGTTTGTAAACATCAAAAATAAATTAAAGACGACGCAAGCGCCATCTTCTGCCTAATTTCAAGTGGCATCGTCAACGATTTGGGTCTACAAGTTAGACGACCGAGAAGCATTGTTTCGTCCACTAAACGAAGGCGAACTTGTCCTGTTTATAAAAACAAGGAAAACGAAACATTTCATTAAACGTGATCATTGAAAATGACATGAAAACTGTAGAAATTTAAGTCGTTCCAATTAATATATATTATAAAATATATACGTAATAAAAAGTGGTAAAAAACATAGTCTTTGAGACCCAATACAGGTAAAAGAGGATAAGATTAAGAAAGAAAGAAAAAAAATAGTACACCTTCTTTCAACGTCAACTAAAAAGAATAGCAATAAAAAAAGGAAAAGAGCGAAAATATCAGTCTTGTAATATTTTCGCTCTTTTCCTTTTTTTATTATTTCTGTAAACTAAATAGAATGAAACAAAAATGAACTATTGTAAACGCTGATGGTGGGTTAAAAAAAAGTACTAAGAAAAACCAGAAAGAATAGTTGTTAAGCGCGTGCCCCACCCGTTGAGCTAATCCTCAAGACTCGCGGTACACCCACTTGGGTGTACACCTACTTGGGTGTACCGCGAGTCTCGAGGATTAGCTCCTCGACCGATGCAAGAACATCTTACTATAAGATTAGTGTAAAACGCTGATGATGGGTTTACGGGGGTGGTTCCCAAGAAGAGTACAAGTTCTAAACGTGTGAACTTGTACTCTTCTAAAGTTCTAAACGTGTGAACTTGTACAAGTTCTAAACGTGTGAACTTGTACTCTTCTAAAGTTCTAAACGTGTGAACTTGTACTCTTCTTGGGAATCACCCCCGTAAACCCACCATCAACGTTTTACACTAATCTAATAGTAAGATGTTCTTGCTTCGGTCGAGAAGCTAATCCTCGAAACTCGCGGTACACCCAAGTAGGTGTACACTCAAGTGGGTGTACCGCGAGTCTCGAGGATTAGCTCAACGGGTGGGGCACGCGCTTAACAACTATTCTTTCTAGATTTTCTTAGTACTTTTTTTTAAATTATTATTTCTAATTTTCACTTGAAATTATTCAAAACATTACATTATTAATATCGATCATCTTTATAATTCGCTCGGTGGCAACAACCCAACCCCTTTTTTTATTACATATCATGCATCCTAATAGCCCAATAAATTCAGCAGTCGGCTATCGATCCACACCCGGTGTAAACTACCCTCCCTTCCACCCACACACAAAGTAAGTGCTACTCGTATAAATTATCGCACACAATAAAATCGCACTCGTGCACACAAATATACGAGTGTATGAGTGAACCGCGCAGGAATTGTATAATATGCACGTACTCCGCCCGATGTCGAGATAAGGGCCACGAAAATATTATTTGCTATCCACTCAAGGAATTGCTTTTTTTCACCTCCTCCTTCGAAACGTACGAAAACGTGAATGTTTGCGCAGCCCTCCGTCTACATTCACATTTATCTACGGAATCTATTTACCTACAAGAATACAGGCAGCGGCACGTGAGACAGGGGTGGAGGTAAATGAAAACTCGCCGCCCCCGGCTGTTGTGTTGTTGCGAACAAAAGCCTTTGTTGTTGCACTATCAGAATGTATTTTTAATTAAAGCGTCGGCCGGTGCACCGCGGTTATTAAATGCCGGAAAACTTTCGCTTACTGAAAGCACCGGCTAAGGGTGTGTGTGCAGGGAAATTAAACGCCCGCGAAAGAAATTTTTCAAAAGGAACTCTAAGGCCTGTAAAAGGGGAACGTGTCTTGGAAAATTTAGTTTTCGTGGCGCTCCGGGCGTTTATATAGCTTTCAGCCTTAAATTCAATAGAGGTTTTACACTTGCCATTAAAAAAATAAAAACAAATTGCAAACAAAGTTGAAACTTTATAATAATTGAAGAGTGTTTATTCTAAATTTATGATATATATATATTTTTTATTTTGCCAGATTTACAACAACAACTGCGGAAATAAACAAACAATAAATAAAAACGCTAAAATATTCTCATTTTAAACTAAAAATAACAAAAAGATACCGTAATTTAAGTTACTCTATGTGATAATGGCAAGTTGAGTTGCCTAAACAGCAGTCACAAAAATAAAAATAGTGTGTTATACAAACAAAGTTAAAGTGTTTTATTTGATTATAATCTTAATCTTTCAGATGTTTGATTTTCTTGATAGATTATGTTTTTTTTTCTGCTTAAAGCTCAAAATTTCAACTCAATGATTTTTGCGCTATATCAATCAAGCATTTATTTTTGCTAATACTTAACAGAATGGAAGAAATATATCGGACACTTTTTTCTCATTAATCATTCTTGATAATTGCATCAAGTCGAAACTAGTAGAAAATAAAATACAAATAAGTGAAACAAAACCAAGTGAATTTAATTTACAAATTAATATTTTTAATGGAAGAAAGTTTAAAAAAAATCGATACTATAAAAGCTAATTATAAAATAAAAACAGTATATTTTTTTAAAATGTATTTTCTATTTTATTTAATGTTATTTTTGCATAAACTTTTACGAGACAAACAACTGAAAAATAAATCCGCTGTAAACAAAAAAAAACCTTCAATGAATCAAACTTTATCTTTTAAAGATATCCTCAACAGACACAACAGAAGAATTGAGAGAATAGTTCCGCTTACAGGAAACGAACATCGAGCTACTGTGTGTGTTTGTTTGTGTGAGCGCGTCTCTATTTATGTGTGTGTGTGTGAATGGCATCTTTCTGTGTATGGGCGCCTTGTTTTGTTTGTGTGCATCCTTTGTACGGCGTCGCGACGCCATCGGTCGTTAGCGTTTATTGCTCCACTCTGGGATTTCTGATTTTCATTCTCCTCCGCTATTTTCACCCTTTCGCCGTTTATTCATTCCTCTCGTGCGCGCAAATTACGATTATTTATTGTAAGTATTTACGATGCAATTAATAACACGTTTCATCAGAAATCTAAATAATAACAGGCAATTTAGAATCATAAGACGTGATATTTTGTGTAAATTGAAATATTTTGTAATGATACAGTCATTACGAAATATTTTAATATTTTTTTTAGCAAGGAGGAAAGACCATTTTTCGGTCGCCAATTAACACATATGAATTATACGTCTTAAATTATATATTTAGGAATTTGTTGACTGTTAAGACTTTCACTTGGTTATACATTTTGAGTTTATTAAATAAAACACTTAACAAGTTATACAAACAAAGTGAAAACGTGTTTTATTTAATATATATTTAGGTATATTTTAAATTTAATTAAATATAAAGTGGAAAAGAAACATCTCCGATGGGATTTGAACCCATATCCCTTGATTTCTAGCCGAGTGTGTTACCAACTACACCACAGAGACATGTGATATGAAATCTTATACAGTGCCTCAAATCCACCTATATTTCTACAATTCATAGATATAAAATATAATTTAAAAGAAATAACAATTTAATTTAATTTTTATAAAGTATACATTTGTTGCGATAGATGTTTATAAAACTTACAGTGTAAGTAATTTTATTGATTTTTGTCATAAATGTTTCTTGTTTAATTTCATTGTAGTTCAAAATTATTTTTCCCACTAATTGTAATGGGGTAGTTTGTTTTCGAATTTACAAAGTTTTTATAAACCACATTAATTAAAGCTCCCTCTTTCAGAATGAATGTTTCTTGCTTAATTTCATTGTCTTTTAAAATTATTATTCCCATTAATTATAATGGAGTTGTTTGTTTTTGCACTTACAAAGTTTTTATAAACCACCACGAAACGTAACTTAATTTCACATTTTCCACTCCAGCTGAGCACACTGCAGCATGCAGTAAAGCACAAAGAAGAGTGTCTTCCTTGTTTCAATAATAAAAGACACTCGTCATTGTCCCAGTAATTGAATTCCAGAAACAATACCGGGCGTCTTTCATTCCAATAACTTTACACGGAACACCCGAAATAATGAGCTTTTCTCTTTAATCACCACACCGAATCGAATCATAACTCCGCATCCATCCCTCTCACCCCCCTTTGACAAAACTCAATTACACAAATAGGAAAGTGGCCGCCGCCGTTCACGAACCGCCCCCGCCTTTCCCAAACACCACCAACCCACGCGCAACAATCGCGGAGTTATTGTAGAAAAGGGATGAATTTTTTCCGCGCGGAAATTATCAAACGCGATTTTCCCGAGCGTTCATTATGATCGAGCCCGGCTGGTCGTTTTCTTTCCTTTTCTCGCTCTAAAGGCAACCGGCGAGCCCATTACGCCCGGGGAGAATTCATGAAAGCGCATAATCTGCGGAAAATATAAAGAAGGTTAAACATCTTCGTGTTTTTTTTTCCCTTTCTTTCCTTGTGCGACCGCTGAAAGCGGGTGCTTATTTATTGCATTCAATTTATGGTAAAGCGATCGAGACCAGGATTTGCACAGTATTAATGATGCCGTAAAAATTCATGAGAAAAAAAAGTCGCACTTTACTTGATTAGTTTTAATACAACATAATGATAGCTAAGCTTTTTATTAAGCTCGCTTCGCTCGCAATCCCGACACCTAAGCTCAGCCAGTCCAGGATTTTTATTAAGCTCGCTTCGCTCGCAATCCTGACATCTAAGCTCAACCGGTCCAGGATTTTTATTGAGCTCGCTTCGCTCGCAATCTTGACACCTAAGCTCAGCCAGTCCAGGATTTTTATTAAGCTCGCTTCGCTCGCAATCCTGACACCTAAGCTTAGCCAGTCCAGGATTTTCATTAAGCTCGCTTCGCTCGCAATCTAAATTATACAGGAAAGTGCATTAAAAATCGCCCATTTTGAATTTAAGTCAAAATATCTCGAAAACTAAGGATGGAGTATTTTTGGTTCTTTACATATTCTGAAAGAGGGATCTTTAATTAACATCCCCACGTGGTTTCATAAAGATGCCCCGCGAATAATAATTATTACGATTTTTTTAATTTGAATTATACAGGAAAGTGCATTAAAAATGGCCCATTTTGGGTTTAAGTCAAAATATCTCAAAAACTAGGGATGGGGTATTTTTTGTTTTTTACATATTCTGAAAGAGGGAGCTTTAATTAACATCCCCACGTAGTTTCACAAAGATACCCCGCAAATAATAATTATTACGATTTTTTTAATTTGAATTATACAGGAAAGTGCATTAAAAATCGCCCATTTTGGGTTTAAGTCAAAATATCTCAAAAACTAGGGATGGGGTATTTTTTGTTTTTTACATATTCTGAAAGAGGGAGCTTTAATTAACATCCGCACGTAGTTTCATAAAGATACCCCGCAAATAATATTTTTTACGATTTTTTTTAAATTGAAATATACAGGAAAGTGCTTTAAAAATCGACCATATTGGGTTTAAGTCAAAATATCTCGAAAACTAAGGATGGGGTATTTTTTGTTTTTTATATATTCTGAAAGAGGGTGCTTTAATTAACATCCCCACGTAGTTTCATAAAGATACCGCGCGAATAATAATTATTACGATTTTTTTAATTTGAATAATACAGGAAAGTGCATTAAAAATCGCCCATTTTGGGTTTAAGTCGAAATATCTCAAAAACTGCGGATGGGGTATTTTTTGTTTTTGACATATTCTGAAAGAAGTAGCTTTAATTAACATCCCCACGTAGTTTCATAAAGATACCCTGCAAATAATAATTATTACGATTTTTTAAATTTGAATTATGCAGGAAAGTGCATTAAAAATCGCCCATTTTCGGTTTAAGTCAAAATATCTCGAAAACTAAGGATGGGGTATTTTTTGTTTTTTACATATTCTGAAAGAGGGAGCTATAATTAACATCCCCACGAAGTTTCATAAAGATACCCCGCAAATAATAATTATTACGATTTTTTTTAATTTGAATTATACAGGAAAGTGCATTAAAAATCGCCCATTTTGGGTTTAAGTCAAAATATCTCAAAAACTGTTGATGGGGTATTTTTTGTTTTTTTACATATTTTGAAAGAGGGAGCTTTAATTAACATCCCCACGTAGTTTCATAAAGATACCCCGCAAATAATATTTTTTACGATTTTTTTAATTTGAATATACAGGAAAGTGCTTTAAAAATCGACCATTTTGGGTTTAAGTCAAAATATTTCGAAAACTAAGGATGGGGTATTTTTTGGTTTTTATATATTCTGAAAGAGGGAACTTTAATTAACATCCCCACGTAGTTTCATAAAGATACCCCGCAAATAATAATTACTATGATTTCTCATATCCTCTATTTCCAATATGCCCGATAAAGCGCTTCAGTGCACATATAATTCAATTTGAAAGCGCTGCGGCGCGTTTAAATATCCGCTGTATACAGACAAGAATCGGTGCTGTTATTATTTCAAAACCAATTAAAACTTGCTCCAAATTACCTTTTCGGCAACCCCTTCCCACTGAAAACCCTCCAGGGTTGGTTATTTTGTTATAATTACCATCAGACGTTATGCAGGTGGGTTTATTAATAGATGCGTGGAAGAGCTTTTTCGACTCCCTGCACGCTCGTGGGGAATATAAACAACGGGGATCACTTAGGCGATTCTCGGTGTAATGAATATTCATTTAAACCCACCAAAATTTATAAGCTGTAACTACCCCTCGGAACATTCGGATGGTTTCGTGTTCGAGATACAGAATTTTGTAATTAATACATGAAATTAAAGGATGATTACATCTATATCATGATTTCTTTTTTTTATAAGGGTAAAAATCGTACACAAAAAATCAGATAAAGCAGTAAAAATGTTATAGCTTTGTTTTTTCTAAGATGAATAAAAGGTGCGTATTTCTTGCTGGATTAAACAATTTCTATTTTTGTTTGATCTTTATTACCAATTTATACCTCTTATATATTATGTGCAATGATTGTATATTTTTAATTAATATTTAAACATTGATAGTGCGTATTGTATTGTCATACATACATAAACAACTTTATTTCTGAGATTGGAATATACAATTACAATACAATATCTAACAATACACTAAAGTTGACAATATATTTCAAACTCTGAAACTGGCTATCGACCAGTGGTCTTTCAGCCTGTCTTTGTCCAGTCTATGTCTGCTTTCAAAAATCGTGGATCTATTCATATTTATTTTAGATTAAAAATTCTTGCATTGTACACACATGTTATCTGCTTTATATAAAGGAGTTTTCCGTAAATTAATCAATAAATAAATAAAATATTAATTATCTTTTGACTTGAAACATTTTTCGAACAATTACGTTTCAAAATAAATTCTCTCTAACTCTCTCTTGATTCATTGAAATTCGCACCACCCGTTCCCGAATAAAGTTAATTAATTATAATCCCCTTCGGTTGAGAATACTCGAATTACCGAGATGGGGATCAATCCGGTCCCAGCCCGCTTATTAGAACGAGGAACGTCGCGAAAGTAGACCGATCTGGTGTTTGGTTGATTAGAGTCGTCACCTCGACCCTAGTGTCCTTTGTTCGCCGTCCTGACAGTCAATAAGCATCCTCAGCCGACGTCGGGCAAAAATAGAATGGGCTTGAATAATCATCCGCCCGCCATCCCACCTCGACACTCGGCATTGTAACAACGTCTATCACTTTGATCTGCAGCTGACAATGGAAATTGGATGCGACGGGCGCGAAGAAATATTGGTCTTGATGAAGATGGATTCAGGCTTTCAATCGTAAAAATTTCCCTTTATCTACTGTGATATTATGACTTATGTTGTAGAAGCTAAAGGCGAAATAATTTATTAATTAATTATTTTTAAATTCTTGTATACCTGCTGTTGCATATCAATAAAATATTGCATAATGCAACAAATTTTCGATTCGAGAAAAATTTAATGCAAAAACAACAAAAAGAATGTTACGTTACCTTTATTAAATTCATTGTTTTTGTTTTATTTATTTTTTTTTTTTAAATAAAAGTGGAAGTAGTTGCACCCTCGTACACGGCCCGAAAGAAAGGCTGCAAAGAAATGAGAGCATCGCGAACAAACATGAATAACGATTGCGCGGATCAAAACATCCTATTGCGGAAACGCAAAAAGAACACGGGGTGGGCTTTGTGGGGGGTTGCGTTTTCGTTAGGAAATCTCTGCGCGTCAGGACGCTTATTGTACACCAAGAAACGCAATTGCGCTCCAAGATTTAGTACCGTACAATGTGAGGTGATGTCAATAAGGAGACGAGCGAAGAGATATTACATATAAAAAATGTTTATAATATTTTACGTTTAATTATAATAATTGGTGGATGTAAATAAAATTAAATATAATAATGGAAAAACTCACTCACTAAGCTCAGCCAGTCCAGGTTTTTTTTTGTATGAGCTCGCTTCGCTTGCAATCCCAACACCTAAGCTGTTAACTAAAGTTCCCTCTTTTAGAATATGTAAAAAACAAAAAATACCCCATCCATAGGTTTCGAGATATTTTGACTTAAACCCAAAATGGGCGATTTTTAATGCACTTTCCTGTATAATTCAAATTTAAAAAATCGTAATAATTATTATTCGCGGGGTATATTTATGAAACTACGTGGGGATGTTAATTAAAGCTCCCTCTTTCAGAATATATAAAAAACAAAAAATACCCCATCCATAGTTTTCGAGATATTTTGACTTAAACCCAAAATGGGCGATTTTTAATGCACTTTCCTGTATAATTCAAATTAAAAAAAATCGTAGTAATTATTATTTGCGGGGTATCTTTATGAAACTACGTGGCGATGTTAATTAAAGCGCCCTCTTTCAGAATATGTAAAAAACAAAAAATACCCCATCCATAGGTTTCGAGATATTTTGACTTAAACCCAAAATGGGCGATTTTTAATGCACTTTCCTGTATAATTCAAATTTAAAAAATCGTAATAATTATTATTCGCGGGGTATATTTATGAAACTACGTGGGGATGTTAATTAAAGCTCCCTCTTTCAGAATATATAAAAAACAAAAAATACCCCATCCATAGTTTTCGAGATATTTTGACTTAAACCCAAAATGGGCGATTTTTAATGCACTTTCCTGTATAATTCAAATTAAAAAAATCATAATAATTATTATTCGCGGGGTATCTTTATGAAACTACGTGGGGATGTTAATTAAAGCTCCCTCTTTCAGAATATATAAAAAACAAAAAATACCCCATCCATAGTTTTCGAGATATTTTGACTTAAACCCAAAATGGGCGATTTTTAATGCACTTTCCTGTATAATTCAGATTGCGAGCGAAGCGAGTTTAATAAAAATCCTGGTCTAGCTGAGCTTAGGTGTCAGGATTGCGAGCGAAGCGAGCTCAATAAAAATCCTGTACTGGCTCAGCTTAGATGTCAGGATTGCGAGCGAAGCGAGCTCAATAAATATCCTAGACTGGCTGAGCTTAGATGTCAGGATTGCGAGCGAAGCGAGCTCATAAAAAAATCTGGACTGGCTCAGGTCAGATGTCAGGATTGCGAGCGAAGCGAGCTTAATAAAAATCTTGTACTGGCTGAGCTTAGATGTCAGGATTGCGAGCAAAGCGAGCTTCATGAAAATCCTGGACTGGCTGAGCTTAGGTGTCAGGATTGCGAGCGAAGCGAGCTTAAAATAAAGTTTAGCTAGCTAATAATGGAAAAACTCATTCACTAAGCTCAGCCAGTCCAGGATTTTTTTCGCAATCAACACCCAAGCTCGGTCAGTCCAGGTTTTTTTTGTATGAGCTCGCTTCGCTCGCAATCCTGACACCTAAGCTCGGCCAGTCCAGGATTATTTTATGAGCTTGAATTTTATTAAGCTACGAAAAATGCTTAATAGAATGTGGAAGTGAAAGAATGGGAATTTGTAAAATGAGATAAAATAGAATGCAACAACCGTGTTAGCGCTTGCACTTAAGGACCGGGGGTGAGTCGTACCCTCGGACTGATAAGAAAAATAAGATCTAATGTAGAGTTATCAAGAATTACGTGTATATATTGTAAATAAAGTGTACTTGTTTGAACCACCACACAGAGTATTCGAATCCACGCTCAAACAAACTGAATCGCTCTATTATTGCAAAAAATTTATATGAGTAGAAGAAAATGAGTGTGGCTGATAATTGTACTCGACTGCGATATAAAAAAAGTGAAAAAAATACACATTTCCTAAAGTCCATCTATTCATCCTTTTCGCTTATTTTCCCGTAGGGCTGTTGCAAAAAGCAGGTCGGTGTAATTATGTTGTGACGTTACGTTCTGGCTAATAAGGGTCCCAGATATTTTATTCGATATATACTCCCGCTGAAACTTATTAAGATTAATGCCCCTGATATTTCACTATCAACAGGTTAGGCAAAGGTCGAGTCGCCGCGGTTACTGTTTCGTTTCAGCGGAATTACTTTGTCCCCGAAACTATGAATATTTATGACACTATTGTGCGGACATAATTCGGGTCCACTGTATTACAGTGTTTTAGTAGCATTAATAATTATAATTTATAATTGTTATTACTATAAATTTTCAATATACAACTGAAGTTTTAATAATGTAAAATAACAAATTAGACATAAAAAATACAAATGATTAACAGAATTAAATACCTTAAATTCTGTAAATACCTCGACACCCAATACGGGTAAAAGAGGATAAGATTAAGAAAGAAAGAAATTCTGTAAATTATTTGTTTTTCATTAAATTATTTTTTTACTCTTTAATTTTACATTTTCTTATTTAAATTATTATTTCTATTATGTAATTATATACCCGTAGATGTTAGTTTATGAGGTTATAAACAACGATCAATTTTTTGAAACGTTTGCATTTCTTCTTTTGTAGGTTGTAGTCTTTCTGATGTTACGTACCTAAATAGATACTTCCTTGCGAATATAAATAAAATACAACCAATTGTATCATAATAATAAACTTTTTACGCAGAACTCTAATTAACTCAACCTACAGGTTAACAGAATTTTTAAACGATATATAGCATCTCTTTCTATTAAATCATAACCTTGCAGATAAACATTCATATCGATGATCGAAATCATTAGTGTGCGATAAACATGTATCACTTTTGCACTTCTCTTACTTATTAATATTTTTGGAATACCTACCTGAATATATACAAATATGTAAATTATTCAATTTTAATAAATGAAACACTTTTTTACTTTGTTTGTATAACAAATTAGAAGCCTCAACAATTAACAAGTTAATGTAAATTATTTTATAATGTAAACTATTATAAAGGAGAATTCCGTAAAATAACGTTAAAGTTTAATTTAATTTAATTGTGAATTAAATTATTTTTATGTTTAATTTAATAATTTAAACACTTTGTGTGTGTGTGTGACATTATTTATGTGAATAACAAACAATTTAATATCGAGTGCATTTTGTGTCATGCCTTTTTAACGTAATTGCCGGGAGATGTGTGTGTTTTTGCCACCTTTCAATAAACCGACCCCCGCACGTATCGACCAGTTCCGAATGGCATTGAAATTTAAATATTTCACAGTGTTTACTATGAATTTATAATAAAAACGACCCTGTTCACGGATTAATCGATACGCGCTTAACCTTTTCAAGCGTTTCAAAGTAATCACCTTATAAAAATAGATGCTTATTTAAAAAAATATTGTTTTTTTAATTATTTCTCATTTATAATTTGTTAAAACATTTTTATGAAAATTCCATTCCAATAATTCCCAAATTGAGTCTCTTACTTCCATACTAATAGTTGTGGCTTAATCCTTGTATCAATCTGATTGATGAATCGCGGATTCTCTAATATTATTGGTGCATTCAAGAATTGTTCACAACATAATCTCTGATTAACATATTTATGTTAGATAAACTTGCATCCCAAGTACCCTCTGATATTCCCACTATCTCCCAGAGCTATATAATATACCGCTTTTTTTTTAAATATAATCAGCAACACTGTTAGTTATTTTTTTAGGATAAATAAAAATCGCCCCGCTTGCAAAATCAACTGAGTTAATGCGCTACAGTTTTGGGGTAATGCGTCTAGACTCGTCCAATTTATATTCAAACAAGAAAAGGGCGTTTTTAATAAAGCACGCGTCGCCCTTAAAAGAGAAATATGTTTACAGGACGCTGGCTGTTTGGACTTGCAGGGATGGGTTCAAGGAGCGCTCGGGCTTTGTGTATGCGAGAGTGTGTGAAGATTTAAGACGTCCATCCATCATGAGGGAATATGCTGGCATAAAAAAGTGTTTATTTACAAGTGTGCATTTTTATTATTTCATCGCCTTTTTTGTAGTCATGTATTATAATCGTGATACATGTTTATCACACACCATCATCATTGATCATCGATATGAATGTTTATCTGCAAGGCTGCGATTTAATAGAAAAAGAGAATATAGCATCTCTTTCTATTAAATAGCAACCTTGCAGATTTACTTTATTAATTTTCTATTTAATTAGCCTTTAGTTTTAATTAAATAGTTGTAGTTCTTCTTCGGTCCGCCCGTCTTGAAATTAAATGATAATTAACGTTGTTGAATACGCTCTAGTGAAATGTTACGGGTGAGTCGCTAATTAAATAAGAAATAATAACTTCTAACCTCGCGAAGGGTAATAATTAAATTTTCACTTTGCTTGGTGTAGCAACCCGACAACATTAAATTAGGGGATGCGGGGGTTTTGCGTCCTGAATTATTCGCAGTGATTAAAATTATGTGTTCATTTACGGGCTGTCTTCGTCTCATATTTCAATCAGTTTAATAATGAATCGTTATTATAATGAAACATTAAGATAATAATAACAATAGGAATAAAATAATATGTTATTTCATTCATGTCGTGATATTTTATTTTAATTTTATAATCACATATTATTTCATTCCTGTTATTACCCATTTGTATTCCCGTATGTTGGCACTCACTGTTTTAAGATTCAAACGAATATACTAACGATTACTACTTTGTGTAGAATATTGTACGATGAATAAATAATGATTATTATTACGGTCTCCTACTAGCACAATGTGTCGAATTTTTAAAGAACGGTTTTATGATTGAAATATATTTTGTTATACGGTTTCATCAATATTATTACGCTACCAATTCTTTTACAAATTTGTAATATATATATATCTTTATTCAGACTATATAGATAATTTTTAACAATATAACAATATAAATAATAACAATACATGTAGGTGTTAGTCTGTCTGGGCTATCGACCAGAGGTCTTTCTGCCCTGTCGTGAATTTATGATGAAGTTAAAGAAAAATCTATGCTAGCTAGCTGAACTGTCCTGATGATTTGCAATTTGTAATATTTATTTGTATAATTTATTATTTTCGTATCTATATTTGTACTCTTACTTGTCTTGTTATTACTATAATATAAAATTATTTTGTATTATCCTGTAATTGGGCTACTATTTCCTTTTGCATAATAAATTTATTATTAATATTATTATCTTCTAATTTCATTATAATAACGATTTATTAACATTGTGTGTGCTTCTGTATTGTTATAATTCATTATAAAAAAATTAATTCCAATCAATTTTAATTTCGTTAAAAATGCAAATTCGTTTCCACCCATACGTACTGCAAAAAAAAGCAAAATGTGTTAAAAAAAACAACCCTCCTCTATTCGTCGCAACGGAACAACGAACGAGAATGGAAATCTGCATAACTAATTCGCAGATAATCACGTCGATTTTTGGTGGAAGCGCCGGGACGATCTCTAATTGGATTTCGCCTATCTGAAAAATTTAAATAGAGAGGGGACGCGAATTCTTTTTTTTTTCTCGCCGCGCTTATAACAAATTTCCGTCGGTAAATGTTTGAGTTTCATCAAGGGACTAAATAGGACTGTTAGCTGCATTAGAATTCGACCGTGGAAGGAGGAAAGCCCGCGAAAAAAAGAGTGTATTATCGCGTTATGTAAATATTTCAATTTTCAAACCCTCCCGTTTTACAATTGCTTTTCTTGTTGGTGCGTTTGCATGAAGGGACGATTTTATTCGATTCATTGTTCGTAATGAGACGATAAAAGGGAAAAGTGAAAATAAGTTTGATGAATTGTGGCAATTGATTTATATAATTTTATATAATAGAAAACTTCATAATAATTGAAATAAACACATAATTAATATAAATTAATTATTAAAAATATTCAAATAAAACTTATAAAATCACACATAACTTTAAATTATTAAAAATTTTAATTTTTAAATTAAATTCACTTGGTTTTGTTTCACTTATTTGTATTTTATTTTCTAATAGTTTCGGCTTGATGCCATTATCAAGAATGATAATGTAGAAAATAAAATACAAATAAGTGAAACAAAACCAAGTGAATTTAATTTACAAATTAATATTTTTTAAATAATGCTTTACCAAGTGATTAATGAGAAAAAAGTGTCCGATATTTAATCATTACATTAATTAAAATATTAGATTGATTGATCCTGTCTTCTATTATTTCAAACAACTTAATCCAGCGTTACCTTTCATTTTTATTTATTTTTTTAAACGGGGCTAAACTTCTTTTTTTTAATTTACTTGAAAACAACGGCAACTTTTCCCGCCCGCATAAAGCCCGAGTCCACCGAAAACAATTTCCCACTCTCCCTTACGGAGGGCTTTTAAAAGTCGCCGGCACTTATATATAAATTAAAAAGTTCGGACGTCGAATAACTCTGACTCGAGTAAACCAACCGGGTGGGCGCATTTAAAGTGAAATTTATTGTCCTTCCCCACATCTTTCCCAATTTTCAAGGAGTTTTTACAGGAAGAGCAATCAATTCCGGTGGACATGAAACGGTTGTGTTTGTGTGTGTTTTTTTTTTAAGAATTTATTTATTGACCTGCATGCTCAACAATTTACAAGGAAGCTAAAACAAATCTAAAAAAGGAGACGAAACTACACTGAATGGTTTTTTGAGTTTAAGTGAAGTGTTTAATCACAAATTGAAAGGCTGTTATTCCTTACTTCACAATTTATTTTTATGTTAGATGCACATTTCGAACATTTGTGAAGTAAGGAATAACAGTCTGATGAAACTACACAGTGATAATGTCTATTGTAATCTCGCCACAATTGTTTCATCACACTGTGGCGAAGAAATTATTTTTCCGCTTACGTTCTTTCGAAATCATTTCTTTGCCCGAAGAAGCCACAGTGTGGTGAAACAATTTTAGCGAGATTAAAACAGACATTGAAATAAAATGAAAAATTGATTCGTTCCTTATTTCACCTTTTCTTCAAGATAAAAAAAGTGAAGTAAGGAACGAATCAATTTTATTAAACACAATTCACATAACTCAAAATAAATTAGACGTTGAAAGACTAAATAGTGATATTTTATGTAAGTAATTATTTAATATATATATATATATATCTTTATTGGCAGATTATTTTTAACAAAGTAATAATAATAAATAAATACAATAAATAACTAACATAAAAATAAATTCTTCTGCCAATGGGCTATCGACCGTTGGTCTTTCCGCCTGATTTTGTAGGCGTCTGTCCTTGTTACTTGCTGTGTCAAAAAGGTTTTGATCGCTAATGTCGTCCATTGTCTTGTAAATTGAATTTACTCGTCGTGATCACTAAAGTCATGAAATGATGAAATGAAATCATGAATGGTGATGGTGAAACGTTTACGTTTGGGAGTGATATTTTGGTTTGGGGGATAATTATTTAATTTAACGCAATATTTTCGTTTCATATTTTTTTTATCAAACCCGAAACATGAAAGGGGACATGGGATTTTGATAATATATATATATTTTTTTCCCTATTTTATGTATTCAAAAAAATTGCGGTGTAAAACGTCAAGAATAAATTATTCAAACGCTCCCTATTTGTACGAATTTCTCCTGATCGAATTAGCCGTCGAAGGCGGCGGTGAATTTACGAGGGCGCACCGTGATTATTAAGTTTCGCCCTTTGAGGGCGAATCGTCGCCGCAGACGCTTGCATAGTTGATGGAAAATTGGGCCGCCCCACTCCCGGGGGTAACCAATAAATTGTGCAAATAGTGCCCCACCGAACAATAACTCCCGGCAAATTCCTAATCAAGACCGGCTTGATTAAAACGGTAAATAATAAACGCGAATTAAAATTGATTAACAACCGCGTGTTAATTTTGGAAGAGGAGTGAATGTTTAGGTGGACCATACACGCACTGGAAATAACAGAAGATTTACTAATCCTTTTTCTTCTACCTGATAAATTAAGTCAATGACGTTGACGTATGTCTTAGAATAGACCAGACAAGGCTCAAGTTTCGTGAATCTGTCTTTTCCTTTCAACCTAATAAATTGTGTCTATGGTATGGGCGTACATCTTAAAATAAATTAGACAGTTTTTGAAGTTCACGAATCTATCCTTTCTCTCTTGCCTGATAAAATAAATCAATATGGACGTATGTCTTAGAATAAATCAGACAAGGCTCAAGTTTCATGAATCTCTACTTTCCTATCAACATAATAAATTGTGTCTATGATATTGGCGCACGTCTTAGAATAAATCTGACAGTTCTCGAGTTTCGCGAATCTATCATTTCTCTCACCTGATAAAATAAATCAATAATCTGGACGTATGTCTTAGAATAAATCAACGCTCAAGTTTCGTGAATCTGTCGTTTCCTCTCAACCTAATAAATTGTGTCTTACGATATGGGCGTACGTCTTAGAATAAATCTGACAGTTCTCGAGTTTCGCGAATCTATCATTTCTCTCTCACCTGATAAAATAAATCAATAATCTGGACGTATGTCTTAGAATAAATCAAGGCTCAAGTTTCGTGAATCTGTTGTTTCCTCTCAACTTAATAAATTGTGTCTTACGATGTGGGCGTACGTCTTAGAATAGACCTGAGAGTTTTCGAGGTTCGCGAATCTATACTTTCTCCCTCGCGTGATAAAATAAACCAATTATCTGGACGTATGTCTTAGAATAAATCAGAGTTTACGTTGCGTAAATTTGTCTTTTTCTTTTAACCTAATTATTTTTATGAAGTGCGCAAAAAAATGAAATATAAAACAAAACAATAAAATTATAAAAACAAGTAAAATGTAAATAATTAAATACACAATTAATCCATTTATTTATATTATACATGTTTTTATAATTTGTTTACATCATCTACATTATATTATAATAAATGGAAAACGTCGCAAGCGCCATCTTTTGATTAATTTCATGTGGCATCGTCAACGATTCGAGTCTAAATGATAAACAACCGAGAATCGTTGTTTCGTCCACTAAAGAAAGGCGAAATTGTCCTAGATCCTTATTGATAAGTTCAAACACCGTCTTTAGCTTGAAAGAATGTGAGTGATATAGTAATCTCGTTTACAAACTTATTCCTATGGGAGTCTGACGTGGTCCAGGAAATCTTCCATAGAATGGTGAAAATCGTGAAATACGACAGAGAATGATGAATAAAAAAATCCTAGGAATATAATTTATAGTTGAAGCCATTGCTTTGTGATACATTTTTAAGTAATATAAGAAGAGATAGGTTTTAAAATTAAACACTTTCCACGTATCACACACTTGTTTTTTTTTATATATACGAGCAAAGTGCTTAATTTTTAAACGTGTGTATTTTTACATTAATCCTAGGAACTTATCTTAATTAATATAAAAATAATACTCTCGTATCAACTTTTTCTTTTGAATTAAATTACTGTAATGATAAATGACTCAATTTTCGTGAATCTGATCACATATTTTTAAATTTATCCAAAATATATTTTCATGTTATTATATTTTTTTTTTCGTAAACTATGAGGCATTTCTGTGGAGAGGATGGGAGCGAGTGCTTTTCGTTCGAGGACCTCGGGAAGACTGCAAAGTGGGCATTGTTATTGTATAGATTTTAAAATGAAACGCAGTGGAAAGCACGCCGTTCAGATTCATGGCCACGCTTATAAAACATGCCATTGTAAATAGAAACTCTGCAAAATTTTTAAGACAGATACTGCTTTGAATTAACACAGCGAATTTTTATTTGTAATAATGAGTCATTTTCTCACTGAATCAATAAATTATTAATACAATACGTCTGAATGATTATTATATTAAAGAGATGATTATTTTATCAAACTGTACAGGATTTCACGACCAGTGGCTCCGTAGATGAACTCCTTGGGATAAATTAAATAAAAGAATTAGAAAATAATTAATTAATAAATTATTTTCTCTTTTGCTACTGTGACATTATGGCTTATGTTAGCAAAAGAGAAAATAATTTATTAATTAATTATGTTCAAATTCTTTTATTTAATTTGTTTAAATAACTGTGACCAAGTGAATAAATCCTTTTTCTATTACTCCTCGAGATATATAATATGTTTATTTATTTTATACAACAAAAAATCTCGTAATTTATAGAACATCACGTATTCTGTAAACTTCCTGCGATGTATAAGAGTATATTCCGTTAATGAAGTAAATTGAAATTAAAATTGAAGTGTAATGTATTTTTATACGATACATTTGGTGAATGCGCCGGGTTTTGATGTTTCTTTCGGAAACGCGTACGGAAATTAATAAAAAAATAAATTATTCCATTGCTTTATCAAGATTTTAAAAAAAAATAAGTGTACTCATACTTTTATAATTTTCATTTATTTGTCTTAATTTAGAAAGCCGTTATTATTATAAATATGGAAGAGTATTCATTCTCCTGTTGAGAGTTATTTAAATAAATTGAATAAAAATGATTTGAAAATAATTAATAAATATATATAGAAAATCTTTATTTCTAAGAGATACATTAAATTACATTACAATATTTACAATCATAAACCTCTAGTTAAGCCTCAGAAAATGGCTATCGACCATCGGTCTTTCTGCCTTAATTAATAAATTATTCTCACTTTTCGACTTTTGACTTACGTTACGTAAGTACGTTAAACAGATGCACATTTAAACAACTACTTCCCGGGCAAATACCCACGCCGGAAATTGAATTACATAATGTACACCTGCTGCTGCATATCAATAAAATATTGCATTATGCAACAAATAATAATTTATTCAGCATAATATTTTTTCGTCTTTAAATCTGCTAATGAATGAAAATAACACGAATCATGTATCATCAAATACTGTATTTAATAATAATAAATTAACAGATATAAATTATACATTTGAGTTTGTTAATGTTTATTATTTATTTTGTATACTTTCTGTATATATCTGTTAATAAAGATTATTATTATTATAATAAATCATGAAACATAAGCCCGATTACAGGTTGATTTAATACATGAACAAGCTGTATTCAATTGAATAAAATTCCCACTGAATATAAAAGAGTAAATTAATGATGCTTGTAAAAGGTTTATTTCTTCTCTAAAATCAAAATAGTTTTTTTTTGCACAAATAACCTAATTATTCTAAATAAGCCATTGTTAATTGTCGCATTAACTGAATGCGCGTGTGGACATGTATATACATTACGCATATGAATGGCCGAACGGAACAAAGCTGCGCACAAATCAGTCCTCTAATTGGCCACATCCATAATTAATTACGACAATTAACAATATTAATATAACACGTGCACCGAGAGTGCTTGCAATGTGAATTATTTACACCTGAAGCTGAGCTTCCCGTAAATGTTGCTGCATACAATTGGCATTATGTTTGTGCACATGATACAAGTGGATAATAACAATAAACAAATAAAATAAATAAGAGCAGAAAAATATATTAAATTAAAATCAATCAAATTTTATTTTTATATAACAATTTTATATTTAGTAAATGAAATCTTATATATAGAAAATCTTTATTTCTGAGAAATTGTAATTTACATTACAATCATAAACCTCTAGTTAAGCCTCAGAAAATGGCTGTCGGCCATCGGTGTTTCTGCCTATGAAATCTTAATAATGTACACTTGTTATTTACTTTTAGCTTGATGAATAAATTACAATGAAATTAAACCAGGATAATTTTTTTGGCAATGATCTATAAAATATTCGATCAAACCCTTTTTCCAACTGCAAAAAATACTTACACTGTTTGCGATTGATCGAATTTTATTGATCATTGCCAAAAAAATTTCCTTGTTTAATTTCATTGTAATTTAAATAGCTGCAAATGTGTGAATCATCTTTGTATCATTTCATTTTATTTAATTTTATGAATAAAGGCAGTTGGTATTAATTAATTGAATTGATATATAAATTAAAGACGACGCAAGCGCCATCTTTTCCATTAAATTTGAATTGATATATGTTGGTGTTTTTTTTTTTTTTTCACTCGGCGGATTTAAAATAACCACCATTAATTTAATCAATCCGAAGCCGGTCGTTTAATAAAATCCCTCCCTTCCTTTTCCCACGCACACATTTCCTTCCAGCGGATAATTTTGTTTCTAAAAAAAGTTGCACTCAGTTCCTTTAGAAGTCACGAGGATAAAGAGATTGATACGCCTTTGATGAGAATGCCATAAAAAAAACTTCAGCTCCGTCGCCCCGTTAATCTCGAAACCCTAATGAAACGATCCTTATCACTCACGGCGATAACCGTAAAACTCAAAGGACAAGACTCGTTTCCTAGTTTCAATCTCTTTTTTTTTTCAACACACCAAGGATTTTTCCGTGATGTTTTTTTGCTTCTTCTAGGGCGATAAATTAAAATTATTTACAAAATATGAAGATACATAAAAACAAATAATTGTAATAAAAAACATATTTATTCGCTTCTACACAGTTATTTAAAATAAATTAAATTAAAATAAATTGGGCGGGAGTCTACTAGATCAACTAATACCTAATTGTGTTGTAAATTAATAAATTCAATTTATTACATTTTATACTATGACAGGATCAGAAAGTTTATCAATTGTATCAAATAATTATACATTATAGGTCTTTCTGCCCAATATAATTACATATTTTTAAATATAGCTTAAATATAAAACGCGAATTACTAAAGTGTTCTTAGATACAGGAAACATGATCTAGGGCAGGCGGACCTTTAAATATCTCGCAGCGTTTCCTAAACCCGGCGCGACAGCATCTCAGAAACGATATAATCCGACGTGGAACACAAGAAATAAGGCGCGCCAAGTTAATGCAACGTACAAAAAATCCCCACGGCGCTGGCTTCTTTTAATTACCGATGACTCGTGAAATTAATCAATACGCTTTTTAAGAATTACGAGAAGATTATTCGCTAATTAATTTGATAAATTAGAGATAATTAAAACCGTGAGGTAGTAATTCAGCAGAGTGGGGCAAAATCGATATTTTTTTCTATTTCAAGAGTTACGTAAGCTTTTGAGCTAGTAATGTTGATACAAGATATTTTAAAATATATATATTTTTTTACATAAAGAGCAAACGAGAAGAGTGTATTTATATATTTTTTCTGTATATTTTTGTTTATTTTTTTAAATAATAATGAAAATTACAAATAAAACATTTTTGCATTCCTTTCCAAGTGAAGAAAGGAATATAATATATATTATAGGAATATAAGTAATAAAAGTAACTTTGTATTAATAATATATATTATAGGAATATAATATATATTCCTTTCTTCACTTGGAAAGGAATGCAAAAATGTTTTATTTGTAATTTTCATTATTATTTAAAAAATAAACAAAAATTTATAAAAAATGTTTAATTTAATAATTGAAATATTGATGAAGTGGAGACATTTCCATTGTTGACGAATAAAAGTAACTTTGTATTAATATTGCCTTCGGTATTTTCCATTTATCGTCATTCTCAATGATTGATGTAATTTTTTAATCAAAATTAATAAATTTATATATTTTTTTCTGTATATTTTTGAGATTTTATATTCCTTTATTCACTTGGAAAGGAATGCAAAAATGTTTTATTTGTAATTGTCATTATTATTTAAAAAATAAACAAAAATTTATATATAAAAAAATGTTTAATTTAATAATTGAAATATTGATAAAGTGGAGACTTTTCCATTGTTGACGAATAAAAGTAACTTTGTATTAATATTCCCTTCGGTAGTTTCGATTTATCGTCATTCTCAATGATTGATGTATTTTTTTAAATCAAAATTAAACCATATATTGAATTAAATTCTCACTTATCCCGTGGTGAAACATTTGTTATGAAATAATTATAAAGTAATACACTTACTTGGTTGTTCGTTTTACTATTTTTTTTTTTATATTTCTGTTCCAACTAGTTTCTACCAGTGATACTTTTCAAGGAACTAATGAAATACAAACTTATCTTTACTCTTTTATATTTATAAAAACATTTCGACATAAAATTGAGAAGATTGACAATGATATCAGGTCGCATGTTTGCACTTGTCATTTCATTAGTTCCTTGAAAATGACCAATGGTTGAAACTAGTTGGAACACAAATATAAAAAAATAGTGAAACGAACAACAAAATGATTTAATTTTATGAAGTATTTTATTAATACAGTTGAATAAAATATTTCATAAAATTAAACCAATTTGTGTTATTTAATTTTTATCATTGCGAAAGCGATTTCCACTGTGAAGCAACCGAATGTCGATTACTATAAAGTCGACGGCTCCACTCGCAACATTCACACCATTTTTATTTACCAAAACCGAAAGCACACATTCTATTCATACACACAATCCCACACATAAAAACCCAGAAAAAAAAAACGAATTCAACATCAATTAAACTGGAATAAAAAAAGAAGAAGTAGGAGCGTGTAATTGAGACTGAATCAACAGCCCAAGTGGGATTTCGGTTTCATCCCCCCGACATATCTATCCACTTATCAACGCCAGAAAGCGGAAAATGTATTCTACGGGAGAGAGGAGAGGAGAGAAAAAAATTAGGCCGGTTTATTTCCGCGCAAAAGGCCAACGGCGGATTTCCCTCGGCAGTTTTTCAACTAAGAGGGGGACCTGGAATGGAAACCTCGTTTGCATTCATTAGGCGTTTAGGGAGTTTGCTTGCATCCGTTCGATTTTTATTTATTCCAGTCTGTTTTGTCACGAATTTAAATGGGGTTAAGGAATGATCGTATTTAAAAAAAAAAAAAGAAAAAGGGATTAAAATGTCAACAAGCAGTTTTTATTTAAATAAGTCGGAGAAAAAAAAATCACCACGTAGTTATGATCGCGACAATTCTGATGATTAAATTGATACGATTTAGGGATAATGATAATATATTTAAACACTCCGTCCGTAAATGGATTTTCCACAGCCACAAAAAAAAATATATATATATTTAAAATATATTTATTTACGGTATCTCCTTTTTACAAAACATATGCAACAAAAATCAATATTACAACTAAATATATAAATGTATGTAAATGATAATTAAACTGAAATATAATTATAAATTGACAGTGAATAATACTAATATTTTAAATTGGTCATAGAATTGGTCATTGGATTTAGAAAATGATAACTTTTTTTAAATTATAATATTAAAAGACACCACTATTATCAATCATAATAAATCGAAGACGATGATGCCACATGAAATTAGGATATTGTCCTAATTTCATGATGCCACATGAAATTAGGATATTGTCCTAATTTCATGTGGCATCATCGTCTTCGATTTATTATGATTGATAATAGCGGTGTTTTTTATTATATCCTAATTTCATGTGGCATCATCGTCTTCGATTTATTATGATTCATATCAGCTAACGTCATTATCTACGTTCATTCAGTAAAATGAATTGATAAATAAGAGATGGATAAATCTAGGATTAATATTCGGATGATATTTAATAAAATTCCGAAAATAAATAATTAAATCTTGATAAATATTTATTTTCATCATTTAAGCATCCTCATAATTTCCTCTCAATAAGTTCGCTTTAAAATAATTATCTTTGTTATCGCGTTTTAATAAAAGAAACCCCGAAAATGATAATAATTTTAATTAGCATAATCCTCCATTACCTCCAAAGCCCCCGCACCATTCCATAAACCCGATACCTCAGACAATAAAACCACCCTCTGCGGGAAAAGGCCCACCTTTAATAAAGCTTTTATTTTTCGGCGCGCGTCGGACGGGGCGATTTTACGAGGGCCAATTAAAGTTTTATGCGTCCCCATCGGCTTTCGTGCAAATAAATTCCAGAAAAGGGTTACCGCGAATTAAGCCGGGAATTTATCAAAAAACACACACACACAAAAGAAAAAACGGGGATGGAGAACGGTCGAATTAATTGTTTTTCGTGGACGATAAAACCGTTTGTTGTTGAATTATTGCGAGGGATGAAAAAAGAAATAGAGAAATGGTGGTTTATTACACTTGTTTTTCTGAATTGGGTTTAATGGAATTCGTGTGTTAGTTTCCCACAATGTCGATTTGTATCTAGCACGGTCGGTGCAATTGGACGCGGATATGTGTAGGGGTTTGTTGTTTTCAGTGAAAATTCATATGAAACGATCTTTAATTGAGATTTTTTAAAAAAATAAATGAAATACAATATTTATTTTAAAAACATTTTTTCTTTTCATATATATAACATATACATGAAATATATTATATGCGATATATTCTATGATACAATGTTATTACAATTATACCAAAGAGCAGCTTAATATTCTATTCATTTATATTTTAGCATTAAGTTAGATTTATGTATATTGTCTTGTAATTGGGATGTATATTTCCTGTTGGGCAATAAAGACTTATTATTATTATTATATATATTGAGAAAAAAAGCGCAATAAAAAAAGAGTGTTTTCATATTAATTAATTATTTATCGAAAATGTTATTTTGTATCGATTCAATATCGCAAAATATGAAATGGAAGAGTTTTCTGTAGTGATTTGTTGATGAAAAGTTGATCTACTACGACAGTCTATCCCTACAGAGGGTTTTAGCCCTTTGCCACCTAAAATAATTTTTTGATGAATTTTTTTGTAAGGGCTACCTCTTAGAACTTTTTCGCTTTTCTTTAAAAATTCATAAAAAATATTTCTAAACGGAATAAAGACTTTCTGGTGCCAGATTCAAGTTCAGCAGACTTTAATCTATCTCTATGTAGGGTTTTAGCCCTTTGCCATCTAAAATATTTTTTTGATGAATTTTGTTGTAAAGGGTCCTCCTCTGAACTTTTTCGCCTATTTTTAAAAATTCATAAAAAAATATTTCTAAACGGAATAAAGACTTTCTGGTGCCAGATTCAAGTTCAGCAGACTTTAATCTATCTCTATGTAGGGTTTTAGCCCTTTTCCATCTAAAATATTTTTTTGATGAATTTTGTTGTAAAGGGTCCTCCTCTGAACTTTTTCGCCTGTCTTTAAAAATTCATAAAAAATATTTCTAAACGGAATAAAGACTTTCTGGTGCCAGATTCAAGTTCAGCAGACTTTAATCTATCTCTATTGAGGGTTTTAGCCCTTTGCCATCTAAAATAATTTTTTGATGAATTTTGTTGTAAAGGGTCCTCCTCTGAACTTTTTCGCCTATCTTTAAAAATTCATAAAAAATATTTCTAAACGGAATAAAGACTTTCTGGTGCTAGATTCAGGTTCAGCAGACTTTAATCTATATCTGTCGAGGGTATTAGCCCTTTGCCACCTAAAATAATTTTTTGATGAATTTTGTTGTAAAGGGTCCTCCTCTGAACTTTTTCGCCTGTCTTTAAAAATTCATAAAAAATATTTCTAAACGGAATAAAGACTTTCTGGTGCCAAATTCAAGTTCAGCAGACTTTAATCTATATCTATGGAGGGTTTTAGCCCTTTGCTGCCTAAAATAATTTTTTGATGAATTTTGTTGTAAGAAAACAAAAATTTAAGATATAATCAAGATAATAAGTAATGAATGCAAAGTTATTTGAATGTAGAATTTAGTGAAATGCTTCAAATTTTCATAGCATACGTTTTTATTATCAAAAATAATCCGAAACTAGTCGAGAATTTAAAGTTATTTAATCCAATCTGTGTTTAATTTATTTTTTTATAATCTATTCATATTTATTTTATATATGAACTTTCAAAGTTTAAATTTTAAAACCATTAATTATAATTTAATATGATATTATTATTTCATGATTGTTTTTCACACTAAAGAGGAGTCAATCTTCATGCAATTCATAATTATATAATAAATATACATATATATCTTTATTATCGATAATTTTAACAATATAACAATATAAATAATAACAATACATGTAGGTGTTAGTCTGTCTGGGCTGTCGACCAGAGGTCTTTCTGCCCTGTCGTGAATTTATGATGAAGTTAAAAAAAAATCTATGCTAGCTAGCTGAACTGTCCAGATGATTTGCGCAAATGAATTGATGAATGGTGATTGTAGGATAAATATATATTGTACCAATTTTTCTAAATAAATTCTTTTTAAATGGTGAAAAAATTATGAGAATACATGCAAGCTCCTAATAAACATTAGTCTATCTGGGCTATCAAACCGAGTTCCTCCTATCATCTTGTTATGATTTATTAATTTATGCATTCATTCGATCGATATTCATTCCGCGTTGCCGAACCCAAACAAACCGGCGTTTATTTATACCCAGAAAACCGACGCTTCTAATAACATCGAATCCGGATTTAAAATTAACTGAAGTTATTATTCATTTCTTTTGCCAATCGCGCCTTCGTTTATTTTCATTCGCATGAAGCTATTATTGAGATTACTGTCGGGATCCCCTCGCGTTTATCTCAACGAAAATAAAACACGTCGATCCCGCTCGGAGGAATTCATCATGACGAGAAAACATTCTTTTTTCTCGCGGCGCAGGCTTAAAAGTTTTAAAAAATATACACGGGGAAGTTGTTTTTTTTTTTAGGAAGTGTTATAAATGCGGTTTGTTAATGTAGTTTTCATTGCGGCGTGAAGTAAGGATGGGATATTTGTTTGTGCGGAGATTCAAAAATAAAATTGATTTGATAGAAATTTTGTTATAAATAAGCAAAAAGCTTATATAATGTCTAAATATTAAAACCATTAATTATATTAAAATTGCAGGTTTAGAAGAATAAAAAAGAATTTATTATCGTTTGTTCAAGAAAATGTTTAGTTTACCGTTTGCGTTATTAAATCAATTTCATATATTTATCATATATACATATATATATATATATATATATATATTAAAAATGGCGATGTGTCCATAATGGTACTTTTCCTGATGAATTAGGTCGATTGAGTTTTTGAATGAACATTTAATAGTAAATGAAAACTTATTATTAATATTTATAACATGTTTGTAGTCGATTGAGACTACATCTGCTCAGAGACAGTGAAAGAGTGTCATAATAAATTCAGGCAGGCTTCAATATACAACAGAGTCGAGATTTCCAGAACAAAAGGGCACAGTACTAATATTGTACAGACGATGCATTGGCTGAAGCTGCTGCTAGTAAAAATAACATACACTTTACTCAACTAAACACAACCAAGTGAATTAATAATCTATAATTATTTTTAACATAAAAATACAATCATTTCAAATTGATTAAATATCTAAAAATATAATCCACCGGAAATCAATAGTAGCCAATGTCGTTTATAATAAATTCAAGGATAATACAATATTTGGGAATTTCGAACAGTAGCATTGATAGCCTATTAAAATATTTACAACGCAAATATTTATCTAACTGATAACACTTGACTCGCATGTCTTTATTGTTATTGCTACAAAAAAATATTATTTTACAAATCCCGTTAACTTAAACGGTTTTACTCAAATTGTGGACAGTTCAGACATTAATAAATAATTTAGAATAAAACAAAAAATATTTTTTTTGGCATAGGATTTTCTCCAATCAGCCACTAACGAAAGATTTATAATTTATAACTAAATCTAGAGGATTAACATAGGGTACTCTTCACGCCAAGGGGTAGTCAAAAAAATATTTAATATTGTTTTTTTTTCATAAACTTCCTAACATTAAAGTTATTATATAAAAATTAATAACTATGAGCAAGTGAATAAAAACTCTAACTATCTTTAATTAATTTTTCATTTAACCCATGGTGAAACATTTTAAATTATAAATTATTGATTAAAGCAATAATCAACCTGATTGGGACAACAAACAAAATGAGAATATCTTTCGGGATTGGAGTAAAAATAAAAAAATGTTAGATACAGCTGATTAAAGCACTTGGTATTGTTTCACTGATTTTCTTTAAATTTTCCGATTAATTTCGACTGTAAGTCATTATCTTTAATAATAACTTACAATCGAAACTAGTCGGAAGTGTGTTTTAATTACTAGTCTATCAAATAAATACTCTTTTTATTTATATTAAAATTATTGTTTTACAAAAAACAAGTGTCCGTTATGTAATATCCGAGAAATACTTGTTATATATATATATATATCTTTATTCAGACTATATAGATAATTTTAACAATATAACAATATAAATAATTACAATACATGTAGGTGTTAGTCTGTCTGGGCTATCGACCAGAGGTCTTTCTGCCCTGTCGTGAATTTATGATGAAGTTAAAGAAAAATCTATGCTAGCTAGCTGAACTGTCCTGATGATTTGCGCAAATGAATTGATGAATGGTGATTGTAGGATGTTTGTATTTAGGAAGGATATTAGGGTTACGGGGAATACAGAATTTTGTAAGAAGGGGTAGAAATACTTGTTTTAATATACATTCGTTTAAAAGTATTTTCGTAACGTAAGTCACAGTGGTTAAGGAGGAAATGATTGATCAATAATTAATTATAAATAGAAAAGAGTATTATTCATTCACTTGGTCACAGTTATTTAAATATATTAAATAAAAAAAATAAATGTGAAAACAATTTATTAATTATTTTCAAATCATTTTTATTTAATAATTAATTATTTTCAAGTATAATATAATAATAATTATTATTTAAATAACCGTGACTTGTTTCTATTAATATTATTATTATGTTTATCTAGTAATTATTAATAAGAAGGAAGTAACCAAGGTTTATTCATTGATAATCAAAGGTGTTAGGACAGGCAGTGTTCAGGTCCAAAAGGCCGCTTTCACCGAAAAAAAATGTGCCTATTTTTATGAAAAGAACAATAAATTGCGCCACGTCCCTCTAGACGAGGGTTGTTTTTCGACCATTGTAAATAAGTTGTTGCTAATTTTTAAGATTCATTACTTGTACAGACGTTGAAGGGAACAATTCCCGAACATACGTATTTTTAAAACACCCCGTTGAGTTTTTGATTTCCCTTGAAAATGGTTAACTAGAAAACTTACCACAGTCAGCTGTGTGTTCAGGGTAGTTACAACAGTCAGCTGTGTGTTACCCACGAATACGTAATAAATTTAATTCTCACAGTAGCTGAAGAGAAAATGATTAATCAATTATTTTCAAATAATTATTATTTAATTTATTTAAATAACTGTGACTTTTTTTGGCTTTTGTTCACTTTGTTTAAGATTTGTTAATTCCTGAGGTTGATTTTGTTCCATTAGGCTAGTGTCCTAGTGTTCCCCAGTTCGATGTACATAATTTGTTATGGATAATGACGACTTTGTGAGTCGAAATGTACTTCTAAAGTGTTAAATAAAAAGTGAAGCAAGAAAACAAAATATATTATTAATAACACACGAGTTTTTTTTTTAGTTAATTTAAACTTAAACGTGTTTTTTTACACGATTTTTTTAGTTAATTTAAACTTAAACGTGTTTTCCTCTTTTTTTGTTTTAAACGTTTAATATTTCGAAACGTTTAAGAAGGTGCACAGTTATGGATCGACAATAAAAATTCCGCAAAATAGAAAAAAAAAATCGGTTTATGACCCTCATAACGTCTTAATCAATAGAGTTGGCGCCCCCGTTTTTGACTAAAAATAGTCACGGCAGAGCGAAATCGATGCGTGCGGAGGGGAAAAATGCCAAATTCGCACGCGCATACCATATTTTACATGCAACCAAAGGCAGCCAGCCCGCGGCCCAAACCGGGTTTCTAATTATAATCCATATACATTAATCCAAACCAACAAAATCCTCAATGTTAAATAAACGCCGAAATTCCGGCGATGACACTTTTTGTAAAACAGATTTAAATACTTCCGTGATGGATTACGACCACATTTTTAAACTGTATGAGAGTTGAAATGAATTTTAATAATT
This sequence comes from Philonthus spinipes, assembly GCA_963082785.1. Taxonomy (NCBI): domain Eukaryota; kingdom Metazoa; phylum Arthropoda; class Insecta; order Coleoptera; family Staphylinidae; genus Philonthus; species Philonthus spinipes. The sequence goes on along the minus strand of OY720310.1, from coordinate 1,254,838 downwards.
AACGTTATTTTTTTTAATATATATATATTTTTCCTAATTATAACTTTTGTCAACACATTGATTACCAACGACCTTCTGTCAGCGCACGAGATAAAAACCACGTATTATCAGCCGGGCCTCCATAAATTTCGTGTCACCCGCTGAACCGAGTAATCTCTTTTCTCGGACGAAACGCAAGAAAAAGCAGCGCGGACAAATCGAACCGTCCGCCCTGCCAACAGGTGCGTAATTTCGGTCTTATTGTTAAAGGCCGGTCGTTAAGTGACGACACGTGCAATTTGCCACCCTTCTGAAAATGTTTTCCGATGAAAACGGGAAAGTCTCGTAGGGGGGATGATTCTGATGGTTGATTAGTCGTTGATTAATTGGTGTGTCTGCAGGTGTTGGGATTCTGCTTCAGGAAATTTGGTTTTATCGTAGTTTCAATTTTGGTTGAAAATTTAAGGCGTTTATTTTATGTTTGTTTTGTTATTTAATCGAGTGGGAAACTGGGGATGCTTGAATTAGAAGCGGGTAGAAAAAGTTGGATTTTTCGATGGAGATTGTTAGAAACGAAGAGGAATCTACAAAGAGTAAACAAACGCGAAGAGTTTCACATTAAATCACAAGATTTGGGATGCAAAAAGAAATTTACGACGGGATTTCGTAAATATTTTCTTGGATTTTAGTCGAAAATAACTCAATTTGTTCCACGACACCCGTGGAGTATGTAAGGAACAAACAATGAAAAAAATATAACGAGTAATATTCGGTCAGATTTTTGTGTTTGATTAATTAAATAAAATTCCAATCGGGAGAAGGACTGAGGCAAGTAGATGTAATGAGCCCAACTGTGTTTATAATCTTCATGGATGAGATAATTAAACAATGTCGACTAGTAATAACGACTACCTCTCTTTATCCGGCATTTTTTCTATAAAGTGCTGCAATTGCGATCAAATTTATGTTGGACAAACCCAACGCATTCAAATTCATAATATGTAGGGTTTGTTCTTTAAACCTGGTAAGTTTAAATACCAAACAAATGGATTTGAATGCGGATAAATCAGCGGTAGCCCACCACGCAATCAAAACTGGACACAAATTTTCTCTGGATAAGATAAAATTATTAAAATTCTCCGGTAATTACAGGCTTAACACCCTCGAGGCAATAGAAATGAAAAAAAAGTGGAAAACCACCTATTAAACTTTGATTTAATCTCATTAGTTAATCCTTTTGTAGATTTAATCACACCACTCTAATCTCCAATTAGCCGAAACAGTATTATTTTAATCATCCCCTTACCTGTTTGTACCGCCCTCATTAATCTGTGTCTGTTTAGGTATAAATTACTTGTTTTTTTGCATTTAGTTTAGCTTTGAAAATGGTCGAATCGTGACCGAAAAGTACATTTGCAATAATAAATTTTGTGAAGAAAAGAGACTCAATCTTTCTTTTAATAGTTTAGTTCATCTTCACGTAATTCAAACAATCATTAAAGTGTTAGAATAAAAATAATGTACAACCACTTAATCTAGAATATCACCAGCTCAAACCCGTTAAAATTATGTATATTTGCTGACGATATTTTGATAACGACAGGGAGAAAAAAGGGACTACAAAAAAAAAAATCAATATATGGAATGACGTTCTTACCAATCATGGCAATTAACACCAAGAAGACAAAAGCCATAGTAGCAGCACAGGAAGAGGAAATAATTCACATTACAATATATTATAAAAAAAAAGTTATTAAAGTTATTAAGTTATTATTATTAATAGGACATGGAAAACTCGAACAGAAAATTCGAAAAGAAATGAATATTTAGGTGTGATAATACAAAAAAATGGCAAACAAGATCTAATAAATTAAAGACGACGCAAGCGCCACCTTTTGTCTAATAAATCATTAAATGTGAAACAAGATCTAGACATTAAAAAAAACACAGAAAACCAAAAATTCATCCGAAAAAAGGAAATTTCCCAAAAAAACAAAACTGACCGTCTTTAAAACCTTATATGTTCCCATATTAACATATAGATATGAAATATAGAAGCTAAATAAGAAAGCTAAAAATAAGATACAAGCTGCGGGAATGAAATTTTTACAAGGAGTGAAAGGCATAACCAGAAGAGACAGAGTAAGAAATGTGGATTTTAGAGAATAATTAAATACAAAGGGGATAGAAAAATATGTGGAGGAAAGGCAGTTGGGATGGTAGGGACATATTTTTTTTTTGTATATTATACAAAACTTTACATGTGTAGATTTGACTAGACAAAATTTTAACCAACGTTCAATTTCACTAATTACAAACAAATCACGAGAATTTAAATTCGTTGCTTTCATAGAATACTAAATGGAGGCACCTGCACAGATTATTAACTGGCAAATATTCAGAAGATGGGCAGAGAAGTACCGGTAAAAAATATATGAGAATATATTAAATAAAAATGATTTGAAAATAATTAATAAATTATTTCCACATTTACCTCTGTGACTTTTGACTTACTTTAAACAAATGCACATTAAAACGTTACGTAATATTTAAATAACTGTGACCAAACTAACTACTACTGTAACTACTACTGTAACTACTCTTTTCTATTAATTCTAAATATATGAGAAGCAAGTCCCACTGAAATTAAGCAATAAATGGCGCTTGTATTGTCTCTCAATTAAATCCGCAATTATCAAACACATATTTTTTTTTTCTGAATTGAGTACATAAATGAACAAAACTCGTCGAATGAATAAATCCAGGAAAAAAAAAAAACACGTAAAAGCCAGCCATATATGGTCGCGATTTTCCGAGCGTTGTTTACAAAAGTAAACATACAAAAGCGATTTGTGCGAGCCGCATATTTGGCGATGAGCTTCATTGTTTATAGAATCGAATGAAAATCGGGCGTGTACATTTGGTGATGAGGAGTTGGTCGTAAACACGACTTCGGCGCGGGGTTACGGACGTGTTTACTTCTCGAATATTTCAGATGTTACATAATATTCAAAATGTAGACCGTTTTTATCACGCGCAAATTATAACGAAATTTTCAAGTTGTTAAAAATTGAGAATTCTAATTTACAATGCAAAAATTGTTATATATATATATATATATATATTTACCTGTAATTTCTCCATAATAATAAATATTTTTGATAAAAAAGGAAATTATTTGTGCATGCAGTGTTAGTCATGATTTATATTGTTGCGTTTTTCAATAGAATAAAGAGAACGCAACATAAAACCTTCCAAAGAAAATGTTTTAGTTTAATTATTTTTAGAATCATCCTAACTGGGATATTCGGAAACTTTGGATTCATTGAAATGTCTTATCCTCCTCTAGTACTGTTGGAATTGTAATACACGCTTGAAATTCGACTTTTTCTTCATTTGTATACATTTTCGATTAAATATTTCACACATTTTGAAATTTAGCGTTTGACGTTTAGTTATGTGTTAAATTTTCAAGTTGTTAATAATTGAAAATTCTAATTTACAATGCAAAAATTTTTATATATATATATATATAAAATCTGTAATCATGAAAATTTACAAGATTAAATATTATCCACAATACATATATGCCATTATTAAGAACAGACATCCAGAAGAATTTGCGCGTGATGAAAAACGGTCTAATTTCTAGACAGATGTCTAGAAATTATTATTTGTTAATAATCATTAAATTACGAGAATATGATTTTCTAATCAAATTCACGTATCAAATAAATCTCAACGAGCATATATTATTCTCAATAATATTTTCACAATGCATGTTCGAATCGGAGCAAATAATATATTTCCACCGGCAACATCAGTTTACACAACATTTCCAATTCCACACATAACTCCCGGCTAATGTTTTCCTTCGCGTGGTTAATAAGTTATTAATGGAAGACAAATGTTCTTGTTCACACGGATACCCACACAAATACACACGTCAACGTCGACATGTCGCGTTCGGTAAACCCCGATAAAAGCGCCGGTATTTGTGTACTTTATTTTTTGTTTGTCTTCTTTTAAAACTTATTTATATGTAACATAAAAGGATGACAGGGGGTATTCTAGAACAATTTTAATATTTTAGAAGATATGTTTTTTTTTAGTTATTTTAGAAAAACAATAATTTTAATAAATTAAATAAAAATGATTTGAAAATAATTATTTAATTTGTTTAAATAACTATACCGCAGTAGTACTGCTATGCAATAAACAAATATCTATTGTGTAATCAAATATCCGGAGGGGTAAATGCTCGGGAAGTAGTTGTTTCAACGTAAAGTAAGTGTAAGTATTTTTTTTGCAGCTGGAAAAAAGAGATTGGCCGAATTTTATTGATCATTGCCAGAAATTTTCCTTGTTCAATTTCATTGTAAATAATTATGATGAAGTGAATAACTCTTTTCTATTTATTATTTATCTTAAGTCGGGTGTCAGTCTTTCTATTTATATTATATAATAATTTTACCCAACACCCGAAAGGGTAAATGGGATTTTGATAATAATATATATATATATAATATATATTTATATAATATATATATATATATAAAATAAAACAATTATTTTCTAAAAGTTTAAACCTGTGTTTAATGCATTTGTCTATTATTTATTTCTGTTGTTTGTTTTTTCACAATTCAAAACCGTTTAAAATTCATGTCGTGTTTGTTTCGTTTTTTTAATTTTTTTGTACATTTGATCGGAAACTACAAAGCGGGAAACGTTTCGCTTGCTATTATCGACTGTTTAGATGCACTCTGAGCGCAAATATTGTTTTCCGATGGATTTTACATTCGCGTCGGGTTCAATAAAACAAAGTGCCCGAAGATGTGAGTGGCTGGAACAATGAAAACCGCGAAGAGTGATTTAATTTTAAAACCTTTTTACCACCACGCAAAAAGTAAACAAATACAGGATTTAATCATCAAAACTAATAATATTCAAAGGATAAATCAAACACTTTGTTTGTTTCACTATTGTTTTATATTTACCCGATTAGTTTCGCGTTTTACAGCATTATCAAAGCCCCAATCGGATTAACAAAAATCCATTAACAGCCGGTGCATTTCGCGAGGAAGGATAAATAAGGTGAAAATTATTAGCCAGAGAAGTGCATTTCGGCATTCGTGTCACAAAGAACGGCCTCCACCCTCTGCAAAAATTCTGAGAAACAATCTACCAGAAACCAGAGAGCAACCACCATCCGAGCTATATTTATCCTCGTTCACCTGGGTTGATGTTATTTTCATCGCAGTTTTTTTTATTTGTTCATAAGTTTATTTCGACAGTTATTTTTGTATGTGTAAATATAGTTTATCATTTGGAGCAGCAATTATGCTCTTCCTGAGCTTCCTGAGGTAGATTCGTTCAAAGGAGTACCTTCCATCCTTTAATACTAATTTAACAGCCTCCACAAATAGCTAACAGAGGAATATTTTTTGTAGTTAGATATTATAAAATATTAATAATTTGGTTTAAACTCCTACACCTTTTATAGCCGACGATCACCAACATTTAATATGTTAGCAAATAGAACCGACATTGGGCGGAAATCACCTATCAAAATAATGTCAACTTGTTTTAATAAGATATCCGAATCTTGCGATATATTTCACGATAAATTAAATATGGTTTTAACTATTTTGGATCAATATATTCAAGAACTATAGTTATTGTAATGCGGCTATAATGTTATACTACCATTTTTATATCTTCATATTTTCTCTATGCTATGTTTGTATTTGATTATTGTATATTTGTTCTGTAATTGTGACTTGTTTCCTGTTGGACAATAAATATTTATTATTATTAAACTAACCCTTCCCTCGGTTATACCTATAGGTTATACGGGGCTAGTGAGACGTAAGTTAGCCTCATGTGAACTGCGACCTGTAAGATCTATTGTTCTGCACACCTATAATTGTTATTGATGAGCGATGAGCTTTATTGTTTATAAAATCGAATGAAAATCGGGAATTCGTTAGGCGTGTACATTTGGTGATGTGGAGCCAAATATACACGCCTAACGAATTCCCGATTTTCATTCAATTCTATAAACAATGAAGCCTAACGAATGTACATTTGGTGATGAGGAGTTACTTGTAAATACGACTTCGGCGCGGGGTTACCTACGTGTTTACTTCTCGAATATTTCAGATATTACATAATATTCAAAATGTAGATTGTTATAGAAAAATGTTAAACGGTTTCAACCTAAACATGAACAACTCAACCCTTTAAAAACCCCCACATCATCCATCCAACTACTTATTTCAATTTAAACATGTCAGCAACTCAAACATCCCACGTCCGTTTCAATTTTTTTTTTATTTTTCTTTCGGGGATATATCAGAGTGCGGATAAAAAAATATGTTTTCGCGCGGTGTTGAAATCCGCCGGCGGACTTTTTTTTCCCGCTGAGGAGACTTTCCCTCACACAGGAAGACCCCATCCGAATGTAAACAGGGGTAAACTTTCCATTAAATTCTTTCAGACGAGTTGCCGATCTGGAGCTCGGTTCACCATCCGAATATAAATGAAACGGGACGCCCTTTGCGAATTTAGCGGAGGGACGACGACGACGATTACGGAAATAAATAAAAAAAAAATGGAATAAAATAAAAAAATACGCGAAAAAAAAAAGGTTGTATCTATTTTGGATGATATTTAAACACTGTGTAATGATAGTAATATGATTGTATGCGTATTTCTCGAAATATTTTACCGCCCCCGGGAGTTACAACACATGCTGAATAATTGTATAAAATTAATAGTTAATTCAAGAAATAATGATATTATTAGTTTAACAAAGTTCTTACCGATTTATTTTTCGTGATATATTTATAGCAGAGCTCCAATCTATCCTGAAAAATAAAATGAATCAATTAGTACATTATTTTTTAAATTTATATTTAATTTTTTTTAAATAATCAATGCTTTGACTCTTTTAAGATAACAATATTTTATTCCTTTCTTCACTTTTGTAAATAAAATATTATTATGATAATTAAAAACACTTCTAAATTTTGTTTTGTATAACAAATTTTAATTATCATATATTAAATAAAAATGATTTGAAAATAATTAATAAATTATTTAAATAACTGTGATAAAGTGAATGAATAATACTCTTTTCTATTTATTTTAATTATCATACTTAAACATGTATAAAGAAATAGCAGAAGCCTCCATCATTAATTATCCATACACTAGATGAATTTTGGTTGAACACTTTATAAAATAAAATTCAAATAAATTCCAATGATTTATAGCAAACAACCTCAACAGTTATTTGTGTATTAATTTTTTTCTTTATCTCAAGGAAACGTTTCGTGTTTACATGGATTTTATTAATAATATTACAGGTGAAGTACACCAGACGCAGTCTACCCACTCATAATTTTAGAATTTAGCGCACAGCACGTGTGGTCCACGTTGATGATTTTCCACGGACGATTAATATTTGCATTTCCTCAGGAGAGATAATTTTCAATATTCGCAAAATAAAAATATTAATGTTTGTAAAGCGCAATATGATGAAATTAGGCGCAATATTTCAACCTGAGGGGCAAAATTTCGCGAGATATTTAATTTCGACAATTAATAAAATAAGAACACTAAGGGCAGGAAGACCTCAGGTCGATAGCCAGGACGGATTAAGTAAATATAAATGTATGTATAAGCTTATGATATGTTGTCTGAATAAAAATGTTTGTATATATAAGAAATTTTGTTTATTGTCAAAAAATAACACTATTTTTTATTTGTTTATTGTCTAAATTAATTCGAAAAAAAAAAAAAAATAGTGAAGCCATAGAAAGTAAGCCTGACATAAATGGAATAATGGCAACTATGGCTAAATGACTATATCCTATAGCAGTGTATATTTCGTCCAGGAATATCGAAACAAATTTTCGGACTTCCGGAGGAGCATTTCAGAAAGTCTTACTTGAAGGGTTATCGATATAAATAAAGAGAGTGGGCGGTTCCGTAGGATTTTATATAGGCCCCATAGTAGGCGTGGCCAGAAGAGGTTTATGGGCGTGACCTACTGAATAGGCTCAATTTTAAATACTACAGTCATTAAAAAAATATATTTATATAAATTCCGATCAAATTTAATTATCATTTCATTTGAGAGAATTTTTTTTCTCATTTTTTAATTTTATCAATGAATATTTTCAAACAACTCGTTGAAATTGGCGTTTCGAAAAGTTTTACGAGCATAATAATTTTCCTTGATATATATATAAATATTATTTTAAATAAAACTCTTGGTTTGTTTCTTATTTAAAATAATATATATATATATCAATTTAAATATGTTTCACCACGGGTTAAGTGAGAACTTAATTAATAATAATAATTTTCCTTCGATGAGGGTTAATGTAAAAAATATGATTATATAAATTCCTATCAAATTTAATTACCATTTAATTCGTAAAAAAATGAAAACTATTTTACGCAAGATTTAATCAATGTTTAATAATTACATAAGGTAAATTAAATGTCGACATGAATAACGCAACAATGAACTGTTTCCACCTTCAGGTTAATTTAACCCTTCCGTTTTTTTTTTATTCCCGCTGTTCAAATCAGTTAAACATTGTTATCGAATTCACGTGCAGCCGTGTGTGCGTGTGCAGTGATTAATACGATCAGGAAGCTTAATTACGTTCGCAGTAATTAGTACAATCCACAATAACTCAATTGGACCCTTGCGATTCGAGCGGTGCAGAGCCGGAGTCGCGGCCAATTGAATATCTTGAAACGCGAACGCTTTAGTTAATTAACAATTCTATGAATACCCGGTATAATGTTGCATTAATTAACGCCCAACAAAAAAAGCAAACAAACAACAGGCTTTGACGCGCAACAGGAATTTTGTGCTATATATCTCAATAAAGACGATTATATATTGTCACGCCCAGAAACAACAACAGGCTTTGACGCGCAACAGGAATGTTATGCTATGTATCTCAATAAAGATGATTGTATATAGTCACGCCCAGAAACCTTTTAGGCCACGCCTACTATAGTATATCGAGATCCTCTAGTCAGTCGCCTTAGAAAAAAATGCATTTCTTAGAAATTCATTGTGGGTAAACCTGGATTACACAATGGATATTTGCTTTTGCACGGCAAATTAATCAGCAATGCAGCATTTTTTTGGTACGAGAATATAAAGGGAAAATAATTAAGCTAAAAGAGGGAATAATTAATTATTAATTTTCAAATCAATTTTATTTACTGTGACCTGGTGAATAAATACTGTTTCGTGTTTATTAATTGATTTTTTATTAATAATTCGTTTCATTCAATTTATAATATTTTTGTTTAAAAATATTACCGTTACAAATAAGTTGTAATTAATTGCAGCGTTTAGTTTTGGTTTGAGCGTCCGTAATTTGTTTATTCGTGTAAATGGAAATGCAAGTATCGCGGGTGAGTAAATTTTGCTGCAATGGTGAGGCGCGTTTAATTAATTTGTTTTAATTTACATTCTGTAATTAACAAACATTGATTAAATCTCGCGTAAAATATTTTTCATTTTTTTACGAATTAAATAATAAATAAATTTGATCGGAATTTATATAATCATATTTTTTACTAACCCCGACAACAATTGGTAAAAGGGAACATCGATTATATATATAATATATATATTTTACTTTAACCCTCATCGAAGGAAAATTATTATGCTCGTAAAACTTTTCGAAACGCCAATTTCAACGAGTTGTTTAAAAATATTCATTGATAAAATTAAAAAATGAGAAAAAAAAGAAGGAAATCAAGCATATTGAATTATTATACATTTTTCGCTTTAACATGGATCAAAGAATCCAAATCAGAAATTAAATTACACAATTTTTTGTGTGTGCTTTCGGCTCGTAATTGCTCTGTTCATATATATTCTTCCACGCGAGCATCGCCGCTTACAACCATAAGGCAATTTATTTATAAATAATGTAATTAGAATTGTAAATGTGTCAACGAAAATTGCTCCCGTTCAGCATCATCGCCGGCCTACTCACTTATAAATAAACCCATCAGCTGTCACGGCTTTGATGTCACGTGGGGGTGATCAATCAGACCGTCATGTTTAATTAACTGTAAAAAAAAGAGAGGTCCGCGTGATCGATTTATTTATTTATTCCGGTTTTTTTTCCACGTCGCGTTTGGACAATGCGAGTCGATTTGTAAAATTAGTAAGTTGTGTCAAGACAAGGTTTGCTGATAATGATTGGATTAACTGGGATTGAAGTTGATTGATTGATTGTGTGTTGATTAGAATTAGTGGGGGATTTTAGTTGATAATGCTAATTGAAAAATAATTTTCAAGCAAAATAATATTTATAGAAAATAAACGGATTGGTAGAAAGACCTATGATCGATGGCCATTTAACAATGAATTAAACTTGTGTGATTTTAATCAAATATTGATATGATCTTGGAAACTCGTTAAAGAATTGTTAATAGTAATTATTTATCTAATAAGATTTAGGCAATTAGAGTTACATACTAGATGATTATAAAAATATAAGAATTAGTAGCGAATTTTAAAGTTAATAATGTTTATCCTTAAAATTCGCTACTAATCCTTATATTTTCATAATCACCCAGTACGTAACTCTCTTTAATAGTCGATTTATTCGTTATTTTTTTAAACCTTGTGTAACTGAGATATCGTGTAGATGATTATTGTGGGCTGAAATAAAAAGTTATTTCATTTTATGAATCCCTGTATGACGGAGGTATGGTTTACATGATTATTGTGGGCGTGGCTTAAAGACAATTGAGGGCGTGGTGACTTAAATACCATTGTGGGCGTGGTTTAAATACAATCGTAGGCGTAACTTAGGCCGGATCACTCTTTTAATGAATTTCAATTAATCGATGTTTTTGCGTATGTGAAAGTACTTTTTTCTCTCTCTCAATATATATATATATATATATATATATAATCGATGTCCCCTTCTACCAATTGGTGTCGGGGATATATATATATATATATATATATATATATATATATATATATATATTTAATTAATCGTTTACGATTATTCAGCCGACCATCTTCAAACCAACTGTATTATTTGTGTGCTGAAATTTAAAACGAACTGGTATTAATTAATACCCGCAGAAAACGCACTTTGCATTAATGAAAATTTCCTGCGGCAATGCGGATAGTTAATCCGTGGGGGGACCAGAAATTAATTAAGCGCCCATAATTTCTCAATCTACCCTTTCGCACCCAATTAAATGTATTAATAACCTCCTAACGTGTGATGAATCGCCGTCGGCCGACAATTAATACACATCAGATTTCAGGGAAATTTAGTTTTCGCCGAGAAAACGCCGAGTCAGGTGTGTTTTGTGCAAACCGGATAGCACTCATTCACGTTGAATTAAATGCTGGGCATGATTAAAATTTATGAACCAATGATTTTACCGTATATAAAATAAAATAATTAAAGTCTCCACAACCAACATTAGTTTCGTTTTTATTAACCATTAATGAAAGTAATTTTCTCTGCCACACCCTGTATATAGGTTGTCTATTTGCAGGATGTTGGTATAATAAAAGGAAAGAGGGAATTACACAAAAAATGTTAAATTCAACGTTATATTACGTTAAATTTAACATTTTTTGTAAGAGTCCCGATTATGTGAATAATATTTCATTATCTCCTTTTTCCCGATTTCAAAATTCCGTGAAACTTGGAGAAAATCCTCGGTGCATTACTCTAATTCAGCATTGAAGGTTGCTAAAGACTCGCGGACGGATGGCCGGATCCTTTCATTCCGTCCGGCAAAATCGCACGGAACTTTCCGGTTACATCTGCGCGGGCGGCAATAAATTCCAGGTATGAAATATGATATTCACCCGGAAAAAAGTTGCGCGTTCCGGGGCCGTAATGGAAATGTGGGATGTTGCCAGTTGCCCTCCTGGGAGCTTTTCCGAGAAGCTACTTTTAGGACCTTCCACGGGAAAAAAAGAATGAAAGAAAGGAGGAAATGTGCGGGAGAGGAAAAATAGAGACTATAAAGCGATAACTTAGAAATGGGGAAGGATGTTTGAAGTTTTGATTTAATTCTTGGAATTTACACAATTCATGAACCAGCACGGAAAAATTATGTAAAGTTTTTTTTTAGTATACTGAAATCAATCGCTTTAAATCTAACTTCATTCTTTTTTCTGAAATATTCTTTAAAGTTCAACGCATAAAAAAATCATTGCTGCGGCTTTTAGTTTACTCTATTTTTAAAGGAAATGATCATGTAGAATCCTATGTATGTCATAATGTATTTTAAGACACGCCCAAAATTCTCTTTAAACCACGCCCACAATAGTCTTTAAGTTATGTTCACAAACACCGTTGATGTCTAATACACTACAGAAAAACGCTCTGTATTAAAGTGGTGTGAAGAATAAAGAAGCCGAAAAACGTTCGTATTTAAATGTAAATTATGCAAGAGGAAAATCCGTATTTTAGTCCTCAGCGTATTCTGAATTTATCTGAAATAAAAAAAAAATCCTACTGAACCGTTTTTTACTTAATTTGTTAAAGTGATATCGAGCTCTCATTAAAATAAACAGAATACACGTCTTTGCATTACAACGCAACAGGTAAATAATTCATTATTTAATCAGGCAAATGATAATTCGCTATTAATAATCGCCGACGAATTACGCGCGAGATCGATGCGCGTCGTATAATATTTACCCGGAATATTGGAAATTTGGCCCAATCAGCGATGGAAATTACATTAAACTAATTAATTCCGCTGCATTAACATAGCAAATAATTTGAGGCCAACAAAATGATCGACGGTGGCAGCAGCACTTTGTTGCAGAACCGGCGAAAGCCCATCATGCGTGTAATCACATCACTGAATCCCCGATGCGTTAACGCGAATCAAAGGGGTGTTTTCGTTTGAGAAAGGTCGGTAAATGGATTCGTGCCGATTGAAAATTTAATATCATTTCTTCATTAATAAAAACTGCTGCGAATAATAGTAAATGTGTTTTGAATGGATCCAGGATGAATGAATCTTTAAAAAATAATAAAGAATTTAAATAGAAAATGCAAATTGTAGGCGTGGCATCACAAACTCGTATTCAGTACAAATTAGTGCGGTCGACATATGGAGCATAGTCTTACTTATTTTAATTATAGATGTGGCTTGAAGACAATTATGGGAGTGGCTTAAATACTATTGTAGGCGTGGCTTAAATACTATTGTAGGCGTGGCTTAAATACTAATTCAATTATTTTTGCACTGATTGTAAATTGCGTATAAATCTTCTTCAACAGCAACCCCCAAGTTATCCCTCTCAGATTTCAAAAAAATCGGAGAAAAACATCTGTACATTAGCCTAATTTCGTATTCAATATTGCGAAAGGTATACACGATCTTACAAATAATTAAACTGATTTATAATTATACCCATTGCACATTTAATTAGTATTATGTTAAACCGAAATAATTATGTGGCAGATATTGAAGGTAAAATGGTAATAAATTTTATTTTTAAAAGGCTATTCATGTATATATGTAATAACGTGTTTTCATAATTAATGACACGCATGAAGCGAATTTCCATCGCGGTTTTCGTTTATTAAATTTACAACAGTTCTCAGAATTTCATGTCGACGAACAAACATGTATTTTTTAAATAAAAAATAATAAATAAATAAAGGCCGTTAAAAAATTCGCGCATGTATAAACGAAAACATTTACTGAAATGAATATTTGAATAGCTAAAACAAAAGTAATTTATATGTTCGGGTAAATATTTATTAGATATGGAAAATAACTTCTAATTTACTGATTTTTTTCTTTCTTTTTTCCACAAGTTAATGAATTTGCATTATTTTATAAGTGGAGTATAATTAAATTAAAATAATAAACCTAAAATGTGATTTACTATTTTAATAATTCCTGGATCTTGGAGGCGTTCACTTCGTGATACATTCAAATTTGTTGTAAACGTTTAGTTAAGTGTTTTATTTATATTTTCTAATAATTAATCTAATTAAAACTAACTCTTCTATAATTAAATTAGAATAGTCTATTTACGGTCTATGTTTGGTCTTAGTGGAGGATTATTTTCAAACAATATAATTAAATTAATATACCAATCTAAAAGATTTAAACAATATTCTATACGAGTGAGTACAGAACTCGTATAGAATATTTTTAAATCTTTTAGATTTAAAAGATTTAAACAATATTCTATACGAGTGAGTGCAGAACTCGTATAGAATATTGTTTAAATCTTTTAGATTTGTATATTAATTTAATTATATTGTTTGAAAATAATCCTAACAACAAATTTAGTGGAGGCACTTTTTTCAATCCATCAAAATCATCGTATCAATTTATATTATTGAATTAGGGATGTTTGAATTTAGGATTTCTGGGATTGAACATTATTGAAATTGTTTCCTGTGTAAGTTTTTTTTTTCTACAAAAACAGGAAAATCTAATTTTCTTCAACAGAAAGCCATTTTAAAGTCATACAGATGTTGACTTTGTGTATTAAATTTAAAAAAAAGGGATATAAGCATATTTTGATTCTATCCTATTTTTAATAAATTGTTGATTTATCCTTTTGTAAACTGCTGTTATTTTATGATGTTTGCACAGACTGGATAACAATATAAAACGGCGGAGTTTGCCGTTAATATTAACTTTCCGGTGTATGCACGTCTGGCGGACGGCCGAACAATCGGTTTAAAATATTAAATTGTTCTTATGCAAACACTGGCACAGAAAAGGCAATTACACGATTAAATTTTTACCAGCGCGCTGTTTGCATGCGTTAATTTAGACAAGTGGATGAACGACGACGGTGTGTGTGTGAGTTTACACATATAAACATTTAGTTTCTTTAATAATTTATTTAAATAACTGCGACCAAGTGAATATATACACTTTTTTATTGATACGCATTTTAATTGTACACGTGGCTTGAAGACAATTGTGGGAGTGGCTTAAAGATTATTGTGGGAGTGGCTTAAAGATTATTGTGGGCGTGGCTTGAAGACCGTTGCAGGTATGGATTAAAAACTTTCTAACATAATTTAATTTAATAATTTTTTCAATTTCAATAATTTATCATACCTTTTCTGTAAACGAAAGCAAATTGCGGCGATTTCGAAATGATTATTATTTAATCGTCCCGCGCAGGGAAATCGTTTTTCGCAAAAATAGGACGGGCCGGGCGAAAATAGAAGACTCTCCCGTGGGATTGTTAACAAACGCCTCGCCGCCGCAAGCCAAATTATGACAGAGGCATCCCACGCGTTGTTTTTCCAGTGAATAACTCGAATGTTCCCGTAAATGACACCCGAGCGTTTTGCGGGAGCGCGCGCGCTTCTCCGAGAATGATGAGATAGATTTGTTTCACTGGCATATTTATGGAAGGATCTCAAAATAATATCAGAGAAGGAGGGAGATGAAAAAACAAAAGGAAAGAAAAAAAAATGAAAGGAAAACATATGGGTGCGATGATGTACATAATAATTATTGATAAGAATGATTGGATAGAGTTTTATTTTCATGATTTATCAATTAATTGTCTTTGGAGGAAAATGCTTCTCGAAATACGCACAAAGTGGTTGAAGCCACTTAATCTTGATGATAACTTTGAACACGACCGACAGGGTTTCTTATATTTTGTTTAATGTTAAGTATTTGGTAAGAAATGAAGAGAGTCAAGCAATAGACGCCAACGAGTGTTATTATCTCCTTAAGTTCGAATTTTACATATTAATAATAATTTACTATCTTTTACTTCACCCTTGTGTTATTACTGATATTAATACTTCACGTGAACTCAAAACTTATATAAATGTTAATTATTGATTAAATAAATTATTGTATCCGCGACTTCTATATATAAAATAGAATTATAATTATAGAATAAATCCACTGCAACGTCGGAGCCATTAATTCGGAGAAAGGAGAGGAAGAGCAAAAATAACAAAACAACCTTAAAATATATTATTTCCACGCGAAATTTCTTTTCGTAATTTCCTTAATCAATATTAATAGAGCGCACTTAAATCTTTTCATAAGATCCATTTTATTTTTGTCGGCGTCCACGAAACATAATGAACGTTTTAATTAATTCGCAGCGCGAAACTGCGAATGCATCATTCAAGAAAATCCAATATTAATTACTCACCGTGTGCTTTCATTAAATGCAAAAGTTGATTTTAATTTTTAATTAAACCCGCCCGGGGGAAACAATATCGTAACTTGCAATTTTAATTCGGGACGTATAAGGGAGTTTTTTTTTTCTTCCCGTATAATTAATTTATGATTCGCTAAAAGGGGGGAAAAATTGTACTATTTACGGTTACGCAATTTATATTTACACTTTTCACCGCGTTGCAAATTATTCCCATCTATTTTTATTTCCGAGCCATTTTCCCGAGGATTAGTATAAATAATTTGCATTAAGCGCGCGTCTGTCTGCGTGTCGATTACGTTTGGAAACAAATCAAAAAGCACATTTGGTACTTTGACGGTTCGGTATTTCGGCGCTCGTCCCGAATCCAAGGATGCGGAGCTCTTTATCGGCCTGTCCGAAAATAAACCGATAACAATATGTTTTCAATCTCTGGAAGATTCCAGCCCGTCAAACTTGTCCGCTTATCCATCTTAAATGGGATTTATCCCTCACGCATGGTCCACTGAATACACAATTTTCTTTAAGGGTTATTCTATAGAAATTCGTTTCTTATATATATTTATTATAGAATTAAAAGTTAATTATAACAATCTACTCTGTTTATAAAAAAAAAAAGGCTAAGGTTAATTAATTTGGCGTTTGTCTGATGATTTGTTCTATTTGGTTGTGTAAATAACACAATTTAAGAAAAATGGAGATGATTCAGTTATTTAAATTAAAATTAATAAAAAGTCAAATTTTGGCGGAAATACGATTATCTCCTTGCATTCAACAATATCAAGAAACTTGTTAATTGTTGAGGCTTCTACTTTGTTATACATTGTAATTAAATTTTAATACAGAAAACACTTTTTTACTTTGTTTGTACACAAACAAAATAAAATAGTGTTTCATTTATTAAAATTATATCAAGAAACTTCCTAATTTGTTTCAGTTTTTTTTTTTTGATAAAGAAAATATTTCAAATAAATTGAAAATGCATGATTTTTGGCAAAAATTCGAAAATCTCCAAATGACTTCATAATATACTAAAATATAGCTAAAGATTTAAGGAATAATTGCTCAAAATTTTAGCTTCTTTAAAAGATCAATTTTCGAATAATCTGCCCGTAAAGTTGGCCTACGCAAATGGATCGAAATTTTTATTTAATTTTGCGATTTTTTTATAAGAGCTACGATTGATTTAATAACAAATATTTTCATTGGAAATATAACTGTATTCTTGGAGAATAAAATACGGAAAACCACGTCCTTTTATCTTTTTTCTGAACATTGTTATTTTGCTCCAATCGCAAGCACGTCTAAGTCGGCTAATCGGCGGGCCTTTTTTAAACCGTCCCCGTAAGACCCAATGTTAATTTTATTAAGATGGTTCGAAATACTTGAAAATGATTATTTTTTTTGTTAATCTGATTAGACTAAACTCTTTATACTATAAATAATAGCCTTTGTAATTTTTTTGGAACAAAACAATTTTTCACGGAAATCTGAAATTATCATAAGGGGTATGTATGAAAAAAATTCGAATTTCGGTGAAAATGTGAAAATCTCCGAATGACTTCATATTATACCAAAATGTAGCTAAATAATAGGGGAATAATCTGTGAGAATCTTAGCCTCATCGAGAAATAATTTTTCGGTCAATCTGCTCGCAAAGTTGACTTTCCCAATTTCCCAAAGTCGAATTTCAGTAAAAATGTGAAAATCTCCGAATGGCTTCATATTATACTAAAATGTAGCTAAATAATGGGGGAACAATCTGTGAGAATTTTAGCCTTATCGAGAAATAAGTTTTTGGTCAATCTGCTCGCAAAGTTGACTTTTAAAATTTGTGCGAAAATTTCACTCGAATTTGCAATAATTTTCTTAAATCCATAATCGATCTAGAAAAAATTATCTCTAGTGAAAAAATAGCTGAATTCTTTAAGAATTCAATACTGAAAACAGCGTTCTTCTATCTCTTCTATGAATTTTGTAATCTTGATCCAACCGCAGCCGCATTTAAAACGGCTAATCGGCGGGCTTTCTTTAAACCGTTCCCGTAAGACCCAATGTTAATTTTATGAGGTTATTAAGATGGTGAGAAATACTTGAAAATTATTATTTTTTGTGAATATAAATAGCCTAAGTCCTCTTTACTATCAATTAGGGTCTTTGTAATTTTTTTTAATATTTTTTTGGAAAGAAAAAAAATCACCGAAATCTGAAAATATCATAAGGGGTATGTATGGAAAAAAGTCGAATTTCAGTGAAAATGTGAAAATCTCCGAATGACTTCATATTATACCAAAATGTAGCTATATAATGGGGGAATAATCTGTGAGAATCTTAGCCTTATCGAGAAATAAGTTTTCGGTCAATCTGCTCGCAAAGTCGACTTTTGCAATTTGTGCGAAAATTTCACTCGAATTTGCAATAATTTTCTGAAATCTATAATCGATCTAGAAAAATGATCCTTCATAGAGAAAATAGCTGAATTCTTTAAGAATTCAATACTGAAAACAGCGTTCTTCTATCTCTTCTATGAACTTTGTAATCTTGATCCAACCGCAGCCGCATTTAAAACGGCTAATCGGCGGGCTTTCTTTAAACCGTTCCCGTAAGACCCAATGTTAATTTTATGAGGTTGTTAAGATGGTACGAAATGCTTGAAAATTATTACTTTTTTGTGAATCTAAATAGCTTAAGTCCTCTTTACTATCAATTAGGGTCTTTGTAATTTTTTTATATTTTTTTGGAAATAAAAAAAATCGCCGAAATCTGAAAATATCATAAGGGGTATGTATGGAAAAAAGTCGAATTTCGGTGAAAATGTGAAAATCTCCGAATGACTTCATATTATACCAAAATGTAGCTAAATAATGGGGGAACAATCTGTGAGAATCTTAGCCTTATCGAGAAATAAGTTTTCAGTCAATCTGCTCGCAAAGTCGACTTTTGCAATTTATGCGAAATTTTCACCCGGATTTTCAATTATTTCCTGAATTCCATAATCGATCTAGAAAAATAATGTTTGGCAAAAAAATAGCTGAATTCTTCAGGAATTCAATACTGAAAACAGCGTTCTTCTATCTCTTGTACAAACTCTTTAATCTTGGTCTAACCGCAGACGCGTCTAAAACGGCTAATCGACGGGCTTTCTTTAAACCGTTCTCATAAGACCCAATGTTAATTTTATGGGGTTATTAAAATGCTCCGAAATATTTAAAAAATATATTTGTTGTGAATCTAAATAGTCTAAGTTCTCTTTACTATCAATAAGAGCCTTTGTAATTTTTTTTGGAACGAAATATTTTTTTACCGAAAACTGAAATTATCATAAGGGGTACGTATGGAAAAAAGTCGAATTTCAGTGAAAATGTGAAAATCTCCTAATGACTTCATATTATACCAAAATGTAGCTAAATAATGGGGGAACAATCTGTGAGAATCTTAGCCTTATCGAGAAATAAGTTTTCGTTCAATCTACTCGCAAAGATGACTTTTAAAATTTGTGCGAAAATTTCACTCGAATTTGCAATAATTTTCTGAAATCCATAAGCGATCTAAAAAAATGATCCTTAATAAAAAAAATAGCTGAATTCTTTAAGAATTCAATACTGAAAACAGCGTTCTTCTATCTATTCTATGAACTTTGTAATCTTGATCCAACCGCAGCCGCATTTAAAACGGCTAATCGGCGGGCTTTCTTTAAACCGTTCCCGTAAGACCCAATGTTAATTTTATGAGGTTATTAAGATGGTACGAAATACTTGAAAATTATTATTTTTTTGTGAATCTAAATAGCCTAAGTCCTCTTTACTATCAATTAGGATCTTTGTAATTTTTTTTATATTTTTTTGAAAATAAAAAAAATCGCCGAAATCTGAAAATATCATAAGGGGTATGTATGGAAAAAAGTCGAATTTCAGTGAAAATGTGAAAATCTCATAATGACTTCATATTATACCAAAATGTAGCTAAATAATGGGGGAATAATCTGTGAGAATCTTAGCCTCATCGAGAAATAAGTTTTCGGTCAATCTGCTCGCAAAGTCGACTTTTTAAATTTATGCGAAATTTTCACTCGGATTTGCAATTATTTCCTGAATTCCATAATTGATCTACAAAAAATAATTTTTGGTAAAAAAATAGCTGAA
The DNA here is from genome assembly GCA_963082785.1 of Philonthus spinipes. NCBI lineage: Eukaryota > Metazoa > Arthropoda > Insecta > Coleoptera > Staphylinidae > Philonthus > Philonthus spinipes. The sequence goes on along the minus strand of OY720310.1, from coordinate 1,234,507 downwards.
TTCTTTAGGAATTCAATGCTGAAAACAGCGTTCTTCTATCTCTTGTACAAACTCTTTAATCTTGGTCTAACCGCAGACGCGTCTAAAACGGCTAATCGACGAGCTTTCTTTAAACCGTTCCCGTAAGAACCAATATTAATTTTATGAAGTTATTAAGATGGTACGAAATACTTGAAAATTATTATTTTTTGTGAATATAAATAGCCTAAGTCCTCTTTACTATCAATTAGGGCCTTTGAATTTTTTTTATATTTTTTTGGAAATAAAAAAAAATTGCCGACATCTGAAAATATCATAAGGGGTATGTATGGAAAAAAGTCGAATTTCAGTGAAAATGTGAAAATCTCCGAATGACTTCATATTATACCAAAATGTAGCTAAATAATGGGGGAACAATCTGTGAGTATTTTAGCTTTATCGATAAATAACTTTTCGGTCAATCTGCTCGCAAAGTTGACTTTTTAAATTTATGCGAAATTTTCACTCGGATTTGCAATTATTTCCTGAATTCCATAATCGTTCTAGAAAAATAATCTTTGGCAAAAAAATAGCTGAATTCTTCAGGAATTCAATACTGGAAACAGCGTTCTTCTATCTCTTGTATAAACTCTTTAATCTTGGTCTAACCGCAGACGCGTCTAAAACGGCTAATCGACGGCCTTTCTTTAAACCGTTCTCATAAGACCCAATGTTAATTTTATGGGGTTATTAAAATGCTCCGAAATATTTAAAAAATATATTTTTTTGTGAATCTAAATGGTCTAAGTTCTCTTTACTATCAATAAGAGCCTTTGTAATTTTTTTTGGAACGAAATATTTTTTCACCGAAATCTGAAATTATCATAAGGGGTATGTATGGAAAAAGTCGAATTTCAGTGAAAATGTGAAAATCTCCGAATGACTTCATATTATATCAAAATGTAGCTAAATAATGGGGGAACAATCTGTGAGAATCTTAGCCTCATCGAGAAATAAGTTTTTGGTCAATCTGCTCGCAAAGTTGACTTTTAAAATTTGTGCGAAAATTTCACTCGAATTTGCAATAATTTCCCGAATTCCATAATCGATCTAGAAAAAATAATCTTTGGTAAAAAAATAGCTATATTCTTTAGGAATTTAATACTGAAAACAGCGTTCTTCTATCTCTTTCATGAACTTTGTAATCTTGGTCCAATCGAAGATGGGTCTAAAATGGCCAATCGGAGAGTCTTCGTTAAACCATTCCCGTAAGACCCAATGTTAATTTTAGGGGGCTATTAAGATGAGCTGAAATGGTTGCAAAGGGTTATTTGTTTACAAATCTAAATAGCTTATGTTATTTTTACTGTAAATAAGAGCCTCTGTTTTTTTAGACCGAAATATTTTTTTACAGAAATCAGAAAATATCTTAATGGAAAAAAAAGGAATTTCATTGAAAATGCGAATATCTTAGTATAAATTCATATTATAGTAAAATGTAGCTAAAGAATGGGGGAATAATCGATTAGCCTCATTGAGAAATAAGTTTTTGGTAAATCTGCTCGCAAAGTTGACTTTTGTAATTAATGCGAAAATTTCAATTATTTTCTGAATTCGGCAAACGACCTAGAAAAAAATCTAGAATTAACATAATTGTTGAATAGAAAATAAAACAATTTTGGCGAAAAGAAAAGGTCGATAGCTTGTTCAAGCAAGCAAGAAAGAAACAAATATACCATAATATATTGTAAATATATGTAAAACAAATAACTTTGAATAAAGATATTGTAGTAGGAAAACAATCTACAAAATTCCTTAATCAACAGCATTAAAAAAACACATTATTTCCAAATATTCCATTTATTTATTAGAGCGTCACACTTTTCTTATAAAATTTTTAATATGTAATTATAATTCTAATTTGGAAATGGAGATTCCGTTAATAAAGTAAATTGAAATTGAAATTTCAATACACAATCCTCATTTTCCGACTTCCAAACTAAAACCCAACGCAAATCACGAATTTTCTTTGGCCAACCTCCAAAGACATTTTCAGTCCTCTATTCATAACTCTCCGTTATTATACACGTTCAATTTTTTTTTGTTTCCGTTTCGAAACTCTTCCCTACTTCATTCACGGGCAGAGTTATATCTGTTTTGGTTACTTAAACCGCGCAAATTGCATATTATATCGCTTTCCGCCGCATTCGAAATGCGTTAAGCACCGTGCCAGGAAAGATTCTGTCCGACTTATTATTTATGATATCGATATGTTTAAACAAAACAAAAAATAAAACGTTTTGAAAAGTTTATGGATTGTAAATTGATTTTTGTGCGTACGCTAAATTGATTCCTGTGTGTACATAAAATTGATTTTGTTTATATAATCGGGGTTATACTGTGAGGTAAAATGTTTAGTTTAACGTGGACGTTATTTTACATCATCACAATCTAAGCAACTTTTAAAATAGCTATATATATATATATATATATATATAATGTTAAATTATTAATAACATACACATTAAATGCCGTTGATTAACGAGGCACTTAATTTTTGAAAATCCATGGTTACTTTAATTAATAAAATATTTATTATAATAATATAATAATAATATAAGCTTTATTGTTCAACAACAAGAAAAACATACATAAATACAAATGAAATAAGAGCGAAATATAATATTATTTTATTAATTAAAATACACATTAAACTTGAAACACTTTTAACCTTATTGTTTACAAGATGTACAAAATCACAAGTAGCTTTGAAATTAATGTGTCTTTCTTGAATAAAGTGAAATTTCTAAAAAAAGAAAAATTTATATCTTAGTTAGAATGGAGACTCATTGAGTGATATTTTATATAAATTGTAGTAAATTACAGTCTATTGTTGTATACACTTCCATTTATTTTCGGTCTCTTGAGGAAGAGATCATGCGGCTTATACTGAAATGAATATAAAAAGTACTTTACTGTAATTTATATAAACTACAGAACAAGTATAAAATTGTAGTAATTTTCGAAAAAAAAAAAGAAGACAATACATTTTTTAAGCTTGTTAAAAATATATATTTGGATCATTTCTTAATTTATATAAACTACAAAACGAGTATAAAATTGTAGTAATATTAAAAAAAAACAATACATACAAACATCTTTATTCAGACAGCAGAATTACAAATATTTATATTTAAAATGCATATTGATGGGTTAGTAATCGACTGGAGGTCTTTCTGCCCAAACACAATACATTTTTTTAAGCTTGTTAAAAAATATATTTGGATCATTTCTTAAATGTTATTTACGAGAATTCCCACAATTTTGAATAATCCCTGTAAAAAAATTGCACCAATATAATTCGTCTAGATAAAAGAAAATAAAAATAACAAAGCATTTACAACAGTGGTTTTGTGTGTAAGGTTGTTATTTCTCAACAAGCCATCGTAAATTCATCGCTAAATATTATTCTTATCTCGAGATTAGGTTATCCAGTCCGGAATCGTAAATTAACGATAATTTTGTTTGCGTACTGACACGCACAGTTTTACGAAATTATAAATTGATCAATATAATAAACACGCCGATTTTTTTCCATATGCAAACACAGGTGATTCTATAAATATAGTTTTAGATTAACTAACACATTCGCGCGAATTAATTTATTCAAAAATTGCAACTCGCCAAAGGTTTGTTGTAAGTGTGTGTAATAATTTTGAGTTAATTAATCTGCAATTATTTTTTTTTATTCACCCGCAGTTACGCAATAGCAATTATAAAAAAATACTTCAAATAAATTATCGCCGAATTGAAACGTTATTTGCCATTCGAATTGATTAATATTTGCATTTCGGCGTTAATTGTCCGTCCATTGTTAGTCCGCGTCGAAATTTTATGGCGAATTAATAAAAGCGGCTTTGCGGAAAAAAAATACTAAAATTTGCATTGCACTTGTACTGTTTGTAAAGACGTCAATTACTTAGCAATCACCACCGCAATTTCAACATCATTAGCAAACACCTTGAGAGACCTCGCCGCGCGGACTCCGCTTTGAAACCTTCGTCGTTCGCATCCGATGTTTGTTATATAATTCGTCAATTGAGCGGGAATATTTGTCAAGTATTTATTGACAATACAGATAAGGATATTGGAAACGTATTTTAATTAATTATGATGAAAATCATTGAATAGTTAATGAATCAGATTTATTGATTATGCTCTTTATGAACCTCAAAACCATGTCATTGCTGAATGAATACCCGTTTTATTTTTTTTTTTAAGTAATTCTTCAAGACGATCAATTCAGTTGTGTTCTGTACTTCTCTGATACAAAACAAAAGGAGAGTAAACAAAACAATTTAATTGATCGCTGTGTCCACAAAAGAAATAGAATCTGTTTCATGTTTAATTACCTTTTAAGGTAAACGCTGGAAACTTTCCCAATTTCCTCCCAAACGCAACCACCCCCCGCCGGGCCACTTTGAACTCTTTCATTACAGTTCGAAAACTATTCAAATTCGATTGAAAAGAAGATTTGCATCCCCCCTCCTTCCTGCCTACTCCTCGCACAAAGGAAAATTACAACGCGGGGAATCCCGCAATTTCACTTATTTGGCTTACTAGTGCTGTTTAATATTCTTTAAAAAAATCTATCAGACTTATTATCCCGTTATATTTTTTTTTTCAACTTATTATATCAATTTATTCTGTTAAATAAAATGAACAGTATCGAATGATAGGTAGCCCCGTCTTGTTGAAACAAAGATGATTCACACATTTGCAGCTATTTAAATTACAATGAAATTTCATGAGGGATGAAATCCAGAAACACGTGTCTACAGAACTATTTTTTGTTGTTTCCTTTCATTAAATAATTTCGACTCAAACCGTTGCAATTTCGCAGCAGTGCTGCTATGCAACAACAAATATCTATTGTGTAATCCAATGTCCGGCGGGGTAAATGCTCGGGAAGTAGTTGTTTCAATAGATGTTTGTAAAACTTACAGTGTAAGTATGAATTAGTCCTCGTTTAATGTAAGTGTAAATATTTTTTGCAGTTGGAAAAAGGAATTGATCGAATTTTATTTATTGCCAGAAATTTTCCTTGCTTAATTTCATTGTAATTTATTCTGTAATCTTTGTTTCACAAAATACAGGATATAAACACACGTTTAAAGTTTGTTTTAATTGTGCCGCCTCAGAATAATTGCGGCAGTTACAAATAATGTCTGAGCTCTACAGTATCGAGTGATAGGTAGCCCCGTCTTGTTGAAAATAAATATACAGCGAAAATATGTATGTGAATATATATAAAAAAAACACTTTTTGAGAGAGAAAAAATCAAGCAATAATTAGGTACACTAATTAGTGGGTCCGAGGCGGCGCGCGAATTGAATATGGAAATGCGGGAAAAACCAACGGAAACTGGATTTTCTTATCGCGAAATTAACCGAGCGAATTGCTAAAATTGCCGGTGCGCTTCCTTGGCGAGTCACATTCAAAGTAATTCAAATTATTCGAAAGCGCGAAACGAGACGCGAATTCGATTCTAATTATAGCCGTACGCGTTGCGACAATGGGACAAGGATCGACAAATATCCGAAAGGGAAACGTAATAAATAAATTGGAAATTATGAAAAGTTATTTTTGCACAAAAAATTATGTGATTTACATTTTGCATTTCTGCTTTGACAACGAATAGGATCGATAGATATTTGAAAAAAAAAAAAAAAAAATAAATGGAAAAGTGATCAAGTGAATGAATACTCTATTCTATTTACACAAATTTTCATTGTTTAATTTCATTGTAAATTAGTAATTTAGTTTGTTTTCACACTATTAGAGCCTATAAAAAAGTTTTGAATTAATTTCTCACTTAACCCGTGGTGAAACATATTTAATTAATAGACTTTGATTAAAACACTTGGTTTGTTTCACTGATTTTTTTATTTTTACTCGGACTAGTTTCGACCTTAGGTCATTCTCAGGGAGATATATATTCTGAGGTCGAAACTAGTCGGAGTAAAAATAAAAAAAATCAGTGAAACAAACCAAGTGTTTTAATCAAAGTCTATTACTATAAAAAAGTATTAATCAGTCTGAACTATTAAAATTTTAAATTAAACGAGGACTAATTTATTTAATTATTTTTTTATAACAAAGAAATTGGGCAATAAAAAAACAGCGGTTTTATTGTGAAATTAGCTTGTATAACGAAGTATAAGCCTCCATAATACAAAAATATAGTGTCTCTATTTTATTTTTGCATTGTGAAGGCTTCTATTTCATTATACTTGTTAATTTCATCGATTTACATTTTTTGGAGACTGTTACTGTTACATCACAAGGCTACCTGATCGCCACTAAATTTTAAAAATAAACAATTTAAGGCTTAAAAAGGCTTCTAATCGTGATTTCAAATTTCATTAATTTGAAATGTTATATATTATTGTATGAATATTGTATCAAAACAGTAATAATACGTTTAATAATAATAAACAATTTAATTTAAACTTTATAGCGCCGAATTAATATTATTTGATTTAAACGACAGACAGCAAATAATATTAACTCGATGCTGCAAGGTCGCCATGCGCAACCCAACTCAAATAAATGTTGAAAATTTGTGAATATACAGAATGTTTTGACTAGTGAATATTATTTAATTTAGTAACAAATAGAATACGTTGATTCCAAATACGCGGAAAACAAATACTTGATATTATTAACTCTAATAAAAAATGTTATTCATTTCCCGGTATAATTAAAACCCTGCGAACATCGGCGCCCAATCATAAACAAAACACAAACGAAATTTAATTATTACATTCGCCGAAAAAAAAACTGTGAAATCCCACCGCGTCAAAATAATTCGCACCGATATATTATCCCGTCCAACAATCAATCAACCGCCCACTTTTTCCCCGTCCTGGCGAAACATGAATATTTCCACGTGTGCACATTCCCCGGGGCGGAAAATCCCGACTTTTCGGGAAAAACGGAAAATAAACAATGTGAAACGTATCCATCATTCGGAGTTTTTTGGAGGGCACTCACGACGTCGGATGCAAAAAAAAAATGGGAAAGCACTCGACGTGGATGTATCTTGTCCCCTGGACTTATTAAACGAGTGTTTCTACGTTTGCTTAGGAAAATTCGTTTTTTTGTGTTGGATTTTGTTACGCGGGTGGGATAAGGGTGAAGTTGCGTATTTTGTAGGGAAGTGGAAGGAAATTATGAAGGCTTAGAAGGGAATGATATGTCGGCTTACGATGGAAAATACATGATTGAAAAATGAAAACGAATCAATTATTTTTTATAAATAGAAAAGAGTATTATTCATTCACTTGGTCACAGTTATTTAAATATATTAAATAAAAATGATTTGAAAATAATTAATAAATTATTTTCACATTTAGCTCTGCATTTGTTTAACGTACTTATGTAACGTAAATCAAAAGTCACAGAGTTAAATGTGAAAATAATTTATTAATTATTTTCAAATCATTTTTATTTAATCAATTATTTTTCATTTTTTTGTAAACGGGGGCGATTATGGAAGAGGAAAATCTGCTTACGGGCAAAGTATCGAACTTCTACTAGGTTTTTATGGGTCGTCATCGGTCCTGTGAATTTTTATCTAAAAAAATGGCTTCGCATCTATCCTTACTTCTCACCAAGAATGAATAAACGTATATGTTACTCTCAGATCTTACTCGGACGAAAACAACCTATCAGCAAACAGATCGTAATTAGCAACGAAGAAAGAATCGAATTGTTGCAGTGGACAGCTGCAGCTTTATTCAAAGTTATTTGTTTTACATATATTTACAATATATTATGGTATATTTGTTTCTTTCTTGCTTGATTGCCCATTCTATCGACCTATGGTCTTTCCGCCAATAAATTACTTATTTTATACCAAAACGTAGTAATAAAATGGGAGCATAAAGAAGTTATTGAATATTTCTGATACCTCAGCAGGGTTAATAATTTTGGAGTTTTCATAATTAAGTTCTATGTTCACTCTATTTGATCGCTGTGAACCCGAGAGTTCATTTATAACTCTCGACGTATTTTTGTGCAGGTTATCTGAGTTGAATATTATATTTTGGTAATACATTTTTTTAGCATTACGAACTATTTTATAAAACTGAGAGAATTCGATTAGAAGATTAATTAAATAGTGCATGGCAATGTCGATGCATTCCAGGATGAAGATGATCGACGAACCGCCGAAACCTCTACCCAGAACAAAAAGGATTGTTTTCTAAATTTTATAATTATAAAATATATAATATGTAAAATATGTATATTGTTCAACGAGTGAGAAAATTCCCTTTTATCAGATAAATTACACCACTCGTCTGTCAACTCGCAGTGTAATATTTATCTGAGTGAATAATTCATTTTTCACGAGTTGAATACTATACTTTTTAAATAATTACACATTATTGTATTGCATTAAATTATATTTTCATTTCAATTTATTTATTTACGGTAAATCACCTTTATACAGAATAATAACAATATTCAAAATGTTTAGATAAATATCATGACTGTAAATAATACGAAAAAGTGTTAACAGAATTTTGAGAAAATATTCATTAACTGTTCTTATTTTAATTAAACCGTTTCATGTGTTTCCGGGATTTCACTGGCAATTAAGGGTGTATTGTTCGCAGTTGTTTCAACATACATAATAGTCTTAATCTCAAATGTCTCACTGTTTCACAAAACTGTACTTAACTGGAACTGGTTTGTCAGTATTTGATATTTGAAACTAAATTTATTGGCAGTCTACTAACTGCTACTGAATTAAATATTTTTATAAAATATTTGTTTCTATTTTATAAAAATATTTAATTCAGTAGCAATTAGTAGACTCGTGTAATTATGTAATAGAAAAATCGTCAAATGATTGGTGGACACTTGAATTATTTTATTTTTTATTTTTAAGTTATTATTTTGTTATGACGCTACAGCTGCTTTTGATTTTTTTGGTACTTAATTCTTAATAGCTCAGATTAATTAAAACATTTTCATAGGCTCAAGTAGCGTGAAAACAGAAAATTGAAGAAAGGATTGATCGAGTTTTATTGATCATTGCAAGATTTTTTTCATAAATTAAATAATCTTAAATAACTGTGATCAAGTGAATGAATACTCTTTTCTATTTACACAAATTTTCCTTGTTTAATTTCATTGTAAAGAAAAACGTACTTACGTAACGTAAGTCAAAAGTCACAGAGCTAAATGTGGAAATAATTTATTAATTATTTTCAAATCATTTTTATTTAATATATTTAAATAACTGTGACCAAAAGAATGAATACTCTTTTCTATTTATGATAATTTTTGTTTGTTTTCGCACTATTAGAGCCTATAAAAAAGTATTAATCCGTCTGAACTATTAAAATTTTAATTTAAACGAGGACTAATTCATTTCATTATTTTTTTATAGCAAACTGCGTCATGTATCCAGTTTATTCGTTTGAATCTGAATTATTGTCGAATTTTTCTACGAAAAACTGGCTGGCGTTGTCACAAATTTACAACAACCAAACAAAAAATGCTGATAACATATCGATAAGGAAGTAATTTCAAGAAACATTGAAAATAACGGCTTGTTTAAAACGAGTAGTCGCTACCTGTATTGAAATTAAAAATTCTAATCGACTAACACGAGCGTTTTTTTGTTTGTTTCATTAATAATAAATAAATCTGGGCTATTCTGTAAGGGAAATGTTAGGTTTAAAATTACTATTATTACAATCTAAGCTGCCTTTTTAATAGATGAATGAATGAATGAATTTATTAATAATTTTTCACGTTAGCCATATAATTGCGAATCCATTATTATTTAAGATATTTTCATATAGCGAGTGTTAACCACGAAACCCTGGCCACAGAGAAATAGCATTATACAGAATTTTAATTGAATATAATAATATATTGCCATGACATATTTTTATGTAATGTCAGGTTGAAAAATAAGTGTGTATTAAAAAGAAATCAGCCCTTCATCCAACATGACATTAAACGAGAATGTATTATAATTAATTATTCAAATTCAACAACACTATTTCCCTATTTGGCCCTTTCGTGGTTAACACTCGGTATAAAATTTATACTATTTTCGCTACACTCTTGATGGAACGCGAATTTAATATTAGGTAAATTGAAACTCTTGTTTTGAATAAAACATGAAACAAAATAAGAGTTTCAATTTACCTAATACTAACACTCGGTATATTTGGTCGTTCACCCTTGTTTTCGGGCCCTTTCACTAACATCAGTTGTTTATGGACTAACTTGCACTTATCACTCCTGCTCTCCTGTATGATTAAAAATTATGTATGTACAACGAAACTGGTGCAAACTAACACATTTCATTTCGACTTGGTTGATGTAGCGGACGATTTCAGTGCAGAAAGTGTAAAAATTTCTGCCCTAGTTCACGTAACGAACAAACCTTTTGTCTCATAAAAATTGTTTCGCTACTGTGTAAAACCTTAACTATTCAATATTGAAACTACTAATTCGACAGAAATTTTTATTTTTTTTATTGCCCAATTTATTTGTTACTTCTTTAACGATTAAATCAAGGTTAATGAATAAACAATCGTTAAATACAGCCGTGTAATGATTAAATTTGCATTTCCGTGAATCGGTGAGTAGCGTTTTAATTGAACTTGGGGAACAGGAACGGATTAGAACGCGCGATAAGATGGAATTGGTGATGCCGGTTCCTTTGTATCCCCGTTAAATGCGCACAATGCACAGCAGCAATTAACTGAGAAAAGCGACGTGCATTAAATCGACGGGGAGTTAAAGTTTCACAAAAGTTTTATTGTGCGCACTCTGGAGGAATACTTTACGTGCGCGAGTGGGTGTATGTCATTTGGGTTAATAATTGATTCTAGTGGATATGTTTAAATTGTTAAAGTGGCGCTTTTGAATTTTCAATGAGAATAACGCTTTAACATTCGAAACTTATGTTTTTACTGTTGATAGTTAATAATTCATTTATGTAGTATTGATTTATAGGGACCATTGATAAATATCAACCATGTATCGGGTTTCAAAATAAGAAAGCTCACCGGCTATATCTCTGGATATACGAGCTTTCAAATATTTCTATTTGATCATATTGCAAGATGCTAAATATTATTATTTTCATAATAAACTAAAGACGACACAAGCGCCATCTTTTGCCTAATTTCAAGCGGCATCGTCAACGATTTGGGTCTACAAAATAGACGACCGAGAATCATTGTTTCGTCCACTAAATGAAGAAGAACTGGTCCTATTTATGAGAACAGGTAACGAAATTCACATTAATGAAATGTTCATCAATGATGAATGATTGCTGAACATTTCATTATTATTTTTCAGCCATTTAGTGTGCGGTGTTATTATAGTGAGGAAACAATTGGGTCTATTAGGTAGACGGCCGAGAGTTGTTATTTCCTTTATAGAAACGTTGAATACTGTAAAGTATATGTTGGTGCCACACATCGCACCTGACTTCCATATTTCCTTTACATAATGTTAATATTTACTAATTATTTATTTTTTTCGGCTTTAACTTAGTGGTACATTTTCAATATCGTATATAAAGAAAATAAAATTACTTTTTTATACCACTTGGATTTTTATTAATCATGACTAGTTTCTATCATTCAACAATTTCCGAATTGTATTTACTATTGTTTGAAAATGATCACCGTGTAATCGAAACTAGGCACGATTAATAAAAATCCAAATGGTATGAAAAAGTAATTTTATTTTCTTTATATATGATATTTACTATATTTCAAACATAAAAACATAATAGATACCCTATATATATATATATATATATATATATATATATATATATATATGTTGACGCATTTATTCGGGCGTCAACATGTTACGCCCGCGAAAATCTACGTTATAACATATGTTATAACATATATATATATATATATATATATATATATATATATATATATATATAATAATTATAATCATTCCAAGCTATAACAATAATTTACATAAAAAACTCATGTTTTTTCATAATAATAAAAAAAACTGAAATATATTATTTTGCGTAGGTGAAATGATTTTTCATACAATCAGACAACCAAAAATCTAGGCGCCATAAATCACGCACCCTCGGCCGGTTATCCGAACCGCTATTGTCTGATTAATGCCGCGCGTACACGACAGGATAACGAACGCGTTTACACAAGCCGGCCACTTGTTAATAACAGTTAATTCCGATGCGTTAATCGGGCTTTTTATGAATGGCCACAATCAGGGCCGTTTGCATACTTAAAATCGGAATTAAATATTTATGCGTGCGAAATTACACGCGCTCCGTAATTATATTAATGGATTATAAATCCCGGAGTTTAGTAGAATCGACGCGTTGTTGCGTAATTGAATGCGTTATGCCGATTAATGCCCTTCGTTTATTTACGGCACGCGATAAAAATGCATCGAAATAATATAATTGAATTAATTATGTTTTGAAAATTAAAAAAACAATATTTCTAAGCGGAATAAACACTTTCTAACAATGGATTTGAGTTCAGCGAACTCTAAACTGTCTTTGTAAAAAGTTTCAGCCAATTAAAACATAAAATTATTTTATCATGAAAAAAAGTTGTACGGGGTTTGAACTTTTTCATTTTTTTTTTAAATTCTAAAAAAATATTTTTAAGCGCAATACATACTTTCTGATAAAGGATTCGAGTTCAGCGGACTCTAAGCTATCTCTATATAAAGTTTCAGGCTATTGTAGCCTAAAATAATTTCTTATGAAAAAAATTGTAATTTTTCATTTTTCTTTAAAAAATTCGAAAAAAATATTGTTAAGCCGAATAAACGTTTTCTGATAATGGAAGCGAATTTAGCGGACTTTAAACTATCTCTGTGTAAAGTTTCAGCCCATTGCAGCCCAAAAATATTTTTTCATGAAAGAATTTGTAAGGGGTACCCCTTTGAACTTTTTATTTTTCTTAATAATTTTAATAATTTCAAAAAAATGTTTGTAAGCCGAATAAACGCTTTCTGATAATGGAATCGAATTCAGCGAACTTTAAACTATTTCTGTATAAAGGTTCACATTACAGCGCAAAATTATTTTTTCATGAAAAAATGTGTAATGTACCCCTTTGAAATTTTTAGTTTTTCTTTAAAAATTCGAAAAAAATATTCCTAAGCCGAATAAACGCTTTCTGATAATGGAATCGAATTCAGCGGACATTAAACTATCTCTGTAGAAAGTTTCAGCCCATTGCAGCGCCATCTTTTGCCTTATTTCATATGTCATCCTCAATGATTTTATAGGCTCAAAGGTAGAAAACCGAGAATCGTTGTTTCGTCCACTAGTTTAATTTAATTAAAACCGAAATGGCCATCATTAGTTATCCATGCACTAGATGAATGCTGGATAGACATTTTATTAAATAAATTTCCGTTTTTTTTTTTTTTTTTCATAATCCCGAATATTTACATTCCCAGAATATAAAATCTTTAATTGAGCCACTCGATCCGTCGAAGTCGGCCAACTTCTGATGAGGACTATTAGTTAAGTGAGCGATTAAGTTTGAAGCCCCCTCGCCGCTATAAATCGGCGATAATTGCTCGATTCCGCTCGGATTGTGTCCATTAAATGGAGACTTGTTTTAAATTAAGCCGGGCCCGAAGTTTTAATGAACCGCCCCTGTCGATGGACAGATTTATTGTTTTCATCTTTGAATCGGCAGTATAATTGAAAATTTAGCAATTCAAACTGCGCTTAATAAGAAAAATCAACGAAAATTGATTTCTATAAATTCGTAGATAAAGATGTTTGTAACTGAAATAAAAAATTACAATGAAATTAAACAAGGAAAATTTCTAGCAATGATCAATAAAATTCGATCAATCCCTTTTTCCAACTGCAAAAAATACTTACACTGTAAGTTTTACAAACATCTATTGAAACAACTACTTCCCGGGCATTTACCCCGCCGGACATTGGATTACACAGTAGATATTTGTTGTTGCATTGCAGCCCTACTGCGAATTGCAACGGTTTGAAATTTTCCTTGTTTAATTTCATTGTAATTTAAATAACTGCAAATGTGTGAATCATTTTTGTTTCATTTTATTTAATTTAATTGAAATAAAAAAAATAAATATGAATAAATTATTAAAAATCATATTTATTTCATACAATATGAACTACCAATGTCTAAATATTAAAACCATTAATGATATAAAAAAAAGATAAATATTTAGGAAGTATTGCGATTTAATAATTAATCATTAAATTTTGTAATCTTCTTAAATCAGTCGATATCAAGCGCGAAAACAAGCTGATTTCAGAAAATGTAAGCTCCTTTTCCGGTTAATTAAAGCAAGGTGAGGATAATTGCCGGCGCCATGAATATGCATGGGCCGAGAGGTAATTTATGTGATATTAATATTCACTGACGCGAAAACGAAATCCCGCAGACTGCTTTGCAGTTCGCGGGCTTCCGATTTTCCCCTTCCGTCTTCAGATCAATTTTCCCCGCTGGGGAAACTCTCGCAACGAAAAAATACACCACCAAATATAATAAATAAATAATACCAACAGTGATTTTTTTTTCTGTTTCTTTTGTCTTCAGTGATAATGAAAAATCGATTACCTGAAAATGTGATTTGTTGAATAGTGAAATTTGATAGCCATTAAAAAAAAAACAATTGCATGAATTCATGTAATTCAATCATTCTTCGATTTTTCTTCTTATTCAATTGAATAAAGTTCTGATTTATAACATCGCAGCATTCTATAATAATTCTTCTCTTCCAATTGATAAAGGGTGGAAAGTTCTGATTCATAACTTCGCAATATTCGTTAATTATTCTTCCACAATTGAAAAAGGATAGAAAGCTCTGATTTATAACTTCGCAACTATTTTCAATCTTCTTCTTCAATTGAAAAAGGGCGGAAAGTCCTGATTCATAACTTCGCAATATTCATTAATTATTCTTCTACAATTGAAAATTGATGGAAAGTTTTGATTTGTAATTTCGCATCATCATCAATTGTTTATCTTATTGCTTGAATTTAAGCGCAACATGCTTCAATTATCCATTTTATTCAATTGAAGAAGTTTGGTAAGTTCTGATTTACAACATCGCAGCATTCTTTAATTATTCAATTGAAGAAAGTTTGGATTTATAACTTCACAACCATTTTAAATTCTTCAATATATCCTAAATAAAAAGAGTACGTCGCTGAATTCATCTCAGGAAACATCCTCTGGAATATCCAAACTAGACATTACCATACACATATGTTTGAAAATGGGTGCTTATTCGAATTGTCCCAAAAAATCTGACCGAAATTTCTGAGTTCACAAACAACTTAGCAGAACGCGCTTTTCAGCATTCGATTACTAAAGAATCCAGCTTTATTTTCGTAAAAAAATCCAGCTTCATTTTCGTAAAAAATCATCCTTCAAAGTCGCTTGTGGTCGCCAGAAATAAATAGCAAAAACGAGATAAAATTTGGCCTACTTTTCCAACGGCCATTTTGGAAGTTAACCTACTGAAAACTAATCACTCAATCTTATTCAAATTTTCACAGCGTATGCTCCTATTCTTTAGCTACATTCTGGTATAAAATGAAGTCATTTTGCGATTTTTGGATTTTCACTGAAATTTCACTTTTTTCCATGCATACCCCTCTTATGATATTTTCAAATTTCGGCGAAAAAAAAAAAATCTCTCCAAAAAATCTGAAAAAAATCTCAAATACCCTTAATGATAGTAGAAAGAACGTAGGCTATTTAGTTTCCCGAAAAATTATAATTTTCAGCCATTTCTAGATATTTAAATAGCTTTGCAAAATTAACATGGAGCCTTATGGGAACGGTTTAGTGGAGACCCGCCAATTGGTCGATTTGAATGTATCAGCGGTTTAACCGAATTTTTTGAGTTCACAAACAACTTAGGGGAATGCGCTTTTCTGCATTCGATTACTAAAGAATCCAGCTTTATTTTCATAAAAAATCATCTTTCAAAGTCGCTTCTGGTCGCCAGAAATAAATCGCAAAAACGAGATAAAATTTCGCCTTCTTTTCTAACGGCCATTTTGCAAGTTAACCTACCGAAAACTAATTACTCAATCTTATCGAAATTCTCACAGTGTATGCTCCTAATCTTTAGCTACATTCTGGTATAAAATGAAGTAATTTTGCGATTTTTGGATTTTCGCCGAAATTTCACTTTTTTCCATGCATACCCCTTATGATATTTTCAAATTTCGGTGAAAAAAAAAATCTCTCCAAAAAATCTGAAAAAAATCTCAAATACCCTTAATGATAATAGAGAGAACATAGGCTATTTAGTTTCCCGAAAAATTATAATTTTCAGCCATTTCCGGATACTTAAATAGCTTCGCAAAATTAACATTGAGCCTTATGGGAACGGTTTAGTGGAGACCAGCCAATTGATCGTTTTGAACGTATCAGCGGTTGGACCGAAATTTCTGAGTTCACAAACAACTTAGCATAACGCGCTTCTCAGCATTCGATTACTAAAGAATCCAGCTACATTTTCATCAAAAATCATCCTTCAGAGTCGCTTGTGATAGTCAGAAAAAAATCGTAAAAACGAGATAAAATTTCGCCTACTTTTCTAACAGCCATTTTGCAAGTTAACCTACTGAAAACTAATCACTAGAATATGTTATGAATAGATATAACATATTCTAATTACATTTTTTTGGGACAACTCGAACAGGCACCCATTTTCAAAGACAAACTTTGGCAGAAAGACCTCGGGTCGATATCCTATGAAAGGACAATTTCAAAATTATTTAAACAATTAATGTAATGTAAAAATCCCTGAATAAAGATATTTGTATATATATAAAAAGAGTTTCCGATATTTTATAAACATTGGTTGAGGAGAGCAGAGTATCCAACATTTGCTAAACACATTTTACCTTCAAGCCGACATTATGCAATTAATAAATCCGCGCATGATTCACCCAATTTACTTTCACCGTAATTTTCCGGGAAATTAAAACAAAAAGTAAACATTATTTTTAGAAGACGTTTCTGTTTACGTGCTGGGAATATTAAATATTGGATGTAGCCTTGTGCCGGTGGCTGGCTGCGCGAGTGTGTGTGCGTGCAGTACGTATTTTAAGAAAATGTCGGAGATGCTTGTAAACAGGACTCCCGTATTCAGACGCGGATATATTCAAAACAATGATCGATGATTTAACACGCCGTTTGGCAGATTGATGAGAGCATCGGAACGCCCGCTGTTTATACCTACGTTCAATTAGCCTCGATTGCGGCGCCTCATTTGTCTCTTTGGGAACGCCACATATTGTAGCTGTTGGTTGGATTATTTAGAAGTTATTCGGAAATTATTAATGAATTAAAATATTTATATATATATATATATATATAATCTAAAATCCCCATTTACCATAATGGTGGTATAGGGGTGAAATTAAAATATTTACTAAATTTAATTTAAACCAGCATTTGAATAATTGATGGTAGCCATTACTGTCATTCGGACCTCGTCAGACCAATGTGTTTGATGAGGGTAGTTGTATTTTCATTAAATAATCTGCTGTGTAACATATAATTAGAAAGGTATTTTCAATTGTATGAAAACAATTTAGTTAAATAAAATGAAACAAAGATGATTCACACATTTGCAGTTATTTAAATTACAATGAAATTAAACAAGGAAAATTTCTGGCAATGTCCGGCGAGGTAAATGCCCGGGAAGTAGTTGTTTCAATAGATGTTTGTAAAACTTACAGTGTAAGTATTTTTTTGTAGTTGGAAAAAGGGATTGATCGAATTTTATTGATCATTGCCAGAAATTTTCCTTGTTTAATTTCATTGTAAAACAATTTAGGACAAACTCCTATTCTATTTTAAAATGCAAAACTATTGGTTGTTCTTTAAGCTTAATTAATCCAATCTTAAATCATAACTTACGCAACGTAAGTCAAAAGTCACAGAGTTAAATGTGAAAATAATTTATTAATTATTTTCAAATCATCTTTATTTAATATACTTAAATCATAATTTAAAAACTGTGCGTCACAACCGCTGATATCACTTTTGTCTTGATAACGACACAGAACAAAATAAAAGCAATATCCATTTCGATTTAATAATAAAGCAGAACAAAACAAATCTCTATGTATTCATCACTTCCTGGAATTAAATAAACACCCGAAACAACCCCGATTAAATTCTTGATCAGTACGTTCCGTGGGCAAATGGATCGATTCAACCCTCGCCGCCGTTTTCTGTTTTTTTTTTTCTTTCGGCTTTTGCATATTTCATTTCCTCTCGGAATGAAAGCGTAAATGTTGCTTGGTAGCTGTGCTTTTATGCACTCGCGTTTATTTATTATGTATCGGGATGAACGGCGGGAGGATTTCCGCTATTGTTTCGAAGAATATTCATTCATCGAGAGGATTTCGCTCGATGTTGTAATTTATATTAAATGGCAGATATTTATGGCTTCGACTTTCTTTGTTAAGTGTGTAAAAAAAATGTATTAACACAACGACAAATTTAATGGAAGAGTTTTTATTGATATTAACAATTCACGTGAACTCTAAACTTGTTTATTTAAATTTAATGGAGATGTTAGTTATAACACTTTTTCAAGTTTAATAGAAGAGTTTTTATTGATATTAACATTTCACGTGAACTCAAAACTCGTTTATTTAAATTTAACAGAGATGTAAGTTATAACATTTCTTCAAGTTTAATAGAAGAGTTTTTATTGATATTAACACTTCACGTGAACTCTAAACTCATTTATTTAAATTTAATAAACGTAAGTTATAACACTTCCGATAATAAGTTGTACAAATGTTGAAATCTGCACTATTGGCAGGTTATATCTGGCACCATCTTCCATAACATCTTGATCACTGATGATATTGAAACCATCACGATTCTCAATGCCGCTCACGAGGGAGTGAGGGAGATGAAGGGAGAGCAGGATAAGGTTGAAACAGATGCCGCAGCTGAGGATGATAAGAAATGAGGATGATGATGATGAAGAAGAAACAGCACCAGTTATATAATAATAATAATGCCTTTATTTATCACAGAGAAAAATAAAAAGTGAAATGTCATGAGTGTAGGCTAAGTTCATATAGTAACACGATGAGCTGTAAAGTGTAACGTACGATTGAACAAAAAAAAGTGAGAGTTTGAAAGATAGTGAATAGATAAATATAAAGGCTTTTCTATATTTTGCAGTGTGTTTTTTTTTTTTTTTTTGGTTGTGTGTAACTGTTTCTTTTTTGACTGATTTTCTTATTAAGATATGCATCTTCTAATAAAAAAATAAAAACTTGTTTATTCTATATAAAAAAACAAATGAGGTGGAGTTCCGTTTGTATTATAAATGCCAGATATAATACAAAGTAAATCTAATAAATAATTTAATTTTTTTAAGCTTTTTAAATTAATCAGTATTTTGAAACATACATTTATATTTTAGAAAAATATAAATTATTTAATTTTTGTTTATTCCTATAACTTACAACCCTTACAACTTACGTAATTACGAAAATCCTGCAGGAATGTACGGCAACCTCAGTTTGGATTATGTTCCCTTAAATCAATCCAATTAAAATAATCCCAAAAAATATTAAAAACTACTTGAAAGCTAATTTAACTAGGCGGATGTCATAATAAGACTCTAAATTGTTACATTATATGAATTGTTTGTAAATGTAACATCGTACAACCCCTCCACGCCAACCTCAACTTGGGTTATTTTCCCTTAGTTCGACAGATTGGACTCCTATAAAAAAATCCAAAAAAATATTCAAAACTACTTGAGGGCTAATTTTACCAGAGAGATGTCTTAATAAGACTCCAAACTGTCATACTATATCAATTGTTTGTATTTGCTGCACCGTGCAACCCCTCCACAGCACCCTCAATTTGGGTTATTTTCTTTTAGTTCGACAGATTGGACTCCAATTAAAAAATATAAAAAAATATCAAAAACCACTTGAGAGCTAATTTAACTAATTGGGTGTCTTAATAAGACTCCAAACTGTCATATTAAATGAATTATTTGTACTTGCTGCACCGTACAACCCCTCCACGGTAACCTCAACTTGGGTTATTTCCCCTTAGTTCGACAAATTTGACTTCTATTAAAAAAAATTAAAAAAATATTAAAAACAAGTTGAAAGTTAATTATACTAGATGAATGTCTTAATAAGACACCAAACTGTCACATTACATCAGTTGTTTGTTTTTGCTGCACCGTACAAACTCTCCCCGGCACCCTCAATTTGGGTTATTTTCCTTTAGTTCGACAGATTGGACTCGAATTAAAAAAATTCCAAAAAATATCAAAAACCACTTGAGAGCTAATTTAACTAATAGAGTGTCTTAATAAGATTCCAAACTGTCATATTAAATGAATTATTTGTACATGAAGCACCGTACAACCCCTCCACGGTAACCTGAACTTGGGTTATTTCCCCTTAGTTCGATAAATTTGACTTCTATTAAAAAAATCAAAAAAAATATTAAAAACAAGTTGAGAGTTAATTATACTACATGGATGTCTTAATAAGACACCAAACTGTCACATTATATCAATTGTTTGCTTTTGCTGCACCGTACAAACTCTCCCCGGCACCCTCAATTTGGGTTATTTTCCTTTAGTTAGACAGATTGGACTCCAATTAAAAAAAAAAATAAAAAAAAATATTAAAAACCACTTGAGAGTTAATTTTACTAGATGGATGTCTTAATAGAACTCCAAACTGTCATATTATATTAATTTTTTGTACATGCAGCACCGTACAACCCCTCTACGGTAACCTCAACTTGGGTTATTTTTTCTTAGTTCAACAAATTAGACTCCTATTAAAAATAATCCAAAAAATATTAAAAACAACTTGAGAGCTAATTTTGCTAGATGGATGTCTTAATAATACTTAAAACTGTCATATTATATGAATTGTTTGTACATGCAGAACCGTACAATCTTTCCACGGCATACTCAATTTGGGTTATTTTCACTTAGTTTGAAAGATTGGACTCCAATTAAAAAAAATCTCATAAATTATTAAAAACCACTTTAGAGCTAATTTAACTAAATAGATGTCCTAATAAGACTCAAAATTGTCACACTATACGATTTTTTTGTATTTGCTACAACGTACAATCTCTCCACGGCACCATTAATTTGGGTTATTTTCCCTTACTTCGATAGATAGGACTCCAATTTAAAAAAAAATTAAAAAATATCAAAAACCACTCGAAAGTTAATTTAACTATATGGATGTCTTAATAAGACTCCAAACTATCACACTATACGAATTTTTTGTACTTGCTGCACCGTACAACCTCTCCACGGAACCTTCAATTTGGGTTATTTTCCATTTGATGTATTAATAATTAAAAATCAATTATTTATGTTCTTCAACAATACCATATTGAAACATTCGTTTGTGATGGAAAACGATTGCGTTTTTTTGCAGTCGATCATTGTTTCGTCCTTGGTGCCTAATTCACCATCGGAGAAAATTAGCGCTCGACTTGACACCCGTTGATCGCCGCGTATGGCAAGCAACAATTTCGAGGAGTTTTGATTCGCAATTAATTCGCACGTGTCACGCGATTTAAATATGAACGCTTAATTAATGAGAAGTGTAATTGCAGACTTTTTTCTCTCTCTTAAACGATCAACATTCAGATTGAAAAATTACATTTTTCACGTTAAAAAGTTATAATTTATATGTATACAGAGTGACTTTCTTTTCGTCTAATTTTCTACGAGGATCTCGGAAACTATAAGACAGAGAAGACAGAGAGAAACGGTTAAATAGGCAAATATTATAAATATTAGAAAAAAATTATGGTCGCCTAAACAGTTGAAAAGTAGTGTATAATATTAAATAGCTATATAAAAGTATGTCTTAAAAAGAAAGCAAAAAAAAACGTCCTTTTTTAGATTAATATTTATCTCTATTCAATTTCCCGTTAATAAAAACGAAACACCCAACAACAAAAAATTAATCTAACATTCCTCTACGCACCCTCTCCTCTCGCCCACCGACGTAATTCAATTTCCAAAAAAAAAAACTTTATCAACCCTCCATAAATTCCACCCTCCCCGCAGTTACCTATCTCTCACCGCCAACCACCCGCAATTTCCCAAAACACATCCCTCCTCACCGCACAATGTCGCGAATTGTCGCCGCTCTCCATTATCATCACACCCTGATAGTCCTCCTCACAAGAAGTTCTCACATAAATCACCCGTTCGTTTTCCCCGATGTCCGATAAACGGCGGGGGGTTGGATTAATTAAGTCCGCCCCGATAAAGTCACGTTCGCGCCGGGCGCGCGATAAGTAAATATTTCGGTGTTTATGCATTGTGTTAATATTTGATTAGGGCTTATCTGGGGATTTGGCTAATCCCGCGATCAACACTTAAACCTTGATACAGGCCCGCGTATCTGGATGAGTAATTATTTCGAGTGTGTCTTTTACAATCGTTTTATTGATTAATGGAATTATTAAATCCACGGGAACAATATCGCATGATTATTAGAATTGTGTTAAACTCCTAAATAAAAATTAAGTAATTCAACATTTTTTTTTTAAATTATTCTCGTCAGAGAAGAGATTTTGTAGTTAGATAAAATGATTCTGTTCTGGTGGAAGTGCCGGTGCAAAACGCTCAGGATTCCATTCAAGAAATTAATTATCGCCGAATTCATAAAAATAAGATTTCTATCTCAATTAATATACATTTTTATAATCTGAGACTTTCACTTTAAGTTAAGAATATATTCTGAAACTTAATTCACAACACATATTTTATATTTAACATATATAACTCATGTTATTTTATTACATGAGTTATATGTGTTAAATATAAAATTGATATTTTACTTCTCTCTATTAAAAGATAAATAATATAAAATCACTTGGATTGTTTACTTCTCTCATTCCATTTACTCGAAACTGTGTGCACATTTTTTTATAAATAATTGTAGTTAATAACTGAAAATCATAAATAGCGTTTAATTTTAAAAAATTAAATAATCACATTTCATAATGTAATTATTAATTAATTACAATTGAATTGCACTTTAATCAGAAATCTACATCTGATTATCTAGACGGAGTACTATTAAGCAACAATATGAAGTATTCACTCTACGATTGTTAATTAGATGATTAGCCACTTCACTCGTAATAAAAAAATTCTATTATGCAATTTCAGAAAACTATACGGCGATGAATAAACAATTTATATTGACGATAACATAAAACGCGACGTATAAATACATTTTTTTAGTAATTATTCAATTAATTTAATTTCGATCAATTAATTTAACCTGTGTTGAAACATATTTGATTAAAACACTTGGCCTGTTTCACTGATTAATCCGTAAATAGTGCTTTTACAAAAATAAAATTTTATAAAATAAATTATTTAATTAATTAAAGTCTTATACACAAATATTTATATTCAGAAAATTACAAGCATTAACCAGGCGGAAAAACCATTAGTCGATAAAGAATTAACAGATATAAAAATACATTTATTTTGTAATTTTTTAAAAAATTTTTAGTATTTATTTGTTAATAAAGATTTTTATATTATATCCTGGGCTATCGGCCAGAGTACAGTCTTTCTGTCCTATCTTGAATTTATAGTGATAAAAAATTGTATTTTATATTACACTAACAGACGTAATTTCTCAGATTGTATTTTCTATGTTTTCAAAAAAAACTTACAAAACGCATGTAATATTGCAGCTCGTTTATAAAAAATGTATTTCGAACTAATGTGATTCTTTACATTCTGATAACTGGAGATTATTATTTGGCACGATAATTTCAACCGAGAAAAGTTGCACTATCAAAATGAATTATCGAAATTCAGAGTTTCTGGCGTAATAATTTTTAATTAAACTTTTTGACTTGCTTAAAAGACTTTGAAATAATTTATCAATCACTTTCAAATTCTTTTTATTTAATTTATTGTAGTTGATTCTTCAATTTTGTTTATATGAAGTTAATCGCTTCATGCATATAATAAATATAGAAATAGTTATTTTCGATTGGATCGCGTTGTAAATGGGCTTAAGTAATCTCGGCACGCCGCACGCCGTAATCCGATTGCGGCGAATCAATCGAATTGATGGCCGTTCATCCCCGACGTCGAATTATTAAGGCAACATCAATACACCCTAATGATCCGGCACGTACACGCACAGGAACCCCCGCGGTATTGATTATTTTTGGTAAAAGCAAAACAAGAAGTTCAGACCCACCGAATCGATTTTCAGCCAGGCCAAGCCGCTGCCTATGTATGAATATGCAACGTTAATGTTATGCGTTCGTTTAATGTCTGCTCCGGCAAGAAGGATAACAGTCGGAATGTATAGAAATTCGCGGTTGGCATGACCGTAAAAACGGAAAACAGAAATTTCATTTGCATATATAAACATTCGTTTACACACACAGAGTGGGATTAGTTGGGTGTTCGATTATGTGGTATATGAAATGTTAATTTTTTCATGGAGTGGATGAATCATATCGTAGATTCATTAATTAATTAATTAATTCAGAATATGTAAAAAACAAAAATTATCCTATCCACAGTTTTCGAGATATTTTCATCTAAACCCAAAACGCACGATTTTTCATGCAATTTTCTCTATAATCAAAATTTAAAAAATTGTAATAATTATTATTTGCGTGGTATCTTTATGAAACTACGTGGGGATATTAATTAAAGTTCGCTCTTTCAGAATATGTAAAAAACAAAAAATACCCCATCCACAGTTTTCGAGATATTTTGACTTAAACCCAAAATGAGCGATTTTTAATGCAATTTCCTGTATAATTAAAATTTAAAAAATCGTAATAATTATTATTTGCGAGGTATCATTTTGAAACTACGTGGGGATATTAATTAAAGTTCGCTCTTTCAGAATATGTAAAAATCAAAAAATACCCCATCCACAGTTTTCGAGATATTTTCACTTGAACCCAAAATGGGCGATTTTTAATGCAATTTCCTGTATAATTCAAATTTAAAAAATCGTAATAATTATTATTTGCGAGGAATCATTTTGAAACTACGTGGGGATATTAATTAAAGTTCGCTCTTTCAGAATATGTAAAAAACAAAAAATACCTCATTCACAGTTTTCGAGATATTTTGACTTAAACCCAAAATGGGCGATTTTTAATGCAATTTCCTGTATAATTCAAATTTAAAAAATCGTAATAATTATTATTTGCGAGGTATCTTTATGAAACTACGTGGGAATATTAATTAAAGTTCGCTCATTCGGAAAATGTAAAAAACAAAAAATACCCCATCCACAGTTTTCGAGATATTTCGACTTAAACTCAAAATGGGCGATTTTTATAGCAATTTCCTGTATAATTCAAATTTAAAAAATCGTAATAATTATTATTTGCGAGGTATCTTTATGAAACTACGTGGGAATATTAATTAAAGTTTGCTCTTTCCGAATATGTAAAAAACAAAAAATACCCCATCCACAGTTTCCGAGATATTTTGACTTAAACCCAAAATGGGCGATTTTTAATGCAATTTTCTGTACAACTCAAATTTAAAAAATCATAAAAAATATTATTTGCGGTGTATCCTTATGAAACTACGTGGGGATGTTAATAAAAGTCCGCTCTTTCAGAATATATAAAAAAACAAAAATTACCCCATCCACAGTTTTCGAGATATTTTCACCTAAACCCAAAATTTACGATTTTTCATGCAATTTTCTGTACAACTCAAATTAAAAAAAAAATCGTGATTTGTACTGTATAGATATAAAACCCTCCAATAAAATAATTAATTCTATACAGCACAAAATACAGAAGAAGTTTGATTTATTCGTAGTTATTTTTTAATTGTTTCATATTGAACACTTATTTTTGTGCACAAATTTTAAATTTTCAAAGCAACTCCAGTGATATAATAATTGGATTATTATTCAGTCCGCATAAAAATTTGATTTTGATATTGATTATTTCAAGCTAAAAAAATAGAAGAAACAACTTAAATCTTTTTAAATTAAAACTACAAATTGTTACTTACATTAATTTCGTCGATGAAACCAAAAAAATCCTTATTTTCCAGCTCTGCTCAAAACTGTTTTAAAAATTCAAACACACTTAAAATTCACAAATTCCAAAGAAAAAAAAATACACTTGCACTAACAAACACGTAACATCCTTTTCGGTGAACTCTCCTTGTTGTTTGATTCAAATAATTCACTGGGGGTGGTATGTGTGTGTGCGAAGGGGTGGATTTTCGCCGGCGTGAATTCCTGCTGGCTGCGGAGCGGGTTTCGTGCGGTTGTATTGGCAGCACGCGCGCCGTTGTAGGACTGTAGTTTGAGATCGCAGTCGCGGCGGTGACTGAGTCTGAGGAGAGTCGCGTCCTGCGCGAAAATGTTCCTCCTGCACGGCGCGAATGAATCCCTCTGCTCTGCGGATTAAGATTGATATTAGTTACTGTCGTGTTTACTTGTTGTTTTCTGTGTTTGTTTATTGTGAATTATCTGAAAGCAACAGATGACGCCGTAGACGTATGTGAAATTCACAAATTGATTGTTGCAATATGAAATTTATATTAAATCAAAGGAAAATAATTAGAAAATGATTAATTTGTTCGATTTAATAATTAATTGATTATTTTCTATTTAGCTGCAACCACTTTTTGACTTCCGGTAACGTAATTTATTAGGTTTTTTTAAATCAAAGAAACAGAATTTGACAATGATTAATTTATTCGATTGAATAATAAATTGATTAGTTTCTTTTTAGCTGCAACCACTTTTTGACTTCCGGTAACGTAATTTATTAGGTTTGAGTATAGGTGAATTGTTATAAATCAATAAATCAAAGACTTTGTTAATTTCTTACTTCACACTTTATTTTTCTTGTTAGATGTGGAATTCGAAGACATCAATAATTAAGTTAATTATTTATAATAATAATATATATATTATCAAAAACCCTTGTACCTTTACGTGTGTTGGGAATAATAATAATATGGAAATAAATGAGGAAGCAGAAACATACACACATCATCTCTTTTATATTATCCACAACAGGTATAACAGAATCTGTGAAATATAAAAAAAACAAGTATTTTAATTTTCTATCATTATTAGTGTTTTACTTTATTCAACTAATTTCAATTACAATTTATTTTATTAAGGGAATCTCCATTTCCAAATTACAATTATAATTACATATTAAAAATTTAATTAACGGAATCTCCATTTCTACATTACAATTATATTTACATATTAAAAATTTTATAAGAAATGTGTGACGCTCTAAAAAGATTACAAAACATATGTATAAAAAAGGCAGATTACCAATCACAAATTACAAAAATTAATTAAATATTAAGCATGATTTATTTATTCATATTATTAATAAATAATTTAAAATATTATATTCTGAAACCGAAATATGAATTGGCTATCGACCGATGGTTTTTCAGTCAGCTTCATCCAATAATAGAAAAAGAATATCCATTCAGATCGTTGCAGTTATTTAATCTACATTTTTAATAAAAACATTTTTTAATAAATAGACAAAATCGTTGCATTTTGTATATTTATTAAAAAACGTTGAATGGATCATATTGATTTTGTACATTCAAATATTTAATTCATTTCACCATTAACAACAGTGAGAGAGCAAAAAAAAATCAAACCCATCGACAACCGTCGAACCGAAGACGACACAATCCATCACAATTAGCGTTTGTTTAAAAGGCCACCGCCACCATTTCGAAAACGATTAATATCAATCAAAGCGGCAACGATCGGATGATGTGCGCTAATTGCCCGACTTGGCGGACGAAAACTGTTTCAGATTTGAATTAATGACGTCAAACGAATGAGCCAATTATCCGATTACCGAAAAAACTCTCGCGCGAGTCGCACATATCAAAATGCAAATCCGTTTACCGCCGAATATTCATCAAGTGCTGCCGGCAGATGGGCACAATACTGCGTCACTTTTTTTTTAATATAGTCCGGATGTTGATTCAATTATTATCGTATCAGAATCGCTGGTTGTTGCGATTTTATTGGATATTTAATTAAGTATTGGTACTTGAGTAATATTAATTTTATTAGCGATTTAATTTAATTATTATTTTATATATAAATACACATCTTTATTCAGGCTTTACAGAAAATACAAAAGAGTATAACATAAATAATTACAACACATGTAGGTGTTAGTCTGTCTGTCTGGACTATCGACCAGACTTAAGGTTTCTACCCTGTCATGAATTTATGATGAAGTCAAAAACAAATGGAAAATAATTTATTTATTAATTAAAATAAATAAATAATTTATTTATTAATTAATTATTTTCAAAATAATTTTATTTAATTTAAAAAAATCTATGCTTTGTTTGTTGTTTGTTGATTAGATTAGAATCTAATTAGAATCTTAATTTAAAAATTGTGATGTTTAATATATATATATTCGTAATCGTCGTATTAATAATATAATTAATATATATTTTTAGGTTATTTAGCTATAATTAGGCAACATTTTGAAGCAAATAATTACACAACCATATAAGCAAATATCCTCCTTTCACTATTCATTAATTCATTTGTGCGAATCATCAGGACAGTTCAGCTAATTCAGGATAATTTAATTAAAATTAAAACACTTGATTTGTTTCACTTATTTATATTTTTTCCGACTAGTTTCAACATTGGTATTCTTCAGGGAAGAACGTACAAAAAGTTTTAACAACTAAATATATATGCAAATAATTACAACTGCCATATAGATAAAAAATAAGCCGCTAAATGAGCATAATTTTGAATACCCCTGCAATTAAAAGTTGAAAATTGTAATTATTTTTTTGTAATAAATATATATTAATTAACTAAATACATGTTCCAAATTATTGGTTATAGATCCAATAATTAGTTTCAAAAATATTTAACAGGTTCGATATTTATTGAATACCTTATACGTATCTGTATGGAACGATAAATGGTGAATGCGCCGGGTTAATTGGATTTGTTATTTACTATAAACAGGAAAACTCTTTTGCAATTTGAAATTTTCAATAACAACAATAATTATAAGCAAAAATTCAGCACGAACAACACTCTAAATGTCTTTTAATACTACTTTTAAATGTATTATTATATAAACAAATTAACGATAGAAAAAGGATTATTGATAATGGCATTAAGCCGAAACTAGTTGAAGTAAAATAAAGATAAGTAAAACAAAACCAAGTGAATTTAATTTACAAGTTTAATTCAATAGAAAAAGGATTTATTCACTTGGTCAGAGTTATTTAATTTAAATAAATTAATAATTAATTTTATATCTTATATTTTTATATTTTATACTTTATATATTTATATTTAATATTTTAATCTATTTTAATGTATTTTTAATTATTTATTTATTTATGTACTTAGAAAATAAGTTTTATATACATAACCTAGCCAGTAAGCTCTTATTAACTAAATTATTATATATATATATATATATATATATATATATATATATATGTATTTGGACCAACCCATGAATGTAAATATTGTTCTTTCTGGAAGTTAATAAATTGAAATTGAAATTAAAATAAAAAATATTTTAAAAAAGGGCACATGATTGAGAACTTTTCTCGTCCAGAATATTTTAATTAAAAAAATGATGTTGGCAATAAAATTAAGCACACGCTCTAGGATATGTTACTCTAACATATGTAATTGGTAAATAATGACACATGGGACGGTTTATTTGTTTTTATTCACTGGTGCGAACAAAATGTAAAATAAATAAAAAATAAAAACACTCCAGAGAAGAAAAGTTCTTGATCATATGGTATATATAGACAAGAAAATATTTGAGAGATTACCGCGAATAATACCCAAACCGATTACAAAAATTATATAAAACATGTATAATTATTCCATACACAATAAATTATTAAATAAGCTACCTTTGTAATTTCCATAGAAAAACGCCTTGAATGCGAAAAATTATCTTATAATTACAAAATTGTATCCCTTTTTTTTGTTTGCACAGCAACCCCACACAAGATATTTTATATTTCCCAACAAAAATATTCTCAAAATAGAAAAAATGATTTATTATTCTGTTTTTTTTTTTGCACAAACTTTCCTACTAATTCACAACATATTCCCCTTTTTCCCTCTCTCATGATTTACCATCATATTTATTATGATCAAATAAATTTATTCCGAGTTATTTATTTATACGAACATGTTTTCCCCTCGCCATAAATACACATTTGAGAGTATGTAAATTGCGCCTGATAAAACTTCTGTAAACTTATTTTTTAACTCGTCACATGTATAAATCAAACACCCGCGCAAGGTGCTCTTAATCTTGACGTTTGTTATATAAATATATATATTATAGGAATGAATGATTGAAATTGGTTGCAATTTTTATGGATGGAAGTATTAATTAAAGCGAATTGAATTGATAGACTTTGATTAAATATGTTTCACCACCGGTTAAGTGAGAAATTAATTCAAAATATAGCGAAATGAATTATTATTCTTTTTTTCGATAGTATAGTATTTGATATGTATATATATATATATATATATATACATTTCCCCTATGTATACCTGCAAAATACGCGAGTCAAACGCATTGATGTGTGTGTGTTTAGTTGCCTATAACACGCAATTGAACACATATATGCCAAATAAGCAACTAAATATACACACATTGCGTTTGACTCGCGTTTTTTTTTACAGTTATACATTTCCCATAATGTATACTGATAAAAAAACCTCTCTCTCTCTCTCTCTCTCTCTATATATATATATATATATATATATATATAATCCTTGTTAATGGTTTATTAAGGTAGTCGTTTGTAGCATAAGTTTTGAGATGAAAAATTGTTCTGTTTTCAGGATATTATCCTTGCACGGTATACAAAAATCAAGTTGTGCGAAAATATAGGAGCGATAATTTATTAATTATTTTCAAATCATTTTTATTTAATTAGTACATTAAGTATTATTGATTGGTATGCTGAATTTAAACGCGGTATATTAGATCGATTACCCAAAAATGATTGTTTTTATAATGTATCACTAAGAAAAATGAATCATCGTTGCTTACGATTATTTTTTTAGTGATATATTAAAAATCTAATAGACTAGTTTCGATTACACGGTTATCATTATCAAAATTAAAAAATATTTTATTTAAAGGAAGGATGATTGAAAGGATATTAAGGTTAAGGAATGATGAAATGAGGGACATTTTGGCATAATTACGAATAATTAAACAATAAATTCTTTTAATTAACAGAAATCAAGTAATTCATAAACAGTTTTTTTTTTTTCATTAAAACCAACAAAAAGTAAAGAACAAGCGGCGTTTAATTTATTCAAATTTATGTATCCACGAAATTTCGGGCCAGAAGCAATTACCACACGAATGTGTCTGCGCGCGCGCGCGTGTGTTTCATGATTCGATGACATTGACATTTATTCCGGACCGACCTTATTAGTGGCGTTTTATTTGTCTGGACCTGCCACATATTGTTGTTATGGAGGATGATTGTCCGCACGAAATTTAATGGGCAATTTGTAATGAAAACCTCTGCTGCAACAATTGGCCGTTATTACTGCCGAATGGAACCGGTGGGTGATAATCCGCCGTAATTATATTCATGACGCTATTATTTTTCTATAAAAGGAAAACTAAGAAGCAATAAAAAGGATATTATTTAAAGGAAATAGTTACAATTATAATAAAATTACATTTTATAGTTATATTCAAACGATTTAGTGTATTTATTCTTATATATAAATTACTGATCACTGAGGCTTCTACTTCGTTATACATTGTGTAAGATTATAGTAAAACACTTTTTTAACTTTGTTTGTATAACAGAATTATAACTATAATATATAGAATTATATTATAATTCTGTTATACAAAAACCAAGTTAAAATAGTGTTTTATTATAATCTTACACAATGTATAACGAAATAGAAGCCTCAGTGATCAGTAATTTATATATAAGAATAAATACACTAATTATAATATAATTATATATATTATAGTTATAATTCTGTTATACACACAAAGTTAAAAAAGTGTTTTATTATAATCTTATATATAAATGTCTATATATATATATATATATATATATATATATATATAGACAATTTTATATACAATAAATTAACAATATAATTCTTAAACTATATTATAGATTGTCCTTAGAAAACGGCTATCAACCATCGGTCCTTCTTCCTGTACTTTTCTAGTTCTTGTCTTGATATCTAAAGGTAATGATTTATTCTGATTTATGGCGTTTATAATAATAATGAGTTTTACAATTTCCCATAATCTTCTTCAGTAATAAAATTTTGACGGGGTGATTATATAATAGAAATGAAAAAAGGGATTAGAAAAATGTGCAAATAAAAATTATTATATAGAAAGACCAAGATAATGCGAGAGAATTATAAAACTATATTAAATACAATATTTAATACCTTTATGAATCCACCCATATCCTAGCGTATATTAGCCTTAAGCAAAAAAGTGATAATAATCCTTATAACCTTCTCCTTCTTATTAAATTTTATATTCCCCGTGACCTTAATATCCTTCCTAAATACAAACATCCTCCCGTTATCATTCATCAATTCATTTGTGCGAATCACCAGGATAATTCAGCTAGCTAGCATAGTTTTTTCTTTGACTTCATCATAAATTCTTGACAGGGTAGAAAGATTTAATTCTGCTGTATAGCGCAGACAAACACCCACATGTATTGTAATTATTCATGTTATGTTCTTTTGTATTATCTATAGACTGAATAAAGATATAAATATATATAATATATTTAATTAATTGCTCGTTTAACTCGTGGTGAAACATTTTGAAATAATTAAATATTTTATATTTGAAATAAAAACAATTGATATTGATTCACAAATTTAATTTCATTTGTGAAACAATATCAAGTGTTTAGATTTAAATATTTAATTGAATATATATATATATATATGTGTGTATAGACACTGCAGTAGAGCACTGTCTCTGCAATAAATATTTAATTGAAATATTCTATATATATTTTATATTTGAAATCTAAACACTTGATATTGTTTCACAAACCAATTGTTTTGATTTCAAGTATAGAATATATATAGAATATTTCAATTAAATATTTATTGCAGAGACAGTGCTCTGCTGCAGTGTCTATACACGTATATATATTAGAATGAAAATAAACAAGGAAAATTTCTGGCAATGATCGATAAAATTCGATCAAGCCTTTTTTTCATATTGAAAATATCAATTGTTTAAAAAAGTAGTGCTATATTTTTCTAAGCATAAACTGTCTAATAAAGTGTTGTCTTAATTTTATTTTTGTTGGCAACACTTTATTGTAGAAATGGCTTTAGAATCAAATATTGTCTAAATTTTGAGATAACATTAATAAAATATATATATTTAATGATACACAATGGATAACGAAGTAGAAGCCTCATTTGAAATATTTATACTAATAAATATAATTTCCTTAATTGAAACGAATTCCCGCTGAAAAATTAATCACATCAACGCTTCAATTATTAAAGTTGGGACTTCCAATTAACCCATTCATCCGTTTCAGTCTTGCGGGAATAACAATCGGGAAACAAGTTGGTTCTGGGGGAAACATAAACACCCCATTCTCGTTCCCCTCGCCATCCACGGCGCGATGAAAGTTTGATCACTTAACGTTTATGATTAAAAGTTTCCGTTTCAATTTCTAACACTCCCCCCGAGAAGCCGGCGCTGATTCGTCCGGGGAATCCCTACGCTCCCTTATTTTATTTCTATTTTGTGTTTTTTTTTTTGCTCGGACCCGTCACGGGCCGCCCGGTCCGAGTTCCTAACAGGGTTGGGATTTTTCTAACGCAATTAGTGAACTATGATGAGGGGCGGTCCCGGCGACTAATTCGGGAAAGGCACCACCACTCCCGGGCGCTTAACTTGTTTCGGGCCGGAAAGGAAATTGCGGAGTACTGTTCAGTTTTTGCGACTATTATGTCACTAATTTGCGTAATAAGTATAATAGTAAATTTAATAAAACTTTCAATCAGTATTCATTTAGTCATTTCAGACTTTGGAATGGAATAACCCCGACTATATTATAAAGATTGTATCAAAATAGTAATGAAGATTCTTGATTTGTGGAAAATTATTGGGATAGTTGGGATAATCTTTCTTTCTTAATCTTATCCTCTTTTACCCGTATTGGGTGT
The DNA here is from genome assembly GCA_963082785.1 of Philonthus spinipes. Classification (NCBI taxonomy): domain Eukaryota; kingdom Metazoa; phylum Arthropoda; class Insecta; order Coleoptera; family Staphylinidae; genus Philonthus; species Philonthus spinipes. The sequence goes on along the minus strand of OY720310.1, from coordinate 1,200,177 downwards.
CGAGGATTGGTATATCGAGATACTATTAATTATTACATCGTAAAACAATAATTAACCTTTAAATAATTTCCGCAATAAAGGGTATAATTTTTTTAATGAAATTAATTACCAGCTTAATTAAAATATTGATCAATTCTGCGCCGAGGCAGATTAAATTGAGCGCGTTATTATTATCACAGTTGCAGTTGTTGCATAAACTTCAACGCGAGCGCACAATGGGTGTCCATCACTTCATTTTATTCAATAACGCCGCAAATGACTCGATAATTATGTTTACGCAAAACATTCGTTACGTAAAGTGACTCAATGGAAAACGAATTCATTGAATCGAGAAAAAAAAAAAAAACGTTGAAGCTCAGATATTTAAATTTATCTAATAATTAAAATATTACAGTAATAAAGAATATTTACAATACATGTAGGTGTTAGTCCATCTGGGCTAAAGACCAGAGCTAAGTCTAATAATAGAAAAAGGATTTATTCACTTGGTTAAATAAATTAAATAAAAATAATTTGAAAATGATTAATTAATTATTTAGCCGTGTGATATTTTGACTTACGTTACGTAAGTACTTTAAACAAATTCACATTAAAACAACTACTTCCTGGGCAAATACCCCGCCGGACATTAAATTACATAATGTACACCTCCTATTGCATATCAATAAAATATTGCATTTTGATCCGAAAAAACTGTAAAAAACAAAAAAGAACATTACTTATATAATATAAATCAAATTTTATTGATCATTGTCAGAAATTTTCCTTGTTTAATTTCATTGTAATATAAAACCTTCTGCAGACACGAGTTTCGGGATCTATCCCTTGTCAGTAATAATTTAATTAATTATTTATATACAAACATCTTTATTCAGACAACATAACGCAAATTATCTATCCGCATCAGCAATATCATCATTACAAAGAGAATGCATAAGCTTATACATACATTTATATTTACTTAACAAGAATAAATATTGTAATAAATTAAAGACGACGCAAGCGCCACCTTTTGCCTAATTTCAAGTGGCTTCGTCAACGATTTGGGTATTATCCATACGCTAGATGAAAGATGACTGAACGTTTCATTAAATGTGAATAAATGTTGTGTTAGTCTGTCCATCGGGGCTATCGACCTGGGGTCTTTCTGCCCTTTATTAATTATTTTAAAATCATTTTTACCATCACCGGAACCCTGTCCAATTGAAAGTATTGTGATGGTAAAAATTTTCGAACCGCAAATTTTTATTTAATGTATTTAAATAATTGCGAGCAAGTGAATTAATACTCTTTTCTATTCTGTATTTAGTCTGTGGAAAATAAAAAAAAGTACATTAATAATGAATATGCGTCAAATCCACAATAAACTTTTTTTATTATTATTAAATTTGTTAGGAATTTTTTTCGCGAACTATACAGCAATACATATAATTCACGACAAACATATCCAACAATAGACACGATCACAATAATCCCGTAATAAATTCAATTCGAATCTCTGAGCGGCTGACATCGATTACCGACCCCAACGAGAGCCCATTCTGTCCCCCCCTATATTCCCACCTACCTCCACCCTTCCCATTCCCCCCGCGCCGATATTACACCCGCCGCCCTTCACCGTTCGGCGATATTTCCGTAACTCACCCCCTCTCCAGTATCTATTTACTCCAATTCTGTCCCATTCTAATCTCCAGCCAATGCTGGATTGATACGAGTCCAACATCACCACCGCTCCACCGTTATTTATAAGCGACAGACCGTGATATCCACGACCCAATCTCCTTTTCAACTCAATCAGAAAATTACTTTGCAAGGCAATTTAATAAATAATTAAAAAAATATGATTAAAATAAAGTAGTTTTAACTTCCGGTATTCTTCACTCATTAAGAATAAATAAAGTCGAAGCAAGTCAAAATAAAATGGATTTTAGTCAAACAAACCAAGTGTATTCTTTTTATATTATTGTGTTTGTGTTTAATGAAGTGATTAATAAGAATCAAATTAAAGTTGTTTTAAGAGATAAGCAGCATTAATTTAACCTCAGCTATTGAACCGTTTCAGATTCAGATTATCCCATTCTCATATTATGTTGTTTAATGCCTTTATTTATGTTCTAATTTAATGAGCATGATCTACCTATGCTTATGTATAGCTAATTGTGTTTTCTTACTCTTGTAAAATAAGTGAATTCCGTAAATAAAGTTAACAATAATATTAATAATTTATATTGGTGAGTGCTAATTGTTCTTTACTGAGTGTACATTTTGGTCCGTCGAACCGGATTAAAATGCAATTGTTGCGACAATTAGTACTCACCAATATAACTCATTAATATTAATTATTAATATTATTGTTAACTTTATTTAAATTAAAAAATCGACAGATATCCGTCGAGTATCGATTAGTCGAGTAAATAAAGAAACGAATTTAATTTAAATAAAGTTAACAATAATATTAATGATTAATATTAATGAGTTATATTGGTGAGTACTAATTGTTCTTTACTGAGTGTACATTTTGGTCCGTCGAACCGGATTAAAATGCAATTGTTGCGACTTATATCCGTCGAGTATCAGTTAGTCGAGTAAATTTAATTTAAACCTTCATCAGTAATAAAAAAATGCATTTTACTGCATTGAATACCAAGGACAAAATAACACAGAATTAGTGTATAACCTACCTTATTAAAATTACAACAACAACAAAAACCTATAACAACTCACATACCTCTCTATAATTAAACCATCATTTCGCACACAGCGAGAAACATTCCAACAATGCACAACCAGCTCTCCCCCGAAATAAAAAAAAACAACACTCCCAGCCTTCGAAATTAACACCTTCACTGTATCCATTCAAAAAAACGCACGTGTTCGCGGACGCTGGTCATCGGGCATCAATAAATTAGCAGCAATCAGCTGAGCCGCTTGTTGCACGACTCGAATTCGGAACCGAATTAGTGGGATTAGCCGCATCCGGACTTAACAGAAACAGCGCTCGGTATGGACGGAGTTTTCGCGCGACGGAATCAATTATAATCAATTTATACAGCGAAATGTGTGTGTGTGTGTGTATTTGTATTAATGCGTATATGTGTGAGGATATAAATAAAAAATTGGTTGCGGATGGATCGACCGGGAAAAGGTCAAACAATGCATAATATATCGGCGATTGAAAATATGCGGAATGAATATTTATTGAGTTTAATATTCGTACGATTTTGTTAAGTGTGAATTTTAGTAGTTTGTGGGTATATTTTATCATATGTGTTGAGTTTTGAATTTGTGTGAAGTTTTGAATATCACCATTTAGTGGTTGAAATATATTATATACCATGTTTAAGATACGAATACAAATGGATCCTGCAAATATCATTTCAGAGATGAAAAAAAAAAAAAATTAAGACGCTATTATATAGAGCTTAAAAAATGCCAATAACAGAGTGCCATTTTAGTTTTTTAATAAATTTCAAGATTTCTTGAATAACTTTCTCACTTGTCACTTGGTGAAACATTTTGAATATTAAAAGGTAATTAAAATCACTTCGTTTGTTTCGTTTGTGATTTTAATTTTACATCACTTCCCTCGGTTGTTTTTTTGTGTAAAACAAAGCAAGTGATTTTAATTTTACATTATTTACCTTTCAATATGTTTTAAAACATACAAAAAATACAGTGAAGAAATATTTCGAAAAAAGAAAATGGTAAATCGCATTTTTGGAAAATTTCGAGAATTACGAATTTCTACGAAGCACTTTAAATAGTTTATAAAGTTTTCAGCACATCCATGCTGTACATTCTTGTCTTTAATACGGTGTATCAACCGCTAAATATGTAAAACAAAACTAAGTGAATTTATATATAATTGTATGAAATAAATATGAATAGATTATTAAAAATCAACCAATAAAACACAGATTAGATTGAATAACTTTAAATTCTCGACTAGTTTCGGGTTATTGGTCCATTTTCAAGGGAATTTTATAATAATTTGTATAAATAATTAAGTGATTTAAGTAGAAAACTCATGTGTTATGATCTGATAAAATAGTTAGATTTCAACTATGATAAATGGAATGATCGAATGATACTGAACATTTTGTTTTCTCCAAAATCTCTAGAATTTAACAGAAGTTCTATGTAAAATAAGATAGTGGGCGTGGCCTAAAGAAGCTTCTGGGCGTGGCCTACAGAAGCTTCTGGGCGTGGCCTAAAGAAGCTTCTGGGCGTGGCTAAATATGTTTCTCACGGTGTGCTAAATGATGTTTCAATAATAGAAGTATGTGAGTCTTTTATAGTTTTTGTTGTTTTAATAAGGTAGATTCATGATTAATTCTATTTTTAATATATTATTTTATATGCTTTTTATATTTTTTATAATATTCTAAATACAACATAAGCAATACTAACTAAAAACTTACTTAAATGATGATGACAGCAGGTATCATCGCCTTGCAACTAGGAAAACACAGGAAATTCATGGGAATAACGCATGACTTCTGCGGGGCCGTAAAAATGAAGAAGAAGAAGAAGAAAAAGAAGAAGAAGAAGAGGAGATATTTTTACACTTCCTTGACCAATGTCTTAGAAAGGAATAGAGTTATTTCCTCGAATAATATAAAGCAATATGTATTTAAATGGACTTACCGTTAATAAACAATAAACAATAACTCACATTAACGAGTTGACAGAACTTGTAGCACTCAAAATGGGAGGCGTAATCAAATACATTAAGAGCTCCGAGTAATTTTAGAAGTTCATATAAATGAAATCACTTATGCCTTTCTTTAACCAATCACTTTTTTTTTAAATTAAATTTAACCAAATTATTTTAAAATATGTTTCACCAAGTGAATATAAACACTTGGTGAAACTTTCTTTAACCAATCACTTTTTTGAAATTAAATTTAGTGTTTATATTCACTTGGTGAAACATATTTTAAAATAATTTGGTTAAATTTAATTTTAAAAAAGTGATTGTTTAAAGAAATTATGCAACAAATGAATAATAATAAATTTTCCACACGTTTAGTGAATAAATAAAAAAAAAACCGAGGCATTTAAAACGTCGATGTAAATAGCCCGCACTATATCTCTTATAATTACCATAATCACTCGTAAAGAACCATGAAAATTGCTTGAATTCTTTAACTGCCGTGAAGGTTGGAATTTATATAGTTAGTAGATAAAAATAAATTGTATATTTTACTGATGTTATATTGCTTACTTTGCGTACTAAAACGAAAATAGAGCCTTAAATTGTTTTTCATTGATCACTTGATGAAACATAATTAAATATTTTTATCAATAGTAAGGCTGTACTAACGAGGCATAGAGCCCGAAAAACGTGTCTGCAGATGGCCTTATAATAAGCAACGTTTTTTTTTGCTCTTTACATTAAATGTTCTCTGATTAAAAAAAAGTGTTGCATGATGCAATGTTATTGATATGCAGCTGTAGGTGTACATTATATTACGATTGGATTCTGTCATTCGTACCTTATATTATTTTGAATATATTCAGTGTTGCTCGAGAAATAGTTGTTTTAACGTACATTTTTCTAAAGTACTACTTTTTTCTAAAGTAATTGTAACAGTGCTTGTAGAAGCTCTCCGACTCAGCAGAAGTAACCTTAGAATAGTCACAAGCATAATAATTGGACACCGTGGTCTAAGGAATCATCTGCATAAAATCAAACTCTCTATAGATAAACCTATATGGAGGCTGTGTCATGAACAAGTTGAAGATGCCAAGTGAATGAATACTGTTTTCTATTTATATGAAGATGCCTCTCATGTACTATTCGAGTGCGAGGCACTTACTACCTAAAGGAAAGAAAACCTAGTTCAAGGGTATTCAGTCTACTTTCCGGAAGAAAAAATGATTGGAAAGTTGCTGGGATTAGAAAACGAAACCGAACTTTTCAATTAACAATAGTTATGGAAGAAAGCCATATGGCAGCAATAACCCACACTTCCATTGTTTGTACAACAACAAAAAAATGTATTATATCTGTGGAACTGCGAGATGTTAGTCTTGTTTTGTGTTTTACATTTACCATCATAGCAGTCGTTTGACAAATTCAAATAATCCCTTTCGCTGTTGAATTGCACAAAATCTTATTGTTATTCAATAGCAAATTTCTATTATTAGACATTTGTTGAAGTACTTATGTAACATAAATCATTGTGTCACAGTAGCTAAAGGAAAAATAATTTATTAATTAATTATAGAATTTGAAAATAATTAATTAATAAATTATTTTCCCTTTATTTTAATAATAATAATATTTCCCTTTAGCTACTGTGACATTATGATTTATTTAATTTATTAATAATAATCCCGTTGGATAACATGTTACAATTATAGAAACTAAAATAGTCAGTTGTTTCAGTTTCAATAATTGCTGTTCCAACAAAAAAAAAATGTTTGCGTAAATATTTCCACATTTTAATAAATAAAAAAAATGAGAACAACAATACGCATTCCCCTTCTTCCGTGATTACACCGTAATCAATTTCCACTCCCGAGAAAACGGAACAATATAGTTCCTTTGTTGTGTACAACAGAAAGACGCGGGGAAAAGAAAAAAGAAGAAAAGCGCCCGAGAAACTGAAGAATTATCGCAGCGGATCGCCGCACATAACAATGGAAATAATTCAGGGCGTTTTTACGGGGGCGAAATTCCTTGCCCGAAAAATAAAGCGGGCGAACTACCCACTTTCAGCGCGAATATTTCGCTGATTTACACGGGCATCCATTCAAGAAAGCCTCCTGCCGCCCTCGAGCCGACCGAATGACGTGACCCGAATCATCTCCGATATTCTCCACTCGAGAGCACACTCCATTACGTATTTAACAATTACGCTTTGTAATGCGAAATTCGCGATTTTACATTCGGAACATAATGCTCGGCATGAATTAAAGATTGGTTTATTCATAAGTTTATTTATATATATATATGTGCTTATTTATTTCGTTGATTCTTGAGGCACTTATATAAAAAAATCTGTGTTTTTTACTATTAATAAAAAAAGAATATGATTTAATTTATTAATATACACTAGAATGTATCATTTAGGCCATAACCTATCAAAGAGTTTTGTTGGGAAACCAAAGTGGTTTGCTCCACCTCAAGATTGGCACACCTTTTTTTGACCACATTGTATATTTAAGAGGACTAACAAAAAATGTTAGCCTTGTTTACAGTATTACATTTACCATCATAGCAACATTCGTATGCTATTAATTAAATCTTTCTGAATTAATTCAAAAATGTTTCACCACGGGTTAAGTGAGAAATTAATTAAATATATTCGTATGCTATGATAGTAATTGTATTATGGATTTAATATAAGCCGATAAAGCCATAATTCTAAGAGTATTTTCCTGATGATAATGGAGAATTGAAATCTCTAATATTCTAGAATAAATTTTCGCTGGAAAATATTCATCTATTCATTGACTTGGTCAGAGTTATTTAAATACATTAAATAAAAATGATTTGAAAATATTTGATAAATTTTTCTCACTAGTAGAATATTTTTTTTATTATATTCAAATCATTTTTATTTACATTAATGTAATAGAAATTTTAATAAAACAAATTTTAAATTCTCTTGAAAATGGGCTGATAACCCGAAACTAGTCGAGAATTTAAAGTTATTCAATCTAATCTGTGTTTTATTGGTTGATTTTTAATAATTTATTCATACATTTTTATTTAATTTATTAATTAATTATTTTCAAATTCTTTTTATTTATTTTATTTAAATAACTGTGATCAAGTGAATGAATCCTTTTTTCTGTTATTACAATCTATTTGCTTCAGTTGATTATTTCGCGTACTCCATTAAATACCACGAGGTAATAAAGGAGCAGAACCCGTTAATCGAATCTTTGTCGGGATCGCCGGAGCCGAAACATCGATTTCATTTCAAAAAGTTACAAATGGCCATTCCTGGGAGTCCCGCCGCCGCGATTCAATCCCATTCCCACTTGTGCCGAACTTGATTTTACAATACTAAGGTCACGACATTTCGGCCAGATCGATCCCCTTTCGGGGAAGGACACGTTAAACCCATCGCAGTCTGGGAATCATTATCCATCGCGATTTTCTGGAATACGTCCACTCCTCCATCTCCGTGATATTTTTTTTATTAGGGAGGGAATTCGCCGCCCACAGAAGCTGTAAATAGGGGGCGAGAATTAATGAAAGGCAGCGTCACGAACGCGTGGATTCAAACAGCGCTGGCGTTTCATTAATCCTCGGTACTTGCGCGATAACATTGCAGATATGACGACTTATCAGTTTAACGGTTGGCATTTGCATATTACGTTAATCCCCCTCGACGTTGCAATTCTTGCCCGGTTTGTCAGGAATTTATGGAAATGGGAAACAAAGACGCGATTTCAGTCGAGTTAATTTAATATTTTAATGAATAAATAATATGGCTTATTCTAAACATCTTAAAATAGAGTCCATGTTTCGCGAATCCAATCATTTATATTTGCCATTAAATTTTAATTATTGCATACACTTTTCCCGACATTAATTTCTTGCGTTATTCCCTGTGAAGTTTACACAAAAAAAGAAAAAAACGCAGGGATGAAATGCTTGTCCCGGTCGCCTCCGCCGCGTGCAATCTCGGGGGTCTTTATTAAAAAACTTTTAAATTAAACAAAAATCCAGCTTGAAATAAAAAAATATCTACTTCATAAGTCTTCATTATTACTTTCCGCAACGAAAGTTTCACGGATGGGCAGGACTCTCTTTGAATACGAAAGACACACAAGGAGTAATAACGAGGAAGTGACTTTCATATTTTTTAAACAACAACAAAAATAATGGAGAAATTAATTTTCGTGATTTATACCCTTCATAATCCACTCGTCGATAATATGCTATTAATTTAAGTAGTGAATTTTAGAATCATATTTGATTTGATTAAATAAAATAAAACAAACACATTTGCATCTTAGAATTGTAGAAATTTTCAATGTAAATGAGGTATAATTTAAAATTTAATTAAATATAAAGTGGAAAAGAAATATCTTTGATGAGATTTAAACCCACGTCCCCCGATTTCCGGTCGGGTGCGGTAATTATTTCAATAGATATTTGTCAAAAACTTACAGTATAAGTAATTTTTGCAGTTTGAAAAATTTTATTGATCATTGCCAAAAATTTTGCTCATTTAATTTCATATATGTTTTGTATATAAAAAATAATTTAAATGAAAATGTGTGAATCATTTTTATTTAATTTAAATTTAATACAATAAATCAATTCATTAATTAATATCAATGTAAACATTCTTGGCTGTTCTACCACAGAGCGCGATATGGGTAATTTATGTTATTATCGAGCCGTTTGTGGGTGCAAGCCGGCCTATAATTGAGACGGTAATGCTCTCATGTATATGCATGTCCGAACGTTCCGTATGTTTATTGCGTTGAATTTACCTTTTATTGTCATGTACCCTCCTCGTTTGCCCGCCTCGCGGAATGCATTACAAATTATGAATGTAGAACGGAATGCCCGCGATGTTAATTAACCGGATACGTATCCGCCATTGTGAGTGTAAATAAATCAGTGCATGTTCGTGCATCCAATCCACTCGTATTGGATTTATTCGGAAATTATTTGCATTTCGTAAAAATTCAATAAACTTGTACATTTTTTGAAAAAAAAAAGGAAATTGAACAGGAAGAAATGATTATTTTGAAAATGCAATGATTAAAAGTGCAACTGCAAATTTATAAATTAAATAAATATCACATTTTTTACTTTCCTCCGACCACTATCCAAGGAAAGTATTGTGATCTTAAAATTTTTCGAATCGCCAATTTCAACGGACATGCACGTTTTTTTTTAAATGCAGAATTACTGCCACAACTATTACGACGAAGTAGAAGCCTTCACAATTAAGACCCAATTTTATTTTGAAACAAATTACCATTTTAACAACCCTACATTAAACTTTATGTTTTAATTAACCTCAAATGATTAATTGCAACTATAACTAAGATATCAAACACCCGGGTATTATTTCAGAAAGGATCTCTTAGTAAATTCCACACGCATAAATTTAAGGATTACAGTGATCCCACCCCCCGCTCTAAACTAACTAACCCGGGCGGACGCAACCCTATCGATTTCCCGGATCCAAAACAATTAATCAATCCCGATGATTCAAACCGAGAAACGGCAACTTCATCACGATTAATGTTATTGTTAGCACTCAGGCGAGCAGATGGATTCCTCCTCGCAATCCCCGAACCTAATTACTTATTAATATTTCAAATTCTTGCGAGCGGCTCCTCGCTCCCGTTAATATTTCCAAAGTTAGTTCCGAGCAGCCCTGAATTATACCACGAAATGAAAACAGCGCGTATTTAAGGTAATGGACTGCGAATAACGTTTTTTTTTGCATCCGCGGAGGGGTTAATCTGGTTAGGGGTTAATTAAACGGAAATATAATCGCGCGGCCGTGAGGGTAATACTCCTGCAGGGATAATTAGTGATATTGACTGTTTAAGTAGAAAAAGTAAATATATCCCTTGTGTGGGGCTCTAGTTCAAAGGATTTAGAATGGACGGCCGATAATTTTCCCTTTAATCCAGCAGTTGCTCCGGGATCCGATTGCAATTGTTTTGTAGGGCTTTGTTGTTATAATTGGGTCAAAAACGGGATTTAATTAAGTCGGTCCCGTCGTTTGATACCCTGATGCGATTTTAATGCGGTACAAAAAATTTGTGGATCCTTCTTAGAGTTTAACGACGAACGTATATTAAGTTGGGAATTAGTTAACAAACCGAAACAGTTTTAATTTATATGTTTGTTGTGCGAGCGAAATATTAGAATCGTGTATTAATGGATTACGGTCTTACTTTTCGCTTTGTGATTAAATAAATTACAAACAGTAACAAACGCCGTCCGTTGTTGAACAAACTCATTTAGTTAAAGTTGTAAGTTTATTTCTCAAATAGTAAAATATTTAGCACATTATACACTCACCATAGAATATTCTTTATATGTTCTTAACTTATCCTTTGCGTCGAGTATTAGTGTGAGAATGACATAAAATGATTTTAAAGTCAAAATTAGCAAATGATACTGACTTAAAATGACTCTAGAGTCAAAATTATAATATGATAATGACTTAAAATGACTTCACAGTCAAAATTAGCAAATGAGACTGACTAAAAATGACTTCACAGTCAAAGTTAGCAAATGAGACTCACTTAAAATGACTTTAGAGTCAAAATTATAATATGAAAATGACTTAAAATGACTTTAGAGTCAAAATTACAATATAAAAATGACTTAAAATGACTTCACAGTCAAAATTAGCAAATGAGGCTTACTTAAAATGACTTTAGAGTCAAAATTACAACATGAAAATGACTTAAAATGACTTCACAGTCAAAATTAGCAAATGAGACAAACTTAAAATAACTTTAGAGTCAAAATTATAATATGAGAATGACTTAAAATGACTTCACAGTCAAAGTTAGCAAATGAGACTCACTTAAAATGACTTTAGAGTCAAAATTGCAATATGAAAATGACTTTAAATGACTTCACAGTCAAAATTAGCAAATGAGACTTACTTAAAATGACTTTAGAGTCAAAATTATAATATGAAAATGACTTAAAATGACTTTAGAGTCAAAATTATAATATGAAAATGACTTAGAATGACTCTAGAGTCAAAATTACAACATGAAAATGACTTAAAATGACTTCACAGTCAAAATTAGCAAATGAGACTTACTTAAAATGACTTTAGAGTCAAAATTACAACATGAAAATGACTTAAAATGACTTCACAGTCAAAGTTAGCAAATGAGACTGACTAAAAATGACTTTAGAGTCAAAATTATAATATGAGAATGACTTAAAATGACTCTAGAGTCAAAATTATAATATGATAATGACTTAAAATGACTTCACAGTCAAAATTATAATATGAAAATGACTTAAAATGATTTTAGAGTCAAAATTATAATATGAAAATAACTTAGAATGACTCTAGAGTCAAAATTACAACATGAAAATGACTTAAAATGACTTCACAGTCAAAATTAGCAAATGAGACTTACTTAAAATGACTTTAGAGTCAAAATTACAACATGAAAATGACTTAAAATGACTTCACAGTCAAAGTTAGCAAATGAGACTTACTTGAAATGACTTTACAGACAAATATTTTTTTTTTTAGAATACGATAAGTCACTCTCAATCGATTAATTCAAAGCAATAATAATGCAGCAAAAATATATCTCATATATAAGACATTTATACGTTCTTAACTTAACCCTTGTGACAAGTATTAGTGTTGAGTATTTATGGATTTCGGTGAATCATCTCTCTTTCATTTATTTTCAGTGATTTATTTCTTTTAACTCAACACTTGGGTCGAGTATTAATGTTGCGTCTAATTTATCTTATTCGGAATTTTGAAAACAGACTGTCCTTTAAAGTAGTTGTCACATATTGAACACAACCACAAAATAGATTTATTTTAAGTTTCACAAAATATATTGTAGAGACACTGCTACTATTGTAGTAGAAACTCTGTTACAATTGTTTCGTCACATAGAAACTGGTAGCAGCGAAACAATTGAAAAGATTCTATGTGAAGAAACAATTGTAACAGTGTCTCTACAATAAATTTTGTGAAACTTAAAAAGAAAACGCGTTGTTTTATTTACAAATATGATTTACTTTTTAAGTAATCTTTTGCAGAAATTACCTTACATTTCATTTTCCATTTCAACACGGCGAAACTCCCGCGCTGGTCCAATAATTCATCGATATTTTTTTGTTGTTGTTGCTGCGTACGTTTCGTGATTATTTTTCCAGATTAAACCCGGTCCGCTAATTAGAAAAATTCCCCCGACCTCCGCGCCCTGATTGGAAAAGAGAGGCTGTATGTTTAATTAATCCACGTCCACCGAGGGGGCATTAATTAAACACAGGCGCCGGCTATTACCGGAAGAGCGGCTTCGATTGATTTGTTTATGGCTGCGTGATAATCCCACATTGCGGCTTAATTCGAATCCTAAGAGGCAATTAACTTAAAAGTCTTGTTGTTACGATTATTTGTTTGCAGTTAGAAGCGGTGAATCGATTAGAGGGGTTTCTTTAATTTGACGATTAGTTTTGTATTGTGTATTGTGAATAGATGCAATTTTCATAACCTTTAATTAAAGAGATACTTATTATAATAAAGCACTTTTTTTAACTTTGTTTGTATAACAGAATTATATATTTAGTGACTATAGTTTCAACAATTTACACTTGTCATTATCAAACTAAAAGTGTAAGTTGTTGAAACTGTAGTCACTAAATATATAATTCTGTTATACAAACAAAGTTAAAAAAAAGTGTTTTATTATAATCTTACACAATGTATAACGAAGTAGAAGCCTCAGTGATCGATAAGAGATACTTATTTTTTTAAAGAATCCCCAATAATTTCAAATTAAAAACTGTTTCTATTTATTTATTTATTTATTTAATATTTCATTACAATCCCTCTTTATATTTTACCTTCTTCTGTGTATCAATAAAAAACGGAAAATTAAAAAAAAAACAATCCATTGTCCACTATATATCAATTATTGTATACATTTTTCTAGTATCACATCCCTTGTTTATTTTTTTAATTGTATTCTGAAAGTCGTAGTAATTTTCAAAATTTTCGTATTAAAAACAACCAAACTCTATGATCCGGAATAAACCGGAACGGAGCGTTCAGATTAACGCGCCGGAAACACAAAATTAATTTTCCCGCAAACGCCGTAATTAATTAAATATTATTCAATATTTCGAGAGTGGTAAATCAATTTTATTATCCGATCGCCACCTGGGAAAAGCGGGAATGGTTTTCGATGCAATATTTCAGGACAGCTAAACTTTCCAGACTCTCCGGGAGAAGAATCGGAAGGGCGGGCGTGGTGGAGCGGGGAAAACCCCTCCCGGGTTTTGAAAGGTGCAGAGAATAATTGGTTTTTATTTTGACAGAGAGATGCGAATTGGGAAAATTGGAACCGTATTTTTTTATGAAGATATATAAATACGTTTTAATATATATATTTTTTTTAATCTTTTTCCTTTCTACCGTTAGGTGTAAGGAACGTTTTAATATTACGTATTAAATATTTCTCGAATAGCCTCTTCAATTGATTGTATTAACCGCTCAGTAAATAAGATTAATTAATTATTTAGAAGAACTAAACATATTTATTGTGTGAAAATTATCAAATAATTTTATAAGGATTTATGTAATAAGCACAAATATGTTGGTTAATCAATTGTAGCAGTGTCTCTACAATAAATTTTTGTGAAACTTAAAAAATTCGTTGTTTTATTTACAAATAGCGTATTATATTCCATTAAGGACAAACTTCAACCTTCGTTTTTTATATGATACATACGCAGATCTTTATTCAGATTATACCGAAAATACAAAACAATATAACATAAATAATTACAATACATGTTGGTATCTTTCGGAGCTATCGACCAGGGGTATTTTTGCCCTGTGAAGAATTGAAGAAAAATCTATGCTAGCTAGCCATTTTTTTATTAAATATTTTTATTCCTTTAATGGGGAATGCACTGGTATAAGCCTTAAAAATTTATAAATAAATAATTATGTAATCTATATAATTTTATTTAAACACGAATGTTTTATTCGTTGTAATTGTGAAAAAACGTCTGAATAAATAGGCGAAGGGCCGTCGCGTATTTCATTTCGGGGAGTGTGAGCGGGGACGTGAAAAAATATCCGAGCCGTTTATACCGTTTAAGGCCTTCTCGGTCCCATATATTTCGGCGGTCCCCCCTAAGGCGCACTAATAATAATCTAAAGGTATCTCCTGGGATAAGGATCTAGACGGCGAGAGAGGGCCCTTTGTTGGCCTTACTCGGCCCCCGCGTCTTATCTTCCATTATTACCGCACCTGCCCTATCTTCCCTTACTTATCTCAAATTATCCATCGACGCATCGATCCCCTTTTCGAAATCCACTACGCAATTTTATTCAAAATCAAATTCCCACGTGTAGAAATTAATTTAAGTTTAATTTAACACACCGTAATCTTAAACAGTTTGGATTTGTAAGGAATGTATTTATAATTTTGTAAAAAAATAATCAATTATTGTTTGTTTATATTGTCATTTTTTGTGATTATGCAATATTAAAAATGCCTTAAATTTCATCTTCAATCATCCGCGCTTTGTCATTCATCTCCGAAAAATATATATATTAAACCGATCGGATCCTCTGCTCGGAATACCATCAATAAATATGCAAATTTCTGCAAAAAAAAAGTACGGACGGCCACATATTGAAAAATGTGATACGTCGCCATAAATCACTAAGAAAAATAGATGTTTCGCGCGCGGTGGGCGAACAGAACAAGAGCAAAATAAAAAAAAATAAAAGTGAAAAAAGGAGCGGGTGTGCAACGGGCGAATAACTTTGGCGGGTATGAAATTTCGTCTCTTCCGAATAATGTAAATAAGGATAAAGCGTTTTCAATAACGCTGGCGGGGACTTCCCGTTGTAATTTAAAACTTTGTATATTTAAAGGAGGGCGATAGAGCCGGGCGGTGAGCTCTGAAGGGGGGGCGGGGGCGAGTGGTGGTGCTTTAATTGAAAATACCTCCAGGCCTGACGATATTGATTCGTGTCCTATATTTCACAAATTAGGAATCATTCCGCGATTATTTTGTGTTCGATAGATTATTATTTTTTATTTCAACTCAGAATATTCACTCGAAGTTCTACTTAGATTTTAATCTACTTCCGCTTCTATACGTCAACGTGAAAGACCATGAAAGAAATTGCGACCAGTCAGCGTGTCAAAGTATTAAAAAGCCTCTCGGGCTGATGTTAATGATGTGAATCATTAATCCAAGGTAAATAGAAAAGAGTATTATTCATTCACTTGGTCACAGTTATTTAAATATATTAAATAAAAATGATTTGAAAATAATCGACGTAAGTCAAAAGTCACAGAGCTAAATATGAAAATGATTTATTAATTATTTTAAAATCATTTTTTTTAATATATTAATCTAAGGGTTATGGTTCCAGCAAGACTGAGAAATAAGTCATATACACAGTTGTAAACACATTATTTTAACTTATAACATAAAAAATACAGATTTTGTTTTAATTTGTAGTATATTTAAAAAATATAATTTTATTATCTTGTAAAATAATAAATCTATTCCTGGAGATCTCACTTCATTCAATAAAACAATAATTCAAAATCCAAATTACGACATTACAAAGTTGAACGATTTATGATTTTTGTGGGAGAATCAAAACTTTTACCAAAAATCTATTCCTGGAGTTCTCACTTCATTCACCAAAACAATAATTCAAAATCCAAATTACGCCATTACAAAGTTGAACGATTGATAACTTTTGTTGGAGAATTTTTTTATATGTGCAAATTTCAAATATCATACAGTAATTTTCCTACTGTATATAATTCTAAATAAAATATTATTCATAGGAAAAATAGAGTATAAAAGTCACGGGGAAGCATATTGACGTGCTTCTGTAATTACAGTACACGAATCCGCATAAATTTGCATAAAGTGTAATTGTGCATAAAGTATCACTTTCCACATCAGTTGCGTAATATACTTTAAAAATAATAAATATTAAATTTATTATTTTAATAAATAATTTTTAGCATCACGTCTACGTAACATTGGTCCTTCATTTCGTAAATTAAAGTAGTGAAACAAACCTATATAATTAATCAACGAATTATGAAAAATTACAGACCGAAAAACCTCCGGTCGATATATGTGTTATGAAAACATGAAACAATTTGTTTAATGTATTTTATATTAAATTTGGGAATAAAGATGTTTGTATATATATATATATATATATATATATGTGTGTGTGTGTGTGTGTGTGAAAAATTAGTAAAAGCTCAATTTCGTTTAGTTTAGAAATTATATATATACAATTTTAATAATCTTTTTTTTTAAGAATTTCATGAATGCTATTTCGATTTAATTGAATTGTAAAAAGTAATCAATCACTTTTTCATTAGTCCCTTTTTGTCTTCCTGGCCGCTCGTTTGTTCGGATTTATGGAATATAATGGCGTTATTATCGGGTTGAATGTATTTTCGGGCGAGTTCGTTCCACCCCTCTTATCTACCGCCAGTCTGGCCGGCCTAATCGGCGGATCAATCGACACTGCATAAATCATGGCATCCATTATTCACAATATCCCAAACGTCGGCTTTCGTCCAAGGGATGGATCGCGTTTGTTTTCACTAGCGATCGTATCGTGATTACGTTGTTGGCTATTTTTATTAGACAGTATAAAAAAATGATAAGCAATCAGAAAAGTTAATTATAATTTCATTTTATTTACTTTTTTTGGGTGCAATTATATTTTTGTTTTTAGGAACGCACAACCGCCTTTCTTTGAAAATTCGAAAAAAAAATTTCTACATGGAATAAAAACTTTCTGATTACAGATTCGATTTCAACAGACTTTAAATTATATCTGTAGTAGCTTTCAGCCCTTTGCAGTCTAAAATAATTTTTTGATGAAAAAAGTTGTAAGGGGTACCCCTTTGATTTTTTTCGCTTTTCTTTGAAAATATGAAAAAAATATTTCTACACGGAATAAAAACTTTCTGATAGCATATTCGAGTTCAACAGACTTTATATTATCTATGTAGAAGCTTTCAGCCCTTTGCAGCCTAAAATATTTTTTTTTTTACGAATAAAAGTTCTAAGGGGAATCCCTTTGAATTTTTTCGCCATTCTTTGAAAATACGAAAAAAATATTTCTACACCGAATAAAAACTTTCTGATAGCAGATTCTAGTTCAACAGACTTTAATCTATCTATGTAGAAAGTTTCAGCCTTTTTTAACCTAAAATAATTATTTTATGAAAGAAGTTGTAAGGGGTATATGCTATGTGCATATATATGTATAGATATTTGTATTTACTTATAACTATAATTACCTTTCACTCCCTCCCACGTTCAATACTACCACCTCTGTCATTAGTATTTAAGCGTTAATTTAAGATTGAAATGTATCATTCGATGAAGCCACTCTGTGGCGAAACAATTGTTGCAGTGATCGTCTAATAAACAGTGAAATCTTAAAAAAGAAGTGTTTTTTTTTCTACTAAAGTGTTGAAAATTGAATTTTACAAAGTAACTATCAAATATTGTATTTTGTTTTTAAAGACAACTGTTAATAAAGATTATTATTATTAAAATTACGAAATTCTCACGCAAACAAAATAGATCATTTCCTCTCGCGCGGCTCAGGAGATGAGACACAAACAACCGGTCCAGAAATTCCACTCCCTCGCATTTCTGTCGATTAGGTAAATTGACACATCTGAAGCAGCGTCGCGTGGGCCCTTCCGCAATTATAAATTACGAGCCGGCGCGGAAGGCCGCAGTTTAACGTCTCGCAGACAATTTTCTCCGTAATTGCGAATTATTTCGGGTCACATTGCGCGAAACGGGGATGATTCGACCGCCGGAGGGAGAGGGGCAAAAAAGGAAAGAGGAAAAAGCGAATGTTTGCAGCGATTGCACATATTGCCTCCGATTTTATGAAACCCCTTCGAAATTACACCGGCACGTGTTCTTTTGTAAAATCTGTTCGGATCCCTCGAGTTACGGCAGGAAAAAAAATTGGGGGAAAAAAAAGTTGAATGTGGAAAACGTGTCCGGGATTATCAGTTATTAGGCATTTTCAATAAATAATTTATAAAAAATATATTTTTTGAAATAAAACACGTTATTACTTCGTAGTACATCGTTATTCAAATAATTATTACCTTCTTTTATAATAAACTTAAGTTGCGTCGTCTTAAATTTATTATAAAAGAAGCGCCATCTTTTGCCCAATTTCATTTGGCGCATAATTGTATACATGACTTATTGCTCCGTCTTGTTGGAGCCATAACTTTTTAGTTAATAATTTTCGTGTGAATTATTAATATAAGGGTCATGGTTCCAATAAGACGGAGCAATACGTCATATATACAGTTAATAACTTGTACGCTTTTTTTTAATCCATATTTTACACTGTAAATAATTCTCAATCAAATCCTACTTTCACCAATTTTACGAGATCTATTTAAAATTTCCTTTAATTTAAATTTTCTATAAGAAGAAAAGTGTTTTTTAAAATCCTAATTTTTTTTAAGGTAAATTTTTGTGGAATTATGATTTTGTTAAATATGTAAATTGCTTTAATATCTTGAATTTTAATATTTTTATGTGACATAAAAAAATAATATCAAGGGATATAAAAGACGGATAACGTTCTTTTGTGTTTGAATTACTCGCAGGGCTAAAAGCAAATAATTAAATCCGCACGGAAAATAGAAATATCACCACCAGCAGGAATAAAGGAAGAAAGAAAGAATGAATGAAAAAAAAGGCGTGGAAAACGGGGAGTTGGTGTAGGTAAGCGGAAGATAAAAGAGCAATTCGACTGGGATCCGAGGACGTGCAGAAGTGGAGACGAGAGGAATTTAATTAAGTCAACTGATCTGATTCCTGCGGACCCGAATGCGCCGTTTATTACCTGCGAACGAATGGGGAGAGTCTTGCCGCTGTACATCGCGGCGGGCGATAATTGAATTTCGGAATTTGAGAATTTCTGCGCACATTAAAATTTCGCAGGCTATTGATCCCGGGGAATGGCGGCGGCCCGAAAACGCGCCGCGGCGAACCGAAACCGTTAATTAAGGTGCATCTGAGAGAGGGGGAGTCCGTAATGCATGTGTTTACTTCCTGGGAAACGTCTTCGTGCGGGTATTTCGCCACGAATCGATAAACGCCATTCCTCCTCCACCTCCACCTTATTCTGTCTACCGCTACAGATCGTTACATGTTTGCAAACAGAACGAGTTGCCGATTCAATTTAGCGATGGTCTTTTAAACGGTTGCATTCACAACAATCGGAAATTAATCTTGAAAAAGTTTTCTCCATACTTTTAATTACATTGGATAAAGCTTATATTAACTAAAAATTAATTTCATTTTTTTAAATTCAGATATATTTTTTTTAATATTTTTCCTTTCTACCGTTAGGTGTCAGATATTTCAAGGGATAAATACTAGTACTACTAATATAGAACGTTTTCAACACTTTCCCTAATTAATTCCAGGCCGTTAATTTATTTTTTTTACGATTTATTCTAAAATGCATCAAAAATGTATCCAACATGTTTTTTTTAAACATACATAATTTTTTTTCTGGATGTGAAAAGGAATTACGTAAAGTAAGGTAAAATTAGGTCGGTTTTCTTTTCCGCCCGGGATCCGTCCGTCCATCCATCCATTCCCATCCCGACGAACGACTACATTTAAGAAAGCCGCCCCATTTGAATTTACTTCCTCATCCATAAACATAAATCTCGCCTTTTCGCTGAGTAAGGTTTCCAATTCCACAGAGAACGCACCTCGGATTATAAAGGATTTTCCCGGGGATCCGCAGGATATTCACCCTTAAATAATCGAAACACCGGGTTGGAAGGGACAAACGTCCGAATCCCGCCATGCCGTGGGTGTTTCGAATTATTATTATTTTTTAAGCGGAGTTTACGATCTATCTATCAGCAAAAAACTCATACACACATTTTAGACGTACAGAATGGCGTTGCTTTTAGAAAAATGTATTTTATTTTTTCTTGAATAACATTCTCACTTATCACTTGGTGAAACATTTTGGAGTAATAATATTTAAAGGATAAATTAAACACTTGGTTTGTTTATTAATATAAATCAAGAATTTTCTTGATTTTTCTCAGATTTTTTGGAACAAAAAAAAATCACGGAAAAATGAAAATATTCAAATTTCGACGAAAATTCGAAAAATCCCCAAATGACTTCATATTATACCAAAATAAAGCTAAATAATGGGGGAATAATCTGTGAGAATTTCAGCAATATCAATTAATTAGTTTTCGAATAGTTCACTCGCAAAGTGCGCCTTGGAAAATTGGGCGCAAATATTGTTGAATTTTGCGATTTTTTTGTAACGGTTTTAAGTGGTGTAAGATGATAATATTCGGTGGAAATATTGCTAAATTTCTTAGGAATCTAATGCCTATAAATTTGTACCAATAAGCTGTCTATACAGTCTGTAATTTTGATTGAAGCACACTAAACCTTTCCCATAAGGCCTCATGTTAATTTCGCAGAGCTATTCAAGTCGCCAAAAATGGTTCAAAATTATAATTTATAGAAAAACTGAATAGCCTACGTTATTTCTATAATTATCAGGAGTCTTCCTGAGTTTTTTCAGATTTTTTGGAAACAAAAAAAATTTCATCGAAAATTGAAAATATCGTAAGGGGTATGCATGGAAAACATCCAAATTTCGACGAAAATCCGAAAATCTCCAAATGACTTCATATTATACCAAAATAAAGCTAAAGGATGGAGGAATGATCTCTGAGAATTTCAGCAATATCAATTAATTAGTTTTCGAATAATTCACTCGCAAAATGGGCAATGGAAAATTGGGCGAAAACATTCTTGAATTTTGCGATTTTTTTGTGAGTGTGTTAAGTGGTATAAGAAGATAAAATTCGGTGGAAATGTTGCTTAATTCTTTAGGAATCCAGTGCCTACAAATTTGTTCTAATAAGTTGTCTGTAAATTCTGTTATTTTGATTAAACCACAGACGCAGCTCAAATGGTCAATCGGCGGGCTTTCACTAAACCGTTCCCATAAGGCCTCATGTTAATTTCGCAGAGCTATTCAAGTCGTCAAAATGGTTCAAAAATGGTAATTTCTAGAAAAACTGAATAGCCTATGTTATTTCTACTATTATCAGGAGTGTTCCTGATTTTTTTCAGATTTTTTGGAAACAAAAAAAATTTCATCGAAAATTGAAAATATCGTAAGGGGTATGCATGGAAAATATCCAAATTTCGACGAAAATCCGAAAATCTCCAAATGACTTCATATTATACCAAAATAAAGCTAAAGGATGAAGGAATGATCTCTGAGAATTTCAGCAATATCAATTAATTAGTTTTCGAATAATTCACTCGCAAAATGGGCAATGGAAAATTGGGCGAAAACATTCTTGAATTTTGCGATTTTTTTGTGAGTGTGTTAAGTGGTATAAGAAGATAAAATTCGGTGGAAATGTTGCTTAATTCTTTAGGAATCCAGTGCCTACAAATTTGTTCTAACGAGATGTCTGTAAATTCTGTTATTTTGATTAAACCACAGACGCCCCTCAAACGGCCAATCGGCGGGCTTTCACTAAACCGTTCCCATAAGGCCTCATGTTAATTTCGCAGAGCTATTCAAGTCGTCAAAATTGGTTCAAAATGGTAATTTATAGAAAAACTGAATAGCCTATATTATTTCTATTATTATCAGGAGTCTTATTGATTTTTTTCAGATTTTTTTGAGAACAAAAAAAATTTCATCGAAAATTGAAAATATCGTAAGGGGTATGCATGGAAAATATTCAAATTTCGACGAAAATCCGAAAATCCCCAAATAACTTCATATTATACCAAAATGAAGCTAAATAATGGGGGAATATTCTTTGAGAATTTCAGCAATATCAATCAATTAGTTTTCGAATAATTCACTCGCAAAATGGGCTAAAGAAAATTGGGCGAAAATATTGTTGAATTTTGCGAATTTTTTGTGAGTGTGTTAAGTGGTATAAGAAGATAAAATTCGGTGGAAATATTGCTTAATTCTTTAGGAATCCAGTGCCTACAAATTTGTTCGAATAAGTTGTCTGTAAATTCTGTTATTTTAATTAAACCACAGACGCCCCTCAAACGGCCAACCGGCGGGCTTTCACTAAACCGTCCCCATAAGGCCTCATATTAATTTCGCAGAGCTATTCAAGTCGTCAAAATTGGTTCAAAATGATAATTTGTAGAAAAACTGAATAGCCTACGTTATTTCTATAATTATCAGGAGTCTTCCTGATTTTTTTCAGATTTTTTGGGAACAAAAAAAATTTCATCGAAAATTGAAAATATCGTAGGGGTATGCATGGAAAATATTCAAATTTCGACAAAAATCCAAAAATCTCCAAATAACTTCATATTATACCAAAATGAAGCTAAATAATGGGGGAATATTCTATGAGAATTTCAGCAATGTCAATTAATTAGATTTCGAATGATTCACTCGCAAAATGGGCAATGGAAAATTGGGCGAAAACATTCTTGAATTTTGCGATTTTTTTGTGAGTGTGTTAAGTGGTATAAGAAGATAAAATTCGGTGTAAATGTTGCTTAATTCTTTAAGAATCCAGTGCCTACAAATTTGTTCTAATAAGTTGTCTGTAAATTCTGTTATTTTGATTAAATCACAGACACAGCTCAAACGGTCAACCGGCGGGCTTTCACAAAACCGTTCCCATAAGACCCTATGTTAATTTCGCAGAGCTATTCAAGTCGCCAAAAATGGTTCAAAATGATAATTTATAAAAAAAACTGAATAGCCTATGTTATTTCTATAATTATCAGGAGTCCTTCTGATTTTTTTCAGATTTTTTTGAAAAAAAAAAATTTTTTTTCGAAAATTGGAAAATATTCAAATTTCGACGAAAATCCGAAAATCCCCAAATGACTTCATATTATACCAAAATAAAGCTAAAGAATTGGGGAATAATCTGTGAGAATTTTAGCTATATCAATTAATTAATTTTCGAATAGTTCACTCGCAAAGTGCGCCTAGGAAAATTGGGCGAAAATATTGTTGATTTTTTCAATTTTTTTATGTAGGTATCAAGTGGTGTAAGAAGATAATATTATGTGGAAATATTGCTAAATTCTTTGAGAATCGGATGGCTATAAATTTGTACTAATAAGTTGTCTGTACATTACGTAATTTTGATTGAAGCTCAGACGCATCTCAAACGGTCAACCGGCGGGCTGTTACAAAACCGTTCCCATAAGGCTTCATGTTAATTTAGCAGAGATATTCAAGTCGTTAAAAATGGTTGAAAAGGATAATTTCTAGATTGTGTGTTTTGTTTTGTATTCATAGAAAACATTCCGTAAACACCCATTTTCACACAAAAATTTAAAAAAAAAAACACGATAATTTCCGCGTATCGACAACACACAACTAGAAATTTATATTTTCCGGACGACGTTTATCAGAAATTATCGCATACAAATTTCATACATTTTACGTTGCGTCTTACAATAATGACACACTTCAAAATTTCTTGAATTAATTTCCCATCTGGCACTTGGTGAAACATATTACACTATGTAAAGTAATTTAAAGGAAAGACACTTGGTATTGTTTCACAGATTAAACTTTCATGCATTCTAATAAATTAAAGACGACGCAAGCGCCACCTGTTGCCTAATTTCAAGTGGCATCGTCAACGATTTGGGTTTACAAGGTAGACGATCGAGAATCATTGTTTCGTCCACTAAAGGAAGGCGAACTTGTCCTGTTTAAGCAAACAAGGAATTAAATTAAATGTGAAATTCGTACATTCGTTTGAAAATAGTCTAACAAACCGAAACTAGTCGGAATAAAGATTAATTTCTGAAACAATACCGAGTGACCTTCCTTTAAATTACTTTAGATAGTCACACTTGAATATGAGAAGCATATTTCAATATATTAAATGCTTATAGTTTTAATCATAATGAATAAAAGACGACACAAGCGCCTATGCATTTTTTTTCTCTTCGCACAATTCATCGCTTTTCGCGCCAAGTCAATTCGGCTCTAATAATCCATGAATACGGCAATGGATATATTAAATAAAATTAAACAAGTAATAAAGATAATATTCGTTATTAAACTGTATATTTTTGAGTTTACGTGAAGTGATTGATCACAAAATAGAAAGACTTCACACTTCAAAGTGAAGTAAGAAATAACAGTCTCTCTATTTCGTGATTAAAACTATAATCCGTGATAAGATTAAAGACACATCTGATTTCAGTAGGTACTGTGTTTTGCTTAAAATTAATTAAATCGAAAATAAAACCCGGCTGTATTAATACGTGCACACGCTTTAAGATGAATAATTTGACCGAGAACTGAAAATAAACTGACAACTTGTTAATATACGTTCTAATA
The DNA here is from genome assembly GCA_963082785.1 of Philonthus spinipes. Classification (NCBI taxonomy): domain Eukaryota; kingdom Metazoa; phylum Arthropoda; class Insecta; order Coleoptera; family Staphylinidae; genus Philonthus; species Philonthus spinipes. Next base: position 1,175,044 of record OY720310.1, on the reverse strand, counting down.
ATAAGTCCCTTGCTATTTTGCAACACGGTGTCAGGCATCGCGGTTGATACGTAAATAACGGCGCATTCAAAGCGATATATTATTATTAGAACCGGCTTTGAGTGATTACAGCGAAAAACCGCACAATGTTCCCCGAAATAATTGTAAATCCTAGTTTTGCACTTATATATGTATATTATTTATTTATCGTTATCAATTTTCAATCCTGGATCATTTAGGTTTTTTCCTTCAATTTAATTTTTTTAACAATCGATTGCCAACGTCTCAATAAATCGATGATAAAAACCCTTTTCTGTTGAAACAGGCCTACAACCATTCGCAGCAAATACACTCTAAATTTCATCCGAGACAAATATACTTTATTTGATAATGATATAAACTCCTGTTTATTTAGTATTTGTTGCACGGGATTTTTTTTCAGACTAGTTCCAACTAGTCAAGTCAATATCAAGGACTTTTGTATTAACCTGTATTAATACAAAGTTAATATAAAGGTGTCAAAAGGATTAGGGATATAAATAGTTGGCATAAAGGATTAAGGACATAAATAGTTCTGTTTTTTGTTTAAAAATTAAAATAAATAATATAAAATATTTTGAGTCGTAAAAAACGCGTTATTTCTATTAATTTAAACATCTTTTTAAATACAAATGTTTGAATTATTATTTCTATTTCTATTAATTTAAACATTTTTTAAATACAAATGTTTAAATTATTAGAAATAAAGCGTTTTTTACGACTCAAAATATTTTATATTATTTATTTTAATTTCTAATAATTTAAACATTTGTATTTAAAAATGTTTAAATTAATAGAAATAACGCGTTTATTACGACTCAAAATATTTTATATTATTTATTTTAATTTTTAAACAAAAAACAGAACTACTTATGTCCCTAATCCTTTATGCCAACCGCACGCACAAACACAACCGCAACATAATAACCAAACATATGCGAGTTCCATCTTACGTATTAATCCCTGTCCCTAATCGCATATGAGACCCAATTAACCCCAACACAACAGCGAACTTTGTGCGCGTTTGTGTGCATGTGTGTGTGCGTCACTTTGTAAGAGGATCAGGTACGAAGTTGGGTGGACATAAAAGTCCCACCCCTCTCGAGAAATCCATAATACCCACGCAGCAAACTCGGTCTCGTTTCCCGTGAAGATTTAAATGAGTCCTCCGCCACGGAGTGACAACACTTCCGCCGGAAGTCAGTCACTCTTATACGTGTCTTACGGAATTACCGTTCTCCGCAGTCTCGGGGCAATTAAGGGAGAACCGCGTTTTCGGGGGGATGAATCGGGGGCGTTTAGCCGGAATGAGTGAAAGTTACAACGCGCGGTGGAAACCTGATTAAGTTGGAAATTTACTCATATAATCGAGATAATATTGTAAAATGCTTTTCCTTCTTTTTATTTATTTTTGATAACCATAAAATGGGTTGATTCTTAAAAAAAAAATAAACATTGAAATATTTCTTAATTAAGGTTGAGGTTTAATTCTAATTTATTTAAAAATCAAGCATAGACTTTGATTAAAACACTTGGTTTGTTTCACTGTTTTCATCTATTCAACCAACTGAAATTAATAGGGGTGAGCATAATAACATTTTACCCTAGACTCAAAAAAAAAATCAATGAAACAAACCAAGTGTTTTAATCAAAGTCTATTAATTAAATATGTTTCACCACGGGTTAAGTGAGAAATTAATTAAAAAAAAAATCTAGCATTTAAATTCAACAAAATTAAAATATTCTGGCAGATAGAGCGACGATTTTATAGCCTTTTTCTTAGATTAAAACAATGCATTCAAGAACTGTCATGTGTACATGAGTTAATGAATTGGAGGATAGTGACAGAAGGGTAGTTATATTTGGGGGGAATATTCGGGTTGCGAGAAATGCAATATTTTTTAAGAAAGGATAGATTGTGAGGGTTTTGACTAAATTTTTTGGAGAGGGAGTAAATTGGGTGGATTCGTAAAGGAATTTGTTAGAGGGATTATAAAGAGAGTGGGTTATTGAGATGCCGGACTTTCGCGAGGATTCTTATGGACATTTCTTAAAATTCCAAATATTCATTTGGAATAACCCGACTTCATGTATAATTTCATATTCAATGGTTAAAACGTTTTAATTGTAAACTCAATTAGCATTAAATTAAGTGTGTATGTAAAATTATTCGCTTCTTTTAAGAACTTTCATAAACAATTAAAAGAAACCTTGACGATAAAAAATAATCCAACTTAATACCCACGGATTTTTGAGCGAACCGTTTATGGTGAATTACCCGGCGAATCCACCATAAACGATTCGCTCAAAAATCCAGGAGTATTAAGTTGGATTATCTTTTTTTATAGTCTGTCTTTAGTATGAGATAGATTATTAGTGCGTTATTCAATATATTTTCGATCTACACTTAACTCAATCACATTTTAATACTTCGTTTTTCCACAAAAAATGTTTTTTCATAAAATAAATATTTACAAGTAGAGAATATTTAAAACAATACACATTAGGGTTTTAAGAAATATTATTTATTTTTTCACCCAAAACCCGAATGGGTGCAATAGGAATATTGATTATATATTTATTTTATCTGTGCACCTTTTTCTTCTTAAAACCCGACTTTCGCAATATTTTTTTCCTGCTTTCTCGCCGCCCAAAGTTCGTTAAAAATATCCATTACATCCCCGCAACCCTTGCGCGCGTAATTTATTTTTTTCCATTAAAAGTAAATCAGCGAATATCACACACATGCGCGCTCCCCGTTCCACGTTCTGATGGGATTTATTATTCAATTTCCAGCCATAATCCCTTAATATGCGGGCACGATAACCTGTTTGGATTTTTCAGGAGGAGATGTCAAGTGGATGCCAGCGCTATAACTTTAATGGCTTCACGATCGATTTTTTTTAGCTCAACACGCATTTAAAAAAATGAAATTAATATAAACAAATATAATAAAAGAACAAAAATAAAAATATTAAATAAAAATGATTTGAAAATAACTAATAAATTATTTCCACAGTTAGCTCTGTGACTTTTGACTTACGTAAGTACGTTAAACAAATGCACATTAAAACAACTACTTATTGATATGCAATAGCAGGTGTACATTATGTAATTCAATATCCGGTGGGGTATTTGTCCGGGAAGTAGTTGTTTTAATGTGCATTTGCTTATAGTAAGTCGAAATGTCACAGAACTGAATGTGAAATTAATTTATTAATTATTTTCAAATCATTTTTATTTAATTTATTTAAATAACTGTGACCAAGTGAATGAATACTCTTTTCTATTTATAAAAATAAAAATATTCAGATGTCATACAATCGGAGTTTTTTATTACTTTAATTTTTATTTTGAATTCAAATAGTAGTTGTAGTGTTAACCACTAATCACAACTGAGTTAAAATAAAACTAATTGAATTAAACGAATAAAAAAGGAAATAATTAATCACTCAATCACTTTTTTTCCATTTTCTCTGCAATTAAGTACTTACAAAGTAAGTATACAAACATGAAAATATCTATTGGAATAACTAATTTCCGGGCAAATACCCACGCCACAATACAATAGATATTTGCTGTTGAATCTCAGCAACGTTTTTCAATAGATATTTGTATTTTTGTTTATTTATATATAAAAAATAAAATAATTAATTACTAATTATTTACTCTGCAATTAAGTAAGTACTTAATTGCAGAGTAAATGGAAAGAAAGTGATTAAGTAATTAATTATTTTCTTTTTTATTCTTTTAATTTAATTAAAATGCAATGTGAAACATTGCTACCATCTTTATAAAACTTATTAATATGACGTGCTCATATAATATTTTATATTCACCGGTAAATAAATATATTATTATGGTATTATCTTAGAATATTTGTTAATTGGATAAATAAAATATTATAATTATTATTAAATAAAAAATAATTAATAATTATACATAAGTATATTTTAATTATAACAATTTTCACTGTAATTACAAACGTATTGTTACTTTGTAATAAACATCTTTGACATGTTTTGATCATCCGCACGCGCGGCATTCGAAAACACACATCCGATTTATTCAATGGGCGGCTCGAGTGGAAACTGCGGTGCGGATACACAGGCGGCGGAAAATGGAAACCGGGATGGATATCATGTATGACTGCAGGATAAATATTTAACCTGACCATTGAGGTCACTCCTAATCGTATGCATATGTCGTCCGCCTGGAAACCCTTTCATTATATTATTGCTATTTCAGCGTTGGAATATTACATTTGCCCGTTTGTTTAATTTAATTAACAAAACTGTGAATAATTACAGGCTCGTATAAAATGGTTTGTGTTTTACTGATTAGTTTAATAATAAATAATATATTATGATTTTATGCTTTAATATATGTATTAAATTTAATTAATATCTCTGATGCTTATTATAAATCATTCATAAGCCTGTATTTTATATGAATTATATACACAATAAAATAATTATATAAACAATGTTTATGAAATTGTAAATGTTTTAATCATTTTTTTTTCATTCAATAAAATAATTATATAAACAATGTTTATGAAATTGTAAATGTTTTACTCATTTTTTTTCATTCAATAAAATAATTATATAAACAATGTTTATGAAATTGTAAATGTTTTACTCATTTTTTGTGTTATGATAATTAATGCGATTGATATAGAATTAAAAATATAATATTTTAATTTCTAAACCACATTAATGTGTATGAATTGTAGAAATTTTCAATGTACTTGAGGTATAATTTAAATTTAATTAAATATAAAGTAGAAAATAAACATCTCTGATAGGCCTTTTTCAATGGGAAATCGATGATGATGCCACATGGAATTATGTGAAAGATGGCGCTTGCGTCGTCTTTCATTTATTATGATAAAATAAGTTTTTTTTTTCTTTGAAAATTAAGTGTATTAAAGTATCATAACAAACACAGCAGTTTTTCTTTTTTATGCCGTAGTAAACAAAATTGTATATTTAGAAAGTTACAATTTCATTCTTTTTTGTTCCCTCTCTTTCCCGTTTTTTTTTTTGTTCCCGATCAATTGGCATCGAGGTGAACTTGAAAGGGCGCCGAGACGCTCTTGGCACAGTTCCCGGACCGGTGCCGCCGCCGCCCCCGACCACGCGAAAACACGGAATAGGGGAGAGATAGGACACGCGGGACCTTGAAACAACTGAAAACCGGAAAAGTTTGCCACCCGCCCCAACGATTTAATCGTTGAGCGCGAATTCCGGCCCCGAAAACTCGAATTCAGCGTAATGTTTACCGAATAGTTTGCGGAGTGATTGAAAAGTCGTTTATAGATATTGGAGCTTTTAATGGAAATTTCGTTTCACGTTTCAGATCGAATTTTATAAATCCGTAGAAAATGTATTATTAAATAAAAACTTGTAAAACAGATTTAATATAACAAGGAAATTTAAAGGTTTACGTGTAAAATATTTTTTAATTTCTTATTAAATAAAAATACGTGAAATAACGGCTGAGGGTGTATTTAAATACATTAAATGTCGATTACAGTTCGGAATTGTAGGAATAGACCGGCAATTTCTCAATGTCGCCCCGGCGGCGATATAATTAAATTTTGACCGCATACACAACACATGCGCGTGTCGCCGGCCCTTGCCTTTTCATTAAATGATGGATTACTGTTCCTTGTTGCGGGTCACGTCAATATATATCCCATCCAATGCAGCGGCTCTAGTTTTGCCAAACGCACACATTAAACAAGATATTGTAGTTTGTATTGTATACAATTTAGTGTGAGCACAATAAATATATTCGATTTATTAAACTTTTATTAAATAAAATGAAACAAAGATGATTCACACACGTGCAGTTATTTAAATTACAATGAAATTAAATTTGCAGTTGGAAAAAGAAATCGATGGAATTTTATTGATTAAAAAAACTAACCGTTTTTATAGTTAAATCGTAATTGAATAAATTATAAAAGAATGAACATTTCTGGTAATAGAAAAGTATGAACATTTCTGGTAATAGAAATGTTTTATAGTTAAATCGTAATTGAATAAATTATAAATTATAAAAGTATGAACATTTCTGGTAATAGAAATATTCATACTTTTTATTCAATTACGATTTAACTATAAAAACGGTTAGTTTTAATTTCTTGAATTAATTTCTCATCTGTTAATGAAACAATACCATGTCTATAATATAACTGTTTTTTTTTTAATCAAAACTTTAACACAAACGGAATGAAGGTGAAGAGGCATTCAGTTTTTCGTCGGAATTTTAAATAAAAATCATAAAAACGCCTTAATGAAAAATTCTCATGCTGATGACTTTAATAACTTGGGAGGGGAGATTAAGTAACTATAACAATAAAAGTAACCATTCTCGTAAAAACCGGGGCGGCTTTAAAATAATGAGGAGAGCGTAATGCGGCGAAGGCGCTGCCAAATTAAGAAATGCGAAACGTTTTTTTTTTGCTTGCTTTAAAGGTTGTAATTTTTTAATATTATAATTAAAAAAGCAAAAATTACACATTTAATATTTTAATACATACACAAACATCTTTATTTCTGAGATTGGAATATACAATTTCAATACAATATCTAACAATACACTAATAGATAATATTTGGGTGGCCTCATGGCCTGTACCACCGCGACCTTCAGATCTATTGTGGATAAAACAATTGACTAACGTTCACAATATATTTCCAACTCTGAAACTGGCTATCGACCAGTGGTCTTTCAGCCTTATTTTAATATTATTATCGATATTTTGATTATATTGAATACTATGATTTATAGAGAGGAATCAAAACTAATTTATATAATGTTTATTTTTTTAAAAACTTTTACAAATTAAACGCTTGGTTTTGTTTCACTATACCAAGTGTTTAATTTGTAAAAGTTTTTAAAAATTAGTTAAAATGTCTCATCAAGTGTTCAATGAGAACCAAATTGAAACTAATATTCTTAATAACTTAAACTTAATATTCGCCCTGGGTAAAAAAGGATAATCAAATGTTTAGTCAACCAATTAATTAAATAAACAATCGAAATTTCAACCCCGACACCAATTGGTAAAAGGGGACATCGATTATATATATATATATAATAATAATCGATGTCCCCTTTTTCAATATATATATATTGAAAATTTTAAATTGGTTGTCGAAATTTCGATATATATATATATATATATTATTTTTTGATTATATTATATATATATATATATATATATATATATCGAAATTTCGACAACCAATTTAAAATTTTGAAAATTATGAATACAATACGCAAAGGATAATACATCTGAACCTAGCTAGAAGTTTGTAACTTCTGTGAAACTGCCAAAAACTTGTTGACCCCCGGCGCATTCACCATTTTTATCTCGAATTTTAAGTGCCTCTTATAAAGTAATGTAACTTGAAATTGATTATATTTTCAATTAATAAACTGTACCCGTATTCCATCTTTATAAAATGTATTATATGTTATTGGATATTTATTCGAAATTTATGTAAAATTACAATATTTCTAGTAATAGCCCGGCGCATTCACCATAAACACAATTATGCCTTTGAAATAGATTTAGGCGGATTTTCATCGATTTTACAGCAGTATTCAATTATTAAATAAAAATGATTTGAAAATAATTAATAAATTATTTTTTCTAGTATTCAATTATATTTATATAACACAATCAACATTATGTATTTAGAAATTGTAATAAACGTGATTATGAATTTTAAATTTCATGGAACCAATATTACTTGCAATAGAATCATTTTTTTCTGGATGGATACTGATCAATTTGACAAAAGATACTTATCGCAGTTGAAAAAAGCTCTTGTTATATTAACCGTTGATTTTTTAGCTAGAAAATACATTTAAAAAGATCAACGGTTAATTCAAGACCAGTTTTTTTTTCAACTTACTTAATAATGCTCAATATTTTACACTGATATTTCCTCATTTTTTGGCTTCATTTGCGAAAGATTTTTTTTAAATTAGCTGCTTTTTTGTAATCTAAAAAAATCAGAGATCATTGATGATGATAATAGAAAGAACGTGGGCTGTTTAGTTTCCATAAAAATAATTATTTTCAATCATTTCGGACCAGTTCAATATCTCCGCGAAATTAACATGGAGCCTTATGGCAACGGTTTAAACAAGACCCGCCGATTGGCCGTTTCGGATGCATCTGCAGTTGAAGCAGAATTCCTAAACTCACAGGTAATTTATAAAAATAGGATTTTCAGCATTCGATTACTAAAGAATGAAGCTACATTTTCACCCAAGGTCATGACTTTAGTTCGCCTCAGATCGCCAGAAAAATAATCGCAAACTTGAAGAACATTTTCGCTCAATTTACGAAGGTCAACTTTACAAGCAGATTGGTAGAAAACTAAGTACTTGATAAGACTCAAATTTTCACAGATTATTTTCCTATTATTTAGCTTCATTTTGGTATAATATGAAGTAATTTGGAGATTTTTGGATTTTTGACAAAAATTGACTTTTTCCATACTAACCCCTTACAATTTTTTCAAATTTCACTGAATTTTTTTTCTTTCCAAAAAAATCTGAAAAAATTCTCGAAGATCCTTGGTTATCCTACTAGAATCATTGACTATTTTGTTTCCAGAAAAATAATTATTTTCAATCATTTCGGACCATTTTAATAGCTACGCGAAATTAACATGGAGCCTTATGGCAACGGTTTAAAGAAGACCCGCCGATTGGCCGTTTCGGACGCATCTACGGTTGAACCAGAATTACTAAACTTACAGGTAATTTAGAAAAACAGGATTTTCAGCATTCGATTCCTAAAGAATGAAGCTACATTTTCACCCAAGGTCATGACTTTAGATCATCTCAGACCATCAGAAAAAAAATCGCAAACTTGAACAACATTTTCGCTCAATTTACAAAGGTCAACTTTACAAGCAGATTGGGAGAAAACTAAGTACTTGATAAGACTCAAATTTTCACAGATTATTCTCCTATTATTTAGCTTCATTTTGGTATAATATGAAGTAATTTGGAGATTTTGGCATTTTCGACGAAAATTGACTTTTTTCCATACTAACCCCTTACGATTTTTTCAAATTTCACTGAAATTTTTTTTCTTTCCAAAAAATCCGAAAAAAATCTCGAAGACCCTTGGTTATACTACTAACATTATTGGCTAATTAGTTTTCAGAAAAATAATTATTTTCAATCATTTTAGACCATTTCAATATCTCCGCGAAATTAACATGGAGCCTTATGGCAACGGTTTAAAGAAGACCCGCCGATTGGCCGTTTCGGATGCATCTGCAGTTGAAGCAGAATTCCTAAACTCACAGGTAATTTATAAAAATAGGATTTTCAGCATTCGATTACTAAAGAATGAAGCTACATTTTCACCCAAGGTCATGACTTTAAATCGTCTGAGACCATCAGAAAAAATTCGTAAACTTGAACAACATTTTCGCTCAATTTACAAAGGTCAACTTTACAAGCAGATTGGCAGAAAACTAAGTACTTGATAAGTCTCAAATTTTCAAAGATTATTCTCCTATTATTTAGCTTCATTTTGGTATAATATGAAGTCATTTGGAGATTTTTGGATTTTTGACGAAAATTGACTTTTTTCCATACTAACTCCTTACAATTTTTACAAATTTCGCTGAAAATTTTTTTCTTTCCAAAAAATCTGAAAAAATTCTCGAAGACCCTTAGTTATACTACTAGAATCATTGACTATTTAGTTTCCAGAAAAATAATTATTTTCAATCATTTCGGACCATTTTAATAGCTCCGCGAAATTAACATGGAGCCTTATGGTAACGGTTTAAACAAGACCCGCTGATTAGCCGTTTCGGACGCATCTGCACTTGAACCAGAATTCCTAAACTTACAGGTAATTTAGGAAAACAGGATTTTCAGCATTCGATTCCTAAAGAATGCAGCTACATTTTCGTCCAAGATCATGGCGTTAGGTTGTCTCAGCCCACCGGAAAAAAATAGCAAACTTGAACAATATTTTTGCTCAATTTACAAAGGTCAACTTTACAAGCAGATTGGCAGAAAACTAAGTACTTGATAAGACTTAAATTTTCACAGATTGTTCTCCTATTATTTAGCTTCATTTTGGTATAATATGAAGTCATTTGGAAATTTTTGGATTTTCAGCGAAAATTGACTTTTTTCCATACCAACCCCTTACGATTTTTGCAAATTTCACTGAATTTTTTTTTTTCTTTCCAAAAAATCCGAAAAAAATCTCGAAGACCCTTGGTTATACTACTAACATTATTGGCTAATTAGTTTCCAGAAAAATAATTATTTTCAATCATTTTAGACCATTTTAATATCTCCGCGAAATTAACATGGAGCCTTATGGCAACGGTTTAAAGAAGACCCGCCGATTGGCCGTTTCGGATGCATCTGCAGTTGAAGCAGAATTCCTAAACTCACAGGTAATTTATAAAAATAGGATTTTCAGCATTCGATTACTAAAGAATGAAGCTACATTTTCACCCAAGGTCATGACTAATCGTCTGAGACCATCAGAAAAAATTCGTAAACTTGAACAACATTTTCGCTCAATTTACAAAGGTCAACTTTACAAGCAGATTGGCAGAAAACTAAGTACTTGATAAGTCTCAAATTTTCAAAGATTATTCTCCTATTATTTAGCTTCATTTTGGTATAATATGAAGTCATTTGGAGATTTTTGGATTTTTGACGAAAATTGACTTTTTTCCATACTAACTCCTTACAATTTTTACAAATTTCGCTGAAAATTTTTTTCTTTCCAAAAAATCTGAAAAAATTCTCGAAGACCCTTAGTTATACTACTAGAATCATTGACTATTTAGTTTCCAGAAAAATAATTATTTTCAATCATTTCGGACCATTTTAATAGCTCCGCGAAATTAACATGGAGCCTTATGGCAACGGTTTAAAGAAGACCCGCCGATTGGCCGTTTCTGATGCATCTGCAGTTGAACCAGAATTCCTAAACTCACAGGTAATTTAGAAAAACAGGATTTTCAGCATTCGATTGCTAAAGAATGAAGCTACATTTTCACCCAAGGTCATGACCTTAAATCGTCTGAGACCATCAGAAAAAAAATCGCAAACTTGAACAAGATTTTCGCTCAATTTACAAAGGTCAATTTTACAAGCAGATTGGTAGAAAACTAAGTACTTGATAAGACTCAAATTTTCACAGATTATTCTCCTATTATTTAGCTTCATTTTGGTATAATATGAAGTAATTTGGAGATTTTGGGATTTTCGACGAAAATTGACTTTTTTCCATACTAACCCCTTACGATTTTTTCAAATTTCACTGAAATTTTTTTTCTTTCCAAAAAATCTAAAAAAAATCTCGAAGACCCTTGGTTATACTACTAACATTATTGGCTAATTAGTTTTCAGTAAAATAATTATTTTCAATCATTTTAGACCATTTTAATATCTCCGCGAAATTAACATGGAGCCTTATGGCAACGGTTTAAACAAGACCCGCCGATTGGCAGTTTCGGACGCATCTGCAGTTGAATCAGAATTCCTAAACTCACAGGTAATTTAGGAAAACAGGATTTTCAGCATTCGATTCCTAAAGAATGAAGCTACATTTTCACCCAAGGTCATGACTTTAGTTCGCCTCAGATCGCCAGGAAATAATCGCAAACTTGAAGAACTTTTTCGCTCAATTTACAAAGGTCAACTTTACAAGCAGATTGGGAGAAAACTAAGCACTTGATAAGACTCAAATTTTCACAGATCGTTCTCTTATTATTTAGCTTCATTTTGGTATAATATGAAGTAATTTGGAGATTTTTGGATTTTCGACGAAAACTGACTTTTTTCTGGGTTATAGAGTTAAGTCATTCTATTAAGGGGCAGAATGACTTAACTCTGGTCGATAACCCAGACAAAGTAACACCTATATATATATATTGTAATTATTTAGGTTATATTCTAATGTATTATTTGCTGTATTTTATTATTTATTACATAATTATGCTTAAACCAAATCAAAACCCCGCTGAATAAAAGTTTCATTTTTATTAATCACCATCCCATTGTTATCACGATTGCGCAGATGAAAGTGAGAATAAACGAAATAAAAAATGTAATAACTCCCATTTAATATTGGAAAATATATATATATACAACAAAAAAATGTGCGAGTTGAACAATCTCACAGGGGCGCTTTATTAAAAAACGAACAGCGTAATATACTGAAATATTCTCGCGCGCCGTTTCAAACAATTTCATTTGAAGCCGGAACGGTATTTTGAAACCATTGCTTATTTTACGGGCGCTAATAAAAAAAAGTCATATGCGAAAAACCAATAAGGATTTTTTAATAATAAAATAATTTCGACGAAAAGTATAATAAAAAATGTCAAAGAAAATAATTAATTATTTTCAAATTCTTTTTAATTAATTTATTTTTATTTTATATATACAGAAAATATTTTCAAATCATTTTTATTTAATTTATTTAAATAACTGTGACCAAGTGAATGAATACTCTTTTCTATTTAGAGAAATCTTTATTAAAATACAATAATTTTAATTATACATACTAGCGATGGGCAAAATCGATTATTCAAATAATCGATTTATTTCAGAACTGCAAAGAATAAAGAAAATTTAATTTGAAAATGTCTCAAATAATTATGGCAATATTAATGATAACAACTGCATTGCAGTTTTTAATCACACATCTTATAGAATTGATTTAATTGTCATTTGATTACCTAAAATAATCGATTATTTCGTATTCGATTACCGAAATACATAACAGCTCTGTCTTGACACATTAACACTAAACCGTGGTTCGTTTAGATCTTTCCAAAATATTTAAACAATCCTAAAAAAATGAGGATCAATATAACCTAAACACACTAAAATAACCCCGGCTTTCATAATTCAAATTTAACTATCCATCATCCAACTATTACTCACCCTCAACAAGATTAATTACTCCCTTCCCTCCGCCGGTTAAAAAACGCCCAGCCCGCTTCACCTAATTACGCAAGATAATTAAAAGAAACTTCTCCTTGTTACAGTTATTAATTAACCAAGGAGGGTCGGTTCGATATTTCGATTATTGGATCAATAAAAGATTGTAAAGGCAACTGCAATTCCCGATTACACCCCGTCAATTACTCCCAATTTCAAAGTGAGCTCTAATTAATATCGATTCGCGTCAATTAACCCGAGTGGACGACCTTTAAGAGCTAGCGTTGTATTCTCATAGTGTTCTTTTTTTTGTTGTTGATTAATTTAAAACAAATGTAGTTTAAAACAACTAATTCTAGGGCCTATACCGCTGCAGAGATTGAATTATATAATGTGTATTAAATGATGATTAATTTACGTAATTTAAAATGAAGTTTTGATTTTAAGAAATAGTTTTATTACACCAAATCAATTCCGTTTACAACATCATCGCGTGTTGTTTGGTAATTTTCGCAAAGGCCGCTTGATATTGTACTTTCGGGACGATTCCCGCGAAATCCCCTTTTCCCACTAAATTTTACTTAATTCTCTATCCCATTTAGCGAGCATAACGTATCCGATTACAGGCGTACTTGACCCTTTCGCATCATCCAGACATTAACATCGTATTAACCCAGATCGCGCGGAATACATGCCCGTTCCGCCAGTTTCCTTCTGGCCGTAAAACCCCGCTGTAATATGCTGGAAGACATCGGGCGGATGTAATTGACAGTACGAAACGACCGACTCGCACATTGTTATGTTTTGCTTGTCGGACAGCCGGTTGGGTTTTAATGGCGAGGCGCTTTTTATTAGGCATCAATTGTATGATTGAATTGTATGAAAACACTTGTGACAAAGTTTTAAAATGTCAAATTAAGCAATCAGAGTGATTTGAAGTAACTTTACTAATAAAATTAGTCAATGCCTATTTTGAGACAATAAAATCAGTTTTACTCACTTTCGTTGCTTAATTTTGACAGTAAAATCAATTTTAGTCACTCCCATTGCCTATTTTTTACATTAAATATTAGAGATTATAATTTTTGACGTTAGGGAATGTCTTTAATGTAAAAAATAGAACCTCTAATGACTTAGTATGACTATAATATCAAAAATTGGCATTGGGAGTAACTAAAATTGACTTTACTATCAAAATTAAGCAATGAAAGTGAGTAAAACTCATGGTATTGTCTCAAAATAGGCATTGACTAATTTTATTTATTTATTTTTAGTTAAAGACATTCCCTAACGTCAAAAATTAGAACCTCTAATGACTCGGTATGACTATAATGTCAAAAATAGGCAATTGGAGTAACTAAAATTGACTTTACTGTCAAAATTAAGCAATGAAAGTGAGTAAAACTGATGGTATTGTCTCAAAATAGGCATTGACTAATTTTATTAATTTATTTTTAGTTAAAGACATTCTCTAACGTCAAAAAATAGAACCTCTAATGACTTGGTATGACTATAATATCAAAAATAGGCAATGGGAGTAACTAAAATTGACTTTACTGTCAAAATTAAGCAATGAAAGTTAGTCAAACTGATGGTATTGTCTCAAAATAGGCATTGACTAATTTTATTCATTTATTTTTAGTTAAAGACATTCCCTAACGTCAAAAATTAGAACCTTTAATGACTTGGTATGACTATAATGTCAAAAATAGGCAATGGGAGTGACTACAATTGACTGTATTGTCGAAACTAAGCAATGAAAGTGTATTATTTTCTCAAAATAGGCATTCAGAATGACTTTAATGTCGATAGTTAGCAATCAGAATTTAGTTAGCAATTAGAAATGAGGGTGACTAAAAGTGATTCTGATGTCAATATTAGGCAATGAGAAAGACCTTTAAGATCAAAATTAAGTCACTTAAAATGACTTTATTTTCAATATTAGATAGAGAGAGCCATTTGAAGTTATTCTAAGCTGAATATTTTAAATAGGGCAAAAAATGTTTGGAAGCAAAATATTTTACATTTACATCACATTTCTTATTCGAAATCCTTTGATCTTTTAATCAATTAATCATCCTGCTCCTTTCCTTTTTTTTTATTCTGGCGTAATATCAAACATGGGAAAAATGCGCCCATTTTTTTTCTCCCGGCGCGAACCGTGAAATAAATTTGCAATGCAAAATCCACGAGAAATCGCGGGATGAAATGAAACGTAACTGCAGATGTATATGGGAACGCGGGACTAAGATTGATGACATCGTGCTCGGCGGTCTTTCAACGACCCTCGGCAAGAAAATGGGCGGTGTTCTTTTGTTTTTCCCGCGGGGCGGAACGTGCATTTTCGCGAGGGACACAGCATCGATTTGTTGATACACGTGCAGGTTTTCTTTCGATCGGAATTGTTTCTGTTTCTCGCTCGGAGTTATTTCGCCAGGCTTTTTAGGGTGGGTTGAAACGTGGTGATCCGTCATGTTCTGAGAAATATAAAAAATAAATGCAAGGGATTCTCTTCCTTAACTTCTATTTTAATTCAAATTGCAATGTTGATGTTTTTCCCCACTGTATTTGATGTATATAGTAAAATTCATGTGATAAATAAGGAATACAATTAATATATATGCGACAATGGGAAATAAATTTAAGATATAGTGAAACTAATTTAATGAATAAAATACAATTGAAAAATATCCGTATTTCCGCTTTATTATCCCCATTTTTATAATAAAATCTACCTCAGAAAACTGAAACTAACGCTAATAAAAAAAGGGAACAATTTAATATCAGTGATTTATGCAGGGCGATTCATAACGTTAATGTCTTCCACGAGGAAGCAAAAAGAAAGAAAAAAAACTACTTAAAAGCGCTGGCTGAATAATTAACGTCGGCAAACATAATAATATTAATAGCTCGGACATATTTGTGCTTTCCACCTCTGCCTTAATGCGCAAACACAATTTAAATAATTCCGCGCGCCTTGAACTAAAAATTACCACTTTTATGGAATTAAAATTATAAGGATGTTACAAATAAAAGCTTTTTAGGGAAAATAATTTATTAATTAATTATTTTCAAATTATTTTTATTTAATTTAAAAGCTTTATATTCTGTGATACTTTTTTAGAAAGTGTAACCATATAAATATAAGAATAAGACAGAAAGACCTCTGGTCGATAGCCATTTAACAATTAATTAATTTTTGTGTGTTATACATAATCAATGTTTGTTACCTTATTGTAAACTTAATTGTTAATAAAGATTGTTATATATATATAAGAATAAATAAAGTTTATATTTTATTCTATTGTATTCCAGTCGATAGCCCAAGACAGACAAGCCTTTATTTTAATGAATATACGCAATGTTTGTTAAAATGTAATTGTCTTAATAAAGATAAATATCTTTATTTATATAATTTTAATAAATTACGTAATGTATTTCTCAAATGCTGAAACAAACTGCGGGCCTAATTACTAAGTTTAGCACCATCATCCTCCGTCTTCGCCCTTAAACAAAATTCACACCCTCTAAAATATTAACAAGCCGCCAATAACGATTCTCCTGTTCCTCCTCGGGAAGAGGAAGAGACATTAAATAATTCACGCTTCACTTCAGGGCGGCCGGAATCGATAAATAAACGGACCTTTTACACTAATTTTCACCGCCGGCTGAGCAGATGGTGCAATAAAAAAAAAAAAAAAGGGAGTAGACTATCCCTCCATAAAATTCTACAGCCTAATTGCACCAGCGTTAGATATGTAAAATATGTTTTCTCAATACTAAAAGATTGTTAATATTGATTTTCACTTGTTAATTAAATATAAAATTATGTTATACAAAGAAAGCTAAAAAAGTGTTTTATTATAAATTCACTTATTTTATATTGATAAATGTAATATATGTACAAAATAGAAAGACTCTTATTCCTTACTTCACTTTTTAATGTATGTAGTATGTAATATATGTAGTTTATTTCACATTATGTTTTTATTTTTTAAATTTGTGTTTCTGAATACAGCATTTTAATATTTGTATTGTGATGTAAAGGAAACACTTACCTTTTTTTATGCCACTTTTATTATTTTTTAAATGATTTGAAAATAATAAATTATAATAAATTAAAGACGACGCAAACGCCACCTTTTACCTAATTTCATTAAATTAATAAATTAAGTTAATAAATTATTTCCACATTTAGCTCTTTTTTACTTAAAATAAAAATGGTGTAAAAAGTAAGTGTTTTCTTTTCATTAACATTTAAAATGTGCCACAAAGTGAATTATTTGTATTGTATTACGTTAAACAAATGCATATTAAAACAACTACTTCCCGGGCAAATACCCCGCCGGACATTGAGTTACATAATGTACACCTGCAGGTGTAAATTATGTTACAGAGCTAAATATGGAAATAATTTATTAATTATTTTCAAATCATTTTTATTTAATTTATTTAAATAACTGTGATAAAGTGAGTAAATACTCTTTTCTGTTAGATTTAACTGCATTTATCCAATGACACATACATAAAAATCAATTTTCCACTGCTTCTGCACGTGTGCACATTTAGAATTAAGGATAGTAAAAAAAATGAAACGAATTTCGTTTAATTCGATTCCATTAATACAACTTTCCGCGATAGCTGATTAAATTCCAGCCGATAACATTAATGAATTTCCGTGGATTATCTTTTATATCCCGATGGTAAACTCCCTTCGACGGGATGATATGGTTGAGTGAAGAGGCGGCGGGCAATAATTGGTTATAAAGCTGAATATTGAATGACGGGGATTATTGGGATTTACAGCATCTCGCGCTTTCTTTTACGAGCCATTATGTTCCCAGAATAGATAAAACCGTTCGGAAATGACGGACTTTTACTCCTCCGGCCTCAGGCGCACCACCGCAGATGCTGTATTTATACGCCGGGTAATAAATATTTTTAGGAAAGGAAAACCAAATATTAAAATAAATCTTGTGTTGAATTAAAAAAAAACGCGCATTCAATCAAATTAAGAATTTCAGACAATCGATGAGTGAATACAAAACTTAAATTACTAAATTCTCTTGTATTTTTGTTTCTCTTATATTAAATAAAAATGATTTGAAAATAATTAATAAATTATTTCCTCATTTACTGTTTTCTATTTATTTTTTTGTTTCTCTTTATTACTTTGTCTCTTTTCGATCAAAAATTAAAACCATGGGGCAGACCTCTGGTCGATAGCCCAGACAGATTAACACCTACATGTATTGTAATTATTTATATTGTTATATTGTTAAAATTATCTATATAGTCTGAATAAAGATATATATATATAGAGCCATATACAGAGAGCTTTTTTTATCAGTATACATTTTCCCTATGTATACCTGCAAAATACGCGAGTCAACACATTGATGTATGTGTTTAGTTGCCTATAACACACAACTAAACATACATATGCCAAATAAATGAATCGTGTTAGACTTCAAATTATGTTCAATGCGTTTGATCCCCGTTTTTTTGGAGGTATACACTTTCCCTAATGTATACTCATAAAAAAACCTCTCTGTATATATAAAATAATTGCAGTCTTTGCATGATTTATATATTTTTTTGTCGTAACACTTTTTAATTAATTTTAATTTCTTAATGGGCTCTGGACTTGACGCCTGAAAAATGGGTCAACTTAGGGGATTTTTTCCTGAAGTCTAAAGAATATTTCGAAACGCGATTTTCTCAGCTATATTGGTCATAAAATGGATTACAAATTTCCAGTTAAAAAATGATTTCATACACAATAAAATCGACGAAACAATAAGAATGCAACTGTTAAAAGTATTCGATTGGAGATTAGAGCCGATTTTGGATGTTTTTTTTTAACTGGAAATTTGTAATCCATTGTATGACCAATATAGCTGAGAAAACCGCGTTTCGAAATATTCATTCGACTTCGAGGAAAAAAATCCCCTAAGTTGACCCATTTTTCAGGCGTCAAGTCCAGAGCCCATTAAGAAATTAAATTTAATTAAAAAGTGTTAGGACAAAAAAATATATAAATCATGCAAAGACTTCGAGGAAAAAATCCCCTAAGTGTTTTCATGTAATTTCATCCCGTTTTTTTTAGTTTTTAAGTTATAATAATAATAACAATAATCCTTTATTAACGGTGGCCATTAAAAACATTAAATACATTAAAACAATAAATACATTAAAAGCAATAAATTAACATATTAAAACTAATATATGAAATACTAAATATAAAACACGAAGCTTAAAAGACTAATAAACAAATAACTAAATACAAATAAGCAACATAAAATAAATACCACTGTTTGAGAGCTCGTATGTTAATATCATTGTATTATATTGTATGTATATCAAGTGCTACATTTTTTACGTATTATGACTATATTATATTGCACTAACATTATATTTTTTCTAGTTTATCCTGTAATTAGATCTTATGAATCTGTTGGATAATAAATAAATCATATTTATTTCAATCTTACTTCATATGTACTTTTTTTTTTCCTGTGTGTGTTTAAATAATGTATTCATAAAGACTTTTAGTCGAATAATTATGTGGAAAGTTTGCGCGGGCTGTAATGGAAGGGACGCTGAAAAAAGCGGACGCGGATTGCATTTGGAAGTTCTGGTGGATGCGCCGGGAGCCTCGCGTCCGGGCTGAGTTTTAAAAGGGTCGCAGCACCACGGAAACGGCGAATTTTTAGAACTATAAGAAGCTTTCGGGTTTGGGTCTCCATTAAAAAAAAACAAACAAACAAACAAAACGGAATCTGCTTAGGGGTGAAAAGTTTGTAAATAGAAAACAAACAAAAAATAACTCGGATGATTTTGTAGTAAGTAAACGGATTTCAAGTCGAGAGGGTTTTTAAGATTCGTTTTGCTCTGTAAGTTTCATAACAAATAATAATAATTATATCAATATAATTTGATATAGGCCGAAAGACCTCCGGTCGATAGATAAGAATATATATATGTTTTAAATTGTTTCATGTATCGTATATTGAATTAAATATGTATGTATTCTTTGGGAATAAAGATGTTTGTATATATAATTTGATGTAAAGTCCGTTTTTTTTAATATAACTAAATTTTATGATAAATTCTTTATTTGTCTGAAAATTTTTCTAGCACAAAAGATAAATTATATAAATAAACCCTTGCAGAAGTAATTTCCTTTCCAGTCCTCGCCTCGAAAATTTTAGATCGCATTCGTTACATTTCGGACTAACGGTTTTAGGGAATACATATTGTTTTATTTAATTTTATTTGACCTTGCAAAACGATTTGGGCTACGAAATTCTGCCTCATCCACCATATTCATCAGACCTTTCGTCCACCGACTACCGCTTTTTCAAGCATCTGGACAACTTCCTCCAGGAGAAATGCTTCAAAAACCAAGACGATGCCAAAAACGCCTTTAACGCTTTCGTTCATTTTCCAGGAGTCCAGAATTTTACGCTAAATAAACTTGTTTCTCGTTGACAAAAATGTAATGACGCTAATGGTTTTTATTTCGACTAATTATCTTGATAGAAAATATTATTAAATTATTAATTATATTATTATTATATTATTAATTATATTATTATTATATTATTATTATATTATTATTAATTACAATTGTATTATTAAAAAATATTTAGAACGGAAGAGAATCATAGGATTTATCGATTCGCAATTGCCTTTCCCAGGCGTGTAGAAATTCATAATCACCAAGAAAATTGTTTTTTTTTTATTGCCTAATTTTACTTTCAAGTCTCATTATTTGCTTAATTTTGACTTTAGAAACTATTTTGTTGCTTAATTTTTACTATAAAACCTCTTTTGTTGCTTAATAAAGTTAAAATTCTGAGCTAAGTTACGTTCGTTTAAAGACCTGCATTTCTTTTACAACAACCTATTTTTTATTTGTCAATTTTACATAAAAAGCTATTGATAAAGATCACGTGGTGTTCGAAATGTACATTTAGTAGTAAAAATAAAAACAATAATATTATATTATATTATATTATATTATATTATATTATATTATATTATATTATATTATATTATATTATATTATATTATATTATATTATATTATATTATATTATATTATATTATATTATATTATATTATATTATATTATATTATATTATATTATATAATTATTATTGATTAGGATAATTATTTCCTGTCCGTTCTTTCTTTCTTTTAACATCTATAATTAAAACTAAAACGCGTTATAAACCCCCAATCGTGAATGAAAAAAGTATTAATCCGAGGCACGCGGTTTTAATCCCTCGCCACAAACGGCCCTAATCTGGAATTGTAACAAAACCGTTATAAATTTGTTTGCGCGGGGGAAAGCACCACCCCCGCTAATACAGTCCATGTTTGGGTAAGTCCGACAAGGATAACCGGGGACGTTCTGTAAATATGAACGGAATTTAATATCGCGCGCGATAACCTTTGGATTAAATATTTAAGTGTTGGGATTATGCGTGGGGTGTTCTTATTTATGGGACGGCAACCAATTTTGTGGTATTTGTTTTTGAATTATTCATGTGCGGATCAACCAAGACGGCTGTGTTAGTTTACTTTTTATTTATTTGTGTGTTTATGAAAGTATTGAAAATAAAGATACAAGGTATTTTTTTTTGTTAATAATAGCGAAAAGGGCAGAAAGACCTCCGGTCGATAGCCCATTACAGACTAACCCACCAATATGTATTGTAAATATAAATATTTGTAAAGAATTGTAATTCTAATTAATTGTAATTAATTGTTATTGAATTGTAATTAATGCTGTCTGAATAAAGATGTTTCTAACATAAATAAAAACACTTAAACTTGTTTCTATAATAGCGAAAAAAATATATGCGGCAGCAATTTCGGTATTTGCAGTTTATACTCAAAATTACATTAACTTTTGAGATTTATTCTATTGGATGAGAACAATAGGTCTTATACCTATTGTTCTGTTTCCCCTAGAATGAAACCCAAAATTATGGATTTACAGTCAAAATTATATACAGGCTCCTTACACGTAACGGTAGAAAGGAAAACGATTAAAAAAAAGTATATACAGAGAGCTTTTTTATCAGTATACATTAGGGGAAGTGTATACCTGCAAAAAACGCGACTCAAACGCATTGAACCGATTAATGTGTGTATGTTTAATTGCCTATTTGGCATATGTGTGTTCAGTTGCGTGTTATAGGCAACTAAACACACATACATTAATGCATTTGACTCGCGTATTTTGCAGGTATACATAGGGGAAATGTATACTGTTAAAAAAAGCTCTCTGTATATATTATCATACAACCCTTATATCCTTTCGAGTGTCGGGTGTCAAAATTATTAAAATATTAACATCGTAATTATTTGAGGGGGTTTTAATAGTGAATGATCCATTTAGAAAACCCAAAACCGATTACACACAAAATACACGCGACGTGCATAATTCACCACTGGAAAATATTGACCCATCCATCACGACTCACGTGAAACCCACGTCTTTCGCGAAAACATCCCATTTAAAAACAAACAAAACATAAAAAAATCTCTCTAGTTTTTAAACGCAGATAAATTCATAATTGCGAATCGATAACGTCGCCCGTTTGTTGCAACTTGTGCAATGAAACCGGTCTAGTTTCGAATATTATTAACGGCATGCGACGGTGTTTGCGTAAACAGCTTTCAGTTCGGCCGGCACGAATCATTTCCATGCGTTCACGTAAAGTGCAAAGTGCACGTTTTTGTTATGTACAAATAACGAGGGAAGTTCGCTGTTTGCATTCGTACGAGTGTGGATTTTAGTTGTTTAGGCGGAAGTTTGTATAATAAAATAATGAGCCCGGTGGAATTGATATTGTTCGCCCCGTTTCGTTTCATTAAGGTAAACATTAATGAAGCTAGTGGGGAATTTATATTATTTGTTAATAATTATTAATATATTGAAATGTTTACTAAAAAAAACCTTTATTGGCATACACTTAACAAAACAACAACAACAAAAAAAGTAATGTTTACTATTTATGTGTATTTCCAGTGAAGTTTCCGCCATTGTGGTGTTCATTTTATTCGATTCGATAACGTATTTTAACTTCACTGCGCAGATTTCGCCGATCTGAAACAATGCGCATAGTTGATGCATTTTTCTACCGGAAAATCAATCTAATTCAGAAATAACTTTAAAAAACACGTAATTAAATTGTATATGCAGCAATAATTATTAATTGAATTGATTGATTGAGTTACGTGAAGATCAAATTAATTCGACGAATAAAGCACTAATAACCTTTCTTCACACTTTTATGTGTGAAGGAAGGTTATTAGTGCTTTATTCGTCGAATTACTAATTGTGTAAATTAATTATTTTCAATTTTCTTTTTATTTTATTTAATCTAAATTTCTCTTTCTTTAATTCATCTCTAAATTATTTATATTAAATAACACTATTTAGTCTTTCAAAGTCTATTGTAATATCGCTACAATTGTTTCACCACACTGTGGCTTCTTCAGGCGAAGAAATGAATTACCTCACACGCCAAATGAAGCGGAAATCGCCGCATCATTTATAAAATTTCCATAATCCGCAAAACAATGCCCCAGATACGCCGCAATAAAACACGTTTCGGAATCTCCCTCGGTTTTACTTCGGCCCTGTGTACAGGAGAATTTTGAAATATGTTGTTTACGGGCGTCGGGGTTTAATCAATGAGAATATATTACCGGAAACGTGGATTTGCCGTCGTAGAAATTTCAAAACGCAATGAAACGGAATAACCGAAGCAAATGGTGATGCGGCCACCGAATTGTATGGATTTTTCAATTTTTTTTTTTCGTTTTTCTGGATAGTCGAAACTGTAATTACACAATTTTGTGTAAAGTGCAGTGGATTAACAAAGTAAAAAGTGTTTTATATATAAGTGTAACGTATTAATACATAATACATAATTTTGTGTAAAACGCAGTGGTTTAACAAAAAAAAAGTGTTTTATATGTAAGCGTAACATATTAATTTCAGTAATTAGTATAAGGGGATTTATTTTTGTGGAAAATTGAATAAACAAATACGGAAATACATGTGTATGTGTAAAAATTGTTTTCCACAAAAACGAATCTCCGAATGCGAAAAAAAATATTACAAAGTCATTCATTTTAATCCCGCTGAAACAACAACAATAACAACACCCGGCGCGCGACATTTTCCAATTCATCACATCCGCGCGTTAACATGTATACGACTTTCTTAATGGGGAAAAATAATGCGGGAAGAAGGTCGCGCCGCGCTGGGAAAAGTTAAATAATTAATGTACACTTAAATGGGAGTTAACCCCGCTCGCCGGGGAAAAAGAGGAGCAGCTGGGAGGCTTTGTGCAAACTTTGCAATTTCGCACTGTTGGTCTTTTAACATTTGCATTCGCTTAATTAGCTCTTCATTATCACGGAAAACTTTTTGTTTGAGAGAGGGGCGGGGGAATGATTGCGAGGAGATGGTCATTAAATGGATTAAACTGTAAATATTGCAAAAATTATATATTTTTTTTTAAATTAAATCCTTTATTTAGTAGCAACTTCGACTTAGGATAGTTAACATTGATTAGCAAGAGAGGGTTAGTTACATTGATCAATGCGCAAAAACTAACTAACCATCTTTATTACTGTTACAATAACTAACTAACTAACAAACCATATTTATTCAAATGTATATATGTATGTAGAATAATATACAAAAATTAGAATTATATTCTGTAGATAATGAATCGGCTATCGACCGGAGGTCTTTCAGCCTAATGCGCAAAAATTTAGGATGATCGCGCAAAATGCAACTTTACTTACACGAAAATCCATAATATTATTAGAGAATACGCTTATCGATTAACAACTCACGTCCGCCATCGGTGATAAATCGAATTATCGCGCTTCATTGAAAATAAACAATCCGGAGCGGGATCGCGTGGTTTCCCATTGGTAGGATGCATTGTGGCAAACAATAATGGGTTATTATTACGCGTCGTCATTGTTCCCGGTCCCTTAGAAATTATTGCCATATTTGTACCTTGCCCTAATAGCATGTGCGAAATTTGTTCGCGCTGTAATTAATTTCAACCTCAGATAGAACGGCGATTAATCATTCGGAAAGACGCTTCGAATTTGTATATCCGATTGTGTTTCCGAATGCGAGAAAACGATAATTTTACATAATTTATTTTATATTAAATTAAACAGAATTTCAATTAAATCTATAAAAGATAATACACGTTTCTTTAGAAAGTTTTCAAAAATTGATCGTTTAATACATTCATTGTGCATACACGAGGTGTGGGGCTATTTAATATGTCGATCTCAGCAATCCAAGCTTGACGAGCTTGGGCTTTTCCAATGCATGGATTGCTGAGAGCTACAGAAGAGCCCAAGCTTGACGAGCTTGGGCTCTTCCAATGTCAAAAGCCATATGCTGCCTTGAGTTTAGATTTGTTCATCAAATCTAAATTCAATGCAGCATATTATCTATAACTGTGCTTCCACTTAAACTATAATTACCATAATTAAACCTCTCGATAATCATTTATGAAACAATTAATCGGAAATATTATCTGCGAGTACTCGAAAATCCATCGTGTAATATTATGTCGTTGAATAATTAAACGATTCATCGCTTTCGCTTGGCATTGTTAAAAGCACGCGCGCGCGTTTCCCAAATAGCTACGGTAGTATTTATGATCAACACTTGCGCTCACGATATCGAGCTTTCGCGAGCAGCTAAAAGCGCCATTAAGCCAACGCGCAAATAAGCCGGATGAGCCGGCTATATCGAATTATTCGACGGGAGAGAGAGAGGGTTACACTTGAAGCCTCTTTAATATACCCTTAATTCTTCGTCTAGTAAAATAAAAAAAAATAATCAATTTTAATGGTTACTTGCAGAATCATTTTTTTTATAAAATTATATATAATACTTCTACCAAATATTGGTGTAGAATTAATAATTCTAATTCATAAGCTGAAAGCTACTTTGCATATATATACAGAGAGCTTTTTTATCAGTATACATTTCCCCTATGTATACCTGCAAAATACGCGAGTCAAATGCGTTAGTGTATGTGTGTTTAGTTGCCTATAACACGCAACTGAACACACATATGCCAAATGCCAAATAGGCAACTAAATATACACACTTTAATCGGTTCAATACGTTTGACTCGCGTTTTTTTTGCAAGTATAATGATAAAAAACCTCTCTTTCTCACTATATATATATATATATATATATATTATTATATTATAAAAAGAGGAAACTTGTGGCTTTGTGAACCAGACATCTGACCTAGTTGAACTGTACTTTTGCGAGATTTGCTAAATTTAAATTCATATTTTAAAATTAGATAACTTTTATGATCTTTAATTCATAAACTACTCAATATATTAAAGTGGTTCTTTCATCTTCTTTATGTTGGTTGTTGGTCGTGGAGACTTTAATTATTTAAATAAAAATACTATTTTTATTTAAATAATGGTTCTTTCATGATCGCAGTTGTAGTTTGGATTAAACTCCAACAGACCGCGGCCCAATAGCCCGGAAATCAACATTTCTAAGCACATGTTACAGTTTAAACAGAAAAAAATGTTGCAAAAATTTTTTTCAAATATATGGTTTTTTATTAATTCGAATTTAACTTCTAAAATTTGTTTATCTCATATTTATGAATTATTAACTCAATAACTATTAACGTTATTCTATTGAGATTTTGTATTTCTGGGTTTTGAACTATAGAGAACATGATGGTGTGCTTAGTTTCGTTAATTTTAAAAGTTAAAATATCCCCCCGTGTCCGCGAATGCGTCATTATGAAACACTGTGCGCCGATTCCGATGAAATTCATAAAATTTATGAATATTATTATTTATTAATCGCGCACAAAACGAAGTGATCATCGGCCGTGAAACGACCTGTTGATTCCTCGTCGGAGCACCAAGAGTTTTAAACACAGATGATTGGATAGTGATTTAATTACGCAGGTGAATTAATAATGAATGAATTTGCGCGCTTTCTCTCGAAGGGAATCCCATTCAAATACACTGATTCGAACCGAAAGAAATTAATTCAATTACGCGCATTCCAGAATGTGTTCGTAAATTATTTATACAAAAAAAATCATAATTCAGCAGTGAAATTCTCAATAACTTTGTTATATTTTTTGTATATATTACAAAATTATATATATATATATGTATAATTATATACAATACATTAAACATTATTAATTTCAAAAACTGTGGATGGGGTAACTTTTGTTTTTTTTTACATATTCTGAAAGAGCAAGCTGTAATTAACATTCCGACTTAGTTTTATGAAGATCTCTTGAAAATTATAATTTTTGCGATTTTTTAAATTCCCAATATACCGAAAATATCAACAAAATCCGTTTATTCCGACTTCAATTGAAAATATCTCAAAAACTGCAGAGGGGGTAACTTTTGTATTTTACATATTCTGAAAGAGCAAGCTTTAATTAACATCCCTATTTAGTTTTATGAAGATCTCTTGAAAATTATAATTTTTGCGATTTTTTAAATTGCCGAAAATATCAACAAAATCTGCTCATTTCGACTTAAATTGAAAATATCTCAAAAACTGTGGAGGGGGTAAATTTTGTTTTTAACATATTCTGAAAGAGCAGGCTTTAATTAACATTCCTACTTTGTTTTATGAAAATTTCTTGAAAATTATAATTTTTGAGATTTTTTAAATTCCCAGTATACTGAAAATATCAACAAAATCTGCTCATTTCGACTTCAATTGAAAATATCTCAAAAACTGCAGACGGGGTAACTTTTGTTTTTTACATATTCTGAAAGAGCAAGCCTTAATTAACATTCTTACTTAGTTTTATGAAGATCTATAGAAAATTATATTTTTTGTAATATTTTTAAATTCCAAATATTCAGAAAATATCAACAAAATCCGCTCATTTCGACTTAAATTGAAAATATCTCAAAAACTGTGGTGTGGGTAACTTTTGTTTTTTACATATTCTGAAAGAGCAGGGTTCAATTAACATTCCTACTTAGATTTATGAAGATATCTTGAAAATTATAATTTTTGCGATTTTTTAAATTCCCAATATACCAAAAATGCCAACAAAATCTGCTCATTTCGACATAAATTGAAAATATCTCAAAAACTGTGGAGGGGGTAACTTTTGTTTTGTACATATTCTGAAAGAGCAAGCTTTAATTAACATCCCTATTTAGTTTTATGAAGATCTCTTGAAAATTATAATTTTTTCGATTTTTTAAATTTCCAGTATACTGAAAATATCAATAAAATCTGCTCATTTCGACTTAAATTGAAAATATCTCAAAAACTGTGGAAGGGGTAACTTTTGTTTTTTACATATTCTGAAAGAGCAAGCTTTAATTAACATTCTCACTTAGTTTTATGAAGATATCTTGAAAATTATAATTTTTGCGATTTTTTAAATTTCCAGTATAGTGAAAATATCAATAAAATCTGCTCATTTCGACTTAAATTGAAAATATTTCAAAAACTGTGGAGGGGGTAACTTTTGTTTTTTACATATTCTGAAAGAGCAAGCTTTAATTAATATTCCCACTTAGTTTTATGAAGATCTCTTGAAAATTATAATTTTTGCGATTTTTTAAATTTCCAGTATAGTGAAAATATCAATAAAATCTGCTCATTTCGACTTAAATTGAAAATATCTCAAAAACTGTGGAGGGGGTAACTTTTGTTTTTTACATATTCTGAAAGAGCAAGCCTTAATTAACATTCTTACTTAGTTTTATGAAGATCTATAGAAAATTATATTTTTTGTAATTTTTTTAAATTCCAAATATTCCGAAAATATCAACAAAATCCGCTCATTTCGACTTAAATTGAAAATATCTCAAAAACTGTTAAGGGGGTAACTTTTGTTTTTTACATATTCTGAAAGAGCAGGCTTTAATTAACATTCCCACAGAAAAAGCAAAAAAAAAATTTAATTATTTTCTTTCTAAAATAATTAAATAATTATTATTTTTTATTACTCTTTTAATTTAATATATCAGTAATTAGATTATTTGTTTGTAACTGTCCCTGTAACTTTAAAATGGCCATCGACACGAGGTCTTTCTGCCTAGATTAAATGATTTTATCGTACATCGCTAGTTGGTGATGTGGTGAAATGATGCAGTAATTCAATTGCTCTATAAGTAATAGATTTAATGTGGGGTTTTTGAATTTATAAGGAATGGTAGGATTTAGGTTCATACAGAATTTAGAAATGGAACGAAAATTATAATTCATAATAAATTAAAGACGACGCAAGCGCCAATTAGGCAAAAGGTGGCGCTTGCGTCGTCTTTAATTTATTATGAAGATTTCATATATTTACAAATTTGAAGTTTGAATTTAACGAATGATTTAAACTAGCGCTCACAAAGAGGGTAACAAAACCCGCACGATCTTTAATAACGTCGCCCGCCTATTATTTCAACTAAATCACACCCGACACGTACGTACGCGCATTTAATTACTTTGTTTTGCGAAACATTTAATCCGTCCGCCTCGCGTTCCCATTACATCCGACTGGCACTTTCCATATTGGATTTTCTTCTAATCCCCGGCATCGCGTCAAGTTATAATGAAGTCCAATTATTCCCGGCGGCTCTATTAGCGCCGGCTAATTGATTTCCTTCGTGTGCAAGGGAGGAAGAATGAAAATGATGCCCTGCACTTGGGAAAACCGGCGGCGATTCGTCATTTTTAATTAAAATAGACGACCGCGGGATTTTCGTGTGTGTATGCGTGAGGCGATGAAAGATTCGGTTAATTAACGGTGCTTGATGGTGGAAGGTGTTAATGGATGATCCAGAGTGGTTATGAATATTTTTTTACTTCCCTTAATTGCACTTTTTTTTAAAGATAATTTTAATTTCCATTAAAAAAATGTCAAATTCTTTTTATTTAATTAATAAAATCATTGTTCATTGATTAAGATATGAATGTAACACGAATTAGTGACTACCAAAAACTTTCAACTGAACTACACCCTTAAAAATCTATCACATTTTAACGAAAACAAATATTTCCGAGAACCCTTTAAACCCCGAATGAATATCCACCCACTTGCATAATCCGCGATCTCTTAATGCTCTTCGCACCTGAAATTTGAATAAGAACCGCCATCTGGAGCGATAATTTTTACGTTTTCTCCTCCTTTTTTTTGAGCGCGGAAACTTTTTAATCCCGCCTTTTCGGATTATGCCATCTGAGGAGAGGGCCACTCTGGGAATTAGCGCGATGGGCCCTTAAGTCGCGCCCTGAATAATTGAGGGGAGCATTGTGCTCGAAAACTGGAGACTCGAGTGGCCCCGTTTTCACTTTTACCGAGTTATTAAAATTTTACGTGGGGGGTTGGCGAGCAAGTCGTTTCGAGTGATAAGATAGTGGGCGAGGGAGGAATAGGGAATAGGGGTGTTGTAATTTGCGAGAGAGGGTGATGTTTTAAAAATTGATTATTTAAAATTTCAGTCTGTTTTAAAATGGAATATTCATTACTTGTTGTTGAAATGCGTTTTGTTTTTATGTTAAAATTTTCTAATAATAATAATAATTTTCAATTATTCTGTATAAAGGTGAATTACCGTAAATAAATGAATGAAATGAATTTTTTAATGAAAATGTTTCCATTGCAGTTTTAATTACATAATTAATATGAAGGCAAAAAATTAATATACAAGGTGTACAGAAAATGAGTGAAAACCTTCAGGTAACTTAATTCATTAATTAATTTTTAATAGAAAATCCAAATAAAAAAATGTTGTATGGTTCTTCATTGAGGCTCACGAGGTCTTCGGAATTTTAAATATTTCACTATAAATTAGTATTGTTTTTTTAAATATTTTGTAAAAAATCAATAGCATTAACAATCAATTAGACACGTGTATAATTCCATTGATGTAAATGATTAATAAATCGGATATTTTTACAATTTTATAACTTCATCATTCAGCATTCTTTTAATGAAAATAGATCTGGCAACGACGCACGCTCGTTTGTAAAAGAAAAGGTGTATGCAACACCTCCAGCGGATGATGTAGCAGTTATAAACAGGATAAATGCACACTTGTTTGATCCAGCGTTGCCAAATGTATAGTTCTTTTAAGTGGCCCGTGAGGCTTAAGGAAGGACCCTGTGACTTATTTTCGTTAATATTTTAATCTAAAAATTAGTCAAAGAGTCACGCTACTTAAAGCTTTTCACTCATTTTCTGTACACCTTGTATATATATATACATAATACTACTGCGAA
The DNA here is from genome assembly GCA_963082785.1 of Philonthus spinipes. Lineage (NCBI taxonomy): Eukaryota > Metazoa > Arthropoda > Insecta > Coleoptera > Staphylinidae > Philonthus > Philonthus spinipes. The sequence continues at coordinate 1,143,738 of OY720310.1, read as the reverse complement.
CTGCAACAAATTATTTAATATAAATGGAAGCAATAAATAATTGTTACAAGGCTATCTGTAGACACCGGGTAAATGCTCGGGTAATTAAATAGAAATGGAAAAGTGAAGTAAGGAATAACAGTCTTTCTATTTTGTGATCAATCACTTAACGTAAACTCGAAAATATACAGTAATTAAATAGACGTTTGTAAAACTTACAGTGTAATTAATTTTTGCAGTTGAATCGAATTTTACTGATCATTGCCAGAAATGTTCCTTGTTTAATTTCATTGTAATATTAATTTTGCTAAACCATAATAATTTAAAGACAACACAAGCGCCATCTATTGCCTAATTTCATGTGGTATCGATTTGGGTCTACGACCGATTTTGGTGTTGCGTCCTCTAAAGAAAGGCGAAGTTATCCTGTTTATGGGAACAGGAAATGAAATCCATTTAACAAATTGTTCAACCACCTTCCAACCTAAAACATCCTTAGTAAAATCCCCTCAAAAAATATTGAATTGAGCACAGTGGACGCGCAAAACAAAAACATCAATGAGACGGGACGCGCAATTTCGCCTCTAATCACAGTTTTTCCTCGCGTTTTCCGATCTGTTCCATCTCCCCGTCGCCCAACAGGAAGACATTACTCAATTCGATTGACACCGCCCTCTGCACACGAAACCATTTATTACTTTCAAAAATCTCATCGCTTCTACAAACGGAAAAAGGGAGAAAAGGACTTGATAAATCGAGGCGGCGGTTTGCTTTTTTTGCATTCAATCGGACGATTCTTGTAATTAAATTATCCCGCAAAAAAAGGGGTCCGGGAATGATTAATGGGATTGAAATGGATAATAAATAAATATACAAATTAAATTAGACAAAAAAATAAGACGCGACTATTGTTATATTTATAGACATTGAAAAAAAACAATTAATACAAAATATAAAAGAGTATTCATTCATTTGATTTAAATAAATTAAATAATAAATTTTAAATTCTCTTGAAAATTGGTTAATAACCCGAAACTAGTCGAGAATTTAAAGTTATTCAATCTAATCTGCTAAATGTGGAAATAATTTATTAATTATTTTCAAATCATTTTTATTTAATATATTTAAATGGCTGTGACCAGGTGAATGAATAATACTCTTTTCTATTTCTATTATTTCTAGTTTTTGTAATAGTTCTTCTTTTGAAGGTTTTTATTAATATCAATAAACGCGTTTTTTTTTTTTTCTTGTTTAATTTATATATTTCATATATACAAACTAGCGCAAACAGAATTTTTATTTTAACACAAGTTCAAGTGTTTTCAAATAAATACTCGTTTCTATTATATATATAGAAAAGCTTTATTTCTGAGAAATACGTTAAATCACATTACAATATTTACAACATTACAATCATAAATCTCTAGTTAAGCCTCAGAAAATGTCTATCGACCATCGGTCTTTCTGCCTCGTTTCTATTATTATTCTGTAAAATAATCCCATCCCTTGTCAAAACCTAATAAATTCAGCTATAATTATTCAACATTTGCGTAGCTATTCGAAGCGGATCAATTAAAACCCCATTGCCGAGTCCTAATTGCAGACACATTCAGAACGCGCGGGTTTCATTTCAATTTTATTTATCGGATGATTCCGGATTCCGGGGAGAGCGTGTCCTGGATAAATCGCCCGGTTTGCGATAGTGCTGGGGTTGGGCGAGTAAAGAGACCGATTTGTGTGTGTGTGTGTGTGTGAGTGTGGGGTTTATCCGCAAGTCGCCTGAAACGTGACAGATATCTGGCTGAAATTCGAGAACGGCCATTTGGAACCCGTTTTCGATTTCCGCCAGTTTCCCCCCACGCCTTTACCTTTTTTTTATCCTTATTTTTCTGTAATTAGATCTGCTGGATTGTGGGAAATTGTGTAGCCGGATTATTTCATTTTAGATAACTATGAGTTTCTATTTTTTTAATATATATATATACTGTGTATTTGTTTAACGATGCCTCATGGGGAGTTTATTAGTTCTATATTTAAGAGATTTGAAGCAAATTTTTGAGACAGCAAGGAAAGTCTTTCTTTAATGGGAGTGATATTTGTGAATTCATATAAGAGTGGATTTGAAGGATTATGTAAATGATTCTATCCGTATTCTTTTTTTTTCTATTTTAACTCAATATGTTATAAATTGATCATAATAAATTAAAGACGACGCAAGCGCCATCTTTCGCCTAATTTCATGTGGCATCGTCAACGATTCGATTCTACAATCTAGACAACAGAGAATCGTTGTTTCGTCCACTAAAGGAACGCTCTCATAAACAGGACAAACAATTACCATTCCCCACTTTAAATCTCACAAAAAAAATCAAACTAAGGCTCTGCACAAAAATGAAGAGCCGAATAAATCGCGCCGAATAAGAATGAAAAGGAGCAGGGAGGAAAAAAAATAAACGGGGCTAATAAAGGTGTGCTCGCGTGCTCCAGGAATTCCCGATTCGGGATTCGGGGCGTAAGCGCGCGCGCTCCCCGGGGATTCATTAATAAAGAAAGCTCCTCGTGTTTTGCGTATACTCGAGCGCGGGATTACATGCTGTTGCATAAACAGTGTTTGCGAGGAGCGAACGAAAGCTGCTTTCGCCGGAGAGCTTTATCAACACCTCAGGTAATTAATCGCGGGGGAACCATTTCCGAAGAGGGCCCATGATAAATGATTGAGAATTTGATTTGATATACGCGATTTACAAATGATTTATATCATGTTAGAAGGTATAGTCTGTTTATCAATTTTTTTTTAATAATAATTAATACTGTTTTATATAAATCGTGAAGATTTAAAATCCTACTAGGTTTTTAATTCAAAAATATTTCAGAATTTTTTCCGATTTTTTTTCGCAAGAAAAAAAATTCATAGAAATTCGAATATTTTCTAATGAAAAAGTGGATTTTCGTGAAAAAGGCGGAATAACTTCAAATTATACCAAAATATTCCTACTGAATGGTGGCATCAATTGCGTGAATTTAAGCTGAATACAACAAACAGTTTTTGTGCAGCAGGCATATAAATTTGCCATTTGAAAAATGAGCGAAAAAATTACCTAACTTTGTGATTTTTTATAGAAAAGCACATAACTTACATTTTAATTATTTTCTAAGGGAAATATAGACAAATCATTTCTGAATTCAATTCTTTAAGTTTTAAGATTCTATCGCATCTATGAACTAAGTTATCTTGATTTAAACAAAAAAAGCCTCGATCGAGTCTCACTTGAACCGTTTCCATAAGACACCATGTAAATGGAAATCATCAACTCAAATGGCCTTAATCAACCGGAAATGATTTTTTTCTAGAAAAATAAATATCCCACGCTCTTTTTAACATCTTTAAGATTATTTGAGAATTTTTTCAGATTTTTTTGGAGAAAAAAATTTTCATTGAAATTTGAAAAAATCGTAAGGGGTTAGTATGGAAAAAAGTGGAATTTTCGTCGAAAATGAAAAAATCTCAAAACGACTTCAATTTATACCAAAATGTAGCTAAAGAATAAGGGAATAATCTGTGAAAATTTGAGCCTTGTCAAGTAATTAGTTTTCATCCAATCCACTCGCAAAGTTGACATTCGATAATTGGGAGAAATTTTTATTAAAGTTTGCGATTTTTTCTTTGCGGTCTCAAGCGATAAAAACGGCATTAATTTAGGTGGGAATGTAGCTGAATTCTTCAAGAATGAAATGCAAAAAATCCCGCTTTTTTAATTTATCTGTGAGCTTAGCAATTTTGGTTTGAACAATGAAACGTCCAGGACGGCCTATCGATGGACCTCCACTTAACCGTTCCCATAAGGCTCCATGTTAAAATTCGCAGAAATATTGAAATGACTCGAAATGATCTAAAACGATTATTTCAGGAGAAACTAAATAGTCAAAGTTGTTAGTAGTATAATCAAGAATCTTTGAGATTTTTTTCAGATTTTTTGGAGAGAAAAAAGTGGAATTTTCGTCGAAAATCGAAAAATCTCCAAACGACTTCAATTTATATGGAAATGTAGCTAAAGAATGGGGGAATAATCTGTGAAAATTTGAGTCTTGTCAAGTAATTAGTTTTCATCCAATCCACTCGCAAAGTTGACATAAGAAAATTGGGAGAAATTTTTATTAAAGTTTGCGATTTTTTCCTGGCGGTCTCAAGCGATAAAATAGGCATTAATTTGGGTGGGAATGTAGCTGAATTCTTCAAGAATTAAATGCAAAAAATCCCGTTTTTGTAGTTTATCTGTGAGCTTAGTAATTTTGGTTTGAACACTGAAACGTCCGGAACGGCCAATCGACGGACCTCCACTTAACCGTTCCCATAAGGCTCCATGTTAAAATTCGCAGAAATATTGAAATGACTCGAAATGATTGAAAGCGATTATTTTGGGAGAAACTAAATAGTCAACGTTGTTAGTAGTATAATCAAGAATCTTTGAGATTTTTTTCAGATTTTTTGGAGAGAAAAAAATTTTCATCGAAATTTGAAAAAATCGTAAGGGGTTCGTATGGAAAAAAGTGGAATTTTCGTCGAAAATCGAAAAATCTCCAAACGACTTCAATTTATATGGAAATGTAGCTAAAGAATGGGGGAATAATCTGTGAAAATTTGAGTCTTGTCAAGTAATTAGTTTTCATCCAATCCACTCGCAAATTTGACATTCGAAAATTGGGAGAAATTTTTATTAAAGTTTGCGATTTTTTCTTGGCGGTCTCAAGCGATAAAAAAGGCATTAATTTGGGTGGGAATATAGCTGAATTCCTCAAGAATGAAATGCAAAAAATCCCGTTTTTGTAATTTATCTGTGAGCTTTGCAATTTTGGTTTGAACACGGAAACGTCCGGAACGTCCTATCGATGGACCTCCACTTAACCGTTCCCATAAGGCTCCATGTTAAAATTCGCAGAAATATTGAAATGACTCGAAATGGTCTAAAACGATTATTTCAGGAGAAACTAAATAGTCAAAGTTGTTAGTAGTATAATCAAGAATCTTTGAGATTTTTTTCAGATTTTTTGGAGAGAAAAAAAATTTCATCGAAATTTGAAAAAATCGTAAGGGGTTCGTATGGAAAAAAGTGGAATTTTCGTCGAAAATCGAAAAATCTCCAAACGACTTCAATTTATATGGAAATGTAGCTAAAGAATGGGGGAATAATCTGTGAAAATTTGAGTCTTGTCAAGTAATTAGTTTTCATCCAATCCACTCGCAAAGTTGACATTCGAAAATTGGGAGAAATTTTTATTAAAGTTTGCGATTTTTTCTTGGCGGTCTCAAGCGATAAAAAAGGCATTAGTTTGAGTGGAAATGTAGCTGAATTCTTCAAGAATTAAATGAAGAAAATCCCGTTTTTGTAGTTTATCTGTGAGCTTAGTAATTTTGGTTTGAACAAGGAAACGTCCGGAACGGCCTATCGACGGACCTCCAATTAACCGTTACCATAAGACTCCATGTTAAATTCGTAGAAATATTGAAATGACTCGAAATGGTTGAAAGCAATTATTTCGGGAGAAACTAAATAGTCAACGTTGTTAGTAGTATAATCAAGAATCTTCGAGATTTTTTTCAGATTTTTTGGAGGGAAAAAAAATTTCATCGAAATTTGAAAAAATCGTAAGGGGTTCGTATGGAAAAAAGTGGAATTTTCGTCGAAAATCGAAAAATCTCCAAACGACTTCAATTTATATGGAAATGTAGCTAAAGAATGGGGGAATAATCTGTGAAAATTTGAGTCTTGTCAAGTAATTAGTTTTCATCCAATCCACTCGCAAAGTTGACATTCGAAAATTGGGAGAAATTTTTATTAAAGTTTGCGATTTTTTCTTGGCGGTCTCAAGCGATAAAAAAGGCATTAATTTGGGTGGAAATGTAGCTGAATTCTTCAAGAATTTAATGCAAAAAATCCCGTTTTTGTAGTTTATCTGTGAGCTTAGTAATTTTGGTTTAAATACTGAAACGTCCAGGACGGCCTATCGATGGACCTCCACTTAACCGTTCCCATAAGGCTCCATGTTAAAATTCGCAGAAATATTGAAATGACTCGAAATGGTCTAAAACGATTATTTCAGGAGAAACTAAATAGTCAAAGTTGTTAGTAGTATAATCAAGAATCTTCGAGATTTTTTTCAGATTTTTTGGAGAGAAAAAAATTTTCATCGAAATTTGAAAATTTTGTAAGGGGTTAGTATGGAAAAAAGTAGAATTTTCGTCGAAAATCGAAAAATCTCCAAACGACTTCAATTTATATGGAAATGTAGCTAAAGAATGGGGGAATAATCTGTGAAAATTTGAGTCTTGTCAAGTAATTAGTTTTCATCCAATCCACTCGCAAAGTTGACATTCGAAAATTGGAAGAAATTTTTATTAAAGTTTGCGAATTTTTCCTGGCGGTCTCAAGCGATAAAAGAGGCATTAATTTGGGTGGGAATGTAGCTGAATTATTCAAGAATTAAATGCAAAAAAATCCCGTTTTTACAATTTATCTGTGAGCTTAGTAATTTTGGTTTGAACACGGAAACGTCCGGAACGGTCAATCGACGGACCTCCAATTAACCGTTCCCATAAGGCTCCATGTTAATTTCGCGGAACTATTGAAATGGCTCGAAATGGTCTAAAACGATTATTTCAGGAGAAACTAAATGGTCAAAGTTGTTAGTAGTATAATCAAGAATCTTTGAGATTTTTTTCAGATTTTTTGGAGAGAAAAAAAATTTCATCGAAATTTGAAAAAATCGTAAGGGGTTCGTATGGAAAAAAGTGGAATTTTCGTCGAAAATCGAAAAATCTCCAAACGACTTCAATTTATACGGAAATGTAGCTAAAGAATGGGGGAATAATCTGTGAAAATTTGAGCCTTGCCAAGTAATTAGTTTTCATCCAATCCACTCGCAAAATTGACATTCGAAAATTGGGAGTAATTTTTATTAAAGTTTGCGATTTTTTCCTGGCGGTATCAAGCGATAAAAAAGGCATTAATACCCAAATCATTAGAATTATTATATAACATTTTTATAAATTCAATAATTGAGGCTGTCACTTGATAAAACAGCATATCAACAAGTAGATAAAAACACAAAAATATTTTACTTTCACTATTATTCTGCCTGATGATGGCACTGTTTTGATATAAAAAAAAAACACTTAACTTTTTTATACCATTTAATCATTATCAGTTGTAATATCCCAAGGACATGGATAATGCGAAATAATTTAATAAGTTTTCGAAAGCACGCTGCTTAGCAACATCATAGCGATAAGCTCCCATAAGATGATTTCAGTGTAAGTTTATGTTGATTGCTTATTTTTGCACACGTGAATAAGAATTAAGCGATTTAATTGGATGCTTACTTCAGCAAGAAATGTTCAAACTAAGTTTGATAATGATTACCGTGTAATTGAAACTAATCGCTGAAGTAAAATAAAAGTGGTATAAAAAAAGTTAAGTGTTTTCTTTATATCAAAATTGAAAATGTAGCACGAAGTGAACGCCTCCAAGATCCATGAAATGTAGCAGTGTTTCTACAATAAATAATATATATATCTATATATATAATACTTTATTTAACGCTACTGCTTTTACATGATAAATATATACATAAATTATTCATAAAGTGCACAAAGTAAGATAAACAAATAACACATAACAGGTGACCAGTTATTCAATATGTAATAGTGAAACTAAAATATTTTTATGTTTTTATCTAACATTTTTATAAATTGTAAAATGCTGCGTAAGTATTACACAAGTATTTAAGACAACACGCAATCGAGACGTATCTCTCGTGTAAACCTTTTATAAATAAGAAATTTTAAGTGATAGTTAAATCCGTGGATTTTAAATAACCACTTACCCTCACTTAATTAATACTAAATTCGGTTGGGATCCGAATAGAGAAAAATTCACCCCGGTGTCAGAATTACGATAACTCTTATTGTATTGTGTCAAATAAAAAATATTAATGAAATAAATATGAATAGATTATTAAAAATCAATCAATAAAACACAGATTAGATTGAATAACTTTAAATTCTCGACTAGTTTCGGGTTATTAGCCCATTTTCATGAGAAAAAAAAAATTTAAATTCTCTTGAAAATGGGCTAATAACCCGAAACTAGTCGAGAATTTAAAGTTATTCAACCTAATCTGTGTTTTATTGCTTGATTTTTAATAATTTATTCATATTTATTTCATAAAATATGAACTACCAATGTCTAAATATTAAAACCATTAAAAAATATTAAATAAAACCGTTTGAAAATCCGGGACGCGACAATACACCTAATAAAATCATCTTTTCTAATATTTCACCACTGTTCACATGCAATTTGAAATATGAAAAAAAAAAAAAAAAATATTAATTTAAAACTTACACAATTAATGCTTCTCTCTTCGTGGAACTAATAAATAGCACGTTGGAAATTATAAGTGAATAATTAATAAAAATATCACTGTTTGAATCGTATTGAATTAAATTTATAACACACGCGTTAATTTACAATCAATGAATACGAATACTTCCTTTCGCCCGTATTGTTGATCTGATAAGAAAAACGTGCGTCATCGCCGGGCAATCTGATTGGTCCAAGCGGCTTCATCATGATTATCCTTTTTCGTTCTTCTCCTTCGCACTTTTTTTTATTATTAAGATACATCCCATTGTTAATTAATTACGGTATTTATTAAAGGGGCAATCGTTGTAAAAATTGGCTCAACTTTGGAAATTAATTGTAAAAAAAAATAAAAATGATAAAATAAAGCGGTTTCGATTATTTGCTTTCTTTACTCTTTGATATTGTATATCCAAAATTATGAATTGAAAATAAACAACGTAGCGGTTACGAGGGATATTTTTACCTGTATGTTTAAATTTGAAGATTATAATAATCTTAATCTTTATATCCTAAATATAATAATATAAATATATATAAAGATTATTATAATTAAATAAAACACTTTTTCACTTTGTTTGTATAACTTGTTATTTTATTTTAGTGACTATAGTTTCGAAGCATAGAGCATTATTATCAAACTAAGAGTTTGATAGTTCGAAACTATTGTTACTAAAATAAAATAACAAGTTATACAAACAAAGTGAAAAAGTGTTTTATTTAATAAACTCAAAATGTATAACCAAGTGAAAGCCTTAACAATCAACAGATTATTATAATCTTCAAATTTGAACATACAGGTAAATATATCCTTTATTTAGCATCCTGCTATATGATAACATAGATTTTCAAAAATATATCGTTTCATATTTCTTAAATTAAAAAAAAATCAATTGTGCTAATTAATTATTTTCAAATTTCCTCTAATTAAATTCATCCGGAATGGAAAGTGTAAATTTATGTAAATAAACAGCATTAATTTACAATAAATTAAAAGAAAGCAAAAAGCAATATAAAATAATCGTACCCCGATTTCTGTTTCTTAATTGCACCTTAACAAAACTCGAACCATTAAATCCCTTCGGTCTCACCGCGCCGATCCACCGCCCTATTGTGCACAATCCGAATGCCGGAATTAACATTTAGATAAAAGCGAGGATCGAAAAGTTTCGGGCGAAATTCGGCCCGTTATTAGAATAATGAATAATAATGCGCCGGGCATAAATATTCAGCCGGGATTGGGCGTCGCTGGGAAGGTCTCGCCCTTTGACTCCGCGGCCACTTCAGAGGGCGCGATTTAAATAACCGTGCACGGTGGAAACTCACCGACGAGCCAGATTTGCATTCGAGTGTTTTCGAGTGGACTGGGATATGTGGAATTGGATCGGATAATGGTCGTTGGTTGGAGTATAATAAAATTAAATAAAACGTGAATGAATGAGAGAAATGTGAAAACATACTGGTAATTTAATGGAAAAATCTGTTATTTTTTTATTTTCTCCGCGGATGTTTTTAAATCAGGATTTCAGCACACAATAAATACAATTACAAAAGCATTTTCTTTTATTAAATAAATACTAATGAATACTCTTTTCTATTTATTTGCATTTCCTTTTGTTTTGATAATGAAACGTCAAGGTTGTCGAAACTATAATCAACACCGTGGTCTATGTATAATTTTACCCTCTCCACGTGAAATCAGAGGCACGTGGAAAAAGAGGGTGACCATTTTATTTAAATAATAATAATAATAATAATAATAACCCGCAATGTGTGAACCTACAAATAATAATAATAAAAACCTGCAGTGTATGTACCTACAAATAATAATAATAATAACCCGCAATGTGTGTACCTACAAATAATAATAACAATAAAACAATCCGAGTTATACAAACAAAGTAAAAAAGTGTTTCATTTATTAAAATTGAATTTGACGAGATCTACAAGTTTAATCAACTTCATTCATTTTCATAAGAATTCAAATTTTTTATTTATTTATTTTAGTGGTAATTTTTTAATAATTTATTAAAAATATTGTCTTAGTTTTGCGTCAAAAATAAGTGTAAGTACGACAAAAATACTAAAAAAATATACCAAATCTACATTTGTTTTAAAGTACTTACATAACGTAAGTCAAAAAGCTACAGTAACTAAATGTAGAAATAGTTATTTTTTTAAATTATTTTATTTAATTTACATGTGTAATTATTTGCCAAATCTTCTTCTTCTTCTGATATCCCTTGTTGTCCCTTAAGACGTCGGGTACAATTTATTTATCAAATCAAATTCTTCAATTTGTTAAAAAAAAATAAACATACGCTATGGAACTTTAATATAATTAATGGTTTTAATATTTCTCCACTGTTCACATGCAATTTGAAATATGAAAAAAAATAAATATTAATTTAACACTTACACAATTAATGCTTCTCTCTTCGTGGAACTAATAAATAGCACGTTGGAAATTATAAGCGAATAATTAATAAAAATATCACTGTTTGAATCGTATTGAATTAAATTTATAGCATACGCGTTAAATCAAATTCTTCAATTTGTTGAAAAAAAAATAAACATACGCTATGGAACTTTAATATAATTAATGGTTTTAATATTTAGACATTGGTAGTTCATATTGTATGAAATAAATATGGATAAATTATCAAAAATCAACCAATAAAACACAGATTAGATTGAATAACTTTAAATTCTCGATTAGTTTTAAAAAAAAATTAAATTCTCTTGAAAATGGGTTAATAACTTTAAACTAGTCGAGAATTTAAAGTTATTCAATCTAATCTGTGTTTTATTGGTTGATTTTTAATAATTTATTCATATTTATTTCATACGCTATGGGTTATTTTATAAGCGTGTGCTTATTTTTTTACTGCCAACATTTATTTTATAAAAAAAAATCAAAGCAATCTAGAAGGGGAAAAATTCTCGATCATCCGATAGAAAGATGAATGGACGCTGTTAAATAATTTAAGATTACTGAAAAAAAAAACGAAAAATGCTCGAGTAGTGTCGAAACAAAATAACTGAAAGCAACAACAAAAAAATGGGAGAGGAATGCACCCCCAAGTCCTGAAAGTGTGTGTCTGGAATTTACAATAGCGGGCGTGTTGCGATTGTTCTCTCCGTTTCTTTTTTTTATTTTTCGCGGGAGGAGGCGTACATCACTCAAACAATGGGGGAAAATCGTTTTTGCGGGGGTGATTCTCGTTGTGCGGAACAGGAACAGTGCATTAGCTTTATAAATCACCACCTTTCAGCCGACTGACTACTTTAAATTAAAACAGAGAATGGGTGACTGATGATTTCTATTTTTATATATATATATATAATCAGTAATCTCTTTTACCATATGATATCGTTTTTTTTATTTATATACAGAGATCTTTTTTATCAGTATACATTTCCCCTATGTATACCTGCAAAATACGCGAGTAAAATGCATTAATGTATGTGTGTTTAGTTGCCTATAACACGAAACTGAACAAACATATGCCAAATAGTCAACTAAATATACACACATTAATCGTTTCAATGCGTTTAACACAAATCGAGAGTGCTGTGGAAGTATTGGAATGCATTCTCCAATTCATCCACAGCACTCTCAATTTGTATTATTTTCATACGAGTTATGGAAGGATTTGAATACATTCTCCAATCCTTTCACAGCACTCTAGCACTCCAGGTACAAACTATTGGTCGAGTTAAATGGTTAGTTAAATTAACCCTGTAGTGGTTTTTGAAAATGTCACCTTTTTTTTAATTCGAGTTAAATCTAATAGCGCACAGCAAAATAACACAAATCAAGTGTGTCGTGGAAGAGTTGGAAGATCCGTCACCTAAAAAAAATATTGACTGAATTTTGCAGTCAAGAGTGTACTTAAGAGATTTAATAATTATATTAAAACCGCGCTCCTTTTTTTTATTTTTTCAAAAAAAATTATCTTAAATTAAAGAACCTACACGAAAATAACACAAATATAGTGTGCTGTGGAAAGATTGTTTTGTTTAATAGGATGGGTATTTCTAGGTTATTGGAAGGCCAACTTTGTTTATTTTAATGGAAACATATATTTCCAAATTAGTTTTTACTTAACTTTTTATCCCACTCGTTAAAAATCAAGTAAAAAAAACAAATCGCAATTTATTGCAATTTAAATTAAATAATAAATAATATGGTAGAAAGACCTCGATAGCCCTTATTTCAGAATATATTATGAAAAAAAAATATTATTTTTATATTATGTTAAATTATATTCATTCATTCATTCATAATCGATACTCATTTACCGGCATTAGCCAGTGTTGTGTTTAGATTATATACAATGTATTATTATTAGTATTTCTCTCAGATAATAAGTATTTAGTAATAATAAATAATAAAATAGCGTTTGATTTGATGTATAAAAAAAAATAAACAAAAAAATATATAAATCTGTTTATTATTTTTTAACCCCATTATATAATCGAATTCAATTGTTTTCGTCGTGGCCGTAATTATCAAATATTTCGATAAAATATATAAATAATTGATACCGCACTGAATCAATTGACGGCCATCATAATATTTTCCATTGTGCCGAAATTTCAATTATCCGCATCGCATCGTGCGCATTTGCAATTTTCATAGAATAATTAAAACGCAACTGTAAACACACTGTCGCGTTGAAATAATGAAGCCGGTTCGTTTTTCCGGGCTGTGAGAAAACCGACGGAAAATAAACGAGGCGCGCTCGGAACCGCATTCAATACAATTTCCACCCTTCAACTGCGTTTGTTGTATTTATTTATTATTTACGACACGCTCACGTCTTTATTGAGACTATTTATTTATTTATTAAATACATTCAACTGAATGAAACAAAAAAAAACAGACATTTCAATTAGCGTGGGTTTCATTTCATTCAATTTCTAATTTATTCAAAAGAATATATATATATAATCGATGTCCCCTTTTACCAATTGGTGTCGGGGTTTTTATTCAAAAGTATAGCTTGTATTTTCTTATATTATTTGTATGAAGACATATTTTTCGCATAATGTTTAATTTTGTTTGCTAATATTAATTTATACTTTGTTCTCTTTTTTTCTGTTTAAATTTAAATAACTTTGCTTGTACTCTTCTTATATTATGATTTTGATTGTATATTTTCCCTTGTTGGATTCTTCCGTTGGAAAAATAAAAATTATTATTATTATTATTATTAAAAGTTAAAAATTATATTACAATGAAAATAAAAAAAAGAAAATTTCAGGCAATGATTAACAAAATTCAAGCAATCACTAAAAATTATGATAATAACTGAATAAATTGTTAAAAATCTACAAATTAAAAAAAAAATAGAAACACTGATTAAAATGAGTAACTTTAAATTCTCGACTAGTGTCGGGTTTTCAGCACATTTTAAGAACAATTCAAGTTGATTTATTAAACACTTCATATTTAATAATGGCTAGTTGAAAATAAAGTCACAACTCTGAAAATAAAGTGTTATGCAGAAAAAAAATAGAAGTGTTTTTTTTTATTATAAATATATTAATGGAAAATAATCTTCTTTATGTTGTTTGTGGAGACTTTAATTATTTGAATAAAACTATTTTTACAAATAGAAAGAGTATTCATTCACTTGGTCACAAGTAAATAAATAAATTAAATAAACTATTTTTATTTATTCTTGGATCTTGGAGGCGTTCACTTCATGGTACATTTTCAATTTTGATATAAAGAAAACACTTAACTTTTTTATACCACTTTTATATAAAATAAAAAATAAAAGTTAAGTGTTTTCTTTATATCAATATTTTTATTTAAATAATGGAAAATACTTCTAAACTTTGTTTTGAATAACAAATATGTATAACAAAGTAGAAGCCTTCGCGGTAGAAAAAAATAAATGTTTACGTTTTTTTTTTTCAATATTTTATTGAATTAATTACGTTCAAGTTTTTTTAAAGTATTCAAAATATAATCGTAGACGTACTTTTTCGAATCCTTCCCGTAAACAAAATCGACGTGCGTCCAATCGGGGTAATCGACCAGAAGAGCACCCCCCAAATTCGGCACCTCCGCAATCAGCCGCTCCACATCCTGCGGAACGCAAAACTTATCGTTCTCGCTGTAATACACGTAAACCGGCACCTTGATATTCTCCAACCTGTACTTAGGCGGCTGCGTCCTTTGATACTTAATCATATTCACCGCCTTCCCGTAATCGTATTTCCTAAAGATACCTGCAATGTAACAACAAAGCCGATGCTTTTTATTTTATTTTTACTGCCAGCCAGACGGGTGTAATGAATGTAAGTCTTTAATTAAAGCATCTTTTGATCGTTACTCTCTTTCTCTCTATCTCTCTCTCTGTCTCTGTTTATTTCTCGCTTCCTTTCTATATCTATTTTTGTCTTTGTCTCTCTCTCTTTCTGTTTCTGCCTCTCTCCTGTCTCTTTATCTTGGGTAATTACTCTCTTCTGGATGTTTCAGATGTGTCCCCGATTCGAAGGAGATCGTTTACAAGAGGACTGATTAAGTCACGGATCCTATCAATTAATTTTGCGGGATTCAAGTTAAATTGCAGCTCCGTTTCGCTTTTTTATGTATATACATTATTTGTTGAAAGCGCGAATTTTTAATTGGGTGTTTTCGTCCATTCGTAAAAGATGGAATGAAAATTGAATATAAATCTTTCTAATAATTATTTTACCTGATCGTACCATCTGGCTGTAATGCCTCAATTGTTTGGTCGACGCTCCCGCGGGATAATGGCCGTAAACAAGGGCAATTAAAGAGTCTTCGATTTGGTCTGAATAACCGACTAAGTAATAGATGGGCAGGATGCAGATCGTGCGCGCCGCCAAGGGTTCCGCGCAGATTTTCGGCAGCGCCGGGAAAATGTCTTTGACCGATGGGGCGAAATCGAAATGTCCGAGAATGTCAATTAGGCTGGGAAACTGAAACGAAATAAAGATTAAAAATTACTTTAGAAAAAAAAAAGGAAAATATTCCAATGGTTTCGTCCACTTACACTATTTTTTGTTTTCAAAATGAATTACCATGTATCCATATCAAATTCAATGAAAACAATTATTGGATAATTGGATTACCATATCAAATTCAATGAAAACAAAAAAATAGTGTAAGTGGACGAAACAACGATTCTCGATTGTCTTCCTTCTAGATCCAAATTGTTGAATTAGATAAAAGATGGCGTTATCTTTCCATTTATATGGTATAACTACTAATTTATAAGAACTTAAACTCGATCAAACCGTCCCGCCAAAATAAACTGGACAAGGTTTACGAATAAATGCGAAGTTCGATTAACAATAAAGACGACTTGGAAAAAGAGGCGCAGGATCTTACTCGAAAACTAAAGGAGTACGTCCTGGATAGTCAGTCGGGGAAAAATAGATTACGGTTGTCTAAAGAGCAAAAGGAGTTAAAGCAGGCCAAAAGCAAAATCAAGAAGAAGTACAAATTATTGGAGGACAAAAGGATATACAGAAAGCTTCAAAAATAAGTAATTTTCCGCGTTTAGCATAAGTAATGCTGAAGGAGGAAAATCGGAAAATTAACCAAGCCAACGAGAACAAGCATCAATTTTGGAGGCTTCTAAAATTCTGCAAGCGCCAGAAAAAAAGCTTTGGAAATTACTGTAACGAAGGTGAAAGGAGCAACTGGGAAGAACATTCTGGAATGTTCCAGCGAGCGCGCGATGGTAAACGCGACGTCATCGAATGACAACTGGTATGCATCGATATTATTTATTTTGTGGTGTAAAGTTAATGAACCATGAACATTCTGGAATATTCCAGCGAGCGCGCGATGGTAAACGCGACGTCATCGAATGACAACTGGTATGCATCGATATTATTTATTTTGTGGTGTAAAGTTAATGAACCATGATGTATGTAAATCAAGATTATATTGAATACAAGCAACTGAATTGCACCGCATGTTCTCGTTTAAACTCAGTGAACCATTCGCGACTCGTCCAACTTCACACAATGCAAGGCTTAATACTCACCAACAGCGGATTAGCCCCGACAATCCTCCCAATCAGACGATCCATCCTGAACAAAGGCGACGTCATGTGATCGGCGTAAACAGCCGGTGCGATCGCGAAAAACGCCTTAACCCTCTCGTTATACTCCGGCTTCTCCGCGAGCAGCACCAACCCCTCGGCGCACCCCTGCGAGTGCCCCACGTAATACAGATCCCTCCGCAGAGTGACCCGCAGCACGTAATCAATGCACGCCGGCAGATCGTAGACGCCCATCTCGTGCAGCGAAAAGTCCCAGAACGCCCGGCTGTCCAGCGGACCGTCGGGATTGAGGACGGTGTGGTTCCTGGAGTACGTGTTCCCGCGGCCGTTGCCCAGCCACACGTCAAAGCCGAGATCGGCGAGCAGAAAACCTGAATCGAATTAAAACGGATTGTGAGGGAGTCGAGGGCGGTAGAAAATCCAGGGAATTCGTTACCGAGGGCTTTTCCGGGTCCGAGGACGACGAAGGCGTGCGAACTGTCCGTTATGCCGTGTTGGAGGAGGATCGGACGACCGAAACGGGAGGGAATCCGGTGCAGCTCCAATATGTAACCGTCTTTCGTCGTTACGTGATGCCTTTCAAATGGATAACCGTATTTGATTATTAATTCCGGCTGCAATTAAATAGACACAAATGCAAATTATTTTAACTCCAGGGGAAAATTTGGCTGAAGTGATTGCTTATATATATATCCAGATAATTTTTGATACAGCATTTTCAAAAATTAATCACTCTTAAAACAGGATTTAATAATAATAATAGAACCATTCACATACAACAACATTCAAAAGGCAATCATTCACAAAACATGCAGTATTACGCGGAAATTCTTACGATAAATCACTTGCACGACTTGGTATATCCCGTCAGCGAGGAAGATGCCATCGGAGCCAGACCAACATGTATTACAACTCCCCAATTAATACAATGATGCGGAATTATAACTATGTTATGGAGGCGACCGATATATATCATTATAATCATAAAAAGTACATGCAGCATTTATCTGTTCTGTTAACCTAATTTGTATTTTTCGTTTTAGTCTAAGTTGAGTTTTATCATTAGCTAGTTGATTTTGTATATTTTTCCCTGTAATAGGAAAATGTAAATTTCTGTTGGGAATAAAATCTATTATTATTATTATTAAGATACCGGCTGATTAATCATCGAGATAATAATAATAATAATAATAATAATAAATCGTCTTTATTCAAAATTTTAGAAAGATACAAGAAAGAGGATACAATATAGTGCAGGCGAATTTCAACCCCTATCTAACCGATGTGTTATTAAATATTCAGAATAATTGTTGATAATTTATATGCCGGCAAAGGTGGAGTTGTGAGTTACGTGAAGAGATTCAAATAATAAAAAACAAAACACTTTGTATTCCTTTCTTCAATTGTTTATTTGTACGTTATATGTACATTTCGGGCACTAAGTGTCCATTATCAATAGCTTACAAAGTCTCTGTGTGACTTTAATTGCTCTTCCACTTAACCTGCTTCGATACCAAAAATAATTCATAGGGGAGTAACTAATCAGTTTTAAATAATAAATATACATAAATTAAAAGAGAGAGAGAAAATAAACTCCAGTCAAATTAGTTACATAATGTTTCATGTTTCCAATCTAATTTGTCGAAACATGTTTTTTTTTTAAAGTAAGGGTTTCTAAAAAAATGTATTTCTTTGTTAGACCTATCAAATATAATCCATAGGGGAGTACATAATCAGTCTTAAATAATAAAAATACATGAATTAAAAGAGAGAGAAAAAAATAAACTCCAGTCAAAACAATTACATAATTTTTCCGATCTAATTTGTCGAAACATGACTTTTTTTAAAGTAAGGGTTTTTAAAAAAATGTATTTCTTTGTGCTTATTTTTAAAGTAATGGTTTCTAAAAAATGTATTTCTTTGTTAGACCGGAGATTTAGTGGATGATGTGTTTCACTTACCACACTCAGATATGCATCTTCTACATCCACGGCTGTTGAACATTCTCGGACGCAATAAATTCCGACTGAAAACAGCAACAGAAGTAACATTTCATTTATTGCCGATTAACCGATTAACGTGTATGAAATTAATTACGTTTGTTTTAAGTAGGCCCAAACCTTTTATAAATCCTGACTGATTTAGGTTAATTATTCTTCAGATAGTGCTTTATCTGTATGTTAAGTATATGTTGTACACTTCACTTGCTTGCTTGAATTAAAATATTTGGCTGATGATAAGAAAATTTTTTAATTAATTCCATTGGTCATTACTTTATACAATAAATAATATTTGACAAGTAGATATGTACAAATTTAACAATTTAAATTTATATAATTATTAACAGAAATAACAATAAATTAAAATATAAAATATAGCAAAAGACTGATACATAAACACAAGTCGATAAAATCACAAAATCGAATAAAATCTAAAGTGGAAATTAATTAAATAAAATTCTTGTCTTTGCAGGAGAAACGGCAAAAATGTTAATCGATTAACTAAACAGTTTCACAAAAATTACCCAAATAAGAAGCAATATAAATTCCGAAACACGCGTTGTTTTTAGATCTCTCCATTGCAAAGAAATGGATTCCACCAAGATGAAGATGCTCCATGAAGAAGGTTTCAACTCAACGAGATCCTACAGACTGCGATAATTTTATGTTGTGTTCCTGGGATCGCAGACACTTATGAATTTAAACACGGTTGTTCACTTAACGATTATATTTCTTATAATTATAATTTCCAGCTGAAATTTACGATCGCGGAGCAAAACAAGTTGAAGTTTTTTATATCTTATTTATATTTTAACGCGATTCAAATATTTGTTTCCACTGGTTTCTAACATATCTTCTCAAATTATCAACGAGATATGAAAGGCTTAATTGCCGACTTAACACTTGCTCGGTTCTTTAGTTTTGAGAATAAAATAAGTTTTCATAATTTGGGAACCCTACACCCATATGGGTAGAAAGGGTCATTGAATATATATATACCCATATGGGTGTAGGGTTCCCAAATTGAACCGAGCAAGTGTTAAGTCAGCAATTAAGCCTTTCATATCTCGTTGATAATTTGAGAAGATATGTTAGAAACCAGTGGAAACGTGTATCTGTAAGCTTCGCAATTTTTGATGTGTGCACATGCACATCGGTTTTTGGAAGGTATACCCTATGAATTTATAATCAAGATCAAATTTGGAAGATATGAATTAACAATTAGTTTTGAATTAACAATCGAAAAATCTATCCCTTGAATACATTATTAGGGTTGCACGCGTGCTGGTGGGTGCACAGTAATAAACACATCCGTATAAAATAAGGGATGTTTGAGAATATTTAATGTACTCGCGCATATCCAAAAATATAAAAATTGTACGTCCCTAGATGTTAATAAACAAAGAAGTGATTGAATAGATACTTGAAGTTTACGAATAAATTGATAGGAATCTAACAATAGTACTCGAAATATAAATCTGGCAAATAAAGTTAAAAGAGGAATAAATTGATAAGAATCTAACAATGATATTCGAAAATCACATCTGGAAAATAATGAAGTAAGGAAAACATTTTCAAATATTCGCGAGTGGAGAACAAAATCAATTGAGTACACTTTCCGAGAATATCCTCGAATATTAATTTAGTCTAAATTTCTAGAACATTCTTGAATCTTTGCGAAATAAATCTTATTTTTTTTAATCCTGTCTTATAAACGCGAAAATAATCATAAAGTAAGCGCCATAAACCACCCTTAGATTACATCATTTCCCTTTTCAACGAAAAATTCGCGAGTGTAGAACAAAGTCAATTGAGTACACTTCCCGAGAATATCCTCGAATATTAATTTAGTCTAAATTTCTAGAACATTCTTGAATCTTTGCGAAATCCATCTCCTTTTTTTTAATTCTGTCTTGTAAACGCGAAAATAATCATAAAGTAAGCGCCATAAACCACCCTTAGATTACATCATTTCCCTTTTCATCCCTTCTTCTAAATATCGTCCCCTTTCAGCATTTGCGCGCATCAGCCGCAATCTGCGCCCGCCATCGGAAATGCGACGTTAATATTCGCGCGAATCACACGGTTTTCGCACAACAATGGAATTAGCCGGCTTGATCGATGCAAACGCAAGTAATCATCATCTTTTCAGCGTTCATGTTCGCGCTGAAATAACGTTATTTCGATTGAATGAAAAGTCCAGTCGGGACTGACCCGGATTTCGCGGATAAACGCGGTGTTTTTGTCGACGGAATAACAAAAATAAAAAAATAAGAATGTACACGGGAAGTTGGTTATTGGGGAGGAATTGATCCTTTCTGACCTCGGGATATAATAGGTGTTATTTTATATAAAAAAAACGATTTTTTAAAGAAATAGCAAAGCAAAACAAGAAAAAAATCGAGTTGATCTCGTTGATTGTTGAAGAGTTAGACTATGGAATTTTATACTAATTTTATTATAAGCTCCTCCCCCCTTAATTTCTTACAAAAGATTGTGGATTCCACACCTGGCCGTTATGTCCTGTAATTGTCCTGTAATGGGTGTTGGGTCACGTTTGGGCGGAACTGCAAAAATAATGGCAATTGTTTCAATTTTTGTAGTAGCTGCAACCTACAATTCCATATTTGATCCTGGTACAAGTTATCGTACACGTTATGAAATTCAAAAAGTGCGACAAACTCAGGATCCAATTACTTCATTTAAAGAACAAAATTGTTACTACTAATTTCGTCACAACAGATGGGTTGAAGAAATGGCTGTCCGAAATAATAAATATCCGCTTAATATTCAATTCAAAATTATCACTTTAAAGTAAACACGTTTGTTATAACTTTCAAAAATTGTTTATTTTGTATTTCACAATAATTGTTTCGCCACCTTGTGGCTTCTTCAGGTGAAAGTGATAAATATGAACTTTCAACAACTATCAGCCACCTCGATTAATAGTTCAATTCGAAATTAATGGCACTCACTTATTTTTTTATTTTCCAACTAGCAATATTAGTAAAAATATATCAATTGATCAATGGGAACTAAATAATAGAAATATCCGCTCGCTTCTGCAATGTCTTCCCAGGCAGATTTGTGCACATCCATCAATTGTCATTATTTCTACCTGGATATTCTTGGGATCTCATATACTACACCTATGGTTGTTTATTCCTAAACGTAGAAAAAACAGTTTTTATTTCTAAACGTAGAAAAAAAACTGTTTTTATTACTAAACGTAGAAAAAACCGTTTTTAATTTTTAAACGTAGAAAAAACCGTTTTTATTTCTAAACGTAGAAAAAACCGTTTTTATTTCTAAACGTAGAAAAAACTGTTTTTATTTCTAAACGTAGAAAAAAAACTGTTTTTATTACTAAACGTAGAAAAAACTGTTTTTATTTCTAAACGTAGAAAAAAACCGTTTACTTAAAATTACAGAAAACACGAATAACTAAAATAGTTATCGTTTACTGTAAGCGATTATCTTATAGAAAACATAGCAGCCTTATTACAGAAAATGTAAATTGTATAAAGAGCTTAGGCTATTATGCAATAGATGGCAACAAAAAGATCAATACAAACAAATTCTTGGAAAGTGATTGAATTATGTAATTTCGGAGTATACTCAAAAATTATGTTTAAAAATAATTTCAACGAAAAATTTTTTTTAATATTTTCGTTATATAACAAATCGTATAGTTTTCTGTTTAGCGCTTATTTACGCGTAAAAGCGTGACGAATGTCCCGGAAATTATAATTTGTTTACGCATGACGTAATTTGCGCTCAGTCGTTTACGAACCGGCCGTGGAAAAAGTCGCGCTCCCAGAACTGCACAAAAACGATTAGTTCCAAAAATTTGGCAAGGGGATGACTTTGTCGAAGGGTTGGTCGGCCGCGGCGGCGATTTTGCTGCCGAACGTCGGGGGTTTCCTGGGCAGTATACCGGTGCGCAATAACCTTCACCCATGGTACGTCGGCCTCAAGAAACCCGACTGGTCGCCTCCGAATTGGTTGTTCGCGCCCGTTTGGACCACCCTGTATTCGACGATGGGGTACGCTTCGTTTTTGGTGTATACCCACGGGGATGGGTTCAATGGTGAGTTAGAAGAAGAAAAAAACAATGGTGTTGTGCAATAGGGTAATTATCTATGCACATGCATAATTTATTGCATATGATGTCTGTGTAATGATAATTTATATCTTATAAATATTTAAATAAAATGAAACAAAGATGATTCACACGTTTGCAGTTATTTAAATTACAATGAAATTAAACAAGGAAGATTTCTGGCAATGATCAATAAATTTGATCGAATTTTATTGATCATTGCCAGAAATGATCAATAAATTTGATCGAATTTGATTGATCATTGCCAGAAATGTTCCTTGTTTAATTTCATTGTACTATAAATATTTGTTAGCCAATAAAAGTTAGGATTTTTTTATAAATAGGAAAGAATATTTCTTAAAAAAATTAAATAAAAATTTTGGTACGATCCTAAATTCTGTCCTACACCTCTTATTTTATTTAAATAAAAATACTTGTCCTTTCTCCTACTTATTTTTTATTTTACTAGATATATTTCGGAAACCATGTTTCCATCTTCAGTAGTTTCCGAAATATATCTAGTAAAATAAAAAATAAGTAGGAGAAAGGACAAGTATTTTTATTTAAATAATTAAAGTCTCAACAACCAACATAAAGAACCTCTTATTTTGTTCACATTTAATGAAACTTTCAGCCACCATTCATCTAGCGTATCTTATTTTGTTGTTTAGATTTTTTTTAAATACTGAATTTGAAAGGCTTCAAACAGCTTGGAATTTTCGAAACTAAATATTTCGCCTTTTCGATCGAAAATTATTTGATTATATAAAGTTGGCAATTAAAATTACTATCCGTGACGTCACTTCAAAATTATCGTGAACAGACTATATTAGAAAAACTCGGATCGCACATTACGGAATGAAATGTTAAATTGAACGTTTACTTTTATAAATCAACCACACAAACTTCGCATTACATTTACATAGACACCATTTTAACTTCAATGATGTTAATTAACACATATAACCATGTGTTGAACATAATAAAATATTTGTAAGAACGATATTTTTTTAAGAAAATATTCAACAAGCGTATGGATATATATAATTTTTCGAATCGCATCAGACTTCCATGAGCATTGTTTTGATGAAGGCATGATGTTTATTATTCTAGGTTGAACGGATCTCGTGTTGCGGTTAAATATGCTACGGAATTCTGAATGAAACGATATTGTTACAGCAAATCGGAGTTCTCTCTGAATCAACCGCTATTTGGAATCGCTCTATCTTCGTTTTGAGTCGATATCTACATGATCGAGTAAACTAGAATCCGGCCGATCGTAATAAATGAAAGTCGACGCAAGCGCCATCTTTTACCTAATTTCATGTATCAACGCGTGAAATTAGGCGAAAGATGGCGCTTGCGTCGTCTTTCATTTATTACGATTTTCATTATTCACTATTTGGTTTTGCGTTATGTGAAGTTATAAAACTTATATAAAAAAGGGGAGTCCGACGTGGTCCAGAAAATGTTCGATGAATATATTAAATAAAATTTGAAAATAATTAATAAATTATTTCAATATTTACTGTTTTCTATTTATATGTTCGATGAAATTGCAATTGTCGTATAATGCGAAGATGATAAATACGCACTGATGATGTTAAAATAGTGAAGAAATAAATAAGTACTTTAATTTAAATTATTGTCGTGGTTGTATTTTTAGGTCCTGCAAGGATACCACTGATGCTTTACGGAGGGCAACTAGCCCTAAACTGGGCGTGGTCGCCGATTTTCTTTGGATTGCACGATTTACGTTTAGTGAGTATACCGAAATGTATGATGCAATTGTATAAATTTCATTTGAGATGAATCAAATTATGTTTGTAACATAAGCACATCCACTCAAGAAAATATTCACAAATAACTCTTAAATAAATTTCTCATCTAACACTAGATAGAACATGTTGAATAAGTTAAGTAAAAATTAAACATATCGTTTGTTTTATAATAAATGTAAATATTTAATTTAATTTAACGAAACGTTCAGTCACCATTCATTGGTCGTCTACCTTATAGACCCAAATCGTTGACGATGCCACTTGAAAATAGGCAAAAGATGGCGCTTGCGTCGTCTTTAATTTATATATACAGAGAGCTTTTTTTAACAGTATACATTTCCCCTATGTATACCTGCAAAATACGCGAGTCAAACGCATTGATGTGTGTGTGTTTAGTTGCCTATAACACACAATTGAACCAATTGAACACACATATGCCAAATAAGCAACTAAACATACACACATTGCATTTGACTCGCGTTGTTTGCAGTTATACACTTCCCATAATATATACTGATAAAAAAACCTCTCTGTATATATATATATATATATATATATATAATAGATGTCCCCTTTTACCAATTGGTGTCGGGGTGTCTTTAATTTATTATGAATTTAATTTAATGTTTTATGATCTCAAACAGAATTATATATACAGGGTGAGTCATCTAACATGAAAAATTCAAATTTTAATAACAATGGTCACATTTAACAGCGGTGTGATTAACCGTGTTAAACTCCTTTCAACGACTCTAGCTTAAAGTAGTATTGGATTATATTAAATAAAAATGATTTGAAAATAATTATTTCCACATAGCTCTGTGACTTTTGACTTACATAAGTACTTTAAACAAATGCATTAAAACAACTACTTCCCGGGCAAATACCCACGCCGGACATTGAATTACATAATGTACACCTGCTGTTGGATTGCTCAAACTGTTATAAATTTTACCTTATTTTATTTTAATTAATATTTCATTGTTAATTTCAGGCTTTCTATGAAATAATTGCGTTAGATGTCCTAGCGGCAGCGACTGCTTACACATTCTTCAAAATCGACAAGAGAGCCGGCCTGATATTCGTACCTTACTTGATGTGGCTGGGACTCGCCTCCTCGCTGACTTACGTCATCTGGAAGGACAACCCTAATCAGGGTGTGCAAATTACGGAAATTAAGGAGAAATAAACGAATTATACTCAAAGTTATATCAAATAACTTATTTTTTTTTTTAAAAAGCACATTCAAAATTAACTCAAAATTTCATTAAATATTTTCTGTTACTTTCTTCTCATCAATCACATTATGAAATGAAATTTTATTCCACTTATTAACTTAAAATTAAATTTATTCAATGAATAATTAGTTTAAAATTAGAAATAATATTCACTTGGTAAGTAAAACATAACCAATTTTTTTGAATATTTTTGAACAAAACCAAGTGAATATTATTTCTAATTTTGAACTAATTATTCATTGAATAAATTTAATTTTAAGTTAATAAATGGAATAAAAATTCATAAGCTAAAAAAAAGATTTGATTTTAAATCAAATGAATTTTTATTGCTCTTGATTAAATATATTTCGAATATCATAACTCTTATTTTTATATATATATATATATATATATATATATATGTATAATCTAAAATCCCCATCTACCATAATGGTGGTGTAGGGGTAACTGTTATTTTTAAGAAATGAAGCTTTATAATTCGAATAATTTTGTATTTTACAGCTGAAATAACATTGGGATTATTGTAACTTTTCCCCTATTACTGAAGCATTTTATGTATGTGATAAAAATAAGAAGTATTTTTTCGCGTTTATGGTTGTTTAGTGTGCTTATTTCTTAGTTTATTTTTCTTAGTTATAATGGTGATATTTACACAAATATTTTGTTTTTTTATTGCAAATGGATTTTTGTTCTGATGTAGTATTATAATTAAAAACAAAACAAAAATACCTCTTCTGAGATTTTATATTAATCAAAATGAAATAATAAATGAATATTCGTATTATTGCTGTGTTTTTCTTCCTTATTTATAGTGATGAGAAATATAGAGCTGCTCCATCTTTGCTTCTGATTTATCAGATCGATCTTACTGAATTATAGTGTAATAACATAAAGTAAATAAAGATGTTTTTATATAATACTTACTAAATTTTTATGATCTAAAGCAGAGTGAGTCATTTATTATGAAAACCTTAAATTTTGAGAATGGTTACCGGCAAACATTTTATCCCAAACGCACGCTTACCGACTGTACCTGAAGAGCCCCAATCGGATTACCAAGAGATATCCGTTTTCGCGAAATAATCTTTTCTTTATCGTTTCTCGTGAAACTCATTAGCCGGAATTTTGGTAATCCGAGAAGTGCAAATCGGTAATCGTGCCACAAAGAGCTGCAACCACCCCCTGCGAAGAAATCGGGGTATAAATCCGGAGAGATGATCCACCCGAAGCCAGAGAGCTACCCGCCTCTCCGTCGACGCCGTTCACCAGGGTTGCTGTGTGTAAATATATATCAATACTTTGAACCATAAGTGTGTAACCAATTTTATACAAAAACGTCTTTATTTCGGGAAATAAACAACGGAGCAAATTTGTATACCTAATAGAATGGATCGAAAAGATCTGAATAATGTTTTCTGCTTATGGTGCTCACTTGCAGAGGTGACAATCGTTTTCTGCTTGCATAAAAAAATGTCTGCTGGATAAAATTATAATTTTTACGCCTGGTTCATTAGAATCTTGTTTACATTTATTTAATTAAAGTAGTTCAATTCACCAAAATTAAATTAAAAAAAGGATAAGAAAAAGAAGACTAAAATTGATTGAAGCAATATCTATAATATATATATTTTTTTTTTCATTATTTAAATAACATCTCAAAGAGTAACGTATAAAAGCAATAAATATTCTAATAGGTATAAGTTGTATAATAAACAGTATAAAAAACATTCGTTATTGCACCATAGTGTTCTTATAGTTAAGGCGAAACAAAAGACTAATGCTATGTATACAGTATGTGGTGTCGTATAAAAACACGCGAATATGTACCATCACCAGCATAAAAACAGCCCTCAGTATGCGCATTACGAATAAAAACAGTACAATTCATTCAACCTCAGAAAAAATCAGATTTTATTAACATGAGTGCAATTAAATGTAAGGGAAAGAAGAATGTAATGGAAGATTTTTTTTGGGGGGGGGGGGGTGGCAAGAATTTTTGGACAAAGAGAACAAACCGAGAACTATATGGAGACGCTGAAATAGTTGAAGTAATTAAAGCACAAAAGATAAATTGGCTCTGGTTTGGACATATAGCATGAATGGACCAAGGAACGGAACTATATGGAAATACTGCAATAGAATACAGGGTGGGGCAGAAAAACCTATCCGATTTCAAAAAAAAAACTCACATCCGCCACGTTTTCAGGTCCTATTGCTGTCCTGGGACGTCCAGGCGACTTCTTTTTCAATGCTGAACCCGTCTGTCGAAAATTTGACACCCACACTTTAATTAGCGTGATTTATTTACTCTACCTGTTCCCTCTTCTGAGAAAAAGGGATTTGAAATCGGATAGCTTTTTCTGCCCCTCCCTGTATAAGAGGATGCTGATATAGTTGGAGTAATAAAAACACAAAGAATAAGATGGTTTAGACTAGTGTTGGACAAAATCGAATATTATTAGTAATCTAGTATTACTAAATGTGTAATTTTAAGTATTTAAAACGAAAAAGTAACTTCAAATTTATGTTTATTAATAAATAGGAAATTATTTTTGATATTTTTATAATAAGAAACATTCATAAAATTATAATATACTTAATTTAGAAATAATAAAAGATCGACTTTGCCCATCACTAGTTTAGACATCTAACATGAATTATAAAACAAATCAAGTGCAATAAACTGTTTTCGGCTTACAAATAAAAAAAAAACCGTGTCTTTTAAATGAAATAACGAATTTCCCTTTTATTTTTATTATTATTTTCCAGTAGATATGGGAAATGATGCATCACATAATATATGATGTATCACATGATTTTCTACATACTGATCATCATAACTTGTGAATCATTGGCTTTTCATGTTTGGTACATCAATGAAAATAGCATATTTTTTTTCAAAATAATTAAAAAAAAAATACTTTCCATGCTTTTGAATGATTGAGTAACGTTAAGATCAAATTAAATTAATCAATAAAGCACTCTGTCCTTTACAAAAATAAATTTTGTAAAACAAAAAAAAGGATGGTTATTATTGTTTTATTTATTAATTCCATGCTTTAACAATCAATTAATTCCACATGTGATTGAGTCGTACTGTTTGAAACGTTTCATTTTTTTTATCCCTTTAATATCTCAACTCCGGCAGCGTTAAACTATTACTTAAGACCCTATTTTTTTATGAGTAATGAAAAACCTATACGTTAAAAAAACAAAATTACAAAAAAACGGTCCCTTTAAGGAATGGCAAACAAAATCGATGGTTTCGTTTCAATATAAAAAATGTGTGTGTGTATAAGTGTAATTTTTTTTCGTGAGTGGAATGCGAGAATCACAATAAACTTAATCTTAAGGAATGGACGCCGATTCGATTCGTCGCTATCGACCTAAAGATTTCAAAAAAAAATGGAGATCCTTGCTTTTTTCAGTTTATTTTTTTTTTTAGATGGGAATGACGGGCGCGCCCCCCGTGCCCCCCGCCATCTCGTAGACTTTCATCGCCACTTCGGCGGCTAGTTTGTCCGTGTCCGCTTTCGTGGCGGCTTCGGCGTAGACGCGGACGATGTCCTCGGTGCCGGAGGGGCGCACGAAGGAACGGCCCTTGTTGTATTTCGCGACCAGTGCGTCGATTTCGTCTTGCAAACCGTCGGGGGTGACGCAGAGACGTTCCGCGTCGGCCGTTGTTATAACGTTGCGATCCTGTTTTCATCATAAAAAAAATAATTGAAGGACGAAAATACAAACGTGAACGATTAGCGCCATCTACACAATGGTAACGACCAGTAAGTAATAGACATAAGTCAGAAAGAGACAGATTTCAGCAGATAGATTTCGTATGAAGTCATCCCTTCCCGATTTATTACAGTCATTATTTACTTATTCTACCCCACACTCGAAAGGATAAATTGGATTTTGATAACATATATATTATATAATATATAATTATTA
The DNA here is from genome assembly GCA_963082785.1 of Philonthus spinipes. Lineage (NCBI taxonomy): Eukaryota > Metazoa > Arthropoda > Insecta > Coleoptera > Staphylinidae > Philonthus > Philonthus spinipes. The sequence continues at coordinate 1,114,213 of OY720310.1, read as the reverse complement.
TATAATATATTATCCCCATTTTATATAATAATAATATATAATATTATATTATATAAGAATTATATATTATATAATATATAATAAATATATAAAATGGGGATAATATATTATATAATAATATCAAAATCCAATTTACCCTTTCGAGTGTGGGGTAGAATAAGTAATTCTTATATAATATAATATTATATATTATTATTATATAAAATGGGGATAATATTCTATTGTTATTTGCAGTAGTTTTTTTTTTTTCGTTACATACCTCAACAACGACTTTCATTAATTTATTCGGTAAGTCCGTGTAGGCGGACTCCCAATCGCTGGCGTCCCAGCCTTTATGGTGCAGGATCGTCTCCACCAGGAGCATGTCCGAAATGGCGTCACCCACGGTCTCATTAATCAAGTCGATCAACAATAGCAACCTTTCCGCTGAAGATTTACGGGATTCCGACAAACTAACCAAAAAAAAAAAAAAATATAAAAAAATATATTTTTGATTAATTTATTATTTAATTTAAAAAAATATATATTTTTGATTAATTTATTATTTAATTTAAAAAAATATATATTTTTGATTAATTTAAGCAATCAAACACAATTGCAAAAATTATATTTCCCGAAATATTCGCTTAATCAGGTATGGATTTTCAGTGTCTGCCATTTAATTTTTGAACGATATTGTTATTTGAATTTTCTGTATAATTTTAATCAAAAACGTTGGACTCATTCAATAATTTTACACCCAAAATAAGAGATCCACCCACCACAGCTATACTAAACTATCTCAACTAGGTAGGCTGATTGAACTGAGGAATCTATGAGAGGTAGCCTGGGAGGAGGCCTGAGTGTATTGCGTAGCTGCACACTCGCAAAATAATCTTTTAAGTAAACCATATTTATGCGATCTATTACCAATAAAAAATATTTCAAACAAAATTTATTTCTAAAATGAAATGTAATAGCTCCCTTTTAAAATTATCCTGTTCAGGTAACATTTTAATAAGACACATTATTATTACCAATAAAATAGTATATTAAATAAAAATTATTTGAAAATAATTAATAAATTACTTTCACACAATTCGAACAATTTGTTTTAATAGAAAAAAGGATTTATTCACTTGGTCACAGTTACTTAAATAAATTAAATAAAAAGAATTTGAAAATAATTAATTAATTATTGTTATGCAACAACAAATGTCTATTATTAGACATTTGTTAAAGTACTTATGTAACATAAGTCAAATTGTCACAGTAGCTAAAGGGAAAATAATTTATTAATTAATTATTTTCAAATTCTTTTTATTTAATTTTTTTTTTGTCCATTGAAAGAAAATATGTGGAATTTATTTGAAATGTTCCCGCATGGAATCAATCAATCTTAAAATATTTGAACGATTCTTAAAATAAATGACTACCTTGAATCACAAGACGCTTCCTTAAGTTTGTTCTTGGCAAAGTCGCTGAACACGACGGTGCCGTGTCCGTTGGCCTCGAAGTAAACGCCGATGTCGTATTCTAAAGCTTTGTGGTGTAAATGCTTGACCCCGGTCGGAACACAAGCAACAGGCACTTTCTGAAAATAAAATTATAAACACCGATCTGAAGTTACCCACGGATTTGTCCGGCGCCTCCACAATGGCGGATGCGCCGGGTAAATTATTTATTTTAAAAGTGATTCACAGCTTATAAACGAAAAAAAAAATAATCATTTAAGATGATAAAGTCAGGGAAAATAACCCCTGATGATAAAGTCAGGGGTTATTTTCCCTGACTTTATCATCTTAAATGATTTAGCAACAATCTAGTAAGAAAAACAAGTTCCTGAATTATGACAAACACCTTCGTTTTGGACCTTGAATCTGATATGTCTAATTTTTTATTCAAAGCTAATAATTGAAAGTAAAAATTATTTTAAATTAATCTTGTCCAGTTTCAATTACTTACGAGTTTCTTAGTGATGTATTCGGTCGAAGCACCGTTGGCGTAAGCCGTCTGTATTAAACCTAAATTGAGATCGATGCCGGTCTCTTCGAGCAGCTCCTTGAGATAACCGGCGATCAGGGTGGCTATCCGATCGCCGTCCAGCAGATGGAAATTGTTCGCGTCGTCCAAATAATAATACACGACGCGATCGGCGTCACCGTCCACCGAGACGCACCTGACGTTCGGTTCGTTGGGAACGCCCGTCGGGAAGGACTGGTTCGATTTAACGTAATCTGCCCCACACTAAATGAAAAAATAAAAAAAATACAAAAATCATTTTCATAAAGAACTGTTTATAAAACTCAGTATTCAAGAACGACTGATAAAAGAAATTATACACAATTAATTTAAGTGTGACAATTGTTTTTAAAAACTGAATTATCAACTAATTTTCTTTTGCCAGTTGTTCTTGAACAATAGATGGCGCTTGCGTCATCTTCCACTTATTACAATACATAAAGATATTGTTTAAACATTTTGTTTTACAGTATTAAAATTATTATTATTTGATTTGCGGGGCTGTAGTGGCGCTTCCACCTAAAGATATTTTGCACCTCCCTTTTTGCAGAAAATTCAGTTAACTTTTATTAACTAATAAACTTTGATTAAAACACTTGGTTTGTTCAATCAAAGTTTATTAATAAAATATGTTTCACCACGGGTTACGTGAGAAATTAATTCAAAATATATTTTATTAAATATTTTAGCAATTTCTTTCAGTGAGATTAAGCAGAAATCACTTTGCTAACCATATAATTCAATTTTCCGGATCCGATCGAAGCGTCGTTGAAATACCGGATGTTCATGCAGTCGCCCAATCTCTCCTGGAACAGCTTGATTTTTTTGGCTCCCACCCCGTTAGCGCCGTCGTACATGACGACATTTTTGTAATTGCCGTTGGCGTAGTCGCTGCCCCGCAGCTTTTTGAAGGCGGTGACGAGCTTGTTGTAGTAGCCCTCCTCAGTGGCGACGCCGTATTCGCCTTTGGTGTTCTTGCACTTGACGAAGTAGTGCAGCTGGGGGGTGGTCACGATCCCGAAGTCCATGGGCTTGCCCGACAGGGCGAGGACGCCGTCCATGAGGGATTTCGCCAGACTCGGACTGCTCGGTCTGAAATATCAAGGGAAGATTTTGGAAATGAATCAGACTATGTTAACATTTTAAGGATTTTTAAAAATAATAATAATTAATCACTCGCAGAAGCCGTAAAAGCGTGCTAAACAATTGTATTGAATAATGGACAAATTTATATTTTGAAAGTGTGACTATTAAAAAAAAAAAACTTAAAATGTTAACAAGTATGGACCCAACAGTTAAGTTATTAAGCAGGCTATGTTTGTGCGTCCAACTCCCCAATTGTGATTTGCGAATGCATTTAATACGAAACTGGCATCAATTCGAGGGGCTGTGGAGGGGGTAGGGGGTGCTACAGGTACAAACAATTGACTGTATCTTGCAGCTTAAAGTCCAATTAAGCGAATGAAATAGTTGAATTAATCCAGAAATAGTTTTTTGAATTTTTTCATATTTTTTTACTTTTCCTTAAACCTGAGACGAAACTGGCACCAATTCGAGAGGCTGTTGAGGGGGTGGGGGGTGCTACAGGTATAAACAATTGATTGTATCCTGCAGCTTAAAGTCCAATTAAGAGACTGAGATGGTTGAATTAAACCAAAAACAGTTTTTTGAATTATTTCATATTTTTTACTTTTCCTTAAATCTTAGACGAAACTGGCATCAACTCGAGAGGCTGTAGAGGGCGTGGGGGCTGCTACAGGTATAAACAATTGACTGTATCCTGCAGCTTAAAGTCCAATTAAGCGATTGAGATAGTTGAATTAATCCTGAAATAGTTTTTTGATTTTTTTTCATATTTCTTACTTTTCCTTAAATCTGAGACGAAACGCGCCAATTCGAGTGGCTGTGGAGGGGGTGGGGGGTGCTACAGGTACAAACAATTAACTGTATCCTGCAGTTTGAAGTTCAATTAAGCAACTGAGATAGTTGAATTAACCCAATAACATTTATTTGAATTTTTTCATATTTTTTACTTTTCCTTCAATCTGAGACGAAACTGGCAACAATTCTAATGGCTGTGGAGGGGGTGGGGGGTGCTACAGGTACAAACAATTGACTGTATCCTGCAGCTTAAAGTCCAATTAAGCGACTGAGATAGTTGAATTAACCCAGTAACAGTTTTTTGATTTTTTTCATATTTTTTACTTTTCCTTAAATCTGAGACGAAACTGGCACCAACTCGAGAGGCTGTGGAGGGGGTGGGGGGTGCTACAGGTACAAAAAATTAACTGTATTTTGCAGCTTAAAGTCCAATTGAACGACTAAGATAGTTGAATTAACCCAGTAACAGTTTTTTGAATTTTTTTCATATTTTTTACTTTTCCTTAAATCTGAGACGAAACTGGCACCAATTCGAATGGCTGTGGAGGGGGTGGGGGTGCTACAGGTACAAACAATTTACTGTATCCTGCAGCTTAAAGTCCAATTAAGCGATTGAGATAGTTGAATTAACCCAATAACAGTTTTTTGAATTTTTTCATATTTTTTACTTTTCCTTAAATCCGAGACGAAACTGGCACCAATTCGAGTGACTGTGGAGGGGGTGGGGGGTGCTACAGGTAAAAACAATTGACTGTATCCTGCAGCTTAAAGTCCAATTAAGCGACTGAGATAGTTGAATTAATCCAGAAACAGTTTTTTTAATTTTTTCATATTTTTTACTTTTCCTTAAATCCGAGACGAAACTGGCACCAATTCGAATGGCTGTGGAAGGGGTGGGGGGTGCTACAGGTACAAACAATTGACTGTATCTTGCAGCTTAAAGTCCAATTAAGCGAATGAAATAGTTGAATTAATCCAGAAATAGTTTTTTGATTTTTTTTATATTTTTTACTTTTCCTTAAATCTGAGACGAAACTGGCACCAATTCGAAAGGCTGTGGAGGGGGTGGGGGGTGCTACAGGTACAAACAATTGATTGTATCCTGCAGTTTAAAGTCCAATTAAGCGACTGAGATAGTTGAATTAATCCAGAAACAGTTTTTTGAATTTTTTCATGTTTTTTACTTTTCCTTAAATCTGAGACGAAACTGGCACCAATTCGAATAGCTGTGGAGGGGGTGGGGGGTGCTACAGGTACAGACAATTGACAGTATCCTGCAGCTTAGAGTCCAATTAAGCGACTGAGATAGTTGAATTAACCCAGTAACAGTTTTTTTAATTTTTTCATATTTTTTACTTTTCCTTAAATCTGAGACGAAACTGGCACCAATTCGAAAGGCTGTGGAGGGGGTGGGGGGTGCTACAGGTACAAACAATTGATTGTATCCTGCAGTTTAAAGTCCAATTAAGCGACTGAGATAGTTGAATTAACCCAGTAACAGTTTTTTGAATTTTTTCATATTTTTTACTTTTCCTTAAATCTGAGACGAAACTGACACCAATTCGAGAGGCTGTGGAGGGGGTGGGGGGTGCTACAGGTACAAACAATTGACTGTATCCTGCAGCTTAAAGTCCAATTAAGCGATTGAGATAGCTGAATTAGCCCAGAAACAGTTTTTTGATTTTTTCATATTTTTTACTTTTCCTTAAATCCGAGACGAAACTGACACCAATTCGAGTGGCTGTGGAGGGGGTGGGGGGTGCTACAGGTACAAACAATTGACTGTATCCTGCAGATTAAAGTCCACTTAAGCGATTGAGATAGCTGAATTAACCCAGAAACAGGTTTTTGAATTTTTTTCATATTTTTTTATTATTCCTTAAATCTGAGACGAAACTGGCACCAATTCGCGTGGCTGTGGAGGGGGTGGAGGATACTACAGGTATAAACAATTGACTGTATCCTGCAGCTTAAAGTCCAATTAAGCGATATATAATATTCAATTATCATGAAAAAAAAAAAAAACTTACCTAGTGTCTTTTCCAACATAAATTTCTACCCTGTTTGTCATGTCGATGTCAAATTCTTTGACGATTGCATTGATGGTTTCTTCAAGCTGGTCATCTCTATAAAAGCATTGATGAAACAAAACTTAACATAAATTAACAATTAAATTAGTAAAAACTAAATTTCTTCCAACAAATTTAGTTCAGCTTCTAAAACTAGAAGTTTAATAACAATTAGAAAAGGTGTCTTCCATAACCTACAAAAAAAGATTAATGTTCAATAATTACAAGAGCTGGAGCTAATTATAATTTGAGGCGGAGTTGATACGCTCAGTTCGCATTTCAATTGATTCATGAAACGTCTTATTTACATATTAATGAATCATCCGAGTATTTCTATGTAAATACAAATTTGAGATAATCACAAAGAGAGTTTATTAAATGATTAATAACTTGAAGTTTCATTATATTTCTTAATATGTTGTTTCAAGGAGTTACTAGTTATGTTATCAAGGAGTTATTAGTCTAAATTTTATCAAATCAATTGAATATATTGTTGTATTTTGTAATTACAGATTGTCATTAATTGTAAAAAGGTGATTTTCCGTAAATAAAGAATTAATTAATTAATTTTAAAATTTAATATAGAAAATACTTCGTATGACTAGATATTCATTTTTAAAGTGTTTTAATAATAATAATAATAGTTTATTTAACGGATAATTCCTCTTTTTTCTATATAAAATTAATTAAATGTAAATTAATTAATTAATAAAGTAAATTAAAATTGAAAAAAATGTAGCTGAAAGGCTTCCAGCCGATAACTAATACTTACATTATCATTTCTTTAATGATTTTGAACCGCACATAGTTCAAGTTATGTTGTGTCTTTAAATGCACAACTTAAATTAAAGCCGCAATTTAAAAAAATGTACCTCAGTGTTCAATATCATTGTTAAATCAATAAGAAATGAATCCACCGAACAACATTCTTGTTGGCTCGTTAAGAATTAAAGCGTGTCGCGAGTAATTAATCTTGTTTTTCCCAACAAAACACCCATTTGTGGGAATAAAGCCGGCCAGCCGTGCAATTTGATTGACTCCATAATTTCCCTAATGGAGGCCTCGCATGAAAAGCTGCTACTGCATTGGCGTGAGAGGGAGGGAGGGCTGGTTTGAACTTTCAAAAGTTCACGCTTTATGTATGCCAAAAGTTTAAACACCCGACACGGTTGTTATGAAGAATTGAAAACACACATAAGCGCAATTCAGTAATATATACAAATTTTTGTAATAATTATATTATGATAAATTAAATAAAAATAATTTGAAAATATTTAATATTTATTAATACAGTTAATAAGAAAAATTCCTCCTCATTTTATGAAAATTAATCTTTGTTCCTGACAAGATAAGATTAAGTTGAATTAATAAAAATCTTGTGAGGGATTAATGGACTGGAAAAACGTTTTTATTTTAAATAAGTGTTTACTTTAGGATAACATTTCTTATCACTGATTTGAAATTTAAATTAGTTTTTAAAATGGCAATTGTCGGAATAAACAGGAATTTCTCTGGAAATACAGAAAGTGTGTGTGAACCGTTCAGCATGGGTGCTACCGGTCAGTCGAGCCTAATAGTTATTTAGCATTATAGTCGGATGTTTTAAAAATTGTTTTTTTTTAAATTAAATAATCATTGTATTCAATAATCATTGGCTTTTAAATGATGGATTTCAACCAATGAAAACTGCCTTAAATGATGTCAGAAATTAACCTGATTGGCCAGTATAAAAATGTTCCCTATGTATCAATAACACACTATTTGTGGTTAATCTGGGATTTGAGAAAATCAACCCCCACAGTTCAGCATATTTTTCAAAAAAATTAGTGAACAAAAAAATTCAGTATTTATAAAGTGATTATAAAATATTATTTTTTTTGTGGGGGGAATATTAAAATGACTCACCCAACATTGGCAAATTTAGTGGCCCACGCCTCCCAGCTCTGCTCCAGCATCTCGCCCTGCGGGTCCACCAGCTTGACCCCGTTGTCCGGCTCCGGATTGTGCGAGGCGGTGATCATAACCCCGATAACAGCTAAGACAAACTAAATGAATACACCGAGACGACAACCCGAGCAACTGACCTTTCTTGTAACGCGCCCTCAGCACGGCGAGCAACCCCATCCTGTACATGACGTACCCCAGCTTGCTAGCCCTGAACAAACAAAAAAAAATCAGTTAGCCATGTAGTGAATAAGGGCCCAACTGGGTCACACCTCCTAACCTCCAAAGGGATGGACTTTTTGGGGTTCACAAAAAAAAATACTCACTTCGTCCTGAAACCAGCTGTTCCATATTGTATATCCGCCTTCTCGGTTTTCGGGTGCATTTCTCTGGCAAACGCGTAGACCGTTCTAAAACTTGCCATGTTGGTGATGCCACTTGAATTTTTATACGCACCGCAAGTCAGACTGAGACGGGCGCATGCGGCAAAGTGCGACAGAGCGTATCCTCTGGCATTTAACTTTCACTTTCCCCTTGTTATTTTTTTTTTTTGTAATTATTCAAATTATTATTAAACTGGTTTTTGCGCCGTTTCGTTTTTTTATTAAACACAAATCCTGGGCGGCGTGCTACCGACTACACGGCACACTCGCTCTTTTCTTCCGGCTGGTTTTTAGCGTTATTGATTTTATTGTTAAAGAGGGCACGTCCAAAAACTCCATCCAAATTTGTACAACGCGCGACTCTTTTGTACAATTAAAAGTAATTGAACCGGCGAGGAGGAAGTCCGAAACGCTCGCTGTTTATTAATGATTAAACACTTTTGGTTTCACCAATGAAAGGGAAACTTGTTTGTAAATGCAACATCATGAATAAATGATTCAGAAAAAAAAATATGACACACCTAAATTTCACAAGAATAAATAAATGAGAATATTTTATAAACACAGTAAAAATTTTTGTTGTGTTATATTAAACAAAAAATCCACATTTCAAATATATTCAAGTAATCATTAAAATCTCATTAAAACCATAAACATGTTCAATTAAATAAAATTCTCATTGTATATTTTGAGCTACACTTATAAATTACAACTTTAATAAACAGCAGAAACACCACTGAACATTTATTTCTAACCGCACTTTAAACTAATAAAAAAATAGCGAAAGACAAACTCCTTGCACTTTGAAACCATTAAATTTATTATATAATATTGTAAACATGAAATTACTGTGATCCGGTTGTGTTTATCAACTTTATAACGAGCAAAAATTGCAATGGGAAAAAAGAAAATTCAAATTAATCGCAATTACAGTAAAATAACATAGGCAACACTTTATGCGCGGAGAATTGAAATTCCGCGCGGAAACGCGCACAGCGCCATCCAGTGCACAAGTGGACAATCATTTCCTAAGTTTCAAACCTTTATAATCATAGAGTTAGATTGACTAGAGTATAATGTACGTTTTAGAGGTTAGGTGGCGCTTGCGTCGTCATTCATTTATTATGATTCGTATCGGCGGGATTTTTGAATTTATTAATTGTAATTCCCTGTTTTACATAAAATTATTAAGAGATATTGAAAATATTATTAATTTACCGCTATGGGTAACCCTCCCATTTATTATGATTCGTATCGATTACTATTGGCGGGATTTTTGAATTTATTATTTGTAATTCCCTGTTTTACTTAAAATTATTAAGAGATATTCAAAATATTATGATTTTCCCGCTATGGGTAATCCTCTGTCCCCATTTTTTAGAGAATTTTAGAAATTCATTCCGTCTAATTTCTGTCACCATTTTTTAGAGAATTTTAGAGAAGTTTTAAACAAATTCAGTCTGTCTAATTTCCAATTGTCTAATTTATATAATATATATATATAATCGATGTCCCCTTTTACCAATTGGTGTCGGGGTTGACTACAATTATTTTAATAATTTAAACATCCTGAAAATAAAGATTTAGGTTAATTAAAAATAAAATACGGATTTTTATTAACTTCAAGTTAGTCAACTGGCAATGCAGAATTGTTGATATTAAAAGCTACCGCGCCAGCTCCTGGTTGCATTGCAGCGGGAATTGAACGTAATTGGAGCTGATTCGCCATTGAAGAGTCACCGTTTGATTGCAACAACTAAATTAATTAACATCACCGAGGGGGCAGCCTTATTGCAATTGAACAATCAAACAAAAATTCAGCCATCGTCGAAGCCATCCCACACCGCACAAACGCAACACAATAACAGCACCGGAGTCCGTGACGTAGCGGTGACTAAGAAACCGCGCGCCATATAAAAACTGGTTTCACTCAGGAAACCTTCAGTTGAGTTGAGTTGAGTTGAGTTCAGTTTGTACGAATCCATTCCCACATTACATCCGCTCGGTGCATTTAAACATACGCGCTACGAATTAAAAGGATTATTATTCGCTGAAAAAGAAGGAAACAAAAAAAAATGGGGTGCGCTTCCGGAACGGTGAAGTACCTGGTCTTCATCTTCAATTTGGTGTTTGCGGTGAGTTTGTTTTGGAAATGAGCGCTGGCGCGGAACGAGATTGTGCAACTGTAAATAGGGCGTTGCTGTTTGTTTGCTGATTTAAAAATATGCGTTTGTTTAAATTACAAAAGAAATAATAATCGATGGAATAATTACGCAGTTTTGTGTTAAATTTGGGATTTCCTTAAAAAATAATAATAATCAGTGACCTTTAATTCTGGTATTGTTGTAGTCAGCATCGTGTGATCTGAGTGGGAACAATGATATCATCGATTTAATTAAATTTGAAAGATGCTGCTTTACTAAGAATTGCTCGCAAATGACGTTGCATCAACATTAAAAATTCATACATTTTTGATACTCAATGGATTACTGAAGATTATTTTCTAGTGTTAGGAAAAATCAAGTAACCCGAAACTAGTCGAGAATTTAAAGTTATTAAATCTAATCTGTGTTTAATTGGTTGATTTTTAACAATTTATTCATATTTATTTCATACAATATGAACTATCAATGTCTAAATATTAAAACTAGTGTTGGGCAAAATCGAATAATATTAGTAATCGAGTATTACTAAATGTGTCATTTTAAGTATTTAAAACGAAAAAGTAACTTCAAATTTATGTTTATTAATAAATGGGAAGTTATTTCTGATATATTTATAATAAGTAACATTCATAAAATTATAATATACTGAATTTAGAAATAATAAAAGATCTACTTTGCCCATCACTAATTAAAACCATTAATTATATCGAGTAATATTAGTAATCGAATATTTCTAAATGATCAGTTTTAAAAAAAGTAAAATCAATAATTGACAATAAATTGATGTTTTTCAATAAATAGGAAGCTTTTACTAATAGTAATAGAAAATGTTGCATTAATAACAATGTTATATATTTAATTTTACAGTAACAAAAAGAAATTCCCTTGCTGAGCTTAATCTTTATTTTTTTAATCAGTACTTAATAGGGGTACCTCAAGGCTCAAATCTTGGTCCTGTCCTTTTTCTTTTGTACATTAATGATGTGTGTTCCCACCTCAATTGCAATTATCTCATGTATGCTGACGACATTAAACTTTTCCATGGATGATTCACATTTAATGAAATGTTCAGCAACTATTCATCTAGCGTATGGATTTCGGTTTTTCAAACCTCATCAGACTAGTGTGTTCTATGTGCAATGCCTTGATGAGGTTCGAAAAACCGAAATTCTTGGTTTCCCTCCTATCTTTAGATCAAAGGCAGTGTGTTCGTATCACCAACAACGCGATTTCTAGTTTGTTTAAAACAACAATCATATTCGTAAATGTTCCACAAGGATCTCTATTGGGTCCCCAATTTTTTTTATTTTGTATGTTAGCAATACTATAGAAGTGCTTTCACAAGATATTTTCATTTGCTTTGAAATAAGGTATACCTGCTTTTATCAGCGATGCTCCTTTTTTAAAATTGCTGCGACTAACGTACCTTGTATTACAGAAATTGGCTACCGATCATAGTCAGACTTTCTGCCCATCGATTTTGTTTATCAATATTTGAATTGGAAGTAAATAATGATTTTATAAACACTTAGATGAAGAAAAAACGGTTCATTAAATATTATTTTGCAACTGTATATTTTCGAGTTTAGGTAAGTGATTGATTACAAAATAGATCGACTTTGCCCATCTCTAAAATTTTCATGCATTCACTGATTTAATTTAATGAACAATATCATTTGTATCAAAAAATAATTTAATAATGAAGAAATCCTAATTTATCTGTATTATTCAAAATTTGAAGGTTTCTTGTTGATATCCTTTTATAAAAAAAAGGTTACAATTTATAATTGTAATAAAAATATTCACACTATGCACATTAAAAAAATATTTAAATGATATTTACCAATGTTTCTTATTTGTTACTGTAAAATTAAATATATAAACTTTTTTTTGCAATTTATTACTAATCTTATTTATGTTGGTTGTTGGTTGTTGTGGAGACTTTAATTACTTGAATAAAAATATATGTCCTTTCTCCTACTTATTTTTTTATTTAACTAAATATATTTCGGAACCTATGTTTCCATCTTCAGTAGTGAAGTTCCGATAATTTTAATTTTTTAATTAATGTTAATTATATTTATTTATTTAACGGATTTAACTTTTTACAAATCTACAATATAATTAATAATATTTATGTATAGTGGATTGTAGAACAAAAATAAAGAAATAATAACCACAAAAACAAAATTATTTAAAATCAATGTGTATACTTATTTAATATTAAATTCCTTTATATTTTTAATTAAAATGCGCACTTCTGTAAATGGCAGGTAATTGAATGATGCATTGATAAATTTCCTTTTTTGCCATTGTGTAATTCGATACGGGTAAGTGGTGATTAGCACCCTGCGGTTTTGTGTGGCTCCTGAGGGTGAGAAATCGTGATGGTCCTTATCAGAGGCGTAACTACTTTTCGTAGACCCCCCTGCAAAATAATTCTTAAGGTCAAGATCAAGAAATTTTCTCCTTTAGAGTGTTTCGATTTTTTTCTTCTTTATTTTACATTTTGTTGTATGAATATTTCTAATCAAGAAATCACCAATCATGATGTAAGGAAAATATAATCAATTTATTTATAAAATATATAAAAAAAACTCTGTTCTTTTTTCCTCACTCACACATGGGCATTGGTTTATCTTTAACCATGCAACCCAGTAACTTTTCTATATTTGTAATTTCAAATTTGGGGAACCTCTGGTTGACTAGCCTGACGCTAAACCTGCGCGCAACCGAGGCGGACAAAAAACTCTGTTTATTTGTTATTTATTAAGTGCAGAACAAACGAATAGGCCTATTAATGGGGAATACCGTTTCCCTGCTGTTATCGATGATGACATACAGCTTTGTCATTTTTAAATCAACATTGAGTCAGGCGCAACTATAAAACAAATATTGATTTAAAATTAATGAGGAATTTATTATAACTTAAGTTTATTGGTAAAGTAATTTTATTATTATCATTTTTAATAAAAGACGATTTTCTGATTATTCAATATTTTATTGAATTAAATATTGTCCATTCCGATCCAATACCCTTTGGACATTTTTTTGTGGAAGTAGTATGATTCCACGGTCATACAATTTTTGTTCTTTGCTGGCAAAAAACACTGAATTAAGTGACGTATAGAAACGGTAAAAATGCTGGCCAATCAAGAACAAAGCATCCGATGTGTATGGAGAAAAACTGAACTAAGTGATTTTTGATCTCCTCATTTGAATTAGTTATTTTACCATCTAAACATTTGAAACAAATGACACTACCAAATTTTTGAGACGGTAAAATATTTAATTCAAATTTATTTCAGTTTTTCTCCATACACATCGAATATTTTTTTATATAGGTAATACTCGATTACTAATATTATTCGATTTTTCCCAACACTAATAAAAACTAAAGTGAACAGTTTAAAAGTTTGAATCATTTGCATAAAGCATTAATTTTCACTTAATTTAAATTTCAACCACAGGTAAATATTCAATTAATCCCGTCTAGACAGCCTGTCTCGGAAAATCGATTTGCTTGCACACACAAAAACACTCGCTAACACGAAAATTACACGGCGATGCCGATTGCTAAATAAAACAACCGTAAATAAATATTTGCCATTCCCATTCAGCAGCGCCCTTGTTGATTCGGGCAATTATTTTACGTACTTGTAGCACGTTGGGTGTCAAGGTTGATAAACGCAACACCGTTTCGCAATTACGATTGTTTTGGAATTCGGGGCTGCATAATTTAAAATCGACGTGATTCACATGTTGAGTGCGTTTGTTAATTAATGATGATACATACTTGAATCGATTGAAATTCATTGGCTACAAAAAAAAAACAACGATTATTTGTGGTGAATGAATATTGTAAGATTGATGGAAGTTTTTTTTTTAACTTGTTAATTGTTGAGGCTTCTACTTTGTTATACATTGTAATTCAATTTTATATATATATATATATATATATATATATATAATCAAATAACTATTGTGTAATCGTCCGGCGGGGTAAATGCTCGGGAAGTAGTTGTTTCAATAGATGTTTGTAAAACTTACAGTGTAAGTATTTTCTTGCAGTTGGAAAAAGGGATTGATCGAATTTTATTGATCATTGCCAGAAATATTCCTTGTTTAATTTCATTGTAATTTAAATAGCTGCAAATGTGTGAATCATCTTTGTTTCATTTCTTTTCTATTTATTTGAATTAATGAAAGTTTTAGAAATAAACAAATTTTCAACATTTGGGGTTATCCATGTTGAAAACTGCATTCAATTATTTAATTGGTTGTTAATTAATATTTTGGCGGAGGTATAGAAACGAAGTTTAATCGACTTTGCGGATACTTTGCAAACGAACAAACACATTTCAGCAATGTTTGTTCAACAAACTCAAACTGTTTACAGGATGATGTTATTGTGTGGTGGTAAAAATAGGATATTTTTCACCGGACGGCGGTTGGCTCAAAGCCACTTGCAGATGGAAGTACATTTTCACGGTTATTTCATAAATTTAATACTCAATTATAAGAAGTTATGAAATTATTATTTTTGAAAAGATCATGAAAAATTATAACAGCTAATTTGGTTTGGCGACAACTAAACAAATCACACCCTTTTTCTTCTCGAAGTGGTGCGTGTGTTGTAAACATTTCTTAGAATTCCATTGTATTATTCGATATTATTATATTTATTAGATAAAATTATCTATCAGTAATTCTTGTTTTGAACAATATTGAAAAGTAAATATTTTTGAAGAGAAGTAATTAGATTTTTGATATCCGAGAAATGTTTTGGCTGTGTAAATATTTCCATACAAAAGGACTTATTTTGTACACCTCTCGTCCTCTCGTTATAATCACTGTGTTTAAGTTTTAAGTTTATAATTGTTTTTGAAGCAGAACTGATTCGGCCTTCGGGCTGATCAGATGTCTTTGTCTTTTCGTTAATAGTGAAAAAATGTAATAATTGTGTAAAGTTTGAATACAAATATAAGTTAAAGTTTGAGCTCAGAGTTATTGTTGTTGACTTCTTGTCAATATGACCCGCAAGGTGTTATTGAAATCTACACATAAGGAGTGATAACACGTGAAAGAAAGATTAATTCAATAATAACGAATACAACATGAAATCTTTTTATTTCAAATATCATTTTATTCATTTTATATCCAAAATCCATAATTTTATATCCAAATAATCTGATTGATTTGAGTTTATTATTTTTTTTTTTGATCAATTCCATGTATCTTTAATTTAACAAATTCAACAATTGTGAATATTATGAGCGCATAATGGACTATCAATAAGTTATATATTATTATAGTTATTATATCACGATTATTTCATAAATTTAAAACTCAATTATAACAAGTTTTAAATGTTATGAAATTATTATTTTTCAAAAGACCATGAAAAATTATAACAGCTAGATTGGTTTGGCGACAACTGATCAAATCACCCCCTTTTTTTCTCGAAGTGGCGCGTGAAAGAAAGATTAATTCAATAATAATGAATAAAACATGAAATCTTTTTATTTCAAATATCATTTTATTCATTTTATATCCAAAATCCATCATTTTATATCCAAATAATCTGATTGATTTGAGTTTATTATTTTTTTTTTGATCAATTCCATGTATCCTTAATTTAACAAATTCAACAAACGTGAATATTATGAGCGCATAATGGATTATCAATAAGTTATTGGGTTGAATATTTGGGTCAGATTGTATTATCGAAAAACATGTTTCGTTTCCTGCACGGCACAATAAAAATGTAGGTCTTCCTAATAACAATACATGCTTTTATAATTACGTAATTTTTCACACGTTGATATGAATAATTCCGTTGTAATGATAATTCGGAAAGGCTTAATGATACTTGGATTTTTGGAGGCGTGGTACATTTTCAATTTTTGTGTTAAGAAAACACTTAATTTTTTTTGTACCAATTTTATTTTACTTTAAATAAAATTTTTAAATAAAAATATTATTTATTATTTTTTATCATTACAGTCTAATCAACTTTTGTAATAGACATATATTTATACAATGTGAATTTAATTAATAACGTAACCTTTTCCACATGGAAAAGCCCCGATTATCTATAAATCAGTTATTAAGCATTTCCACTCTTCAATCCTTGAAAGTGCGTTTTCTTTACTCGATGATCGAATGAAGTTTTATGGAAAGCCTAAAGGAGTTAATAACTCAAATGATATATAGATCATATCATTCGACTTTCAAAGTCAGACATTTAATGATGTGCGCCATTTTTCCGCTGATTGCACTTGTTATTTAGTTATTTCCATCTTTTTTTTTCCAGTAAATTGATGTAAACACTACTATCATTATTGCTTGTTACTGTTTCTGCTTACATAACATTGTGCGTTGTAAAAAAATGTTTTTCTTCCATGGTGGAATTTTTTTTTCTGTCCACCAAACAAGCATATTAAATCAACGTGAAAATTTACTTATAAAAAAAACTTTGTTGTCTCAAAACGATGAACATAATTCAATAATATTTTATTGTAAATATAATGAAAATTGATAAGGATTCTATAATGTTATACGATATATATACTTTTACAATCTTTATTAAGAGATATATACAAAATAATGAAAGTTGTAAAGTCAAATATATAATTAATATCTGTTAATAGGTTTAATGAAATGTTCAGCCACCATTCATTTTTAGTGGACGAAACAATGATTCTCGGTTGTCTACTTTGTAGACCCAAATCGTTGACGATGCCACCTGAAATTAGGCAAAAGATGGCGCTTTCGTCGTCTTTAATTTATCATGTTAATAGGTTGCCGAACTGTGGTATTTCGTGTTAATGTCCTTGTCGTGAAAATAAAAAACAGTATAATGATAACTGTTTATGTTATAAGTCAATGTTGATTGTGATGTAAGGCATAGCTGTACTGACGAGGGATAGATTCCGAAACACGTGTCTGCAGATGGCCTTGTATTAAGTAACGTTCCTTTTGTTGTTTTTACATTAAAATTTTCTCGGATCAAAATTTGTTGCATTATACAATATTTTATTGATGTGCAACAGCAGGTGTACATTATGTAATTCAATGTCCGGCGTGGGTATTTACCCGGGAAGTAGTTGTTTTAATGTGCATTTGTTTAACGTACGTCAAAAGTCACAGAGCTAAATGTGGAAATAATTCATTAATTATTTTCAAATCATTTTTATTTAATATGTGTCCATTTTTTATTGTGACATCAGAATTGGAATAAAATTTCCAACAATTAGTAGCGTCACCGAATGAACCAGAAAATACCCAGGAAATAAAAAATTATCAAGAGGCGACGAAACCACAAACGGCAGGAAAAATCCGCGTGGGCAAAACGACTCATAACAACATTACGTAATCCCACCAGAGAGCTCGGTCTCCGAAGGCCGAGGCAGAACACAAACCGCCGTTTCAAAGATTCCCCATGAAATAACTCGCGCGCTCCGCAGGGCCCCGATGATTAATTCCACAGAAGAAAGAGAAACTAAATTGAATTATTGTTTCTTTCTTTCTTAATCTTCTCCTCTTTTACCCGTATTGGGTGTCGAGGTTTAGATTGAATTATTAAAAGTATTCATTTATTTAGGCAATAGATGGCGTTTACGTCATCTTTCATTTATTATGATATTAAAATTATATTTCTGAATTGATAAATTAACACGTAAATCAAGCCTTGTTTTTTTCCTTTGACTTTTTACATACTTAATCATCTTCATTAAAATATTTACAGTTATATTATGTTTAGGAAATATTACACATTACATTATTAAAAGTATTTATTTATTCAGGCAATAGATGGCGTTTACGTCATCTTTAATTTATTATGATATTAAAATTATATTTCTGAATTGATAAATTCATACGTAAAACAAGCCTTGTTTTTTTTTTCCTTTGACTTTTTACATACTTAATCATCTTCCTTAAAATATTTACAGTTATATTAAGTTTAGAAAAAATTACATATTTTTTTATAAAATGGCTGTTCTTTCAACCAATAATTCCTAATATTAATAAATACTAGAGATGGGCAAAGTCAATCTTTTCGATCTTTTTGTTAGTCAAAAAAATAAATACATAACAATTGTATCAATGCAAAATATTCTAATAACATCAGTAAGTGTTTCCTATTAATTGAAAAATATTAATTTATTGTTACTTATTGAGTTTATTTATTTAAAATTGCTCATTTAGGAATACTCGATTACTAATATTACTCGATTTTGCCCAACACTACTAAATACGTTTTACCAAGTGATTAATGAGAATCAAATAAATTGAAGGTATGATAATTTCAATTGTCACAGTAGCTAAAGAGGAAATAATTTATTAATTATTTTCAATTTTTCTTTAATTTAATTTAATTTTCACGTCAAAATATTTTAACTTGATAAAAAAAAATAAATGGGTTTTGAGTTCACGTGAAGTGTTAGTATCAATAATAACACACGAGTTTTTTCCTTACTGCACTTTTTAAAAAAGGTTTTTAATTCATAAAAAAATTATTATTTGAGACAGAAAAAAACAGTCAACGGCAAAGTTGTAGCTTTTTGGCAGCTCTACAACTCTCTAATTCGAATTTTTATTCTATCTCTAACAGTTTAGAAATTATATCGAAAAAAGTGCATTTTTGGGCATTTTTTCGCTATTTTTGGGGGTTTTTAATTCATAAAAAAATTATTATTTGAGATAGAGCAAAACTGTCAACGGCAAAGTTGTAGCTTTTTGAAAGCTCTCTAATTTGAATTTTTATTCTATCTCTAACCGTTTAGAAATTATATTGAAAAAAGTGCATTTTTGGGCATTTTTTGGGCATTTTTGGGGGTTTTTATTTCATAAAAAAATTATTATTTGAGATAGAACAAAACTGTCTACGGCAAAGTTGTAGCTTTTTGAAAGCTCTACAACTCTCTAATTTGAATTCTTATTCTATCTCTAATTGTTTAGAAATTATACCGAAAAAAGTGCATTTTTGGGATTTTTTGGGGCATTTTTGGGGGTTTTTATTTCATAAAAAAAATATTATTTGAGATAGAGCAAAACTGTCTACGGCAAAGTTGTAGCTTTTTGAAAGCTCTACAACTCTCTAATTTGAATTCTTATTCTATCTCTAATTGTTTAGAAATTATACCGCAAAAAGTGCATTTTTGGGATTTTTTTGGGCATTTTTGGGGGTTTTTATTTCATAAAAAAAATATTATTTGAGATAGAGCAAAACTGTCTACGGCAAAGTTGTAGCTTTTTGAAAGCTCTACAACTCTCTAATTTGAATTCTTATTCTATCTCTAATTGTTTAGAAATTATACCGCAAAAAGTGCATTTTTGGGCATTTTTTCGCAATTTTTGGGGGTTTTTAATTCATAAAAAATTATTATTTGAGATAGAACAAAACTGTAAAACTTTATTTTCATTACGCTTCTACAACTTGAAATTTTGCAAAATTCTAATTATAAATATGATTTTGATTAATAGCCATTTTCTTCAATCACCCCAGAAAAAAAATTAACTGCAGCTACCAGAACAATCCATTCAGCGCTCCGCGAGTGTCGATGCTGCAACTCTAAAACATTCCCACAATCAGCGTCTCATTTCACAACCTGACCGAGATATTAAACTCATGGTGCTAATGTTTCGCATTAGTCGCGCCGTCTATAATTAGAAATGACCGGATTGCAATTCAGAGTTTTGCAGCCCGCCATTTTCCTCAGCACGGTTCGCAATTTCCGCTATTTTTTTGTTGTTGTTTTTGTGGAGGAGGAGGAAAATCGTCCGTCGTCGGCGGCCTCGCCGGTTGTTTTGGTCGGCCACCTGTGACTCAGTTGAATCGATTACGTATTATGCCTAATAGTTTTCCGATTGGAATACAATCGAAGAGTCTGGGAAATGTTGATAGCAACAAAAGCGAGGTTGGTCGAAAAAAAAATTGGCCTTGGTTTTTCCTTCGAATTTTTACTTATTTAATCGTCTCTTTTCACTCTTTTATTTATTGGGATTTGTATGTTTTGAATCAGAACCCTACACCCATATGGGTAGAAAGGGTTATTGAATATACAGAGAGGTTTTTTTATCAGTATACATTATGGGAAGTGGATAGCTTAAAAAAAAAGGCGAGTCAAACGCAATGTGTGTATGTTTAATTGCTTATTTGGCATATATGTGTTCAATTGCATGTTATAGGCAACTAAACACACACACATCAATGCGCTTGACTCGCGTATTTTGCAGGTATACATAGGGGAAATGTATACTGTTAAAAAAAGCTCTCTGTATATATATATGTGTTTTGAATCATAAATCATAGATGTGATTAGGGCTGTTCTTAGCACCACATGTTTATCTTTTTATAAAGTTTTGTTTGATGTCTAGCTTTTTAGGCTGTATGAAGTTAGCCACGAATTTCCAGCTACAGATTTTGCTGCCCGGCGCATTCACAAATCAAGTGAACGCCTCCATCCATCTACTTTAAGATCTTCTACTTTATCTAAAACTCAAAGATGACTGATGATATGCCCTTACTTGCCCTGCACTATTTTTTTCAGACTACCAGATATTTCCATACTAAACATTTAAATCAACCATTCCATTTGGCGTTCATTGAATGACAGGATGCAAAACGGTATGAAATCACATCCCTTTGCACACTTCCAATAATCGTCCTTGTCCCACACTTTGATACCGTTGTAATTAGATTAAGAACGCACGGCGTCGAAAATGAGCGTTGGATTTGGAATGAAAACGCCTCCAGGAAATACTAAGGTTAATGCTTTTTTCGCGTCCTCGCCTGTTTTACTTTTAATGTGAGAAGGATGTTTGCCTCCAGATAACAATTTGTTCCAACAAGTGTTGAAACGTGAAACAAATTATACACACCGACCTACAATTCGTACCAAATTATTTATGACTCAGAGTTGACACGGCCTCAGCGCATTATCCACTGAATATTGATAATTTTCAAAGTGCCGTATTTTCCAAAAGGAGTGGTTTATATAATTTTCTTTAATCAATTGTTTAAATAAAGCATGTAGATTAATATACAAATATCTTTATTCAAGGGACTTTAACATTATATTAATTAAGTACAGTATTGTATAGTATAATATACAAAATGTGCTTTTTTATCAATTACATTTGATCTTCACGTAACTCACCCAATCAATTTAGTCTAATACTAAATATTAATAATTACTTGTAAATATTTTAAAGAAAATTAAAAAAAAATGGCAGAAAGACCTGCGGTCGAAAGTCCATGACATAATTGTTATAATAAATGTTGTAATTTTTTGTTGTCATACTGTCTGAATAAAGATGTTTGTATTGTAAGAAAAACTGTCTGAATAAAAATGTTATAGTAGTGTATTTAGTCGTTGTGAAAGCGATTTATTTATTTTATATCAATTTAAATTTGTCGTTCAAACAATTCCCGAAGGAAAATGGAAAACTAACAGCCTCGATTGCACATAAAATAAATTTTATTCTCTTGTTTAATGAAATATTCGATGGCAGAAAGACCTCGGGTCGATAGCCTATGAAAGGACAACCTCAAATTATATACCGCATTATACTATACAATCCCTACACCACCATTATGGTAGATGGGGATTTTAGATATTATATATATATATATATATATTATACTATACAATATAACTTATACTTAATATAATGTAAAAGTCCCTTGAATAAAGATAAAATGTTCAACCACCATTCAAAACGATGCTACGTGAAATTACGCAATAGATGGCGCTTGCGATAGCTCTCAATTATTTTGATTCCCTTAATAAAATTAATTATAAAAGCCTTCTTATTCGGACATAAGCAATTTTGGTGCTTTCCGAGAAAACACAATAAGCCTCGTGCATGGAATGGATACGTCTCTATAAATTATGCAGTCAAATTATTTTCGGGGGTAATACACCCTGTATTACATAAAGTTTTCATTCGAATTTATTAAATACCAACAATAGGCAGAATAACTGCTGATCGATAGCCAATATATAAATTTATTATTTAGATAAATAGAAAAGAGTATTTATTCACTTGATCATAGTTATTTAAATAAATTAAATTAAAATGATTTGAAAGGGCAGAAAAACCTCCGGTCGATAGCCCATGACAGACTGGGTTAGTAGTCTGTCATCGATATGTATTGTAAATATAAATATTTGTAAAGAATTGTAATTCTGCTGTCTGAATAAAGAAATTTGTATATATGATTTGAAAATAATTCATAAAGTATGAAATAAATATGAATAAATTATTAAAAATCAACCAATAAAACACAGATTAGATTGAATAACTTTAAATTCTCGACTAGTTTCGGGTTATTAGCCCATTTTCAAGAGAATTTAAAATTTGTTTTATTAAAATTTCTATGGATATTTACATTAATGGATATATTGAAAATGGGCTAATAACCCGAAACTAGTCGAGAATTTAAAGTTATTCGATCTAATCTGTGTTTTATTGGTTGATTTTTAATAATTTATTCATATTTATTTCATACAATATGAACTACCAATGTCTAAATATTAAAACTATTAATTCATAAAGTAGTTACAGATTATTTAGACATTTTTTACACAATTTTCTTTAAGCAGCACAATTATTTTCTATTAACGAAAAATAAATTATAAATGTGATTTTGTAATTTTCATTATTTTTAAAAAATATTTTTCTGCATTGAGATTATTATTAGTAATTTTATTAAATTAAATTTATTTTTTATTACTTCTTTACTTAGGTTTATCTTTCTAAATATAAGATAAGTAAAGCATTATTCTTCCACGTAAATATTTATCTATGCTCTTTATAAAAAGTCTGATAAGTTCATTGCAAATAAAAGATAATTTTAATTGTTTCAGTTTTTTTTTTGTAAATCTATTCTAAAGTATTATCTTATTTAAAACGAACTTAAATTACAATGAAATTAAACAAGGAAAATTTTTTCTGGCAATGATCAATAAAATTCGATCAATCCCTTTTTCCAACTGCAATTTCGACTCAAACCGTTGCAATTCACAGTAGGGCTGCTATGCAACAACAAATATCTATTGTGTAATCCAATGTCCGGCGGGGTAAATGCTCGGGAAGTAGTTGTTTCAATAGATGTTTGTAAAACTTACAGTGTAAGTAATTTTTTGCAGTTGGAAAAAGGGATTGATCGAATTTTATTGATCATTGCCAGAAAAAATTTTCCTTGTTTAATTTCATTGTAATTTAAATAACTGCAAATGTGTGAATCATCTTTGTTTCATTTTATGAAATTAAATTAAGTGAAATTAACAATTTTTATTAATTTTACATACAATAATATACACATTTAATGATTCTCTGTTGTCTACCTTGTAGACCCAAATCGTTGACGATGCCACTTGAAATTAGGCAAAAGATGGCGCTTGCGTCGTCTTTAATTTATTATGATTAATAATATACACAGTTAGAACTCACAACTAATAATCCTGTTCATAATTCGCAGACCTTTACGAATCCACTCATTCCGTTCTCATATCCCAACGTATAACTAACCTTATACAAATATTTTCCCGTCTGAATTTATTGTGATGGATTAAAGAAAATTCCGTGCTAGATAGCTAAACTATCTAGAAGCGTAATAATTCGAGTGGAATGTGAAAATGTTTGAGGATTTTGTGGGAAACAGAATTTTGTATAAAAGGTTTGGGTTAACTAGCTGAACTGTCCTGATGATTTGCGCAAATGAATTGATTAATTGTAATTGTAGGATGTTTCATTTTCACTATTTATTTAATTGCACTTAATTTTAAATGAATTTTCGGATAGTAATGATTTTAATTTTAATTTAAATAACTGCGATACTGGAAATCATCAGATTTTTTTTATTAACGATTTCTAGATAGGAATTTTGTGTAAAAAAATAATTCCTGTATATATGAAATAAATATGAATAAATTATTAAAAATCAACCAATAAAACACAGATTAGATTGAATAACTTTAAATTCTCGACTAGTTTAAAGTTATTCAATCTAATCTGTGTTTTATTGGTTGATTTTTAATAATCTATTCATATTTATTTCATACAATATGAACTACCAATATCTAAATATTAAAACCATTAATCCTGTATATATATTTGTTGATTGTTAAGGCTTTCACTTGGTTATACATTTTGACACTTTTTCACTTTGTTTGTATAACTTGTTATTTTATTTTAGTGACTATAGTTTCAAAGCATAGAGCATCATTATAAAACTAAGAGTTAAATAAAATAACAAGTTATACAAACAAAGTGAAAACGTGTTTTATTTAATATATATATTATTTAAATAAACTTAATTAATCATAATTTAAGTTCTGTATTTCCTGTTAATTTTAACATAATTAACAGGGCAGACAGGAGTTGAACTATAATTATTTTTATTTTAAAATTATACATATACAGGAGTTAAAATGTAATAAATATATATATTTTTAAAAGATTTCATATTTTTAAATAGATTCACAATTTAATTAATTCCCAAGCTGAAATTTGTACAACAACAAAAATCTCCCAACCTTGATAATTCCAAATTATTCTTTTAAATACAAAAAACATAATCAATGATGAATAATTTTATTTCCACCCAAAACATGCAATTTTTTTTTCGGAATATGCTATTAATTCACCTTGGCTTTAACAAGGACAACACGAGAATTAAACAAACGTTTCGAACGCAATTTCCATTGTTTTGCGTTCGCGTATGCAGAAATAGATTCAAAAGGATTTTGCGCGAGCGATTTTTTTTTTCGTCGAAATTGAATTTATTGGTCAAACTCGATGCTAATTTCGGAACGGTGCTTTTGAGATTTCCACAATTCCGTTACAATGTTGCTGGTTGTTTAATAAAACACGCGATTTTGAATTAATGGCATTGATTATTAAATAGAGAGAGAGAAAAAAAACGAATCCATTTAAGTCGTTACTGTATTCCAATGGTTAATAAATGTTTAGTGAAAGTTTGCAAATAACCCGTATTGATTATCGTCACGAAATTTTGTATCCTGCGAAAACCTATTTTTTTTTAAATCGAATTATTCTACTCTTATAAAGGTTAAGTGGAAAAATACCCAAGAAAGAAAAAAAAAATACAAACATAGTGAATGCGTGTTTTTATTAAAACCTAAAACAGTAGAAGCCTCTATTATTAATAAATTAATATCGTTTCATTTAGCTTCTGCATATTGTTTGCTTTATGAACATTTTCTAAAGTTACCTTGAAGTTACTTGTGAGATAAGACGTCTGCAAACACAACAATAAGTGATGGAAATGCGTCAACGCTCATGATTTATGTGCATATTCTCGAATGTAAATTTGATTCGAAAAAAAATGAATAATAAATAAAAACATTCAACTGGAACAATAAATGAGTGAAAAGTGAAAATCTTAGTCTAATTTAGAGTGAGTGCAAAAGAGTCATACAGAAACACTAAGTTGTTAAAACAAATATTATTTGATACCGCTCTTGAATCCTCCCACAAGGTTTCGAATATGTCTAATACGAGAATTTTGATTTTTTTTCAGAAATATTCAATCTTCATGTTTGGTTTTCGCAGCTATTGATTTAAATAATATTCAGTATGTCTCGTTCTCTCAATCCCATCAAAAATATTTTTCACACCGCCCCTGGATCAACTTCCATAGGGTTTCAAATTTGTTTAATACGAGAATTTCGAAATCTGAAAAAAATGCAGAATTACGTCAAACATCAAAGTGAATCAACATTTCCATTTATCTTTACTGTGTAGTAAGTAACGAGTTAATTAATCACACAATTTGCGAAACTAACTCAGATTTATTATAAATTCTAATCAATTTGCAGAAACGCGAATTATCATACATTCTGGAATTAATCATTAAAATTTTATTTTCTGTTATTGGTTCTGTGGTGAGTAATTTTATCAATTCTGCGGGTCAATGTCAATGCGGTTAAACGTTGGAAAAAATAATTTATAAACAGATATCGCGAATGGTTAATCGAAATATTTTGGGATTGTTGTTTTAAAATGTAGAATATTTCTTTATATAAACCAACTATATGAGCGAGATTGAAACAATTCATATTAGCCGAGAATGTCGGAAGCTTACTTGTCAAAGAAATTAGAAATCAAAGGAGCCATTGACAGAGAGGACTGTACTTAATAATCAACACGAGATAATATCCACCAACAATAACATTAACGCCACCAAATCAAGCAAAGATAATTTGTATAAAAATTGTATTCATTTAGTTTTTAATTTATTTGATTCGTGTAAATATACATTTAAGCGCGTTTTAAAGAAACATGTACTTCTTGTGTAATATAATATTAGAGTTAATTTAGAATTTAAGGTAATAAGTAAAATATTTTTGTAAACTGTTTTTGTAAAAAGGTTTTTTCCCGTAAATAAATAAATAAATAAAAATAAATTTGGTAATAAATGGTAACGGATCGAAACTACCGTTACAATTTTTATACAAATTATCTTTGCTTGATTTGGTGGCGTTAATGTTGTGTTATGCTAATCAACTGCAAACAAAAAATTGAATACAAATGATTTGAATATAATTAATAAATTATTTCCACATTTAGCTCTGTAACTTTTGACTTGAGTTACGTAAGTACGTTAAACAAATGCACAATAAAATAACTACTTTCTGGGCAAATACCCACACCAGACATTGAATTACGTATTATTTAATTTATTTAAATAACTGTGACCAAGTGAATGAATACTCGTTTTTATTAATGCAAACAAAAATCTTTAATTCCTTAATGAAATAAAACCATTGATAAACACAAAAAATATCATTGATAGCAAATGTTGTGAATGTTTATATTCACCTCATAACACTTAAAACCTGCTGAAATACTTTTTGTATCAGGATAAATAAAGAATACTTTGCTTGTTTCACAAGTTAAATATTTTATTAATAATATTCTTTATTTATGATTAAAAAAAATACTGAGTTGTGAGTCACCATTGTCAATTCAAAGTAAATATGAAACACCCATATTTTTACGTACTATCTACATTGAATGAACTCATTGCCTTACAGCGATGAATATTTATCAGGGGAAAAAATGGACAGCTGCAGGAAATGGCAGGAATGAGATAATATAAAATAATCATGTTTTCACAAATGCTATACTGCAGAGTAAAAAAATAACACAATTTATATGTAACGTTAATTTCAGCTTAGTATAATTACTACAAATTCTAAACTTACCCCATTCACAGTTAATTTAAACTGAAAGTTGAATTTTGTTAAATTTCAAACCGACTTTTTGGGAAATAAATATTTAAAAAAATCGTAACTTAGAAATGAATGCGGGGATCTTAATAAATTTATGCTTAAAATGTTAACAAAACATGCCGCTTTAAGAATATGTCAAAATCTAAAAATACCCCATTAACGGTTTTTTAGTTATTTTCACTCAAAGTTGAATTTTGTTAAATTTCAAACCTACTTTTTGGGAAATAATTATTGAAATAAATCGTAACTTAAAAATTAATGCGGGGATCTTAGTAAATTTATGCTTAAAATGTTAACAAAACATGCCGCTTTAAGAGTATGTGAAAATATAAAAATACCCCATTCACGGTTTTTTAGTTATTTTCACTCAAAGTTGAATTTTGTTTAATTTCAAACCGACTTTTTGGGAAATAATTATTGAAAAAAATCGTAACTTAAAAATGAATGCGGGGATTTTAATAAATTTATGCTTAAAATATTAACAAAACTTGCCGCTTTAAGAATATGTCAAAATCTAAAAATACCCCATTCGTGGTTTTTTAGTTATTTTCACTCAAAGTTGAATTTTGTTAAATTTCAAACCTACTTTTTGGGAAATATTTATTTAAAAAATTCGTAACTTAAAAATGAATGCGGGGATCTTAATAAATTTATGCTTAAAATGTTAACAAAACCTGCCGCTTTAAGAATATGTCAAAATCTAAAAATACCCCATTCACGGTTTTTTAGTTATTTTCACTCAAAGTTGAATTTTTATTAAATTTCAAACCTACTTTTTGGGCAATAATTATTTAAAAAAATCGTAACTTAAAAATGAATGTGGGAATCTTAATAAATTTATGCTTAAAATGTTAACAAAACATGTTGCTTTAAGAATATGTCAAAATCTAAAAATACCCCATTCACGGTTTTTTAGTTATTTTCACTCAAAGTTGAATTTTGTTTAATTTCAAACCGACTTTTTGGGAAATAATTATTGAAAAAAATCGTAACTTAAAAATGAATGCGGGGATTTTAATAAATTAATGCTTAAAATGTTAACAAAACTTGCTGCTTTAAGAGTATGTGAAAATATAAAAATACCCCATTCACGGTTTTTTAGTTATTTTCACTCAAAGTTGAATTTTGTTAAATTTCAAACCGACTTTTTGGGAAATGATTATTTAAAAAAATCGCAACTTAAAAATGAATGCGGGGATCTTAATAAATTGGTGCTTAAAATGTTAACAAATCATGCCGTCTTAAGAATATGTCGAAATCTAAAAATACCCCATTCACGGTTTTTTAGTTATTTTCACTCAAAGTTGAATTTTGTTAAATTTCTAACCGACTTTTTGGGAAATAATTATTTAAAAAATCGTAACTTAAAAATGAATGCGGGGATATTAATAAATTTATGCTTAAAATATTAACAAAACTTTCCGCTTTAAGAATATGTCAGTATTAGTCAAAACGAATTTGGATTTCTTGCCGAAATCCTCTTATTTTTATTTTATAGACATTAAGGATTATGAAAACCAGAACAATATTTTTTGTCTTTTTCGGTCGAAAATTATGGAAAAATATATAACAATAGAATATTAATAATAATGCTTTATTGATGGACGAGCCTATTCTATAAATGATACAGTAATAGAAATATAAAAAAGTACAAATATAATAATAAGACAGAACTAAACACATCTACAAATTAAAATGTATTTAATTTATTTAACTTAATGGATTTAATTAATTATTCACTTGTGTGAAGTATTTTTTTTATTTAAGAAAAGTAAAAATGTTCTACTTCATTGACAATTAAATTCTGAATTTTAGTTCATCTTTTCATTTCTTTTTGTTGTGCGTGTTCTCAAACGCACATGTTGTATATATAAATAAATATTTCGTGAGCGTGTATTTTAGGAATATAAATTTTAATAAGCCTTACTGAAGCGAGGCCAGATCAAGATTAAAGAAGTTCATGGTTGTTTTAATTATATTTAGGAAAGATTGAAAAAAAAAAAATATATAATGAGCCACATATATATGCTCAATTACTGCCATATATTTTTGCTATAACTTTACTTTCTTACATAATAAACCGTATTTCTGAATAATAATATAAACAATGTATAATATAAAATAAAAGGGATATTTTTGAAAAAAAATTTTTTGAAAATGTTCCTTGTCATGAAAAAATAATGGCTTCTTTTATTTTATAGATTTCTAAGTAAAATATTAATTAATATCGATAGCCATTTTTTTTTTAAATTCAAGAATCGCAATTTAATTCCTAATCACATTGAATGAAATATCATTAATAATCACCACCGGTTTCATCATAAAACATGTACACGTACAATATATGTGAAATGCCACAGATAATTCCTCGAAGTCGCTTAAAAATATTAAGATCACATTCATTCAAACTTTAAAGAACACAGATATAATATATACAGAGAGCTTTTTTTATCAGTATACATTTCCTCTATGTATACCTGCAAAATACGCAAGTCAAATGCATTAATGTATGTGTGTTTAGTTGCCTATAACACGCGACTGAACACACATATGCCAAATAGTCAACTAAACATACACACATCAATCGGTTCAATGCGTTTGACTCGCGTTTTTTGCAGGTATACATAGAGGAAATATATACTGATAAAAAAACCTCTCTGTATATATAATTTTCTTTATATATATAATGTATAAACCCGAAACGTTATAGATTTTCATCATTTTTTCTTTTTTTTATTTTTTTTCTGAGGCTTAACTAGAGGTTTATGATTGTAATGTAAATATTGTAATGTAATTTAACGTATTTCTCAGAAATAAAGATTTTCTATATATATATATTAATTAATTAAATTTCCTTCAATTGATACAGCTTAAAGTAAATGAAATTTGAGTAACTGTTGTTCCACTAAAATTCCTATCTTCTGATGTGTAAATAAAACCACAGCGTCGAAGTGTATTAAGGCGAAATAATAAACGAAAAAAGTGTATAGCGAAACTCGTTTTTGAAAGGTCAATAAAGTGTGCCAGTAGACATTAGAAAATTTCAAGCAACAAAAAAAAGCCGTTAACTAGAATATGATTTCTTGTGATTTAAATATAAATATTGTTTAATTTTATTGCTTTTATAAAAAAAAGTATTTTAAAAATATTTATGCAAAAGTAGCAATAGATTTTCAAGCTCTGTTAAAATTGTCGGAAACTTCAAATCTTAATTAAATACCTGTTTTAATTTTCTGTCTCCTTTTTCTTTCAGGTGGCTGGTATGATCCTCCTGATTGCAGGAATAATGTACCAGCTCAACATCAACGACATGAAGTCGGGATTATCTTCCACCCTCATCGGTTCAGCACCAATGGGAATCATTGCGATCGGTGCCATCATTTTCATCATATCATTCTTCGGATGTTGCGGAGCCATTAAAGAAAGCACGTGCATGTTAACCACTGTAAGTTAAAAAAAACAGTCATTAAAAATTCAAAAGAACCACAAGATTTCTTCAAGTCATACGATTTTTTTTTCGTAATGAATTTAGGTATTAATTTTGTGACTTTTGAGTAAGTTTTCATATCACGAGCAAGCTGCGTGAAATATGCACTGAAAAATGGAAACAAAAAAATGTCTCGATTTTGAGATTATTTTAAAACGAATAAATTCACGGTGGTTGGATTTAATAATTAATGATAATTTGTTTTTAATAGCCACTGAAACTTGAAACAAAACAAAAAAACACACACAATATATAAGATGTATTTTAATTAAGACAGTTGGTTATTTATTTCACTGATATTATTCCTAATTATTAAATGAAAATATATCACCATAAGATAAGTAGGAATTTAATTCAAAACACAAAATATTTTCAGATAAATTAGGGTTGATTTGAAAATAATCTGGGTTTGAATATCTGCAGTTAAATTATAGTTGATTTGAAGATATTCTGTGTTTTTTGAGTTGGTAATTCAGTTTTAATCTGTTAAATAAAGGTCATGTTAGATGAAAAAATATCTTTCATCAATTTCAAATCGCTCGTTGTAAATTTTTAAGCGTGGAAATTATTGCTTATTTTTTTTTTCAGTATGCAATCACTCTGCTCGTGATTTTCATTCTTCAATTGGCCATCGGCATCTTCTACTTCCTGCAAATCAACGACAACGGCTTGGAGGCG
This sequence comes from Philonthus spinipes, assembly GCA_963082785.1. Lineage (NCBI taxonomy): Eukaryota > Metazoa > Arthropoda > Insecta > Coleoptera > Staphylinidae > Philonthus > Philonthus spinipes. The sequence goes on along the minus strand of OY720310.1, from coordinate 1,082,335 downwards.
ACCATCAGCAAGGACATGGAGAAGACGTTCGAGCGCGCCCAGAGGGACGACCCCGCCGCCAAGGATTCCTTCTTCCTCATGCAGCAATCGGTAAAATCACACTGCTAATAATGGATGGCCCTACTAGAATGTATTATTGATCGTGTAATAATCTCATTTCTCTTTTATTATTTTAGCTGAAATGCTGTGGCGTGAACGGACCGAGTGACTGGAGGTCGATCACGAACTTGCCGGCCAGCTGCTGCGAGAACAACAAGGATCCCTGCTACATCGCCCAGAGCTTCCACGAGGGCTGCGCCAGGAAGGTCTACAACAGCGTCAAAGATAACATTTCCACCATCGGCTACATCGCCATCGGACTTTGCGCCACCGAGGTGAGTTAACGTAACGCATGAAAATTTTAACAACCACCAAAAAAGTTAAACAAGGAAGTGATCAATAATATTAGATCAATCCCATTGGCTATCACTAGTAATCCATCTCTGCTTTTAGTATATTAGAGAGTGCTTGCTTTAATTTGGAATTGAAGATCTACAATAGAGGCGTTATGAGAGTTCAGAGTTAGACGAATGCTGGTTGAACAATTTATTCAATAAAGAAAATTTAATTATAAAAAAATATTAATAATAATAATCTTTATTAACAGATATATACAGAAAGTATACAAAATAAGTGATAAACATTAACAAACTCAAATGTATACTTTATATCTGTTAATTGGCTATCGACCAGTGGTCTTTTAGCCTAAATATTAATAATTTTACAGATATAGCAATTTTGAAAACAACAATACAAAAAGAGATAAATTAATGAAAAATATCTTCCTTAAACTTATTACTATTGCGACTTGGATGATTAAGAGGGGCTTTTAATAAAATATTAGTACACGCAGTAGGTTTTTCTCTTACGTGAAGGAACTCCTCCTAGGGAAAGATTATGTAACAAAAACAATGGATGAAGTGTTTATAATCGTTCCCGCGTGAAACAACTTTAATACCGTGATAATTTATTTGCTACACGTCGGCTTGTGTATCTTTCCTGAATCAGTTTCGTGATTCATATTCCTGGAAAAAATATCAAAACGTCATACTGTTAACTCACCTTTGTTTACTCTGAACATATTTTACAACAGTTCTTAATTAAAAAAAAAAACAATCAAGTTTAAAGCTAAAGAGAAAAAATATTAAATTGTTCAATTATTTCCAAATAATGTATCGATGATTGGTTTTGATTTACGTGAAGAGTATAATCAAAATAATTATCATTTGTATGCTTTCTTCACACTTCTTCTTTGTATATGATTTAAGCTTATTTATTTATTTAATTAACGGAGGCCATTACATACACTAACATACATACATGATAAAATGAATAGTTACAATAATAAAATAATAGAATTAACATAGTTTCGGAAATAATTATTGAAAAAAATCGTAACTTAAAAATGAATGCAGGGATCTTAATAAATTTATGCTTAAAATGTTAACAAGACATGCCGCTTTAAGAATATGTGAAAATATAAAAATATCCCATTAACGGTTTCTCAGTTATTTTCACTTAAAGTTGAATTTTGTTAAATTTCAAACCGACTTTTTGGAAAATAATTATTCAAAAAATCGTAACTTAAAAACGAATGCGGGAATCTTAATAAATTTATGCTTAAAATGTTAACAAAATATGCCGCTTTAAGAATATGTCAAAATAAAAATAAGCTTATTTATTTAATTAACGGAGGCCATTAAATACAGTAACATACTTACATGATTAAATTAATAGTTACAATAATAAAATAATAGAATTAACACAGTTTGTTTGTTTTCCTAGAAGCATAATTATTGTAATAATTTGTATATCATTAATTTAGCACATCCATCAATTATTTTCGCCGAAATAAACATTGTATAAAACTTGAGAGACTGAAAGTTATTAAACAAAATTAATCGACTTTCAGGAATGTCGCAAACTAATCAAATTTTAATTAAAAAAAAAATAACCGAGATGTTATCAATGCTCTCCAATTTAAGCTCTAATAATATTTTCTTGTAATTTTCCAGTTGATCGCCGCCATTTTCTCGTTGTGCCTGTCCAGCGCGGTCAGAAACGAGAGGAGGAGAGGGGGATTCGCATAAATCGAGAAAGAAGAAAAAAATAACAAAAGCGATCGCGTCCGTTCCGAACGACTTTTTGTATTTTTATAAAACATAACACACAGAGAGAGAAAATAAAAAACCATAAGTACTTTTGTATGTGATACTTGTTATAAAAATAAAAGAGAAATTACGTATTTATTAACGTTAGGGATTAAAACAATTCGTATCGTTGAAAGTTTGTTATATGTTTAAGTGAATACTTCGGTAAACCAAATATAAATACATAAATTAATAAAAATCAAATGGAATCGTATTAAGATAAAATAAATAAGAGAAAATATGTTTAATTAATTTCTCACTTAACCCGTTTTGAAACATTTTTGAATTAATTCAGGATGATTTAGTTGAAATTAAAACACTTGGTTTGTTTCACTTTATTCACTTATTAAGTGAAACAAACACTTGGTTTTTGTTTCACTTTATTCACTTATTAAGTGAAACAAACCAAGTGTTTTAGTTTCAATTAAATCATCCTGAATTAAGAGAAAATATGTGAAAGAAAGCTATAACTAATTAATATAAAAAAAAACAATCATTTAATACAATTTTATAATAAAAATTTAAATGAATAAAACACTATAAACTTTGTTTGTATAACAACTTTAATTTTCTTTAACTCTTTCCGAGTTTTACGCTATTACTAAGTTAATTCTGCATTAATCAAAGTTGTAGCGAATGTGTAATTTAATTAACACATTCGCTACAACTTTGATTATGCCAGACTTAATTTATTCAAGAATTCAAGAAATATAAACTCAGGAGTTTTATTTCATTCATTTTTTTCTTAATACGAAATTTCATTAAAAAAATATTTAAATTTAAATAATAAATACTATAAAAAAGAAGCATTCAAGCAAAAAATTCAAGAAATATAAACTCAGGAATAAAATTCCTTTCATTATTTTTTTTTTCTTAATACGAAATTTTTATTAAAAAAATAATTTCAATTCAATTAATAAATACTATAAAAAGAAGCATTCAAGCAAGAATTCAAGAAATATAAACTTAGGAGTTTTATTTCATTCATTTTTTTTTTTTCTTAATACGAAATTTCATTTAAAAAAATATTTGAATTTAAATAATCAAAAATTGTAGCGAATGTGTAATTTAATTAACACATTCGCTACAACTTTGATTATGGCAGACTTAACTTAGTCAAGAATTCAAAAAATATAAACTCAAGAATTTTATTTCATCAATTTTTTTCTTAATACGAAATTTCATTAAAAAAAAATATTTGAATTTAAATAATAAATACTATAAAAAAGAAGCATTCAAGCAAGAATTCAAGAAATATAAACTCAGGAAGAAAATTCCATTCATTAATTTTTTTTCTTAATACGAAATTTCATTAAAAAAATAATTTCAATTCAATTAATAAATTCTATAAAAAAAGAAGCATTCAAGCAAGAATTCAAGAAATATAAACTCAGGAATAAAATTCCTTTCATTAATTTTTTTCTTAATACGAAATTTCATAAAAAAAAATAATTTAAATTTAAATAATAAATACTATAAAAAAAGAAGCATTCAAGCTATTAATATAACTCGCACTTGCTGTTTACGAGTAAATGTTTCGTATTTTATGTTTCTTCTACAATAATAATATAAATTTTAATAAATATAAATATATTTTCTGAATCAATTTTAGAATTAACGAAAGTCTTTACTTTTGATACAATTATTCTTATATTATATTATACACGTATAAAAAAAAAACAATAAAAATATTTATCGTTCATATGCATGCTTAGTGTTGTACGAGTTTTATATTTATAAATAAGAAAGTTCATCGCGTTCTTTTGTTTTCACCTTCTTTACTAACTAGAGTGGATTGTATTTAATTTCTAAGAATGTAGATTTTGTGGTTGAAGAGCGCGGAAGAATGAATTTCGTTTGAGGTTGTTGGAAAATAAAAGGAAATTACGCACACACACAGCTCTGGCTTGCCAGCCCTAATCAGTTTGTTTAAGAAGAGTTTTTCATTAAAGATTGTCGATTGATTTTTGTTTTGTGTGATTTATTTCGTTTATCCTTTCTTGTGTAAAAATGCTGATTAGTTTCAGTTTGTTAAATAGTTTAAACTATTAATCGAGGTTGATAGTTGTTGAAAGTATATATTCTTACTTTAAAGTAAACACGTTTGTTATAACTTTCAATTTTTTTGTATTTCACTACAATTTTTTTAACCGCATGTGTTATTTAAAATAAAATAATTATAATTTAAAATTAATTAATTAATTACAATGAAAATAATTTTTACAAATAAATGTTAAAAAAATGATCTCGTTAATCGAAAATTGCGTTTATTTATTTCCAATTATTTGAAATTAATTAATGACAATGAAAATATTTTTACAAATAATGTTAAAACAATGTTCTCATTAATCAAAAATTGCGTTTATTTATTTCCTTGGATGCTCTTTAAACGTTAATGCCTTTTCCCCTGGCTACGCCCACTAATGCACACCTGAAAGAATTAAGGGTTTATATTTTATATATTTAATAAACAAATATCTTTCATTAATTAATTAATAAACACATGCACATTCTAATAATAAAGCAACATTCGATATTTTTAATTACCTTCTGATTTATTTATTTATTTAGTCTATTAGCATTTCCTTTATAGAATAGCATTGTTATATGTTTCTCTCTACTTCTCAGTGTGAGGTGATTTTCTGATTTAGCCCGTGGTTAAACATTTTTTTTAACTAATTATGGTATATTTAATAAAAACACTTGATCAATTTCACTGTTTTTTTTATATTTCGATATACCTCCTTAACCCCTACACCACCATTATGGTAGATGGGGATTTTAGATTATATATATATATATCTCCTTAAAGATGACTAAAGGACGAAACTATTTGGAGCAAATATAAAAAAAAAAAACAGTGAAACAAACCAAAAAAACACAATAATTAAGCAACATTTGTTCATTATTTCGTTAAATTAAAAATATCGCGCGATGCATTGTTAATGCACGCACAGAATAGAATGCATGAATGTTGTAGATTTTAATATTCGCCATAACGGCCGTGTTCCGCCGAAAAACACGATATTGAAACATCGAAATTGCAGCGTTACACAATTTATAAGCGCGCCCTTTTCCGAATATTGCTCCAACTGTAATCAATTTCGTTTCGCAAAAAAGGGAGCGCGTGCATTTTCTGCAAGCGATTTCATTTGAATAAAATTAAAAAGAAAAGTCGAGATATTACAATTTTTCTTGTAAGACAATATTCGGTTCAATGTAATAAAAATTCTGCATAGATATTGTTGTAATATTAGAAAAGAGTTTAATAAATCAAATATAACTATTGATATCAAAGGCGCTCCTACTACTTAATCAATTTTAGGGGTGCAGTTTCGTAAAGAGAGATATAGCTACTAATTCATATTACATTTAGGACCCGATCAATCAACAATCGGTGTTATTCTATAAAGGAAATGCTAATATTAATGTACACGTTACTTTTTCTTTTTTTTTTCATCACAGTCTAAGCTGCTTTTATAATAGATATTGTATATCTGATGTTAAGATAATAAAGTACATTTCCCTTACAAAATAGCCCCGAATAGTGTATCGTACAATAAAGTAATACTAAAACATGAACGAATTTCATGAGAAGAAATAAAAATAATTTTAATAATCAGTTAAAAAAACAATTGAAGAAACACAACGAAATGAATGAGATTTAAGTAAAATTTTAATTTATTAAGTAATACTAAAATATGAATGAATTTCACGAGAAGAAATAAAAATAATTTTAATAATCAGTTTAAAAAAAAAACAATTCAAGAAACACAAGGAAATGAATCAGATTTAAGTAAAATTTTAATCTTAAAAATTAAAATGAAATTAAACAAATAAAATTCGATCAATCCCTTTTTCCAACTGCAAAAAAAAAATACTTACACTGTAAGTAACTGCAAACGTGTGAATCATCTTTGTTTCATTTTATTTAAAATTTTAATCTATATTTTAGGTAACAACTCGTATGTAATGAAGATTTCAAGAATCGAACTAAATTCTACATTCAAATAACTACCTATTAATTTTATTTTATATTTTTCTTATTCAACCAAAACAAAAATATTGGTTTAAACGTAATAATTGTCGCTTTTCCAAAATAAAAAAAATAAATAATTTGACACACAAAAACACCGTAGAAAATATAAATAGAAAAAGAAGTAGTTGTTTTAATGTGCATTTGTTTAACGTAAGTCAAAAGTCACAGAGCTAAATGTGGAAATAATTTATTAATTATTTTCAAAACATTTTTATTTAATACACCTTAGAAAAGTTTGTGAAAATATGGAAACCTTAAATATCTAAGAAATAAAATAACACTGGTTAGCCTTTTGCAATGAATATTATATAAAATATATTTTATTATAACTAATGTAAATTTTACAATAAATATTATTGTGTAAAAAATAGGTTACAATAAATAAAATTAAAATTAAACCGAACATGCTCATTTTCATCGCAAATAAAAAAAAAATACTTAAAAAAATCAATATTTAATTTCATAGCATTTTTTTTTTAAATTTTAACGAATGTAAATTTTACAATAAAGATGATTGTGTAAAAAATAGGCTACAATAAATAAAACTAAAATTAAACCGAACATGCTCATTTTCATTGCAAATAAAAAAAAAATACTTAAAAAAATCAATATTTAATTTCATCGCATTTTTTTTTAATTTTAACTAATGTAAATTTTACAATAAAGATTATTGTGTAAAAAAATAGGCTACAATAAATAAAACTAAAATTAAACTGATCATGCTCATTTTCATCGCAAATAAAAAAAAAATACTTAAAAAAATCAATATTTAATTTCACAGCATTTTTAATTTTTAATTTTAATTTATTTTACGGAAATCTCCTTTCTACAAAAATTTAAGAATTTACATAAATCATCACAAATAAGTCGACTTCATCCCAAAATGGTTCGACCCTTCAAAATCAATTTACTTAATTCATTTTATTTTATTGTGTGAAAAACGTTCATCTCACAATTTTACGGACCGGAATAGATTTTTTTTTTCCACGATCGTGAATGAATGCCATTCACTGCTTAGAGTTATCTACGATATTTTTAATACTTATGTTAACATGCGAGGAATTACATCACGCAACTCTTAACGCAACACAACCGACTCTTTTTGACATGTTCTAGCACGAGAAATATGTGTATTAAGGATGAATAAGTGCAATAAAATGCACCGTGGGATTTATACAAATATTTCCTTCTTTTAGATAGATTATTTGTGAAGATTAAAACATGATATAATAATATATTGTATATTAACATACACTCGTTTTTTTGCGGTTTATTAAAAAGGAATAGATATAGACTGATAATTATTAAATTAATAATAAATAACACCGTAGATATAGATAGTTAAATCATATAATTTATTTAAAGGCAATTTATCTTTTATTAATCTGGATGTTGTTTATTTTTTTATTATTTTTGCGCTCACAATTTGATTTTTTTAAAAGAATTTCTTGTTGTTATTTTTTTCGCACTCTATTCAAAATTCAAAAATAACTTAAAATAAGTATAATAGACTGAAAGACCTCTGGTCGATAGCCAGTTTGTGAATTTTGATTTATTATAACAGACAGTATTATAACATATGTTAAAATGTAAACACACACCTCATTGTACAAAATTCATAAATAAATATATTTATATATATAAGTATAATATAATCTATTATATTTATTTTAAGTTACTTTTGTTTGAAACTTACTTAACAATTCCTAATATTATATTATATTATATTATATTATATTATATTATATTATATTATATTATATTATATTATATTATATTATATTATATTATATTATATTATATTATATTATATTATATTATATTATATTATATTATATTATATTATATTATATTATATTATATTATATTATATTATATTATATTATATTATATTATATTATATTATATTATATTATATTATATTATATTATATTATATTATATTATATTATATTATATTATATTATATTATATTTGTATATTTTGTACAAAGGAGATTTCCATTGATTAATAAATAAATTGACATTGACGATTTCAAAAAACAGGCTAACTATTTCGATCAATGTCAAAATAATTTGCAAAAAAGAAGAAAATATTTAAAAGACAAACACTATGAGTCTGTATAGTTGTCTGTGATTAATTACGTTTTTTTTTTTAAATATTTATTACTACTAATGAATGTTGTAGATTTTAATATTGATCATAACGGCCGTGTTCCGCCGAAAAACACGTACGTATTTCCACTAGAATATTCAATATTTGTCAAGATTTTTTTATATTTAATCATTTAAATCTTCATTCAACTCACAACCATTTATATCATTGTCTGTGATTATATATAGTGCACGCATTTTAGATACAAATTAGTGTCTCGTTGCAAACCACATTTTAGGTATTAATAAATTAAAATTAGAATTTATCAAGAGTGAAATGATTGAATTGTTAGAGGTTCATCGCATTATCATCAAAAATAATTTTCAACCAGACACTAACAACTAACAACAAATGTGGAAATAAATAATTATATAATTTCAAATCATTTTTATATAATTTACCACGATACGTATTTCGACTACAATATTCAATATTACCCCTTCATACGGACTTATAGGACAACATTATTAATCATGACCCGTTTTTTCACATATTAAGACAAAGACAGTTTATTTAAAACTCAGGCAGAAAGTCGATAGCCATTTAACAATTAATTAATTTTTGTGTGATATACATAATCAATGTTTGTTACCTTATTGTAAACTTAATTGTTAATAAAGATTGTTATATATATATATTCAATATTTGTCAATATTTTTTTACATTTAATCATTACTCATTTTTACTCCCATATGGGTAGGCATGGTCATTGAATATATATATTTATTTAATTTACTAACAACTTGTATCTATAAATATCTGATAAATTTATCCCTCAAGTCTTTGCTTGAAAGAATTTCCAATTAATTTGAAATGATGTTTTTTTTTTTATATAAAACTAAAACACAACCTCGACGTAAGTTTTCCTTCTTAAATAAAATCATCCAGGGCGTTAAATCCCCCGAAACAACCGAAACTTTAATAAAATTTCATTAAAACGCCCGATTCATTCGCTCACTGATTCATTCAATTCGGCCCGAATCCTCGGGGTTTCACTTAATTAAAAAGCCGGCCGCTCGGTAAACTCGTATAAATTCCAATTTTTCACTATCTCCAATCGTAAATCTGGAAATAAACATGAATTATTAATGCCCCCGGCATGGAGGATAGTCGTGCGGACACATATTACCTGATCGCGACGTTTTTTTTAATAAAACGCGTTGTTTAATTGAATTTATTTTACTAGACATAGCACAGTAATTTATAGCTAAATTTAATAAATACATTACAATAAATAGGGGTTTATTAATTATTAGATTACACTTTCCTATATTAATAATATAAATAATTTTAAGATAATTGTCATTAATTTAAAGGATATTTAAACAAATAAATAACTTTGTTTTGTATAACACTCTGTATATTTATAAATACAACTCACAACAGTTGTATTTATAAATATACAGAGTGTTATACAAAGAAAGTTATTTATTTGTTTAAACATCCTTTAAATTAAATTAACATGTATAACGAAGTAGAAGCCTCAACTACTAAGAATTTAATTGTCATTAATGTTGCAGTGACAAAATAAGATCGATCATAATGATGGTTGCGACCGTAACTACGTGGTAATTCATAATCACTGAATAAAACAAAATAATATTTTGTGGTAAAAACATATCAAGTGTTTTATTCAGTGAAAAAAGATCGACTTTGCACATCTGTATTAAAAACAGTTAAGAAAATAATATAACTGTGTTAAATTTAAGCCGTATAAATAAATTATATTTTAATATACAATATTTTAATAATTCGATTGAATCAATTTTACATAATTTACAAATACACAATCACAGTAATTTATGATTAACCAAACCCCGGGCCAGCTTGCTTTAATTATTGATTGATTTCGTTATTGATTGCGCGCAATTAGTTAATTTTATCGGCCTCGCGGGGTTTGTTAATTTGTTTTTTTTTTTGAGGTGGAATTTGAATTAGATTGATTAATTAATGCGGGTTTTGGACACAAAGCAGACATGTTATGAATTGAAGAGATTTCAATGTACAGCATTGAGATTTAATTTATTTTAATTAAATGTAAGTGAAAAAGAAATATCTCTGATGGGATTTAAAGCCATGTCCTCGCAAACATATTAATAATTGATATAAATAAAATGCATTTAAATTAAAAATAAAACATCTTCTAATCAATAATAAAATATAAGGTAAATAAATAAATAAATTAATAAATAGAAGAGAAATAAAATTAAGAAAAACAATATATATTTCCTAATACCGTTAGCTCGAGATGGAAAAAAATGCGATTCAAAATTCCCGTGGCGAGGAGAGGGAAGACAACGACTCATGACTCATGCAAGTGTTCATCTATATATGTGCTCTATTAGAAATATTTGTAGACAAATAAAGAATTTAATATAAAAAAATTGTAATAGAAAAATATCACTTTCATCCGCGATCTCGTTGAAGACGGTACGTAAAGATTAATTAAAAATGGTTTAACAACTAAGGGCTTACCGGATACAGACAGTTATAACATGAATAAATACTATACATATAGGTCTTAGTATGTCTGGACTATCGAACAG